>OX328097.1:13381757-14634263 GCA_946811185.2 Hippopus hippopus
TTTCTATACATTTGTAACCAAAACATGAAAATAGGCTAAAAATAATCATGATATTGAAGAAATTCAGAATTTCTTTGAAGAACGGTATCTGTAAACTTCCATTTAGAACATCTTGTTCAGGCCTATAGTATCCTCCACTGCCAAGGAAATCTGTACTCTCAAATGTTTGTCATTTCAATCTCACATTTCATGCTTGCCCAGCTTGCTTTCTAAGCATTATGTATATTTTTTCCTTCAACCAATCTTTATTATGTGGTGTATATGTTGCTTGGGTTTTCTGTAATCTGCAAAACACAAAAAGTACATTGAAAAACATTACCATTTAAAATTAATTCATGCTTTCAGTATACCATTTTTTTCAAAGTACCTGGAAACTAGATTTGGTGATAAGTTTTAACCCTTTATGTGCCTTTGCAGCCAAGTAGATCAAAATCAGACTGTCCAAAAATTTAATGCATTATGAGGAAATGGAGCAATTGCTAGTTACAGTATTTCTATCATGCCACTTAAAGAAGATATTTCTCTTTCTTTAACTCTTTCCAATACAATTCCAACTTTTAGTGACCCTGAAGAAGAAGGCTTTTGAAAACATTGTAGGAAAAGAAGAAAATACTGGCATTTCCTTTTCGTACAATGTTTTCTATCCTATCAATCACAACTTTTATCATTTGATCCACCTTTGACTTGTTGTCTGTATAAGCTTTCAATCTGGACAAATCTAAAATTTCATTGTACAGTAAAGATTTAAACAATTTCTCCCTTGTGTCAACTGAAGAGGCAACTGACAAATCCAAATACCAGTCAGCTCCTGGCACCACTTCCTGTACTTTTTCAGAGGGCTTCTGGAAGAATAGGACAACATGCTACAGCATGGAGTAACCTCACAATTCTTGTCAATGGGACAAAGCAGACAAGTTTTGATAAATGCAATGGGTTGCTATACTTGATAATTAATCATGTGACTTTTTGATTTGCAGTGAGGAACTTTTTGTATCATTTTCTGTTTGAAAATTTGAACTTTTATGTGCATCATTCGATTGGAATAACAATGAATTACATAATGGGTAAATCATATCTAATTTATTTTAATCAAATCCTGTTTATTTTTCTTTTGGCTGATTATTAACTTTCAACTAGTGTTGCCTTTTTAAACCTCCTTAGTGTAGTTTCCGTGGAGATTCCATATAATTTAAATCTGAAAGAAGTCAATCTTTGGAAAAATTGTACAAACTATTTTTAAATTCTTCAAATAGTTTTTTTTTAACCTTTTACCACACAATCCTGACTTTTAACGACCTTGAGAAAAAAGCTAATAGAAAACCTTGTGGGGTTACCACCATTTTCTCCTTTTCCCACAATGTTTTCTACCCTTCCCAAGACAACTTTCAATTTTTCTGTCACATTCATTTTGTCATCTGCACATTCTTTCAATTTGGACAAGTCAAAAATTTTGTTGTTTGGTAAAGAGTTAAGAGACAAAGATTGCAGCAAACTTAAGAAGTTAGGGGAGGGAGGGAGGGAGAGAGAGAGAGATGCCAATGAGCCATGGTTTTAGTACAAGCAAAAATCATGAAATAATTCAAAGAGGTCTACCCAAATATCATCTATCCCAAGCAGCAAAGAAATCTAATATGCTGTTTTGTAGATGAAGAACCACAGCTCTTTAACAATATATAACACAATTCAGAGTTTTCACAACCTTAAAAAAGGTCTTTGAAAACATAGTTGGAAAAGGAGAAAATGCAGGTAACCAGCATTTTCTCCTTTTCCAACAATGCTTTCTGTCCTATCATAGACAGAAATCATTTAAGCTAAATTTATTTTGTTGTCAGCACATGGTTTCAAATTGGAAGAGTCTAAAATTTTGTTGTTTGGTAAAGAGTTACAGGACTAAGTTTTCAAAAATTTATGAAAAGAGCTATCGTATGAAAAGAGCTATAGTATGAAATGTGGTTCACCTTGGTCATGTAGTTTCAGAGAAGAAGGTACCAATGCACAGACACATGCATGTGTCCACAGATGAACTATGTCATAAGAGTTGCCTGGTAAGTTTTCAAACAGTTATGAAAAGGGTTATGGTAAGATCTGTATGAAATGTGGTTCATGTTTGGGTCTGAAGATACTAATGCACAAACAGATGCACACATGCATCCACAGATGCACGGCAATGTCATTAACTTCTTGGCCTTTGGCCAGTGGAGCTGAAAGCTATAGCTTTATGATCATTTGTGTTCAGTTGCAGTAGATAAAGTTAGTTGTACAAGAGAAAAGCAAGAAAATAAAGAATATAAACATTGCACATCACTAAATTAAAAATACACTTACACCAAGCAACTCAGATCCTTTAGTTGGTCAATAAAATCAAACAGCTGACTGATATCATATGTAATACTTGGGCGGTCTGGATTAAGTCTTTTCAGGTGTTCTTCATATATCTTGCAAATACCTACAAATGCAAAATAAGATTTGATTTATTGGTTGTATGGCGTTTAACGCAGTTTTACATGTTATTTCAATTATATCGCAGCAGCCAGTACACATATGACCCATGCTTTTCTGGAGTTTTTTTTTTTTTTTTTTTACCAGTACTCCGTACATTATTCTTTTCAAGCCACTGGCTGCTTTCTCACATAACCATCATCGAAGCAATGGTCAGCGGTGACAGGTGAATAAATCCCATCGCAATGACTATCATCAATCCTCATAAAGAAATTGGCCAAATTGGAGATCAAACCAACGACCCTCTGTTCTCAAGTCCTGCATGCCACTGACTGAGCTACTGGGGCTCGGCTGCAAAATAAGAGCTTTGTTATATACACATACATGTACATGTAAGATCTGATAGAAGATGACTTTTTTACAAGAAAATTTATCAAACATACATGTATCTGAAAAAATGTTACATGTATTTAGTGAGCCTTTAGCAAGCTTTGTGATATTTTTTTTCAAGACATGATGAGTAAGATTTTTCTTAACTCTTTACCTGACCACATTTTAGACTGATCAAAATAGAAAGCATTTGCAGAGGACAAATTGAATGTGGCTCAAATGATGAGATTTTTGTCTTTGAAAGGGTAGAAAACACTTGGAAAAAGGAGAAAATACTAGTAACCAGCAGTTTTTCCTTTTTCTACAATGTTTTCAAAAGCCTTATACCTCTAGTTTTTAAAAATAATATATGTGTGGTAACAGGTTAAAATTTTCTGATTTTAATCTATAGATCAGATAACTGTATGGGGTACTGTACATGGTTATTCATGTAAAAGTATAACAGTATAGAAAACTCCACAAATGAACCTCCACTCCATTGGCTGAAAAGAATACATGTGATGAAAAATACCACTGTATCTACCACATAGTTAAAATAACACAAATCTAAGATGAATAGTGACACTGACTCTGATGGGTAAATTAGGGAGAAAATATCCAGATTATCTCTAAACTTACCTGTATATGTCATCTATACTTTTCTAGATATTTTGTGACTTGTAGGCTACAGATGCTGAAAGACGTATTATTTGTATGCAACAGCAAAGAAATGAAATTAGTTGATCAGCCATATATTTATGACAAAAAGCCTTGTTCAGATTTTCATTCTACAAAATAATAATCCAAGTGTTTAACTCTTTACAAAACGACATAATTCAAGACTTTTCCAAATTCCAAAGACAACAAAATAAATGGCACTCAAAATTTGAAATTTGTTATGAGAAGGGTAGAAAACATTGTGAGAAAAGAAGAAAATGCTCCTTTTCCCACAACGTTTTCAAAAGGCTTCTTTCTCAGGGTTGTTTAAACCCGGGATTGTATGGTAAAGAGTTAAACAGGTTAAAAAGATAAAAGCCAGTTTTCCTTAACCCTTTACCGCACAACATATTTAACCCACTACCACACAATCCCGAGTTTTGACACCCCTGTAGGAGAAGGCTTTTGAAAACATTGTGGGAAAAGGAGAAAATGCTGGTAACCAGCATTTTCTCCTTTTCCCACAAAGTTTTCTTCCCCATCCAAAATAAAAATCATCATTTCGGTTACATTTAATTTGTCATCTGCAAATCCTTTCAATTTGGACCAGTCTAATTTTTTGTCGTGTGGTAAAGAGTTAATACTTGTCCATACTGATTTTTTTGCAGACAACAAATCTGATGTGGCTGAAATGATAAAATTTGTCTTTGAAAGATTACAAAATGTTGATTCCCAGCATTTTTTTCCTTTCACCACAATGTTTTCAAAGAATTTCTCCCTTAGAATTGTTAAAACTAACTTGGAATTGTTTGGTAAAGGGTTAAATAGTTATACATTCAAAACACTGTACCTTCCAGACACTCATTTAGCGACTCATAATCACTGTATGTTCTTGTGTCAGGGCGGCCGGTCGGCTGGACCAGGAGGATTGTATGACTCTACAAAGAAACAAAAATTTTAGTTTTAACCCTTTACTAGAGAAAATATTATAGACTACCCCACTATGAAAGCACCTGCAGACAAATTTGAAATTCGTCCAAATTAGCTAAAGTTCTCCTAACTCTTTACCAAACAATCCCTGATTTTCACAACTCTGTGAAAGAAGCCTTTTGAAAGCATTGTGGGAAAAGGAGAAAATGCTGGTAACAGCATTTTCTCCTTTTCCAACAATGATTTCTACCCTTCCTCAAACAAATTTCAATTTTTGAGTCCCTTTAATTTTGTTGTCTGCCAATGTTTTCAATTTGGAACGGTCTAAAGTTTTGTTGTCTGGTAAAGTGTTAAATGGTATATATGGAATTGTGGGCCAAGGAGAAGTTTTTTTACAAGCAATCTCCCTTTTTTTTTTGTCCAAAGGGTTTTCAAAGGCTTCCTATGCAGATACATTTATTTTCATTTGTCACAAGCTGTTTCTAAGAATACTGTAACGACAAAAATAGCATATTTCACCTCTATAATTTTTTTAAATCCCTCACCACACACCCTGAATTGTACAGACTCTTAGAAAGAAAGATTTTGAAAACATTGTAGAAACAAGAGCAGCAACTTGTCGCAAGATACGCCCGTCCCACCGCCAGTTGTCGAGGGGGGATAATAATCGTAAAGGGCAGGTAGAGGAAAATAGTAGTGCAGCAGAAATCATGTAAGTGATCGAAATAGGCATGAATGTCTAATGTTAAGGAAACATGCATATAAAGTTTCAGGTCATTCCAACATGAAAAGACAAAGTTATATTGTAGAGAAGCATGAAAAGCTGTAAAAAAAATAATAATGAATAGGGAATAATTCCAAAAGGGCATTAGGTAAGGTTACGGCTCCAGTGCATTGCACTTTTCATAACTGCAACAAACATGTTTACCAAGTCTCAAGTCAATTTGACTTGAGGTGACAAAGTTCCCTTCCGGACAAGCAAGAAATACTGTAAAAATGACGATCAAAGTGGAATTACTCAAAATCCGCGCTAGGTAGAGTTATTGTTCTTGCGCACTGTACTCCGTAATATTGCAACAAACATGCATACCAAGTCTGAAGTCGTTCTGACTTGAGATGACAAAGTTATATTCTAGACAAGCACCTAATGCTGTAAACATGACGATCAAAGGGAAATAACTCAAAGACAGCACGAGGTAGTTACAATTCTTGCGCACTGCACTTCCAAATATTGAAACAAATAAGCATACCATATTTCAAGTCATTCCTACTTAAGATGAAAAAGTTATGCTCCGGACAAGCAAAAAATGCTATAAAAATGAAGATCTAAGGGGAATAACTCAAAATTCGTGCTAGGAAGAGTTATGGTTCTTGTGCACTGCACTCCGTAATTTTTCAACAATCATGCATACCAAATTTAAAGATGTTCAGACTAAAAATGTTAAAAGTTATATTCCGGACAAGCAGAAAATGCTGTAAAAATGACGATCAAAGGGAAATAACTGAAATACAGCACAAGGTAGAGTTATGGTTCTTTCGCACTGCACTCCGTATTATTGCAACAAACACAAATGCCAAGTTTCTAGTCAATTGGACTGGAGATGACAAAGTTATGCTCCGGACAAGCAGAAAATGCTGTAAAAATGATGATCAAAGGGAAATAACTCAAAGATAGCACAAGGTAGAGTTATGGTTCTTTCGCACTGCACTCCATATTATTGCAACAAACACAAATACCAAGTTTCAAGTCAATCGGACTGGAGATGACAAAGTTATGCTCCGGACAAGCAGAAAATGCTGTAAAAATGACGATCAAAGGGAAATAACTCAAAGATAGCACGAGGTAGAGTTATGGTTCTTTCGCACTGCACTCCGTATTATCGCAACAAACACAACTGCCAAGTTTCAAGTCAATCGGACTGGAGATGACAAAGTTATGCTCCGGACAAAGAACTGGACGCCGCCCGCCTGTACGCCATGGGTGATCCCATAATAAGGCCCGTCTTCGACGTGCGTATAAAAAAAGAAAATGCTGGTAAACATCATTTTCTTCTTTTTCCACAACGTTTTTCACCCATCCAAAAACAAATCTCAATTTCTGAGTCCCATTTATTTTGTTGTTTACAAATGCTTTCAATTTGGACAGGTCTAAAATTTTGTCGCTTGGTAAAGAGTAATCACAAGGTGTGCAAAGAATTTGTGGAAGATTTCATCCCCTGCTTTGCCCCTTCTGAAATAGAATTAAAGATACATCTTTACAGCCTGAGAGTAAACAAGTGCTGTTAAAACTTGGCATTGTGTAGAATCCAGTCAGCTGTGTAAACATAGATTAAAAAAAAATTGATATAAGGTATACAGGATGAAGAAACTCAAGGGATTTGTTTTCAATTTAAAACTGGAAACTGTGGTTGTGATGTCTTTGGATAGCCTCCAGAGAATGAAATGTATTTTCTATCCGTCATAATCTATGCAACTTTACAACCGTCAGGGGCTACAATGTTGCCCTAATTTGGCATGAAGATACAAGAATTATTACAGTTTCATAAAATAAAAATGAAATTGGTTAAAAAACTGGATGAAAATGAGTACAGAAGTACATGTATCTTAAATAATTGAGGAAGAAATACCACCTCGTGTATTACAGCAAGGGATTATATTTTCTCTCATGATCCCTGACATGCAAAGGTTCCGATCATTTGCAACCAATACATTGTTGTGTAGTTGATTTTGGAGTTAAAATTTGTTTGTATTGGAGTTCAACGCTGTTTACACAGCTTAGGTCATATCATGGCTTCCAGAATGTGTTTCCTTGCTCTCTCAAACCTGTACATGTACTGACAAAACGTTCTTTCCAAGCCACTGACTACTTTCTCAAATGCATCAGGGGAGAGATAGGAAGAAAAAAGCTGAAAAGAAAGTTTGTCACAACCGGGTATCAAACTTGCAACCACCAGATCACGAGTCAGATATGCTAACCACTGAGATACCTGGCCGGGCTTGTAGCTAAAACGTGACCCAATAAACTGAAACGTAGAAAGTACTAGATCTATGTGACTCCTTAAGTTGGCTCCTACTGGTCCAAATTTTTATGAGTTGGAAAATTTGATGGGGCTCAGTTAAAATCTTGGTGGAAAAGCCCTGCTGAGGGCAGATTAGAAATGGTACAAAACACTTGTCAATGATATATCTGAAAATACTGAATATCTAAACAAATAAAGATTGGAACCTTTATTTTCATCAATAGTTCAAGTTCTAAAACAAACAAGAAAAAGTGCACTTACTGAGAGACCAAACTAGATCTATGTATCTTGATTCCTTGACCAAATTATAAATCTGAATTTTGTCAAATTACAAGTATGGTCACCACGTGACATTTCTGCAGCAAAACTAATTTTGTAACCTGTCAGGAGTCTTTCAAGCTTGAAAAACTATACTCAAGGGATAAAGAAACGCAAGATAAAGTTTGAAGATGATTCTAGGTAAGACGTTGAGCAGTTAAATTACACACTACCACAACCAGTGGTGATTTGACTCCATGTGAGATTCCTCCCCACAGCATTAGCAAACCACCCCAAAACTTATCCCTCTCTACTACGCAGCAGTCAGCAAAACATTCTCTATGACATCAGTAAACACGACGTCAACCATCTGCTCGAAACAAGGTGAATTGGGACTCATCATTAAACAAGACCCGCCTCCACTGCCTCAATGGGAATATTCTGGGGGCATGTGCCACCACCTAAGCCATACGGCACTGGCGACGAGGAGCAGCAGCAAAGGGCAGACCTACGTGCAGGTGACATGCCCACAGACCAACTTTCCGCAATTGTTTCTTTACAGTTGTTGCATGGATAGGGCGGTTATGAGTACCTATGGTATAAAGGGCAGATTCAGTGACAGTAAGGTGCCAACTGCGCAAATGCCAGAGACAAAAAAATCTGTCCTGACGTTGTGACGTCACACGCACGCCCAGACCTAGGTCTGTCAGCAACCCGCCCAGTTTCCCTTAGACGTCTAACAAGACGTTCTATAGTGCAAACATGGACACCGAAATGTCTGGCAACCTGTATTTGCCTTTGATCTTGCATAATCATTGCAATGGCCTGACCCCTCTGAACTTCTGTCAGCCGTGCCATTGTTTAATGCTACCAGAAATTAATCAAAATATCAGAAAATGATGTGTCTCTATGAAGACTACCTAATGGTATGACAAATAGTGTCACTCAATGTCACAACACTACTGTGCACATGATTTTCCTGCTTCGTGCTTTCATCGGAAGACATAGTCATGCAATACCATGATGCAACATTCGATACAGGACCACATGCACTGTAACCTAGAGAATTGCTTGAACGATTTTCATTCTTTTTGAACAACGCATTCGCAAGATATTGCAAATGATGTCACCCTGTGTTTCTTTATCCCTTGAGTATATGTAAAAAAAAAAACGATTTTAAAGTAAGCTATCAGAGTAGTCTCACCAAAGAGAGGTTTGGACACTTTTTGTGCACCGTACCATCTCAATTCCATCTCGAAATTTTCCGTAGTAAAGAGTGATAATGTTGTTTAGATTTCAACCCCCATATTTGTTTGCGTACCCCCAACTTCTGTTACCACTACATGCAAAAATCTCCAGCTGGAAAAAGCACAGCACACATTGAATATTATCACTCTTTAGTATCAATGTCAATGATAGCTTGCTGTTAGTTGAAATGATTTCAAACAATATAAAGATACAAGTTTTCAAAGATAAAAGATTTTGAGCCTTTGCAAACACCGTAGGAAAAGAAAAATGTGCTTGGAATAATAAGTTTATCCTTTTCTTACAATGCCCGATTCCACTGAAGGTTCAATGTTTATTACGAAAACCGAAGACAGAAGATACATATAATAATTGATCATGCACCGTTACTACAAATAGCACTTTGGCCATCTGCAAGATATTGGATATGATGCAATTTCAAGGGAAAAGATTCAGGAATTTTCCTGTCCAGCAGACTGGTACCTGTTAAATGTCGCATTACCATCACATAGTTATATACGACGATGGATAGCAGCCATTCTATTTTTGGTTTCGGAAAACCCCTCCAGGAGAAGTAATTGTAAACATTTCGCTGCAGGAACTTTCTGAAATTTGACTTCTAAAATTTTCAATAGAGCGAGTTTTTGTACATTCCAGTTCGTATTACAGGAGCTGAATGTACGTGATATTTTATTTTAAATGAGAATCGAGTACATTTAAACGTGATCGCACACACTTATAAGATTTAAGAAAGGTGTATTTAATACAAACATAATGCTTTGAGTAAATTTTAGCAAAAATATCTATACCAGGGAGAAAAATGGATTATGAAATAACAAAACAGTGTTTCTAACATTTAACTGACCAAAACTCTACAAAAAAAAAACTAACTCCAACGACCGCTTCAATACTGTGAGTGTGTTTCAAGTGTCACTGAACAAATTCAATGTAAGCAAGGAAAACGTTAATATACCAAATTTCATTGACAATGCTTCGTCGCTATATGACGTCAGTCATGTGACAATGAATCATGTGATATTATTCCAAGAACAAGGTGGCTTCTTTATATAAGAAGCCAGGAGAGGTCAGCATCAATGTTTTCAAATAGTTTTTGGCTTTTAATTTCAATATATTTTGGTACATGTAAACAAACAAGTAAACAGCCGCCTCATATGCTTTACATGACAGTCATTTGACCTTCAAGTCGCATGATCTTGTCCAGCGGTCTTCTTTCTCTTTTATAACGAAATTCTTCTTATTTTTTCTTCTGCTTAGATTTATTTGCTTTATGAAAAATTACAATTATTTGAGAGGTCATTTGCAGCCATGGCAAATTAATATAACAAATCTTTTCTGAAATTCATCATATACTGGTGTAATCAAATTTCGCCAACGCAAGGGAAACTGCTCTTGCGGATTGCACAAAACAATAGTAATTTTCTTTATGGTTAAATATCTATGCACTTGTATTCAAATACTTTTTTAAAAATAAGTTTTACCACTTAAACATCTAAATTTATCTGTCAAAACATCGTTAGAAGTGAGACAGTACAAAGTCGCCATCTATAAAAAGAGTAAGCCAATTTCGACAACTTGGGTTTTCCAAAAATTAGAGGTCCCAGAGAGGGTAAAATGAAATAAAAAATTCACAGCATCATTTCAGCAATATTCATTGCATCCCTTGGATATTAACTCTACATTTACTTTCTACGAGAAAACCTGAAGGACATAAAACAAAACGCAGCTCTCAGAAAACAAAATCGACAGTTATGTGATTTTTCGTGTAATTATTTCCGCTGTGGCACCGAAATATTACAATCTAACCTAGTATGACAGTGTTGGGGATAAAGAGGCTGTAAATCTAAAACAGAATGATAACCTTTTATAGCTCACAGAAAAGGTTATTTTCTTGTCTTTGTAGTGATTTTTATACTTGATTCAGCCTATTTTCTTAGGAAAAAATGAATAAGGACCCCTCTGTCTTTTATATGGATATATTTCCCTTTAGGTGCCCCATACGAAACTTCGGCTATCAAAGTTCAAAAGATAACCTTTCAAACCGAAAATAGACGAAACAAAAAAAGTTTTAAGCTAAAAGTATCTTTTAAAATCTGCATATAAAGGAGACACCGGAATAGTGATAATAAAATGGCGGGGAAAAGCATGTGAGAGGTCGCTTATGAACTTTTTTCCTATTGATAGGTATTTTTCTGTCATTAGGTTCAAATGACAGTTAAAAACACCTTTGCTGCTAAGATATCAATCATTTCCGAGAATGGATGATGTCACAGATACGAAAATATTGCCCGAGAACATAGTTGGCGAAATTCGATTACTAGCGAAATTCGCTTACGCTCCTATATAAAAATAAACCATGTCTATTTCCTGTTTCGGTTTTTTGATTTCGCTTTATTTACTAAACCATGACGAAACAGACTGTGTATCAGAACAATCTCGCAAGAAAAATGGATTTAGACAGCAAATTCTGGGGCAGTCTGCCTTTTAAACTCACAACTGTTGGAGAGGTCTGATGACCTCTCCAATAAACGGGTAAATCGATGCAATGCAGAGGCGATTAAACTGTCTGAATTAAAACTGTCCGTATTATACCCACTGTCCGCATTTTGGTGGATTTACCCTACTTAGCTGGAGCACTCGCGTATTTGGTTTACCGCCAACAAGATTCAATTAAAATGACACTGATACATAGTGTGAGGGACATTGTATCATAAAATATAGAAAAAATAATCATGACAGGCAAATGATAGATGTTTTTACCATTTTTTGCTCGACTTTCTTCCGCTTGCGTTATAAAGGCAAATGGATGACACGCTTCCTGTGGCTGGTTCCCCACTTTGGCCAGAGGATTCGCCTGTTGGCAAGTTTGCCTTAAAAAGTTCCGCTACTTCTATGAGATCGTTCCTTCTGTGAGACGTTTCTCCACTTGTGCAAAATTTAAGTAAGGAAAGTCTTCTCTTTTTATCCTTTTATAACATGAATATTTTACTTAATAAAGATATTCTCGCCAATGACAGATAAAGATGTATATTAACACTTTTTGTTCTTTCTTTAATTTAAAAAAGATCTACATTAATTGTGAATTCATTCACGCACGGGAAAAAAAATGAACACATGGGCCTCTCTTTCAGCCCTGCTTTGCTGGGGCCAAGTAACTTAATACCGATACGAACTTCTAAAAAGCATCAAGAATTACACATTTATAAAAATTCAGAAGTATTAAGAATAACTCAGTGAGGAGTACTGTAGATAACTAAAAAGCACTAACGACTGCTGAGAAATACCCTGAATTATTTAAGAAGAAGAAAAAAGAACCTTAAAAGGACTTTAGAGACTAGAATGAGCTAAGAACGGTTGAAAAGCACTAAGTACTACAAAGAAGTGCTAATGGCAACTTAAAGTAATATGAAAAAGGCAAAGCCTCAATACGAGCGACGTGAATGATTTGTGGAACATATATAGATGTATTAATTCGAATGACGAGCTAGATTCTAGATCTTGAAATCAAAGGGTGTGAGTTCGAATTCTGGCTTTGCCAAAACTAATTTTGAGCGTTGTCAAAAGTAGAAAGCATTTTTCTTTCGTAGATATGTACATGTGAAATAGGGCGAATGTCCCTGATTTCCTTAACAAAAGAAAGACAATTCCTTGACACTTTCGTTAATTTATGCCCAGAAAAATAACTTGGAATAATTATTGGTTCACACACTTGTAAAGACCATTTTACGGGAATATTCCTCACTGCATGTAGATCTAGACCTATATAAGAGAGACTTTGACTTTTACGAGGAATCGGTCAGTAGGTTGAGAAGAATATTGTGCAGAGTACTGGTAAAAGGAACTTCAGTCCTGAACGCATGGTAGGTGCGCTTGCCGCCACAATGAATATACACACAAAAGGAAAAAACAAACAAACAAAAATATTGAGACACGTTGCGGTAAAAGATGGTTTAATGCATGTCCGTGATGCATGATACCAAGCAAGTCATCACATAATTATACATCCATATTGTATGATATTTGACTGTTCAATCGAAAGGCATACATACTGGTCCTTTGACATTCAAAACGTACTCGTATTTTCCGCGAAAAAACGGCTCGTGCATGACGTAAGAATAGTATGATTTATGACGTCATTATTTGCTAGCATAGATCATTGCGTATGTTCATACACAAATAGACGTTTAATACGCTGAAAGTAAGTAAGAAATTAGATAATCTTTACTCATTAAACTGATAATGATTTTTAAGTAATCATTCGATCGGTAGATATTTATTGTCATTTTTGACCAATCAGGTACTTGTGCGAAAGATTGTCATACGTGTGACGCTGTGCGACTAACCGGAAGACACTCAGTTTTTTAGTCATCCCTATTTAGATTTAGACTAAAACCCAGAACGAAGTCGGAATTTCATTTTTAAAAATCTAGAACGTTGTTACCGCAAAACGAGCTTCGCTCGTTACTAATGACAGCAACCGGTAGCACTCAATAACCACTTAAAAGCAAGGATGACTTGTAAGAAGCACTAACGACCAATGAGAAGTAATAATGACTTCTAGGGAGCACTTGTGTTTACTAAGAAGTAATAATGACTTCTAAGAAGTACTTATGGCTACTATGAAGTACTTACGACTGCTAAGAATCACTTATGACTAATCAACTCCTTACCACATGACAAAAGTTTAGTATAGTCAATATTGAAAGCTTTCGCAGACGATAAAATGAATGTGACTCAACTGATAGGAGTTATCTTCGAAAGGATAGAAAACATTGTGAGAAAAGGAGAAATGCTGATTACCTACATTTTTCTCCTTTTCTCACAATGTTTTCAAAAGCCGTACACCTAAGAGTCGTGAAAACATAAGATTGTTTTTGGTAAAGAATTAAATGCCCCTCTGTTTACTTAGAAGAACTAAGGACTAAATAAGAAGCTCTGAGAAGAACGAAGAAGCTAATTGGACATCGAAGAAGCATCGGGGATTAATAAAAAGTACTAAAAAGAATTTAAAACTGATATTATAATAATCAATGTAGTGCATGTAAAATTCCTTTATTTCACTAATACTGAAGTAGACTATTGTTTAAAATTTGACGCTTAGAAATTGACCATCCCCCCTCCCCCGCAAAGTTTTGCATCCAGGGTTTCGTTCAATAAACTGCCAAATGATGTTACGAACCATCCTCAATACTTTTTGAATTCTACACATCATGGCTACGTTTCAGTAAACTGAGTAGATTTACGCAAATTATTTGGGATTGTATTTACGAGTACACACATACGACCGTTGCTTTACCCGAAGGTATGAGCTGGCGTAAAGTTATGCAAATATTTACTCAAATCGTAAAGTTATACAGTTAAGTGAAACTTTTTTTCAGACTTGATGCTTGCTTACCTAAACTGCGAACGCATATTTCGTGCATACGCAGTTTCGTGAAGGGAAGCCAAGGCCTTTGGACCCGACGAAAGCTCAGCTATATTTTTTATTACTGCGATATATATAGACGACATTCAGGGCTCAAGGGGATGTTACAATGTTGGAAACCCACTTACCTTCCATACTTTTCCCCTTAACGCTTTACCAAACGACAAAAATAGACTTGTCTAAATATAGAGTATCTGCAGATGACAAGTTAAATGTGTGGCACTTTATGAAACATTTCTTTAAAAGAGTAGGAAACATCAAAGGGAATAGTAGAAAATGCTGGTTACCAGCAATTTCTCTCTTTACCACAATGTTCTCAAAAGTCGTCAAAACTAGGGATTGTGTAGCAAAGGGTTAAATTCTTTAATCCGTTCTAGGGAATCCCACCTAGCTGATCGACTCATGATTATTACAGAAATGAGTCAGGTCATGACAAAAAAAAAAAATGCTAAACTCTTTTATCAAACAATCCAATGTTTTAACGACACTAAAGAAATTGACTTTAAAAAAAAACATAGTGGGAAAAGGAGAACATGCTAGCAACCAGAAGTTTCTTCATTTCCCAAAATCTTTTCAAACAAAATAATCTTGCAACATTTGAGCTACACGTATATAATTTGGCGTCCAAGTTGTACAAAACTAAAATTTCGACGTCTGGTATAGAGTAAACGACGTATATGACAAATTTTTCTAACGGACAGATTTTTTAAAAACTTTGCACATACAAAGCTCATCATGTCACTAGGAGATTACAGTAAAAAAAGATGTGGGTCACCGTGCTCGTTTCTGAGAAATTTGCCTTTGAAAAGGGTATATACAGTTCCAAAATTCAGCTTATATTGGATTTATTTAAGCGCCTTTCTTTAATAGTCAGTTAAACAGGAAAATTACTGGAAAAATATACAAATATACATCATTTTAATGAAAATTTATATATTTTTGCCCAAAAAAAAATATATAAAAGCCTGGTTTTGAGCATGGTAAATGTACAAATATGCATGTTATATATAGACCATCGAGTTAAAAAGGGAGATAATTTGATCGAATTCAGGGTTAATCTTAAAAAAATACATACTTTCTAATGGACAGATTTTTCTTAAACTTTCCACACTTATAGTATTTATAATTCTAAACAATAAGAAAAAATGAAAATGGCACCTATCCGTGCTTCTTCAGAAAACAAGGTTGAAGGTCACTGTGAGAGTTATTTTTTCAACAAACAAAAAAATAGGATAAACGCTCAGTAGACACGGTGGGGAAAGGAGAAATTGCTCAATAGGAGCGATTTCTCCTTTTCAAACAATAATTTCAAAGTGGAAACAGCTATACTTCCACAGCTTTAACTTTCCTACCTTTGTTTCCTTGTTTGGTGTGTAACGCCGTGTCAGCAGCTTTTCAATTATTTCACGGTGACAGTTCAAAGATTCATTTTTTTCTCTTCACCAATACATGGATCCGTGGAAATCGATATTTGACCAATCAGGTCATCGCATTTATTTTACCCGATGTGCAGCCTTGTTGTCTGCTATTTCGGCTCCCAAATAAACGACTGTTAACGTTGGAGGGATGCGATAGTTTTTATTTATTTTGTGTTTTAAACGTTTGAATTTAAGAAAAAGTTTAAAAATATGTGCTTTGCGAACGTGTACCGCTGACGTGAGATCACGCAGAGGCTGTAGACAAGTTTGAATTATTATACATGTAATGACTGAAAATGGGACATATGCAAAGAGTTCTGATCAGCGCTACATTACACAATGGATTAATTAATGCTATAGTTTTTTCCCTTCTGAAAGATTTTGAAAGAGACAAAAATGTTTTAAAGTGGAAAACAAAGGTAAAAATAGATCTATATGAAATACTAATAAAAAGTAAATACATTTACTTGAATATCTAACCTTATTCAAAAACCTATGCACATCCAAAAAGTGGCACTTTTCATCAATGTTTCAGTTTGACGTTAATCTTAACCCTTGGTGCATGAAGAATATGCTGAATGTGTAGATATAGATCAGATTGCAAATAACATGCAGTTTAATCTTTGATTAAAACTATCTGCTATTTACAATAAGCATATTGACGTGTATTCCTAACTACATATTCCTCACTAAAAGTAGAATTTAGTTATGAAATTAAGTCTAACTCTGTTCTGTACCGGTGGAAGTTCAGCTAAAAGGCAACTTATGTTCATTAAATAAACTTTTTACTTAGTCGTATTAAAGTGGGTTAGCACATCTGCCATTTCAAAGGATGTGTCGGTAAACTGTTAACTGATAGGAAGTGTGTTTGATTGCAAACCAATTTGGCGCTCTAATCAACTTGACCACCCGTTGTCTTCAGTATATCATAAGATAAAACAAACTACCGTCAATGATACATGTATTAACAAGTTTGTTAATTGACAGCACACTTAACGCATTTTAAAATCATAAGACAACCCTTTTTCCCTTAACCTGAAATTGAAATTTTTCATAGTCAAGTCATAGTCAATTTTTCATAAACTTACACCTCTCTGTAGAATCAGGTAATCTGTAATTTTTTCGAAATGCTTGTAATTCAGTGGTATTTAATTGGGTATGATGTTGAGATGACTTTACTAGCCTTACGAAAACAAAGTATCTTTAATTCTATTATTCTGTGGCAAAACGGAGGTTTGTTGAGGTGTTTTGTTCTTTCTCATTGAAATTCAAAACTTTGCTAAAACAAGTAGATCTATTACATTGTCCGTAGCCCCCGTGAATCGCCTTTTGTACATATCCTTGTGCAAATTAGTTCAAGCATCTTTAATTTCTTACCGAGAATTCATCATCGGCAGAAACTTATGATAGAAATATTTTTTCCGGAATTTTATTGAGAGAAACAGTCGTGACAGCACTATTTAAGTAGCCTATCTGCTATACAGTATATGTATTTACTGTGGTGGTTTGGGAGCCCTTGGCAACAGTAACCAAGGAAGTCGGTTTATCTTATCACCACGGATCCATGTATACTACCCGAAGAAAGTGCTACTTGTTTCAGTGCACCAATAGTATCACCATTATGTGCAAAAATACATAGGTGCACTTTTGATTCAATATCCACGACAAAAATACATGCGCAGTAGGATGCCCGCGAACATTTGTCATATACGTCGTTAAAAGTTTTTCGAACTGTTATTGTTTAGAAGCTCGTGCTCAATCACCCATAGCGATCTGATGCTATACGTGTACCCTGCTTTTTGTTTTTGTACTGTAACCAACAATGATTCAGGCGATGTTGTGCATATGGACAGGCTCTGCTAAAACCTTTCGTATTTGCCTATTCAAGATTGTATACTGGTATTTAAGCTTTATGTAAAAAGCAAAGGCTCAAATGAAGCTGAAGGTAAATCACTCGAGTCAATCACTTGGTTGGAGCTTAAATAACTCTGAGGTAGGGGAAATAAAGACTTTCAGTAATGATCGTGTGCCACCCGAAGACGACTTCTGGGCCTGTATTCACCAACATTCTTAATTTCATTCTAAGTCTAATTCTAGAAATAGAAAGGAACACAACTTCTGATTGGCTAAACCATTTGGTTTAGCCAATCAGGAGTTGTGTTGCTTTCTAATTTAGAAAATTCTTGAGAATGGGACTAAGAATGTTCTTAAGAGTGGTTGTTGAATACGGACCCTGGATAATTCACTAACCATTCTAAATGGTCGTCTTGTTCTCATTCTAAATTGAAAAAAGCACCACAATTTCTGATTGGCTAAACCATTTGATTCTGCCAATCAGAAATTGCGATATTGTGAAATGTAGAAAACTCCTGATAAATAGATTAGAATGTAAATTATGATAGTTGGTGATTACGTGCCCTTTTCCAACGGTCTTCCCGGGTGAGCAGACCACTGTTGAAAACATTGTAGTGAACGGAGAAATGCTTAAAACAGTAGTTTGACCCAGATTTCATCCCGAAGTTATAAGTTTTGAAATCTCTATTTTTGATTGTTTAAAGTTACATCCGCTCAGCTAGACTGAAAAAAAAGATTAATTTGGCTGTCTCCTACTCAATTTTGTCGTTGTAATTGATAACTAGACCGCGGACAAGTGATTTTTTACTTAACTAAAATCTCAATATACAGTGCTTTTTGATTGGTAGAAGAAATCTGCGACAAAAGGAAAATTTATTCCACAAACAATTTCACCCTTTGTCAAAATATTTTCAGAACCGATCGGGGGTCATTTCAGAGAGTCACCATAACGCCGAAGGCCAGTATTTGCCGGTTGCTTCGGCGTATGTAAAAGTGTTATTTCTCTTCGACCCTTTCAGCAAAATTAGGCGAAGACAGATGCTTTTGCAAACGGCATACTGTAGATCAAGATCAGACTGCACCGAACGAATCTAGAGCGTCCTCTTATTTAATCAAACATGTTGGATAAAAAGGTTCTGTGTTAAAGTAAATTGTATCTTCAGCAGTCGAACGAGGAGGATTTCATACATTTAGTGCAGAAAGAATTAAAGGAATTATATTTTGCACCAATCGCCATACAGCCAATCCTATTTTGACTGTGGGCAATCGAATTTAGCACGAGATTTGTCCCTCGTGATGGAGATGTTGTCATTCATTTAGTCTATATAAATTTTGAAAAAAAAAATACTCCAGCGTCTAGAAATATGTATAGCTATTGCTATTTTGTAGATGTTGGGTACAAGCGTACCGATGTTTGCTCATATAATTCTTTACCGGACGACAAAATTTAAGACTTGCTCAAATCGAATTCATTTGCAGACAACAAATTAAATGTGGTTGAAAAATTACGGGATATGTTACTGTAAGAGTAGAAAATACTGTGGAAAAAAAAAAGAAAACGCTGGTAACCTAAAATTTCTCTCTTTTCCACCTTTTTAAATCTTAGTCTTCAGGTTCGCTAAAAGAACAGCTTAACTAGTAAGGGACTAAGGAAATAGGATTTTTTTTATACATGTCCCTGTTGGTATATGATTATTCCGGTACAATCAGTTTCGGTCTAACTTAGTCCAATTGTTCCAGCATGAAACACTACAAACTTATGGAACAGCTTTCAGACACGACACAATACCCTCAACATGCAAAACACAACTAGGGACGTATTCTGTGGTGAGTGTGGATCAAGATCAACCATCACGTACTTGTCATCTGATATCGGCCTAAACTTTCTGCTTTTTTCTTTAATTATTTATCATCTCGTCCTAAGTATCCTCGTTATATCCAAACAATTTGAACTAAACACATTTGGGCCGCGCTCCAGCAAATCGGGGTTTAATGCATCTCCGTGATGCATTATACGAAGCTAGTCATCACATAATTACGGGCCAATAATTTCCATTTTGATCAGTAAACAACCGACTGAATCTGGGAGTAGACTGGTCCTTTGACATGCAGAAAATTTACAAATAGCAAAAAATATCGACCCAGGTCAGCCTGCGCGGAGTGCGCAGGCTGACCTGGTCGATACTTTTTGTAGATGTATTAAACCCCCTTTTCTCCTGAAAAAAAAAAATAAATAGATAAATAAAACTTTCAAGCCGACAGTAAAAACCCGAATTATGTAATTTCAAACTTATTTTTTGGAGAAAAATATCTCCTTATCGGACAGTGTAGATTCAAGACCAGACTGCACGTTCTTTGCAGTCTGATCTTGAGTACACTGTCTGCAAAAGGCCAGTGAGTCGCGCTCAGCAGCTTAAGGCGTAATCTTTATTTGTTAGATTCTATATACATATAAACAAACTACTGTTAAATTTAAGATAAATATCAAAAAGTCCTTTAAATCACAAGATGATAATTATATTCTAATTGATTTTGCGGACAGGTCGGGATCGGAATAAAGAGATATTTTTGGCAGAATTTTTGCTATCTGTAGTAAACTATAGCAAAATTAATGTTAAAATGTACACAAACTGACAAATTGTTTGCTCATCAGACTGGTTGATCGGCTGGTTTGTCAGTTTATTGATAGAAAAGTTCTTTTTCTCTTCAATGGTGACAATCAAGTTTTCCCTCCACATATCTATAGTATACTTTTACTACTGAAAATAATTATCCTTTTCATTTATTCACATATTTAATTTTTGATTTTTTTGGGGGGGGGGGGGGGGGGTAGAATACTGAAACAAATCGTGTGACTTATGTATACTTTAGAATATATGTACGATATGTATGACTAAAAACGATGATAGTTTTTGTCAAATAAACAATGTTCTGTTCCCTTCTGTTTTGATCTTGGGTCTATGCATTCCGGTGTTTTGTAACAGGCATTCCGACCGAACCAGCCTTCTGTTTGTGTATCATTTTGAACCTTTCAGCTGACTAAAAATATCCGGGCATTTCATTTACTTGGCACTTTCAGTAACTGTTTACATCACAGTAAAATTTCTGACTCGTCCATATTGGACAACAATAAAATTAGATATGACCCAAACGATCAAATTTCCTTTTTGAAATGATAGAAAACATTGTGGAAAAAAGAGAAAACGCCTTCCATCCTCCAGATTAATAAAAACGCAGAATCTTGCAATCATGAGTTGTCGAGTGCATATCACTGTAAGCTGCAAGTTCGAGAATAGTTCTGTTGTAAACTCTGTGGTAAGTTGGTTCTTCTTCGAGAATACAGTTTGTTTAGTACCTGAAATATACAGGAAATATACGTAGAAAGGCAACTAAGAAGAAGGTGAGGGGATTACTTTGTCGGTCGGAGAGTGCTGTTTCACATCCTTCCAAAATTTCAGTTACTTGTATTAGACCATTGCCCTATTAAATGAAATCAACAATCACTTACAACTGTGTTGTTTTGTCTTGCAGTAGACCAACTCAGAAAACATTGGTACAAAAGGGAAAAATGCTATTGTGATTCACCCATCTAATCTGTTAACTTTACCTCAGCAATAACGACGATGAAATATACATGTAATTTTAAAAGCACTCGTCCAGGTCCCTTTAGTTTCACAAAAGCGGAAAATTAGGAATACATGCTTTTGGATCCAGAGTCAAACTTTACAGATTGTAAAGTCTAGCTGACTTCTGTCGAAAATTGTGTGATACTCGAATACATCGCTGGTAACGAGGAATTTTTACTTTTGCCACAATGTTTCACTTGCATTTCACTATATTTCTGATACAGAAGCGGAGCAAACTTTCCTGTTTGGTTGGTGAAGATGAGCAAAAACACTTGATGGGAAACTTTACAACGAATTCGTATACTTGCCATAAGAACTTCATAGAAGTCCAGATTTTCGCTGTTATTAGAGTCCACCTCTTTGAAGATACTGTCTACCTGATTGGGTGTGAACATACCGACAGTGTCTGTAAGAACCTTGTCTAACTCTTCCTTGTCTATACTCTGAGGTAAAAGTAATTAATATGGTGATTGAACCTCTACCAGACGATAAAGTCACGCAAATGATGGAATTTTATCTTTGAAATGGTTGAAAACATTGTGGGGAAAAAGGAGAAAATGCTGGTAACCAGCATTTTCTCCTTTTCCCACAATGTTTTCAGAAGCCTTTTTCCGGAGGGTTGTTAAAACGCTTGGTTAAATGATTAATATGCAGATTAAGGAAATAATGTTATCGTGTAAATTGTGCTACTTTTGATGAATTAAGATCGTAGAAAAGGATTTTAACAGTTGCCTAAAGTATAATTGAGCCAAGCTCTGTGAAAAGGGGGCTTAATGCATCTGCGAAAAGTATCGACTCAGGTCAGCCTGTGGTCAATTTTTTTGTATGACCGAGGACTAGCCTATCTCATGATTAAGTTGGTTGTTAAAAAATTGGATATTATGGATCCATAAGTATGTGACGGCTTGCTTGGTACCATGGATCACGGAGATGCATTAAACCCCCTTTTGTCAGAGCGTGGCTCAATTCTATTTAGAATAAAAGTCAGATTATGATGGACAAACCTTTATTACATTGCTTGGAGGCAGAATCACAAAATAGATTTGGAATTGATTCAAGAATTACTGAAATAAAAGCATCGATTTGGACGTGCTCTGACTATAAAAATTGATGCTCTAGGTTGAGTTCTTGAACTTTTGACTCCCCCTATAACCTCATCGCGACGATAACAGGTTAAGAGGTGTTTCAAGGTTTGTGAGCTGGAATACAATTCCGATCAGCAATCTGCAAGTTTTAATTGCGACAGGATTCACCTCACTCTGACTGCTGAACCGCTGTTCTTATGTAAAAGCAGCCAGTGGCTTCGTAGTAACAATACAAACAAATTAAATGATGTAATGACGAATATGTACTCCGTAGAAAATATACTTTCTAGTCCATACTCTACGAAATAGCACAAAGAAATTAAATGATGTAATGACGTGTATGAAGCCTACTCTGTAGAAATATGTACTTTCTAGTCCATACTCTACGTATTACATGAACTTGGGATTACATTTTTTACATAAAATATGTAACGGGGAGTACATTTTTTTTTTGTAGAAAATGGACTGGGGAGTACATTTTTTACGTAGACTATGTACCGGGGAGTAGAATTTTTACGTAGAATATGGACTGGGGAGTACATTCTGTACGCAGAATATGAACCGGCGAGTACATTTTCAACGTAGAATATGGACCGGGGAGTAGATTTCTACATAGAATATGGACTGGAGAGTACTTTTTCTACGTAGAATATGTTCCTGGGAGTAGATTTTTTTATGGCAGTACAATTTCGTCATTATACAAGCGCACAAGCAGCAATGATATAGCTGAACAGTTCATAAGAATATTACGCAATGGAAATAAAAATCATTCACCGATATCGATTGACATTTGAAATTCGAAGAAATTACCCTAGGAAATTAGTTAAATAAACCCAGTCTGATTATCAATTATTAACGAGTACAACTTTACCCCACTGAAGTCTAAATCAGCTTTCACAAACTTCTTTTCTGCATCCAGGATATAAAACATTGGCAGCGTGGGAAACATCTCTCCAATTTTCTGGAATAAATACGGAATATTTAAGGCCCAGTAGAGGCCAAAATATCAAAGCAGGTGTCATAATACCTTTAAATTTAAATCATACCATTTAAAAGTATGGAAAATATTGTGGAGATGACAGTCTGTTATCGTGTGGTCGGGCCATGTGTTAGTCGCTGGCAGAAAAAAGAATTTTAAAATCAGGCAAAAAGTAAACAAAAGACACAGTTACCTGGCAGGTTTTAACCTAGTTTTGAAATTAATTTCTCTGTCAGCGACTTACACTTGGACCGACCGTACAATGACAGATTGTCATCTTCACAATAATTTCTATACTTTTAAATGGTATGATGTAAATTCAAATGCATTTAAACACCCGTTTGTTTACATTTGGTCTTTATTGTTACTTTAAGCTATAATAAACTTTCCTTGTGCTTGTATTTGATTCGAGTAGCGTGAGAAAATTTGATTTCGCCCGAGACCGAAGGTCGAGCGAGATGTCAAAATTTTGTTACGCAGCGAGAAGGAAATGCAAACACATAGAGAGAGCTACTACAACATAAGGACATTGGTAATACCTACAACTTTCAATTACAAAATATTGCAATTATTGATATTTGATTCGAAAATGGTAAACAAACAAACAAAGAAAAAAAAAAGAAACGGTTTAGTGGGTAGATCTCATGAATACGTTTTTATGGATGGCGGATTTGACCAATCAAATCGCAAATAAGTATGCACGTAGTCTGCGCGTGAGATACGTCATCATACCATATTTGGAAACGTATTTGACACTATGTAGATAGAAATATTTTTCTTTCGTTTGTGTTATTTTATTCGCGTGTGACACATGTATTTGAGCCGGAAAATTTACAGGTATGTAATAAAACGTAAAAAAATGCGTCGGTATTCACTAACCATTCAAAATCATTATTTCATGCAGTGTAATTCTAGATTTAGAAAGTAACAACGTCTGATCGGCTAAACCAGTTGGTTTAGCCAATCTGAAGTTGTGTTACTTTCTATTTTATAAAAATCATGAGAATAAGACTAAGGTAGACCTTAAAAATAGCTGATGAATGCGGGACCCTGTGTTATTTACATCTAACATTTTGATACAACTTTACAGCAGACGCCTTTGAAAATGGAGAATAAAGATTATCAGCATGACTTATGGTTTTATCCTTTAGCAATCAATCACAACTTTTTACAACCCTGAAAGAAAAGGCTTTTAAAAACATAGCGGGTAAAAGGAGAACCAGGTTTTTCCCACCATGTTTTCTATCCTATCAGAGACGTAATCACATTTTAGGAACATTTATTTTGTCGTCTGCAAATGCTTTCAATTTGGCCCAGGCCAAAACTTTGTCGTTTAGTAAAAAGTTAATACAGGGATACCATAAGACAAAATGATAAATTGCTAATAGCTCTTTATCAAACAAACATTTTAAGACTAATCCATAGACAGGACATTTGCAGACCCACAAATTAAACTATTATCAAATTATGGGATTTATCTGTGAAAGGGTAGAAAACATTGTGAGAAAAGGAGAAAATGCTGGTAACCAGCATTTTCTCCTTTTCTCACAATGTTTTCAAAGGCCTTCTCCATAAGGACAGTTATATCTCGCAACTGTATGGACAAGAGTTAAGGAGCCATAAAGTTTAAAATGCTCTTCTGCTACACGCAATATGTCGTCTGATTGATGTAAAACAACAGTACAACCTTTGCTCATTCGTCCTCGATACAGAACGAGACATAAAAGTTCCTGATTGCGTTAAGAGCAATTCTAACGCGTTGTTACGAGATAAGAACGCGAGCTATTGTAATGAGTGTTTGTTTCTCTGTATGGGTTTTAACACCGTTTTCAACATCATTTTAGTTATATCGCGGCACCCAGTGCAACTGTTCATACTTTCCTTGAGTTTTTACCGGTATTTCGCATAATTTTCCTTCCATGCCTTCAAGGCCACTTTTCCATATACATGTAGATAGTATCATTAATCATCGAAAAGAAATTTGCCGAGCTGGGGATTCGAACCAGCAAACCCCGGGTTCCAAGTCAGTGTAATGAATGTCACATTCGTTACTGCACAGACTAATTCTAAACCTAAAAAACTTGTACAAATAACGCTAAGGACAAAAATGACTTTGACGGAAAGAAAGATACTATTTGCAACGGTATAGAAAGCATTGTTTGGGTAGGACTAAATCCCTTAAAGCAGGCAAATGCTCGTTTTCCCGCCATGTTTTCTATGGCTTTCAACCGATACCGTAAAAAGTCCTGATTTGTACAAAAGTGAGTAAAGTTATAATTCGGGGTCCGGAGCCAACCATTCTTAAGATCATTCTTAGTCTTATTCTCTCAAGATTTTCTAAATTTGAAATTAACACAACTTCTAATTGGCTAATATGGTTTAGCAAACCAGAAGTTGTATAACTTTCAAATTTAGAAAATCTTGGAGAATAAGACAAAGAACGTTCTTAAGAATGGTTGGCGAATACGGATCCGGTTGTAATTAAAGGCCCAGTAGAGGTCAAAATATCAAAGCAGGTGTCATAATACATTTAAATTTAAATCATACCGATTAAAAGTATGGAAAATTTTGTGGAGATGACAGTCTGTTATCGTGTGGTCGGGCCATGTGTTAGTCGCTGGCAGAAAAGAATAATTTTAAAATCAAGCAAAAAGTAAACAAAAGACACAGCTACCTGGCAGGTTTTAACCTAGTTTTGAAATTAATTTCTCTGTCAGCGACTAATACTTGGACCGACCGTACAATGACAGATTGTCATCTTCACAATAGTTTCCATACTTTTAAATGGTATGATATAAATTTGAATGCATTTAAACACCCGCTTTGTTCACTTTTGGGCTTTCTTGTTACTTTAAAGAGTTTTGACTGTTTTATTTTCTGACCAGACTTATATTAACTGATATCCTGCTATCCGCCGCCATATATGCGCCATGCTTTAGAAAATGTGGTTTTATGAATCTTCGTGTTGCATCATACCAAGCAAGTTATCACATAGTTAAAGATCCATAAAACCCATTTTGGCTAATAACAGACTGAATCACATGGTAGAATGGTTCTTGAACATGCAGAAAATTTACAAATAGCAAAAAAGTTTCGACCATTTCTGCCTGCGCGGAATGCGCTGGCTGACACGAGTCGGTTCTTGTTGCAGACACATTAAACCTCCTTTTCAGACAGAATGACTCCTATACATTTATTCTATTTTAGTCTGTTCTATTTGTATTTCATATACTGGTCTGCAACACACGAAAAGGGGCATTCGGACATTTGCGTAAAGTGTCGTCTCGGATCAGCCTGCGCAGTCCGCGCAGGCTAATCCGAGACGGCACTTTACGTCAACATTAGATTTTGTCCTACAACAGACTTGCGTGAAATAGAAAATCACACACGATCGGAAAGTGTCGTCTCGGATCAGCCTGTGCGGGACTGCGCAGGCTGATCCTAAACGACACTTTACGCAAATGTCTAAATGCCCCTTTTCGTGTGTTGCAGGCCAATTATCGTACTTACCCAATAATATTCACATGTATCTACATCCGGGTCAATCCCTTCAACTGGAGGGTGATACACACCATCTATACCTGTCCGTACAGAATTAACGGTACTAGTTCGTGCCGAGCTTACACCACTGCTGGACTCGCTGGTTGAACTGGGCACCTTTAGGGTTTTCGATTGAGCAGGTGGCTTCTTTTTTGGAGCAGTCGGTTTCTTTGTACCTTTGTTTTTCTGTGAAGAAAATGGAATATATGTAATTGATTTTTATCTGCTATGTATTTTACTCATTTTTAGACCCTCTACACTTCATTGTGTTTTTCTTTCGAAGAGAACACATGGTTATATACAAAAATATATCATATTTGAGCCATGCTCTGGCAAAAGGGGGCTTAATGCATCTCCGTGGTGCATGATACCAAGCAAGCGATCACATACTTATGGATCCATAATAGCCACATTTTTCAACAACCGACTTAAGCATAAGGTAGACTTGGCCCTTGACAGGCAGAAAATTGGCCAGTTGCGAAAAGTTTCGGCTCAGGTCAGCCTGCGCGGACTGCGCAGGCTGACCTGAGTCGATACTTTTCGCAGATGCATTAAGCCCCCTTTTCACAGAGCATCGCTCATTTATGTACAGAACAATAGAACACTCTGATTTTCACCACTTTTTTACCTGTACATCTAAACTTATGTCGGGTAGTGTAAATCAAAGACCATGGCAGCCCGTGTATCCTATGCATTCTGGTCTTAATCAAAATCATCTACAATTATAACAGTCCACTGTAACAACCACCTGGCCATAAAGAATCGCATGCTCTGGAATTTGACAAAGCTTTATCAGACAAATACCTTTTCTAATCTTTCTATCTCCTGAACTGCATCGTACAGTCTACATTGTGTTTCTCTTAGCTCTTCCAGAGCGTTCTTCGCCTCTTCTCGAGCTGCGTCTCTTTCCTTTATATACTGTACAAACTCCGGTGTTACTGTTTTGGTTTCTGTTTGGTTTTCCATACTAAACTCACCGCTTATCAGTACCTAGTGCAAGACAGAAAGCAGACGCATCCTTGGTTTTAAATTAATATCTCGGACAAAAATGAATCCACGACAAGGAAAATTCACCATGTCAAATGGCCATATTATGAATTATTCATTTGATTTTTATGAAATTTTGGGCACTGAGCCATTAAATATGGCCATTTGACATGGTGAATTTTCATTGTCGTGGATTAATTTTTGTCCGAGATATTAATTTAAAACCAAAGGTGCGTCTTTAAATGTACTCAGTATATATAGATTACGATTTGCGCTACCATTGTTTTCGAAACCAAAGAGGCCGAGCCCCGGTAGCTAAGTAGTAGAGTACAGGCCAAGAAACCCAGTTGTTCTGACTTCTACTTCCGGCTTGAAAAGGATATATTTATTGAATTTCATTCCCCTCTCAATGTTAAACATACTAGTGGTTACATACTTTTTTACATGGAAAACGAGCTAGTCGTTTTAAATGATGTTGTGTGTAGTAATGGTTAAAAAAAACAACTAAGAACTCACAGATAGGTACACTAGTCCTCGCGATATAACTGAAATACTGTTGAAAACGACAGTAAATACCAAAGACAAAAGAAATTTACTGAAGGTGAGGCATAGGTAAATTTAGGGAACAGTACGCCTGTTACAATGGCAATCTCAAGAATTTAATATTGTTAAAATAATAAACAAATGCATCATCAACTTAACCGAACCACATTTTTTAAATTGGCTTTCTTTAAATTGTCTTCTATGATTTCATAATCGCTTTATTTTAATTACAAAATTAGTAAAGATTTAACCATCTTGTGTGAAAATTGACATAAGAAAAATCCTTTAAGAAAGAAAGGGAAAAAAAAAAAAAACACGAAGCGGTGAAAATAAGCAAAGATATAATTACTCTTTTTTCTGAGCGTTAAATCAATCAAATATTACTTAAGAAATAATCTTCTTTCTATCGTGGTTTATCGTTCAATAAACCACAGTTGTGAGTTATGAGGCACAATAAATAATCTACGAGGGCGATAGCCCGAGTGGTTTATTCATTGCGCCTCATAACTCACAACGTGGTTTATTGAACGATAAACCACGATAGAAAGAAGATTATTTCGATTCTAACATTACCAACTCTTAATGAAAGGAAAACAAGTTCAGACTTGGAGTAAAAACGCGGATGCAGAATATATTCCATAGAATAACTTACTTACTTTATACAGAATGACGTCACTCTACATAGAATAACGTATATTTTACCACGCTTTCGTTGCACTGTGTTTATAGAGCCGAATTCACGTGCCATGTTAGAATTATTCATAACTGTAAAATATGCATTTCCATGCCTATCCTCATAAATACTCGTAAAATACACTCAGAAACAACCTGATCAAGGAGAGAAGAAATAACCAAACGGTCAGTTCTAAACATTGACCATTATCTTACCTTGTCTTGTTTAAATCCGGATACTTTCCATTTGGAGAAAAATGGTTCTATTTGAATCAAGTTTATTCGCTCAATCACTTTGTCTACCTCTTTTTTATATTCGAATTCTACATCACTTTCTTTAACAAAACCTTCGTCGTCGTTGTCTTTAGGGCCACGATGTAATTGTTTAACACCACTAGCATGCTTTTTCTGTCTAACATCAACGTTGCTTCTGAAAGCTTCAGACTGACTGTGAATTTTGCCCCTGTGTCTAGTCGATACAGCTTGATTACTAAAATTATGTCCAAATTTATTCTCCTTTAATGTCGCTGGGCTGGAAGAAGACGCATCTCTGCGTGTTTCAGATTTATGTCTCACTAGGCATTCACCTTTAGTCTTCAAGCATTCTTCGTTTTCATTTCTGATGTAAGATTGGTCGTTAGCCTGTAGCTCCGTCAAGGACGCATGCGCAGATGTTGTTGAGACAGGCTCTCTTTCCTCTGGAAGGCTCAGGATATACTCCCGAATTCTGTCGTCGGCTGTCAGACGCCTGTTGGACCGTTGACGCTGAAAGGACAGTCTACCGAAAGGGGTGCTGTAAATAAAATGAGAATTTCCTTGAGCTCTAAAAGAAAACGACAAAATGTTATGATAACAAAATTGAGATCTTATGCAAACCACAAATTAAATGTGACTGAAAAAAATGTGATTAGGTCCAAAAGGGTTTTAAAAAACATTTCGATAAAAGGAGAAATTGCTGGATACCAGCATTTTCTCCTTTCCCCTACATTGTTTTTTAAAAGCCTGCTTCACCAATGTCGTTAAAACTCGGGATTGTTTGTTAAAGGGTATAATTGCTGGTTGATTTCGGAATCTAGTATTCTATTCGTCTAGCAAAGAACAGAGCAGATTTTATATAAAACATCACAAAACCTCTTGTCAAAAGGAAAAAAAGATGAACATTTTCAGTATAGTTTTCGCTTATATTAGTATTCATTCACCAAACATTAATTCATGTTTATATTCATCCCTTTAGCATAAATCCCGAGTTTTAAAAGCGTTTGAAAATACTACGGAAGGCAGTGGCGTAAAGTAAGAACGTGTGCCTCAAAGCAGTCATCAAAATTGTTAGAACTTGTTTCACAATGTAAAATATATTTGAGCCATGCTGTGGCAAAAGGGAGTTTAATGCATATCCGTGACGCATGATGCCAAACGAGCCATCATATAGTTATGGATCGATAAATTTCATTTTGTCTAACAACCGACTGAATCATGAGGTGTACTGGTCCTTTTACATGAAGAAAATTTACCGAAAGCAAAAAGTTTCGAGTCAGGTCAGCCTGCGCAGTCCGCGCAGGCTGACCTGACTCGAAACTTTTTGCAGCTGTTTTTAGCACCCTTTTCATAGAGCAAGCCAAGGTTCATATGTTGTATAAGATATAATAATGATTTTGTGAGACAAGGTAAGAGCGTCAGTCACTAATACTAAAGGTTCCGGGTTCGAATCCCGTGATGAGCTTGGTCAACCAGTGGAACTACCCACCTCACAGCCTGGGTACTGGTTAAGGTTTCCAGAAAGCAAGCATCAAGAGTGATTAAAAAGTTGTATGAACTTGTTTCACAATCGATGTCATATGTATGAGGCATGCTCTGAGAAAAAGGGGGTTTAATGCGTCTGCAAAAGGCATCGAGCAATGTCAGCCTGCGCAGTCCGCGCAGGCTGACATGGGTCGAAACATTTTGTTATCAGTCAATTTTCTGCATGTCCAATGACCATTCTATCTCATAATTTAGTCGATTGTTGGACAAATTTGATTTTAAGGATCCTTAATTATGTTATGACTCGCTTGCTGTAACGCTTTTAGGAGACACATTAATGCCCCTTTTAGCAGAGTGCGGCTCATACATATGAGCCGTGCTCTGGCAAAAGGGGCCTTAATGCATCTCTGTGATGCATCATACCAAGCAAGCCATCACATAAATAGGGTTCCATAATAGCCACTTTTTTTTTAAACAACCTACTCAATCATGAGGTGGACTGATCCTTTGACATGCAGAAAATCGACTAATAGTGAAAAGTTTCGGCCTAGGTCAGCCTGTGCGGACTGCGCAGGCTGACCTAGGTCGATACTTTTCGCAGATGCACTAAGCCTCCTTTTCACAAAGCGCGGCTCATATATTTGTTTGAAATGAAAATTATAGATAGATAGATAGATAGATAGATAGATAGATAGATAGATAGATAGATAGATAGGTAGAATAGATAGATAGATCCTTTATTCAAGACTTCATCTTTACAGATCTTCATCTTCACATTCTCACAAACATGTATTTGTAATTACGGTGTTAGTACAGTTGAAGTAAGGTAAGTAAAATAACAAATAAGAGCTACTTTTCTGCCATCCTCGAAGCACTTTCCACAAACACTGATCCACAACGCGCGGTTTACTTACAATGTTTACCCGGGAATAATTGGGGAAACAATCATGAATCCATCGAAACCGTCAAACAGTCTCCACAGTAACCCATTACAACACATGTACATGTCATTTTTAAAATTACAACTGACCAAAGATTAAATCCCCCGTGAGGAATGTAAATTTTTCATGTTTGATAGCTATAGAAAACATTGCGGGAAAACAAGACATTGCTCGTTAAAGAGTTCAATCTTTATCCAAAAGGACAAAATTTTAGGCTTGTCCAAATTGAAAGGATTTGCAGATGACAAAGTTTAATATACCTAAGATGGAATTTTAAAGATTAGAAATAAAGGGAGGGGGAAAGGTGGCAATATACAGAGTGACATATTGTCTTTAACAGGTTTTAAGTTTGCACTGATAAATATGTTAAGATACAGAGATTTTATGAATGCTTGTTACCAGCATTTTATTGTTTTCCACAATTTTTTCACTAGCTTTCTTCCTCGTTAAAACACGGGTTGTATGGTGAAGGGTTTACTGACCTATTATAAATCTTGTCACAAACATTCCACTAACTTGTGTCGGTTTTAGAAGTTATTCGCAACTTTAAACCCTTTGATCGGGTCGGAATACATTTTAGATGACGTATGATAGGGGAGTAAAACAGTTATTGCCCTCTCGGAGAATACTCTCCATCTCTGATTTATCTTAATTGTATTGCACAATTCGCACAACTTGTCAAACTCATGAAAGTCCCGGCTATTCATTTTCCAATCAATCAAAGGCATTTGAATTTTGCCAAACTTTGCCAGCTATAAGCTAAGATACTAGACAAGGTGTACAACTGTATAGCCTGAACTTTCAACCCTCCCTCCCCCATCATCTGTCTGTATTGTTCATAGACTGGGATGGAGAGGGTTGTTAATTTTATCGTGTTCTGCAGTAATTTATTTTCAGTCGGATACATAGAAAGTACGAAAAAGATAATATCAAGGCAGCAATATTAAGGTAAACACTTTGGAGATGGGCAAGTCTTTCTCTTTCCACCGTGAGATAGAAGTTTTAGTGCCGCAGTGAATAAATTGAACAAATCTGATTGGTCAATTCAATTTGAACTACAGCAATAAGAACGGCGTTTTTCTGAAAAAAAATTTTTAAACCATTAGAATCATCGTATATGGCATACGGACGAAAGCGATTGGTCAAAACTATTTATAATATTACGCCATTATTTCAAAGCTGATATTCAAGTTTCAAATCAAGGTAAAGAGTCCCATTTACGATTTTGCTTTGCTTCCCTGTCTAAAGCAAGATCTGACTAGAAATACTTTACAAGAACTTCGCCGGGTGGCTGTAGGAGCCTACCCCCAAATAATGGTTTAGAGACATACTCCTTCTTACATTGGGTCACAAGGCACTAGAAATGTGCGGATGTTGGTGCAGAGTACTTTAAGAAACATTAATTTGACGATGCACTAACCTTCGCTGACGTCGTCAAACTGCTATGTGTTGAGTTAACCATTGTATGTTCATATGTTTGTAGTGATTAATTGGCGCGTCCAATTTAAATGAAATTTTCTAAACATTTTCATCAAATGTGCTTTTTATTAGATCAAAACTCCGGATAAAATCGGACGTGTAGAGTTCGTTTTATTAAAGCAGTCTCAAAACTTTCAGGACAACCCTCGAGGGTTATACTCTGAAAGTGTTGCATAATATTACCCTCATTTAGAATGATTCTCGAGTGAAGCGCATTAAAAAAATGATTATATCCCTCAAGCTTTTCACAAGATCACAATTTAACCTTTATAACAGACGACAAAATTACAGACTAATCCAAATTTACAGGAATTTTAGCCAAGTTAAATGTTGCTTAAATGATTGGTTTTTGTCTTTGAAATAGGTGGAAACCAGTATTTTATCCTTTTCCCACACTGTTTTCAGGGCCATCTTTATCGGGGTAGTTAAAACAGTTATGTGTAAGTTTGATGTATTAATGATATTGTCACAGTCTGAATTATGTCACGATTCGTAAAGAATATGATATAATCACATACATGTATATTACTCTTAAGCAAACGACACAATTTTAGATTTATCAAACTTGAAAGAATCTGCAGACGATACGTTTAATGTAGTTTAAATGTCGGGGTTTGTCTTTAAAAGGGTAGAAAACTTTGTGAGAAAAAGAGAAACTGCTGATATGCATCATTTTCTCTCCTTCTCACAATTTTTTCGAAGGCCATCTTTGTCAGGGAAGTTAAAACACAAGATTGTTTGGTGAAAGTTAATGCCTCAACAATATTGTCACGTATCAATATCTAAATTATGTCACAATTCGTTAAGGAAAGATTTATATCACGATTCATAAAGCATATGATGTAATCATGTGGTTCTTTAGCAAACGGCAAAATTTTAGAATTGTCAAATTTGAAAATGTTTGCAGAGGACAAATTAATTGTGGTACATATCATTCATTAGAGCGAAAACATTGTGGGAAAAGGATAAAATGCTGGCAACCACAATTTTTGCCCTTTTCTGACAATGTTTTTCAAAGCTTTTCCTCTTGGGGTCATTCAAGTATGAAAATGTTTGGTAAAGGGATACGCTATCCCACACAATCAGCAGACAAAATTATTGGTCCCTATAGTTTGTCTGTTACCCCACAGTGCAAATAACTCTTTAACAGACAACAGAAATTTATAATTGTCGCAGTTGTTCGGAAAACGAAGAAATATTCAAGCACGGGTCTTTAAGCAAATCTTATAACTGTATAGTGTTCGGAAAGGGAAGAAATATATAAGCAGTCTTGTTGCATTTGCACATCGAAAATCGTAGAACATAATGATTCCAGCTTGTGTAGACAGTATCACTCAAAATTTGTTTTGTATGTATCGAAGCAAAGTTAACCCGTAGACTGCTTTGCGCGACTCAGTGACCCTTTTGTGGACAGTGTAGGTCAAGATCATACTGCACGGAACGTGCAGTCTGATCTTGGATCTATACTGTCCGATAGGGACATATCTTTCCCCAAAAAATACCTTTGAACTAGCAAAATTGGGTTTTTTACTATCCGCTTGAAATTTTCATTTCATTTATTTAGTCGGCTAAGAATTAAAACGGGAGTTGGCCCTTGTGAAAAACTAAACCCAAGTCAGAGGGTAAACGGGGACTTTTTTCGATGGCATAGATCTAGACGAGACTGCACAAAACGTGCAATCTGACTTGAACCTCTAGATATCGTGATCTTTTTTTTTACTAAAGCCGAATAAACCAAATGAAGATTTTCCGTCACGAAAAAAGGTCCTAATTACTGCAACTTCAAAGTTGCCTTTTTTCGGAACGTCTCAGCACAGCTGACAGTGTAGATCAAAGATCAGACTGCACGTTTTGTGCAGTCTGATCTTGATCTTCACTGCCCGCAAATGTTTAATTATTGTTTAAAAAGGCGCTTTATTCGTCAAAAGAGAATGCCAAGTTCAGGTAAATAGCCAAGAGTCAATAGTCAAGAAGTATATAGACACTTCAGTTTCCCACGGGACCAACACCCCAACTTGTTTCTCCCTTAACGCTCTCAGCACCATAGGCGAAAACATGGGACTTTTGCGACCGGCAAAGATTTAGATCAGACTGCAAAGAACGTTATGTCTGATCTTGGACCTACACTGCCCACTTGTTAAGGCAAGCACATAAGATAGAAATCTTTCAGAGTTTCAGTCGATTACATTTTCAGTCCTCAAAAGAAGTATAGTATAGATCTATATACGTGGCGATGAAAGAGTTGGAGATATTTGCAGCTGAGGATTTTGAAAACTTCCTTTGCAAAAATACGGAGAATCAATTCTGTATTACATTTTGATACATGTATTGTAGGTAGGCTATATAAAATGGTGGCACACAGAAAATTGCCCATTTTGCTACAATGATTTCAAAAATGATCTTCTGCGAAGACAAAAAAGCTGACTGAAGGAAGCAATGTGTTTATGGTGAGAATAGTTCATTTCAGGACAATGCACCAGGGAAACATTACGAGATGCTATATAAATATAGTTCAGTAAGTAGCCATGAATACTAGTACATCATCAAAGTCCGAACCCCCATTGATTTACATTTATTTCCAACTTAACTTGGAGGGCAGCCAGTGGAGATAATATATAAATACAAAAAAAAGAATGCTGAAAGACTATCATTATGTCGGAAAAAAAAAAATGAATAAAATAGTTGATCCATGCTCTGCGAAAAGGGGGCTTACTGCATCTGCAAATAATATCGACCGTGTCAGCCTGCGCAGTCCGTGCAGGCTGTCCTGGGTCGAAGTTTTTTTTTTTTTATATCTGTCAATTTTCTCCATGTGAAAGGACCGTTCTAACATGATATTCAGGCTTAGACAAAATAAATTTTATGGATCCCTAATTAAGCAATGACTGGCTTGGTGTAACACATCACGAAGGTGCATTAAGCCCCCTTTAACCAGTGCATGGCTCAGTTATCTTTTCGTTATCTTTTTTTACTTCCACACACGTGTATAAATAATTACATGTATAAGGAAACAAACGTGCAGTCTGACCTTTCGTCACACGTCCTACTTTCCTATTAGCTATCTCATTCAAATGGATTTTCCAATTAAAGACCCAGTAGAGGCCACAGTATCAAAGCAGGTGTCATAATACCTTTAAATTTAAATCATACCACGTACGGAAAATATCATGGAGATGACAGTCTGTTATCGAGTGGTCGGGCCATGTGTTATTCGCTGGCAGAAAAAAGAATTTTAAAATCAGGCAAAAAGTAAACAAAAGATAGAGAGCTACCTGGCAGGTTTTAACCTAGTTTTGAAAGTAATATCTCTGTCAGCGACTTACACTTGGACCGACCGTACAATGACCGATTGTCATCGTCAGAGTTATTTCCATACTGTTAAATGGTTTTATATAAATTTGAATTCATTTAAACACCCGTTTTGTTTATTTTTGGCATTTATTGTTACTTTAAATACCATTTGATCCAACAAAATACATTTTTTTTAACAAACATATATTGTGCAGGAAAAGAGTCCAAGAAACACTCAAGCACTTGTCATGACACGATGTGGAATACTAATAAGTAAAGTAAGTTGAATTTGAATTGACTTAATTCAAAACATTTTAGATACTTTACTGTAAGAAAAAAGACGCTATTTTTCTTTCAACGCTCTCTAACGAAGATATGTGATTTCATTTTGTTTTATATACATACATTTCAATGTATATATACTGTTATTTGACACACAGTCGAGTCGATAATTTTGCTTTTATATTTTGAAATACATTCAAATATCAGTTAAAAAAAGGGACCTTGAAAATGATTGCTATCTTTGTGAATAGGTCTGATAGATCATTATAATTAAAAAGAAAATGAAAAGAGCAAAGCGACATTATTTTTTTCCAATATATACCGCATATAATGATAATTGCTATGATTCTACCAATAATACATACTTGTTAACTCTTATCATCGGCCTGCCCTTCACGACCATGTTTTCTTTTTTGGAAAGTGTAGATCAAGATCAGCCTGCACTTACGTGCAGTCTGATCTTGCTCGACACTTTCCACCGCTCTATCAGTACTGTCGGTCATATTATCCCAATTTAAAGAGAGAAACTAGTATTCTTTTTAATGGGGTTGGGGATTGAGTCAAAGGTACAAGTATATATATATTTTTTTTCTGGTTCTGAATAGTTTTTTGTAAGCTCTTGATATGCATTAACGACAGCAAAAATTTGTTTGTATTGTCATAAGTCAGTATGTTCCTACACACAGGTTTGAGTATTCGTCTATTAATATTCAGCCAAAAAAATTCAGCCATGCTCTGGCAAAAAGGGGGGGGGCGCTTAAATCATCTCTCGTGAGCAGACGACAAAAAAGTTCTTGCCAAGATGGTGAGATTTGTCTTTAATAGGAATGAAAACATTGTGGGGAAAGGAGAAAATGCTGGTTTCCAGCATTTTCTCCTTTTCCCAAAATGTTTTCAAAAGGCTTGTTCCTCAGGGTCGTTAGGGGTTCTGCGTGGCTCAGTGGTAAATTGTAGTACTTGTGTTCCGGGTTCGAGCATCAATGGATCCACTGGGTTTTTCGTGGGAGTATCCTTGGGCAAGACTCTTCAAAGCCCTAGCTTGGTACAGGTGAAACCAAAGAAATATATGAATATGTGAGCTGTCGCCGTGATACGACTGAAATAATGTTGAAAGCTGCGTGAAGCACCAATCAATCAATGAATCAATCAATCAATCAATCAATCAAACAATCAATCCGCAGGGTCGTTACATCACGCGATTGTTTGGTACAGGTTTAAGTTAGTTAAAGAAAGGATATTGAACTGAAGTAGCGAAGTATTGATGTATTAAGACAAAAGGAAATACTATGAAAAAAGGGGGAAAATTACGTTGTTTTTTTTTTCAAACTTCCATAACACATACTTGTGAACAGTTCTTGTTTGTACGATTATTTAAAACTTCAGTATAAGTCAGTTTGTTTGCATTTACTTTTCACCACTAGTGGCCAATAAGAAAATTGAGCCATGCTCCGTGAAAAGGGGGGTTAATGCATCTGCGAAAAGTATCGACTCAGGTCAGCCTGCGCAGTCCGCGCAGGCTGACCTGGGCCGAAACTTTTCGCTATTGGTCGATTTTCTGTATGTCCAAGGACCAATCTACCTCATGATTGAGTCGGTTGTTTAAAAAAAAAAAGTTGCTGTTATAGATCCATAAGTATGTGATGGCTTGATTGTTACGCTGGATTACGGAGATGCATTAAGCCCCCTTTTGTCAAAGCATGGCCCAAATATATGGTATCGACCTATGAGATCATAAAAGACAGAACACGCAATCTGATCTTGGACCTACACAGTTCGCTGTCTGATTCTAACCTGTGACCAAATTCGTCTTCGATATTTCTGTGAAAATCTCTTTTTTTTAGATCCCGTAAAAAGTAGAATTTCATAACATGGAAGAAAAGTTGTTCAGCGGTCAGAGCGTCGGAGTTAAGCTTTTCGATCAATGTCGTCAAAGATACCATAGGCCACCAGAACTCCATTGAGAAACTCCAAAAAGAAACTTCCGATATGTAAGTTGAATCTCCTTACATGTAATCGTTTTGCCTGTGATTTAGGAGCAGCAATGAACCTTTTAAGTCACAATTAGTTATCTATATTTCAAAAGAAAGCAGAAACTCACAGCTTTTTCCCCCTCAATATTGATTATTACGGCTTTCAAAATGTTAATTTATGATATCAGCCATGCTCTGTGAAAAAGGGGTCAAACGCATCGGTGTGATATATTATAACAAGCAAATAATAACATCATTATTAATCAATAGAATTCATTTTGTCTAACAACTGACTGAATCCTGGTATAGAACGATACTTTGACATGCAGAAAATTTACCAAAAGCAAAACTTTTCGACACTGGTCAGCCTGCGTCGATGCTTTTTTACAGATGCATTAAGCCCCCTTTTCACAGAATTTGGCTTATATAAGTATATATAAATCAACGTTGAAGTAGGCCTATAATCGTTATCTCAATTACTATAAGATGTAAACTGACTTATGATACGAAAACAATCTTAATTTTGATTCAGCTTTGCATGTATCTAGGATATATTGTCCAACAAATGGAAATATTTATATAAGTTCCGAAAAAATTATCTTCGGCTGTTTTCCTCCAAATGATAAACCTATTGTTATAAGAAAAAAAAAAAAAACAACAACAACAACAACAACAAAAAAACACTTTACTTACATAGAAAATGATATTCGAAATCTCTTCTTCCCAAATTTCTAGGAGATCGAATTTTACAAGAATCGGTCAGACTACAGTAAAAGTTAGTCCCTATAATTTCCATCTGTTAAACAGTAACAAAATATTACCTTTGAAGTGGCAACTAGGGATAGATCTCTGGGCAAACAAAATATTGGAAACAAGTGGCATATGTAAACTCTTGTAAAATCAGATATGGCCTTGTACCCTTAACTGAATTAGTAATTTTATTGCACTATGGGTCTATATTCCCATTATAAATCAAGTCTCTATCAAAGGACAAAATTTTAGACTGATCCAAAATCAAAGCATTTGCGGGATGACAGATTTAATATTGCTTCGATAATAGAATTTGTCTCTGAAGGAGTAGAAAACATTGTGGGAAAAGGAGAAAATGCTGGTAACCAGCATTTTCTCCTTTTCCCACAATGTTTTCAAAAGTCTTCATCCTAGGGGGTCATTAAAACTCGTGATTTTTTGTTAAAGGGTTAAATAAACTAATTTTCTAAATCTTGTATGTCCCCCATACGGGTAAAATTCGTCAGATAAACAAGCAAAAGTTTATTTTTATTTTTTGTAAAGTTTTGGATGGATGGGAAACTACATATAAGAAATCTCCTTAAATCAGATATTGCCCGAAAAATCTTCACCCAATTCTTTCTTTTATTTCGCTACTGTGCCGGTACATATTTTCACGTTGTAAATGAAATTATCTCATCCCAACAAACCGTCATTCTCATCATGAGAGAAACTGTAAGTAGTAAAGGAGGGGAGCATGGGATCTACCCAGGCCGTGGGTAGATCCCATGCTCCCCTCCCTGAGCGCCCTATATCACCGTCCCTGACAAAAAATGTGTCCCTATATGCTGTCCCCGAAAGATTTTTTAAAAAAAATATCCCATACTCTCTACCCTGAGAGAGATTTAGCATTCAAAATGGCGGCCGTGTGGATGGCACTCTGGGGACAAAAATGCCCCAGGCTCCCGTCCCTGAGCGGAATTTTTTGCAAAAAAGCGAAAAGGGGGGGAGTTTTTCCCAGGCTCTCTACCCTGAGAGGGAATTAGCATTCAAAGTGCAGATCTTATGACTGGTAGGTTGGGTAAAAAATGGTCAGATCACTGAGTTGGACTTAGTTTTTTTCACCCTATGGATGATTTTTTTCTTTCTAATTGCCTGACCATTGAGTTGGACTTAGACTTTTTCTTATCTATGATTGATTTCTTCTCTCTAAATGTCTGAGCACTGAGTTGCACTTAGACTTTTTTTACCCTATGTATGATTTCTAAATGTCTAACCATTGAGTTGGACTTAGTCTTTTTTCAACTATGAATTCTCTTTTTAATTGCCTAAGCATTGAGTTGGCCTTAGACTTTTTTTCTTCCCCTATGAATGATTTCTAAATGTCTGACCATTGAGTTGGACTTAGTCTTTTTACATCTCTATGAATGATTTTTCTCTTTCTAAAAGCCTGATCATTGAGTTGGACTTAGACTTTTTTCTGCATCTCTATGAATGATTTCTAAATGTCTGAGCACTGAGTTGAACTTAGACTTTTTTACCCTATGTATGATTTTTTTCTTTCTAAATGTCTGACCATTGAGTTGGACTTAGTCTTTTTTCTACACCTATGTATGATTCTTACTCTTTGCAGTATAACTCTCTGGAGTGTATCTCTTCTAAAAGAAAGATAGAACTTTCGTGGTAGATGGTTAGTCCTGAAAAGGACTGTTGGGTTAGCTCTGAAAAGAGCTGTGACAATTTGAAGATAGAACTTTCGTCTGACAGCTTGAAGATAGAACTTTCGTCTGGCAGCTTGAAGATAGAACTTTCGTCTGACATCTTGAAGATAGATCTTTCGTGGTAGATGGTTAGTCCTGAAAAGGACTGTTGTGGTTAGCTCTGAAAAGAGCTGTGACAATTTGAAGAAATGACAATTTGAAGATAGAACTTTCGTCTAACAGCTTGAAGGTAGAACTTTCGTCTGACAATTTGAAGAAATGACAATTTGAAGAAAAGATAGAACTTACGTCTGACAATTTGAAGAAAGGTAGATCTTCCGTGGTAGATGGTTAGCCCTGAAAAGGGCTGTTTGGGGTGTCCCTAAAAGGGAGCTGGTTTTGGAGGTTGTGTTTTTAAGCACAACCTCCAACCTTTCTGCAGGCTGGACAGCTACTTGCTGCCCGCCTCTTTAGCCTCTTCAACTCCCGTTCATCCAGGTTGAAGTTTAGCGAGAACGCTGGCTTGTTGTCATCATCCCAGCACTCGGTCTGGGGTACGACGAACTCCTTCTTCTTGTCGTCCATCTTTTTTCTGGATGATAGCTGGGCAAGGTCCCAAAAATCCATGTCTCTTAAACCACACTCCATGTTGTCTACAAGTCGAAGAGAATGAACGATGTGCGGGAAATGACACTGGGTTTTATAGGTTTTCAGACGGATTGAACTAGTTGACCCATGACGTCATTTTCTCCTATGTTTTTCCCGCGTCGGCGTTTCATGCTGTTTTGGCTCCAAATTAATGTTATCCAATCAGAATCAGCGTTTTATTTCTAATACTAAATGTTTTATTGATGACCAACCCGTGGGTTTGTTACATTTTCTTGTTCGGGGATTTTATTGTTGACCAATCCGTGGGGTTGTTACATTTTCTTGATCGGGTTAGAAAAAACTAGAGTTTGGCTAATCTATGACTTTTTTTGATTGTGAATCTTTGCAGTGTAACTCTTCTAAAAGAAAGAAGTTTGACAATTTGAAGAAATGACAATTTAAAGAAAGATAGAACTTTCGTGGTAGATGGGTAGCCCTGAAAAGGGCTGTTTTGTTTTGGAGGCTGTGTTTTTTCCAGTTCTAATGGCAACACCCGAAATTCGCTTGGCAAATGGGGCATGCTGTAATCTTCCTCCCGAACTCGATATCAACCAAAATGATATCCGGTGTTGTCTTTAATAATAGCTGAACTAATCTTTCGCCGAGATCTTTGTATGGCTGTGTTATACGTTGTAGTTGGTTTTGTTCCTCCTCTCCTACGAGACGAGTGGTTAGTTGCAATAACTGCTGCCCTGCATTCAAATAGTCTTGGAGAGCCTCACGTAGTTGATGATTTATCTCCTCCATATTGATACTGCTTCCGAATATTGACACTGCTTTCGAATATTGATACCGCTTTCGAAGTGATCGTTAGCTGAGAGTCAAAGAAATGGTGAATGTATGAAAATAACGCTGGACTTTATACGTTTAAGGAGGATTGAAATTTTTAAAGAGTTCGGACCTGGCAGAAAGCACATACATTTTTTCCATGCTACGTTTCATGCTGTTTTGGTTCCAAATTAATGTTATCCAATCAGATTCACCGTTGTTTTTTCTAATACTAATTGTTTTATTGTTGACCAACCCGTGGGTTTGTTACATTTTCTTGTTCGGGGGGGATTTATTGTTACCCAATCCATAGGTTTGTTACATTTTCTTTTTTCGGGTAAGAAAAACTAGAGTTTAACTAACAGTCATGAGACGTTGTATGGAAAAATGTAACCAGAACAAGTCTTTTGGGGGAAAAACAGAATGAAGAACTCTATTGTTTTTGAACTTTTATTTATTGAACTTTTATTTACTGAACAGAACTAAACATTGAAACATTTTTTTGCAATGCATCATAAAAAATTTCTTGACAATGAAAAAAATTTCTTGACAATGAAAAAAATCACAAGCAAACATTTTTTGCAATGCATCATAAAAAAATTTCTTGACAATGAAAAAATTTCTTAACAACTAAAAAAAATCACAAGCAATCATTTTTTGCAATGCATCATAAAAAATTTCTTGACAATGAAAAACATTTTCTTAACAATGAAAAAATCGCACTGAAATATTTTTTCACAATGAATTATTCACAACGATTTGATAACAATGAAAAAATCGCACTGAAATATTTTTTTCACAATGAATTATTCACAACGATTTGATCACGATGAAAAAAACACACTGAATTATTTTTTCGCAATGAATTATTTTACAATGAATTGATCACGATGAAAAAACACACTGAATTATTTTTTGCAATGAATTATTTTACAATGAATTAATCGCAAAAACAGTATATAACAAATTTTTATAATGTAAATTCGCAAACACCACGAGTTTCATATTTGTTTTTCATATTCCTACCGTTTTGTTGTTTTTTCTTGGTTGTTTTCGTTCTGTCTTTGGTTTTTTCGGTATCTTGAAATCAACGTGATTGTCAATGTTTTTCCCGTATTTACCCTGTCCTGTCAATATTGGTATAGTTGGTTTTTGATCAATTCGCTGCTTCTTGTGGATATGGTTACCATCTTCCTCAGATTTCCGCTTTGTTGTTTTTCTTGGTTGTTTTTCCTTTGGCTGATTTTTCTTTGGTTGATTTTTCTTCACAACACTTACGATAGAGTCCACTAAGTTGTGAAGATTGGATTTATCAAACTCGAACTCCACAGGAATCTTTACAGGAGGTGTTGAAATGCGCTGATCTTGTTGACGTAGTACCTCGATATTACTACTGAGCTGATCAGTACTTACGGTTAAAGTTTTAATTTCCTCCAAATGCCTGTTTAAAGTCTCCAGCTGATCTATGATTCGGATCATCATGCTATCTTGTTTCAAATTTAGCTGCTTTACCTCTTCATAAATGTTGTCAAACACTATCGCTGGAATGATGGTTGTCGGATTTAACTCCGGTGGTGGATTGATAATTGTCGAATTCATAACTGATGAAAGAACGTCTCCATTGTTTTCCACTGATGGAAAATCGTCCAAGCTGATTTCATCTAAGTTGTGCTTCATATTGTAACTGACTCTGAATATTGATACTGCTTCCGAAGTGATCGTTAGCTGTGAATCAAAGAAATGGTGAATGTATGAAAATAACACTGAGCTTTATACGTTTACAGAGGATTGAAATTTTTAAAGAGGGCGGACCTGGCGGAAAGCACCGGTATTGTACTGTGTGACACCGAATTAGGAGTGGTAAAAAACACCGATATAACCATCGATTTGATTGCGCAATGTTAATAAAACGCCGACGCGGGAAAAAATATAGGAGAAAATGACGTCATAGGTCAGTTAGTTCAATCCTCCTGTAAAGCTATAAAGCCCAGTGATATTTTACATAAAAATCATATTTGTTCCAGAATGGTTCGAATTCTTGTATGTCCTCACTGTGCAAACAGATGTCTGATAGAGTGTGGGAAATGTTTTTCCATACTCGAGTATCTTGGACAGAAGCATAACTGTCCAGATACAGATGAAGGATTTTATGATGACGATGAAGCTTCGGCGATTTGCTGCGAACACTGTGGATGCGAAATCATCCCAGTGGATCGGGTGGAAGAATCGTAGAGCTGAATGTCAATGTGAGATCCTTCAAAAAAAGCCCTTTTCAGGGCTAACCATTTAGCACGAAAGATCTTTCTTCTCAAATTGTCAAAAGTAAAAAAAAAGACTTACAGTCATAACTAGAAAAAAGTCAAAAGTAAGAAGTAATTATTTTTATATTTTTTATTTCAAAAAGAACTTATGTACAATGAAAAAAATCAAATCATGAACTGTAAAGACAAAAAATGAATGAACTGTAAAAGACAAAAATGAATGAAAAATCAAGTCAGTCTTTTTTGTTTATAATCAATATTGTATTGAAATCTTTTTTTCACTCAGTATGTTTTTTTCTTTTTCTTTGAGATGTCAGATTCACATTTGGTTTTACGTTTTCTTTTCCGATCGTTGGTTTTTAATTCCACATCTGGACAGATTTTGTCCTCATGTTTTGTTGATTTGTAAAAGAAATAGTTCTTTGTTACTCGTTTTTTCTTCTTTTCGATGTTTTGCTGTTTTTCCTTTCCGTACGAACAACCCGGTTCTGCAGAAAATTCGTTTTTTAGATCCAAAGTTTGTTGTTTTCTTAGATTATCGTTTGTAGATATTTTTTTCTCTGTCTGTTCTGTTATTTTGCAGATTTCTGAATCGTTGTTAGCCGCTGTATCGCTCTGCATGTCTACGATCTGAGTTTCAGCCGATGAGGATATAGCTTGTAGTGAACTTTTTTTCCATGTATTTTCACTGCAGAATGAATTTAGTGTGCCGACGAATTTCATATCTTTGAATCCACCAACGTTGTAAAATGATGGTGAAATCTCAATGTCGTGACTGTGTGGGTTCACGTAGACAAAAACAAATGTTCCTAGCTGATTTTCTTTTTCTGGACATTCTTTGGCCCAATGTCCTACTTCGTTGCATGTGAAACAAATATTTGTTCTCACACCATTCGCACCATATCGTTTGTCGAGCGTCGCTTGATCCAAAACTCTGTACCTGGTAGTACGGTAAACATCTTTTTCTTCTAAATGTTGCTGGGAAAAAAATGATCCCACATAGTTTCCGATATGTTTAACATTATACTTTGATGGTATATTGCTGATCTCATAATCGTGGGTGTATGGATTAACATACAGATACACCCTGTTTTTAAGTGGTGATGTATTTTGCAGCTTTAACTCACTCATATTTTTTATCAGCTGTACTGACTGAGATCGAGTAGGAGAATGAATAGATTTTCACAACTAACGGCTTATTTATACACTGTTACAACGGAGAGGGTATATAAATTGCCGGTTTTTTTCTCACTTCTGCATTATTGTCTTTTCACTCAGAGCTAAAACGATGGGTAAAAGAAAAAGAATAATAACCTATTCAGACAGTGAAAGTGACGATGAGGTGTTTCCACCAATAAAAAAGAAAAAAACTAGACCTTTGAAAGAAGAAAGTGACGATGAGGTATTTCCATCAATAAAAAAGAAAAAAACTAAACCGTTGAAAGAAGAAAGTGACGATGAGGTGTTTCCACCAACAAAAAAGAAAAAAACTAAACCGTTGAAAGAAGAAAGTGACGATGAGGTGCTTCCACCAACAAAAAAGAAAAAAACTAAACCGTTGAAAGAAGAAAATGATAGCAACGATGAAAGTACCAACTCTAACTTAGACATGAAAAGTCTATATGATTTAACAGAAAAGGGTAATAAGAGGTCAAGAAAATTTAAAACAGAATCACATGTGCTGATGCTGAGTTTTAAGAAATTTGAAGAATTAACACCTCAGAGACTCCTTGGATTATTTGACGATGTTACCCGTGAAATCATTCGAAAGTTAAATACCAACCCGACGGACATGATTAGAATTACCATCAATCATCCTTCGTTGGAAATGGGAATCCATATTCCTTTTTTAGCTGCAGGTCAGTTACAAGGTGAAACTATGCTGAATGAAATTGAACGAGTTTTACAATCGAATACAGATTTCGTCTTGAACGATGGATTCATGACATTTGACATCACACATACAATACCACCAAGTGGTAGCGGAAAACCAAAATATAGATCGTCAGAATTAGATTCAAAGTTTTTTACCCAGAAGAAGCGATCTATTATTCAAATTGACAATCATGACCAACTATGTTTCGCAAGAGCTGTTGTTGTGGGAATTTGCTACAGGGAGCGTGAAAACACCGAGGCATGGAATAGAAAATGGGATCGTATTCGTCATTCAAAATGTCCTCTTCAAAAGACTGAAGCTGAGAAATTGTTACATGAAGTTGGAGTTTCACCAACACAGTCTGTAGGAATTGATGAATACAAAAAAATTCAAACATTCTTGTATGAAAAAGGCTATGTCATTAAAGTTCACCAACAGCATTCAAAAGTGGAAAAAATATTTAAACATCCAGAAGTGAAAGCCAATAGTAAGATCATACATTTGTACTTTCATCAAAACCATTATGACTACATCAAATCTATCAAAGGTTTTCTTAGTTGTGCATATTATTGTGAGTTCTGTGATGTGGGTTACTCTAACCGGGAAAGTCATGCTTGTTCAAATATCTGTAAAGGTTGTTACCGCAAAGGAAAATGTCCATCAGAATCAAAAGAATATGTTTGCAGTGTTTGCAGTAGACGTTTTTTTAGTGCTGAATGCTTTGAAAATCACAGAAATGTTCAAGGTAAAGAAAAGAAATCCATTTGTGAATTAGTGAAACTCTGCTCGAAATGCGGTGCACAATATCATGTCAGAAAGAAAAATCATGTTTGCAATGGAAAGAAAAGGTGTCATATCTGTAAGAGAATTGTTAACTTTTCTCATCAATGCTATATTCAGCCTTACCAAAGTAAGTTGAACCATGACAGCGATGACGAGACGAGTTCTTCTGTAGTCAAAAAAACACAGTTTATTTTCTTTGATTTTGAATGCAAACAAGACACAGGTGTGCACATCCCGAATTATTGTATTGCACACAGAGCGTGTGATGAATGTATCGATAAATCACTTGATTTTCATTGTTCTACATGCAGTGAATTTGAAGAGGGTAGGGAAGTTATTTTTCAAGGTGAAGAAACTTTGAGTCAATTTTGCAAGTGGCTCTTTTCAAAACATCATAAAGGAGTCACGGCTATTGCCCATAATTTCAAAGGTTATGACGGTCAGTTCATTCTTGACTATATTGTCAAAGTTGGGTTAAAACTTCCAAAAGTGATCATGAATGGAAACAATATTATGAAGTTAGAACTGAACGGTGTACGTCTGATCGATTCTTTCAATTTCATGAGTTTTGGTTTGGCAAAATTTCCATCCACCTTTGACCTTCAAGAAATGAAAAAAGGTTACTTTCCTCACTGGGCAAATACAGATGAATTTTGGAGTTACATCGGACCCTACTTGGATATGTCTTATTACAAACCCGATTCAATGTCTGAAGAGGCTAGGTCAAAATTTATAGTTTGGTATAATGACAAAGTTCGAAATGGTGAGGAATTCAATTTTCAGAAGGAGATGGAAATGTACTGTAGGTCAGATGTTGATATCCTCAGACGAGGATGTGCTGAATTCAGAAAGCTGTTTATCGAACAGGGTGGTATTTGTCCATTTTTAGAGGCGATTACCATCGCAGATGCCTGTAACAAGGTGTGGCGAAGCAAATATTTACCAGAAAATCAAATAGCTATCATTTCAAGTAAAGACTCATCCAGACGTCGCTTTTCTATGAAAGCGATACGATGGGTTCAAAGCGTTGCCCAGGAAAAAGGTATTAATATTCAGCATGCAAAAAATGGTGGTGAAGCTCAAATCGGGAAATATAGTGTAGATGGTTTTCACCATCAAACAAACACTGTTTATGAATTTCTTGGAGATTTTTATCATGGTTGTCCTGTATGCTATACAGATCGAAAACAGATCAATCCTATTAATGGAAAACCCATGTCTGAATTGTTCAAATGTACTTTTGAACGTATAGCAGATATCGAAGACATGGGATATAATGTAGTGTACATTTGGGAACACGAATTTGATGCTAAGATGAAGGATAAAGAGTACAAAAAACTCATTGAAAAGTTATATCCACATTGGGACCCTATCGATCCGAGGGATGGTTTGTCCGGAGGAAGATGTAATGCAATAAAAATTGGATATGATGTTGATGAAAAAACCAAAAAGGAAATCAAGTACATCGATATCTGTTCTCTATACCCTTATGTTTGTAAACACAAATCCTACCCTGTAGGTCATCCAGAAATTTTGTCTACTGAGAATATTGATATGAACAATATTCGCCAATATGAGGGATTAATCAAATGCAAAGTTTTGCCTCCAACTGATTTGTTTCACCCCGTTCTCCCAGTTCACTGTAACAACAAAATGATGTTTCCACTCTGTATGAAATGTGCAGAAGAAAGTTCAAGTATTTGTAGCCATGGTAAAGAAGAGAGGGCTTTGGTCGGAACTTGGGTTACTTTTGAATTATTCAAGGCTCTTGACTGCGGTTATCGATTATTGCAAGTGTATGAAATTTGGCATTTCAACTCTGTGTCAGATCAGTTCTTTAAACATTATGTGGACAATTTCTTGAAAATTAAGCAAGAAGCCAGTGGTTATCCAGATAGCTGTCAATCAGACTCAGAAAAAGATCAGTTCGTTTGTGAATATGAGAAGGCAGAAGGTGTTCGTCTTGATCCAAGTTGTATTCAAAGAAATCCTGGGAGAAGATCATTTGCTAAGATTATGTTGAACTGCCTTTGGGGAAAATTAGCTCAGCGTGAAAAAATGACCCAGACGGAATACATCAGTGATCCGTCTAAATATTTCGAATTACTCACCAATCCCAATTTCATTGTAAAGCATGTAGAAATCTTTGACGAGGACTGTTCATTCATCTTGGTTAACTATGAATCAAAGTTGGAACATATTGACACCCATGCTACAGCCAATGTGATAGTAGGTTCTTACGTAACAGCTTATGCAAGGTTGGAATTGTACAGTGTTCTTGAAAAGTTAAAAGATAGAGTTCTGTATTTCGATACAGATAGTTGTATGTACATTCACGACCCTGAATTATGGAACCCCCCTATTATTAACAGCCGGTTAGGAAAATGGAGTGATGAAGAGCCTGCTTGTAAAATTACTCAATTCAGAGGACTTGGACCTAAGAATTATGCTTACAAAATGAAAACAAAAGATGGAAAAGAGATAAGCAAATGTAAAGTAAAGGGGGTTACTCTGGATTACAATACAAAACAGGTGGTAAATTTCGATACATATTCGAAATGTGCTTTGGATCGTACAGTAGAAATCAAAATTCAGTATGATTGTAGAATTAAAAGACACAGAGATAGAACGGTTACCAGTGAACCACAAACAAAAACGTTTCGTTCTGTATACACCAAGAGAGTCATTGTAAATGGTACTGATACTGTACCCTATGGTTATAAAAGCTTGAGAAAATAATTTCATATCACATTGTTGTGTACCAATCACTCAAAGTAAGTCGGGGAAAAATATTAGCCGCTGGTCAAAAAATAACAATCATGTTGCCGCTACCAATAGAACTACGTGAAAAAATTTATGGAGAATTTGTTCGACAGCATACGCTTGATGAACGAACACAGCTTAACATTAAATTTTTCTGTGTGAAAATTTGGATCGGAAAATTGTTTAAGTGGATTGCAAAAGGAGAAAAGTCCTACAAAGTGTATGCTATATTCAACTTTATTGCAACGATGGTGGACGATTCGGGGCTGGATCTCGTTCTCAAGACTTATTTAGCAGATAGCTGTATGAAAGACAATGTTATTAGTAAGCTGTTTAGATCCACAAGCCGATGGACATTTTTTATCATAGGAACACCAGAAGAAAGTTTTCTTAACGTTGTGAAAATGAAATCAGTTCTATTTGACTTTTACTTACGCTACAAAAAAGGATCTGTTCATGATTCCTACGGAGAATCAAAGGAAACCATGTCAGGGTATATTCTATTTGATAGAGATGTTACAGAAGAAGTAGTGAATTCAACTCTTTCAACAAAAGACGCTTATAGACATGTTGCTCCATTCATAGGACTACGAGATTTCGACGATATGGACAGTGAGTATACAATGTTTTTTGGGTATGACCAATTACATAAAGACATTACGGAATATGAAAACAAACGTGAAACTCGTGGTATTTGCGAATTTGCATTATAAAAATTTGTTATATACTGTTTTTTTGCGATTAATTCATTGTAAAATAATTCATTGCAAAAAATAATTCAGTGTGTTTTTCATCGTTATCAATTCATTGTAAAATAATTCATTGCGAAAAAATAATTCAGTGTGTTTTTTTCATCGTGATCAAATCGTTGTGAATAATTCATTGTGAAAAAAATATTTCAGTGCGATTTTTTCATTGTTATCAAATCGTTGTGAATAATTCATTGTGAAAAAATATTTCAGTGCGATTTTTTCATTGTTAAGAAAATGTTTTTCATTGTCAAGAAATTTTTTATGATGCATTGCAAAAAATGATTGCTTGTGATTTTTTTTAGTTGTTAAGAAATTTTTTCATTGTCAAGAAATTTTTTTATGATGCATTGCAAAAAATGTTTGCTTGTGATTTTTTTCATTGTCAAGAAATTTTTTTCATTGTCAAGAAATTTTTTATGATGCATTGCAAAAAAATGTTTCAATGTTTAGTTCTGTTCAGTAAATAAAAGTTCAATAAATAAAAGTTCAAAAAACAATAGAGTTCTTCATTCTGTTTTTCCCCCAAAAGACTTGTTCTGGTTACATTTTTCCATACAACGTCTCATGACTGTTAGTTAAACTCTAGTTTTTCTTACCCGAAAAAAGAAAATGTAACAAACCTATGGATTGGGTAACAATAAATCCCCCCCCCCCCCCCGAACAAGAAAATGTAACAAACCCACGGGTTGGTCAACAATAAAACAATTAGTATTAGAAAAAACAACGGTGAATCTGATTGGATAACATTAATTTGGAACCAAAACAGCATGAAACGTAGCATGGAAAAAATGTATGTGCTTTCTGCCAGGTCCGAACTCTTTAAAAATTTCAATCCTCCTTAAACGTATAAAGTCCAGCGTTATTTTCATACATTCACCATTTCTTTGACTCTCAGCTAACGAACACTTCGAAAGCGGTATCAATATTCGAAAGCAGTGTCAATATTCGGAAGCAGTATCAATATGGAGGAGATAAATCATCAACTACGTGAGGCTCTCCAAGACTATTTGAATGCAGGGCAGCAGTTATTGCAACTAACCACTCGTCTCGTAGGAGAGGAGGAACAAAACCAACTACAACGTATAACACAGCCATACAAAGATCTCGGCGAAAGATTAGTTCAGCTATTATTAAAGACAACACCGGATATCATTTTGGTTGATATCGAGTTCGGGAGGAAGATTACAGCATGCCCCATTTGCCAAGCGAATTTCGGGTGTTGCCATTAGAACTGGAAAAAACACAGCCTCCAAAACAAAACAGCCCTTTTCAGGGCTACCCATCTACCACGAAAGTTCTATCTTTCTTTAAATTGTCATTTCTTCAAATTGTCAAACTTCTTTCTTTTAGAAGAGTTACACTGCAAAGATTCACAATCAAAAAAAGTCATAGATTAGCCAAACTCTAGTTTTTTCTAACCCGATCAAGAAAATGTAACAACCCCACGGATTGGTCAACAATAAAATCCCCGAACAAGAAAATGTAACAAACCCACGGGTTGGTCATCAATAAAACATTTAGTATTAGAAATAAAACGCTGAATCTGATTGGATAACATTAATTTTTGGAGCCAAAACAGCATGAAACGCCGACGCGGGAAAAACATAGGAGAAAATGACGTCATGGGTCAACTAGTTCAATCCGTCTGAAAAGCTATAAATCTCGGTGATTTATTTTCCAAGCATTTCATTTTTCACAATGGCTTCAAGACAATCACCAGTCGTCACTTGGATGGATACTGAGCGAAAGTTAATAAGAGCAAGGAGACAAATCGTCTTACTTAAACAACGCCTAGCTGCAGTGAGAAGACGATACGAGAGGGCTGAGCTTGCTAATAACAGACTGTTCTGTTATAACCTTCGGATGAAGGAACTCATTATTGAGGGCATGCTTGAGATGTATTTTCAGTATGTTATTTTAAAAACTGAGCAGGTGACCCGTCTTTTCCGTGCGCAAATCGCCACTGAAAGGAGTGAGTCAGACAGTGAATCAACTGATGCTGATACTGAATAAACATTTTCATAAAATCAGCTCTTCTCAAAACAGCCCTTTTCAGGGCTAACCATCTACCACGAAAGTTCTATCTTTCTTCAAATTGTCATTTCTTCAAATTGTCAAACTTCTTTCTTTTAGAAGAGTTACACTGCAAAGACTCACACTCCAGAGAGTTACACTCCAAAGAGTAAAAAATCATTCATAGATGCAGAAAAAGACTAAGCCCAACTCAATGTCCAGACATTTAGAAAAGAAAATTCATTCATAGAATAAAAAAAGCTAAGTTCAACCCAGTGTTCAGTCTTTTAGAGAGAAAAAAATCATACATAGGTGAAGAAAAAACTAAGTCCAACTCAATGATCAGGCTTTTAGAAAGAGAAAAAATCATTCATAGATGTAAAAAAGACTAAGTTCAACTCAATGGTCAGACATTTAGAAAGAAAAAAGTCTAAGTTCAACTCAGTGCTCAGACATTTAGAAATCATTTATAGTGTAAAAAAATCTAAGTTCAACTCAGCGATATAGGGACAAATTCCATTTAGAGAGAAAAAATCATTCATAGGATGAAAAAACTAAAAAGTGATCCATTACACATATAAAACACTAAACTCTTGATTATTTTTTCTCATTCACCATTAACTTTTTGTAAAACCTGAGCCAGTATCGTACAATGTTTGGATTAACATTTTTTCTCTTATTGCTCTTCTGGTTAGAAGAAAGAGAACGTTTCAGATATATCAGACATGAAATTGAACATCTGATGCAAATGCTAGATAAAATGGAATCAATCAAAAGAAAGAGAGGGGTATAAAAAAGTGCATTCTGTACAAAAAGCAACTCTTTTCAGGGTTAGCTATCTTAAATAATCATCTTTCTTTTCATTTTATCAGAAGACTCATAATCAAAAAAAGTCATAGGTTAGTTAAACTCTAGTTTTTCTAACCCGATCAAGAAAATGTAACAACCCCACGGATTGGTCAACAATAAAATCCCCGAACAAGAAAATGTAACAAACCCACGGGTTGGTCATCAATAAAACATTTAGTATTAGAAATAAAACGCTGATTCTGATTGGATAACATTAATTTGGAGCCAAAACAGCATGAAACGCCAACGCGGGAAAAACATAGGAGAAAATGACGTCATGGGTCAACTAGTTCAATCCGTCTGAAAACCTATAAAACCCAGTGTCATTTCCCGCACATCGTTCATTCTCTTTGACTTGTAGACAACATGGAGTGTGGTTTAAGAGACATGGATTTTTGGGACCTTGCCCAGCTATCATCCAGAAAAAAGATGGACGACAAGAAGAAGGAGTTCGTCGTACCCCAGACCGAGTGCTGGGATGATGACAACAAGCCAGCGTTCTCGCTAAACTTCAACCTGGATGAACGGGAGTTGAAGAGGCTAAAGAGGCGGGCAGCAAGTAGCTGTCCAGCCTGCAGAAAGGTTGGAGGTTGTGCTTAAAAACACAACCTCCAAAACCAGCTCCCTTTTAGGGACACCCCAAACAGCCCTTTTCAGGGCTAACCATCTACCACGGAAGATCTACCTTTCTTCAAATTGTCAGACGTAAGTTCTATCTTTTCTTCAAATTGTCATTTCTTCAAATTGTCAGACGAAAGTTCTACCTTCAAGCTGTTAGACGAAAGTTCTATCTTCAAATTGTCATTTCTTCAAATTGTTACAGCTCTTTTCAGAGCTAACCCCAACAGTCCTTTTCAGGACTAACCATCTACCACGAAAGATCTATCTTCAAGATGTCAGACGAAAGTTCTATCTTCAAGCTGCCAGACGAAAGTTCTATCTTCAAGCTGTCAGACGAAAGTTCTATCTTCAAATTGTCACAGCTCTTTTCAGAGCTAACCCAACAGTCCTTTTCAGGACTAACCATCTACCACGAAAGTTCTATCTTTCTTTTAGAAGAGATACACTCCAGAGAGTTATACTGCAAAGAGTAAGAATCATACATAGGTGTAGAAAAAAGACTAAGTCCAACTCAATGGTCAGACATTTAGAAAGAAAAAAATCATACATAGGGTAAAAAAGTCTAAGTTCAACTCAGTGCTCAGACATTTAGAAATCATTCATAGAGATGCAGAAAAAAGTCTAAGTCCAACTCAATGATCAGGCTTTTAGAAAGAGAAAAATCATTCATAGAGATGTAAAAAGACTAAGTCCAACTCAATGGTCAGACATTTAGAAATCATTCATAGGGGAAGAAAAAAAGTCTAAGGCCAACTCAATGCTTAGGCAATTAAAAAGAGAATTCATAGTTGAAAAAAGACTAAGTCCAACTCAATGGTTAGACATTTAGAAATCATACATAGGGTAAAAAAAGTCTAAGTGCAACTCAGTGCTCAGACATTTAGAGAGAAGAAATCAATCATAGATAAGAAAAAGTCTAAGTCCAACTCAATGGTCAGGCAATTAGAAAGAAAAAAATCATCCATAGGGTGAAAAAAACTAAGTCCAACTCAGTGATCTGACCATTTTTTACCCAACCTACCAGTCATAAGATCTGCACTTTGAATGCTAATTCCCTCTCAGGGTAGAGAGCCTGGGAAAAACTCCCCCCCTTTTCGCTTTTTTGCAAAAAATTCCGCTCAGGGACGGGAGCCTGGGGCATTTTTGTCCCCAGAGTGCCATCCACACGGCCGCCATTTTGAATGCTAAATCTCTCTCAGGGTAGAGAGTATGGGATATTTTTTTTAAAAAATCTTTCGGGGACAGCATATAGGGACACATTTTTTGTCAGGGACGGTGATATAGGGCGCTCAGGGAGGGGAGCATGGGATCTACCCACGGCCTGGGTAGATCCCATGCTCCCCTCCTTTACTACTACTGTAACGTAAGAAACAGCAGGTAACATTTTGAAAACGTTTTGTGGAATGGAGAAACGACACATTCCATGGAGCAATAGTGTTATCTTCGCTCATACAAGCACATGTATCTGCATTTGTGGAAACGTTTTTATCAATTTACCAGACATTAATAGTACTTTATTTCCTTTACAAGTATGTTTAACTTGGACGACTTCGGCGTAAAGTTTAGCTGTTCCACGGCGAAAATAAGTGTATTGTCCAGCTTCTGTTCGAACGTCTGTCACGGACTTTGACCGTTGATAATGTTTTCAGAGACAAAAATAGATTTGTTCAAACAACAAAAAAACAGACTTATCCAAACTGAAAGCATTTGCAGACGGCAATTTAAATATGACTTAAATGATGGACCTTGTCTTTGATACGGTAGAACACATTGTTGGCATAGGAGGAAATTCTAGTTGCAAGCACTTTCTCCTTTTCCCCGCAATGTTTTCAAAAGTCCTTTTCACCAGCGTCGTTTAAACTTGGAAATGTGTAGTAAAGGCTTAACCTTTTTAGCGCCATATGAGAAAACAGGGTCTTCGGCGGACGGCATAGATCAAGATCAGACTGCACAGAACGTGCAGTCTGATCTTGGATCTATACCGTCCGCTTGTTTAGTCAAGCCTTAGAAATAAAATCTGTCTTACTTTTAGTAGATTATATTTTCAGCGGTAGAAAGATGTCGGGTGAATATATCTGGCGGTAAACGGTTAAACACAATTATCTCCTGCAGTCATTTTTTTGTCTTGCGGTACATCACCTTTGACAATATTTCTCCTTTGCCACACTGTTTTCATGTCTTGCTATATGTATAACTATGAGTCAAATAAATTTCCAATTGTTCGCAATATTGCTTTCAAAGTCATCTGCTAAAATTTTAACCCTTTACCGAAAAATCCCATTTTACAACAAACCCGAAAGAGAAAAGCTTTAGAAAAAAATGTGGCAAATGGATAAAATACTGTTTACCAGCACTTTCTCCTTTTTCGACAATTGTTTTTAAGATATGAGCCATGCTCTGGCAAAAGAGGGCTTAATGCATCTCCGTGATCCATGCTACCAAACAGACCATCACACACCTATGGATCCATATAATTTTTTTAATGAACCAACTTTTTCATGAGATAGACTGGTCCTTGGACATACAAAAAATTGATCAACAGCGAAAAGTTTCGGCCCAGGTCAGCCTGGGCGGACTGCGCAGGCTGACCTGCATGGGTCGATACTTTTCGCAGATGCATTAAGCCCCCTTTTCACAGAGCATGGTTATATTCTGTCAAAGTCAAATTCTTTTTATCATGGACACGTTTGAGTTGCCGTCTGCTAATCCTTTCAATAATTTTTTGTCTTAGAACAAACAATTTCTCCTCAGTATGCCATAATGTTTGCTAATCCATTCATGTATTGAACCTCAATTCACGTTATTATTTTAATTGGACGTCCTGAGCGATTGTCTTTATAGTCGTTTGCTGCATATATATAAAATGTGTTTCTGAGTGTATTGAGTTAACTCTTTACCAAACGACAAAATTCTAGACTGGTCCAAATTGAAAGCATTAGCAGACGACAACATTAAAGTGACTCAAAAATTTGAAATTTGTTTTGGGAAGGATAGAAAACATTGTGGAAAAAGGAGAAAATGCTGGTTACCAGTATTTTCTCCTTTTCCCACAATGTTTTCAGAAGCCTTCTTTCTCAGAGTCGTGAAAACCCGGGATTGTTTAGCAAAGAGTTAACTATTTACTAAATCCAAAGTATTCACAAACGCCAAATCAAATGCGGATCAAATTGTCACATTTGTCTTTGAAAGGATGGAAAACATTGTTAGAAAATGAGAAATTGCTAGTTACCAGCACTTTTAATTTTTCCCACAATGTTTTCAAATGATTTCTTCCACAAGGTCGTTAAAACTTGGGATTGTGTGGTGAAGCGTTACAGGCGACTAAATTGTCGCTTAAATATTTCCGTCAATATTATTTCTATAGCGTTGTCAATACGGGTTTTATATTTGTATTTGATTCAAGTGGCAATGTCGCTCGTAACACTGAGAAAAAATGGACACAATTACAATATGCATGGCTAAGTCAGAAAGCACAGGAAGCGATATTTGTTTACACTTATTTTCGATCTTACACTTTTCATTTTAATCCTTACTGTTCAAATTGTGGCTTTCGAAGACCCGTTTGCAGGTTTGTGCGGTCTAATCTTGGGCACCCTTCCTGGGTAGTACAGATAACTGTCCCCGAATGCGATTTTAGTCTTCGATGGGTCGCATCCGGGTACAGGGACAATCGCCAAAAAAAAAAAAAAAAACTTTGATGGTTGAAATATCCGCACAGATTTTGCGCCCACGTTTGAACTCTCATATTTTCACAAATTGACAACGAAACTAGAATTTGAACACATCTGTTGCTTGCGTATTCAATAATCATTCGTTTCAAGTACAAATATTTTCAATTTATACTCTAACATATGAAAAAATAGTTTAGTCCATGCTTTAATCGAGATGAATACGTCCCGCAAAATAAACACAAGATGGCCGTCAAACACGATCGATTTCGCTAGTTTCTTTTTTCAGAATTTACATGTAATAAACGATTTCTAGAAAGAGGCGCTCTAGGTAATGAAACTTTTGATAATTTGTCTTTGGTCATGTGTATTACTAAAACTTAATTGCATTTCGCTGCAATACAGATTAAACCGAGAAAAAAAAGTCAGTACTGCGTTTTAGCTTTGCTTCCAGAAAACTCACGATGAAATTAAGACGGCACGATCCACAATAGATGTAAAAATATAAAAAGAAGCACCGTAAATGTCTCGTTATTGAGACTACCCTCCCGGGTAGCCCAATGATTATTTAGCTGTACATATGATCACTACAGACCCCCCCCCCCCCCGTCTATCCTGCTAGCCCCAGTCATGCAGAAATAGCGCGTGTCTCACCCTTTAATTGCCATAGGCGATAAACAGAAGCTTTTGAGGTCGGCATAGGTCATGATCAGACATTATAGAAAACGCAGTCGATCTTGAATCAATACAGCCCACTTGTTTGTTCAAGCCTATATAAAGAGAAGAATCTAAGTTTTTTAGGATTGTATTTTCGGCCGTCGAAAAGGGTCAAGATTATTTGAGTCATGCTCTGTGAAAAGGGGGCTTAATGCATCTGCAAAAAGTATCGGCTCAGGTCAGCCTGCGGAGTCCGCGCAGGCAGACCTGAGCCGAAACTTTTTGCTATTGGCAAATTTTCTGCATGTCAAAGGATTAGTGTACCACATGATTCAGAAGGTTATTACACGAAATGTATTTTCGGGATCCATGATTATGTGATGACTTGCTTGGTACACTGCATCACAGAGATCCATTGAACCCCCTTTTGCCAGAGCATGGCTTATATAATATTTGGTGCTAAAAGAGTTAAATATGAATTTCGAAACACTACCGGTGAGAGCTTTCAGGTGCTTATAACAAGATTAAACACTGATATAGAATTTACGATACCTAATAAATGGCGGAACATTCTGTCCAAAATGGTTCGTGAATTGTATTTTCTGCAGCTGACCTAAGGCTCGTTAACAAAACATTTTCCTTAGACTTGTTAAGTAAAATTTTTATCTCAAACGCCAACTCATATCAGATCCCATATATCTGCAAATGTCGCAGTATAAATTGTTCGAAAATTTGTGGAAATAACCCAAGAATGGCAATATTTCTACCTTCGTAGAGTCTGCAAATATTTAGCACTCTAGACAAACTAAAAGCGAGCTTTGTGCGTCAGGCACTGACCTATATTGTTCATTGATTTCAGCCGTCACGTGACCAGGGTATTCATTAACTCTTCAACAGGCAACCACGAGTTTTAACAACCTGAAAGAGAAGGCTTTTAAAAACACTGTAGATCTATGTAAAGGAGAAAATGCCGGTAACCAGCATTTGTCCTTTTTTCTGCAATGTTTTCTGCCTTATCAATTACAGAAATCATCATTTGAGCTGCGTTAAATTTTCGTCTGCGAATGCTTTGAATTTGGTCCAGTCCAAAATTTTGTCGTCTGGTAAAGAGTCAACTCTTTTAGCGTTAAATATTATACACTCAACCTCTTTCTACGGCTAAAAACACTAATCCCTGAATCTTAGAAAGCTTTTTTTTAACCTACAGGCTTGACTAAACAAGCGGACGGTATAGATCAAAGATCAGACTGCACGTTCTGTGCAGTCTGATCTTTGATCTATGCCGTCCGCAGAAGTCTCTAGGGTGCTGAAACGGGTTAAGGCTGATTGTTACTTTACATTTCATTTCTTTTCAACGACCGTAATCAACTAAGTCGTGAATGAATGAAAGATATGAGTTGTAAACGTAAATACCCGTAATGATGTCCAATAAAAATCGATTCTTTCATGAAAATCAAATCATCAAATATCCCCCCTCGTAGACGACTTTTTAAATCAATCTTGCAGAAGAGTACTCTTCTAAACACTGGAATCGAGAGATTGGTCTCAATATGCAAAACTTTATTTGCCACAATATTTTCACCTGTATTCGTATTGTTAATCTATCTTGATACATCAACGGGGAGTGTTTTTTGGCAAGAGGTAACAGAGTCTCAGCCTACAACACCAGCAAAGGTGTGAGTAAAGAAACCATTGCCATGACGTCTAATAATGAAAGCGAAAGCACTATTTGAAGGAAATTAGTATATTTTTTATTTAATGATCTGTAAATCTTATATTTTAGGCAAATATGCGATCTCTGTTACAATAACCCCTCCACTCTTCCCAAAATTTTCCTTGGTATCACTAAATAAATAGATAAATGTTCACGATATCAGTTAGTTTTGCTTCATTTTATTTGGTAATTCAGTAATATGTCATCTAAAAACACTTTTCGACATCTCAAATTTTGACGTGGGCTGTACACACCTATACGAGTTTGCTTAGAAAACAATTGTACGAGTAACGAGTAACTAAAATAGCTTCATACTTTTTCTTGAAAAATGAATGCACTGAATCAAGATTTCAGCAGATTGTGATGCAAACTTTAAACAGAGTAGCAATTGTTCCAGAAGGGTACATTTTTTTTGTTTACGAACTTTCTGCATGGCTCAAAAGTGGTTCTAACATAGCTATTGTACGACCACGTGGTCTGTTCTAAGTTTACATTTTCCGCCAAAAACATCTTGGCCTGGTTGACACAATGTTTCAGACTCAACTCTGCAAAATAATGGACTTGAGTCTCTTAGATGAGTTAAGTCCATTTCTTTTGCTGAGTTGAGTCTGAAACATTGTGTCATCTCCGGATTTGAGAAAGCTATTAAAATCTGTTAATGCCAGTGAAATGCGTCTCAAATAATGAACTCACGTAAGTCGGAAACTGAGGCCACCAGGGGATTAGAGCAAAATAAGAGATTAAGTTTTTTTCGTGAAACTGGACCTTAGTGTCGTACTCACCAACTATTGTAAATTGCATTCACAGTCTAATCATCTAGATTTACAAAGTAACGCAATTTCTGATTGGCTAAACAATTTGATTTGTCCAATCAGAAATTGCGTTGTCTTCATATTTAGAAAACTCTGGAGTATTAAACTAAGAATATTACGATTTAAAAGAATGATCGTTGGATACTAGCCCAGAAATGACAATACGCAATGTGTTCCTACATGTATTTACTGAACAGGTTGTAAAATTTAAGTTGGACCACGGTTTCTATAAATAAGTCAATCAGCGCTCAGTATTTTGTATGTATACATTATTAGTTTTACGGTCAGGTGGCATGGGACTTGGAAACTTGTTCACGGCTTTGGCGGATCATGTCGCCCCGAGCCGATGCCACCAGGCGGTAAAACCTCATTTTTGACAAAGTAACGTCCGAATGATAGAAAAAGAAAAAAATGAACGGACTGGAACCCAGGCTAATACTACACATACATACTACTAGTCCACGAATCGAATATAGTCACTTTGAGACGTCAATATTATTTTTACACAAGCTTACCTCATAACCCTCTGGGGCAGACTTTTTTTTGTGTGTGTCTTGAAACAGACCTTTTTTGAAAACATCGTGACAAAAGGAGAAATTGCTCGTAACGAGCAATTTCTCCTTTTGTCACAATGTTTTCACTTGTATTCATACACTAAACTTCAAATTGTGTTGGTTATTGATATTTCATAATGGTTTTACCAGAAACCGTCGTAAGAGATTTTTTCTTTTCTTTTTTTCAATTCTAATGGCGAAGGACGGTTAAGAGGAGATTTAGGGAAATACTTAAGACTAGCTCATTTCACGTTCAAATATTTTTACAAAGACTTGTAATAGATCTCTAGATCTCAACATAAAAATACTATCAAAATAGATACCCTTTTCTATACAACCCCGTGTTTTAACGACACTGATGTAAAAGGGTTTTAAAAACATTTTGGGAAAAGGGAAAAATGCTGGTAAAATGCGTTTTCTATGGTCAACTGCAGTTAAGCGGACACATTAATACTGAGACACATAAATACTAACAAATAAGTACTTGATTACTATTTGGGGCATACCGCCCCCACACATCGCTTTGTTCCCCCGCCGAAGGCGGAGGGATATAGTTTTAGCGTTGTCCATCCGTCCATCAGTCCGTCAGGCCGTCCTTCCGTCCGTCCGTCCGTCTGTCCATGTGTCCGTCCGGGACAATATCTCCAATACCATTGGACGGAATTTCGTGAAACTTTATATGTGTATACAATAACCTATTCCGCCCATATACTTTTTTTGTTTTTTTGATTAGATGCAAAATGGCCGATGGGAGCGATTTTGAGTTACGCGGTCGCGTAAATTTTTGAAAAGGTCTTTTTCGGCAGGGGATATCATTTCAACGAAATTGTTTGTTTATAATATCATAGCTATGTACAGTAAAAAAAATTGTTATTGGTAATTTTAGAAATTAAATACTGGAAACGGTATTCAAATACAAATGTATGAGAAAATCATAAGCGTGTTGAACATGACCATTACAAAGTAAGACCTAGTATCGTTTTATTTATTTATAAAATAAAATCATGTTTTTCCATCGGTTTTTTATTTAGAACCCTCTTACTGCGTCATTTTCCTCTCCATGATGTCTTTGTCACATTTGAGCCATGCTCTGGCAAAAAAAAAGGGGGGGAGGGGGGTGTTTAATGCATCTCTATGATACATTATACCAAGCAAGTCATTTAGATTTAGATACGCTAGCCACTGAGCTATTTATAGCCATGGTCACATTTACGGTCATGTACGTAGTTGTCCGTAGTTCATTTCAAACGTAGTCTGCCGTAGTGTTACTACGGTCAACTAGGTTGAAGTACGTTCGAAGAAGGTGCAAACTTAGCAATAAGAAGAAATATAGAAAGTCTAAGTAGGTTGAACTACGTGTTAGTACGGTTAACTACATTCAACTGCTTGCCAGGTGGCTAGGGTTAACTAGGGTATTACTACGTCTAACTACGATTAACTACGTTAAACTACGTATAAACTACGTCCTAAGTACGCACAACTACGGTAAATTAAGGTCAGCTGCCTTAAGCTACGGTAAAACGTTGTAATTGTGCCTGCTCAGTACGGGTAAGCTGCAGTCATTGTACTTAACCGCTGTCACATCTTACGTAGTTGACCGTTGTGGGGAATTACCGTAGTTGGCTGTAGATAAACGTATTAAACACACAAAGGTTAAGAAGGGTCAATTACGGTCAAACTACGATCACAGTAGGGTCACAGCATCGTACTTAACCGTAACAAATTTTTGAACATGTTCAAAAATTATGCGCTTAGTACGGGTAAATCATAAGTTCAAACTACGTCCATTACTACGTTGAACTACGGTTATCTGCGTGTAACTACGTTCAACTACGTTTAATACGTTCAACTACGGTCATCTACAGTCATTCCCTACCACGGTTTACTACGTAAGGTGTGACCAAGGCTTATGGAATACTCAAGAGAAGTAAAACAAATGGTCAATTACAACAGGTAGTCTTTTGATGCAAGATGAGTTTACTTGATTTATTGAGCAGTGTCGAATACATAAAGCGGTCTATTAACGCTTTCCCACACATTTCCGAGTTTTAACGACCCCTCCCCCCAAGAAAAAGGCATCTTGAGACCATTGTGGAAAAAGGAGAAAATGCTGGTAAGCAGCAATTTCTCCTTTTCGCGCAATGTTTTCTACTTTTAACAGACAAATTTTTATCATTTCAGTCACATTTGATTTTTCTACTGCAAACGCTTTCAATTTGGGCGCGCCTAAAAATTTTGTCGTTTGGTAAGGAGTTTAAGCAGTGGATTTCTTACAGGAAGCACTTCAGACAGGTTTGACCTCGAGGATGATGATTCCTTACTCCTTTGGATTTGAGTCCGGAACCTGTAGTTTGAGAGGTTATCTCTCTATCTTTGCTGTATTTCTCACAGAAAACGTTTTATCACATAAAACCTCCTCCAGCGGTGTATTAAACAAACCCATGACTTATTTTCGATAATACACTAGTGTATTATCGTTTTTTGGGGCCCGGTTCTGATCAATTTTCAGTCATCAACGCGTGAAGCTTATGAAACCAACCACAGGAAATGCCGGAATTTGTACTACTACTACGCCGTTTCGCGGAAAAATGACGTCACAGTTGCTAAGGCTATTCGCGTAGACAGGTTTTTTTTTTATTTTCATGTTTAATAAAAAGCAAGAAATGCAGCGAAAGCTGTTAAAAAAACAACAACATTGCTGAATTAGTTGCACTTACTTGCCCGTTTAGAAACTGTTTTATCCCACTTTCGGTGTAAATGTCATGGAGCTTTCTACTTGTATATGTACACATTTGAAACCGAATTACAACTGTAAACATGGACCCATGAACAGTATACAGGCAAAAGGTGATGATGCAGGATACTTTTTGTCTGTCATTCGTTTTATGTGATAAATAGAATCTCACATTCGTGTTTATGTATTATCATTTTTATCAAACTCGTTGACGAAAATGTATTTGACGCTCGCCAAAGCTCGCGTCATACAATTTTAGTCAACTCGTTTGATAAAAATGATAATACATAAACACACATGTATGATCCTCTATATATACTGTAAAAACAGACAAGGGGGATTATAAGGCACTTACTTGTTAGAGCCACCTTTCGTACGTCCGACCATTGTCTTTCTCTGAAAAACTGATTCCGCTGTATCGGAGGTAGAAGTAGAAGGATTGGCAACCATCTTGTTTTTCCGCTGAGCTGTTCGAACTCCTTTCTTCATGATGTTAATGTACTTCTCTAAAGTCACCATTTGTTTCGTAAGGAAACTTTAAAGTCTATCTGAAAAAATCTGGCAACAAAATCCCTTTCATTCTCTTGTACAACAACCTTTTTATTAGTCTAACTTTTTTTTTCAGGAATTCTCTTGCTTTCTTCCTGTGCAGTGAATTCACGATTTTTCTATCATGCAATAGTTCGACTATACTGACGTATACTTGAGGTACTGGCTTGATTAAAAATGGCCATTGAAAATAATGTAACAGCAAGAACAATATCTCATGTTACAACTCAGAACTGCTGCAAATCTACAGTCAGTGGCCACAAATACGTATTTCATCAAAGTCGAAATCCCCATTCGCTTACATGTATTTCCAACTTTACGCCTTAATTTATTGCGAGTTAAAAAAACTCAAGCTACAGTCATGAAACATATGAAAATACAGCAAAATGAATTTTACAGTGAGTTGTATGTTTTTAATCTTGATGCAAGGTAATATTTTATTAATACAGCTATTAAAAAAGTGATATTGAAGTCAAAGGTGATGTCGCCAAAATTTAGTGGAAAAATAACATCACTATGTTTTAGAGAGCTACAACTTTAATGTCAGGCTACGAACACTTATAGTATAATAATGTAAATAGCTCCAGTAACCTCGCTTTCTAGCAGTATAGTTTTACCTTGATCAGATGATCAGAGGCAGCGTAATTAACTTTCTTGCACAATGAAAAATAAATGTAAATCACATCATGGAATTCAGAATTTGATGAAATATTTATGGCCATTTAGTGTATTTTTCACCATATTCTATCCAACCTTGAATGAGTAACCTCACTCAGAATGCATTTCACTAGAATTTACCCTAACATAAGTCTAAATCAGTATGCACGAGTATTTCACCGTATTTCATCCTTCCATAGCCGCGATTTATTTCCAGGCTATTTTCAACCCGAGGTCGAATTACCCGGTAATAATGTGGCAGACTTAACACGTAAATTTGATCTAATTAACACATTACCTGTATAGACCACTTGTTTCCGTCTGGCATCATAGGCCTACCACCTTTGAAAGCATTGTTACAAAAGGAGAAATTGCTCCTTAGGAGCAATTTTACCTTTTGTCACAATGTTTTCACATCTATTATTTTATCAAACGTTACTCCATGATGAATATCCATACTTTTCAACGGTGTTTTTAAGTTGTCTGCTGCCACGATGTTTGTTTAGGTAAAGAGAAAGTTGCGGGGAGATGGTTATCTTTCCGGCATGGCGGATTTTATTGTAGAATTTGACTCTATTTCCGTAAGAAAAGGTCTTTATTGACTATCAAATCGATATCCTTGCTTTTGTAAATTTACGGTAACGTAACGCCTGCCAGTTAACCTCTTCATGTTGCTCCTTCTCTCAAGTTTACTTAGTCACATTTACTCATTCAATAACCAGTATATGCTACTATTTTTATTTCTAACAAAATCAAATGGCACATATTCCTCAAGAAATTGAATAACTGTAGATCAGTGTAGCTGAGCTATGATGGAATAGACGAAACCAATTATTCTTCGTCAAGTAGGCTTTTGTGGTGTCCGAAGTTGTGAGGTAGAGCGTCGGTCTCGTAACCAATAGGTCCCGAGTTCGAGACCTGGGAGCGGTTGTTAACTTTGGGCCCACACATTCGGCGGGAGTACTGGTGTAGGTCCCAGGAAGCAGAATCGAGAGAGATTTGTGGAAGTTATAAGAACTTGTTTCTCAATCGATGTAAAATAGATATGTTTAAATAAACTACGTAGGCTTTTGTCCCTGCAAAGCCTTGCTTAAGGAGTGTTTCGTACTTTACCGACATTGCCGACATAATACCACTAAATATAAAATGGCTCAACAGGCGCTTAGTCTGAAATTGAACATCTGTTCTTCTCCCGGTAATTGATTAGCAAAGACAATTGGCTATGTTTTAAGGCGACTAAAACTAAAAATTGGCTCCGAAGAAACATGGTTGCCCTTAATATGTTATATATGAAAAGAGTTGATTTAAGAACACAACAATGCTGCTCTTGGGCCGAAGCTCTTGGCCACAGGGAAGTGACCCGGAAACCCTTCCTATAGGGTACGGCTAGCAAGGCGTTTCCGCCACCAAATCGGTGAGAAAAATTTGAATACTGCCAACAGATTTCGTGACCTGGATCAGATTTTGCGGCAGCATGGCAAAAAAGCATTTTTTTGTTCAAGCCTACGAACTCATCATTATATTTGAGCCACGTGGTGTGAAAAGGGGGCTTAATGCCTCTGCAAAAAAAAGTATCGACCCATGTCAAGCTGCGCAGTCTGCGCAGGTTGACATGGGTCGAAACTTTTTGCTTTTTGTAAATTTTCTGCATATACAAGGACTACTCTTTCTCCAGACTCAGTCGGTTCTGAGATAAAATATGTCTTATGGACCCCTAATTATGTGATGACTCGCTTTGAAAAATGCAGCACAGAGATGCATTAAGCTCCCTTTTTACAGACCATGACCCATTTTGTTTTAACCTAAAGGAATCAGGTTTGCACGTCTACTAAACAACAGGAAAGGCCAAACTGAATATTTCTGATGCAAAAGTCATGCTGAATGTGACAAATGGACCCGGTCGTAATCATAAGGTTACCATTAAACCTTAAAGCGTCTTTCACTATTATAGTTGCCTTTGCGGCCAATGTAGATCAAGAACAGACTGCACAAAACCTGCAGTCTGATTTTTTATCTTCACTGCCCGCTTTGCTGAAACACTTCATCTAAAAGGAACCCATGAATTTGCGATTGCCTTGGGCTTATATTCTAGAATGAAAATGTCCATTGGCTACATTCTGGTAAATTGCCTGAAAATTAACATGCCATAAATAAAACTCAGAAAACTGCTTTAAGGATAGAGCACCTTAATGGGATTCGTGTAACATCGCCTTTCATCGCCAAAATCGTACGGATTCGGCTAAGACTCGGGCAATCCGTAATCGATGCGGGGAAGCAGCATCTATCGGCCGATCGATTACGGATTACCCGAGTCTTAGCCGAATCCGTACGTTTTTTCGGCGATGAAAGGCGATGTTACATAAATCCCATTAGGGTGCCCTATCCTTTACAACTAAGCGGCGCAGGTATTTACTTTCTGCCTTTCAGACGTTAGACCGTTGCTATCGTCCAATTGCCAGGGTAGATTGTCTGACCATACAGTGCTAGTTGCAGGTATGTTTCTATTAATAAACTCGAAAACTGCTTTAAATGTGCTCTTCAATTCTTTGATGGGTTTTATTGCCTCAAACATGTAATAGTATAAGGGCTGACAGCCCTCTCACCTGCAAACAGTATTTATATATGACTCATGCTGTGTGTAAAGGGAACTTAAAGCATCTGCAAAAAGTATCGACCCATGTCAGCCTGCGCAGTCCGCGCAGGCTGACATGGATCGAAACCTTTTGCTATTTGTCAATTTTCTGCATTTCAAAGGACAACTCTACCTCCACATTCAATCGATTGTCAAACGAAATGGGTTTTAATATGGATCCCTAAATATGTGATGACTTGCTATAGGTGTAATGGATCACCAAGATGCATTAAACCCCCTTTTGTCAGAGTATGGCTCATATTTCCATCAGACCCACCCTAGCCACCTCGAGGGATCTTATAGCAATCGATGGACAAACAAATCATACAACTGGAACGGCTGAAAAGTACCATGGCAGGATTTTAATTTCAACTTCTTGACCACCATAAATTCTCTTATGGGCGGCATTTCTAAGCTTAATAAACCCTACTTTGTATAGTGAATTATCAAATTTATCTAGAAAGAAACCAGCTCTTAAAATAAATGCCGTGCCCGGTAGATCAGTTGGTTTTGCACAGGGCTTGAAACAAAGAGGTCGCTGGTTCGATTTCCTAGCTCGGCAAACTTCTTTCCAAGCACTAATGATATCTATTGCAACAGGATTCATTCTACTCTCGTTACTGGTCAATGTTTCGGCGATGGATTTTATTGTGCGAAAGACTGGTAAAAGAAATTCCATGAAAGCATGAGTAAGTGCACTGGCGATATAACTGAAGTAATGTTGAAAACAGTATTTGACAACAAAGAAAGAAATCTGTACCTTGTCTAGTCCCAAATTACACTGTGTGTGGTGTCCGTGGTTGTGAGGTAGAGCGTCGGCCTCGTAATCAAAAGGTCCCGAGTTCGAGACCCGGGAGCGGGTGTCAACTTTGGGATTTTTCATTGGCCCATACATGCGGCGCGAGTACTGGTGTAGTTCCCAGGAATCAGAATCGAGAGAGATTAGTATAAGCTGTAAGGACTTGTTTCTCAGTCGATGTAAAATAAATATGTTTAAACTAAATTACACTGGGAACACCTCTATACGCCCAGGGAGAAATCTTATGAACTTCAGAGGACTAATAGCTTCCTTTAGTTTTTTCCGCCGGCTCATCACCAACTGAGCTGTCCTTAAGGCTGCTTCTTTTTGAAAACTGTGAGATTTATATCCTGATAGGTTAGGACTGATAGTTACTCATAAAAGACTTTTGAAGACTGCCTCAAACTGAAACTGGGCAAAAGGGGTTTACCGTCTGAATGGCAAAAACAAAGGCTCAGCGACTCCGGGACGACAGCAAAAGAATCCGTGGTCACACCTTACGTAGTTGACCGTAGTGAGGAATGACCGTAGATAGCCGTAGTTGAACGTATTAAACGTAGTTGAACATAGTTACACGTAGATAACCGTAGGTCAACGTAGTAATGAACGTAGTTTGAACTTATGATTTGCCCGTAGTAAACACATAATTTTTAAACATGTTCAAAACAATGTTACGGTTTACTATGATGTTATAACCCTACTGTGACCGTAGTTTGAACGTTGTTGATCGTAGTTAACCGTAATTGACCCTACTTAACCGCAGTGTGTTTAATACGTTCAACTACGGCCAACTACGGTAATTCCCCACTATGGTCAACTACGTAAGATGTGACAGCGGTTGAACTACAATGACTGAGCGGGCACAAACACACTTTCACCCTAGCTTAACGTAGCTGACCTTAATTTACCGTAGTTGTGCGTACTTAGGACGTAGTTTATACGTAGTTTAACGTTGTTTGTCGTAGTTAGACGTAGTAGTACCCTATTTAAACCTAGCCAATTTGCACGCAGTTGAATGAAGTTAACCGTACATACAAGTACTTCAACCTACTTAGACTTTCAATATTTCCTCATATTGCCAATTTTGAACCTACTTCGAACATACTTCAACTTAATTGACCGTAGTAACACTACGGCAGACTACGTTTGAAATGACTACGGACAACTACGTGCTTGACTGTAAATGTGACCATGGCTTTTAAAATATTGACTGGGCACACATCCTTATGTGTACTTAACAACTTTATAATGGTGCCTACACCCACCCGGTCAGTATTAGAAAAACACATGGTGTCATATATCCCCTTCTGTGGAAAAAAATAAAATAAATAAATTTAAATGATACTTATAATAACAAAGAAATAAAAAAATATAATAAATAGAAAAATAATATGCTACACCTGAAATGAGTAGCAAGAATCGGTGGCATCTTTTTTTTATCAACTCCCCAACACACACAAAAAAAATAAAAACCCGCAAAGGGTCAATGTACTCGTACATGCAGAAAACAATGTGCTGTCGTAGTTATAGCGTCATATTGCTGGAGCCGTAGTCAGGGTACCATATTTACGATCCATTCAAAGTTTTGTCTCAACCATTCAGATGGCTGGCCTTGGATTTAAGATTTGAATGAACGTTAAGAATAGATGGTAATTCTCTCACCGGATGTTAAAAGTACAAATGCGTGAAGTTTACCATCTCGAACTCGATCGTGTGTTGAATAATAAATTGATCTGATGGTATCAATCACGTGCACAGTTGTTTTTTAAATGCTTTCTACTTGCCTTTTTATTTCTTCTTGCGTGTTGTGAACTACATCATATCTACACTTTAGCTGAAAAGCTCACCTCAAATGCCATTAACGGACAGTATAGATTAAGATCAGACTGCACATAATTTGCAGTCTGATCGTTGATCTACAATTTTCGATGCAGCGAATTTTTTTTTCCAGCGGAAATAATTTTGAAGTCGCAATATTTGAGTTTTTACCATTGACGAGAAATTTTCGCTCGATTTATTTAGCAGTACAGTATGGGGTTTAATCAACCATTTTAAATATTGATTGAATTCTCGGAATTTCAAGACACGCCATCTGAATGCCTCAACACTTTTGTCTCATTCAATAAGATGGCTAGGCCTGGAATCTAGCATTAGAGATGAAATCGAAGGTACTTCAAAAGCCTGGCTGGGCGAAAGTGCAGTCTACTATTGGATATTCGTTTCCCTACCTTTTTATCATCATCATCATATTCATAATCATATTCATCATTATCATCATCACCATCACAATCATATTCATCACCATCATTATTATTATTACTATTATTACTATAAATAGTAGTGTAATAAAAACTCAGTTCCAAACAACATTCTAGCTTCATATACCTAGGTTTAAAGTTGGAAAAGTCTCTTGATTTTTTTTCAGTAGACAGGGAGGTGCAGGGGATTGAACAGCCCTGAACGTGCTGTCTGTTCTTTCGTGGATATCGTCCACTATATATCATTTCAAGGTCTCTTGATTTTTTTCAGTGGACAGGGAGGTACAGGGAACTGAACTGCCCTGAACGTGCTGTCTGTTCTTGGGTCGATATTGTCCACTATGTCATTTAACACTTTGCCAAACATTCTCGAGTTTTGAAGGCTATAGGAGAATACCACTTGAAAAAAAAAAGTGGGACAAAGAGAAAATGCTGCTTACCAAGATATTTTCCTTTTCAAACAATGTTTGCAATGCTTTTTAGGATGAATTCCATCATTGGTGCCACATTTACATGTAGTTTGTCGTCTGCAATGCTTTTAACTTGGAGAAGTCTGAAATTTTGTCATCTCGTAAAGGGTTAAGTCGGAAACCAAAGTGTCGTCAATGGAAGTAATATTGTTTTTATTCACTAACCATTCTATAGAACATTCTTGGTCTAATAGTATGTTTTGAAAGTAACCCAACATCTGATTGGCTAAACCATTTGGTTTAGCCAATCAGAGGTTGTGTTACTTTCAAATGTAGAAAATTCTTGCCAAAAAGACTAAGAATGCTCTTATGAACGGTTGGTAATTACAGACCCTAATCGCCGCGATATGTCCTTATAGTAGTCTCAATAATGAGACGCTAGGCCGGTGATTTTTTTTTTTATATTTGGACATTTATTGTGCACCGTACTGTCTCAAGTTCATTGTAAATTTTTCGGTAGCAAAGATAGAGCGCTATACTGACTTTCTGTTTCGTCGGTTTGATCCGTATCGAAGCGAAATGCAATTAACTTTTAGTAACAAACATGACCAAAGACAAATTATCAAACCTTTCATTACCGTAAGAGCTTGTAGAAGTCGTTTATAACAAGTAATTCTCGGGAAAAAAACTGACGAAATCCATCGTGTGTTGCGGCCATTTTGTTTGTTTTCGGGAACGTAAATTACTCGAGTAACAGATGAAATATACTGTTTTTTCTTATGTTCAGCATTTAAATCGAAAATATTTGTGTTTCAAACGAAGGATTATTGAATACGCAAGCAACAGGTATGTTCAAACCCTAGTTTTGTGCTCTATCTGTAAAATTATAAGAGTTCAAACTTGCGCACAAAATCTGTGCGGAAATTTCAACTGTTTTTGTCTTGATCGTCTCTGTACCCAGAGGCGACCAGTCAAAAATTAACATCAACTTTGGGGACAGTTATCTGTTCTATATTTCAATGTTGCCGACTGTATATTTGTCTCGGGGTGTATTGAATTCATGATAGAAACAATTCTAAAATCTCTCATTTTATTAAAAAAAACACTAATGATACATATTGGTCTAAGTAAATTTTTAGAAATATTTGAAAAAGTTTATTCGACATTTTTATTACTGGATAGAACAAATTTTGGAGAATTCATCCTTCACGACAACTGGCAGATGCACGTTTTTGCGCTGAACAAGACCGTCTATCACCTGAAATTAAGAGAACAGAACAGAGCGATAATTTATTCTATCTCTTGAAGCACTGAACTCAAGTTAAGTAGCTTCTGAACGTGCAGTCTGATCTTGGATCTACACCGTCCGTTTTGTTGCCACGCATTCTGACGAAAAACAGCTCTAGATTTTCATTAGATGCATCTTTAGTACTGACTGAGAATGTACAATGTATTTATTTAGCACTGCAAGTGTTAACTTATAATGCACATTTCGTACAATACGCAATAGCAAAATGTAAAATACAGTAAAAAGGTCAGTTATGTTTTGTCAAAATCGAGAATAACGCTGTGCTCATTGTCACTATGACTTACTATGTATAATGGCTGTCGGTGTGCTTATTTGGTGCTTACCATCGGTGGTCTTTTTTCCCGATTACATACTAACCCTTAGCCTGCTAAATAAGTAAAATCAAAGTGTCAAGCCGATAGTAAAAATCAAACTTTTGTTGTTTCAAAGGTATTCTAATGTGGAAATACCTCCTTATCTGGCAGTGTGGATCCAAGATCAGACTGCACGTTCTGTGCTGTCTGGTCTTGATCTACGGTGTCCCAAAGGCCCTGAAGTCGCGCTTAGCAGCCTAGGGGTTAAGTATTGTTTGTCAGTTTTAGCATATCTAAACTAGCAATGGAATGCTGTAAGTCGTTTAATATTACGCATTGTATTCGCCCTACCCCACACTGTTGTAAATTACGTATCATTTTAAGTAGTATGTTTCACTGCGAAACATTTAAAAATTGCATTGTTTTCAAATTGAGTAATTTGACTAGTGCCTCTAAACTAGCAACGGAATGTTATAAGTCGTTTTATATTATGCATTGTATTCGTCTTGCTCAACACTTTTTTTTGAGCAATTTTATGTCTCGTTCTCCATCCTATTCTTATTCTTATTCTATTCCATTATTTCTGAAGTTTCCAAAGGTAAAGTTCAAAATGACAAATTATAGTGTCCGCTTCACGCACAGCGACCACTCCCTCAAGGTGTGCTGTTCATGTATTATATAAGTTAGGGTTACTCATTAATTATCGTACATGTACTATCTCCTTTAGTTCTCTGTATTTTTGTAAAATCGTAGAAATTTGCTTTTGTTAGAATCTATGGGGCTGTTATTGTACACGTCACATGACTACAGGTATGGTAAAATCATTTTTTTATATTACAAGATACAAGTATATGTATACGTAATAAAGTATGAGTATGTCTATGTCTATGTCTTAAAGACATTATTACTGTTTCCCACCGTGACCAATCTTTCCTTCGCTATTTCCACCATGTAACAACTTTGCATCCATGTGCAAGTAATACTCATAATCACAAGTACAATGGAGTTATCCCTCTTCAAGCACTCTTTGGTATATTTGGTAGGAAAATAAACATATTTCGCAAGACATACATGGACATACACGGTACACGTAACGCAGATAGAACGTTAACTTACCCATAACGATAATAACAAAATTTGGGGAACGAAAGCCTAAATATACTTATAAGACACTGCATCTCAATGAAATGTGCCTCCGTTCTTATAGATGGTTGCATTTAATTGTACATCATATTTGTTGCCAATGATTTTTGTTCATGCGTAATCCCGGTAGTAGGCCCGAGTCTAAACGCGCCTTTAACTTGAATTAATGGAAATAACAAGTATTGGAGTGGCAGATTCAAAATTTGGCACTAAAGTAGAAAAGCTACTTCTCCTACTATGTAGTCTTTGTTACTTATTGTAACAGTAATCGATATGTCGATGGCACCTGAGCCATGCTCTGTGAAAAGGTGACTTAGTGCATCTGCAAAAAGTATTGACCCATGTCAGCCTGCGCAGTCCGCGCAGGCTGACATGGGTCAAAACTTTTTGCGATTGGTCAGTTTTCTATGCTTCAAAGGACCAGTCTACCTCATGATCCAGTCAGTTGTTATACAGAATCGATTTTATGGATCCAAAATTATATGATGACTTACTTGGTATCATGCCTCACGGAGATGCATTTAGTCCCTTTTTCCCAGGGCGTGGCTCAGATTCTTGTTTAGCAATATACCCAGTTCAGCAGAAAACGATACATTTTTAAAAAAATATTGAAATGACGGGATATGGTCGGAAAAAACTCAGCGGGTGAAGGAGAAAATGTTGGTTACCAGCATTTTCTCCTTTTCCCACGAAGTTTCAAAAGCCTCTTTCCTTCAGTTCGTTAAAATACGAGACTGTACGGCAAGAATTTTTAAACAGCCTGTTGTTCGTGTGATCACAAGTATTATCGGGTATGAATGAAAAGAGTGAACTTACCGTCAGAACTTTGGTGAAATCCAACGTTCCGCTGTAATCTGTATAAGTTGGTGTAACCCTTAAATACACAATCCCGAGTTCAAACGACCCGGAGAATGATGGAATGATGGCCCTGGTAACCAGTATTTTCTCCTTTTCCCACAATGTTTTCTACCCTTTGATAAACAATTTCTACCATTTGAGTCATACTTATTTTGTCTTCTGCAATTGCTTTGAATTTAAAAATGCCCCAAGTTTTGTCGCTTGCTAAAGAGTTATACGCTTTCGAACACACATCGTTTTACCCCCGCCCCCCCCCCCCCCCGCAACAAATCAAAATCAAAAAGCCTCCCCCCCCCACCCCACCCCATCTTTCACACCAACCCTTACTGAAGGCCGTCAAAATACGGGATTGTTTTAGTAAGGCTTTGTCAACAGCTTTCGTATTCGTGTGAGTATGAGCATTATAGGGTGTGAATGCAAAAATGTGAACGTACTGTCAGAACTTCGGTAAAATCCAACGTTCCGCTGTTATCTGTATCAATTTGTCTGAATGCTTTCGAAACCACTTTTTCATCCACTTCCTGTCCTATCACTTTCTGCAGCAAATCTTGCATTTCTTCCAGTTCTATCACCTGTAATTTAAGTGATTAATTCGTTGAATGAGCGGCCTTTAACGCCAATCTTTAACATTATTTTAGTCATATCACGGCGACAACTCACTCATTCATGCACCGTTCGCAGTTCTGAGTCTGAAGTGTTTTGTCTACGAACAATTCCACGAAACCGCAACTTTCTCCTTTTCCTTTAATGTTTTCTATCCTATCAAGGACAAATTTCGTCATTTTGGCTACCTTTGATTTGTCGTCTGCAAATATTTTCAATTTGCACCTGCCTAAAATTTTATCGTTTGGTAAAGATTTAAAGGCCTACTAAAGGCCAAAATATCAAAGCAGGTGTCATGATACATTCAAATTTAAATCATACCATTTAAAAGTATGGAAAATATTGTGGAGATGACAGTCTGTTATTGTGTGGTCGGGCCATATGTTAATCGCTGGCAGAAAAAAAGAATTGTAAAATCAGGCAAAAAGTAAACAAAAGACACAACTACCTGGTAGGTTTTAACCTAATTCTGAAATTAATTTCTCTGTCAGCGACTAACACTTGGGCTGACTGTACAATGACAGATTGTCATCTTCACCTTAATTTCCATACTTTTAAATGGTATGATATAAATTCAAATGCATTTAAACACCCGCTTTGTTTACATTTGGACTTTATTGTTACTCTAACTAATTACCAGCTGAAATATAATTAACATTGAATATGTCGAAAAATCATATTGAATTAATGTTCAATCCATATTACTTATTAAATAATGTAAATGTAGTTGTTATCAAAAAATTATCTGCTGCACGACTCAGAAAAAAAAAACAGTCGCCTGCATGCGCATGAAAGAAGCATACAAAAAAAATGGCGATAAATCTCTTGTTTTTGATTTTATCCTTTTTCGTCAGCCACATGATATTCTGACAGGAATCAAAAAAGCTCTTTCCATCATTGAGTGAAAACCGATTCTTTTATAAAACTGAACCGGGCATCCATCGAGAGCACTTGTGTTTGTCAGATGATCAAAGTGAGGGAGGCATGAATCCTGTCACAAGGACAAACATTGATACCCGAACAGAGTTTTGCCGAGCTGGGATACAAACTCATGACCGCTAAATCATAAACCCTGTGCGTTACCAACTGGGTCCGCTATAATGGCCTGCAACACGCGAAAAGGGGCATTCAGACATTTGCGTAAAGTGCTGTCTCGGATTAGTCTGCGCAGTCCGCGCAGGCTAATCCGAGACGGCACTTTACGACTACATAAGATTTTGTCTTACAGTAGATTCGCGAAAAACAGAAAATTACATAACAACGGAAATTGTCGTTTCGGATTAGTCTGCGCGGACTGCGCAGACTGATCCGGGACGACACTTTACGCAAATGTCCGATGCCCTTTTCCGCGTGTTGCAGGCCATATGGGATCAGTGGCAACAGCAGAAAAAGAGAAAGTAAGACAAGAAGAACTACCCCGCTCTGATCTTTGTCCGCTTCAATAAACTTGATCTCCGATGTCAGGACTCGGTGTATGGTCATAAATGGGAACATATCGGCAACCTGCTGAAAACAAAATGAGAATCTAATGAGATGGCAATCAAACATTATTTCAATACGATTGTAAGGAATATCGCTGTGGCAGTACACCTATATAATATAGATCTATGCTTCCAGAGCCATCGTTTAGCACAAAGTCAACAAAAAATATTATAGGTAGGTATGGTGGCATATTTCTGCCGCGAGATACGATTGCGATAATTTAAGAGAACTATAGTGATAAGACAAAGTTTCTTAGAAATATTTCTAGATAACAAAATTTTTCACGATAGAAATATCGCGATAATTCTAACAGTTATTATGACTTTTTTTGGCTTTTGTGCCCACAACTGACATTCACGGTATCTATAATTAGATACAAATTCGGAACACCTTCGTCTACAACCATATGAATTCTCCTTTTCCCTGAATGCTTTTAAAGTTGTTCGTAGGAGGCATTTCGAGTCGTCTTTGTGATTTTACAGACTTCTGTTCATCTCGAGTCTTGTCAAAATTTTCCAATTAAGCTACAATTGTTCATAATTCGAATTTTTAGTTACTGCAATCTTGTGAAGTCAAAAACCACCAAGTTCATCCAAATGGTTAATTTATTATTTACAGATATCACGATAATTTTATCTTGAATGTCAGCTTCGCGCACGATTGAGAAATTTTGCATTAAAATATTTACTGATCTATGGTGGCATATTTCTGTCGCGAGATACGAGATGGCTATTGCTATTATTTAAGAGAACTGTCGTGATGAAACAAAGTTTCCTCGAAATATTATCTAGATAATAAAATTTTTCACGATAAAAATATCTTGATGATTCTAACTGTTATAATGATTTTTTTTTTCTTTCGTGCCCACAACTGACATTCACGGTATCTATAATTAGATACTGTTTCGGAATATCTTCGTCTACAGGATAATTCTAACAGTTATTATGACTTTTTTTGGCTTTTGTGCCCACAACTGACATTCACGGTATCTATAATTAGATACGAATTCGGAACACCTTCGTCTACAACCATATGAATTCTCCTTTTCCCTGAATGGTTTTAAAGACCTTCGTAGGAGGCATTTCGAGTCGTCTTTGTGATTTTACAGACTTCCGATCATTTCGAGTTTTGTAAAACTTTACCAATTAAGCTACAATTGCTAATAATTCAAATTTTTACTTACTGCAATCTTCTGAAGTCAAAAACTACCGAGTTCATCCAAATGGTGAATTTTCTATTTATAGATATCGAGAAACGGATAGAACTATCACGATAATTTTATCTCGAATGTCAGCTTCGTGCACGATTGAGAAATTTTGTGTTAGATACCAAAGTTTATCGTTATTTATTTTTTTCAGGAAACTTTTCACTATCTCGATAAAATTTTCAGGAAACTATAAATTATCGCGATAGTTTTCTAAACTTCTCATGATAGCTATCTTGTATCTCGTGGCAGAAATATGCCACCATGCTGATCAATGTAAAATTTTCTAGATAACAAAGTTTATCGTGATTCATTTTTTTCAGGAAACTTTTCACTATCTCGATAAAATTTTCAGGAAACTTTGAATTATCGCGATAGTTTTCTAAACTTATCATGATAACTATCTTGTATCTCGTGGCAGAAATACGCCATTATACTGATCAATGTAAAATTTTCTAGATAACAAAGTTTATCGTGATTTTTTTTTTTTTTCAGGAAACTTTTCACTATCTCGATAAAATTTCCAGGAAACTTGGATTTATCGCGATGGTTTTCTGAAATTATCATGATAGCTATCTCGTATCTCGTGGCAGAAATATGCCACCATAGGTAGGGGAGGTAACTACAGAATGAGAAAGGAAGTTAGCGAATACGAGCCAAGATGGGGAATTTACAAACTACATGTACTTTCAAATCAGTCACCAAGATCCAAAACGCCTCCGAGATGAAATGTCTCAGCTAATCAGATTAAAAGTTTAAGAATTTAGAATGAGAACAACATTTTGCAATGTTGGTGAAAACGAATTCAAACATTAAAGCAGGGATCGTATATAACAGGGCTGTAAATATACGATCCCTGCCTAAAGTAAAAACAAAGCCCAAAAGTAAGCAAAGCGGGTGTTTAAATGCATTTGACTTTATATCATACCATTTAAAAGTATGGAAATTATTGTGCAGATGACAATCTGTCATTGTACAGTCGGTCCAAATGTTAGTTGCTGACGGAGAAATTAATTTCAAAACTAGGTTAAAACCTACCAGGTAGCTGTGTCTTTTGGTTACTTTTTACCTGATTTTAAAATTCTTTTTTCTGCCAGCGACTAACATATGGCCCGACCACACGATAACAGACTGTCATCTCCACAATACTTTCCATGCTTTTAAATGGTATGATTTAAATGTATTATGACACCTGTTTTGATATTTTGGCCTTTACTGGGCCTTTAATATGCTAAAGACCGGGGATCGTTTTCACCAACCATTCTAAAATGCTTTCATAGTCTTGTTCTAGATTTGAAAAGCAACATAATTTTTCTTACAAAAACCGTTTGGTATAGCCAATCAGAAATTGCGTTTCTTTTAAATATAGACAGCGAAGCACCGGTAGCTCAGTCGGTAGCGTACAGGACTTGAGAACAGGGGGTCGCTGGTTCGATCCCCGGCTTGGCCAATTTCTTTCCAAGGATTCATGATAGTCATTGCGACAGGATTCATTCCTCTCTTACCGCTGACCATTGTATCGACAATGGTTATGTGGGAAAGCAGCCAGTGGCTTAGAAAGAAAATCATGCGGAGTACTGGTTAAAAAAAAATTCCAGGTAAGTATGGATAGGTTCACTGGCCGCCGCGATATAACTGAACTATTTTTTTGAAAACGGCGTTAAACACCATACTACTATATCTGTCAAATATAGAAAATTCTGAGAATAATTCTAAAAATGTTTCCATGAATGGTTGGTTATTATTGGCCCAGATCTTTGAGCATGCGCAAGTATGACCAAATAATTTGAGCATGCGCAAGTATGACCAGGTAATTTGTGCATGCGCAAGTATGACCAGAAAATAAGACAGAATACCCAATAATAGGAGCATTTCTTTCCATCCGGTGGTTTGAAGAATGGTACTGGAGGGTGATTCATCCCGCAAACACACTTTAGCCAGTCGTACTCGAAATCTTCCCAACTGTTACCTCTTTCTTTTTTGCCCTTATGCCGCCTCACTTTCTTTTTCGCTGGTTTCTTTTTCTGCAAGTAATAGAGGAAACAAAAAACTAGCATGTCATTAACCCTTAGGCTGCGAAGCGCGATTCACTGACTTTTTGCGGACAGTGTAGATCCAAGATCAGACTGCACAGAACGTGCAGTCTGATCTTGGATCTATACTGTCCGATAGGAGATTGATTGAATGACTGAGTAGTGTGTTACGCCGCTTCAGTCATGTCACGACGACAGCTCACATATTCCTGTTTTCCTGGGTTTAACTAGTACTAGGCTAGGGCTCTGAGGTGTCTTGCCCAAAGACAATCCCACGAAAAACCAAATGCCGATAGGTAATATTTGTCCCCCCCCTCCCCCCCCTCAAAAAAAAACAAAAAAAAAAAAAAAAACTCTGAAATAGCAATGTTTTGCTTTTTACTATCGACTTCAAAGTTTCATATTAGTTATTTAGTGGGATACGGGTTAAACTAATCGACCGGGAAAATCACTACATCATTATTGTAAGTCGCTCTTCGCCTCTCGATAACATAATAAATGAGAGCCAAGCTCTGTGAAAAGGGGGTTAAATACATCTGCAAAAAAAGTATTTACCCATGTCAATTAAAAATTTATTTCAATAGTATTGAAGTTATATTGCTGCGGCACTACACCTATCGATGCTTCCTGAGCTATCATGCAGGCTGACCTGGGTCCAAATATCTTGCTTTGGGTCAATTTTCTGTATATGTAAGGACCATTTCACCTCTGGGGTCAGCCTGTTGCAAGACAAAATGAATTTTATAGATCCGTAATTATTGCTTGGTATAATGGATCACGGAGATGTATTAAGACCCCCTACCCCCCATCTTTGCCGGAGCACATAAAGTAAGCAAATATTTATATAGCTATTAAGGTCTACGACCCCTAACTTATCGGTAAATATCGTGTATCAACGACGCTTTCGTACAGGCTTTTTGGCCAATATCAACGATGTTTTCGTAAAGGCTTTTTGGCCAATCTCGGCAGCTTCCGTCTTTTAATATGAGAGCTAGGGGCTGCAGACTCACTAACTCATCGGTAAATATCGTGTAACATCGACGTTTTCGTAAAGGCTATTCGGCCAATCTCGGCAGCTTCCTTCTTTTAATATGAGAGTTAGGGGCCGTGGACCTTAACTAGTAGAGTAGAGGATAACTACATGTATGTTTTCATGATACATACCTGTCCTGATCCATCAGTCTCGTGTAAGTTATCAAGTTATCAACTAGTAGAGTAGAAGATAACTACATGTATGTTTTCATGATACATACCTGCGCTGATCTATCAAGCTCGTGTAAGTTATCAAGGGCTGCCATTGCGGAAAGCAGGTCCTCATCTTCTGAGGCTCGGAATTCTGACAAATAATAAAAAAAGATAGTGACACTGACAGACAGACAAACATATAAATGGACAAATCGAAAGATACCTAGATAGACAAATAATAGCTACGTAGATCGATTGGCAGATCTACAACACAACGGAAGAAAAATCTGACAGACAGATAGGGAACACACACACGCGCTCACGCACGCACGCACGCACACAAACACACATATTATTTATGAGCACCTCTCTGGCAAAATACAAAGGAAGTTATCACATTATTATGGATCTATAAAAACCACCGTGTCCAACGACCCACTGTATCATAAGGTAGACTGGTCCTTTGAGATACAGAAAATTGACCAATAGCGAAAAGTGTCGGCCCAGGTCAGCCTGCGCGGACTGCGCAGGCTGACCTGGGTCGATACTTTTCGCAGATGCATTAAGCCCCTTTTTCACAGAGCATGGCTCATATATATATGGGCCAGTCGATAAAGGCAGAAACATACTAAGACGGGCTGTATTGACTAGGCATTCTAGTCTGAATCTTTATTCTAATTTCGAAAGCTGGGCATCTGATTGGGTGTGACAAAGCATCTCAGCCAATCAGATTGCTTATCTTAGAGATTAGAGTAAGAAAACTGCCTAAAAATCTTAGGAAATATAGTCTTAGTGTGATAAATGGACAGACAAACAGATACTAACGTGGTTTGACTGCCAGATCGGTGTCCACTTAGAGAAAGAAAGGTAAACAGAAAAGTAAGTACGAGCATCAAAATATCTGATTATCACAGGCACAGACAGATGGCGAAACACCTACTGTACAAAACAAGCGATTAAACTGGCAGAAAGAAAGACATCTATAGCTGCCAAAAGTAACAAAGTGGGTGTTAAAATGAATTTGTCATACCATTTAAAAGGATGGAAATTGTTGTGAAGATGGCAATCTGTTATTTTACGGTCGGTCCAAGTGTTGGTCATTTGCAAGACAGATTAACTTCAAAACTAGGTCAAAACCTGCCAGGTCACAATATCTTTTATTTACTTTTTGCCTGCTTTTAAAATTAATTTTTCTGCCGGCGACTAACACTTGGACCGGCCAAACAATAACAGATTGTCATCATCACAATATTTTCCATACTTTTAAATGGTACTAGTATGAATTAAATCTAAATGCATCTCAACACCTGTATTGCTTTTTTGGCCGCTATTGGGCCTTTAACCTGTTAAATAGGGGAAATGACACTTTCAGGCCGATAGTAAGAATCCGAATTTTGCTATTTCTAGTTATTTCTAGGGGGAAATTGTCTCCTTGTCTGACAGTGTAGGTAGGTCATAGATCCGACTGCACCTTCTGTGCAGTCTGATCTTGATCTACATTGTCTGCAGAAGTCTTCGACTCGCGCTTAGCAGCCTAAGGCATAAAAATTAAAAAAAAAGATAGGAAAGCACAAGCACATTCGAAAACCAATAAAATAAATAGATCTCTAACTATGAACAGTAAACAACTCACTCATAGGAAAGTTCAACTAAAACAAAACGTTCCTAAAATATCGCAGTAGATGAGAATAAACGATATCTTCAAACTATATCCTAAAACATGTCAGCATCTGCGTAGATGTCATAAAAGACAGGTTTGTATTTGTAAAGGAGTTGTCGCGGTGCCAACATCCATAATCCCTGAATCATTCTAACTCTGTCCCAGACGTCAAACTTTTAGACTTTATCAAATTGAAAGCGTTTGTTTACGACAACTTGAACTTTACTCAATTGATTGGTTTTTCTTTGAAAGGTAAGAAAACATTGTAGGAAAAGGAGAAAATGCTGGTTACCAGCATTTTCTCCATTTCCCACAATGTTTTCATAAGCTTTCTGCCTCAGTGTCGTGGAAAGCCAGGATGGTGTGGTAAAATATTAACACAGTTCACTGTCGTTGACAGCACTATCATTGTGTGCAGCCAAGTGTCCCTTTGCCCGTTGACAATTACTGCTCGTGCCAAGCGTCAAGAATATCTCGTACAAGGTTGACATTGTAGGTGAATATTGCGATGAACTTGATATCCTTTTTTACAAAGAAAAAAAAAGTTTAGCCAAATCAGTGCCTTGTAAGCAAAGGGAGCAAGTGTTCATGTTGATTATGATGCTTCACATGAATTGTAGAACTGAAGAAGGGTTGCCATTTAAAGTAGAAATTCTGCCAAATTCGTAATTTTCAAAATACCCCCCCCCCCCCATAGCTTGGATTCAAGCCGGTATAGGACAAATGCCATACCAGGTTCCTGATGATCTTTCATTGAATGGTGTTCCATTCTTGGGCAAGCAGAGCACCGGGCTCTTGCATACACTTCTTGGATGTAACCGAAGAGCTGAAATTCGAACCTGCAACTCATTCCACATGTACTCCATTAGATTGAAGTCAGGGAGAGATCCAGTCGTGAAATACTTTCTATTTAAAGACCATGATGCAGCCGCCTCGACAACAGTCACATTCAGCAATGTTCGCTTTATATGATCTCTCTGGACTCATATGTAAATAGGACAGGTCGCCAATCTATTCTGCTTTAACCAACTTGGTCCTGGGCCATTCAGACCGCAGCCGTCAATGGCTCCGAAAAAGTGGAATAACTTTCTCGACCGAAGACCACTTTCGTGCAACCTTCTTGTGGATAGCTCGCAAAGATAACTGACCCAAGGTGTATTCTGAAGATCGGCGCGACACTGACTTGTTGCCGTAAACGGCTTTTGCAACCCTGTGTGATCAAAAAATGGTCTTTAGCTGCAGACGTTCCCATTTCCTCCTCACCACCATGGCGCAGTCTGACAAGTGTGCCAAATACGTAGTCTTGAAAATCTGCTCAAGCTCTTGAGATAACAGTATGGTCGAGATGGGTAGCCCTTTGCTCCATCATCCCCCACTGTCCACCTCATTTCACCTTCTGATAAACATTATCTTCTTTGACTTGATGTAATGCAATAATATGAGCGAGTGAAAGTGCTGAGTATTTGTGAAGATAGGCTGAAAGTATTCCTACTGAAATGCAAGATGTCTGTTCTGTTTTTCGGCAGAAAAGTGCCACAGCTGGACGCTTCCTTGTATTCGCCAGGGTCCGTATTTACCAATCAGTCTTAAATTTTTTGTGATTCTAATACTAGATTTAGAAAGTAACGCAACTTCTGATTGGCTAAACCATTCAAATTTAGGAAATTCTTGAGAATGAGACAAAGAAATATTCTTAAGAACGGTTTGGGAAGACGGACGCAGATTTGTATAACTGACACTTTTTTGTGGCTTGTAGTCCTACGATGGGCCTGCCCGAGAATGAATCATTTACAAATGTCAAAAAAAGACGTGGTAATATTTCATGCTAAAAAATGATTTCGTGTCGTCAAAAGAACGACTTCCTATTAATAGTAAATGAAATGCCATAAAAAGCTTTAAGTAATCAAAATGTTCACTTCTTTGACAGTGTGTGGGTGTAATGTCTAGCGAGCATACCCTCCTTAACAAATGGCAATGAAACTAGCTTTACAAAGTGTATTTTTGTAGATATATTAGCTGGGGTCAAAGCAATTCAGTTGAAATGTCGGATGACCCAGTCAGTGACGTTTTTTTCCGCTGCAAGTGTCCCAGCAAGGCGCTATGGCCGTACTTGTCTGGTTTGTTCATCTGCACTTTGTTGCGTCTTGCTGGTCGTAGAACTACAGATAACGCAAGCAAACTTTGTACTTTTCTGTCATATACATAAATGTGCTCTAAATGTATCATCTTGCCTCTATAGCAGTTTTTCGACATAGCTGAATACGCTGGTTTTTGACCTACTTCTTGGTAGTGATATACTCGAATGAATGAAAAGTAATTTGCGATTGGTTGAAATGTGGATATGTTTGTTCTGCGGACCCCTGTAGGCCTCTTTGGGGAGAGATTTATCACGGATATACTTGTAACAGCTTTACTACCGTGTATAGTCGTGAAAAATATATCCAGTCGACTATTTCACTTTTCAACACATGCAAAATAATGAGGAAAAAGAGGATTGCTGGCGAAGTTACTTTTCATTATTTCTCTTCATGTTGAACGACAAAACAGTTTCAGAATTCATGTACCAGTACCTCTTACGCCGTCTGTTTTTTTTTTTAGGATATTCCTTTTTTCTTTTGTTATTTTTCCATGGTAAAAACATAATTAGAATGGTGCATGAAATATGAAAGTCACAAAGCTAATTTTGATTTCAAAATAGTCAATAGGACAATATGACATACAGAAACTCGTGTCTTGACCGATACATCTCCTCACTTTTCAGGCTGTTTTCGAGAAAGTCGTTAATTGCAGACAACGTCTTTACAATGAAGAATGGTACACAAAATGTTAGAAAGTGACAAGTTACCTTGGATTCGGAAACAGACAAACGCCCATAGGACCCAACTTTTAAACCCTTTCTATTGTCTTTTAACGACCCTGAAGAAGAAGGCTTTAGAAACATCAAGGAAAAATGAGAAAGTATTATTTATAACCAGCATTTTCTACTTTTCCACGATGTTTTCTTCTCATTCATGAATAAATCCCACCATCTGTGCCAAATTTGTTTCGTTGTTTGCAAATGCTTTCAGTATAGACAGGGATCGTATATACGATCCCTGGTATAAACCAGTTCAAAATTTAGACGTCTGGTACAGCGTTACAATGAGAACAAGCGATAAAAGACCACATAAACATACTCTCAGCAGGTATCCTTAATACAAAACGAAGGATTGTTTTCTATCATGACGTTAACTCTTTACCAGAAGACAAAATTTAGACTCGTCTATATTGAAAGTATTTGCAGATGACAAGCCCAGATTGGGCGGAATGCTAATATTTGTCTTTGTATGGGCAGAAAACATCGTGGTAAAAGGAGAAAATGCTGGTTACCAGCATTTTCTCCTTTTACCACGATGATTTCAAAAGGCGTCTTCTATAGTGTCGTTAAAAGGAACGAACGTTTGGTAAAGAGTTTTGAAACTGTTTACAGCAAGCCATTCGAAAAATAATGCCGTTCATGCTGTGCAGCTATGCACAAATACGAACATTAAATTTGGATCTCAACTTCTGTGTACAAGTTATTTCGAATACACACCACGGGAATTTAACCCTTAGGCTGCTATGTGCGATCGAGGCAAGGCGCTTTTGCGTTTTAGTTTAGCATATATGTAGCCAAAAGTAAACAATGCGGGTGTTAACACTTATCTTGTTAAATCAATGAAACCAAATGGTCAAGCCTATGGTAAAAACCCAAATTTTGATATTTAAAGGGTTTTTTTAGGGGGAGAGAAATATGGCTCCTTATCGGACAGTGTAGATCCAAGATCAGACTGCACGTTCTGTGCAGTCTGATCTTGATCTACGCTGTCCGCTAAAGGTCCTTGAGTCGTGCTTAGCAGCCTAAGGGTTAAAATGCAGTTGAATTAAATTAATAGGCCGACCATTTAAATGGATGGAAATTGTTGTGAAGATGACTTACTGTTATTGTGCGGTCGGTCAGAGTGTCAGTTGCTGGTTAAAGAAGCATTTTAAAACTAGGAAAAAAGTTGCCAAGTTGCTCTTTCTTTTGTGTACTTTTTACCTTGTTTTAAAATATCTTTATCTGCCAGCGACTTTATAACACTCTGACTGATCGTACAATAACAGATTGTCATTTTCACAATGATTTCCATACTTTTACGTACATGATATGATTTAACTTTGAATGCATTTTCACCGCGACCCGAATTGTTTACTTTTGGCCGGCACTTGGCATTTTGTCATTCTCGATGATTGCGTCCTGGAAACTTGAACCAGTACTCGAGCCGTGAGGTGGGTAGATCCAACGGTTGACCCACTCATAACGGGAGTCGAACCCAGATTCTTTGCACGTGCTGGTCTTTTACTGATTGAATGCGTTGGAGTTTAACGCAGTTTTAACAGCTTAGGTCATATCACGACGGTCAGTGTACCTACGCATTTGTTTCCTGGCTTTCTCAATCCAGTAGTGACACAACTTTCTTTCCAATTCACTGACTTTTTTCTCACATGCATCAGAGATGAGAGGCGAAAAATCGTCGGAAGCTGAAAGTTTGCCTGAACCGGATATCAAACTCACAACCACCAGGTCAAGAGCCCGATATGCTAACCACTGAGCTAGCCGGGAGGACACGTGCTGATCTACCCCGTTCGGTGAGGTTTTACTAGCGAAAAGAATTTCAATCAAAAAAATATATGAGCCATGCTCTGTGAAAAGGGGGCTTAATGCATTTGCGAAAGGGATCGACCCAGGTCAGCCTGCGCAGTCCGCGCAGGCTGACCTGGGCCGAAACTTTTCGCTATTGGTCAATTTTCTGTATGTCAGAAGACTAGTCTACCTCAGGATGCAGTCGTTTGTTGGATAAAATGGACTTTTTGGATCCATGAACATGTGATGACATGCTTGGTATCATGCATCACGGAGATGCATTAAGCCCCCTTTTGTCAGAGCGTGGCTCATATGTACTAGGATTTTTACGGCTAGAAATTTTCATTTAATTATTAAGCGATTTCGCTTACTACATGACATAGTTTTAGACTTGTGCAAACTTAAAAAGCATTTGCAGACGATAAATTGGCTCCAATGATGGTTGATTGATTTCATGATGTTTAACGCCTTTTTCCACGTTATTTCAGTTATATCGCGGAGGCTAGTACACTTATCCAGCCGATGATGCTTTCCTGGGCTTTCTGCTAACAGTACTTAGCACAATATTCTTCCCAAGCCACTGGCTGTTTTCCCACACAACTATCGTCGAAACAATGATAAGCAGCGAGAGAGGAATAAATCCTGTCGCAATGACTACCATCAATTCTAGGAAAGAAATTGGCCGAGCTAGGGATTCGAACCAGCGACCCCCTGTTCTCAAGTCCTGTACGCTACCGATTGAAAAACCGGGACTCGGCTCCAACAGTGGAGTTGGTCTTTACAAGGGTAGAAAGTGAGGAAAGGAGAAAATGCTGGTCACCAGCATTTTCTCCTTTTCTCACAATGTTCTCAAAGGCGGTTTTTCTGTAAAGTCTTCAAAACATTGGAATGTTTTTAAAGGGTCAAGGGTCAATAAGTGGACACGACAATCTGTCACAGGCGAGTTTTTTTTTTTTTGTTCTTTCAGCATACTGTAAGGAGAATTTGCTCGTAAAAGTTCAGACTACTTTTGTTGCATATTTTGTTTTTAGGCGGTAATGACGTAACGTGGCCAAAAAGCATTTGGATAAATCTCTCTTAGAAATTCATGTCGGCTTCCACTATAAAATTATTGCATATTGATCTAGATCTAGATTTCAAAATTCGAAGTTTTCCTATTTTGAATTCAAATTTTAGCCTTTTGCCTATATAGTTCGTCCTACAATCATTCATTATATTATTTTTTATCATTAAACATTTAAATATCTAGCATTTTGTCTGAGGTGAGTATGCGCTCGCTCACAAGAGGAAGTACATGTAGTCATCTCTTCATACAATGATATTTTATGTAGATCTATTTCAAGTTCTTTCAATAGATATAAATGTTCTGTTTTGTTCAATGAAAACAAACGCGACATTACTAAATCTAATGCCTATATCGCGGACAGTATACCAAAGATCAGACAGCATATAAAGAGCATCAGTTCGATCCCAGTCGTTTGTTAGACAAAATGGATTTTTGGATCCATAATTATGTGGTGAATTGCTTGGTATAATAAATCACTGAGATGCATCAAGTCTCTTTTGCCAGAGCATGACTCATTTCCTTCTGGCTACATGTAAATCTAGATCTGTCCAGAATGCATTTAAATTAAAAAGAAATGAGCAATTTAGTGAAGGCAACTCTGTAGATCTAGAACTATGTACATGTAGATCTAGATCTAAATGACGTAGATCTAATAGTTCTCAGTAAAGTTTGGCAAAGTACAACTCACTTATTTTCCACTTTGAATACTTTGGCTGCGACATAGAGTTTAACCTTAGATCCAGCACAGTCAAGCCGCGATAGCAGCGTGTCTTCTTGCATTGACCCTCTCCTAGCAGCGTCACCATGTAAATGACGTTACATGACGTTACCACACACGTCAGGGGAAAAAAACAATGCAGCGCGACAAATTATAATTTACCCAATGTTTTCTTTCGATTCGCAAACGAAATATTAATTTTTGTTCGATGATGGACCTAAATGTTGCTGTAATGGTGTCCATGCCGAAAGATCTAAATCTGGTGGCGCTTAAATCGAGATCTAGATCTACTATAGATCTAGATCTGTAAACCTGAACCCGTCTCCCTGCTTGTATTTGACTACAAAATAAATTTCTTTACTGTATAAGCTAGATCTACAACACTCTTTCAGATAATAGGTCGAGCTCTACTTTGATCTGTCTGCAAGCAGATGTTTTGGTCAGTCACCCAATATAAGAACGGTAATTCATATGTAAAATTTGTAATAGAGAGTGATCTCCCTTCCCTAGCATTCGGAAATCGTTGGATTTCTTCCTTCTTTTATTTAATGAGAAAATAACGAGGCTATTTCTATTTTCGTCGTTGGAAATTTTCTCAAGAACACAGGTTTCTACGACCGAAAAATTCTTTATATTAGAAGATACTTATGAGATAATCTCATAATTACACGGGCATGATTTTCTGAAGGGTAAATACTCAAATACAGATATCTTTTTAGATTCGATCATACAATTATTTTGTATTGACCTCATTGATTTTTACGCTTTCGTTTTCTACCGCAAAGGATCACAACATAAGGACGCAAAAACCCACAATCCACCAGGTCTGTTGCTTCTATATTTTAGGAACTGATCGCATCAGTAGAAACGCCGGTGATTGAGACCCATAAATTCTACTCATATGAAGCTTAATGTTTTTTCGCTTGAAATGCTGCATAAATAAAGAAGACTTTTCTAGACAATAGGAAAAAGACAAATAGACTGAAATATCTTTTTACAAAAAAAAGACTTGCAGTATTTAAAAGTGTAGATTCAAGATCACGTTACATGTTCTTTACAGTTTGATGTGACTCCTCTTCATCTGCAAATACACACTGATTCTCCAACAAAAAGAAAAACTGTCACAGACAGTCTCAGATTTGTTGGGGCTTTATGCCATGGTTCGACATTAACAGTGTTCCGGGTTGCCGAGACACTGAGACAATTATTTGGAGGGATCCTACAAGTTTGAGGATTGGGATTCTGTTTGGATCCTTGAATTTTTAAGATGATTTATAATATAGAAAACATAGCTTAACGAGAAACCTGTTAACTTATAAACTAACATATACAAAGCTTTATCATATCTGTAGACCATCATAATCATCATAATGTGAATATTTATTACAGAAAAGACCAAAGGGAAAGTTTGTAAGTCATAGGAATGGCTGATGTAGACCCAGAAACCTTGCTGGAATGGCTCCAGATGGGTCAAGGGGAGGAGAGGGACATGCAATTGATAGCATTAGAACAGCTTTGTATGCTTCTTCTGATGTCAGACAATGTGGACAGGGTGTTTGAGAGGTAGTTATTGTTTTTTTATTGTTTACATCAAGGGCAAAATTCACCCTTCATTTTAGCTCTTGGATAAACATAACAAAATGTTAGATTTGTTGAAATTGAAAGGCAGAAAGCACTTGAAAATTACATTTTAAGTTAAGTGTGCATCAGTGATCAAAGGATGGCATTTGTCATTGAAAAGATAGAAAAAACATGTGAGAAAAGGAAAAAAATACCAGCAATTTCTCCCTTTCCCACAATGTTTTCAAAAGTCTTCTCCTTTATTCAGGAAATACTGTTGTACAAAGTTGCATGTATTAATCTCTCTCTTTGAAGTCACTTATACCAAGTTTTGATTTGTTTTAACTCTTTTCCACTCAATCCCGAGTTTTAACGACCCTGAAGAAGAAGGCTTTTGAAAACATTGTGGGAAAAGGAGAAAATGCTGGTAACCAGCATTTTCTCCTTTTCCCACAATGCTTTCTTCCCTATCAAAGACAAAAATCATAATTTTAACCAAATTTAATTTTGTCGTCTGTAATTGCTTTCAATTTGGTCAAGTCCAAAATTTTGTCGTTTGGTAAAGAGTTAACTCTTTACCAGCATACAAAAACCTAGACTTTCAAAGTTGAAAGAGCACACATATTTGTATAACACAAATTAAAAATTGCACATATGATAAGGTTTGTCTTGTGAAGAAAGGAGAAAATAAAAGATTGTGAAGAAAGGAGAAAATGTGGGTCCTCAGCATTTTCTTGTTTTCCCATGACTTTTTCCTCAGGGTCATTAAAACACAGGATTGTAAAAGATGAGTAAAAAATGATGTCTGTTTTAATAATTAAACCTTTAGGATATGAAAGATTTAATTGTGATACCTTTCAGCTGCCCACCAAGAACGTTTTTACCAGCCCTTTGTCGCATATTTTTGGATGACAGTGCACCTGACAATGTACTGGAGGTTACAGCAAGAGCTATAACATACTATCTAGATGTGTCTGCAGAATGCACAAGGCGCATTGTTGCTGTAGAAGGGGCAGTGAAAGCACTTTGTAACAGGCTTATCTTGGTTGATATGTCCTCGAGGACCAGTAAAGATCTGGCAGAACAATGTATTAAGGTAGGTCTGGTTATTTACCTTTGGAAGGCAATGCAAACTTTACAGTCATTAAAGTAAACTCTATACAAGATGACAAAATTTTAGACATGTCAAAATTGAAAGCTTTTGAATTAAATAAACAATTAAATGTGCCCCAAATAAAGGGATTTGTCTCCTGAAAGGGTAGATACTCCTTTTTCTTGTCCTCCCACAATGTTTTCAAAAGCCTTCCCTGTCAGGGTTGTTAAAACTCAGGATTGTGTGGTAAAAGGTTGATACAAAAGTGACCGTGTAATGAAATATGAAGGCTTTTTTTGCTTGAGTATGTTAACCCTTTACCACACAATCCTGAATTTAAATGATCCTGAAGGAAAAGGTTTTTTTGATACAATGTGGGTAAAGGAAAAAATGCTGGTAAACAGTATACTCTCCTTTTCCTACAATGTTTTCTACCTCATCAAAGGTAGAAATCACCATTTTGGCCACAATTAATCTGTCATTTTCAAATGTTTTCAACCTGGACAAGTCTACAATTGTGTTGTATTGTAAAGGGTTAAAAGAGTGGATCATGTAGATCAAAGTTCCTAACACTGTCCAAAAGAGCACCTGAAAATGTGAAAGGCATTCCAAGGACCAAAGGATGACTCCTGTCTGCATCTACTAGATAGACGCCTGAAAACATTGTGACAAATAATAAAAGGTGAGACAATTGTATGAGCCATGCTCTGTGACAAGAGTGGTTTATGCATCTGCAAAAAGTATCAACCAAGGCCAGCCTGCGCAGTTCACACAGGCTGACCTTGTTCGAAACTTTCTGCTAATGGTCAATTTTCTGCATGTCAAAGAACCAGTCTGCCTCATGATTCAGTTGGTTATTATACTAAATGGAATTTATGGATCCATAATTATCCTATGACTTGCTTGGTATAATGAATCATGGAGAAGCATTATTCATGCTGTTTCTCGAGTACGACTGATTCGCTTCAGATTGTCTTTCAGAAGCATTTAACCCCTAGGCTGCTAAGAGTGACTCACTGACCTTTTGTGGACAGTGTAGATCAAGATCAGACTGCACAGAACGTGCAGTCTGATCTTTGATCTACACTGTCCGATAAGGAGATATTTTTTCTCCAAAAAATAAGTGTGAAGTAGCATTATTTGAGTTTTTACTATCAGCTTGAAAGTTTCATTTGAGTTATTTAGCAGAATAAGGGTTAAAATCTTAAAAAATTAATCAAGATTTTTGATGGTACACAGACCAAGTACTTGTTACATTTTATAAAGCTGTCAATAATATTGTACTTGTTTTCTTTTAAAGGTGCTGGAGCTGGTCTGTACAAGAGAGTCAGGTGCTGTATTTGAAGCCGGGGGTCTGACGAGCGTCCTGACCTTTATCTGTGATCATGGATCTCTGGTCCACAAAGATACGCTACACTCATGTATGTCTGTTGTATCACGCCTCTGTGGAAAGATGGAACCCCAGGATAATTCACTTCAAGACTGTGTTGTGTCCTTGTCCACTCTATTGAATCATAATGATACATTTGTAAGTAGAATGCTGGGTTTTTCAATTTTTCATTCAGCAATTTTTTTTTGTGTGTTTCATCCATTTGTTGTAAAGAAAGCGGCATTTGAAAAGAGAAAAGAAGTAAACAAACAAAGTTTTCTTGTCAATCAAAATACAAAATTTCTCTTTTATCACTTGTCATGTTAAATTGATTTTTTTTTAACACAAAAAGTATGCTGTTGATTTGCCTGTGTTGAAAAAAAAATGCCTCCTTTTCCCAGGATACAACAGCACATAATTCCTCCTTTTTCCATAATCTTTGTTCATTTTCTTTCAAATATGTCACATTTGTTTCAGATGTGATTCTGTGATGTTTGTTTAAAAAAAGCCTGTACAGTAACTGGTTAAGCATAATCATGAATGGAGGTTATAGGCACATTCACTCTTCACCTGGCATCAAAATTGTAGACTTATCCATGTAAAATCTGTTTCAGACAACAAATTTTATGTTGCTGCAATGATTAGAATTGTCTGTATAAGAATAGAAAACATTGTGGTTGTCAACATTTTTCCATGTTGCTCAAAGAAGACAATATTAGTTGTACGGTCAGGTGGCAGGGGACTTGGAAACTTGTTCACGGCTGTGGTGAATCATGTCGCCCCGAGCCGAAGGCGAGGTGGCGACATGATTTACCACAGCTGTGAACAAGTTTCCAAGTCCCCTGCCACCTGACCGTACAACGAATTTATTATACTGCAAAGTTTTACCATTCCAACGTTTGTTAATGGAATTTTACCTGTTTTTTGGTTTAAAAAATTAAGTACGCTGACGAAGTAGAATTTCCCTTCTGAGTGCCCCATTTCAATGAAAACTGACGTCACTAGGAAATGATGTCACTGAAACCTTGGTAATACGTGCTAAAACGTGCAGCTTGGCGCATAATCTTGTTGTTAATCTTGATCGACGCTGCCATTTTGGATGTTGCGTTGACAGTGTAGTCATGTATATGTGGCTCCCGAAAGGGAAACTGCTATTGCGTTGGTTTTGCCAGTGTACATGATATATATGTTCGGGGCATATTATCCAATCAGATCACGAGAAATTTCTTTGCAGTATAATAATATACTTAATGATAGAATTGTAGACAACTGAAAGTATTTGCAGTTGACAAAGGTAACTTAAATGATAGAACTTGTCTTTGATAGGGTAGAACACACTTTCGAAAAAGGAAAAAATGGTGGTTGCCAGCATTTTCTCCTTTTCCAACAATTTTTTCAAGTGTCTTTCTTACTCAGGGTCGTTAAAACTTGGAATTGAGTGTCAAAGGGTTAAGGTAATGCAAAACATAAGATCATGTAGAAATTGGATAAACAGATGTATCTGTCTGGTATTGACAGGTGTCCGATGGAGCTCTTCGATGTTTTGCATCTCTAGCTGATAGGTTTACGAGACGAGGCGTGGATCCTGCCCCTCTTGCTCAACATGGCCTTATTGATGTACTCCTACAAAGGCTCAAACAAGCTGGGGAACCTGGTAAGATCTAGAAAGATGAAAAACTGATGATTAGATGTTATGTTAGTTGAGACCTTTGGTCAAGTCATTGGCAAGGGATAAGTACTCAAACAATTCAGTATTAGTAAGATGAGAAAAAGACTGGGGTCAGTTGAAGCTTAACTCTTTACCAAACAACAAAATTTTAGACTGGTCCAAATTGAAAGCACTTGCAGACGACAAAATAAATGTAACTCAAAAATCGAAATTTGTTTCCAGCAGGGTAGAAAACATTGTGGGAAAAGGAGAAAATGCTGGTTTCCAGCATTTTCTCCTTTTCTCACAATGTTTTCAAGAGGCTTCTATCTCAGGGTAGTAAAAACCATGGATTGTTTGGTAAAGGGTTAAGTATGAGCCATGCTCTGGCAAAAGGGGGGTTAATACATCTCCATGTTCCATGATATCAAGCAAATCGTCACATTATTATGGATCCATAAAATCATTTTGTATTACAAAGGGCTGAATCATGAGGAACACTTATCCCTTGACATTCAGAAAATTTCCCAAAAGCAAAAAGTTTCCACAGAGCATGACTCATATGAGTTTTTTCACTGGAAGAGATTTCTAGACATCAGCATAAGTGAGTGATTATGTATATCAGACAACACTCTCATGTCAGCTCTACTTTTCTATTGTAATGTATGAAAGAGCAATTCAAGGGTCCATGTGTCTGAAACTTGTGTTCACGCTCAACCAAGCTTATGCTCAAACTTTTAGTTATATCAGTGCTCCTAATGGTAAGAAAATTTCAGATGATAACTTTAATCAAGTAGAAGAGAGAAAACCTTTAAAGTTAAGATGTTACTCGAAGAAATATGTCAGATTTTTATTATTTGACCTCGAAATTTCATGAGCTCAAAAAAAGATTTATAGATTCATTCACAAGATGTTACAACTATACAAACTATAACTTTAAATGTAGAAGAGCCCAAACCTTCTGTAGAACATAAGAAAATAAGTAACTTTCCCATTTTAGGACCCAACACATCCTTGTCCAGTACTCCTGGTAAAATGAACGTCACTCCAGATGTAAAATCTAGTCCAAGTGTTTCCACAGTGATCAGCCTTTTGTCCACTTTGTGTAGAGGGTCGCCAAGTATCACTCATGACCTCTTGAGGTCGCAGCTACCAGATGCCATACAGATGGGACTGAAAGGAGATGAAAGGTAGGAAAAGAACAAACCTATATCAGGGGCCTAGAAAATACCGTTTTGGCCTGCAGACAATTTTTATCTTGTCATGTAACAGATCAGTTTTGAAAAAAAAAAATTGGAAAAAAGAGAAATCATTCATAATGATATGCTAGGTGATATAACTGAAAAAATGGTGAAAATGGTGTTAAACACAAAACAATCAGTGATGTGCACTTTTAGATTGAGTCTGTATTAACACACTTAAATTATTATTCACAGATGTTGCCTTGATACAATGAGACTTGTAGATCTGTTGCTAGTTCTGCTGTTTGAAGGTAGAAAAGCTCTCCCAAAGATTGGTGTGTCATGCATATCAGGACGGTTACCAGGGTTACGGAGGATGGACAGTAGTGGGGAAAGGTCCCACAGACAGCTCATAGATTGTATACGGAGTAAGGATACAGATGCTCTGATTGATGCTGTAGATAATGGTGAGTTTTGGGAGTACAGGAAGTTTTTGAACCCTGTACAACACAATCCTGGATTTTAATGGTTCTGAGAAAGAAGCGTTTTGAAAACATTGTGGGATGAGGAGAAAATGCTGGTAACCAGCATTTTCTCCTTATCCCACAATGTTTTTTACCCTATCAAAGACAAGTTTTAACAATTGAGCCACATTTAGGTTGTGGTTTGCAAATGCTTTCAATTTGGACAAGTCTGCATTTTTGTCATTTGGTAAAGAGTTAATCACTACAAGTAATTGGTAGTTGTATTATCCGTAATCATAGCATTTAGAACTAAAGTAGTAGAAATTTACACAGGCAAATTTGAAAAAAAGGAAAAAACTGTTTTCAATAGTATGAAAACACATTGTGCAGTATGAAGACAATCTGGTAGCTGTAGTTGTTGGAACTTTTTATCTTTAAGATCCTTTACCTAACATCCAGTGTTTGTACAACCTTGAGAAAGAAAGCGTTTGAAAAGATTAATGGGAATAGGCAGAAAAATGCTGGAAAGCAGAATTTTCTCCTTTTCCTACAGCACTTTTCTGCTAGGTTGAAGACAGTTTTTCTCATCATTACAGTCACACAGGTTGCAATCCCTGCATAATTGACAAGTCTCAAAAAGTGAAATAGGGTAAAAGAGTTATATACTGTAATAGGTCTGTAAATGCTGGTAACCAGCATTTTCTCCTTTTCCCACTTTGTTTTTTACCATTTCAAAGATTTTGTCTGAGCTACATGATGATAGTTGTCTGAAAATGCTTCAATTTGATCGAGTCTGAAATTTTGTGTGGTTTGTTAGAGTGAAATAGCTGTAATTTAAATTACCACATTTCTTTTCTTTCAGGATTTGAGGTAAATTTCATGGATGATGTAGGACAAACATTACTGAACTGGGCTTCAGCATTTGGAACACAGGAAATGGTAAATATATTCACAAAATTTTGCACTAGTGCTGTTATTGAATGTCCATTTATCTGGCCTGAAGACATTCTGTTATCTAGCTGTTTAGGGGAACTTTAGGACAGATAGGTTACATGATTCACTGATTATGCTGACAGCAACTTTTAGATCAAACACAAACTAAAACCAACCTCATTAAGAGCAAACCTTTGACAGAAAATGAGATATTATTTTTGAAAAGTGCTGTATAAGTGGAAATTTTTACGATATGGAAATTTTTGCGATTTCGCAAATTTGTAATATTCACAAAGTTTTCTGTACGCGTCTTTTAATACAAGTATACCAACAAATAATGAGTGTCTTGAATTCGCAAACATTTCCGTGTGCATAATGTCCGTAATCACTAATTCACAAATTTTTCGACGCATTTATAAATCCACTTTTATAGTATTTTATACTCTGTTAAGAAAGGAAGCAATTGCTTGTTCCAAGTTATTGCTCCTTTTTCCACAAATTTTTCCTAGGGTGTCATGAACCAATATCAAGATTCTCAATATTTCAGGTATGGGATCGAAAATACTGAAATTTCAAAGTGGAGGTTTCACATGTTGTCTTTAACTCTTTTCCCACACATTAACATTGTAGACTCATCCAAATTGAAAGCACTTGCATACATCAACACAAATATGAATCATAAATTGAAATTTGTTTTTGGAAAGGCAGAAAACATTATGGGAAAAGGAGAAAATGCTGGTTACCAGCATTTTCTCTTTTCCCACAATGTTTTCAATAGCTTTTTAAGGGTTGTTGGGAAAACTAAGAATCGTATGATAAAAGGTCAAGTGATGGCATCTTCTCACAAATCTAGGTTGATGTTGTAAACAATAAGAGAGATAACTCACTGCAAAAATCTTCCAGGTGGAGTTTCTGTGTGAGAGAGGTGCTGATGTCAACAGGGGACTAAGGTCCTCGTCACTTCACTATGCAGCATGTTTTGGGAGACCTCAGATAGTGAAAACTTTACTAAGATACGGTGCTAACCCTGATCTGAGGGATGAAGATGGAAAAACCCCACTAGATAAAGCTAGGGAGAGGGGAGATGAAGGTCACAGAGAGGTCATACAAATCTTGCAGTCACCAGGTACATCTTGTTTTACAGAAATATTGTATTATACAGGTCCATAGCCAGGAATGTTGCAAAGATGAAGCCCAATCTGTTTTAAATTTTCTTCTCTCTTTTTTTTTTTTACTTACTTTCCTTTTTTCATTTTTTTTCTTTAACAGAATAGATGTTAGCACCTTAAGGAACCAAGCACAACTTTACACAATGTCAGTCAAGACCAGACTGCATTTTGTAGACAAGGTAGATCAGATCAGGTTGCTCAGAATGTGCAGTCTGATCTTTGATATACATTGTCCGCTATTTACTTTAATTTTCTGAAAAAACCAATTTTGAAAATTAGATTATTTGGTCTCTTTCTGACTGAGAAAGCACATTTCCTTTATTTGATGCTTTGATGGTTAATGCTGAAGCCTGGGCTTCTAGGCTTCCACCTTGCTATATGCCTATACCCTCAGGTTTGTTCTCAATGAAATATGTCATAGCCCAGATTGTTTTGCAGCACTCATTTTCAACAGAGATATCCTTGAAACTTAATACAAAGTATACTACAAGGTTTACCCCATAGATTTGTATTCCAATTAATGAAACGTTTACAAAACATTCAGAGTTTAAACAACCCTGTGAAGAAAGGTTTTTGAAAACATTGTTGGAAGCAAAAGACCTTTCTCCTCTTCCCAGTTTTCTTCCCTTTCAGAAATAAATTCTATCATCAGTCTCATTTACCTTGTTATCTGCAAATCCTTCTAACATTTGACAAGCCTGAAAGCTTGGTTGTCTAGTAAAGAGTTAAGTGGCTTTAGAGTTATGCGCTCTTGAATTTAGAAATAAATAATTTTTTTTGTGCATCTGTCTCCCTCTGGTTTTAACAGAGTTCCTTTGTCTTTGAGAAATAAGACTTCAACATATTGATTTTTTAGGCGAGTGGATGGTTCCTGTGAACAGAGAGAGTACCCCGGTATCTATAGAACCAGATAAAGAAAAGAAAGAGGAAACACCCATGGAAGTGGATGACCCCTTAGAACCTAAAGGTGACCCCGAGGTAGCCCCTCAGTATATAGAACAACTGTTACCAGTATTCACCCAAGTGTTTCAAAGTTCAATGATTCAGTCAATTAGGTAAGTGCAGCAATGTAATCTCTGTCATTCAGTGCAACTTAACTCTTTACCAGACATCAAAATTTTAGTCTTGTCCATTTTGACAGCATTTGCAGACAACTTACCCTTTACCAAATGACAAAATTTTAGACCTGTCCAAATTGAAAGTGATTGCAGACAACAAATTACTGGTGAGTCAAATGGCAGAATTTGTCTTTGGTAAAGAAAAAAACATGGTGGGAAAAGGAGAAAATGCTGGTTACCAGCATTTTCTCCTTTTCCCACAATGTTTTCACAAGGCTTCTTTCTCAGTGTTGTTAAAACCTGGGAAAATGTGGTAAAGGGTTAAGTGTGACTCATTGATGGAATTTGTTTTTGAAAAAAGTAGAAAACATTGTGGGAAAATGCTTGTTGTCAGCATTTTGTTCTTTTCTTTCTTTTTAAGTCTTCTTTATCAGGTTTTCTCAGGTTGGTTAAAACACTGGATTATGTTGTAGAGGGTTATACCTATTTATTTTACATTTGCTCTGAAACAAGAGATTATAACATTAATCTTTCTAGATTATTGCTTGCATAGAAGCCATAATGTTGGTGGAGACCAAGGTTTGTCTCTATTCTGTTTGATTTAAAGTTTTGAAACTTCTTTAGATGGCATTTAGGTTTTTGCTAAAACTGAATTTTGGGCCAAAAGCGTTTAACTTACATGGTGAACATTTGAACCTTTTTTATGTTAGGTTCTTCCTACAGCTTGTAATTTATATATAAATAACTAAGACCTTGAATTCATCTTTCTTAATATAGATAGAATCAACTGTCAATTCAAGTTGGAACTAGTGAGTAAATCAGACAGTATTTAAAATGATTAAAGGCCCAGTAAAGACCAAAATATCAAAGCAGGTGTCATAATACGTCTAGATTTAAATCATACCATTTAAAAGTATGAAAAATATTGTGGAGATGACAGTCTGTTATCGTGTGGTCAGGCCATATGTTGGTGGCTGGCAGAAAAAAGAATTTTAAAATCAGGCAAAAAGTTAACAAAAGAGACAGCTACTGGCAGGTTTTAACATAGCTTTGAAATTAATTTCTGTATCAGTGACTAACACTTAGACCGACCATTCAATGACAGATTGTCATCTGCGCAATAATGTCCATACTTTTAAATGGTATGATATAAATTCAAATGCATTTAAACACCCGCTTTGTTTACATTTGGCCTTTATTGTTACTTTAAGGCCATGAAGATGTATCAGTTCTCTTTCACAATCAGAGAAACATAAATGATGATAAAGTATAAATCTTTTACCACATGACAAAATTTTACACTTGTATAAACTGAAATCATTTGCAGTTAACAAATTAGGTATAGCTCATATGGCAAGATTTGTCTGTAAAAGGGCAGAAAACATTGTGGAAAAAGGAGAAAATACTGGTTTCCAGCATTTTCTCATTTTCCAACAATGTTTTCAATAGGCCTCTTTCTCAGGGTCATTAAAACTTGGGACTGTGTGGTAAAGTGTTAAGTTTGATCATAGTTTTGATAGCTTCTGGTCAGAAAAATCATCCCATATTCTTTAAAAATTACCTTTCAGAAAATCTAGTTTATCTCTGTTGAAAAAGATGATCCACTATATAGAGAGCCCTCTACTGGCAGATATTTGTAATCAAGAGGGAGTGAACTCTGGGATAACTTTCGCTGGGTCTCTGACAGAAGTGCTGGCCACTGTTCTAGATCATGAGGTAAATTTTGTCGTTTGATTTTCTCTTGCGGAGAATTTTATTGTTTCTCGTGCATTAACCTTTTGGACCACAATAAGTTATTGACAATAACATTTTCTGAGATGAATAAAATCATTTCAACAGTATATAAGTCATGCTTTGTGGAAAGGAGTTTAATGCATCTGTTGCTGGCCAGCCGGTTCGCTAATTTGGTAGAAGTGGCAAAACAGTGACAACAGTAATAGTTTCTTGCTGTATCGATGTAATCAGATAGTTTTTCTGTATTTATATTGATGTATAAATATGATGACTTGATAACAAACAATGTGTCATGCACAAACAAAAATGGTGGGAGACTTGATAGGTGCAATCGATTATGATAATTGAGTGGTTAGTTTTAGTAAACAAGGAGAGTTAATCAAACAGTAGAACAGTCTTAAAGGAGTAGCTTTGCCAAAGGTGATAAGGTAAACATTGTAATAAAAGGGTTTGGACACAAAAGATAACAATACTGGGAGATTTTGTGGTAATTTTAATATATCTTTACTTTCATTCTATGACACATCTGCAAAAAGTATCAACCCATGTCAGCCTTCGCAGTCCTTGGAGACTGACTTTGGTCAAAATTTTTGCTATTGGTTGATTTCCTGCATGTCCAAAGAGCAGTCTTCCTCAGGATTCAGTGGTTTATTAGACAAAATGAATTTAATGGATCCATAATTATGTGATGACTTGCTTGGTATTATGCATCACCAGAGTATGACTCAGATATTCTCTGCTATTATATTATTTTAACCTTATCAATGAGGCAAGGCATCCAGTGACTTGGTAAAAAAAAATTTTGCTGGTAAAAAATAGCTAGACACATATGTGTAAGAGTTTTGTCTGTGTGACATAACTGTCTTAAAAAGTGTAATCCCATTACTATACTGTAAGTTTTTTTGACAAACAATGGCAAAAAAAACCCTATCTGAATGAGAGGAAATAACCATACTTGAATCTTTTAGAAATCATATAGAGAAAGGAGCAGTGACTTGCTACAAGCAATTGCCCTTTTCCCCCCACAGTGGTTTCAAAAGCTTTCCGTAGATCTAAAAGGCGACAGAGTGCATTAAGCCTTTACCACACAATGCCTTCTTTTAACAACTTTGAGAAAAAAGACTTTTGAAAACATTGTAGGAAAAGTAGAAAATGCTGGTGACCAGCATTTTCTCCTTTTCCATCAATGTTTTCTACCTTATCAAAGACTACTTCCACAATTTTAGTCACATTTGAATTGGCATCTGCATATGCTTTAGGTTTGGACAGGTCTGAAATTTTGTTGTGTGGTAAAGGGTTAACTGGCCAAACAAAAAACAAATGGATGTTTGCGGATTCATTTCTACATTTTATCACTATTCTCTTTTCTTTCAATTTTGTTATCTAGGATGATGATGATGGACATCTAACAGTGCTGCAAATTGTAGAAGAGGTTATGAAAAAGGGTGGAGAACTTTTTCTTGATCATTTTGCAAGATTGGGATTGTTTGGAAAAGTTCTCTCTCTGGCAGGTCCTCCAGAGCAAGAAGGGGCTGTTGGAAACAGTGAAAAGGTAATTTAGAATAATTTGAGCCATGCTGTGTGAAAAGGGGGTTGAATGCATCTTGGGAGAGTATCAACCAAGTAAGCCTGGGCAGTCTTTGCAGGCTGACATTCATGTTGAGTGGTTAAGAGTTAACCCTTTACCAATTGACAAATTTTAGACTGTTCCAAATTGAAAGCTTCTGCAGAAGACAAAAGTGATAAAAATGAGCCAAAGTTCTTTGACAGGATAGGAAATTTTGTAGGACAAGGAGAAAAATGCTGGTTACCAGCATTTTCTCTTTTTCTTACAATGTTTTCAAGAAGCTTCTCCCTCAGAGTTGTTAAAGCAAGGGATTGTTTGGTAAAAGGTTAAGAGCCAAAATAAAGCAATCTCTACATTGTTTGATAGGAGGAAGAATCATCAAGTGTGGAAGATGCCACAGATATAGCACAAGGAAAACCATACCACTGGCGAGATTGGTGCCTGGTAAGAGGAAGAGATTGTTTGTATTTATGGAGTGATGCTGCTGCGTTGGAACTGTCCAATGGTAGTAATGGATGGTTTAGGTTCATTCTAGATAGTAAACTGGCCACAATGTACTCTAGTGGGAGTCCTGAAGGAGGGTCAGATAGCTCGGAGAACAGAGGAGAATTTTTGGAAAAGTTACAGCGAGCCAAGAGTCAGATAAAACCTGGAACTGTCAGTCAGCCAATCATGTCGCATGTCACCAATACTCGAATTGTTGTTGGAAACTGGACAATCAGTTGTAAAAAGGAGGGAGAGCTGCAAATACAGAACTCAGATGGACAACATGTAAGTTATACAAAACAAGGTCAGTTCTCACCAACCATTTTAAATTTTTTGTTTCTGATTCTAAATTGTAAGACTACCTTTAGCTGATTGTCCTGGACAGAATTACAGTAAAACCTTGGTAGTACGTAGCGCAAGGGACCAGAGTTTTTTATTCGAACTAAACATAGTAAGAACCAAAAAGTGTGACTGTGTTCAGGTATTTTAGGTGCCGTTTACGGAAATAGACAATCAGATTTACGTAGCATGTCTTGCATTACCCTAACCTGGTACCCATTACAATGGTAGCCTTGCGGATCGTTGGTTCACGGAGTTTGGTCCGATCAAGAAAAAATGCCAAAATTCTATTAGAGTATCTACAGGATCAATTACGAAATCATTTTCAAATTTCATCATTTAGTTAGCATCATAAAATAACATCATTCAATTCCATCCAAACATTTAAAAGAAAACCAACCTTGAGGTACATGTACATCACTATCCCGTATCCACTTTAAACTTTAATCATGTGACTTTGCTGGGTTCGTGAAAAAATGATTGCAACGTGATACAGTTGGCGCCAATTTGGAGTCACATAGTTTAAAATATTGCCGCGTGATCTAGCAAATGCCCTAAATACGTCATCTTCTGTTTGTTAGAAAAACTGCGTGTAAAAAAGGATTTTAGAGGGAGGGGAAAATGATGTTAAGTAAGGTGCTGATAACATCGTTTTAGCTTCCGGAGAATTTCTTTCCATTCAAAACTTGTATTTTGGAGATAAAAGGTGACTTAGGAGAGAAATCCAAGTCAAGGAATTTACAATGAAAATTGAGGCCAAACAAGCCACTAGACAGCGCCAATGTTTTTCATGACGAGAAAAAATTATCCGTTGTTTTGTGTTTTTTGAATTCCTTTGGAGTGATTTCTCTTTTGGAGATCAAAGTACTCACAGTGCTTAGACCGTTATCATTCGTTTACCTATGTCGGGTATATTTTAAGGAATTTCGGAATTGTCAATTGTCGTTTTAATTGATTAATTGACTTTACAAACCAATTGACGCCTTTAATTACATTGGTAGTTCAAAACTGATTTGTACTATCGACATCGTCAATCAGCAGGTGTGAAAATTTAAGGTTGGTCCTGACTTTTCACACCTTCGTCAGTTTGCAAGCGGATTAATTGACATACAAACTAAAGGTATGAATTGTGTTCGAATGATACTTTGGGGACATGAAATATACTATGAACTACGAACCACCGACGTTCGAAGAATCCGGAGGAGTTTAACAAGGATAAAGAAGGAAAAATATCGGGACCGAAGATAGCATACGGACTAACACATAGCTGCGAACCAGCGACGTGCGAACTAACGGGATTCCACTGTACCAACTATTCTTGACTGTACGAAACAACCCCCAACTTTAAATGACCCTTGAAAAAAAAAATAAATAAAGACATTCCAGGAAAATGAGTAGATGCTGGTAACCAGCATTTTCACCCTTTTCCCACATAAATTTCATACTCTTTTAAAGATAAATGTCATACATTTGAATAAGTCACCTATGTAAAGAGTTTATTAAGATCTAAATGAAAATTAGATTCAGTTAGAAACAAGTTGTATAATAACTCAAAACTAAATAATTTCAGTAACTTAGTGAATGATTTTTTTGTTTTCTATACTTAATGGTAATTAATTTCATGGTATCCATTTCAGCAAGCAACAATTCTTCGAGAGGAACTGGCAGGTTTTGTGTTTGAATCAAATCGTGGAACAAAACATTCTTTCACTGCAGAGACATCTCTTGGCCCAGAATTTTCTGCAGGCTGGGGTGGAAAGAAGAGCAAAAAGTTCAGATCCAAGGTTGATGCTTTAAGGTTGAAGGTAAGATGGAAAGATTGTTCAATGTAGATTTGAAATTTTTGCCACTGTGTTTTTTTATTGTTTCACCAGAAAATGTGCTTCAGCAGTCCAGATAAGTAGAGGTCATCTAATGGTAGAGACATTTATTCCAATAAAATCTATGTTGTGAGTACTCATTACATTTCCCTGTATCAGACAGTTCTAATCAGTACCCACAATGTATATTATTGGTGAAGGCTAGATCAAGGGATTTTACTGGTAGAACCCTGGTGCTCACACACACACATAACTTATATGGCCCTCTGATGTTTCTCTTTCGGAAATATTTATTATAATGAAATAGAAATAAATCTCTATCTGTATTTGCTATTCTGCATGTGACAGCTATTAAAACCAGATGATCCTTTTCCTACAATTCCATATTGTTAAAAAATAAATCTTTCATTTTTTATGCCCCCGAAAAAAAAATTTTGGTGGCATATAGTTTTTGTTCAGTCAGTCCATCAGTCTGTTCGTCTGTCCCCCCATATGTCAGATTTCATGTCCAGTGCCATAACTTTTTCTCTATGACTTAATTATAAAGTAAATTGCACAAATGTTAACCACATCAAGACGATGTATCATGCGTAAGAGTTACGTCCGTAAGTTAAGGGTCAAGGTCACAGCAAGGTAAAATGTGTTGCAGGGGGTAGTCCGGCCTATATCTTTTTTTCCCCATGACCTGTTTCCAAAATAATTTTACACAAATGTTGACCACATCAAAGGGATGTGTCATGCGCATGAGTCATGTCTGTAGGTTAGATATAAAGGTCACAGCAAGGTCACATGTGTTGAGGGGGGTGAGTATTTGTGTCTGGCATATAACTTTTTTTCTATGACTCAATTTCAAAATGACTTTGCACAGATGTGAACCACATCAAGACGTGTCTTGTGCAAGAGTTATGTCCGTAGGTTAAAGGTCAAGATCACAACAAAGTCAAATGTGCATGGGAGGGTAGTAGTCATGCTCCACTTTTATTTTTTTAAATTATTTATGAATATTAGTATAACCGTAGAATTGTTAAGCACATAAAGAGAATGTGTCATGCCAAAAAAAACCATATTAGTAGGTCTAAGTTCATGGTCACGGCTAGGTCAAATAAGTTTTTAAAGAGAAATTTTGGGCGATTGTGTTCATGGCCAGCCTGTAATTTATTTAAATAATGAATGAATTTCAATACAACTATGTAGAATTTTCAACCACATGAAGAAAATGTGTTGTGCGCAAGAATCATGTCCACAGGTCAAAGTCAAGACAAGGTCAGTTGTGTATTTTGTGTTCCCGAATTCTTAATTTCACAATGCTTTTGCACATATGTTAACCACGTAAAGTTGATGTCCTGCGCAGGAAACATGTCTGTAGGTTAAAGGTCAAGGTCACAGAAATTCAAATGTGTTTGGGGATAGTGTTTGTGTTCGGTCTGTAACTTTTTTAATTATGAATGAGTTTCAGTGTAATTTTGCAGAATTGTCAACCAAATGTAAATGATGTGTAATGCGCAAGTTATATGTTGGTCAAAAGTCAAGGTCAAGGCAAGGTCAGAAGTGTTGGTTAGAGTTATGTCCATAGGCAATGTTCATTTGGACAGCTCAGCAGAAAAGAGTACTATTTTTGGGGGCATAAGTCACTTCTCGGTGACATGTCTTGTTTCAAATGTGTTTACTTTTTGTAATTTTTTATTGTTTTTGGTAGATGTCATCCTCGGAACCCAGATTTGAAGCAATTCGTTACTCTCCATGCATCACCCCTGGGAAAATTGACTAGCAAATCGTCGTTTCTTATGAATATTCATATGGTCGGGTAGTATCCTAATAGCCAATTGAAAGATCGATAACATAATGATACCCTCTTGTAGAGAGGATAATTTCATTTCTTCTGTTACTAAAAATAACCCTGGAAAAAACCCGAGGTTGTCAACAAATATGGCGGCCGTCAGCGTGCTTGTCTCCTTTGAGATATGCCATTCTGCAAAACAGGGAGGACACTATCGATCTTTGAGTATGAATTTAACTGACAGTCTTTCGGTGTTAGATATGCCATTCTGCAATACAGGGAGGACACTATCGATCTTTGTGTACGATTTTAACTGACAATCTTTCGGTGTTACGCCGAAAATCTCTTTTTTTTTCTTGATTGTGGTGTTGATGGGCGCCGCCATATTTAAATTATCGCTAAGCTTGATTTGCAACGAATGATGTGAATGGATATCGACAAGTAAAAAATAGAAATGACGGCATATTTGTGATAAAAATAGTGTAAATTTTCTCAAAGAAAAACTGAGATCACCAATCAAAATGCTTCATGAATAATTCATGAGAATGAGGAGACACCAGCGAAATAGCCCAGGGCCGATTACAGAATGAGTCAAAACTGGGTCACTGAGGATGGGTAGATCTATATTATAGGAAAAACATGCACTGCAAAGGGTCAAAGAATAACTCTTTAACCTGTTTATTTGCTTTCACTTATTTCTCTTTCGCTTATTTCTTCATTGGTATTATGTTGCATTGATTTACAGGTAAAGAGTCAGGCTAGGGAGCTTTATGAGGAATATTTCAAGTCAGCAGAATCAATGCCCCGCAGTGTTGTACACAAGATGAAGACAATTGTCAAACAATTAGAGGCAGCATGCGCTAAACAGATCACTCATGTTAAGGTAACATCCTTGACTGTCAGCTCCTTTTAACCCTTTACCACACAATGCCGACTTCTAACGACCCAAGGAAAGAAGCATTTTGAAAACATTGTGGGAAAAGGAGAAAATGCTGGTAATCAGCATTTTCTCCTTTTCCCACAATGTTTTCTACCCTATCAAAGAAAAATTGCATCATTTGAGCCACAATGAAATTGTCATCTGCAAATAAGGCTGAAATTTTGTCATCTTGTAAAGGGTTAACCCAATACCAAGCAATCCCGAATATATACCACCTTTATGAAAAAGACTTAAAATCACTGTGGAAAGAGGAGAAAATGCATTTTCTCCTTTTTCCTTAATGTTTTCTACCATTCCAAAGCAAATTTTGATTTTTGAGTCACATGTATTTTGTTGTCTGCTAATGCTTGTAGTTTGGACAAGCATAAAATTTTGTCGTTTGGCAAAGCAGTAAAAAAGAAACGTTGTATGCAAAATTTGTGTATTTAATTAAGAGACAAAGTTTTACACCTATCCATATGAAATCATTCACAGATGACAAATATATGAGGCTGAAGGATGGGATTTTTCTTTGAAGGGTCCTGCTCATAGGTGAAGGTAAAGGATTTGCAGCCTAGAGGCCCAAGGTTTGATCCTTACTAGAAGCACTGGCTTCTCTTTGGGCCAGACACGTACGAGCCAGGTGGAACCTAGATCACGAATAAGCAAACTGTTGCTGTGATACAGTTGAAATTATGTTGAAACCAGCATAAAACACCATTCAAACAATGCCTTGGAAAGGGCATGAACATTTTGGGCAAAGGAGAAAATGCTGGTTAGCAGCATTTTCTCCTTTTCTCACATTGTTTTCAAAAGCCTTTTCCAGCAGGATCCTTAAAACTGGGGAGTGTGGTGAAGAGTTTATATAGGTATAGGAAATTTTGTTTTCGAGGATTAATGTATCATAAACATTATAGTCACAGTACTTGTGTCAATCAGAAAAAAGAAAATGGATGTTTTATTTTTTAGGCAAGTGATGGTAACCCAAGTTGGAAGGATGAAATGCGGAATGCTCTAGATGACATGGTCAGTTTGTTGATTGATGACCATACTGTATCTGCCTTTGAACTGTACTCAAGTGGCTTGGTTCAGACTTTGTTGAACTTACTGAGTAATGTAAGTGTATTTGAACATATATTTCTTTCTGCTGAGTGATTTTTTTTGTAAACTTCAGGCATGACATCTTGGTAAGATGTGTAATGTACATGAAATTACATTTTGTAATTACAGCAAAGATATTCTTGTTGACCATACTTTGGGGTTGTCTAGCCTTTACATAAAAAATGCAGCCTCTGCATAAGACAAATGAGCCATGCTCTGGCAAAAGAGGTTTCATGCATCTCTGTGATGCATGATACCAAAGCAAATGATTATATACTTATCGATCCATAATAGCCAAATTTTTAACAACTAACTTAATCACTAGGTAGACTGGTCCTTGGCCATACAGAAAATTGATCAATAGCAAAAAGTTTTGGCCAGGTCAGCCTGCCTGGGTCGATACTTTTCGCAGATGCATTAAGCCCCCTTTTCACAGAGCATGGCTCAAATGTTTGTGCATTTATCTTTGGGCTGATGGATATATAAATCATAACTATCATTAAACTTCGTCTTTGTCATTGTCAATTTATGCAACCATGGTTTTAAATGGAAGGAGGTATTGAAATAGAAAATCAATGGTTCACAATACTCCAGGAGTATTTTTATCAGTTTTAAAAGAAAATGAAAGTTTTAGATTTGCTCCTTTATGTAAGTTTCAACAGTAACTGGTGTGAGTTCCACAGGCTGAACTGAACAGTTTTCTGCAGTGTTCGAATATGTCTCTAATATAATTGCCATATACATGTAATATACGTGTTGTCCTTCTTGGTGTCCTGCTTGGCTCTGGTGAAGGTGCAGGATTTGTAACCTGGTGGTCCGAGAGTCAATCCTCTTCCAAGGCCCCTGGTTTCTTATGGGAGTGTCCTTGGGTAAGACATTAAAGAGCCCTGTTTTAGTACCGGTGAAACCCAGGACACAAATCAGTAAGCTTTCCAAGTGATACACTGACAAGACTGAAGTAATGTTGCAAGTGATGTAAAGCATTTCTCAGTCAATCAACTTTCTTTTATTAATTTACCTATTTTACTATTGTAATGATTGATAGCATAAGATGGAGAATCTATTTAGGTTACACACAGATTTCATGTTTTTATCAATTTCTATAGAATATTGAAGAACCAAATACCAAAGGAAGCCAGAAAAGAACAAAAGAGAGAGTCAATGTATTTAGATATGTGTTCAGAGACAGAGATGAGTGAGTGACGGTTTACACTAAATTATGTACTTACTTGTTGGTACTTTCTTTGAAGAGGTCAATATAGTGCCAAAGGATACTATCAAGTTCTGTCCTCATCATATACAAAGGCCAATCTTAGTGTGCATATACTGATACATAACTTTTTTCAGGAAAAGAATTAAGTTCCTAATCAAATCGATCTGTAATAATTATAACACACATTCTAGACATCTTTACAACTATGCCCAGATATTTTCTTCATAGAATGAAGCACAAGGTTTGTGTGTGATTGGTTTAACCCTATACCAGTCACAAAATTTAACCCTTAACCTGCCAAACCCAAATGATGTTGTTTCAAAGTTATTTTTTTGGGGGGAAAATATTGCCTTATTGGACAGTGTGAATCCAAAATCAGACTGCTTGTTCTGTGCAGCCTGATCTTGATCTACACTGTCTTGAAAATTTCCTTGGGTTACGCTTAGCAGCCTAAGGGTTAAGATACGTCCTAATTGAAAGTGTTTGCAGATGACACATTAGCTGTGGCTTATATCAGCATATATGTCTCAGATAGGGAAGAAAAAAATGTGTGAAAAGGGAAAAAATACTGGTAACAAGCATTTTCTCCTTTTCATACTAAAAGGCTTTTTCATCAGGGTGGTTAGAACATTGCATTGTTTGGTAAAGGCTATGATATGTTGGTCATTTCTGAGGTCATTTTGGGAGTAGCTATTGTTAGAACTTAAAAATAAAAAAAAAGAAATTCGAAATCAGTATCATTACTGTTGTCATCATGGAGAGACTGGACAAAATAAAACTTGTTCAGTAAGAACAATCTTATCAGGACAAGACTTCACAGAAATAAACCTGTTTTGTTGTAGCCTGTCACCTTGCTGACTGTTGTACATGTGGCAGATGTAAACTTGTATTTTGAGATTGTACGATAAGAAAATTATTGTCACAAGAATTGACAATTAACTCCAAGACCTCTTGGTAGACGAATCATATATTTTCAGTCAGAAGACAAAACCACATGTAGCAATGTTAACCCTTGTAGTACTATAAATATTTAAATGGGTATACTAACTCAAAACTAAATATACAGGTTTTGCAATTTCAAAGGTATTTTTGTCAGAGTATCTGACAAACAAGCTGACAGTATAGATCATAGATCAGACTGCATGTTCAGTGCAGTCTGATTTTGCATAAGCCATAAAATCTGAGTTCAGGACTACAAGGGTTAAGTGCGTTTTGAGCAGAATATCTCTTACAATGTTAGTGTAGATCAGCCATCAGATCCTTCCCATCTTCATCTTTACTCTCTGCAAAACTACCTTACCTGGACAACAAAATGCAAAGAGTTAAATTTTAAACACATATATTCTTCTCACTGATCTTTCATTTCAGATTGTCCCCTGCATCAGCACTTGTAAGGAAATTAGTAGCTGTGTTTGAATCTATTGAAAAACTACACGTGTTTGGCTATGATCTCAATGGTTCTGGTTATGGGCTTCAGGTATGATAGAAAATCATGTTTTTATTTTGTTTTTGTTAGATTACTGAAAAACAAATTGTATAATTTGTATTAAAGACTGCCGTCAGACTTACTGAAAATTGTTACAAGTTACATAAGGGAGAGACATTCAAAGGAAAGGAAACTATCTCTTCCAGATAATGTAGAAAATCTTGGGAGAAAAGAACCAGTTCTTGTTATGTGTACTAACTCGTTTTCCAACAAGGTTTTTCCTTTTTTTCTTTAGGAAAAAAAAAAGTCCATGAAACATGAAATGACAAGAGCTTAAAAAGTTGTAATCATACAATAGAAGGTTAATTTCAAAATGTTGGGAAGTCGGCCATGGGCCAGATTGGTCAAGAATATTACTTTTTAAAAAAAAAAAAAGTCCCCTTTTTCTTGTATTTATATGATAAGAATTCTGTCTCTGAAACAACTTATAGGCCATTTTGACCAATATCAAACCAGTAGAAAATTTCAATTGCTATAGAGGTTCATGTGGGAGACAGTGGTGCAGTGGTACAGTGTCAGCCTCCCACAACAAAGTGTCCAGGTTCAAATCCTGTGATGAGCAAGGTCAACCTTTGGAACAACCCATATCACTGCGCAAGAACTGGTTAACTCTTTACCAAACAACAAAATTTAAGACTGGTCGAAATTGAAAGGATTTGCAGACGACAATATAAATGTCACTGAAAAATTGAAATTTGTTTTTGGAGAGGTAGAAAACATTGTGGAAAAAGGAGAAAATGCTGGTTACCAGCATTTTCTCCTTTTCCCACAATGTTTTCGAAAGGCTTCTTTGTTAAGGTCGTTAAAAGTCGGGATTGTGTGGTAAAGGGTTAAGGTTTCCAGGAAGCAATCATTAGGAGTGATTTATATAAGTACAGTCAAACCCCGTTATAACGACATACTTTGTCCCCACACAATTCCTGTCGGTAACTGAGTCAGTCGTTGTAATGGAGCAGGAGATTTTTCGGGATGTCGGCGAGAAATGACGGACTAGACAGGAAGTGAAAGTTGTAAACAGGAACAGGCTAAAAGCTGGGAAGTTTACGTATTACGTTACGGATTGGGACAAGTCGGCAATTTTTGCGATAAAAACACAATTGAAAATAAATATTTATTAACATGTGCATGTATTTGCAGCAAACATATTCATATACAAGCCATGATTCAACAATTACACAAAAAGAACGCATATTTTGTACAGTACTAAACCAAATCAATTGTTTGCAGACGAATTTTCCTTATTTAATTAGTCCTTTCCCACTCAATCCCTTGTTTTAACGACTCTGCAGTGAAAATTGTTTCTCGCATTTATTAAGGACACTTCTCAAACTTCTCAGATTTCTCAAACTTCTCAAATTGCTCAAACATCTCAAATAAAGACAACCGAATTCAATAAAACATACAACACCGGTACATAGTTAAATTTAAGTGTGAAAAACTTGCCAAAGGCATTTTATTTACATTAAACAATATTAATCAGAAGGTGTAAAAAATCGATAATCGAGTCTATTGTGTAACCTACATGTATATTGTTTACGACAACTGCGGATATAGGATTTTACGACACCCTTTAAGGCATGTCAACAACCGTAAAACACAGGCTGAGAAAATTCCGATAAACTGAAGCAAAATTCATTAAATTTCGAAGATTTGTTCCGACAAATGTCCGTCGGTGTCGGTACTTGAATATGCCGTTCATACAGGTCAAAATTACGTTAGGTGAGGTTTGTTCCCAGTGTTTTTTTGTCGTTAACTGAGTTTGCCGGTATAATGATGGTCGGTGTATCGCGGCCTGACTGTAGTTATTACTTGCTCCCAAATCATGTGGTTCATTTGTACCCATTTCTTGGATGACAATAATATAACAATTTTCTCTCTTTTTTTATGTTATGCACTGCTTTTATTGCTTTGTACATGTTAGTCAGTCAGTTTGTTGGTCTGTCAGTATACCAAACCTTGTCCAGATAAAATATAGACACTGGTTCAACATATGTTTTCCAAACTTTGTTCAAATATTGTCCTTGATATGTGTATGTCCTTGATTTTAAGGTCAATGACTTAAAAAGCCTGGTATCATAAACCTTTTGACAAGGTTTCAAAGGTGGATGGGTGCTTAAATTAATTTTAGCAATCATGCTTTTTTACATATCAATGCCAGTTTTTGACTGGGTCTAGCACAGTTTTTATCTTTTTATTGCCTGCTCTATGTATTTCAGATATTTACAAGGAAGATCAGGTTTCAGTTGGAGAGGGCCCGTGATGAAACTAGCCTTATTGACAGATCTGGACGTAATTTGAAAATGGAGCCACTGACTACAGTTAGCACTCTGGAAAAATATCTTCTGAAGATGGTAAGTAAGCAAAATTAATGCTTTCCCAAACAAAATTTTAGACTATTTCGACTTGAAAGCATTTACAGATAACAAATTGAATGTAACTGAAAAATTGAAATTTGGTTCGGGAAGGGTAGAAAACATTCTAGGAAAAGGAGAAAATGCTGGTTACCAGTGTTTTCTCCTTTTCCCACAATGTTTCCAAAAGGCTTCTTTCTCAGGGTTGTTAAATGTCAGGATTGTGTGTTAAAGGGTTAAATGACGGAATGATTCTAACTTTTTTTTGTTTTGGTATTTCTTTATATCATTAAGATATCAATACAGATTGATATCTTTGTAGCTTCTGTAGGGCATAGTTTTGAGATTTTACAATAAGCTACACACATTGAATCATGGAAAAAAAATGCTTGGTCAATTTTTGTATTATTTGGTATCATAGTTAATAAGTTATGTAATCTTACTCTTATCAAACACTTTATAAATCGGAAACAAGATGAGTTGACATGCAGGCTAAATGACCGAAGCTGTCGATGTGTCATAAAATGATTCATTCAAGATGAGTTGTCCAGCAGATGTAAATAAGATTTTTCTTACCAATGTAAATCATTGAAGAAGGCCATAGTGGTCCTGTATTGCTAAACTAGATGATAAAACAAGTGAACAGATTAGATATTTATGATTTTATATTTAATTGTAATTAGCCTTTTTAATTAGAAATAATTTTGAATAACACTATACTCTGGAAGTACTATTTTTCACTTGCCTCTGAACTGCTTCTTGAAAACATTGTTGGAGCAGTGACAATTGCTTGTAACATTTTTTCTTGTCTTACAAGTCTCAATTCTTTATGTCTCATTTTTTGCATAGTCTATATGTATATGATATGGCCTGCAACACGCAAAAAAGCGCATTCGGACATTTGCGTAAAGTGTCGTCTCAGATCAGCCTGCGCAGTCCGCGCTGGCTAATCTGAGACAGCACTTTACATCTACATTAGATTTTGTCCTACTGTAGACTTGCGCAAAACAGAAAAATTACATAAAATTGGAAATTGTCTTTTCGGATCAGCCTGTGCGGATGGCGCAGGCTGATCCGAGACGACACTTTACGCAAATGTCCAATTGCCACTTTTCGCGTGTTGCAGGCCATATAGAACTGAAATCTTAAATGGTCTAGAAGACATCTGCCACCAATAGTCTGTTTTCTCTCACAGGTTGCAAAACAGTGGTATGACTATGAGAGAGGTACTTTCAACTTTGTGAGAAAGCTAAAAGAAGAAAAGACAATAACATTTACCCATCAGTTTGACTTTGATGAACATGGACTTTTGTACTGGATTGGAACAAATGGAAAGTGAGTAGCTTTGAATCAAAGCTTTAAACAGTAGTTTTTTCCCTTATTAAAGTTAGATGTTTTTTTTTTTTTTTATTTTAGATATTTATGGATGAAAAATTTGAATAGAGAACTTTAACCCTACATGAGCCTATTTGAACCTTTACCACACATCCTGAGTTTTAATGACCCTCAGGAAGAAACCTTTTAAAAATATTGTGGGGAAAAAAGGAAATACTAGTCACAAGCATTTTCTCCTTTTTACCACAATGTTGACCACCCTATGTATGACAAGTCCAATTGTTTGAGCCACGTTTTATTTGTAGTCTGTAAACCTGTTAAATTTGGACAAGTTCAGTATTTTGTGGTCTTTCAAAGGTTTAAATGAATTTGTCAGTCTGGAATTTCAAGGCTGGTTGTGCAGATTCACTATAAAACTGCACAATTTGTGCAATCTTATCTTGACCTACATTGTCTGCAGAAGCATTTCAAATTGTGCATAGGGCTGAGTTAACATTGTTCGCTTACGTGCAGGTCAACACCAGAATGGATCAACCCTGCTCAGTATAACTTGGTGGTGGTGACATCTTCAGAGGGAAGGAATCTCCCCTATGGAAAACTGGAGGATATATTAAGTAGAGAAAACGCTGCCCTGAATTGTCATACAAATGATGACAAGTATGTACACTTCTTTGTCACAATTGGTGAAAATGATAAACTTACAAGTTCACAACTAATATTGTCACTGAAGATATTTTAAGTGAAGAAGGGGCTGCTTTGCATTTATATACAAATTCAGACAAGTAATATATATATTTGATTTCTTTGGATAATACGGATATACACACAAGTTCAGAAATCATTGTTATTGACTATTACATACAATTTCAAGTACCAAAGACATCTTGCTTTTCCTTTAGTCGCAATGTTTTAGGTTATCAGTTAAAAAAAATTAATGTTACTGCCCATTTAAGATTAAGTCTTTTGTCAGACAAAATGGGTTCTATGGATCCATATGATAATTATGTGATGACTTGCTTGGTATAATGCATCATGGACATGCATTAGACCATATTTTTGCCAGAGTATGGCTAAACTATACTGGCTTCTACACATCTGATATATTCATAGGCTTACACTCACAAGCAATGGCTTTGAATATATTGAATTTTATTACTTATTACAGAAAAGCATGGTTTGCAATAGATTTGGGTGTATGGATTCTACCTACTATGTACACATTGAGACATGCACGAGGTTACGGCAGGTATGTGATCTTTATTCCTGTACAATATGACAAAGTTACAAACTTGCCCAAATTGAAAGAATTAGCAGATGACAAATTAACTGTTGCCGAAATTTTGTCCTTGACAGGATAGAAAACATTATGAAAGAAGGAGAAAATGCTGGTTACCAGCATTTTCTCCTTTTCCCATAATATTTTCAAAAACCTTTTCCCTAAGGATAGTTAAAGAATTATGATATGCATTACCTTCTACATAGAACTTTTTATGCTTTGCTGCTAACAAGGCAAAAGGGGACACAGGTTGAAACAAATTCTCTGCTTTTTGCTGTAGTGTTTCACATTATTCACATATCAAAACTTCATTCATGTTGATTATTCCTATTTGACAAGAATGTTTTCTGCTGCTTATTTGTCCCAGAGTATGATGACTAAGATTGAGGTAGGGCTGCTGCATTGATCCCACAAGTCTGTGTAGTACCTTGATTTCTTTATTTTCGAATATCTTCTGTTTTTATTGCAGTTTAGATATTTTTGTTTATAGCCTATTATACATAGATATTTAAATTTTTAAAAAGGCACACAATGTATCTATCGTTCACTATTTGATATGAATATTATCAGACTATGACATAGCATTTAATGAATTAACTCTTTACCACACAATCCCGACTTTTAACGACCCTGAGAAAGAAAGCTTTTGAAAACATTGTGGGAAAAGGAGAAAATGCTGGTAACCAGCATTTTCTCCTTTTCCCACAATGTTTTCTACCCTTCCCAAATCAAATTTCAGTTTTTGATTTACATTTATGTTGTCATCTGCAAATGCTTTCAATTTGGGACTAGTCCAAAATTTTGTTGTTTGGTAAAGAGTTAAACAGTGTATTATGAGCACAAGCTCCCTTCATATTATTCATTTACCTTTTGTAATGAGAAGATTTAGTAGACTGTTCACTGAAGCATCCTTATTATTTAATAGTTAAATTCTTCTCTTTAATGAGAGGGAAAGGATTCACTCTCTTGAATGGGAGCATCATATCTTTTACACCCTTTTATCATTTGTATACATCTCAATATCTGCTTGTGCACTTGATGAACATAGCTATTGATTTGCCATAAAAAAACATTAATTCACTCACTGAAAGTAAGGTACTCTCATTATTTTAGATGTTTATTTAGAATGTTATAATAGTCATATTTTGCTAATTACTTTATGACACAATGTTTGAATACAGGTCTGCCTTACGTAACTGGTTGTTCCAAGTGTCTAAGGATGGTCAGATGTGGGTCACCCTGCTAAGTCATAAGGATGACCACAAGCTGAATGAGCCAGGGTAAGTATTCGGTTTGTGTCTTGTCGACTGTCTTTCTGAAACTAATAACTAAATTTCCACTTTTGAGTAAATCCTGTTTTAAAGCTGTTTTGAAGGTGAAGAGTCAATTTAGCAAGTTTTTAGGTTACATTGATGAATTTGTTTTGTTGTTTGAAATTTAACATTTTTCATCTTTCTTGGGTCTCTCCTTCAGCTTTGTGAATTTTTAGTTTATTACAAATACGTTGAGGGTGTTTATGAACCATGCTGTGGGAAAAGCGGTTTATAATGCATCTCCATGATGCATCGCACCAAGGAAATCAACTCACAGATCCACCAAATCCATTTTGTTTTTCCAATGTCTGAATCTGGAGGTAGAACTGTCCTTTGACATGCAGAAAATTGACCAGTAGTAAAAAGTTTCAGCCCAGTTCAGCCTGCGCAGACTGTGCAGGTTGACCTGGGTTGGTACTTTTTGCAGATGCATTAAGCCCCCTTTTGACAGAGCATGTCTCATAGTTGTTTTTCTAATGCTCATTGCCTGAATATTGTCATTTCTACTATGCAGATCTACAGCATCTTGGAGTGTGGATGTGAAAGATGAAGTACAAGGCTGGAGACATATACGCTTACAGCAAAATGGAAAGAATGCCAGCGGTCAGACCCATTATCTCTCTCTGTCTGGCTTTGAAATATATGGGACAGTTACAGGAGTTTGTGATGATTTAGGTAACGGTTATACTAACTCTTTTACCAAACAATAAAATTTTAGTCTAGACAAAACTAAAAGATGACGAGTGTGGCCAAAATAGTGAAATCGTTCTTTGAAAGGGTAGGAAACATAGTGGATAAAGGAGAAAATACTGTATACCACCATTTTCTCCCTTTTCCCTCCCGTGGTATCAAAAGCATTGTTTTCAGGGTTGTTTAAATATGGGATTGTTGGGTAATGTGTTAACCCTTGTATTGCAATACATACCATTGATACATTTTGTTGAGAATATAGACCAAGATCAGCATGTGTAGATTGATCTTGGTCAGCATTCTCTGCTTTCTCAACTTTTTTAACTCTTAACGACACAATAAAAAAATGTAGACTTGTCCAAATTGACAGAGTTTTGCAGACGGCAATTTTAATGTAGCTGAAACCCTGGAATTATTCTTTGATAGGGTAGAAAACATTGTGGGAAAAGGAGAAAATACTGGTTACCAGCATTTTCCCCCTTTTTCAACAATGTTTTCGAAAGGCTTCTCTCTTAGGGTCACTGAAACCGGGGATTGTATGGTGAAGCATTAATAATTGTTTAGTTAAATAGTCTGTATGTAATGTTAATACTGTTACATGTACATGTACTTTCTTTACCCCTTACCACCCAATCCTGAGTTTAAACGACCCTGAGAAAGAAGCCCTTTGAAAACATTTTGGGAAAAGGAGAAAATGCTGGTAACCAGCATTTTCTCCTTTTCCTACAATGCTTTCTATCCAGTCAAAGACAAATTCTATCATTTAAGCCATCTTTGAATTTGGTCATGCCCAAAATTTTGTTGTGTGGTAAAGAGTTAAGCTGTTTTTATGAGTCCAAATTCAGGATTATATGAATTAACATATTTAATATATACATGTATTTGATTGCAAAACAAGTGTTTATTAACCCATTTTTGCACAATCAAATGTTTTAAAGACCATGAGGCCAGGCCGGGTAGCTCAGTGGTTAGCCTATCTGACTTGTGACCTGGTGGTTGTGAGTTTGATACCTGGTTGAGGCAAACTTTCCGGCAATTTTTCACCTGTCACCTCTGATGCATGTGAGAAAGTAGTCTGTGACTTGGAAAGAAATTTGTGTCAGCACTGGTGTGAGAAAGCCAAGAAACACATGCATAGGTGCACTGACCACCGTTATACGACCTAAGTTGTTAAAATGGGTTAAACTCCAATACAATGTATAAAATAAAGACTCTGAGAAGAAATGCTTTCAAAACATTGTTTTTCACCATTTTCATACTTTCAAAACATTGTTTGTCAGCATTTTCTTCTTTTCCCGCAATTTTTTAAATCCTTCTTCATCAGGGTCATTAGAAGACGAAACTGTATGGTAAAGGTGTAACAGAAACTGAAACATACCCTTGTAATCATTTTATAAAACTCACATGTAGCAATTTCAAAGCTGTGTTGACCAGAGTATCCCCAAAAAACTTTGACACCGTACCTCAGTGATTGGACTACATGCTCTGATCTTGATCTACACAGTCCACAATAAAACACGTTACCCTCAGCCAGTGGATATTTAAATTTAACTCTTATCCAGCTAAATAAATTAAATGAAACTTTCAAGCCGATAGTAAAAACTCGATTGATATTTCCAATTTATATTTTTAGCTCCACTGGCCGAAGGCCAGCGAGCTTATGTCATGGCCTGGTGTCCGTCGTTCGTGCGTCCGTGCATCTGTGCGTCCGTCCGTCCGTCCGTTTCTCTGAAACTACCCATCCAAATTTGATGAAACTTCACAGAAATGATTCTGCCATGGTCCTCTTTAGAATTTCTTGAAAGAATTTGATTCCTTCAAAAACTCTGGTTGCCATGGCAACAAAACTGAAAAATATTGAACATCTTTGAAAATCTTCTTGTCTGAAACCATAAGGCCCAGGGCTACCAAATTTTACATGTAGCTTTATCTAATGGACCTCTATCAAATTCCTTCATATTATAACCCTGGGGTCAAAATTGGCTCTGCCCCGGAGATCACAAGTTTAACATGGGCTTATATAGTGACTGTAATTTAAAATAGTAATCAAGGGAAATAACTCCTGTTATACAAGATAAAGTTTGTTACTATTTACCTCCCTTGATTATCAAACTGCAGTTATACATTATTGGAGTTTTAAAAAGATATGACTGTTTCTGTTTGGCGGGCGGGGTGGAGGTTATGTTTTCAAAGTAAGTTTATTACCATACAGACTTTTTATGCTGTATGTCCTTCTCTTTCAACCTTTTACTGTCATTAATGTATTCAAACATTTTTCAGTTTAAAAATTCCACTTTTAATATCTTTTAACACAGATATGCGCGCTAAATGACCTAAGCTGTCGATGCGCCATAAAACAACATTCATTCATTGTATGTCTCTGTCAATGCCAATTAAATGCATTATACGTTTATTTTACTGTTTAAGAAATGACAATTTTTTTTTACTGTACCAAGTTTAAAGCCATTGCAAAAAGACAAATTGAATGTAGCTTAAATGACTATTTCTGTCTTTGATAGGTTAGGAAACATTGTGGGAAAAGGAGAAAATACTGGCTGACAAAATGTTGTCCTTTTCTCTTGGTGTTTTTGAAAGCCTTCTCTTTCAGTGTCATTAACACTTTGATTTGTGTGTTAAAGGGTTAAAAAGCCAGTGGAGCGATACAGGGCCATCATGGCCCTCTTGTTGAGAAATATATCTCCATACTGGACAGTGTAGGTCCAAGATTCTGTGCAGTCTGATCTTGATCAATACTGTCCGCAAAGGTCAGTGAGTAGGGCTTAGCAGACTATGGGTTAAATTATTTTTTGTTACATTTATAACATAAAATTTTGAAATAATTAACCATTTCATAATAAAACAGAGATTGTAATACAAGAGACATTTTGTGAAAAGAAGAATAAAAAAATTAGTTATCCTTCTTCATAGGGAAAGCAGCCAAAGAACAAGAGGCTGTACTACGAAGACAAAGAAGACATATCAGGACACATGTACTTCGACAGATGTCACCCGGTGCCCGTGTTGTCCGAGGTATGGACTGGAAGTGGAGAGATCAGGACGGGAACCCACCAGGGGAAGGAACTGTGTCTGGAGAGTTACACAATGGTACTGAATTATTGCTCAAGAAATAAGCTGTGCTGTGTGAAAATTGGGTTTTATGCATCTGCAAAAAGTATCAACACAGGTCAGCCTGCGCAATCTGTGCAGGCTGACCTATGTCGAAACCTTTTGCTTATGGTAAATTTTCTTTGTATCCAAGGACCATTCTTTCTCATGATTCAGACTAAATGGGTTTTATGGATCCTTTATTATGTAATGACTTACTTGGTGTAATGCATCAAGGAGATGTATTAAATCCACTTATGCCATAGCATCGCTCAAATGTTTGTATACTTAATTTAAAGTTTAGTGGAATAGCTTACATATGTGACAAGTTTTGTCCCTGCAGTAGTGCCTAAAGTTGTCTGCAAGAGAAAATATGTGACTGCATTGAATTTTTAAGTTGCATGTAGTTCAAAAAGTTAACTTGAGCACCACACAGCTGGTATATTTATAGTCTTTTCTATTCTGTCAGCATACTGTAACACTTATAGATAGATACACTTATTACATATATGACACACCAGCTGGTATGTTTATACTCTGTTCTATTCTGTCAGTATAATTTAACAGTTATAGAAATATACAATTATTACACATACATGTATGACACACCAGCTGGTATGTTTATACTCTTTTTCATTCTGTCAGTATAGTATTATTTTGATAGGAAGATACAATTTTACACTTACATACTAGGACAAATGTTTAATTATTAGTTCGAAGCTAATGTCAAGCTATTGTCATAGCCCTGGTGTCGTTGTCTGTGTTGCTGTGCAAACACTTTGACATTTTATAATATTTCTCTTATTATTCAAGATACTTACTTTCGCTTCAAACTTGTACTAAATTTCAAATAATATAAGGAGAAGCCATACAACAAAGGGAGGTAACCATTTAAAAAAAAATAAATAACACAGTTATGCCCCCTCTTTGACTTAAAATGTTCAAAACCTTGATATTTTATAATGTCTCTGTAAAGACAGAAGACATTTAAGTCAAGCTTGGACTAGTTTTTAACTATCAAAAGGTGAACTCGTACAACAGGGGGAGGTAACCATCAGAATATTTTTGACATAACCACATCCCTTTTTGGACTTAGATTTTTCTTTAAAAGCAACTTCAGTCAAGTTTTAGCACCCGCATTTAGTACTCATGTGACACAGTCATGCTAGGACACTATCACATTAAATTCTGTTTATGTTTCAGGTTGGATAGATGTAACTTGGGATGCAGGAGGATCTAACTCATACAGGATGGGTGCAGAAGGGAAATATGATCTTGCATTAGCCCCATCCCATGAGGAGGAGGGACTGGGCAGAGTTTCTGTAAAAACTGTACAAGCCATGTCAGATAAACCTAAGGTAAAGTACTTTTTGTAGGTTCTTGTAAATTCCAGGTTAGTCTTCTGGTTGAGTCTTGGAAATGGATCTATTTTAAGTGTTTACTACACAGTCCCAAGTATTAACAACCTTGAGGTAAGAAGCATTTGAAAGCATTGTGGAAAAATGAGGAAATGCTGATAATCAGCACTGTTTTCTACTCTTACTGATACAAATCCCATAATTCCAGTATCATTATATTTGTTGTCCGCAAATGCTTTGAATTCAGTCTAGAATTAGAGATAACTCTTTACAAAACGACATTTTAGACTCAAATTGAAAGTATATGATAAAGCAGTTGTTGCTCAAATGATGATTTCTGTATTTGATAGGATGAAATACATTTCCTACAATGTTTTCAGAAGCCTTCTTCCTCAAGTTAAGTAAATTTTGGCCCTACTAATGCATCTTGAGGTGTGCTTATACTCTTGTACTTGATTACAGATGAGTGTATTAACAAGTAGAAAAAGCAGTTCAACACCAAGCCTGAATGAAGTCAATGATAACAAACCATCAGTGGCTGCCACAGAACAAGCAGCTTCTGCTGATAATATCACACAGACAGTCAAATCTGTGAGTATAAGTTTGTAACTACAGTGAAAAATGCCTTAGTGGCCATCTCTTTTAACTGTCTGTCACACATCAAAATTGTAAACTTGTCCAAATTGAAAGCATTTGCAGACAACATTTAAATGTGGCTGAAACGATGGAATTTTTCTTTGATAGGGTAGAAAACAGTGTTGGAAAAGGAGAAAATGATGGTTACCAACATTTTCTCCTTTTCTTACCATGTTTTCAAAAGGCTTCTTTCTCAGGGTTGTTAAAACTCGCATTTGTGTTGTAAAGGGTCAAGCAAGCAAACTGTATTAAGCAAGCATGTATTGAGCTCCCAGAGGAAGCCAGGTGGTTGAAATATACCTGTGCTTAGCAGTTATATTTCTTAGGCAGACATTTCTTCAAATTGCTTAGTATAGGTTTGACTGTAGATGGAATGTATGTTTAAATTACCGGTTTATATCAGTCTTAATCAGGACAACTCATAGCAATGAATTCCTACCTGATTAGTCATTAACTCTTACCAAACGATCAAGTCATGAAATGACCTTTAGGTAGAAGCCTTTTGAAAACACTGAGGGAAAAAGAGAAAGTGCTAGCAACCAGCATTTTCTCTTTTTTCCACAATGTTTTCCACCATACCTAAGATTCAGATCATGATTTGAGCCACATTGAGTTATTGTCAACAATGCTTTTCAATTTAGACAAGTCTATAATTTTGTTGTCTGTGAACCCTTTACCACACCATGCCGACTTTTAACGACCCTGAAAGAGAAGGCTTTTGAAAACATTGCGGGAAAAGGAGAAAATACTGGTAACCAGCATTTTCTCCTTTTCCCACAATGTTTTTTACCCTATCAAAGATAGAAATAATCATTCTAGAAACGTTTAATTTGTCGTCTGCAAATGCTTTGAAGTTTGGTTCAGCCCAAAAATTTGTAGTTTGGTAAAGAGTTAAAGAGTTGATTTACGTGCCCAATTTTACGTAGGTCAAGGATGTACAAAGCTCTAACTTCTTTTACCTCATACACTCTTATTGTACTGTAGTGTGGAAATTCATTGGTGTTTATCTTGGAAGCAAGCACCTGATTTGAGTTGTTGAGAAAATACGTGTTGTTTCAGTTTAATTATCCCTGGTTTACCTATCCTTTAACAAATTCAATCTGAAAACCAACTTGCCTTGAGACTGTTTTGGAAAGTTGGATATTTCGTTATCCAAAATATCTTTCTTTTGTCCTGCTTTTCATCAAATTTCTGCAATTGTTGGACCAAGCAATGTATCAGCATAGCTTGTGTAGAAATACAGTGGAGAAAAGTTGATATCAGTATACAGAGCTTTAAGAAAAATCCCATAAGTACCAATTTAATGGTTGCTGGCACATGAATATTTCTAAAAGTAACATTTATTCTATTGCTGTTTTGTGGTGTGGCAAACTAGAAGAGCAAATGACTAAAATAAGAATTTAAGGGAAACATTGAAATCATTTTAACCATTTTTGAAATTAGTTAGAGGAGGGAAACAATCACTCATTATGGACAAGTTTAAAATTTTGTCTTCTAGTAAAGAGTTAAAGATACATCTTCACTCGTTTTCATCCAGTTTTTAACCGTTCTTTTTTCTTTGTTTTATGGAACTATAATCACTCTTGTATCTTCATGCCAAAAATTGACCTTGATGGTTGCAAGGTTGCACAGATTACAGCAGATAGAAAATGCATTTCATTCTACTGCGGCTGGCCATCAGACTTCCCGAAAGTTTACAAAAAGTGTCGGACATTCGGTCTGACAAGGCCTGAAAATCTGTCAGATCAAAAAAAAAAATCTGTCGGACCGAATCAAATTTAACGAAAACAAAGAAAACATAAGAAAGAAGGGTACCAACTGTATCAACTTTATGCATATGATGATATCAAACTATTTCTCCACTCATTAAGACTTTCAAAAGTCACTGACATTTAACCCTTTACCAAGCAATCACGAATTTTAACAACCTTGATGAAAAATGCTCTTGAAAACATTATTGGAAAAGGAGAAAATACTAAACAGTACAAGCAAGTCAATTCATTAAATTTGTGCATCCAAGAATAAATATGTTTGTATTGCAAAGATGTTGGTCCGTGCTAACTTTCTCACCATAAAAAAAAACAGACAGTCTGTGCAGCCCATTTGCACCTTTTCCGAGTCATAAACCAACCATTCTCAATGATGCTTCCTTTTCTCGATCAATTTTCTCTCCGGTCTCTTTTTTATACGCCCGTCGGAGACGGGACGTATTATGGGATCACCCGTGGCGAGCGGGCGGACGGGCGGGCGGCGTCCCCAATCTTTGTCCGGAGCATATCTCCAAAACTATGCTAGCTACGGTTATGAAATTTCATGGGTGGATAGATCTCATCAAGGCGGAGTGCAGTGCACAGGAATCATAACTCTCGCTTGCTTAATTTTTGAGTTATTGCCCTTTGTTGTTTTTCATACTTGAATTTTGTCCGGAGCATATCTCCAAAACTATACTAGCTACGGTTATGAAACTTCATTGGTGGATAGATCTCATCAAGGGGGAGTGCAGTGCACAGGAATCATAACTCTTGCTTCCTTAATTTTTGAGTTATTGCCCTTTGTTGTTTTTCATACTTGAATTTTGTCCGGAGCATATCTCCAAGACTATACTAGCTAAGGTTATGAACTTCATGGGTGGATAGATCTCATCAAGGGGGAGTGCAGTTCACAGGAATCATAACTCTTGCTTCCTTAATTTTTGAGTTATTGCCCTTTGTTGTTTTTCATACTTGAATTTTGTCCGGAGCATATCTCCAAGACTATACTAGCTAAGGTTATGAAACTTCATGGGTGGATAGATCTTATCAAGGGGGAGTGCAGTGCACAGAAATCATAACTCTTGCTTACTTAATTTTTGAGTTATTTCCCTTTGTTTATATTCATACTTGAATTTTGTCCAAAGCATATCTCCAAAACTATGCTACCTACGGTTATGAAACTTCATGGGTGGATAGATCTCATTAAGGGGGTGTGCAGTGCAAAAGAACCATAACTCTACCTCGTGCTGTCTTTGAGTTATTTCCCTTTGATCATCATTTTTACAGCATTTTCTGCTTGTCCAGAGCATAACTTTGTCATCTCCAGTCCGATTGACTTGAAACTTGGCATGTGTGTTTGTTGCAATAATACGGAGTGCAGTGCGAAAGAACCATAACTCTACCTAGTGCTGTCTTTGAGTTATTTCCCTTTGATCGTCATTTTTACAGCATTTTCTGCTTGTCCGGAGCATAACTTTGTCATCTCCAGTCAGATTGACTTGAAACTTGGCATGTGTGTTAGTTGCAATAATACGGAGTGCAGTGCAAAAGAACCATAACTCTACCTCGTGCTGTCTTTGAGTTATTTCCCTTTGATCGTCATTTTTACAGCATTTTCTGCTTGTCTAGAGCATAACTTTGTCATCTCCAGTCCGAGTGACTTGAAACTTGGCATGTGTGTTAGTTGCAATAATACGGATTGCAGTGCAAAAGAACCATAACTCTACCTCGTGCTGTCTTTGAGTTATTTCCCTTTGATCATCATTTTTACAGCATTTTCTGCTTGTCTAGAGCATAATTTTGTCATCTCCAGTCCGATTGACTTGAAACTTGGTATGCATGTTTGTTGCAATATTACGGAGTACAGTGGGCAAGAACAATAACTCTACCTAGTGCGGATTTTGAGTAATTCCACTTTGATCTTCATTTTTACAGTATTTCTTGGTTGTCTGGAACGGAACTTTGTCACCTCAAGTCAAATTGACTTGAGACTTGGTAAACATGTTTGTTGCATTACCTGCCCTTTACGATTATTATACCCCCTTGACAACTGGCGGTGGAACGGGCGTATCTTGCGACAATTTGCCGCTCTTGTTTCATATTCTTTTTTCTATTCAGTCCGCTCCTCCGACGTTAATATTCTTTTTTTACCAGGTTTAGCGCCTTCATAACATTTAAACGACGCCATTTTTGTCCAAAACATTGCGATTACGTTTTCAGCGGCTCGGAATAAATGCCGGACAGTCGGACCGATCTAGCCTGAAAAATCGTCGGTCCTTGTCAAGATTCGTCGGTCATGTCCGTCGGACCGACGTATTTGGGAAGTCTGGGCCATAGACATAACAACCACAGTTTCCGGTTTAAATCGAAGACAAATCCCTACAGTTTACACCCTATATTGATTTTTTATCTACGTTTACACAGATGACTAGATTACAACATCATCAAGCTTTAACAGTGTTTGTTTACTCTCTGGCTGTAGAGATGTCTCTTCAAAATTATGAAATAAGTCAAGTGAATGTTTAAGTTAAATTATTTACATCTCAGGTTGCAGAAAACCTGGCTGAGGGTATAAGAAACCTGGCAACATCAGATTCTGGTGTGGCAGTTACACTGGAGGAGGAGCCAGATATTGATAACAACACACTGATAGAGCCAACTGTTCTTGTACAAGTACATTCAGAAGATACAGCTGTCAGTCAAACTCCACTGGCCACTCCCCCTGCCCAGCCAGAGTCTGCGAAGGCTGAAGTAAAAGGTTGGTATGAAGACATGGAGGTCTTAATACTGCTGACTGTAATTGTATATGAGCTGCACTCTGGCAAAAGGGGGTTTAATGCAACTCCATGATGCATTATACCAAGCAAGTCATCACTTAATTATGGGTCCATAAGATTCATTTCGTCTCCAGCCGACTGAGTCATGAGGTAGACTTTTCCTTTGATGTGCAGAAAACTACCCAATAGCAAAAAGTATCAACCCAGGTTAGCCTGCGCAGACTGCACAGGCTAACCTGGGTCGATACTTTTTGCAGATGCATTAAGCCCCCTATCAGAAAGCCTCGCTTAAAGTTTTGACAAGTAAAAAATGATGTCTGCAACAGTGAAATAAAAACTGTCCATTTATTCCCTGATAAGCAAATTTTTGGCTTACAAATTTAAGACATCTAAAGAAATAAATAGGGAAAAAGATGTGTTTAAATGTAATTTGACATATTATTATGTGATGGTCAAAAAAGAAAAAAGAAAAAATATTTTTGACCACAAATTGACAAAGTGCAGATTATGATTATGTTAGTGCACAGAATATCCCATACGGGTCTGTGTGAATGTGGATAACAAGCTGTATATAGCAGCTGGATATTGGTGACAAGGTTGAAATGTCAGCCGAAGGTACTAGATTTAAGTCCAATGATGAGTGGGGTTAACCTTTAAAACGGCCCACATCTTTGTGCAAGACCAGGTTAAGGTTTCCAGGGAGCAATCAGTGAGACTGATAAATATGAGCTGTAGGAACTTATTTTACAATTAATGTAAAAATAAATAGGTTTAAACTAGGTGGATAATATGAACTCAATCAAGATTTCAAGATAGAATACATTATTGCATGGATGCCAGTGTTTGACCCCACTAGAAACCTTTTTTCTATAAATGGTAGACTTCAGAGAACTCTGATGATATTACTGAACAGTCTTACATGTGAAGGTAGGAAAGTAGCCATTGAGATGGAAAGTATATTTTGAATGGTCTGGTAAAGAAGAAGCATGAAAGCATTTATTAGTATACTGAATGGTTTTGTAACTGAAGTATCATTGGAAACTTGAACACCAGACAAACTATCAAAACAAAATATAAAGAGTCAATTTTTCATACTTTCCCTTACATATGACAGGAGCAACTGGAGGTAAAGAGGTGAAGGGAGCTGATAAGCCCAGCCAGCAGAACAAGACAGATTCACAGACAAGAACTTCCCCCACAAATCCAATGTCAGTCAGCGTGCCAAACTTACCATGTATGGAACAATCTCTCAGTCTCCTAGAGACGTTTGCAGCTGTGGCCAGACGTAATGCAGGAAACAACATGTTACGTAGTAACAATGCAAGTCTGGCTCGTCTCCTGCCTCCAAATTCACCAAGCAGTGACTGGACAGGTATTTTAGAATTGTAACTTCTTTTGATCCACATAAATTTCATTCATTGACACCTTTAATTTCTTTATGCTATGCCTTTAACTCACGATCCAGTTTTAATGACGCTAAGAAATATGGCTGTGGAAAACAATGTTGGAAAAGAAGAAAATGCTTTACCATCAGTTTCTCCTTTTTCCACACTGTCTTTTATTCTTTTAAACTCAAACTTTATTAGTTGAGCAACATATAGATTGTGGTCTGCAAATGCTTTCAATTTGGTCAAATTTTGTTGTATGGTACATTAGAGGAAGTGATGCTAAAGCGTGGTGAACGGACATTGTTATTTGTACGGCATACCCCGACAGTATGATTTTCATACTGTTCTGGTGAGGCTGCCTCAGAAAATATTGTACAATGTAGATCCAAGCTCAGACTGCATGTTTTGTGATGTCTGATCTTGATCCACATTGTCCTTTGAAAACACTATAAGTTGTCTTTTCTTTTGCATTTTCCATAAAAGGTTTTTGTGAATTTTCTAACTTTTTATATAGTGTGGAGAACATTTACTCTTGTTAGTCAATATCATTAGATAGGAAAAATGGCTGATTTTTACTTATACTATGTAGGTAGACTCATGATACTGCTGATTGAATCATACATTCAAGAATAATGGTCATAAAAAGTGTATTTGACAGAACAGGCAATTCATAGGGATTTCTATTTTCAGAGGTCCACACTGGTAGCTCAGAGGTTAGCATATCTGACTCACAACCTGGTGGTTGTAGGTTTGATAACTGGTTGAGGCAAACTTTCTTTCTGGCGATTTTTCGCCTTTCACCTCTGATGTGTATGAGAAAAGTAGTCAGTGACTTGTAAAGAAAGGTGTGTCAATAATGGTGTGAGAAAACCAGGAAACACATGCGTAGGTGCATTGACCGCCTTGATTTGACTTAAGCTGTTAAAACAGCGTTGAACACCAATACAGTATAAACAAATATATTTTCAGATACCTTGTTGTCAGCAGCCCAGAGTTTTCCCAACTTGACTACATCAATTACCAACACATCAAATACTTTAACAACTACTCAAACAATGGCTAATGTTACATCACTCAGCCAGGCAAGTATTGGAGTTGAAATGTTCTATAATTCCATATGACATTTAGAAGTTTCTACATTTGTTTGCAAGCAGCACTGTGGTAACATGAAATACTTGTGATCATGAGGTTGTGAGTTAAAATCTCTGCACTTCCAGATATCTTTCCAAGGACTGATGAGTATGATTGTGATATTGTTCAACTGTACTTAGCTGGAAAAGAAAGATGTTTGTAATACTTGTAACAGAAATCACATGGATGGGTGCCCTGAATGCAAGGTTATAAATGAAATACTGTTAAACCCTTTACTAAACAATCACAAGTTTTAAGGACCCTGAGAGAGGAGGCTTTTGAAAACAATGTGGAAAAAGGAGAAATGCTGGTAACCAGCATTTTCTCCTTTTCCCACAATGTTTTATACTAAGTCAGACTCAAATTCCATCATTTTAGCCACATTCTAATTTGTCATCTGCAAATGCTTTCAATTTTTTGGACCATTCTAAAATTTTGTTGTTTGTTAAAGTGTTAAAAAGGTATAAAACACCAAGCAGAAAACAAACACTTACGTTTTAAAGATTTAATAACTAAGACTGTTTATCATTTTTAAGAGAGGCTCTGCTGTAAAACTATGGTTTGATCTAGAAAATTAACAAAGTAATAACAGTAGGCATAAAGAATTACAAAATCATTTCTTAGCTTCAGTTTGCAGTTAGTTTGACAGAAAATATTCCATTTAATCAAAATATGTGTAAGAAATCCTACCTTAACGTATTTTGAATTGTATCATGTGACATTACTATGTGATCTAACAGACGATCTAAATACATCATCATGTCGGTTTGTCAGTAATATTGTTTGCACCAAAGGATTTTAGAGGGAGGGGTAATAGGAGTTAAGTACGAGGGCTGTTCGATATGTAATGTGTATTGTACCACAGCGCGATAACGCTTTGCACGATTTCGTGGATGATGATACGCTTGAATAGCTCTTTTCAATACCTTTCCAACGGTATAAACACAAGCCTTCAGCTCCACATAGTTTTAAACCTATAGTCATTTCAATAGAGCTAGTCGTTGACCACTGTTGTAAAAATGGTTGGGAAACGGATTAAGAATATTAAAGAAATTAGAGCTTATATAAAAGTTCGCACAAAACTCGGTCATTCGGTAATGCAGATTTTTACTGAATTGGGGGAAGTTTATGGGTCTGATAAGGTATCTTATGAGACAGTTTGTAGGTGGAGAAAGAAATTTCTGACTGGCACAGAGTCCGTCAAAGATGCAGCAAAATCTGGCCGACCTGTGACTGTAACAGGCAAGGCAAATGTCTCAAAAGTCAGGGAAATAATTGAAAGTGATGGCAGATACACGATTCGTGATATTGCCAACGCTGTTGGCATATCGCTATCGCGGGTGCATTTCATTTTGAAGCGTATTTTGAAAGTACGAAAGATTTCTGCCAGATGGATACTGCATATATTGACAGATGACCAAAAATGGGTACGAGTACAAACCGCTAAGCAATTGCTCAAAATGTTTCCCAAATTCAATCAAAGACAATTTGCAAACATTGTTACTGGTGACGAAACATGGGTTCACTATTTGGAACCAGTAAGAAAAATTGGAAACAAAATATGGCTATCTAAACACAGTAGAAGGCCTGTAGTTGCCAAAAGAAGCATAAGCACAAAGAAGGTTCTTTATTGCATATTCTTCTTATGTGATGGTATAGCCGTACAAATTCCGGTGCCAAAGAGCAAAAGTGTTACAGGTCGGTATTACCTAGATGTTATACTAAAAAAGCTCAAGAAATATTATCTTAAACGACGCCCTGTGTCAGGATTTAGGCATGTTCATCTGCTTCATGATAATGCTCCATCACATACATCTGAGCTTGTGAAGCAATTTTTGAAGTCGGAGAAGGTTACTGTCTTGCCACACCCACCATACTCTCCAGATCTAGCCCCATGCGACTTTTTCCTTTTTCCAAAACTTAAAAAGTTCTTATCTGGTCGTCGTTACAAGTCCTGACAAGCCCTTGGCTCAGCCATCAGTCAGTGCCTCAGAGGTCTACCTAAATCAGCGTACCGTGATGCATTTCAGAGATTGAAATTACGTATTTCAAACCGCGGAGAATACTTTGAAGGGATGTATTGTTCATTTCACTATTTGAGTCGAATGCTTTTGAGATATGGTACAATACACATTACATATCGAACAACCCTTGTAGGTGCTGTTTATGCACTTTTCACTTCACGATTATTTTTCCATTCAAAATTTGTATTTTAGAATCAGGGATCTCCCTAGCATCTGAAACTCAAGAGTCATTGACTCTTGGGCCACAAATTCCAAGAGTCAAATTGAAATTTTCAAGAGTCAAAATTTTCAAATCAAGAGTACAATGCTACATAGTATGCTACTTAGACTAAGCTTTTCAGAAGAGCTCCAGATAAGAGGGAATCTTGAGACTTCATCTGAGACTCCAGTAAAAAATAATGTAATAAATCATCAAAACCTATATTGTGGATACCAAATCGTTTCACCGAAAAAACTCTTAAGTTCCCACAATATTGGTTTTGGGGGGAAAAAAAGCATAAGGGTATTTATACAAGCGTAATTGCAAACATTGTGAAAAGTGATAATATTTATTAAAATTAAACATCTTTAATTACCTTCGAGTGCTAAGAATTGTGACTGCAATCAAAGTATTGGCAAAACAAACTGCGATCTAGTGCAATTTAAATCATTCGTTCATTACGAGACAATTATCACAATGGGCAAATTGCTAATTAAAATCCCACCGCTAAATCTCTGTAAAGCTGACTGGCATTCTTTTATTAATCGCCATCATTTGATGTTTGTGTGTTTCAATTATAAATATACACAAAAGTATGTCATGTTTGTGTGTATATCGGCGAAGTGCGTGTTGTATGGCTATTTTCCACCATCGGCTACCAACTGTGTTACTGATAAGAAATACTTGTCGCTGATTGGTCGAAATCGGAATATTTCATTAAAGCGAAACTCTGCCTACGGCTTATATGGTTGACGCGTGGGCCAGAATTCGAGTGCGTCAATTTGACGTATAGGATATTTTTTTCGGTTGTCAAATCGGGGTCACTAGCGATTTTCAAGTGTCAAAACCTGAGGTCCCGGGTCAAAGGAGATCCCTGAGAATTTATCATGGGCTTAATAAATTGTGATTTCTGAGATAAGATATTTACACAGTAAGCATTGGCAAGACAAGCTGTGAGACAGAGTGGATGTTTATTATGATGGAAAAATATAGATTACTTCAAAGTAAAATGTTACATGACTTTAGTACACTGATGATGATTAGTTGTGCTTTTCACAGGTATTGTCTTGTAGTTTGACATCAACATAAAACAAGAGAGACTCTAAATGCATGGAGAGTCCTCAACAAACCTCACTGTTTATTTGTACATTTTGCAGGTGTTGACTCGTAGTTTGACCTCCACATCCAGTGAAAGTGACAATGAATTTATGGAGAGTTGTCGACCAACCTCACTGTTAGCTGATCTAGAAGATGATGATGAATTACCTGAACCAGATGATGATGATGATGAAAATGAAGATGAGAATGAAGATGATGATGTTTATGATGATGTTTTAGTGGTAAGTATGTAAATGTGCTAGTCAGCCAGTCAAAATGACTGACTATGTCAAGACTTCAAAATCTCTAGGCTTTTCAGAGACTATGATAACATAAAAAAAAAGGTGATAAATCTTGTGTATACCTTGTTGGCACTATCTGTCTTCAAAGTATTGTACCAAACTCATTTTATGTTTTTTAATTGTTATTTCTTCCTTATAAAGCATTTTCTGTAATGGTACACAGAAATGACAAATTATTTAAGAAGAACGTTGCAAGTGTTGAAGGTTTTTAATGATGGATAAAAAAACAATTAAGTAGTTTTACAGAAAATTATGAGTTTGAGCATTTCTTTTTAAGGTCACCTGAGCACAGAATACATACAGGTAAGTTTTTGTCATACTCACTGTGTCTCTTGTCAGTTTGCAATGCTTATCATTCTAGAGTTCACACCCTAGGTTGCTTGTACAGAGCTATGTCTGTTAAATAGTTTTATCATTACAGGAGGATGACCTAGAGGTCAGAGGGGAAAGGAGGAAAACCTGGGATGATGAGTTTGTATTGAAGAGACAATTTTCTGCCCTCATACCTGCCTTTGATCCAAGACCTGGCAGAACCAATGTCAACCAGACCCAGGATTTTGAAATTCCTGCACCTGGTAAATACCCCTATATACTTGTTGATATTTTTGTTTTCAACCATGTAGTCTTTCATTATATTTTATCATTCTATTGTGCCCAGGCTAAGTTTAGACTTACAAAAAATTGAATATACGAGTAAGGATCTTTCATGTGTAGCAAGCAGTTTCTTCTTTGCCCATGATAAACTTGAAATAGGTCCGCTGCAAAGAGGTAAAACATAGTATTTCAATGTGTGTAATAGGTTATTGCTTATGTGTATTTTTATTCAGTTCAAATACATCTTGCTGAGATCTCTTTAATACTTAGTGCTGAATTAATATAATAGACTGTTTCAATTAGGGAAAACATCCGAAATACTGTATTTTCATCTTTGTTGTTTTGGTTAAAATATGCTACAGAGTAGAGGACAGTGTAGATTCAAGAGCAAATCTGATCTTGATCTATGCTGTTAACAAAAGCAACTTAAGTTAGTTGCAGGGCTTTATGGATTAAGTTTGATTGAAAGGAGCAAACTCCTTTACAACAGTGAATAAGACTTTAACTTTGGCTTGATTTTGTGTGGAAATAAGGAAGGCCTCACAGAGTAAAATCGGGAACATTTGCAGATGAGTAGGACCAAAACAGTCCTAAGTTTTAACAACTTTGAGGGAAAAAAAAAGATTTTTGAAAACATTGTGAAAAATGGAGAAAATGCTGGTAACCAGCATTTTCTCCATTTCTCACAATGTTTTCTACCCTTGCAAAGACAAATCTTAACTACTTGAGTCACATTTAATTTGTTACCTTGGAAATGCTTCCAATTTGGACAAGTCTTAAGTTTCATCTGGGGAAGAATTAATCAGAATATGAACTTTGTTCACACTAGGTACTGATGAGGATGGGTCTAGTAAACAACAGGAGGAAAGTGAAGCACAGCCTAGAATTGTACTATTTCTTAAACCACCATCGTTGCCTGGAGTAAGTATTATAACCTTGAACCCTTTACCATCACGACTTTTAACGACCCAGAGAAAGAAAGCTTTTTGAAGACATTGAGAGAAAATGCTGGTAAAACGCTGGCATTTTCTCCTTTTCCCAAAGTGGATTCTACCCTTCCCAAATCAAATTTTTTAATCATAGTTATTTTGTCGTCAGCAGATGCTTTCAACTTGAACTGGTCTAAGATTTTTTCATGTGGTAAAGAGTTGAACAGATCACTGTTCGTCATCTTTTTTCTGGAAAAAAATCAGCAGAGCCCTGTAGCACAGTTGATAATGGACTTGAAACCAGGGGGGACACTGGTTGAAATCCCCTGCTTGGTGAATTTATTTCTGAGGATTGAAGATAGTCATTGCAACAGGATCCATTCCTCTCTCACCACTGATCATTGTTTTAGCAATGGCTATGTTGAAAAGCAGCCAGTGGCATTGGAAGAATATTGTGTGAAGTACTGGTTTAAGAAAGTCCAGGAAAGCATGGATAGGTTGCACTACATAAGAGAAATAATGTTGAAAACTGTGTTGAAAACCATATGAACGAAACCTGCTTTGCTCTATTATTTCCAGGTATGCGAGGATGAAATCTGTTTAACAGATGAGAATGCATGTATTTTCAAGTACATGCAGCAACTTTTGCTTAAAGGACATACCACCAACAGAACTGAACGTCTCAAACGTGTCTGGGAGCCAACTTACACGTATGTAGATAAATAAGACAGTATCTGGGTTAACCCATGACCACACAATAAAATTTTAGACTTACCCAATTTCAAAACATTTACAGAGGAAAAATTAAATGTGGCTCAAATTGTGGAAGTTGTCCTTGATAAAGTAGAAAACATTGTTGGAAAAGGAGAAAATGCTGTATACCAGCATTTTCTCCTTTGCCCACAAGTTTTTCCAAAGTCTTCCTTCTCAAGGTCTTTTAAAGTCTGGATTATGTGGTAAAGGGTTAACTTTTACACACTGAAGCTCAATTTTACCTGTGTCTGCTGAAAGTGTAGATGATGATCAGGTCAAATAAATGATCATTCTGGACTCTGATCTTATATGTCTGATAATGTGAATGATATAGTCAATACATGTGTATTTTGGAGCCCTGTTGGTTAGCTCAGTGGTTAGCGTATCCGACTCTTGAACTGGTGTTTGTGAGTTTGATACCCTGTTGAGGCAAACTTTCTTTGCAGCGATATAGTTTGCCTCTCACCTGTGATACATGTGAGATAAGTAGTCAGTGACTTGGAAAGAAATTGTTAGCTCCACTGGCCAAAGGCCAGAGAGCTATTGTCATGGCGTTGTGTCCGTCTTGCGTCCGTCCGTCCGTGCGTGCGTGCGTAAACTTTTTCTTTAAAAAACTTCTTCTCAGAAACTATTGACTGGATTTTTACCAAATTTCACAGGAATGTTCCTTTGGTGGTCCTCTTTCAAATTCCTTCAAATAATTGTGTTCCATGAAGAATTCTGGTTGCAATGGCAACCAAAGTAAAAAACCTTTAAAAAATCTTCTCCTCCCAAACCGCTATTTGGATAGCATTATTATTTTGCAGGAATGTTCCTTAGATACAGGTTTACAGAATTCCTTAAAAAAAAAAGATCTGTCAAAAAACATGGCTTTTATGGGAGACTCATTTTCCTTTTATGGTATAAAGTAAAATCTTTGAAAAAATTCTTCTCTAAAACTATTCATTGGATTTCATTGTTGTTTTGCAGGTAAGTTCCTATGGTGGTTGTCTACCAAATTGTTTCTTCAGTGAGCTAAAATGCAGGATTGAATGATAATTGTTAAAAACTTCCTTTCGCCATTATAGAAATATCAGGCCTGTGGAGCGATACAGGCGCTCAAGCGCCTCTAGTTGTCAATATTGGCGTGAGAAGGCCAGGAAACACATGAATAGGTGCACTGACCACCATGACATGACCGAAGCTGTTAAAATGGTGTTAAACTCCAATACAGTCAATCAGTGTATTTTAAATGTCATTGAAATTGTTCTTGTTATCAATTATTTCTCCTTCCTCATTTTTGCTCGTAGTTGCAAGGTCTTGAAATAAGCTTGTTTGTTAAATGATAATTCCACTAATGTACAAACACATCTGGAATCAACATGTCAGTGCGTCTGTCTATGCTATTTTTTTTGCAGAAGTACTCACCACGAGCATTTTGTTTTGCTGTTATTTTTGTGAAATTTTGTACAATTACCTACCAGGAACTGTAGATGTGTAAAAAACAAAGTCCAGATGTTTGCTTTAAAAGTCATAAAGATTTGTCTCCCCCTGAACTTAGACATTTTTTGTGTAATGCATTTGTTTTTTTACTATCAAGGCACTTAGCAGCAGTGTTAACCCTTTAGCAAACAGTCCCGTATTTTAATAATCCTGTGAAAGAAGACTTTTAAAAACATTGTTGGAAAAGGACAAATTGATGTTAACCAGCATTTTCTCCTTTCGCACAATGTTTAATACCCTTTGAAAACAAACTCTTTCATTTGAGCCTCATTCATTGTCTTTGGCAAAAAGTTTCAATATGCACAAAGCTTAAAATTTGTCATGTGGTAAATTGGTCATCTTTTATGACAGTTAAGTTACCTCTGCAAGAGACCGGGAAAAAGAAAAAAATGTGTTGTTTTAACTCTTTACCAAACAATCCTGGGTTTTCATGACTCTGAGAAAGAAGCCTTCTGAAAACATTGTGGGAAAAGGAGAAAATGCTGGTAGCCAGCATTTTCTCCTTTTCCCACAATGTTTTCTACCCTTCCCAAAACAAATTTCAATTTTTGAGTCACTTTAATTTTGTCGTCTGCTAATGCTTTCAGTTTGGACTAGTCTAAAATTTTGTCGTCTGGTATAGAATTAAATAAAATTGTGTAATCTAGTAAAGAGTTAAAGATACACATTGGGCAGAATATGTGCTTTTTATTGTACCTTTTATCTCCCTTATATTACAGTATAATGTATAGAGAATTGAAAGATGGTGAGACCAAGGCTGACCTATCCATGAAAGACTCCACAAGTACCCTCAGTGGACAGCTCTTGAGTGATTGGGAGACACCAAGGAATAGTGATTTAACTGCATGTACAGTAGATAATGTATTACAGCTTTTACAGAGACTGTATGCCTTAGCCATGGATCAAAATGCAAACAGTAATAAATTTGGTAAGACAGTAGTCTGTTATGTTTGAATGCAGTTTTTTTTATGAAATTATTTCTCTTGTCATTTTGTCTGAGGAAAAATGGAATCAGATAATAGTCACTCTTACATGCTTTGTAGGTTTCACTTTGCCACAATATTATCATGTTAGTTTTGTGTATCACAACTGAGGGCTCTCTCAAATTGAAGTACTGTTTAAACAGTGTTAAACACAAAATAGACTTGCAAAAACGGCCTGAAAAATTATGAAATCTACTTATGTCAGCATCAGAAACACAACTTCTTAAAATAGTCATTTTAATTTGCTTGCAATCAGATTGTATATGGAGTCATGCACTGTAAATAAGAGGGTTAACGCATCTACATAAAGTAAAGACCCAAGTCAGCCTAGGCAGTCTGCACACGCTGACCTGGGTCAAATCTTTTTACTATTGGTAAATTTTCTGCATGTCAAAGGACCGTTCTGTCTCAAGAATCAGCTGGTTTTTAGACAAAATGGGTCCATGGAATGTGAAAACTTACTTGATTTAATGCATTACTAGAATGCATTAAATCTTCTTTTCCCAAAGCCTGGCTCATAATTAATGTTAACCCTTTACCGGATGACAGAATTTTAGCCTTGTCCAAATTGAAAGCATTTGCAGACGACAATTTCATTGTGGATCAAATTATGCAATTTTTCTTTGATAGGATAGAAAACATTGTGGGAAAAGGAGAAAATGCTGTTTACCAGCATTTTCTCCTTTTCCCACATTGTTTTCAAAATGCTTCTTTCCCAGTGTCGTTAAAAGTCGGCAGTGTGCAGTAAAGGGTTAAACTTTAATCTGCATTGAAAAAACTTACAAGATTTTTTATTAACTGTCTAACTTTCTTTTGATGACTTTCTTTTTTTTTTTTTCCTTTAAATAGATAATATAGACCTATCACTGAATATCAGCGCAGATGATTTTGTCAGCAAGAAAGTAACAAACAAACTAGTACAACAAACAAAGGTATGTTATTTCATCCCGCAATAATTCTGAATCCAGCTGTTTGTTAGACACAAGTAAAAGTGTACACCTATCATGAACCATTATTTTCTGAGGCACTTATTTTTTTTTTCATTGTAGAATGTAACTGGTATATGTTTACCAATCACTGAAATAAAATTAATTTCTTATGCTTTTGTTGTGGAAAGCTTTTCTAGAAGTTTCTGACTATAATTCACCTGCTGTAGCTTTACAGACACAGTTTTCAATCAAGGCAACTGTTTCAGTGGACATAAGAGATGACATCGCCCTTACATTTCTGTTGCAGCTACTGAAATGAAATTGCACAAATGATTGCTTTCTCAAGGAGTTGTAATAGCTCTGCCTGAAACTCTCTTGTTGTATAAAGCCTATGTACTCTCATCTTCTTTTGTTAGGATCCCTTAGTATTAGCCAGTAATGCCTTACCAGACTGGTGTGAGAACATGACCAAGTGGTGTCCCATGCTGTTCCAGTTTGATACAAGACAGCTGTATTTTACCTGTACAGCTTTTGGCACATCCAGGTAAAGAGTCAACAGTACTTTTTCTCTTTTATAAATGCAGATATGGCCTTTTTTATCGTAAACTAGATTTTATGCATGTATGGTTGCAGATAAAGATAGTGTGATGGGGTTAAAAAAAAAATAGCAATTTAGTGCTTCACTAAAACCATGTTGCGGGTATATACTGTTTTTAGAATTTGATGGCTGTCCTAGACCACCTATTTTGTATTTTGATCCTTCACATAATGATAGATCAGTGAGCCAGTATAGTATTCACTTACCCTACATAGCTTCCTCCCTTTCATATTCTATTTGTATAACCCTTTACCATACAATACCATGTTTTCATGATCCTTAACTCTTTACCACACAATCCCAACTTTTAACGACCCTGAAGAAAAAAGCTTTTGAAATTATTGTGGGAAAAAGAGAAAATGCTGGTAACCAGTATTTTCTCCTTTTCCCACAATGTTTTCTACCCTTCCAAAAATAAGCTTCAAATTTTGAGTCACAATTAATTTGACGTCTGCAAATGCTTCCAATTTGGACTAGTCTTAAATTTTGTCGTTTGGTAAAGAGTTAAGAGGAGGGTTTTTGAAAACACTGCAAAAAGGATAAAATACTGGTAACCATTATTTATTCCATTTCCCACAATGTTTTTAACTTCTTAGAGACAAATACCATCACTTGAGACATATTTAATATGTTGTCAAATGCTATCAGTTTGGACAAGTGTAAAATTTTGTTGTTTCGGAAAGAGTTTAAAGATAAACATTAAATTCATATTAATTGACAAAGCAGAAGTATCTGTATTGATTCTTTACCATGCAATGAAATTTCAGACTTTACCAGCATTTTGTCCTTTTCCAATAATGTTCTCCAAAGTTCCATTCCCCAAATTAAAACTTGGGATTGTATGGTAAATGGCTGCTTAGACATACATTCTTGAATTAAAGATTATCAACATTGTTCTCATTTAGTTTATGGATAGATGTGAAAACATACCAAAAAGAGAAGCAACTTCTCCTATAGAAATAAACATTTAACTCTTTACCACATGACAATATTTTGGACCTCTCTAAATCCAAAACATTTGCAGACGACAAATTAAATGTGGCTCAAAATCTGGGATTTACCACACAATCCCGAGAAGCCTGTAGAAAGCATTGTGGGAAAAGGAGAAAATGCTGGTAACCAGCATTTTCTCCTTTTCCCACAATATTTTCTACCCTATCAAAGTCAGAAATCATCATATTAACAAGATTTAATTTTTGTCTGCAGATGCTTTGAATTTGGTCCAGTCCAAAAATTTGTCATTTGGTAAAGAGTTAAAGAACTGGACTACAGCTCAACAAACCAGTTGTTCGCTAGAGGTAACCATAAACATTGAAATTGTATCGGTTATTACAAACAGGTCCATAGTGTGGTTACAAAGTAAGCGTGATGCCCACTTAGAGAGACAGAGAGGTCCTATGTCCCGTAGAGATGATGGCGGGGAATATCGGGTCGGGAGACTTAAACATGAGCGTGTCAAGATTCCAAGAGGTGAAGGATTAATGGACTGGGCTATGCAGGTAAAGATTGGATTTTATTTCATGCTTTCCGGTAGGTTATCGAGAAATATCGGTGAAATATTTGTCAATATTTCATGGTTAAGACCAGTGAAAATACCGATTTTTATATTCTGACTCTTCAATTGAAGGCAGAAACAGTTATTCCCACACACTAGTTACCTAGGTAAAATGCACATGCCTCTCAACCAGATGGAAATATGAGGTAATTTACCCTACATTTCTCACGCTTGATGTAATATTGTAATGTGTTGCTATGCGGAGGGGTACTCCACAGGGAGTAATCGAAAAGAACTGTACTGGATTTTGATGTAAGTTACCCAAAAAAAGGGTTTTAAAAGCATGAAATAAATAGAATATTTGTTTTTTTCGGTGAAAGATCGAAATTGACTTCATCTAATGAACATCATTGGTAATATTTTCACTTGTGGCTGCACCACTGGTAAAAATATTACCGATGATGTTCACTCAATGAAATAAATTTCAATCTTTCACCGTAAAAAACAAATATCCTCTATATATTCTGTATCCTGAAACCTTGCCACTCTATTCACAATTTACTTTTTTACCAGACTAGTTTTTACCAGACTGTCCATATTGAAAGCATTTGCAGATGAAAATTAAGGGTGGCACCAATAATGTGTGTTTCATATTCTGGTCAATTGTGGGAAAAGGGGAAATGCTGGTTACCAGTGTTTAGTCCCTTATTTCACCATGTTTTCAAAGCCCAGTTTTCCTTGGGTCATTTAAACACTAGTTTATTTGGTAAAATGTTAGCCTGAGTTTTGAGACAGCAAAGGTCACAATTAGACTGCACAGAAAATGCAGTTTGATCTCAGATCCTTGTTGTTTTATAAATATTTTGCACCCAAAAAATATAAAATGAGCGGGATATAAGTTATGAGCAAGTTTGCAAGAACTAAAGTGGCAAAAACTTCCCATGAATTTGTGAGTTTTCAACAAGAAGGGCTACAGCACAATGAATTAATTTTTTACAAGACAGGAATTTCGTAGACATGCCATTTCATAGCTCAGATGATAAGAGGAGTGAAAAACATTGTAGGGAGAGAAAAGGTTGGTTTACTGTATTTTCTCATATATCCCCTTAATGTATTCAAAAACCCTCATCTTTGAGCTCATAGAATACAGGATAATTTGATACAGGGTTGAAAATCTCTCCTTGTTTCAGATGTTGAAATACCATGCCCAAAGAAAGTCTGTTCTAGAGATTGAGTTTGAAGGGGAAGAAGGGACTGGACTGGGTCCAACACTGGAATTCTATGCTCTGGTCTCAGCAGAGCTTCAAAAGAAGTCCATGGGATTGTGGATTTGTGATGATGATTTCCATGATGTAATAGAAAGAGAGGTAGGTATATACATGTGAGCCATCCTCTGGCAAAAGGGGGCTTAATGTATCTCTGTAATGCATCATACCATGCAAGGTGTCACATAATTATGGATCAGTAACATCGGCTTTGTCTAACAACTGTCATAATCATGATGTAGTATGGTTGGTTGACATGTGGAAAATTGACCAAAAAGCAAAAAGTTTCGGCCCAGGTCAGCCTGCGCAGACTGCTCAGGCTGACCTGGGTTGATACTTTTTGCAGATGCATTAAGCCCCCTTTTCACAGAGCATGGTTCACGTATATGAGTCAGTCTCTGAGAAAAAATTTAATGCATCTGCAGAAGGTATCAACTTGGGACTGCTTGTGGGGTTGGGTTGAGACTTTACTTTTGGTAAATTTTATGCATTTTGAAGGATCATTCTACCTTTCTAGTATAGCCAAATTGTTGATAGAATATATGGATAGATATAATCCACATTGCAGGAGGTTCTTGGCTTTAACGCAAAGTGAAAGATTTTGCAGATTATCTGTCCTCTCATGGAAGTGAGTGATACTGTCCTTGTATTCCTGACAGGAAGTACATCTGACTTATACCACTTTAAATTTATATATAATTTTGTGCATCACCCATAGAGAGCAAATCACAAATTGCAGAGACAGTGTAGATTCAAGAGTAGATGCACAAAACATGCAGTCTGATCTTTGATCTACACTGTGTGATAGTCTTGAAGGATATTCTGACTAAAACAACTTTAAAATTGCTGTATAAGTTGGTATCATTTAGCCAGTGAAAGTATGCCATTAAGTGGTACTCTTGAGTGTGGGTGAACTAAGTTGAAAAAATTCTCATTACTGAGAGCACACCTATGTAGAGTATCTGAACTCTATTGTCTTTGCTTGCCTCATTAATATGCAAGGCAGAGGTTGTAAACAGACATGTGGATATCCTTGATTGAATAAGCAGTGCAGCACATTATCTAAATTTGATTTTCTATAGCTTATTATCCCTGTAATGGCGCAACTGCCATAGGTAATATTTGGTTTAGTTCATTTTGATAAAGTACAGACTAAATGATTTATAATTGATTGAAAAATGTAAGCTCAAATTCTATACCAAACAGTCAGGTGTTTACTTGAACCCTAGGAAGAAGGCTTTTGTAAACATTGTGGGAAGAGAAGAAAATGCTGATGACCAGCATTTATCCTTTCTCCACAATATTTTCTACCCTTCCTGAGACAGTTTCTATCAGTCAAGCCACATTCTGTTTGTCACGTGCAAGTGCTATTAAATAGGATGAGTCAAAATTTTTGTTTTTCTGTTAGGGATTAATAAGTGTAAGAACTGCTGGTGAACAAGGACCCTATTCTCTGGAGTTTCAGCCATTGTGAATTGTCAGTATGAGATGTACAAAGGATAGGGTAATCATCTTTATAAACATCATTTTTGTTACCAGGTGGATATTGGTCATGGAGTTAAACCCAGAGGTTACTACATCCAGAGATCAGGTGGGCTCTTCCCAGCCCCATGGCCCCAGGACAGTGCAGAACTGGATAAAATTGAGAAAATATTCTTCTTCATGGGCACACTGTTTGCCAAATGTATCCAGGACAGCCGCCTGATAGACATTCCCCTCTCAGTTCCCTTCTTGAAGCTAATGTGTATGGGCGAGGTGGGACACAGTATTACACAGCAGTACACGCAGTCTCTCCAAAAAACATCTGGTAACATGACAGAATCCATTACCAGTGAAGGTAGCGAGATTTTCAGTGGGGAAGAAATCGACAAGGAGCTCATTCTAGATCCTCCGAAAGCCAAAGCCCCTGTGACACCTCCATGGTACGATGGAATACTCTCTGAGGAGGATATGGATATCATTGATTCACACAAGGCGGGTTTCCTCAAACAGTTACGAGAACTTTCGGCCAAGAAACAGAGAATCTTAAAGGATAAGGCCCTCTCTGAAGATCAGAAGAATACAAAATTACAAGAACTTGCATTGCCTGATCCAAAAATACCCTCAGCAGGTGTTTTCTTAGAGGATTTAGGGTGAGTGTAGTCTAGATATTTCCCAAATGATTTACTTTTGTTTTTGATACAGTAGAAATCATTGTGGGAAAAGAAAATGCTAGTTACCAGCATTTTCTCCTTTTCCAATAAAGTTTTTAAAAATATCTTCTCTTTCAGGGTCATTAAAAGTCAGGATTGTGTGGTAAAGGGTTAAAAACGAAATATCTAGGTGCTTGACAGTTTTTCTCAATTCTAACTGTCCAAGTCTGTAAGAAAGTTACAGATAATCTTGGAATGTTAGGGAATTATAGCACAATCTGTTTTGTCAAAGCTTCTGGCAGGTAAACGCTGCACTTTTCTTTCAATTTTAGGTTAAAAAAAATAAAAAAAAAACAATGGCAACAGAGATCTCAAATAGTTTTCTTGCATTTGTTTATCATTTTGAAATGACAAAAATTTTATCTTTTATTAGTTTTTTTTTTAGATCAGTTAATGGTAGTGAAATGAAAAAAAACAAAAACGATAATACCCTTGTTTGCTTTGTATTTTCAGGTTGACATTCCAATTCAATCCGTCCTCTAGAGTCTACGGATTCACTGCTATTGACCTCAAACCTGATGGAGAGGATGAGGTAGGACATAATTATATACAATAAGACATTTATTGTTAGAATATGTGAATAAACTATAGTTGACAAAAGTGAGTTTATATCTGAAAGAACCAAGTGGCCTAAAGAGAGTGTTGTTGGCATTGTTGAAGCAACTTGGAGAGAATGTTATGTTTAGTGAGAAAGCAGCAAGTAGCTTGGAGAGGATGTTATGTTTAGTGAGAAAGCAGCAAGTAGCTTGGAGAGAATGTTATGTTTAGTGAGAAAGCAGCAAGTAGCTTGGAGAGGATGTTATGTTTAGTGAGAAAGCAACAAGTAGCTTAGAGAGGATGTTACATTAAGTGGGGGCGCAGCAAATGGCTTTGAGAGAATGTTGTGTTTAGTGTGGAAGCAGCAGGTGGTTTGTAGAGAGACTGATGTGTGCTATTGTTAAAGAAAATCCAGGAAAGCATGGACAGGTGCACTGGCTGTCTTGTTGTAACTAAGATTCCCCATTGTTGAAAACTACTTTAAAACCCAAACAAATATAAAATTAATTTGAATTTACCAGTCAGTTTTGAGTGATGGCAGGAATGACCAAACCTTTGGAAAACAGTGAAGTAACAGGATTGATTGCCCATGAATCTGTCTGATGAAGGGTTTAGTGACAGTCCTCTTTCTTACAAGGGTCCTGCGTGGCTCAGTGGTAGAGGATAGGACTCGTAACCTGAATGCTCTTAGTTAGATTCTCACTTGAGGCACTGGGCTTTTGAATTGGGAGTTTCCTTTGGCAAGAGACTTCAGAGCACTAGACTTATACTTATGAAACCCAGGATGAACATGAATATATGAGCTGTGTCAATGATATAACTGATATAATTTTGAATCTGAGGTAAAATATCGATCAACCAATGAATCTTTCTGTATTTCTTACAGGAGGTCACACTACAGAATGTAGAAGAGTATGTTGAGCTAGTGTATGATTTGTACCTAAACCTGGGTATAAGGAGACAGATGAATGCTTTTAAAGGTATCTTTTGTTGATTATGTTTAGTTGCTATAGTTAACTTCATGTGTATAATTTACATTTTGAGCTCAGTGGTAATACCTTAATGGGCTACATAGCATCTTTTAATATTTTAGATTAGCCTGAGGGACTTCTCTTTTATTTTTTCCTTTTCTATCATTCGGATGTTACATTGTCAAAAATGACGGCTTGGGGACATCTGAAAACCGATCGCAGCAACATCTACTGTGTTCCATCTCACAGTGGAGTAATGTACATGTCGCTGCAATTGTTTTTCGAACGTAAATGACTGAAAATAGATGCCAAAATTCCAATAACCTCGGTGTGATCATTTCCTGTTTGTGAGCCATCTTTGAAAATATTGACAACAAAATTTCAAACGGGTTATTCACAGTGACTTTGGAGGAATCTGTTTTGATGGCATGGACAGATTCAGGAAAGTCACTTCTAAATGAAATCACCTGGTTGTATTTGAATTCGTCTAAAAATGTTAGAATCCATCGTTTTCAACATTGTGATTTCACACAATAAACAAGTCTATAGTTAGATTATCTTCACAATTCACAGCCATGGGGAGACCCTCAAATGTCCCCAGGCGATAATAATAACAGAAGCGATAAACAGAAAACTGCCAAAGATCTAAAGCAGACAGTGATTAACAGAGCGTGATATGTAGTAATTATGAAATTATTACTGTCTGGATCGAGGGTAATTATAAATTGGCGCCAGAATTTAACAAAGATATTTTGGAATGTCACATGATCAGTAACATTTGACAATTACGTTGGATTGTATCCAGATTATGAGTATGATGATGTCATATTTGATTTCTTAAAAATAGACAGAGTTGTTGATTTCAAAGAGATCAACCCGTAACTTGGATATACCAAATTTGCACCTTTTTTTTTAGCAATGAAAGATATGTTTTGTCATGTTTATCATTGTTGAATAGTAGAATTTAACCCTTTCCCAAACAGCAAACTTTAGACCCTTCCAAACTGAAAGCATCTTAAGACAAATAATTTGAATGAGGTACAAATGAACTCAAGTGTTTTGATAGGGTAGAAAACATGGTGGGAAAAGGAGAAAATGCTGGTTACCAGCATTTTCTCCTCTTCCTTCAATGTTTTCAAAAGGCCTCTTCTTCAGGGTCGTGAAAACAAGGGATTGTTTGGTAAAGGGTTAATTCATTGCAAAATAATCTAAAAAGGCCCATTTAACATTTTTATCATTATTCTTCCAGCTGGTTTTGATCAAGTTTTCCCCATGGAGAAACTCCATTCGTTCTCACCAACAGAACTCTTGACTGTGCTGTGTGGAGAACAGTTTCCACAATGGACTAGAGAAGACATTCTGAATTACACAGAACCAAAGCTAGGATACACTAAAGAAAGGTTAGAAGACTTATTGTGGAGGGGGACCTTTACTTTTTTGTTCAACAAACTCTTTTTGATTTACATAAATTTTCCAATCATACAACAATATGTTGAAATAATACATGGAAACAACTTTAGTTGTTCACTTTGTAAAGATCATGGCATAACAGAAAAATAAATTGCTAAAATTTTTTTGAGGAGACGTGAATATTATCTGTTTAAATGTTAACTTTCACCTTTCCAGTGTCAAAATGTTTAATCTATGAAAAATACATTTAGAATTGGCATAAATCTATTTAGTTTCATGCAATGGAAGTATTGTATCACTTTTCAAAAGAATGAAATACTCTGGTTTGGATTTCACTAATTTGTTGGGTTTAGAACGCAAGAGAAACTTATCAATTCTTTGACAGGGAATAAAATTTTTAGACTTGTCCAGGATGAAACCATTGACAACAGAAAAGAAAATGCTTTTTAAGTCTTCTATACAAATGTATGCCTTTTTTATGTCCCTTTATGTATATTACCTGCAAATTTCACAAGAATTAGTCTTTATTTGGTGAAAGGGAGAAAATTGTCAATATAAGCATTTTTGTCCTTTTCCTACAATTTTTTCACAAGCCTTCTGTCTGTTGGTCGTCAAACTATGGGTTTTTATTTTAATAAGTGGATGAAATAACTGTATGTATTAACAATAAGTAAGGGTATGTATAACATGTTATATGCATATTTTCAGTAATGTTGTATTTTGGGCTGATGGCCTTCATTTACAATAAAAAGTATTGTATTGTATTTCACATATGGCCGCGCAGGCTAATCCGAAACGACACTTTCCGTTTTTATGTAATTTTCTGTTTCACACAGGTCTACTGTAGGAAAAAATCTAATGTAGTCGTAAAGTGCCGTCTCGGATTAGCCTGCGTGGACTGCGCAGGCTGATCCGAGACAACACTTTACGCAAATGTCCGAATGCCCCTTTTCGCGTGTTGCAACCCATATTGTTTATGTATTAATTATTATAGAAAAACAGTATAAGGCTTTGTTTCACTGTTACTTAGCTCTTTACCAAATGAAAAAATTTTAGACTTGGTCAAATTGAAAGCATTTGCAGACGACAAATTTAATACGACTTTAAATTTGCCTTTGAAAGGACAAAAACATGGCGGAAAAAGGAGAAAATGCTGGCTACCAGCATTTCTTCTTTTCCCCACAATGTTTTTCAAAGTCTTCTGTGTTAGGAGCATTTAAACTTGATACTGTTGTGTAAATGTTTTCTTATACACACCATCTGACTATGAAAGTGAATAATTTTTATCCAGAGAAGAATACAGGTGAGAGCTTTTGTCATGTAATCTGAAAACTGATACTTAAAGAAATCATAATATTGCAGTTCAAAATGTTATCAAAATACACACTTAACATATAAAAGAAATCCCAAACTATGGACTGGATATATATGAGAGCAGACTGATATTTGCATGTTTACTATTGTAAATCCTTTGTTATCTAAAATTTCTTAATTGCAGCGAGTCGTTCCAGCACTTCGTGAATGTTTTGGCCGAATTAAGTCCAGATGAATGTAAAGCCTTCCTGCAGTTTACCACTGGCTGTTCCTCCTTACCTCCGGGTGGACTAGCCAATCTTCATCCCCGATTGACTGTTGTACGAAAGGTGGACGGAGACGATAACAGTTTCCCATCAGTGAATACGTGTGTTCATTATCTGAAACTGCCAGAGTATTCATCTGAGGAAATATTACGAGAGAGACTGTTGGCTGCTACAAGAGAAAAAGGCTTTCATCTTAATTAACCAAGGGTTTTGATTAGTTCCTTTTTTGGTCTTCTATGATTAAGCCGCAATTTAGTTAGCTCATACAATTACAGTTGTTTAGTTGAGAGTGTGTGCAAATTCCTGTATATAGTAGATATAAATATGAACAGACATGGTCATAAGACACTAATATAGTGATTGAGAGTTGCAACAAAGAGGTGTGATTTTTTAGCTCTACTGGCTGAAAGCCAGCAGAGCTTATGTCATGGCGTGGTTTCCGTCTGTCCGTCCGTCTGTCCGTCCGTCTGTCCGTTAGTCTTTTTCTTGTTTACGCGATAAAGTCTTCATTTGTGATCAGATTTTCGTGAAACTTGCACAGTTTGTTTATCTCATCAATAGCTTCAACCCTATTGATTTTGAAAAAAATCCAACAAACAGTATGGGAAAAGTTGCCATTTCAAGTTGAAAATTCCCATTTCTTGTTTACGCGATAAAGTCTGCATTTGTGTTCAGATTTTCGTGAAACTTGCACAGTTTGTCTATCTCATCAATAGCTTCAACCCTATTGATTTTGAAAAAAATCCAGCAAACAGTATGGGAAAAGTAGCCATTTCAAGTTGAAAATTCCCATTTCTTGTTTACGCAATAAAGTCTGCATTTGTGGTCAGATTTTCGTGAAGCTTGCACAGTTTGTCTATCTCATCAATAGCTTTAACCCTATTGAATTTGAAAAAAATCCAGCAAACAGTATGGGAAAAGTAGCCATTTCAAGTTGAAAATCTCCATTTCTTGTTTACATGATAAAGTCTGCATTTGTAGTCAGATTTCCGTGAAACTTGCACAGTTTGTTTATCTCATCAATAGCTTCAACCCTATTGATTTTGAAAAAAATCCAACTAACAGTATGGGAAAAGTAGCCATTTCAAGTTGAAAATTTCCATTTCTTGTTTACGCGATGAAGTCAGCATTTGTGGTTGGATTTTCATGAAACTTGCACAGTTGCTTTGTATCATAAACAGCTTGAACCCTATTGATTTTGAAAAAAATCTGACAATCAGTATGGGAAAAGTAGCCATTTCAAGTTGAAAATTTCTATTTCTTGTTTAGGCAATGAAGTCCACAGTGTTGATCCAAATCTTGTGAAATTTGCAAAGATTATTTGATTCATTAAGGGATTGAACTTTATTAAAAGTGAAGAAAATCTAGTAAACCATTCAGGAAAAGCAGCCATTTGATGATTTAGTATCGTTTACTCAACAAAGTCCACATTATTAGTCACATTTCTTTGAAATTTGCTAGGATTGGTTAATACAAGGCGTTCTGAAAGCGTATCAAATTTGGCTGGATTCCAAACAGTTAGGTTTGAGAAATTGCACTTCATTTTTTTTCACTGTTCAGTTCACCATGCCTACTTATGCTGTCTTAGTGGGTTCAAGCCCAGTTGCAAGAACACATTTTTGTGTTTTTTCTGTTTGCAACATGAATTCATAATGTATGCTAGCAAAAAAGCAAAATCACTGCCAGTAGAGCGATTTCAGGCCCTCAAGGGCCTGTAGTTTTAGATATCTTTTTCTGTATAAATAGGAGGTGACTGAAAGGTTTAATATTTTTCAGTGTGATTTCATCAAAATAAAACATAGGTAAATAATCAATAAATATTGTGTAAGGGATACAGAAACTCAAGGAATTTGCCTTTGATTGAAAACTGGAAATGACAACAATACTTCCTGTGATGGTCCCTAAGAAAGTGAAATGTATTTTCTGTTGGTCGTAATCTGTGCCATCTTGCAACCGTCGGGGGCAATATTTGACATAAAGATACAAGAATGATTATAGTTTCATAAATTAAAGATGAAATAGGTTAAAAAAACTGGCTAAAACAAGTAAAGATGTATCTTTAACCCTTTTAGTGCCTAATAAGCCCATTAGACATTTTAAGTTTAGGAATTGGACCCAAATAAACACAATTTCAAGATTGCATTTGTAAGAATGTTTTCGGAAAAGCAGACCTAGTAAGTCAAAGATTGGATAACGCATTTTTTGCTGGCTGATCTTGATCTAGACTGGCCACAAAGGCATCTAAAGTATTTTTTCTTTTCAGTGTTAGGTGTATTTAAACTACAGATTGTGTGGCATTTTGCTATTAATTACGAGTATTGCTTTGTATTCAGAGGAAGATTGTAAAAAACCTCTTTATCTTTGATATATATAATTAATCATGCTTGTTCTGTCTAAATTTCATTCTAAACTGTTTCTTAACCCTTTACTGTGCAATGCTGACTTTTAACAGCAACAAAAAAGATGGCTTTTTGAAAACATAGTGGGAAAAGTAGAAAATGCTGATAACCAGCATTTTCTTCTTTTCCCACAATGTTTTCTACCCCTTGAAAGACATATTTTAAGTGATGAGTAGCATTTAATTTGTCGTCTGCAAATGCTTTCAGTTTGGACCAGAGTAAAATTTTGTCATCTGGTAAGGAGTTAGGGGCTCATTATTGTGCTGCCAGAGTAGATTCTATGAGATTCTCTGCCAGCTTTTATAAAAGCTTTTATAAAGCTTAGAATACTTTCATGTATAGGAAATTGCAAATTAACAATTTTTGTCATAATTTGAAAACAGGCTATGAAATATGTGGCAAGTTTAACTCTTTACCAAAAAAGTTAATTTTAGATTTTCATATTGAAAGCATCTGCAGAAAACAAAATCACATAGATCTACATGTATGTCCAGAATGTTGGATTAGTATTTGAAAGTTTTAGAAACATCATAGGAAATGCAGAAAATGCTGGTTCCAAGCATTTTCTCCATTTTCCACAATGCTTTCACAACCTTTTTTCTCAGGATTGTTAGTACACAGGATTGTTTGGTACAGAGTTTATTGATGCTGTATAGTTTTCTTTTACTCATAAGATAAAAAAAAAAAATCACTGTTTCTGGTTTTTATGCAACATATTAATGAAGTTAACATCATTTGATGGCGGGAGAGATTGAAAGAAAACAAACCTGATCTGTGGTTTGAAGTTAACTTCCAGTATATAAGGGGAAATAAAAAAGAACCCGATAAATCTGAACTCAAATTATGTTACTATTGAAAGTTTGGAATGGATCTACTCATCCTTTTACCATACAATTCCAGGTTTTAATAGCTCTGAGGAAGAACGCTTTTGATAACATTGTGGGAAAAGGCAAAAATGCTGGTAACCACAGTTTCCCACAATTTTTTTTCACCATTTTTGAGGAAAGATATAATTACTTGAACTGTATTTAGTTTGTGATCTTCTGATGCTTTGAATTTGGACAAGTCTTATATTTTTTCTGTGGTCAAGAATTGAGTAACACATTGAAAATAATCATGACGTCATTGTTTGAGGTAACTCGTTACCACGCAATCCAGTGTTTTAACGACTCTGAGGATGAAAGCTTTGGAAAACATTGTGGGAAAAGGAGAAAATGCTGATGACCAGCATTTTCTCCTTTTCCCATAATGTATTCTACCTGTCCCTAAATAAATTTCAATCCGTGAATCTTATTTATTTTGTAGTCTGCAAATGTTTTCAATTTGGACAAGTCTAAAATTTTGTAGTTTGGTAAAGACTTAAATGTTAATCATTATGTGCCCTGTATTAGTCTGATGTGCAATATTGTCTTCATTGTACCCCTGTTCAAATTTTCATTTATACCTAGCAAAATGGTCGTCGTGATTGTTTTATGGGGTTAACGCTTTACCAAAAAATCTTGTGTTTTAACCACCTGGAGGAAAGAAACTTATGAAATCATTGTGGGACATAGAGAAAATGCTGGTTTCCAGCATTTTCTATTTTCCCACTATGTTTAATCCTTTATTATACAATGCTGACTTTTAACGACCTTGAGAAAGAAGACTTTTGAAAACATGGTGGGAAAACGAAAAAATGCTGGTAACTGGCATTTTCTCCTATACCCGCAATGTTTTTACCTGATCACGGAAAAATTTATCAATTGGGCCATCTTGAATTTGACGTTTGCAAATACTTTCACTATTTGGACCAGTCTTAAATCTTGCTGTCCATGCTATGCACCTATTGGGTATGTTTTAAATTTATTTCTGTCAATTTAATGTTTATACATGTACAAGTATATGGTATGCAACACGTGAAAAGGGGCATTCAGACATTTGCGTAAAGTGTCGTCTGGGATCAGCTTGCGCAGTCCGTGCAGGCTAATCCAAGATGGCACTTTACGACTACATTAGATTTTGTGCTACAGTAGACTTGCCCAAAACAGAAAATTACATAAAAATGGAAAGTGTTGTTTCGGACTGCGCAGGCTGATCAGAGACGATACTTTACGCAAATGTCCGATTGTCCCTTTTTGCGTTTTGCAGGCCATATCATGTATGGTCATCTTTTTCTCATAACTTGTGAAACATAAAATCTAATCCTTTACCTTCCTTTTTTCCACCCCCCTCTCCCAACACACACATCCTTGCCTCATAGCCATTCAACTCTTTACCAAACAAAAACTTTTTTAGACAAAGCCAAAACATTTGCAGGCAATGAATTTAATGTGGTGCAATTGATTCAGTTTTAGGTTGAAAGGGTAGGAAACATTTTGGAAAAGGAGAAACTACTGGCAATCAGCATTTAGTTTTAAACATATTTATTTTACATCGATTGAGAAACAAGTTCTTACAACTTATACTAATCTCTTTCGATTCTGCTTCCTGGGAACTACACCAGTACTCACGCCGAATGTGTGGGCCAATGAAAAATCCCAAAGTTGACACTCACTCTCGGGTCTCGAACTCAGGACCTTTTGGTTACAAGGTCGACGCTCTACCTCACAACCACGGACACCACATGCCTCAGCATTTTCTTCTTTCTCCACAATGTTTTCAAAAGCCCTCTTCCTAAGGTGTGTCAAAACCCAGAATTGTTTAGTTCTCCGTACAAAATTTCAGATTCATCCATATTTGAAGAATATGTAGATGATATGTAAAAGGTGGCACACATGATGGATTTGTTTCTTTGGAAGGGTAGGAAACATTGTTGAAAAAGGAGAAAATGTTTGTTACCTGCATTTTTCTTCTTTTCCTGAAATGTTTTCAAAAGCCTTTTTCCTTTTACCTGTTGAAACATAGGATAGTTTGGTAAAGGGTGAAAACGCTGAAGTAATAAGATAGATAGTTTCTTTCAGTGATAAAATTATCTCAATTTCTGGGTCTTTCTAGTCTATCTCAAAAATAGCTCACAGTGTGATGATCAGACTGCATGCTATAATTTTGTCTTATCTTGATCTACAAAATCTCTCTAAAAGCAAATACTGATTTTTGTGCTTTTAGGTTGGGAGTAAGAGATAGGGATTTTCTCTTAATTCTTTATTACACAATCCCAATCTTTTTGAGTGGCCTTGCAAAAACTTTCGAAAACATTGTAGGAAAAGGAGAAAATACTGGCAACCAGGATTTGTGGTTTGGTAAAGAGTTAATTCTTTATCACACAATCCCAAGTTTTCACAACCCTGAGGAAAGAGGCTTTTGAAAATATTGTGGTAAAATTAGCTACCTTTCACAGAAAAATCCCATGTTTGTGCCACATTTTAGTTGTCTGCAAATGCTTCCAATTTGGACAAGTTTAAAGTTTTGTTTTTTTGATAAAGAGTTATTTTTGTTTCTGCAATGTTTGAATTCACCTAATTACATGTGTAAACCTTTTGTGCTTGTTATTTTCACTTGTGATACAATTATTAAATAATTTTGATAGAAAATTGTGTCTGTTTTCCTGAATGTAGATTAATACCCCTGTCAGACCAAACTCGTTCTCACTCTGTTCCAAAAATTGTTGCCAAATGGACTTAAACTGTGTTTGAACAGAGTGGACGTACATGTATTAGCAACCTTTTTCGATCTGTTTACGAATTTAATGGACGGGTTAGGACTAGAAGGGTGCTCCATAACTTTAAGCCTGCTCAAAATTTTTTGCTGTCCATCCCGTCCTGTAATTAGACGGCGTGACAACGTACTTAACACGAGATGGACATACTATCAACGGAACTGTCGTACTTCGAGACGTGGTGCAGTCAGGCATCAATTGGCAGTGCGTTTGCATTTTACCGACCGAAATTACATGTCTTATCCAGACCGCAGCCGGTTTTACGATTTTGTTGACCAGGGTATGACTTTCTAAGAACAGGTTTGGTGAGGCAGGTGCTTCAGGCATTATCAGGCCAAAATTACACGTTCTACCCTGACCACAAAATGTTTTCTGATTATGTCAGGACGGGGTAAGACATTCTAAGAACTAGTTTAGAGCGGCAAGGGCTTTAAGTGACCTTTATAAAGTGCAAATCCATGCTTCCAAATACAGTTTATTGAGGGAGTGTCTTTAGGCAAGGTCCTTCTGAGTCCCAGCATAATACTTCACAAAGGACATCAAAGGGTGCAATTTAATTTAACTCTTTACCAAACGACAAAATTTTAGACTAGAGCAAATTGAAAGCATTTGCAATCGACAAATTTGATGTGGCTCAAATGAGATTTGTCTCTGAAAGGAAGGAAAACAGTGTGGGAAAAGGAGAAAATGCTGGAAACCGGCATTTTCTCCTTTTCTCACAATGTTTTCATAAGCCTTTTTCTTCAGGGTCGTTAAAAGCTGATTATAGATGACAAACTGAACCTAACTCAAATAATGGAATTTTTCTTTGAAAGGGTAGGTTGATTGATTGTATGGTGTTTAACGCAGTTTTCAACACCATTTCAGTTATGTCACGGCGGCCAGTGCACCTATCCATTCTTTCCTGGAGGCTCTTTTACCAGTGCTCCGCACAATTTTCTTCCCAAGCGACCTGCTGCTTTCCCACATAACCATCGCAGAAACAATGCTCAGAGGTGGGAGAGGAATGAATCCTGTCGCAATGACTATCATCATTAAAAGGGTAGGAAACTCTTAGAAAAAAAGAAGAAAATTCTGATTACCAGCAGATTCTCCTTTTCCCAATGTTTTCAAATCCTTCTTTAGGATTTTATGTAGTTACCAGATAATAAAAAAATTAGCAAAAGCAATGTTACTCTTGTTATAATGGACATCGAAAAGATATTTCAGCACAGGCGCCTGGAATTTGACAGAATTTGCCCTCTGAAGTCTTTTTCACTCTTTACCAAACGACAAAATTTTAGACTGGTTCAAATTGAAAGCAGTTGCAGACGACAAATTAGAGATGACTCAAATGGCAGAATTTGTCCTTGATAGAGTAGAAAACCTTGTGGGAAAAGGAGAAAATGCTGGTTACCAGCATTTTCTCCTTTTCCCACAATGTTTTCAAAAAGCGTCTCTCCAAAGGTCGTTAAAATGAGGGATTGTTTGATAAAGAGTTAATTGTTTACAAAACAACAAAATTTTGGTCTTGTCTAGTTGGAGAGTGTTTGCAGAAGACAGGTTGAATGTGGCTTACTGGTAAATGGTGCAATTTATCTACGATAGGTCAGAAAACATTGTGGGAAAAAGAGAAAATGCTGGTTACCAGCATTTTCTCCTTTTCCCACCTTGTTTTCAAAAGCCCCTCTCATTAGGCTTGTTAAATATCAGAATTGTTTGGTTAGGGTTTATTCCTTTACCACAAAATGCCAAGTTTTAACAACCCTGCAAGAAAAACCTTTTGAAAACATAGTGGAAAAAGGAGGAAATTTTGGAAACCAGTTTCTTCTCCTGTACCCACCATGCTTTCCAACCTTTCAAAAATGCAATTCATTTGAGCCACATTTAACTATGTCACCTGCAATTGCTTTCAATTTGTACGAGTCTGAAATTTTGTCATTTCGTAAAGGGGTGAACTTTGTTTAACTTTTCACCAAACAACCAAAATTATTACTCAACAAGCATTTTGCAGACGAAAATTTAGATGCTGCTTAAATCATGGAATTTGTCTTTGATATGATAGAAAGCATTGTGGGAAAAGGAGAAAATGCTGGTAACCAGCATTTTCTCCTTTTCCCCACAATGTTTTCAAAAGGTTTCTTTCTCGGGAACGTTAAAACCCGCGAGTGTGTGGTAAAGGGTTAACTGTTTTACCAAACAGTCCTGTGTTTCTACATACCCTGAGGAAAATGGCTTTTCGAAAAAGTTGTGCGAAAAGGAGTACATTCTGGTAGCCATTGATCGTTTTTCTTTTCCTACAGTGTTTTCTACCTTCACAAAAACAAACCTCTAAATTTAAGGGAGTTTTTTTTTTCTCTGCTTCTCAAAATTCCTTGTAAAACACCAATATATAAAACAAAATATGAGCCAAGCTTTGGCAAAAGGGGGCTTACTGCATCTCTGTGATCCATTATACCATGCGAATCATCATATAAATTTCGATCCGTTATATCCGTTTTCTCTAACTAATTACCGGTACTGAAACCTGAGATAGATGGGTCCTTTGACGTGCAGAAAAGTGACCAAAAGCAACAAGTTTTTGCCCAGATCAGCCTTTGCCGACTGTGCAGTCTGACCTGGGTCAATACTTTCTGCAGATGTATTAAGCCACCTGTTCAAAAAGCATGGTTCATATATTTTCATACCCCCACAAATGAGTTTTTGGAGTTTTACTGAAGTCACCTTGTCTGTCTGTCCATCCGTCCATCTGTGTCCGCTGAACTCTTGTCCGGAGCATAACTTCAAAAATATAAGAGCTATCAACTTCAAACTTCATATGCAGATAGATCACACTGAGGAAAAGTGCAGTGCACAAGATCCATAACCCTGTCATCATTATTTCTGGAGTTATGGCCCTTTGTTTTTACATCTTGAATTTTTGTATGAAGCATAGCTCCCAAAGTACAAGAGCTACCAACCGCAAACTTTTTATGTAGATTGATTTTTCCCCCAGTGTTTTCAAAAGGCTTATTCCTAAAGGTTTGGTCACACCAAGCTAACGGACGAGTAACGGATAAATCATTTATTCGTTTGTGTCCATTTGTATCCGTTTTATGTCCGTTTCTTGACCGGTGAATACTCTACTTGTCCGGCGACGTCTGGTGATGTCCGTTCCGTCTGATGGGAAGTTTTGAGCATGTTCAAAATTTCCACCGGACAAAACGGACAGAGACGTGCAAATGACAGACTTTTGATGCATCTGACAATTTATACCCTAGGCATGTCACGTGTCCGGTACGTTCCTCGTACGTTGGTGTTCGGTACATTTCCGTTCATCGTACTTTGCAAGAACGTTTTGTCCGGTTCTCATGCGTTGCACTTCCGTTTTATCTGGTACAAGTCCTTACTCGTACGGTGATATCCATTAATAGACCGTTTATCATCCGGTACATATCCGGTAAACCTGCGTTTTTTTCCGTTACATGTGCGGTACTTGTGCGGTCATTGTGTGGCTTCTACGCTCCAGACACCGATCGCGTGAACCTCGAGCGACAGCGGAGATGAATTTTGTCACCGGATAACCAAATTCTGCATGTTTTTGTCCGTTTTCCCTCCGTTACATATCCGTTAGCCGGTCTGACCAAGCCTTAAGGGTCGTTAAAAGTCAGCATTGTGTGGTAAAGGGACATGTGCGTATATACAATCCCAAATAATTTGAGTAAGACTACTCAGTTTAATGAAACAAAGCCTTGGTGTGTAAAAAAACACAAGTAATTGTTTGTACAAAAAATAAACGCTTTATTTCAACTAGTAACACATACCAATGACAAAATGAACAACATGGATGCAAAGACACAAATGGAACAGCACAATGTATTGAAAATTTTACAAGATAGTGAATTATTGCATATGACCCATGTTGTGTGAAAAGGTTTTTTATACATCTACAAAAAGTATCACAAAACCTGCACAGGTTGACATGGGTCTAAACTTTTAGCTATTCAAATTTTTTTTGCATGTCCAAGTACCATTCTACCTCACAATTCAGTCAATTGTTAGAAAAAAATGGGTTTTATGGATCCATAATCGATATGATGAAGTGTGGTATAATACATCAAGCAGATGCATTAACCAATTTCCACACAGCCAAATTTTATGCTTGTCAGATCAAAGAAATTTACAAAGAACAGTTCAAACATTTTTCAAATGATATTTGCCCTTAAATAGGTAGAAATCATTGTGGGAAAAGGAGAGAATGCTGGTCATCAGCATTTTCTCCTTTTTCTAACAATGTTTTCATAGCTTGAATTTTTTCCATAAAGTGAATTCACTCCTTACTCTGCATTTACCTTCATAGCACAGCAGACACTAATGATTTGAGTGATTACACAAAATTTTAGACTCCTCTACATTGAAAGCAGTTGCAGATGACAAATAATACCTTTATCACGCTTTTAACCACCCTAATACAATAGATTTTTGAAAACATTATGGAAAAAGGAGAAAATGCTTTTCCTCCATTTCCCACAACATGTTCTACCGACAAATTTCATCAACTGTGCCACATTCAGTTTGTCATATGTAACAGCTTTGAATATTGGGACAAGTGGAAAATTTTGTCATTTGGTTAAAGATGTATCTTTACTTGTTTTCATCCAGTTTTGTAACCAATTTTATCTTCATTTTATGAAATTATAATCATTCTTGTACCTTCGTGCCAAATGTTGCCCCTGACGGTTGCAAGGTTGCACTGATTATGATGGATAGAAAATGCAATTTGGTCTATAGAGGCTATCCCTAGACATTACAACCACAGTTTCCAGTTTAAATCGAAGACAAATCCCTGGCGTCTCTTTATCCCATACACCTTATAACGAGTTTTTATCTACGTTTACACGGCTATCTAGATTCTACACATTGTAAAGTTTTAACAGCGCTTGTTTACTCTCTGGCTGTAAAGGTGCATCTTTAAGAGTTATATTGGGCTCATTATATGAGATTTGTCCTTGAAAAGGTAGAAATTATATTGGGCAAAGGAGATTTCTAGACAACAGACAACCGACAAGGCTTAAATACGTGTAATTAGATTTGTCTGTGAATAAATAAAAAAAAAAACTGCTATATATCAGCATTTTCTTCTATTCCCACAACGTTTTCGAAAGCCTCATTCTCAAGGTTAATTTGATCTAGGATTGTTTGGTACATGGTTACTACAGATCTTATCTCTTGACAAGTTGACAAGATTTTAACAAATCTAAAGCATTTGTTATATTGCAGACAGCAAGTAAATTGTAGTTCAAAAAATGACAGACTTTGTCTTTGAAATGGCAGAAAATAGGGTTGCTTACAATACTAAATGGAAAAAGAAACGCAGAGTAAACATTTCAAATGCGAAAATGAAAACAGTTTAAATGTTTGATTCAGTATTTGTTTTATTGCTAGACAAAACATTTTTCGATATATAACCAAAGTTTCATAACAATATGACTACCGGTAGCTAGCAGTATTTATAAAATTATCAGACTGTTTCCAACAGTATCCCAATAGTTTTACCCTTTACAACACAATCACAAATTCTACGGCCCTTGGGAAGAAGGCATTTGAAAACATTATGGGAAAAGGAAAAAATGTCGGTAACCAGCACTTTCTCCTTTTCCAGCAATGTTTTTAACCCTTTCTAAGATATATACATACTAATATCCCATCATTTGAACCACATTTAACCCTCAGGCTGCTAAGCGTGACACACTGACCTTTTGCGGACAGTGTAGATCAAGATCAGACTGCACAGAACGTGCAGTCTGATCTTGGATCTACACTGTCCGTTAAGGAAAAAAATATTTTTTTTAAAAATAAGTTTAAATTAACATTATTTGGGTTTTTACTATCGGCCTGAAAGGTTTATACAACTTATGTAGCAGGATAAGAGTTAACTATTTACCAAACAACAAATTTTTGGACTGGACCAAATTCAAAGCATCTGCAGACAACCATTTAAATCTTGGTAATATGATGATTTCTAACTTTGATAGGGTAGAAAATATTGTGGGAAAAGGAGAAAATGCTGGTTAACAGCATTTTCTCCTTTTCCCACAATGTTTTTTATAGGCTTCTTTCTCAGGGTCGTTACAAGTCGGGATTGTGTGGTAAAGAGTAAACTGGTAGCCTGCGAATGCTTTCAATTTAGACCAGTCTAAAATTTTGTTGTTTGCTGAAGAGTTACCTTGAGCGTTTCAGTAGTTATTGCATACCCAGTTTATTTTTCTGTTTAGTATACATGTATATAGCGTATATATGAAAAAGCAAATTGGTAATTTTGAAAAGCATAATCATTATCCTATTCAAAACATACTACCAGTACTTTATCAACTCCAAAGCTTACCCTGTAGAAACCACCCATTTTTTTCCCAACATAAAACAATTTTCTTCTCCTATGAACATGTTTTTCCACTTATCAGCTTGGTATTTTCACATGACTAGAGCAACATGGGATACTTCTTGGCATTACTTGTGAAGACCTCGTCACAGAAAACATGTATGATATAGAAAACCTACAGAGAGTATGTATGTGATACAGAAAAAAAACACAACATATTCTAGTCTTCTGTTTATACATGTATGTGAATTAGATAACATCAACATTTTAGTCAGATCACATCAATATTTAAATAATAGAATAGTACCATATATCGGAATGTTATAAACGATAATCAGGAAAAAAGGTCAAGCACCAACTAGAGCATAACGAACGTAACATAACTCATGGCACATACAACAAGCACAATGCAGTCTTCAGCCTTCATCAAAATACGAAATTTTAGATTATCAGAACTCCAACTTGAAAACATTTGCAGAGAATTTATTACTGTGGCTAAATGACAGTATCTGTCTTTGAAACATTACATTGTGGGGAAATGAGAAAATGCGGGTAATCAGCATTTTTTCATTGTCAAAATGTTTCCGTAAGCCTTCATTCTCAGTCTCTGAGACCCAAATATTGCATATTCAAGACTTTCCTGACTAGAATATCTGTAAAGTATCTACGAGTGTGAAGCAAACTTAGACTACACATTCTATAGAAGGCGTTTGTTCCATAGAATGAGGCATCACAACTCGGATCTCTCTGACATTAACATGTAAAACCTGAGTTTTTGCAATGGGCAGTTTAAATTAGGAAGAACAAGTTAAATTCAAGGTTGCTTTGGCCAGACAAAGACGCACAGTAGGGAACACTTTGTGTCTGATCTACACCTACATGGTCTGCAAAAGCATCTTATGATGGGCCCAATAAAACATGTTTTGAGCAGTACCACTTGTGGTAGCAATTTCAAAGCTGTTTGTCAGGAATGTCTACCAGACAGTGTATTCAGTATAGTCTACCAACCTATTTTCAAGGGGTACCTAGAATATGTATGATGATTATATTAAAGAATTTCATGACCCATTTTGTTTGGTCACTTACGCCTGAATAAATTTTCCATAACATTCACTGCTTCTAAGCATAAAGGTTTCAAACCCTCCCACTCTAACCTCACAGATGCATAAGACACTTGTTAGCTGCCACGATACTCATTTGTCTCTTTCATCATGCTTCAAAAACTCAAGAGAATTCACTTAGAACTGTTTTTTTATATTGTTCAAGACAGTTCCTTCTCGTGGCAATAAACATTTTAGTTGAGTGTTTGTATACATGATGTTTTTTGGTTCTTAATTTATGAAAAGTTCCATACATATTGAAAGTCTTGAATTGATATCAAGTTTTCCAAATTACCAATACAGTTTCCAGCACAAGATTGAAAAGTGAAATATGTTTTTATCCTTGAATATGCAAGCTTCAAGCAGAATTTATGATTATATAGGCATTTAAGATTGACTTGCTGATTATCAAATGTTTCTTTTTTTTACTCTATTCAAAGTAAACTAAAACTGTGAAGTAAGTCCCTTGAAAACTGGTCAGTCCATGCTATATGCATATTCAGACTTCATGATCTATGCAGCCTGATCTTCATCTACACCAGCCAAAATAAATATACTTTAAGTTGCCCTTTACAAGCCAAGAGTTAAAATATAGACCAATGGACCAGATGATCCCTGTATGCCCCAGACCAAATTTTGTATACAGAGCTACAGTTAAGGTAAAAAAATTATTTCATTGAAATGATATCCCCCACCAAAAAAGACCTTATTTGATAGAAAGATTTAAGAAGTATTGTGTTTTGCATGTACACATGGCCTTTTTGTTACTGATCCATGATAAAATGATAAAAGCCCCCTTTTCCCATGACGGCATTTCATTCAATAAAAACAAATGATGATTGTCTGTGGCTTACAATAAAAGATATAAATGTGAAGTTTCATAAAATTTTGTAAAGTAGGTAAAGAGATATTGGTCCATAATAGAAATATAAACTAGTACATCAAACCCCCTTTTCCATGACACAGCATTTAATAAAAAAAGAAAAACAAAATCAGTGGACTATCATTAGGAACACATGTATGAAGTTTCATCAATTTTTGTCAAGGGTTTAAGAAGATATCTCTCCAGGAAAGATGGACAGACAAACAGACAGACAAAGAATGCAGAAACTATATTTCTATGCCTTTGGCAGGGAATAAAAATACCAACTAAATTATACATAAAATTTTGGTTGGATGAAAATAAGAACCAACATTTTTAAGCAGCATTACTTCGAGAACATCATTGCTGCATTAGTATTGATAATGAAATCCTCAAATGTTTTCAAGAGGCCTTTTCCCTGTTGTGAAAACATGGGGTGTTTTTGTAACAATTTAGGACTTGTCCGAACTGGATGCATTAATATTGCAGACAAGAAAATCGGTGTGGGTCAAATAGTGAGATCTGTCTTTAAAGTTGTAGAAACCATTGTGGGTACTGGGGAAATGATTGTTACCAACATTTTCTCCTTTTCCCGTGGTACTTTTTCGAAAATCCTCTTTTTCAGGGTCGTTAAAAGTCGGCATTGTGTGTTTAAAGATTAACCCTTTCCCAAATAATCCTGTGTTTCAGGAAAACACTGAGGGAAAATGTGCAAATTCTGGTAGCCAGCTTTAACAGCTTTTCAGATTGAATTTTAAACTTGTTGTCTACAAAAATGTTATCAAGCTTTCCAGAGGCTCGTCTACTATAAATTTTCAAGAATATACATCCACCAATTTCACATTACAAAAACTTATGCAGCAATGCTGAACCTTGACTGGCAAGAATCAATAATAACAAGAGGGCCATTGGCCCTTAAATGCTCACCTGAGTAAAGCAATCTGAGACTCATAAAATAGAAGAGTTCCTGGTGCTGATTATAAACTAATACAAAATATATCCAGTGAGCATAATAGCAATGGAGTTTTTTCTCAATACAACACTTTATTAGTGTTACACTAGTTGACATGAGTGTAGCCCCCAACTTTCATGAGAATTTGACTAAAATGAGGCCTGACTGTTTGAATTTGCTTTTATTTATCATCGCCACCAGTTGCCCATGTGGGTGACGCCAGTTGCCCATGTGGGTGAGGCTGTTAGTATTGTTCCTGGAAATAGTGCAGATACAGGACGAAACCCATCGTAAGTTACACCTGGTTCTTTAACATGCTCGGTATATAGCACCGTCACACAGGACCTTGGTTTAACATCTCATCCAAAAGGCTATTAGTAATTTTAGATGGCCAGCTGTGGGAATTGAACCCACACCCTAAAGTGACCCAAAACATCACATTCACGAGTCCTACACTCAAACAACTGAGCTATGCAGGCTGGTCAAATGAAGCCTCTAGAGTGCACACCAAGTTTTTCTATGATCTGTGACCTACTTTTTAACCTTATGTGATCTATTTTCAAACAGTCCGACCAAGAGTCATAAGAATTAGAAAGAAAGATTGGCCTACAGAGATGACACAAGGGTTTTTGAAGATTTATCCAAATGATCTATATTTTTTGTTTCTTTTTACCAAACTTGACTCATTTCACACTCCTTTTGAGGTATCATGAGGATACATATTCTGTCTGCTCTTCCTGGGTATTGGACTTATATTGTGGCGTCCAGAGTGTGCACAAGATTTGTCCCTGTGACCTACTTTTATACCTAATGTTACCAAATTAGAAACTTGTCAGAGATATTATCAAGTCAAATATCCTTCACGTGTATTGGACAAAAAATTCAGCCTGAAGAGTGCAAACAAAGCAATTGTTGATGCTTGCACTGAGTAAACTAGACACCAACCTACATCGGATGCCAGACACAGCACAATCACAAAAGCTCACCTTGAGCACTTTGTGCTCTGGTGAGCCAAATATCATTCAGTGGTACATGTATTCTCTTCAAGGAAAATTCCACCTGATAATTAACAATGGATTTCTTTTCCACGGTATAACCCATTACCACACAAACACATCTTCAGACACTCTCAAGTTGACAGCTTGTGAAATTATTGAGGGAAAAGGAGCAATTCCTTGTTAAAAAACTGCTTCTTTTACCTTAATTTTCCAAGTGAAAATCAGGAAAAATATCCCTTCACACAGAAGTCCCTTTTTGTATCGTCTGTGTTGTTTAACCCTTTACCACACAATGGCGACTTTTGACGCCCCTGAAAGAGAAGGCTTTTGAAAACATCGTGGGAAAAGGAGAAAATGCCGGTTACCAGCATTTTCTCCTTTTCCAACAACGTTTTCTACCCTATCAAAGAAAAATCATTTCATATGAGCCACGTTAATACTGTCATCTACAAATGCTTTCAATTTGGACAGGTCTAAAATTTTGTCGTGTGGTAAAGGGTTAACTCTTTACCTAATGAGAAAATTTTGGACTAGACTTAATTGACAGCATTTGCAGACAACCAATTAAATGTAGCTCAATTGATGATTTCTGCCTTAGATAGGGTAGAAAAAATTGTGGAAAAGGAGAAAATGCTGGTTACCAGCAATTTCTCCTTTTCCAGTAATGTTTTCAAAAGACTTCTCTTTCAGAGATTGTTAAAACTTGGGATTGTGTGGTGAAGGAAGTCTACACAGGTATACCTGTGTTAGAGACCACATGTGTTAATCAACCCATTGCTTTAAGAGGCCACTTTCTTGATCCTGCATTACCTCTTTTATTCACTCGATTGAACTTGCATTACAAGACCACCAGCTATAAGATAATGGTTCTCTTCCTTCCCTTTGATGAGCTTTGAATACAAGTTTGACAGTAATGGAGGAAAATAATATTCCTTCCTCAACTCTTTACCACATGAGAAAAATGTAGACTTGTCCAAATTGGAAGCATTTGCAGACGACAAAATTAACGCGACTCAAAAATTGAAATTTGTTTTGGGAAGGGAAGAAAACACTGGGAAAAGGAGAAAATGCTGGTTACCAGCATTTTCTCCTTTTCCCACAATGTTTTCAGAAGGCTTCTTTCTCAGGGTCTTTAACCAGGGATTGCTTGGGAAAGGGTTAAATATGACTCAAATGATGAAATTTGTCTTTGATTGGGTTAAAAAAATTATGCGGAATGGCGAAAATGTTTTTTTTTTCCTATTCTCTACAACATTTTCTCCTTTTCTAAAAAGTTCTATTCTCGAAGGTTGTTGAAACGAGTTGTATGGTAAAGGGTTACTAGGTGTGGCCTCTAAGACTGGATTTACTGTATATCAAACAAAAATACAAAATACAAAAATACATGTGTGGTAACACACTATGACAAACAAATTACACACTTTTCCTGTTTTCAACAAGATCCTCACGAATATCATCCACATTTGTCACTGGCTCGGAAGTTCTCTTAATCAAACTTGTTTTCCTTTTCCTTCTTATCTTCTGTGATGATCCTACGGAACCACCATGCTCATTCCTTCCATGAATAGGAGGTAGTTGTCCTGACTTAATCACCACAGAAAAAGGCTCATACTCATTTCCTTTTTTCTCACTTGGAACAGAATCATTATTTTGTGGAACATTTGGTAACAGACCTCCATCAATATTGTCAAATAATGGAGATGTGCTATCAACACCGGGACTTTTTGGGGGTTCTTTCTCCTGACCCTCATTCTCATTTCTGAAACAAATATTTTGGTATCCAGCTTCACCGACTATGGTATCTGAATTATTTTTCAGATTCATTAGGCTTTCGGATACTAAAGGCTCATGAATGATGGTACCTGAAAATGGTTCCACCTGTGCTGTTATCTTAGGAGAAACTTGGCTTTTGTCACTGTCTACGCTTTGACAAGGTTCCTGCGCTTGATTGTTCCAACATTGGTTGTTCCGCGCCTTGTTGTCGAGATAGTTTGTGGACTCGTATTCTTTCAACGGTAGTGAGGCTATATTGGCCCTGGAATTACAAGAAAAAAAAATACTAAGAAATGGTTTTCTTTTCTTAACCCTTTAACAATCTGAATCCCCAGAATACACTCTTTACATATTTGATCCCACATTGTGACTACAAAGGACTTTTTGTGATTCCAAGGAAGAAATTTGGTAAATGCTATTAGCAAACAAGAGCCGTCAAGTGGTTGTTGAAAGATCGCTTCGGACGGACAGACAGACAGACAAAGTGGCGACTATATGCTCGCCCTTATGGGAGCATAACTATCCACCAGTCCATGCTGAATATGAAAGCTCTAGGGTTAATGTTTCGATGAAAGAAGATTTCAAAAGATCTTTTATTTGGATGTGGAAACGGGAATCCAACAACAAAGCACTTATTTTTTTTTCCTAAGGTCACAATTCGATGTACTTTGGTAGAGTGCTACTGCTGCCAATTAAGTTGTAGGCTTTGTGTTTGGGTTGATTTTTTTTTTTCAGCAGTTGACATGGAAACCAGAGTTGTTCATGAATTCCAATTTGTCAAAGGGCAATACAGTTGATCTTGCTTAGCTAAGCGACTACGTTTATTAAGCCAACACTTTTATTAAGCGATAGGAATTCCAATGTCTCTGTTGAAATATATAAGACCAGCTGGAATTGAATGCCCCATGGATTAAAGCCTTTATGCTTTTATGTTGTTAGTACTTATTACAATCGTCTTGTGAAATCCGAGAACCCACAACATAGGGCCATTTTCAACACTAGGGCCATAATTTGAAGTATTTTGGTAGAGGGCCACTAGATGATGCTACATGCCAAATATGAAAGCTCTAGCCCTTATGGTTTGAGACAAGAAGATTTTTAAAGATTTCCTTCTTTATCTCTATGTGAAATCTGAGAACCCACAACATAGGGCCATTTTCAACACTAGGGCCATAATTTGAAGTCTTTTGGTAGAGGGCCCACTAGATGATGCTACATGCCATATATGAAAGCTCTAGCCCTTACAGTTTGGGACAAGAAGATTTTTAAATTTTTTTCTTTCAGTTGCCATGGCAACCAGAGTTCTTCATGGAATTCAAATCTTTGAAGTATTCTGAAAGTGCATCACCTAAGGATCATTTCTGTGAAGTTCCATTGAAATCTGATTGGCGGTTTCAGAGGAGAAGATTTTTTAGTAATTGTTTACGGATGGACAGACAGACGGACAGACGGACGACGGACATTGACCGATCACAATAGCTCACCCTGAGCACTATGTGCTCAGGTGAGCTAAAAAGCTTTTGGAAACATTGTGGGAAAAGGAGAAAATGCTGGTAACCAGCATTTTCTCCTTTTCCCACAATGTTTTCAACCCTATCAAAGACAGAAATCATCATTTTAGCAACTTTTAATTTGTCGTCTGCAAATGCTTTCAATTTGGTCCAGTCCAAAATTTTGTTGTTTGGTAAAGAGTTGAAAACAAAACATCATCATAGGAATCACAATTACATAGTAGGCTGCAAATGCTTTCCATTTAGACAAGTCTAAAATTCATCATCAGGTAAAGAGTTTACGCTCAAAATTGAAAAACTGCAACTTGTTCTTATTTTGCTCCTGAATCTTGGGCAAAAAAAAAAATGAGCCATTGTCTGTGAAAAGGTCATCTATCATTCAGATTTGCATAAAGATTAAATAACCTGCAAAAAATACAAATTACACCACTGTCTCATATATCCATAAAGAAGTTTAATATGGAAGTAACACAATTTCTGATTGGCTAAACCATTTGGTTTAGCCAATCAGAAGTTGTGATACTTTCAAATTTACGAAATTCTTTGGCATAAAACTAAGAATATTCTTTAGAATGGTTGGTGAACATGGACTCAGACTGTTGATAAACTAAACAAAATCATTAATTCAGCAGGATAAAAGTGAAAACAGTAATATGGACCACTTTTCAAAGAAAATTTGTATTATTAGATTTAATAAATAAAGGTGTGACTATCAAATTACTCACTCATATTCTGAAAACCCTGTGGAATAAGGCTGTAATGACAAAATTCTTGGAAAAAGAGAAAACGCAGTGTTTACATAAGCATTTCCCCTTCTCCATCAGTGTTGTCTGACCTTCTAAAGACTTATTTGATTCACACGGAGTTTGTCATCAGCAGCTTGTCATCAGTGCTTTCAATATAGATCTAAAAGTATGGTATGCCATGCACATCACATTCTTTTAAAAGATGGTCTAATGCATCTGTGCAAAGTATTGACCTGTGAACAAGGTGACATGGGTCATGACTTTTTGCTATCAGTAAATTTTCTGTATGTTAAGGACTATTCTCGTACCTCTGTATTTAGACAAAACAGGTCCATAACATGCAACAAATTGCTTAGTATACTGCATTACAAAGATGCATAAAACCCCTTTTCCCCTTAGTACCATTGTATACTGTTTTTTTTTTTCAGATATTTAACAAACTTGAAATGCCTGTAAACTTTAAAAAAGAGGGCCATTGGCCCTAAACAGCTCACCTGAGTAAAGTGATCTAGAGTAGATCTATAAAACTGAAGAGATCCTGGTTTTAGTGATGTAAAACACATGGTTGTAAGTGACCTACTATTTTTACTATGTAAAACACATGGGTGTAAGTGACCTACTATTTTTACTATGTAAAACACATGGTTGTAAGTGACCTACTATATTTACTAAACAACCAATTAAAATGTCTTAACCCTTTGCCAAACAACACAATGTTGGACTTGTCCAAATTCAAAGCATATGTAGACGACAACTTAACTGTTGTTAAAATGACAATTTCTGTCTGTGAAAGGGTTACCAACATTTTCTCCTTTTCCTACAATGTTTTCAAAAGCCTTCTCTTTCAGGGACGTTGAAAGTCGGGATTGTGTGGTAAAGGGTTAAATAATGGGATTTATCTCAGAAAAGGGTGAAAATGCTGTGAAACAGATCAATGCTGGTTTTCTTTTTCTTTTTCCATACTCCTCCAGAGTGACAAGATTTCTTTCTTAAACTTTCACCAAAGGATCTGACCCGACTGCTCTGTGAAAAGCAGTTTAACGCACCAAAATTTTAGACCCATCCAAACTGAAAGCATTTGCAGACGACAACTTCATAGTGGCTCAAATGACGCAATTTTTCTTTGATACGGTAGAAAACTTTGTGGGAAAAGGAGAAAATGCTGGTCACCAGCATTTTCTCCCTTTCCCACAATGTTTTCAAAGGGCTTCCTTCTTCAGGGTCGTTGAAAGTTGGGATTGCGTGGTAAAAGATTAATGCATCTGCAAAAAAAAAAAGTATCAACTCAGGTCAGCCTGCGCATTCCAGGCAAGCTGACCTGTGTTAAAACCTTTGCCTTTGGTAAATTTTCTGCAAGTCCAAGGATAATTCTACCCCAGGATTCAGCAAATTGTTGGACAGAATTGATTTCATGGATCGACAATTAGATGATTATCCTTAGTATAAACACATCATGAAGATGCATTGATCCCTTTTTGCTAGAGTGTGCCTCATCTACTCTTTGGTTATGGGTGATACTATTCAAAGTTCTTTTTAATCATTAATGAAAACAAGTCTGATCCAGCGTCACTAAAATTTGGTTAAAAATGTCAACATAGGCACTTGCATGTGGCAAAGTTGAAAAATAAAATATCACAGTCACTCACTTTTGAGCACCATCTTATTGATGATTGAACAATTCAAATAAAATATATACATGTAATGTTATTTTGTTACACAACACACTACAGAAAGAAGAATAAAATAATTACAAGGATATTTCACTATAGTAAAATATGGTATTTGAATCTTTTTTCAAGATATAAAGTATTCTAGATGATATTAAAAAGAATGAGTGTGGTGGGTGCAATATTAAACTGTATTAACATGTCTATTGACAAAAAAGTAGGTTTCACATCTAAAAGGTGCAATTTTCAACAATACCTTTTGGGTTGCTCTAGAATTGAAACAATGAAAGAATTAAGATTGTGTAATTTAACAGTTGAAATCGAACTGTCACAAAGCAGACAAATAACCCTCCTCCCCACCAGCATCATGTCACTGAAGCAGCACAATCAGAGAATGGAAATGATTTTCAAAACAAAAGATCACCTGTGACCTTAATGTTTAACTCATGTGATCCCAAAATAATAGGACACCTCCTTGGGTCATGAGCAACACTTGTACAAAGTTTCAGGATCCGAGATCAAACACTATTGCATTAGAGCAAGAAAACAATTCTAGAACAAGTTCACCTGTGACCTTGATCTTTGATCCATGTGACCCAAAAACCGTAGGGCACCTTCTTGGGTCATGAGCAATACTTGTATAAAGTTTCAGGGTCCTAGGTCAAACAGTTATTGAGTTAGGGCATGGAAACCATTTTTAAACAAAGTTCACCTGTGACCTTGACCTTTGACCCATGTGATCGCAAAAACATTAGGGCACCTCCTTGGGTGATGAGCAACACTTGTATAAAGTTTCAGAGTCGTAGGTGAAATGGCTTTTGAGTTGGAGCATGGAAAAACACTGGCAGATTGACTGGTTACCAGCATTTTTCTCCTTTTCCAACAATGTTTTCAAAAACCTTCTTCCTAAAGGTTGTTAAAACTCAAGATTGTTTAGAAAACGGATACTGTAGTTCCACCTGAAACTACTTATATTAACAAGAGCATTATTGGTCCTCAATGAAATTCACAAATCTTCCTTCTGGTTTTAGAGGTGAGCAAAGCTTACAATACTGACTTAAACTTTAGCATTTAAACAAGAATCAATTTTGGAGGGGGCAAAAAAAACAACAAAAATTATTTTCACACAAATAGATAATAAGAGCACCAAAAGCGGGTGAAAACGCTTGGCTGCAGTTGCTTGATTTTGCAGAGAAAATTTTAAGTCAAAAAAGGGACAGAACCATGTCAAAATTATTTTGATGGTTACCTGCCATCCCTGTGGTACGGGTTCCCTTTTGATAGTTAACAACTAATTCAAGTTTGAAGTAAATATCTTCAGTAATGACAGAGATATTACAAAATGTCAAAGTTTTTGCATGTTGATGGCACCTACAGGGCTATGAAAATGAAACAAACACTGCAATGCAAAGAACATTTCCTCCTTGTAACCCTTTACCATGCAATCCCCAATTCTAACATGGAACAAAATACGGGGAAAAAGAGTAAAGTAATTCTAGCAAACAAAATAATTCTCCTTTTTCTAATAAAAAAAAAAACCCAGACAGAAATATGAAAATTCTGTCAAAATTAGGTTCCAGCTACATGGTGAAAACTTGGAGGGGGAAAAATTAGCGCAAGCGCAACACTGATATTTTCAAATAGTTCTCTCGAAAAGTCACTTGCAGTCTCACATTGGGCTACACCGTTGCCTCCTGAAACAACCAGTTTGAAAGCTCTCTTGCAAAACAGAATTAATAGTCACTAATTAAATTTAAAATGTTGTAGTTAATGCAGAAATTGCTCATAGTAAGCAATTTCTTCATTTTCCAAAATGTTTTCAAAAGAGCATTGAAGCATTAAAAGCAAGAGCACCTTGTGAGGATGCCAATGCTTGGCTGCAGCTGCTTTTAGAAATGGATTGATTTTCTATGAAAATTCTAAGTTGAAAGAGGGGCATAACTATGTCAAAAATATTTTTATGGTTACCTGCCCTTGTTGTACGGTTTTCCCTCTTGATAGTTAACAAGAGGGCCATGATGGCCCTGTATCGCTCCAATAAGTACAAACCCTACATGCCAAACATTGGAATTCTTGGCCAATATGTTTCGACCTAGTGGACATAATATATAATTTTCTATGCAAAGCCCACAAGAAAGTTATGACACTTGGGTGGAGCCTGGTTTTTGACCACAGAGCTGTAATTCTGGAAGCCCTGAGTTTCATGGTCAGGAAGGAGAAGATCTTTAAAGATACCCATTTACTCATTTTAAGCCAAATATAACAAATTTCTTCGATATTTTATCAAACTATAGTCATTCTTGTAGCTTCATGACAAATATTACACCTGGCAGTTGCCAGATTGCATAGATTACCATGGATAGAAAATGTAATTTTGGACTTGGCTCCTATCCACTCATTCAGTCGAGGATACTACATTATGCTTGTCATGTGACTGTGTATGACCTTCGCCTTGCATTCATGTAAATGACAAGAAAGTGGAGCCAAAACATACACTACACAGGTTTACTGCCGCAACAATCTATGTCACAAGAACCCAACAGCAATTTACTCAAGGATGTCGAATTTTATATCGAGAGTGCAGTGGAATAATTTTAAAGACATTAGAAATGTAAATTTCGTATGTGCACATTAATATTTAGCGATTTTGGATTGCTGAAAAAAGGGGAGAACCCATGATCCTACAAATAGACGAGTGCGCCATTTCCTGTGTTGAAACAACAAGTAGTCTAGCCTTCTATTTTTAGATGGGGGGTGTGTAAATGACTGTAGTGATACACTCCCCCATTGTTTACAATTTTGACCTGACGTAATTTTCTCCCGACCAAAATCGATTTCAAATAACAAATCTGAAACTTCTTTTCATTCTTTTAGGCTATAAATGTTGCTAATTTATTGATTTAAACACATTTCTACATTCAGCTAAAATGAGTAAATGGGTATCTTTAAAGTTTTCACTACTTATGACTCCCAGAGTGGGGCAAAATTTGACCCCAAGACCATAATTTGGGCAATCTCGGTACAGGCCCACTAGATAAAGCTACATGCAAAATTTGGTAGCCACAAGCCTTATGACTCAGGACGATCAGATTTTAAAATTTTCTCTACATAAAGCCTATGTAAAACCTGTGACCCTCGGGGAGGGGCCAATTTTGATCCCAGGGCTATAATTTGGGCCATCTTTGTAGAGGCCCACTAGATAAAGCTACATGCAAAACTTGGTAGCCCTAGGCCTTATGGCTAGGAAACAAGAAGATTTTTTAAAGTTTTCTCTACAAAAGCCTATGTGAAACTTGTGACCTCGGGGCAGGGCCAATTTTGACCGCAGGACTATATTTGAAGAAATTTGGTAGAGCTCCATTAGATAAAGCTACATGCTAAATTTGGTAGCCCTGGGCCTGTTGGTTTCAGACAAAATGACATTAAAAGATTTTCAATATTTTTCAGTTTTGTTGCCATGGCAACCAGAGATTTTTTTTTTAAAATCAAATTCTTTCAAGAAATTCTGAAGAGGACCATGGCAGGATCATTTCTGTGAAGTTTGATCAAAATTGGATATCCAGTTTGAGAGAAGAAGATGATTGAAATAAAAGTTAACACATGGATGGACAGACACACGATGGACACAGGGCCATGACATAAGCTTGCTTGCCTTTGGCCACTGGAGCTAAAAGCTGGTCAGAGTAAAAAGTAAAAATTTTCAGTAATGACAGAGATATTATATAATGTCAAAGGTTTTGATGACATTCTATGACAATACCTTGACCTTTTCTTCAAAAACAGCCAAGCTAAAAAGCATTGTTTACAGGAGGTAACCAGTTAAAACAGCACAAAACACTCTACAGGAAGCATGGTTGTCACTGCACAAGAATGGGTTAGGTGGCGGTTTGACACTAAACTACACCATACACTACACTATACTTACACCTGTCTGTCTGTTCTTCACATTAGACCGTATCTTAAAATGGGATATGAGGATACATGTACATAATATTCACAACATTTAACAACAAACAATATTTTACATTGATACCTTGATTTCCATAAACGAAATAGACATTTTAAATCAGTAAACAAGAGGCTTTGTAGGAGCCTGAAATTGCTCACCTGGGATAATGGTTAGAATTTTTTTTGTAACAGATTCACCTCTTTCACGCTTATTCTTGGGCATAATTATTATGATTTAACATGTCATTAATATACTTTTTAAGGCAATTATAAAGAAAGCAAAAATGTTGTGAAAATGAACTCAAACTGAACTCTTTCTGAAACAAGGTGGGTCTGACAAACATTATGCAGCAAACCATAATAAATATTGATGCCAAGTGTAATATACCTGTAATTGCCTTGTACTCATAAATCAAGTACAACTGCCTTTACATTACATTTCTGTATGGAATAACATCACTTAAAATAAACAAAAAACAGAGCCAAGCAAAAATAAAAATCATCCTCATTTACATTAACACAATTTACTTACAATTCCCTGTTGACCCTATATCAATTTTAAATAACAATTACTTAGTAAAACATTATCTTTTACATACAGCCCTTCTGGTTCCTTTACTCAAAATATGTATACTGTTATATCTTTAGACTATGGGATTTGATATATTTTGAAATTTATACAAAATACAGAAAGATATTTTATCAATTCTGTATTTAAAGATTGTCAGTCTGCTTTCTTGTGATCAGACCAGGATTTTTACAGAGATACCCAAAATTGACCTTTAGTTTGCCAAGCACTATTTTAATTACTTTTGTTTACTATGATCAGATCAGACTGCACCGAACATTGCAGTCTGATCTTGGATAGATCTGCACTGCCTTTTATTTTGTCAGAAAAAAAAAACAGCGTGTAAAAGAAGAATGCAACATTTAAGATTTGTTGCCAAGTATGTTCATCTTATCAAATTAAAATTTACACATAACACCCCACTCAGAGGGCTTTTGTGTGCAGTGTAGTGCAAGATCAGATAGCACAGAATGTGCAGTCTGATCTTTCAATTACAATCTCAGTTACAACCCTAACAATGGAAATATTGTTTTTTTGCCAGTGATCTGGAATTTTCATTCATTCAGAAGTTTGAGGGTAATTTGTTTGACATTTTGTCTCAGATTCAGTAAGCTATAGAATATAATCAGTTGAACAAAGAAGCTTATTTAAATTCAGAAACAATGATTTTGATAACCAGTAGGTTGCAATTTGTTGCAAATTCCAAAGCATGTCCACAACATAGCTTTAACTCTTTACCAAACGATAAAACTTTGGATACCTCTAAATTGAAAGCATTTGCAGACAACAAATAAAATGCTTCTGAAATGTTGGAGTTATTTATTGAAAGGGTAGAAAACATTGTGGGAAAAGGAGAAAATAATGGTTACCAGCATTTTCTCCTTTCCCCACAGTGTTTCCAAAAGCCTTTCTTCCCCAAGGTTGTGAAAACCTGGGATTGTTTTTGGTAAAGGGGTTTAGCCTTTAGCAGACAAAACTTAATTCATCTATAGGTGGGGTGACAAATTAAATTTGGCTCATAAGATGAGTTGTATAAGGAAAACAGAATATACTATAGGCAAAGGATGAAATGCTGGTTACCAGACTTTTCTCTCTTTCCAACAATGTTTTCAAAAGCCTGCTTTTTCCTTTTTGCACGATGTTTCCAAAAGTCTTCTATCCCAGAGTTGTACACAACATGGCATTGCTTAACTCTTTACCAATCAATCCCTGGTTTTTACGACCCTGAGATGGAAGCCTTTTGAAAACATTGTGGGAAGAGGAGAAAATGCTGATAACCAACATTTTCTCCTTTTCCCACAATGTTTTCTACCCTGCTCAACACAAATTTCAATTTTTGAGCTACGTTTATTTTGTCGTCTGCAAGTGCTTTCAATTTGGACCAGTCTAAAATTTTGTCGTTTGGCAAAGAGTTAAAGGAGTTAAATGAATCAGACAGGGTTATTTCAGAAGACATGTATAGATGAATGTTGTTTAACTCTTTACCACACAGTCCTGACTTTTAACGACCCTGAGATCGAAGCCTTTTGAAAACATTGTGGGAAAAGGAGAAAATGCTGGTAACCAGCATTTTCTCCTTTTCACACAATGTTTTCTACCCTTCACAAAACAAATTTTAAATTTTCAGTCACTTTTATTTTGTCATCCGCAAGTGCTTTCAATTTGGACCAGTCTAAAATTTTGTCATTTGGTAAAGAGTTTAATGGCGCACCAACAGCTAAGGTCATTACCCTTATCCTTCTAAATAACTGAAATAAAATTTTCAATTTGACAGTGAAAACCACAATATTGATATTTCAAGGTTACATTTTGGAGAATAATATCTCCTAATCGGACAGTGCAAATCAAAGTTCTGTGCAGTCTGATCTTGATCTACACAGTCCGCAAAAGGTCAATGAGTCACGCTTAGCAGCCTAGGGATCAAAAGAAGCTCTCATGACGTACTGTTTGCAAGACTGACTTAACCAACTGCAAAGTTACTTGATAAGGTTTGTATTCCTAGGTACATGTTGTGTTTTTTGACCCTTTCACGACTATAGTTGCCTTTGCAGCCAGAGGAAATCAACATCAGACTGCACAAAACATGCTGTCTGATCTACGATCTATACTGTCTACCCTGCTGAGACCTTTGAATTCTTTAACAAAAGCAACCTTGAAAGTGCAATTATTTGGGTCTTATTCCTAGACTGAGAAGCTGAGTTTTGTTTATTTGGCTCGCTTAGAGTAAAAAGCCCACCTCAATAGCTCAATCAGTAACATATAGGTATTGTGATTCAGGGCTAGCTGGTCCAAATCTAAGGTCAGTCAAAGTCTTTCTGAGAATGTATGATTGTCAATGCCACAGAACTGAATGGCTTGTCGCACCACTAAGCATTGTTTGACAATGTTTTTAATGGAAAGCAGCCATCAGTTTAGATAGAATGTCACACACAGTATTGGTAAAGGAAACTCCAAGAGTTAAGCGATAGCATGCTCTGGTTTCCTGACTGATATAATGTTGGAAACTACCGCGGTATGTTAACAACGAACAAGCATGACAAAGTACAAATTTCAACAAAACATGCATGCATGCTACCTAAAGCACTTTCTCCATAAACTTGTTTACAAGAACACTAAATACTTATCAGTATGTTCCTGACCTTTGCTGCTAGTTCAGATCAAGATCAGACTGTACAAAGTTTGCATTGATCTTTGATCTACACTGTTCCCTTTGCTGAGGCAATCTGGACAAATTCTACCTTGATATTGCACTTGGCAGAGTTTTATTGCAGACAGAAAAATGTGCTTTGGCTTTATTTGGCACTTGAACTCTTAACCGTACTATTCATAGTTTTGACGGCCCTAAGAAAGAAAATATCTTTTAAAACATTATAGGAAAAGGACAAATTGCTGGTAACTTGCATTTTATCCATTTCTGACAATGTTTTTTTCTCCTTGAAATACAAATCATTTCAATAAAATTAAATATGTCATCTTCAAGTACTTTCAGCTTGGATAAATCTTAAACTTTGCCTATTAAACCCTGTACCATACAATCCCGACTTTTATCGACCCTGAGAAAGAAGCCTTTTAAAAACATTGTTGGAAAAGGAGAAAATGCTGGTAACCAGCATTTTCTCCTTTTCCCACAATGTTTTCTATCCTTCCAAAAACAAATTTCAATCTTTCAGTTGCATTTATTTTGTCGTCTGCAACTGTTTTCAATTTGGATTAGTTGTAAAACTCTGTCATCTGGTAAAGGGTTAAAAGAAATGGAGCCAGTCCTGACATTGCGATCAAGAAATGCATCTGAAGCCCCAGATAGCATGACAGGATATTGCTATATATGTGTCATGTTCCGATAAAAAGGGGTTAAAAGCATCTTTGTGATTCAAAGTTTGTTTGTTTGTTTGAATGGTGTTTTACGCCGCTTTCAACATTATTTCAGTCATATCATGGCAACAGCTCACATATTCATGTTTCCCTGGGTTTCACCAGTACTAGGCTAGGGCTCTGAAGTGTCTTGCCCAAGGACACTCCTGTGAAAAACCCAGTGGAGCCAGCGAGGCTCAAACCCGGGGCCTCCAGGTCACGAGTCCTACACTTTACCACTGAGCCACACAGGACCCCCGTGATGCAAAGTACCAAGCTAGTCATCATATCATTTGGGATCCATGAAATCCAGTTTGTCTCACAACCATTTCAATCATGAGGTAGAATGGTCCTTGAACATGTAGATAATTGATATATAGCTAAAAGATTCGACTGAAGTCAGCCTGCACGGACTGGGCAGGCTGATACAGATAGGTATTTTTTGCAGATGCACTAAGCCCCTTTTCACAGAGCATGGCTCATTTATTAATATTGACACATGCCATTACCACCAGCAGATAGTAGCCAAGATGTAACAAAATTCCTGAAAACATTGTAACAAAAAGAAAAACTCCAGGTATATTTTTCTTTTGCCACAAGCCTTACATTTATTCATTGAAGTAACATAACCTATTTATGTTGAAAAGCAGTATTTTTGAAGGATGCTTTCAAAATTGTCTGTAATTTTGTTTTAAATTAGCCTAGTACTCCATTTCATGAAAGTCATTCCCATCAGTCTGTTACTAACTATGCCTTAACAGTTCAAGTTTTTCAGTTTTGATTCTAGAACTAGTCACGCTGGCATTTATTCAGTAGCAAAACTAGGGATCCATTATTTACAAAAATGTGTATGCTTCATGCAAACTCATTCCAGTCTTAACTCTTTACCACACAATCACGACTTTTAATGACCCTGAGAAAAAAGCCTTTTGAAAACATTGTGGGAAAAGGAGAAAATGCTGGTAACCAGCATTTTCTCCTTTTCCCACAATGTTTTCTACCCTTCCACCCAAAAATTTCAATTGTCAGTCACTTTTATTTTGTCGTCTGCTAATGCTTTCAATTTCGACTAGTCTAGATTTTGTCGTTTGGTAAAGAGTTAAAAGGACTGTTTCACCCTTTACCAAACAATTCCTATCTATAAACAACCTTGAGGGAGAAGGCTTTTGTAAACAATGTGGAAAAATAGAAAATGATAGAAACAAGCATATTCTACTTTTCCTAAAATGCTTTCTGCACTTTAACTCTTTGCCAAACAATTTCGAGTTCTGACAACCCTGAAAAAAAACAGCTTTTTGAAAACCTTGTGGAAAAAGGAGAGAATGCTGGTAACCAGCATTCTCTCCTTTTCTCACAAGGTTTTTTTACATGTTCACAGACAATAACCATCATTTCAGTTACATTTAATCTGTCCTCTGCAAATGCTTTCAATTTGAAGAACTCTAAAATTTTATCATTTGGGAAAGAGTTAAAAGTAGAATTCGATCTTTTAAAGCATAATTCACATGTCGTCTGGAAATGCTTTCAAATTAACTTTCAAATTAAACAATTCTTGGTCATATTGTTTGGTAAAAAGTTGAAACACTGAGAAAAAGGAGCACTAAACTACAGATAATAGAGAGATGCAATACAACATACATTATACCTGGCCCTCCTCTTTTTTACTCTGCACCATATGTATAAGGCAACACAAGTTACTAGGAGAACTATCAAGGCGATGATTATGTACACTGCAACATGGTAATTCCTCACTGCAATAGAAAAAGATTAACTCATTTAAATCCTGAAACAAACAACCGTGTATATAAGGACAATCAAAATTAATCAAGGTTTAAAAAGTGTGAAAAGATTATGGAAAAGGAGAAATTGCTTTTGACACACTATTTCCCTTTGCCACACTGCTTTCATTTATTTGTTGACTGAAAGGCAACATAAGAGAGTCACTGTTGCCCTGGCTCACTAGACTTATCCCACACATACACTTGAACTCTTTAAGATATGTGCATTCCCCCAATCAAATGATTTTCAAATTGATCCCTCTATTTAGAAGTTGTTTATATTTCTTTTCTACTTTAAGCTCTGACAGCTGTATATTTCAGTGGAGCAAAACAATATGAACAAGTTTGGTTCAGGATAACCCAGGAAATATAGACAGAAGTTCAGTGTTGGCATTTTTCCATCTTTCACCGAGTCCTTGCCCATCAGAAAACTGAGTACCATCTAGCATTCATTGAGTCCAAGGAGGACAAGAAGAAAATAGATCTACTTTGAATATTTGTAACATGACTGTAAGCGTGTAAGGCAATATTGTTTTTACCATATAATACACCAGTTTTACTCGACACGATAATGAGTCAGATGCCGACTTTTCTTTCCGTTGGAATGATTTCAATAAAGGTCCACTGGATTTGCTCATTTCAATTGCACGACAATGTCCATCCAAAAAAGCATCCTACTATCCCAAGTAAGCGTTGAACTTTGAAAATCCATGCATCCATCAATAACCTTGTTTTTTGCTTTGTTACCTAGGCAAAACCAACAGTTCATAACAATACTGCTTTCAAACATTTTTTTTTACTAGCCATGGCTTAAAATTTGGCCTTTTTCAGCCAGGAGTCTTTTTTCCTCCAGGAAAGCCAGGATAGCCATATTAGTTTGTAAGAGGAGCGACTGCCATGTGATGAAAATGTAAAATCGCAACAACTTGGATAAAAAGCTGCCACTCATACAACTGAAGCTATTTTTAGAAGCGAGATTTCCAAAAATTAATATTTTGTTCTTAGGCGACATTTTGCAAGCTTGGAAACATTACTTGTCAAAAAACTCTTGTTTTCAAACGGTGCTGATCTTTCGTTTCGTCTCACGGACACAATGACGATTTTAAAGTTTTGTCCCAAGTCAATTTGGTTCCGTAGAAAGAAATATTTACCGCGTAAACACGAACTCTGGAAATTGTAAGGTATTGGGGCTTCAAGCTGAAATGGCTATCTTGCTCAGTGTAGCAGTACAGTTACTGTTGGAGCAATTTGGTCATATAGAGGAGTAAATATGGTACTTTAATAGTAGCACAAACCGCAATACATATGATACACATTTACGGATCCGTGTTTTAGTCAGTACCAACTGCAAGATGATAACCATCTGAAAAAAACACTGTATTAACGCAGAATGTTCATTTTACTACTTATCATCATTCATTTGGACATTTATATGGGACACTTGTCTAAGCTGCTTCAATTTCTTAAAGTATTTCCACATTAGTTAATAAACTTTGTGTTACCGGTAGTTTATGATGTTATTGGAAGTGTATGTATATTCAGATAGTCAGGTGTTAATGACATCGATTTGTTAAGTAATAAGGATCATGTCCACAGTGTGGGTAAAGTTGACTAAATTCTTCCTTATCTTTCATTTAAAATAGCATGTTGAGAAAAGAAATCCTAACAGACACTTGCAAGTGATTAATAGAATCTCAGGCAACTGTACAACCACAAGTTTCTCAATATGCCACTTTAGATGAAGGATAAAAGATTGTAGTCAACTATGTTAGTAAATCTTGACATGTTTTCACAAAAATATGATTAAAGAAACTGTTTATAAAATTTCCGTTGAGAAAACAGGTTTCTAAGGCTTGGTAATCGAATAAAAACAGCATTGTTTTCATCTGTAATTTTAGCACAGTTGACTGTTCAAGGCATCTCCATTGCTCTAAGGGTGGTTCACAGGGCACATACATGTTCCTGATATGGTCTCTACTTAACATACAAATAACTGGATACAAATATTTTATAACAGCTATCAATATAAATGGAAAAGCACCAGTCTGACTTACCGTTTAAACACAGTTTTTAACAATCAAGTGACAGACTGTCACTATGCAGAATCCTTGGTCACATACAATGCAAACTTCCAGTCCTACACTGTGATGAAATATCAGTCATCAAAAATTTTTGTCAGTCTAAGTTTGAAAAGTTTTTGTGAAATTATGTTCTGTTTGGAAGTTTGTCACTACAGTCGTTGACTTTAAAGTAAGGACCAGTGTGGGTGGGGGTAGTCCGAAGGCATTTGGAGTAAGTAACATAGTCGAGGGAGCTACTTTAAGGGAAGGAGTGTTAATAGGTGAAATATTGCGTTTAGATTTATCAAACAAGAGGGCCAAGATGGCCCAGTATCGCTCCACTGGCTTTTTAACCCTTTACCACACAAATCGAAGTGTTAATGACCCTGAAAGACAAGGCTTTCAAAAAAACATCCTGAGAAAAGGACATGTTGTAAGCCATTTCCCTTGATTAATGTTTAAATTGAAGTGACAATATTTTGAAGCCCATGTTAAACTTGCGATCCCTGGAATGAAGGCAATTTTGACCCCAGACCTACAATATGAAACTAGAATGTGTGGTTATAAACAAAAAGATTTTTTAATCTTGCCCAATAAAAAGTCATGTAAAACAAGTTTGCTGAATAAAAGGCCCTGTAAAATATGTGATCCATGACACAGGTTTATCAAGTTTTCACTATAAAAGCCAATGTAAAACTTGTGACCCCTGGTGTGGAGTCAAACTTGACCCCCAAAGTTAAAATTTGGGCCCTCTTGGTAGAGGCCCATTATATAAAGTTACATGCAAAATTTGGTAGCCCTAGGCCTAAATATGGCTATGTACAAGTAGATTATTAAAGTTTCCTTATATAAGACCATGTAGAACTTGTGACCCCCTGGGGTGGGGCTACATTTGACCCCCTGGGCTATAATTTGGGCACCCTTGATAGAGACCCCCTAGATAAAGCTAAATGCAAAATTTGATAGCCCTAGCCCTTATAGCTAGATGCGAAAGATTTTCCTATATAAGCCCGCCCATGTAAAACATGTTACCCTCCGGAGCGAAGTCAAATTTGACCCTTGGCTATAATTTGGACACCCTTGGTACAGGTCCACTAGATAAAGCTACATGCCAAATTTGGTTGCCCTAGGCCCCATGGCTAGGTCAAAGAAGAATTTTAAAGTTCTCCCTATATAAGCCCATGTAAAACTTGTTATATAAGCCCATGTAAAACTTGTTACCCCCGGGCAGGGCCTAATTTGACCCCAGGGCTATAATTTGAACAATCTTGGCAGAGGTCCACTAGATAAAGCTACATGCCAAATTTGGTAGCTCTAGGCCCTATGGCTAGGTAGAAGAGGAATTTTAAAGTTCTCCCTAAATAAGCCCATGTATAACTTGTAACCCCCGGGGCGGGGCCAATTTTGACCCCAGGGCTATAAATTGAAGAAACTTGGTAGAGGTCCACTAGATAAAGCTACATGCCAAATTTGGTAGCCCTTGGCCTTACGGTTTCAGACAAGAAGATTTTCAAAGATTTTCAAAATTTTTCAGTTTTGTTGCCATGGCAACCAGAGTTTTTGAAGGAATTAAATTCTTTCAAGAAATTCTGAAGAGGACCATGGCAGGATCATTTCTGTGAAGTTTCATCAAAATTGGATGGGTAGTTTCAGAGAAGAAGACGTTTTAAAAAAAAGTTAACGCATGGACGGACGGACGGACGGACGGACGGACGCACGACGGACAACAGGCCATGACATAAGCCCGCTGGCCTTCGGCCAGTGGAGCTAAAAACAAACATAACAAGAACTAAATCTGCTAGAACTATACTTTGACTCTTCACCAAATGACAAAAGTTTGGACTGCTCCAAATTGAAAGAATTTGCAGAAAACAAAATGAGTATGACTAAAAATTAACAATTATTGTTCTAGAAAGGGTAGAAAACATTTTGGGAAGAAGAGAAAATGCTGGTTACCCGCACTTTCTTCTTTTCCCACTATGTTTTCAAAAGCTTTTTTCTAAGAGTTGTATAAACTCAGGATTATGGGGAAAAGGTTGAACCACAGGCCTTTGAAGCTCTATCAGTCTATCAAGTAGCACTAAAATTTTCCTTGGTCGATCATCAAACACTCATGGCACATTGGTGCATCGCCTTTATATCATGTAATATACTCAAATTTCCATGAACACCGTTTCTATAAATAGCACATTGGCGACTTTCTCTCTATATCGTATATAGTAAGACAAGGTGAGCTACGAAATTGGGAAAAAAAATTGACCCCCGTCCCCTTTCAGAGATAATATTTAACAGAAAGTGGAAAAAGAAAACATAATTACCTATGCAGATGGGTTTACAAATGATTTTTCTTCTGTACCCTGACCCTCGAAAGTTCCAAACAGCTCTTGCCATTCCGGATTGTCATGCGCCGAAGTCACACAATGACGCAGAGAATTATAACTCACATGAATTTGCTATTCAAAGGCGTGCCAACGTTTTTGACCAATGAACGGTAAAAACGCATTTGAAAATATGCAAAATGGGAGATGAAAATCATGATACTGGATTAGATGAAAACATAATTTATATCAGATGAAATATTAATTTAATAATTTCATCAATACACCAACAACAAAATATTTGACCTAGATCTATGTTTGAAAAAAAAAAAAAATTATTATTTGCTGCAGGATTATAAATCATGTGACGTCAGCGCATGGCAATCCGGAAAATGTCGAAGCTTTTGAAATCTTTTTAGATGAGAGCTATTGCTTGATGGCAAGAGCCGTTTGGAACTTTCAAAGGTCAGAATACAGTAGACAAATCATTTATGAACGCATCTGCACTGGTAACTAGGTTCATTTATCCGTTTTCGTTTAAATATTATCTCTAAAAGGGGACGTGGGTAAAATTTTCTTCAAATTCGTTGCACACCTTGTCTTACTAGATACGATAAAGAGGAATGGGCTATTTATAGTACTGGTGTCCAATAATGAAAACTTAATCCCTTGATAGACCAATGGAGTTTCAGAGGCCTATGGTTGAACTTAATCAGACTTTCTATATTATAACGGCACCAAAAAGCTTTCAAATGTATACTTAGTAGGAAAAAAGTGTATCTGCTCATTACAACCAAAGTGTATCTGGTCATTACAACCAATAGTTACTACTATTTTTCTATAATGGTTATTTATCATTCAAGAAAAAGAGTTTTCCTTTCAAAGTTTCAAAAATTTGCATCACTAATATTACTTCTCAATAAGTCAGCATGATAATGGTTTCTTTTACTGAATTTGAGAACTCTTTATCCCTTTACAGCATAATTCTGAGTTAGATTCAATGGTAACTTTAAGTACACGACTAGCATAACAATCGGAACAACAAGTCTTTCATGTTTTTCAATGCTTACCTTTAAGGCAATAGAAATAAAATTATTTGAGTATGTATTTACCTTTATAAATTCATTTACCCTCTAACAGATCCAAATTTTATTGATCTTTCTAACCGAACAAAAAAAAAAAGATGTGATACAAATTAACGACTATTCAGAAAACTGATCATATTATTCCCCACAGAAAACAAAGGTGGTAAAATTATGTTGTAGGGGAATGTTAGCTGAAAGTTGCTGTATTCAATCAATAAAAAATGTGTCTGTGTAAGGGTGAGTTATTATGAACCTAGTTTTTCAATATGCTTGGCCTCATAATTATGTAATTGTTTTTAAATTGACCATGGGATGGTATGCTGTTATATTTGTTGCTCTCTCTCCACCATTTTCAGATGTCAAAACTCACGTTGTGTTCAATGGACAAAGTCATTTAAAAAGAATTTTAAATCCGTAAAATATTTTTTCTCATGTAGTTTTTGTGAAATAACCAGGAAGAAGTAGGTACTAAGGAATTCCCAAAAAATAATTTTAGATAGATGATTTTGAGCCGATTTATAGTTCCAATAGCAACCAAATGGATCGTAACTTAGGTGCCCGAGTACAATAAAATATGGCCAGTTTCTCCTTTTTCCTCAGTTTTCTCGACTGTTTTGAGACAAAATTTCATTATATGAGCCACATGCAATTTGTGGTCTGTAGATGTTTTCCACATAAAACAGTTTGAAATTCTACAATCAAATAGAGTTTATGACCATTTACTTTACATGCTGATCAGGGATGTGGAAATCCTATGTTTGACTCGTCCAACTTGGGAAAATTCAGCATCAGACAAATGACTTTTTTCAATCTAGTTGTCTCTGGACAAGTAGAAAATAGGGGGAAAATTTTTAAACAAAGATCTGGCTTTTACATTACCAAGTGAAATACAAACAATCTCACTTTGCACAAAATGACAATTTGGATTGATATAAAGTGGGTTGAGATGTTCCCAGATTTCTAGAAACCCAGAATACACATTCGATGTACCTTTTCATTTACCAAATACGACATGTTCGGCATAATATTGGGCTGCTTTTGCACGTCAATTTTTCTTTTTGCATGGATTCATTGACCTTTGACGATAATGTCGCACACATGAATATTTAAGCTTTAATCTGATAGTCAGCTTCAATGCCGAATGGGCCGTGATTTAGCAATGATCTCCTCTGCTGGAATCCATTTTAAACCAATACAATTTTCGATCAAATGAAGCGTAAAATCAGAGAGAATGGACCATTTTTAGATCAAATCTATGAGGTACACAGAAAGTGAAATGTTTGAGACTTTGGAGGCATCTGGTAGCTCAAAACATAAATCTAAAACAGACAAGGGATATGACCAAAAGAAGACGGTGTGTTTTTAATGAAGCACTGTTGACAGAATTCCCTTGGTTGAATGCAGATAATCATGAAAATGTCTTTGTAAGGTTTGTCGAGCATATCTCTTTATTGCTGACAAGTCATCCACCATCTTCAGAGGCAAGAAAGTAGACAGAAAAGACATGCGCATGCCCTGTCTGTTAAACACGTAGCATGCATGTTCAAGCATTCAAGTAAGTCTAGAACTAAGCTAACTGATGCTATAGAATAAGCATTCTCAACAGTTGAGAAGTCAGATGCTGAATCCAACCAACCATAAAAATGCAGGGGCTCTACATGACTAAACATCAAATTGGACAGCTCGTGCAGACCGGAGTCAAAAATTTGGTCACGGTTTAGTCCGTATAATTTGGTCACCACACTTGATATAGCATTGACATGCTTAAGAAAAAATAACATCATTTTCATATTTTAATCTAAAATCCATTTTGTTGCATTTTTAAAATTGCTCAGTATATACAAAATGCTCTGCCAAAATTCTTTCAGGGAACATGATACATGTACTGTAAAACCAGAAATATTCGTTGAGTACTAATTTTCGTTGATTTCGTGGGTTGGTATGCCACAAATTCAAGTTCTCGAAAGATAGGTCCATGGCCCTCTCAAACTTAGTTGGGTGCAACTTTCATCGATTACATAATATGCCAATGTTACATTAACATGTATACACTATCAAACAGAAAATTGTTTACATCTTAATTACACCTTAGAATAATTGTTCCCATAAAGATTACCTTGAGACTTAGCCCTTACTGAATAAACATGTTGAATTTTCATTGTTTTATCTTCATTTCTTTACCATTATTCTGGCAGCTACAGCATAAATACTGATGTAGAAAATACACCTGTATGCCTAAAACCCTTTGAGAGACAAGTGACTTGGTGATAACTTTATGTAATGAAATTAGACCAAAATAACGGCAACACTAAGATTGCTTTCACCAAAGCAAACACTGTATATTTAGATCGAAGATCAGACCAAACATTCTGTCAAAAGTCAAATCTTGATCTACACAAGTCACCATTGCAACTGAAGTTTTGGAAGGTGCTTGATGGGTTTAATCTTTCCCTGCTTTTCGACATTATACAAGCACTTTCTCTTTTTTCCGTAATGTTTTCAAAGGCAGTTTCTGCAGAAGTGTGAAAAGTCGTTCCTGTGACTGTGAGAGAAATCATTTAAACCATAAGTGTGTTGTCCCTCTACAAACAATATCAAAGAATTAATAACTACTAAACCTTATTGTTTCTTTTCTTTATTTATTGGTAATCCATTTATACTTAAAACTAATGCATTAACTCTTTACCACACGAGAAAATTTTAGACTGGTCCAAATTGAAAGCATTTGCAGACGACAAAATAAAGGTGACTGAAAAATTAAAATTTGGTTTGGAAAGAGTAGAAAACACTGTGGGAAAAGGAGAAAATGCTGGTTACCAGCATTTTCTCCTTTTCCCACAATGTTTTCCAAAGGCTTCTTTCTCAGGGGCGTCAAAAGTAGGGATTGTGTGGTAATGGGTTAATCATCTTATGCATTCTTTTTGATTTCCGCTGCAAGGCTTTTTTTCAAGAAAAGAGATGGCCTTCGTTTTCCGCCGACTACACAAAACATGCGACATGGCCCAGGTTTCTAAAAACAGCCATTACTAAATGCAAAAAGGCACTATCAGCTCATGTCAAGCAGGCATGATATTGGCTCATTGTGTGATCAATTTGTGTTGACTAGCAGTCAGGATGGGATCATGAATTTCTTCTAGTAAAACAGTTGTAAACTTTTACAACAAATGCTTGCATTACAACCCTCTCGCTTTGAATTATTTACAAGTTATGTAATAAGAGGTCTTTCATTTAATTGTGTCACTAATAGGCCTTCATACCACATGACCATATGTATCACACAGAAATAACAGTATTTTCACAAGCAAGTCGTTTTGAATACTGGCATGAAACTTTGTTTTGATAGGTTCATTCTTTCAAAAGTTATTGAAAGTTAACTCTTTACCACACAATCCCGAGTTTTAACGACCCCAAGGAAGAAGCCTTTTGAAAACATTGAGGTAACCAGCATTTTCTCCTTTGCCCACAATGTTTTCTACCCTATCAAAGACAGATTCCATCGATTGAGCCACATTCAAATTGTCGTCTGCCAATGCTTTCATCTTGGCTGTCTAAAATTTTGTCGTTTGGTAACGAGTTAAAGTTGGTGCAGTCATATACACTGGCTATATTACTGAATGTATAATGAACCCAAAAGCAAAGCTTGAAATTAGGGCCTATATTAGAAGTCATGTTAGTCTAATTATTTCAGCTTCAAAAATACTTAGTGAATTATGTCAGATACATGGGGCTTCTGCAGTATCAAAACAGTCGGTTTTCAGATGGTACAAAAAATTTAAAGACGGTAGGACTTACTTAAAAAGATGCCCCCCCCCCCTCCTGGTCAACCCAAAACTGCAGCTTCCAAAGAAAATGCTGTTGCTGTGGCATATTTGATTAAGCAGGATGCCAGGCTTACATTGAAAGAAATAGCTAAGAGAGTTGGCAATCATCAGGGTCTGTTCATAAGATTTTGACCAAGGAATCAAAACTTCGTAAGATTTGCGCTCAATGGGTCCCCCACCTATTGACAGATGAACAATGGCCAAAATTCTTCTTAAAAAATACAAAAACTGACAAACGCAAAATATCAGAACTGTTCATGGGTGATGAAACTGATTTATTATTCTGAGCCCCAGAGACACGTCAATGATTAACAGTGGCTGCCAAATATATTAGAGAATTACAGTAAGCAGTCTTGTATTCCTGTGTGACCAGGACACAAGGGAAAGGGAAATCACTGCGAAAGACTTGTCAGTGCAGTCTTTATCTAGTCGATTCTGAAAGCGTTGCTGTATCTTTACAGCTGAAAATTTGACTGCAAACTTTTACAGCAGGATTTAAAGCATAACGATGTAAGTTGTGAATAATTACGAATGTATACTGATGTCCATAAACAACGCCTCATCTCCCTCTGTCGCGTCATATTTCATGAATTAAATATCGAATGCATGATTTTGTAATTTAAAAATGGACTTTGTCAATATTTCTACACACATCACATGACACAAGTGTTTAGCTAAATATTACACAAATTTAACAGCCATTTCAACAAACTCATCCCCTGAAATTCATCAGTACCATGTATGGCCTCCTTGACTTGCTATCAGTGCCTGCAGTCGCTGTCCCATGGACCCACACAGATTACGCAGGAGGTAGCGTGGAATGCGAGCCCACTCTTCATGAAGAGCATTCGTCAATTCTTGGACGTTTTGCGGCTGTGGGTTATGTTGACGTAAACGACATTCAAGGATGTGCCACATGTGTTCAATTGGGTTACAATCAGGAGAGTTAGCAGGCCATGACAGGACAGCAATATTATTGGCCATGAGAAAATTTTTGGTAAATCTGGCCGTGAGGGGGCGGGTATTGTCATGTTGAAATGTAAGGCTATGGCGTTGCTGAAACATGGGAACAACCACAGGACGAAGAACTTGGTTTACATACCGTCTGGCATTTAAATTACCATTGATAACCACTAGGTCAGTTCTAAATGTGTGGTTTATTGCTTCCCAAACCATTATACCACCACCACCAAAACGGTTGTGCTCCAGAACACAACTATGGGTGTACCGTTCATTACGTCGACGGTAAATGCGGACTCGTCCGTCGGCAGAGGTGAGGTTAAAACAGGATTCGTCACTGAAAGACCACATCACGCCAACGTCTTCCAATGTTGTTTCGAGCCCACTGCCGACGGTGGCGGTCAGTTAGCACAACACTACGGTACTGCCGCCTGCACAATATTCCACACTCCCAAAGACGTCGTCTTACTGTATTCCGACTTACATGTCTTCCACAATTCCCTATAACCATCGACATTGTGGATTGCGCTGTGACAAAACAGTTTCGCAAGTGACGTCTTGTCATACAGACGTCACACGTGGAGCACCAGGTGGGTGTCTATCAGACAAGCTCCCCGTTTCGTTTACCCGTCGAACAAGACGCACTATTGTCGATCTTGCAACGTTAAAGCGTCTTGCAACGTGACTTTGAGAAAGACCGCTTTCAAGCATGCCCAAAATGTGTGCTTTCTTCATTATTTTGTCTTGGCATTTTCGAAATTGATATTTTCAAAATATTGCTTGGAGTACTTAATTGTAGATCAATTACTGTATACACATGTGTAATTTTGACTGACATAACCACGTGGGGAAAATGCATGGGGCGCCTGGGCAAAACGGTGCCATGAGCCATGGTTGAAGAAAACAACAGACTGGCACGAAATTTCATGCTTCAGTAGATTAGAGAAGTGAAAATTCTATGGTAGGCAAAAAGTGACATATATTCTAGGTATGTACAAATCTATCGCACTTTTTTTTATGGAAGTCAGTATATTAACTGATGGACTTGAGACTGCCAATCAGATAATCAGATAAGTGTCATAAACTCTACACCCTTTGCAATCCATTATTATGCCACTGTACTCGTCAATGATCAAACCAATCTCATGATGGGCATTTTTCTTTTTCCTTTCCATGCACTCCAATAATATCATTCCTTGTTTTTTGTTTACTCCAAAAAATATTTTTTGAAAATGGAAAAATCAATGATTTTACCGTCCGACGAAAACGCGAAATTTGAAGAATCGACGAAATTTCATACTCACAATGTTATATGAAACCACAGTAAACAACTTCAAAGCAATGCTTATAAAGGAGATGTATGAATCTTGTTCAGAAGGAAACATGATAAAGAACTTCAAAGCAATGTTTGTCAAAGAGATATAGAATCCTGTTAAAAAGGGAACATGAAAAACAACTTCAAAGCAATGCTTATCAAAGAGAGGTATGAATCCTACTTAAAAGGGAACATGATAAACAACTTCAAAGCAATGCTTATCACAGAGGTATGAACCCTGTTGCAATGATAATCATAAATTAATTAAAAGAGCTTCAGTTCTAGTTTACAATCCCTGTTGTGATTTGCATTAGGGAGGTACAAATATAAAAGTTGCAGCTGTAACATAATTGTCATCTCCATAGGACCAAAATGATCATGAAAGAAAAAGCACTCAAACTTTTAGTTGATATTTTTCAGGTTGTCTTTTTTTAGGCATTGTTTCTAAATGTCTGAGAGTGTTTAATATTTGATGATGCATGTTATGTTATAGTATCCATGTTTTTCTGATGTTATGTAGCACATGATTATTCTTTCAAAGCCACAGTTTTGCAATATAAACAAGAACACGTAGAATCCTTTTGCAGTGGCTTTCCTCATTCTGCTGAAGTTCAGAGTTTTGGCATAGTTAAGATTCAAGCCAAAAGTAAAACCAGCAGCTCTTTTCTAGGCAGCAAAAAGAACAATAATACAGGTATGTTGTCAACTCAAACATGTTCCAGCAGACACTGTATTCATCAAAATATATGCACGTCTCATGCACAAACTATATTTTTGTCCTACAGCATGCTCTCAAAACAATATAATCATAAAAGCATAACCAATATTTAACCCTATACCAGATGACCCAATTCTGAACTCCAAACACAAATTGGACTTGTACAACTTACATGGTTCTGATGACTAAATTTGTTTTTGAAAGAGTAAAAGAGTTGTGGGGAATGGAGAAAATGCTGGTTACCAGCATTGCCTCCAGTTTTCCCACAGTGTTTTAAAAAGTCTCCTCAAATGGGTCATTAAAACACAGACTTGTTTGGTAAAGGGTTAATTAATACCATTTATCCGATGTGTTTCAGTAGATATTGTTGTCTGTGGCCCATCTGTGGTTTCTAAGCAATAAAATCCCGAACAAAACATCAATTACAAAAAATGTGCCAAACAAGAACATTGTAAAAGAATCAAACGCCAAAATAAAACCATGCATTAATGTTATTAAAAGGACTGTTAATTCTTTCAGCACCAAATATACAAGAGCCCTGTTGACATGGCCATCCCCCACCGAATGCTTGCTCAACAGAAGATGTGTGTCTTGTCTTTTCAGTTGGTTTGATGTCTAAAACAGCTAGATTTAAGAATTATTTTCTGGCAATGCTAAATACAAAGTACAATAAAAAAAAACTTCAACAACATACTCTTTTCTTATATAGCTGTCAAGTGTAAACATAATGAAATCAGACAGAAAAAAAAAAATCTGAAAAACAACAAAGAGCATTAAATAAAAAAATTATGGAAGGTACAGTTACCATTCTCATGTACTGCACTCCTCCCTAAAGACAACTATCCAGCTGTGAAGTAAATACAGCTCGGGTTATGCTCCAAAGAAATCTTAAGACACAAAAATTAACAAAGGGATACAACTCCAAAATATGATACTGCACTTCTCCTCAATAAAATCTGCCTACTTCTAAAGTCTCACATTGATACCTTTTATAATTTTTCAGTTATGTTCCGGACAGAATTTAAGTGTGACAAAAATCCAAAGGGCAATCACTCCTAAATTATGGCATGGAAAGTTATGGTTCTTGTACAATGCACTTCTCCTCAATGTCTTTTATCAACCTGTGAAGTTTTATGTTTATATCTCATGTAGTTTTCAAGTTATGCTCTAGACAAAATTAAAAGACAAAAAAATAGACAAAATTAAAATACAAAAAAATAACAAAGGTCAATTACTCCTTAACTATGCATCCAAGAATTATGGTTTTTTGCAATGCACTTCTCCTCAATGTGATCTATGCACCTGTGAAGTATCACAGTAGCATCATAGTTTTCAATTAATGCTCCAGACAAAATTTAAGTAAGAAAAATAACTCCTTAACTATGGGGCTGAAAGTTATGGTTCTTGTACATTGCCCTTTTCCTCAATGTCATCTATCAATCTGTAAAGTTTCGTGTTTATGTCTCATGCAGTTTTCAAGTTATGCTCTGGACAAAATTTAAGTATGAAAAATAACAAAAGGGCAATAACTCCTAAATATGAGACTGAAAGTTATGGTTCTTGTACACTGCACTTCTCCTCAATGTTATCTTGTACACTGCACTTCTCCTCAATGTTATCTATCAACCTGTGAAGTTTCATGTTTATATCTCGTCTAGTTTTCAAGTCATGCTCTGGACAAAATTTAAGTAAGAAAAATAACAAAGGGCAATTACTCCTAAATTATGCAATCAAGAATTATGGTTTTTGTGCACTGCACTTCTACTTGATGAGATCTATCTGCCTGTGAAGTATCATGTTTATACCTCTTATAGTTTTTGAGTTATGCTCCAGACAAGAAAGTGGGATGGAAGGACGGATTGACAGACAGAATGACGGACGGCTACTATTACAGCAACACCCCACCGCCTTTTTGGCAGGGATAATAAACCCATGATCTTTTAATGAATACTAAAAATACAACCCACTGAAGATCAGAAAGATTTTTATACTAAAGGTATGACAAAACAAGCGGATAGAAATTATATCCAAGATCTGACGGGACGTTCTGTGCAGCCTGGTCCTGATCTCTGTAAAGCTCTTGTTTTCGGTGTATCATGCTGAAAGAGTTAACCCTTTTCAACATTGTTTAATTTATTACTATACAGGTTATTTTAGACTAACCAAAACTATCAGCAATTATACAAATTACGCAAATATACATAACTGAATGAATAGGAACATTTCAATAAGTGACAGGATGAAAATCACTGTAGAAAAAGGAACAAGTTGTTCACAAGCATGTGCTCCTTTGCCTACAGTGATTTCTAAAGCTGTTCTCTGCAGGGACATAAAATACTTAATCAGAGTTTCTGTTTGCCTAATCAGAGCTTCTGCTAGGAGTAAGTAACATAGTCGCGGGGAGCTACTATTAGGATGGAAGTGTTAATTTGGTGAAGTATGGAGGTTTATCAAAAGATATACGACTAGTAAAGAAGAGTAACTGCTCATTACAAGCAATAGTTACAACTGCTTTTCTATAATGGTTATTTATCATTCAAGAAAAATGGATCAGCATGGTAATGCTTTCTTAGACTGAATTTGAGAACTGTTAACCCCTTTACCAAATAATTCTGAGTCAGATTCAATAGTAACTGTAAATACACAACTTGTATAACAATAGCAATAAACAAGTCTATTTCATATTTTTCAATGCTTACCTTTAAAGCCATAGGTAAAATTATGTGAGTATATACTAACCTTTTTAAATTAATTTACACTTTAACTGATAGAAATTTTATCAATCTTTCTAACTGAATAAAAGATGTGATACAAATTATTGATTATTTAAAGAATTGATCATATTATTCCCCAAAGAAAACAAAGAAGGTAATATAGTTTTTTGGGGGAATGTTAGCTGAAAGTTGCTGTATTCAAACAATCAAAAATGTGTCTGTGTAAGGATTAGTTCTCATTTCTATAAGCTATGCCTCATATACATGTAAATATTTTTTAAACTGACCATGGGATAATACATGTATGCTGTTCTATTTGTTGCACTCTCTCCACCGTTTTCAGATGTCGAAACTCACATTGCATTCAATGGAGACAGTCATTTAAAAAGAATTTTAAATCTGTGAAATATTTTTTCTCATGCAGTTTTTGTAAAATAACCAGGTAGACGTAGGTACTAAGGAATTCCCAAACAAGAGGGCCATGATCGCCCTGTATTGCTCCACTGGCTTTTTGACCCTTTACCACACAAATCGAAGCGTTAATGACCCTGAAAGAGAAGGCTTATGAAAACATTGTGGGAAAAGGACAACATGTTGTCAGCCAGTATTTTCTCCTTTTCCCACAATGTTTTCTATCCTATCAAAGACAGAAATAGTCATTTAAACCACATTCAATTTGTCTTTTGCAATGGCTTTTAACTTGGAAAAAAAATTTGTATTTGTAAAAAATTTGTCATTTCTTAAAGCGTAAAATCAACATATCATGCGCTTAATCAGGGATGCATCTAGAAATTGGCAATTTGGGGGGAAATGCCCCCCATAATTTCTGAATTTGGGGGGCAATGAACAGAATTTGGGGGGGTGCATATCAAGACTGTTTTATATGCATTGAAACTGTTTATACTAGATCTATATCAATTTTTAGACAATTCATATATGTTACCCTATAAAGAATTACATATCCACTTGATTATTCTGTATCCCTAGTTACACAAGTCATCGTTGGAAATTTACTGCCTAATCAAGTGTAAGAAAGTAACACACTTCAATTACATGGTAATTTCTATAGATCTATATAGATCTACTATAGTCTTGTTTTAGCATAATATTTAATCTTACAATTATAATATACACTGTCAAACTACTTACTAAGTATTTTGAAAGTCACTGTGATATTTGATATAGATCGAAATAATATGTCCATTTAAATGAATAACATATTTCGCTCTTAAATCACAGAAATAGATTTAGTCTACGATGAAAAAATGTTCACAAAGTTCACAGTTCTATTTAGATCTAGACATATCTAGCCAATGTTGTCTGAAAGGCATGAGTTAGCGAGTCTTTTTGTAAATAACATTTTTGGAAGTCTCCATATCGGTACGCAAAGGTGCGTCATGCACGGCTTATTTGTGGGAAGGCAATGTCACATACCTATACAGCGTCAATGTTCTGAAATTACTACATCCAATTGTGATAGGGTTACTCCATACACCAAGCATAAAATATTTTTAGAGTAAACTTTGAGCCATGGTCGACTGGCCTTCCAGGACTCCATAAAAGCAGGTCTCTTCCTTTTTGAGACCGGAGTCTCCACATTATTACTAGATCTAGTACCAGAATCATTAAAGTCATCCTAAGAATTTTCCATTGTCCTGTCTGGCGATTTCCTCTTGGCAGAAATCATGTGGCTCGACAATTCAAGGTGAAAGTTTATTTCTATCTGAACTCCCGTTTTAAAAATGGTATTACCCACACATAGTTATTTAGCACAGAAATAAAACGTCCGAAAATTGCAATTGAGATCGCTTTGGATTATTCCATTGGAAAAAGCCATGGGGAACATACAACCAAATGACGTCACAGACAGGAATTACGTAGGCAAATCGCCAGATTGTAGAGCTCGTGCTCATGACATCATTCTTTTTTCGCGGACTTTCTGTAGTAATCGTAACCATATTTGGAATACATGTTATCCATATATGGTAAATTGGGGCGGAGTCACTGAAGACAAACTGACTAGGGATCCACTCGTAACAACTCACCCAATTACGTAGCTATGTCTAACACTTGATCACCAGATCACCCGAGGTATGCCGAATGACTTTGAATCATTATTTCGGTGAAATGACAGGTCTAACTTTCAAAATTGATAGTTTTTACTGCCTTCGTTAGATCTTTTTTTTGTTTAAATTATCCTCTTTTTATGAGTGATGGACTACGAGATGAAGACTTTGTTAACCCTTTACCACACAATCACGACTTTTAACGACCCTGAGAAAAAGCCTTTTGAAAACATTGTGGGGAAAGGAGAAAATGCTGGTAACCAGCATTTTCTCCTTTTCCCACAATGTTTTCTATCCTTTCCAATACAACTTTCATTTTCTGAGTCATATTTATTTTGTCGTCTGCAAATGCTTTCAATTTGGACCAGTATAAAATTTCATCATTTGGTAACGAGTTAATTGAAATTAAGATTTATTTTTGCGGGATTTGCCCGCAGAAAATTGAAAAATAGGGGGGCAATCACAAAAATTTGCGGCAATCCCACAAGGCCACGCTCTAGATGCAACCCTGCTTAATTGGCACTGACAGAAACATACAGCTTAAAAAGTCTGTATGGTAATAAACTTACTTGGAAAACATAACTTCCCCCCTGCACAACAAAAAAAGTCATATCTTTTTAAATGCAAAGATAATGTCAGTGAATACAAGCAGGTTTATTCATTGGCATGACAGGCAAAATTCTGAAAAAAAAAGTGAATGATACAAACCTTAAATTAAGCATTCCACTCATGTGAGCATAACTATTAGCATCAAAATAAATCACTCTTCCTGAAAACAGAACATTTTCTATCAAAAAAAATTGAATACCAAACTCCAATGATGTATTTCTGCAGTTTGATAATCAAGGGAGGTAAATAGTAACAAACTTTATCCCTTATAGCATGAGTTATTTCCCTTGATTGCTATTTTCAATTGAAGTCACTATATAAGCCCATGTTAAACTTGTAATCCCTTGGGCGGGGCCAATTTTGACCCTAAGGCTATAATATGAAGAAACTTGTTAGAGGTCCATTAGATAAAGCTACATGCCAAATTTGGTAGCCCTTGGCCTTATGGTTTCAGACAAGAAGATTTTCAAAGATTTTCAATATTTTTCAGTTTTGTTGCCATGTCAACCAGAGTTTTTGAAGGAATCAAATTCTTTCAAGAAATTCTAAAGAGGACCTTGGCAGGATCATTTGTGTGAAGTTTCATCAAACTTGGAAGGGCAGTTTCAGAGAAGAAGATGTTTGAAAAAAAAAGTTAACGCACGCATGCACAGAGGGACAGACGCACGCACAACTGACACCGGGCCATGACATAAGCCTGCTGGCCTTCGGCCAGTGGAGCTAAAAAGGATTTTAGATAGATGATTTTGAGCCAATTTATAGATCTAATACCAACCAAATGGACCATAACTTAGGTGCCTGAGTACAATAAAATATAGCCAGTATGAATGGCTGAGAACACTGTTGCTGCAAAATGACTGAAATACTTTGAAAAACGCATTAAATACTATAAAATCAAAATGCATGTAGAAAGCAGGATGCCATATAAATGATTATGCAAGCCAATAAAAAATCAATGAAATTCAGATGTTCCAAGGTATTTCTCGAAAACATGCTTACATTTCTAGACTTTTACATTTTGCTTCACATCAACCCTTTACAAAACAATCCCATGTTTTCACCACCTGAAGGAGGAATGTGCTCATAAACATTGTTGAAAAGGGAGAAAATACAGACAACCAGCAGTTTCTCCTTTTTCCTCAGTTTTCTCTACCGTTTTGAGACAAAATTTCATTATATGAGCCACATGCAATATGTGGTCTGTAGATGTTTTCCACATAAACCAGTTTGAAGTTCTACCATCTAATAGGGTTACGCATTACTTTACATGCTGATATATAGGACCACTATAAATAGGATTACTATTTAACAGAAAAGATAACAATTTTCTTGAACTTGTACAAAGAGCACTTGCTTCTACAAACCAATCTAGCCTTTTGCACCAGTTTTAAAAATCTGTTTCTCAACTCTAAGCTTTCATTTCCTTGAAACTATTACTCACATCCTTAATTTTTTCATTTAAAACTTTTGAGTAGGCAGGGACGCCCAGCCACTCAATGCTCTATTTTATGCACATTAAAAAGTATGCATAATCCTTTTCCTTACAGCTTTTATTCACAGTCTTAAATTTTTCATTTAAAACATTTGAGTAGGCAGGAATTGCCCAGCCACTCAATAATACATACTATGCATATTAAATATAAAACATATTCCTTTTTCATTTTAGGAATTTTTACTATCGATTAAAAATTTTTGTTCGAGTCTTTATTACAATCTTGACTTCACCTTTTTGAGTAGATAGGGATTGCCTTGCCACTCAGTGTCTTTTATACATATCAAGATCACACATAATCCTTGTGAATTAAACTTTTTATTGCTACCATCTTATTCTAATTTTTCTACCTCAAAAAAATCTGCTTTTAATTATCATTTAATACAGACATGCTCGCTAAATGACCAAAGCTGTGGATGGGCCAAAAACAACATTCATTCTTTTTTTTAAATCTGTTGACATTATGCAACTGTGCAGGGACATAAACTATCTAAACAGTTTGTATAAACAAAAGTTACCTATGTTAAAGTTAAATACAAAACATGCACACAAAAAAAATCTTTTTTCAAGTTGCATTTAAATCAGCTACATGTAAAATTTGACTTTTTTTCACACAGTCATTTACTTGCTATACCTATGTTCAACAAGCCATGCATATTCTAATTACAATGAAAACATGTAGGAAATTTCAGTACCAAAACTGTCCCAAATATCCACCTAAATTTTTAAATATCATCCTCACACGTAGACTCATATAAGTCATATACTTAGGGAAGTAATACAAATTCTGACTGGCTAAATCATTTGGTTTAGCCAATCAGTATTGTGTTTCCTTGAAATTTAGAAATCCCTGAAATATGAACAGGTATGTCCTAGTCTAATGATGAATACAGCTCTAAACAGAAATATCTTAATCTATAGAGTAGAGTGGTAAGAAAAACCTTGCTTTTGCATACAATGGAGATCAAGATCAGACAGTGAAAAAGGTTGAGGCTAATCTGTTACTTACTCTAGCATAGACGAATCACTGACCAAACTTATGCTGATAATATTTGCATCTCCTCTTGGTTGCAAAGTTCCCTATAAATTTTCCTAACATTCCACAGAGGGATTAACAAGAAATAATTTGGGAACAAAGTCATGGACAAAGGGCCTTTGCTGCAAGAGACCAGCCGGCGTAGCTCACTTGGTAGAGCATAGCACTTGTAAACATCAAGTCTTGGCTCACTTGAGGGTTAAGGTTCTAGCCAAACAGCTGGTCATCTACAACCACTAATTATCTTTCGGATGAGACATAAAAATAAACAGAGGTCCCATGTGACGGTGCTATACAATGAGCATGTTTAAGAACTAGGCACAACTTAGGATGAGTCCTGTATCTCACATCATCTCTTGTAACAAAACTAAGTCTTCAGCGGGTGTCACCCATATGGGCAACTGGTAGCAACAATAAAAAAACCTAAATTCACTATCATTGCTGCAAGAAATGTAGACCCATTGTTACGGAATGCTTGTGACTAATCTAGTACTTTTGATGCTTTGTTTATAAACAAGATGTACTCAGAATAGTCTAGAAAGAATATTAATTTTTCATAATTACTTTGTAATTAGTGAGTGATATTAGTTGACAGTAATGTAGATACTTAACCATTTGTATAATAGGTCCATTACCTCGTCTAAAAGAAAAATTGATGTTATTAGTGCCACAAACCAGCATATATGTTTCTTGAGAAGTCCCGTGTTTTTCTCGTAAATACTTCCATAAGTTTCCATGTGTACTCAATTTTTCTGTTACAATTTACAAAGGCCCAAACACCGGAGGGTAGAAGAAAAGATAAAAAGTTGTGACATTGATGTTTCCGAAATCTAATATTTTTACTGAAGATTTTTGGATTCTCAGCTTTTAGGAGTTCTATTGAGACCAGAAATTTTATGTGTTCTTTGTGGCTTTTTCAAATTTTGAATTAACAAAATTGTAATATTTTAGGACAGTTTCAACTGTTTAGACTCTGTGAAGTGTAAGAATGAATTTATATTATAATTTGTATTGAAAATTACTGTGTTTTGTTGATTTCTCATCTATTACAAATTATTAAGTTTTAAAACAAAGTGGAATTCTTCTGCTCTTTTTGAATCTACAACATCATTTAAGCCATAGCCATGTGGTATAAAAAAGACTCTATAATACCATATGGCCTGCAACACGCGAAAAGGGGCATTCGGAAATTTGCATAAAGTGTCATCTCGGATCAGCCTGCGCTATCTGCGCAGGCTAATCTGAAAAGACTCTTTCCGTTTTTATGTAATTTTCTGTTTTGCACATGTCTACTGAAGCACAAAATCTAATGTAGTCGTAAAGTGCCGTCTCGGATTAGCCTGCACGTACTGTGCAGGCTGATCTGAGACGACACTTTACGCAAATGTCCAAATGCCCCTTTTCGCGTGTTGTGTACCATATCATGCTGAAAATAAAGCACACATCTTCTTGGTAGGGAAGCTTCTCATGACATTTTGTTGAATTACACCATGTGATTGCTAAGAATTATAGCTCTAAAATATACAAAATGTTTTGCCGAAATTCTTTTAATAACATGATAAATAACTTCAAAGCAATGCTTATCACAGAGAGGTATGAATCCTGCTAAAAAGGGAACATGATAAACAACTTCAAAGCAATGCTTATCAAAGAGAGATATGAGTCCTGTTAAACATGGAACATGATAAATAACCTCAAAGCAATGCTTATCATAGAACGGTTACATGAATCCTATTAAAAGGGGAACATGATAAACAACTTCAGAGAATGCTTATCAAAGAGAGGTGTGAATCCTGCTAAAAAGCGAACATGGTAAACATGATAAACAACTTCAAAGCAATGCTCATCATAGAGAGTTATGAATCCTGTTGCAATGGCATTCACAAATTAATTAAAAGAGCTTCGACCTGGTTCAAAATCTCTGTTATGCTAATAGCAGTATGAAAATACAAAATTAAAGGTTGCAGATGTGACATAAATGTCAACTTAAGAAAGGCTTATCAAAAAGAGGTATGAATCCCGTTAAAAAGAAAACACAATAAATAATTTCAAAGCAATGCTTATTAAAGAAAGGTATGAATCCTGTTACAATGACATTCACAAATCAGTTGACTTTTCTGCCGATTTTGATTGACAGGTCATATGAGACAATCAAAACACAGTATAGCGTGTCATGTAAACATTAAGGTTAAACAAAGTTACACACTTTACTACGGTAAATTACTATCTTTTTTTCCCCCTATAAATCAAAGAGGATTGGAATATAAAACAACTATTTCAAGATGGATTCAAGATGCAGAAAAGAATCATGTGGTTGGTAGTTGTTACATTATATACCCCGAAAGGCAAACCAAATTTATCCATTCAAAAAACCTTGATCTACATAAAAGGTCGCCTGTAGAATTAACCAGGATTCCGAAAAACCTGCCATTCTACCAAACGACAGATAAGCAGATTTTTTTAAAAGCTTTCGAGAAAGAAATAACAATAATGCCAAAGTGTATTTTTATACAACCCTATTGAAATCTGACTGAACGAACATCTTTTAAAGTTCAAACCATTACTAGTAACAAAATATTAGTTTCGTCTATTTTGAAAACCTTTGCAGTTGACAAATTAAACGTTGCTCAAATGATGAGATTTGTCTTTGAAAGGGTAGAAAATGTCTCGGGAAAAAGAGAAAGGTTTTTAAAAGTTTCTTCCTTAAAGGTCGTTAAAACACAGGACTGTGTGGTAAAGGGTTATATTGTAAATAATTTTCTTATATTGTGTACTGTCATAATGACATGTCATACTGACAAAATGTCTTAAAAACTTATGCTTCTTTCTTCTTTTAATAATAATATATGTTGCCGACAATGTATTTTTACTTTAAATGCTGTGACCTAACATGGAATTACTAACGTATAGCTTGCGCTATTTTCGATTCCCGATATCTCGTAAATATAGCATTATTCAAAGTATTTTTTCTTGTTACCTTGCCAATTTAGTCTCAATTGGTAAGATGGGAGAAAAACTTGGGGTGGTTAAATAAGAATAAAACATCAACTATAATATAACTAAAATAAGCTCTCTTTCTCTATGTATTTCACGCTATTTTCTGGTTTGTTTGTCGGGCGTAGCAACCGAAATACCTCCTTACTAAGGTGGGTATGCCAAACTCGCATTTGCAGAAAGGTCAATTAGAAGTGCTTTGGCTCCTGGATCAATCCCTGATGTGCTTAGTATTAGAAAGCAACAAATATATAGATTGCAGCTAGGACATAATTATCATCTCCATAGGACCAGAACAATTATGATGGAAAATCAAAAAGCACTCAAACTTTTAGTTTAAACGTGTAATTTTCTGAAAGTCTTTGTCTAAGCATTTTTTCTAAATGTTTCAGAGTGGTTAATATTTGATGCCACATGTTCACAGTGTAGGACCAGAAGTATGCATTGTATGTGACTTGGGATTTTGTACAGTGAGGGTCTGTCACTTGTTAAAAATTGTGTTCAGACTGTAAGTCAAGCTGGTGCTTTTTTCATTAATTTTGATAGTTATTATACAATAATCCAATCCAGTGGTAAAGTGTGTGACTTGAAACCTGGAGGCCCGGGGTTCGAGCCGCACTGGATCCACTGGGTCTTACGTGGGAGCATCCCTTGGAAAGACACTTCAGAGCTGTCACCATGATATGACTGAAATAATGTTGAAAGCGGCTTAAAATGCCATTCAATCATAAACCATCCAGTTAATTGTTTATGTATAGACTATATCAGGAAAATGTGTGTGCCCTGTTAACCTTCCGTAGAGCAATGGGGATGTCTTGATCATTTGACTGTGCTAAAAATACAGATATCTTGTCCAAAAACTATACCATTTTTATTTGATTACTCAGTGTTAAAGAACCTGTTCACTCAACGGAGAATATATATACAGTTTCTTAATTAATATTTTTGTGAAAATATTTCAATTTTTTGTAACAAAGTCGACCGCAATATTCCCTATCCTTTGTTTAAAACAGCATGTTGAGAAAAGAAATTTGTACTATCACTTGTAAGCGCTTAATAGATCTCAGGCCACTGTACAACAAAAAAATTCTCAATGTGCAATTTTAAAAGAATGAGAATGAAGATTCTAATCGACTTTGTTACCAAACCTTGACATGATTTCAGAAAATTTAAATAAAGAAACTGTTTATATATTTTAAATCGAGAAAACAGGTTTTTAATATTGAGTAATCGAATAGAAACAGCATCATTTTAGGACAAAATAATCTGTATTTTTAGCACCGTCAACTGATCAAGGCATCTCTTTTGCCATGAGGCTGGTTCAAAGCACACACACATGCTCCTGATACGGTCTATACATGTATAAATGAGATCACCAGCCTGATTGACTACACAATTTTTAACACCAAAGTGACAGGCCGTCACTGTACAGAATCCCAAGTCACACAACATGCATACTTTCTGTCCTAAAATGTGGTGTTATGGTATCCCTGCTTTTCTGATGTTACATAGTAATGATTATTCTTTCAAAGCCACAGTTTTGCAATGTAAAAAAGAACCTGTAGTTGTTTCATAGAAAAAGAAGAGAGAATCCTTTTGCAGTGGCTTTCCTCATTCTGCTGAAGTCTAGAGTTTTGGCATAGCTAAGACTCATACCAAAAGTACAACCAGAAGCTCTTTCCTAGGCAGCAAATAGAACTATAATACAAGTATGTTTTCAACTCAAACATGTTCCAGCAGATACTGTATTCATCACAATAAATGCACTTCTCATGCCACAAACTATATCGTATTTTTGTCCTATGGCATGCTTTCAAAACAATAAAATCAATCATAAAAGCATAACCAATATTTAACCCTATACCAGAAGACCAAATTCTAGACTTGTGCAACTTGAAAGCATCCAATTCGAAAGCATTTGAAGACATCAAAATTGGCATATTACATGTGGATCTGATGAAAGGGTAAAAGAATTGTGGGAAATGAAGTAAATGTTGATTACCAGCATTGCCTTCTTTTCCCAAAATGTTTTCAAAGTCTTCTTCGAATTGTTCATTAAAACACAGAATTGTTTAGTAAAGGGTTAATCAATACCGTTTATCCGATGTGTTTCAGTAGATATTGTTGTCTGTGGCCAGTCTGTGGTTTCTAAGCAATAAAATCCCAAACAAAACATCAATTACAAAAAGAAATTTGTGCCAAACAAGAAAGTTGTTAAAGAATCAAACGCCAAAATAAAACCATGCATTCCTGTTATTAAAAGGACTGTTGATTCTTTTAGCACCAAATATATAAACACATCCTTTTTTGAATACTTATAATACAACTGACTGAAGATCACAAAGATTTTTATATTCAAAGTATGACAAAACAAGCAGATAGAAATTATATCCAAGATCTGACGGGACATTCTGTGCAGTCTGGTCCTGATCTCTGCAAAGCTCTTGTTTTTGGGATATTGTGCTGAAAGAGTTAACCCTTTTCAACATTGTTTAATTTATTACTGTACAGATTATGTTAGACTAACAAAAACTATCAGCAATTACACAAAGGATATATATAAATTGTATGAAAAGGTACATTTCATTATTCAATTTTTTTACCGGATAAAAATCACTGTAGAAAAAAGAGCAAATGTTGTTCACAAGCATGTGCTCCTTTGCCTACAGTGATTTCAAAAGCTGTTTGCTGCAGAGGCGTAAAATACTTAATCAGAGTTTCTGTTTGCCTAAGATTTTATTGATTACATGAAACTCCGCGTCCCTGAAAAAGCCAAGTCCCATTGTGTTTCTTCTGAGTCCCATTTTTGTCTACATAAATCATAAGTTAGATATCTTAAAACCATGTGGAAAGAAGAAACTGGCCTTTACAACATTTTTTTTTCTTTTTCCACATTTCTGTCTGTCAGACAATAACAGTTTTAAAGATCATAATAATGCATTTCCCTGACCCATGAATAAATTTTAAATGGATTTGCTTGTAGAACTAATAAATAACAAGCAATTTCGTTGAAATGATATCTCCCTCCAAAAAAGACCTTTTCAAACTTTTATGCGACCGCTATCAGTCAGCCATTTCAGATCAAATCAAAAATAGATCAAATCTTGATAATTTCACTGCATTAGACATTTGTCGTATTTTTATTTAAACATGGACAGAAACAACTTCAAAGTAAGTACAAGTATGCTTTTTAATGATTTGTTGGCAAAAGTAAATGACCATCAGTTGCCTTAAACGACCATTAAGTTATCCTTTTAAGGTTATGCACAATGTATAAAATTTGACACTTCACAATTTGCTTACCTGATGAAGGGATGGCTCGTTTTAATCCCCCATGTATTTGTTTAAGAATGACATCAAACGATAATACATGTAAAGTTCTATCCTCATTTATTTTCAGACATAATCCATTCTTTCCGTTTTAATGACAACCATCAAGGGAATTTAGTAATAATATGGTGCAGGCTACTCACTTTGTCTTGTGGGCAGCTCGTATCGACCGATCGATGCTGCCAGTTTGGATGTTGTGTTGAAAGTGTAGTCAGGTATACATGGCCCCCAACAGGGAAACTGCTTTTACGTGGGTTTTGCCAGTGTACAGGATATATATGTTCAGGGCATATTATCCACTCAGATCACGAGAAATTTCTTTGCAGTGTAATAAAGATACATGTACTTATATGTTGTAAAGGGAAACCCTGCTTAATTTGTTCACTGATGGCGTAAGTTATAAAAAAACAAAGAACAAGTAAACCAAACTGGCCGATATGGACTGAAACCTTTTTTCACTATTAGTTATAAATTTTCTGCATGAGATAGGACCATTCAGCTTCATGATTCAGACACTTGTTACACAAAATTGATTCTATGGACCCATAATTATGTGATAACTTGCTTGATATCATGTATCAGAGATGCATTAAACCCCCTTTTGCCACAGTGCTACTCAAATGAAATGGACATTCTCAGACAGGTAATAGTAATGATGTAAATATTACAATTTTAACTCTACCAAACAATCCCTGGTTTTAACGACCCCAAGGAAGAGGCCTTCTGAAAACACTGTGGGAAAAGGAGAAAATGCTGGTAACCAGCATTTTCTCCTTTTCCCACAATGTTTTCTACTCTTCCAAAGTCAACTTTCAATTTTTGAGTCACGTTTATTTTGTCGTCTGCAAATGCTTTCAAATTGGACCAGTCCAAAATTTTGCCGTTTGGTAAAGAGTTAAAGCTTTTGCTGTCAGAATATCTGGCAAAGCAGTAATGGTAGTGTAGATCCAAGATAAGACTGCAGGTTCTGTACAGTCAGGTCTTGATCTACAAATTACCACAGCACTACAGAGGGGTACAACAAACAAAATTATTATAACAGTACAAATTCACAGTGCTTATAAATGAAACAAACAAGCAAATAAACCAACATAAAGTAGGAAAAGCCCAACACAGTAAGAAAATATCTAAAGCTATGGTCACATTTACGTTCATGCATGTAGTTGTCCGTAGTTCATTTCAAATGTAGTCTGTTGTAGTATTACTACGGTCAACTAGGTTGAAGTACGTACAAAGTAGGTTCAAAATTGGCAAAAAGGGGAAACATAGAAAGTTTAAGTAGGTTGAACTACATGTAACTACAGTCAACTACATTAACTACAAGCAAGGTGGCTTGGGTTAACTCTTTACCACACAATCCTGACTTTTAACGACCCTGAGAAAGAAGCCTATAGAAAACATTGTGGGAAAAGGAGAAAATGCTGGTAACCAGCATTTTCTCCTTTTCCCACAATATTTTTTACCCTATCAAAATGAGAAATCATCATATTACCAATATTTAATTTGTTGTCTGCAGAGGCTTTGAATTTGGTCCAGGCCAAAAATATTTCGTTTGGTAAAGAGTTAACTAGGGGATCACTACATCTTAATTATGGGTGACTATGTTACAGTACGTATGAACTACGTCCTAAGTAAGCACAACTACAGTTAGTTAGTGTCAACTGTGTAAAGCTATGGCAAAATGTTGTGGCTGCACCTGCTAAGTACGGGTAAGCTACAATCATTGTGCTTTTGGAAGCTGATGAGCCAGAAATTGCTGATCGCTTTTTTTGCCATACTGCCTTGGAAGAAAAGATGTTCTTCCAAAACTGCGGTCAACTACAGCACACACTATGGTTAAGTAGGGTTAATTACATTTAACAAAGGTCAATGACCTTCAAACTATGGTCACAGTAGGGTCACAACATTGTAGTTAATCGTAACCAGTTTTTGAACATGTTCAAAAATTATGTACTTACTACGGGCAAATCATAAGTTCAAACAACATTCATTACTACGTTGAACTACAGTTATCTACATAAACTCAAGAAATTTGTCCTCATTTATACCCAGAAACAACAACAGCAATAGCTCAGAAGGCCTCCAAAGCATGGAATGCATTTCTATCCATCGTAATCTGTGCAACCTTGCAGCCTTGTAGGGGCAACATTTATTAAAGAATGAAGAGTAGCACCCATCTTCTCCACATGCTCTCAAGCAAGACTTTTTTTGCAAGACATTCTGAAGGGAAAGAAGGTTTGAACTTTCTTCTGGCTACCTGAAAGTATTCCTTTTATTGGAACCCTTATTTCTGCCTGATTAACCCTTACCAAACAAAAATTTTTTATACTAGTCAAAATTGAAAGCATTTGCAGATGACAAAATAAATGTGACTGAAAGATGAAATTTGGTTTTCGAAGGGTAGAAAAGATAGTGGGAAAAGGAGAAAATGCTGGTTACCACCATTTTCTCCTTTTTCCATGATGCTTTCAAAAGGCTTCTTTCTCAGGGTCCTTAAAAGTCGGGATTGTGTAGTAAAGGGTGCATAACACTTTCTCTAAATCTGGTGGGTCACCATGCCATCATATGGAAAACAAGCTATCATTTACTGCAAATACATCCAATACATGCTACAAACAAATACCTCCATCACTGGAGCACAGTCAGCTGAGACATTCAAGAAATACAAAACTAATTTGAAGCCATTATCAAAGTCAAGTAACAACTCAGCTCACAAATTCATTATTTTGTCCTCATTAAAATACATTTTGATACAGCTGAGGATGATCAGTAGTTGAAAAACAAAATTGAGGAAACCAAACATCGACCACTATTTTTCAAAACTTACCACATTGCTTTCAAGTAAGTTTCTTTAGGCAAGTTTCGTTTTCCAGAACATTTCTCTTGTTTCTTCTGACATTCTTTGTTAGTAAATATTTACTACAGAAGAGAGCCATTGGACCTAAAGGGCTCACCCAAGTAAAGTGATCTAGGATTCATGAAGTTAAAGAGATCCAAGTGGTGATGATGTAGATTACATACAGAAAACATTCAGTGTATATAATGGGAACTACAACTTTTCTCAATACCAAACTTGTACAGTATGTGACACTAGTTGACCTGGAAGCAGCCCTAACGTTCATGAGAATTTGACTGGAAATGAGGCCTAAAGCTTCTGAGTTTTGTCCCATTGACCTACTTCTTGAGCCTGTAAGACACATTTTAACTCTTTACCAGATGACAAAATTTTAGACAAGTCCAAATTCAAAGCATGTGCAGACGACAAATCAAATGCTGCTCCAATGATGGCATTTGTCCTTGGAAGGATAGAAAACATTGTGGGAAAAGGAGAAAACGCTAGTTACCAGCATTTTCTCCTTTTCTTACAATGTTTTCAAAAGGCCTGTGTCTCAAGGTCGTTAAAACACGGGATTGTTTGGGAAAAGGTTAAAATCTGTCCAAGACACTAGTCATACATTTTGACCCCGGTCATGAGAATTGAAAATTCTTGAGAGAGTGCACAAGGTCTTTCTAAGACTTTTCCTGGTGGCCTTTATTTTCTTTGCCATACTTGACCTATTTTCAGACTCTTTTTGAAATATAATCATAAGAGTTCTGATCTTCTTTTCTGAGTATTAGACTGAAAATAAGGCATTTAGAGTGCACACAAGGTTTTTCTGGAATTTTTCAAAGTCACCTACTTTTGAACCACCATGATCCAATTTCAATTTCATCGGAGGTATCAACAGGTCAAACATACTGACCAAATTTAATACTTATTTGATTGAAAATGTGGCCGCAAGAGTGCACACAAGGTTTTACTGAGATTTGTCCCTGTGATCACTTTTTTACCAAATGTTGCCCTATTTCTTCCTCAACCAAAATGTCATGAAGACAAACATTCTGGTGACTTTCATGAGTATTACACAGAACATGACTTGTGGTCTCTAGAGTGCACACAATGTTTTCTAAAATTTATCTCAGTGACCTTGGACTTGTTGCAACTATAAAATCTGAACTTATCAAAAATATAACCTAAAGAAACATTCTGGTCAACTTTAAAGAGTATCTGACAGAAAATGTGGCCTCTTGAGGGCACACAAGGCTTTTCTGAGATATGTCCCTGTGACCTACTTTTTCACCTGATGTTACCCAATTCTGCTTTCATCCAACATATTATCAAACAAGCATTCTGGCTAATTTTCATGAGTATTGGACTAAAAATATAGTCTCTAGAGTGCACACAATGTAATTTTTGTCACCCGCACAGACAATGCCTGACAGACACACAGGACACAGCATGATAACAAAAGCTTATCTTGGGCACTTTTTGCTCAGATGAGCTACAAATGCTCACAAGATCACAGGTTAAGCCATCACCAAACAGAATATTTCTAAACATAGCATTTAACCCTCCATTAGACATAAATTTGTTAGAATGAGAACTGGGTTCATTTCAGAGAGTGTTTATTTTGCCAAAAGCATGTTTTAGGGAGTTTTGTGCAATGAAAAATATAGGGCAGGCCTGGAGAATGCAAAAAAAGTGCAATCTGGCGCAGTTGGAATACCTGCCATGTTAGTTCCAGATTGAAACACAAACTATTTGTCGGAAATGAAGGAAATGCTGGTAATTGTAACATGTCTGTCGTTGATAAAACATGAGTAAGAATATTAAATTAGCATGCAAATTTTATCATTGGCTAATATTGACGAATTATTGACCTCAACCCAGCTGTCTTTTCTTGTCATGATTGTTCTGCAGATTAATGAGAGGAAATGAGAGAATATGTTCTAATTTGAAATCTTTCCAGCAAAAATTGTAAAATCCCAAGACCTCGATGAAGGTCAAGTAAGTTTTGATTACAAAGTGGTGCAATCAGCTATTCAAATAAATAGTAGTCCCAGATGATATTTTAAAACAGACTTACACAGTGTATTTTTTTTCTGTAACACTCTAGTACCATATGTACAGAAACGTTTCTAATCCAAGTTGACTAGCCCAATATACCTTATTCCTTGTCCTGGATTTGTTTTGAAGCACATCATGTTGTGCTTCTACTAAGAGTTTAGGGGTTATTAATTTCAATACTGATCTTGAGAATTTCATCTCTCTATTGGTGGACTGAACAGCAGGCAAAACATTACCCTTAAACTCCACTTTGTTCATAATGTTGGTCCCTTTTGTGCAATATGGTCAGCACACTTCAGGTCTTTTAAAGGGTCAAGGGCCCATCTTAGGCAAAAGCTGAAAAGAACGCTGGGACATTGAAAACTTTCTGCAGATGCCAATTGAACTAGCTCTAATGACAGAATTTGCACCTAATACCCCCATTCCACTAGGCCGCGATCTATGGCGCTCTGTGCGCTCATACAGAGCGCCGTAGATTGCCTAAGATCGCTACCGGATTGGTGATTATGAAGACACTCCTGCTCAGATAACAACCAGATGACCGAGTGCAACTGCATCTCTAATGGTCGCTATCAGATCACATTGGAGCGCGATGACCAGCATACTGGCGAACATTTTCGCTCTTGAGCGATCCGATAGCACTCCAGTTACAATGTTTACGTTCAAGTTGCTTCGATAGCAATTTAAGCGATTAAGTAGCGATGTGACGGCGTTCTGAACAGATCGCCACGGATCTTTGTGCAAGGGAGTAGACTGATGGCAATCTTGGCGATCCGTTAAAGATCTGTTAGTGTTCTTGGGGTTCTTGGCGCTCTGCATGGTGATCTACGGCGCTCTGTGAGAGCGCCGTAAATCGCGGCCTAGTGGAATGGGGGTATAACATTGCAGAAAATTTTGTGGGAAAAAGGAGGAAATGCTGGTTACCACAATGTTTTTAAAGGCCTTACCTCTCAGGGTCATTAAAACTCAGGATTGTGTGGTAAAGGGTTAAAGAGGCACAAGTGCAGCTGACAAGAGGAGATTATATGAGAGAAAGGAAAATGTATTCTTTGACTGATAATGAGGAGCAATTTTTTCAAAGTTGGAGAAACAGCTTATTAAAATAAGTACTGGTAATTGCTCCTTTTCAAGCAAGGATTTTGAAGTCTCTATGATGCAGGGGTGTTTAAAGGTTGTATTTTGTATGGTTAGAAGAAGGTGCATAATAATAACACATTTCAATACATGTACCTTGTACATCTATTTGTGTGGTATGACTGACTGTAGTAGTCCCTTTTGTAATAGAATATCTTTCAGTTTGTGAACCATAACAAGAGCGCAGCATGAAGGTGTCAGTACTTAGCTCAAGTTGCTTATAGAAATCTACTAGGTATTTATGATTTCAAGCAATAATACTGCTAAAATCAAAGACGCATAACTGTTACAATAAAATATTGAGGGTTACATGCCCTATTGGTAAATGCTTCCCAGTTCATAGCTAACAACTAACCCAAATTTGTTTGTTTGCTTGTTTGTATTGGAGTTTCACGCTGTTTTAACAGCTATGGTCATATCATATTGGCCAGTGCACCTAGGCATGTGTTTCCTGGCTTTCAAACACCAGTGCTGATACAACTTTCTTTCAAAGCCACTGACTACTTTGTCACATGCGTCAGAGGTGAGAGGCGAAAAAATTGCCAAAAAGAAAGTTTGCCACGATCGAGTACTGTAAACCAGGAAAAGTTCACGTCAAAAAATGTTTGCGTTTTCATACATTCGAGTATTTATGCGGCGTTTTACTTTCGCGGACTTGAGGAGGCCGCTAATCCCGCGGAACAAAACACGCCTTGAAGAAAATGCATACTTGCTCAGTATGTTGAACATTTTTAATCTCGCATAATTACACAATACCTGACCATCGGTCATTAGTCAAGTGCGTCAGTGAACAGTTTTGGGTAAACATTTTGAGAGCTGTGTTAAGGTCGGCTATTGTTGACTTGGATGAATAGAACATTTTGGTAGAAGTGGATCGTATGGCAAAATGTCAATACGTAGTTATTTTACTCCTAAAGATAAAATGAAAATGAGGAAATTGAAGACAGAATTGAGGATCCTTTGGATACCATTTTACCAACATGTAGCACGAGTAGTGATATTCAGTGTGCTAATTCTGATATAAAGGAGATCATTAAAACTGGTGTAAAGAGAAAAAGGGGTAGTTAGTGAGTTTTTCTATCAACCCATTGTTCAGTTTCACACTTTGTAGTTTACACAAAAGGCAAACTCTTACATGTGGTGACACAGTACATGTAAAATTAACACCTTTTCACTTACGTAATTATATACTAATATTAAGTTTGGATCTGAAAAAATACAACAAGAAAGAGAATTGATTAAAAGTAGATGGTATCACTCGGGTTTGCTTGAAAAACAATAAAGAGATACAGTAATTAGCAATGAATATATTTATAGACTCTGACTGATATAGCCTTTCTGTGTTGACAAAAGTATTTGTTCAAGTTCTTTTGTTCTATTTTGTATTTTCCCGTTTGTCATTTTGAAAAGTTTATGTGATTTGTACCAGTAATGTAGAAGAAATAAACTGTTCACTGACACCCTATTTCAAAAAAGTTGTTTGCCTTGTACGGTAGAAAATAGGTAAATGGATACACATCTTCTAGTAAGTTTTCTACAGAGAAACTTCTCCTAGCGACTAAAGTTCGTGTTTTCATGACAAGTGAGTGATTCACGGCATATTACTTTCGCGGATCAAACCCTGCCGTGAAAGACGCTAACTTAAAATGCGCGAAACCATTTCCTGGTTTACAGTTTCTTGCCCCCAACCACCAGGTCACAGAGTAAGATACACTAACCAATCAGCCACCCAGACAAGCCAGCCCAAAGTTGAGGCTAATTATCTTCAGTAATGACAGATACATCAGAATTGTCCAAAGTTTCACCTACGATGAGGTAGACTACAACAGGGCTATGACAAAATGTTGATGTGTTTTTTTTTCTTAAGCAACCTAACAAGTAATTACTCCTTTTCCAACAAGGATTTAAAAATGTGTCAGATGCAAGTTGCATTTTGTATGGTTAGAAGATGGTGCATAACAATTTAGTTCAAATACATTGGAATAACAGTTTAGTTCAAACACACTGCAAGAACAGTTTAGTTCAAACACATTACAGTAACAGTTTAAACACATTACAATACCTTCTACAGCTATTCCTGTGGTCTGACTGACAGTAGTAGTCATTGTTGTAAAAGTAGTTCTTTCAGCTTTTGAATCATGAAAGAGACAAACTTTTCAGTGGATGAACAATATTGTCAGGGTTCTGGGTTGCTCAGTGGTAAAGAGTAGGATTTGTAGCCAGGAGGCTCGGGTTTGAGTGTCACTGGAAGCAATGGGTTTTTTGTGGGAGTATCCTTGGGCAAGACACTTCAAAGCCCTAGCCCAGTACTGGTGAAACCATGACATAGTACATGTATGAGCAAGCTGTCACAGTGACAATGACTGAAATAATGTTGAAAATGGGTTAAAATACCATTCAATCCATTAAACAATGATGCCAGGTTCATAAAACACCTGTGGCTGTACATAAATCATTTATCACATAACAAAATTTTAGACAGATCCAAATTCAAAGCATTTGCAGACAACAACTTCAATGTGGCTCAAATAACTGAATTTGCATTTGAAAGGGAAGAAAACATTGTGGGAAAGGAGAAAATGCTGGATACCAGCATTTTCTCCTTTCCAACAATGTTTCCAAAACAGTTTTTCCTCAGAGATGCTGTGTGGTAACAAGTTAAAGTTTTCTGTGATTTTTCTGTGATCTGACTTTTATTTAAATAATCCGAGTGAAACTGCAGTATATCTTGACCTCTAGAGTGCCAAATAAACCCAGGAGTCATTTTCAATCTAGCAATTAGATCAAAATCATTGCAATTTAAAGGTTGCTCTTGTTCAGAATGCCTAAGAAAAACGGACATTGTCGATCAAAGATCCGATTGCATGTTTAGTGCTGTCTGATCTTGATCCACACTGCCTACCAAGGCTACTGTAGTTGGGATAGGCACTTTAGAGGTTAACTCTTTACCAGATGACAACATTTTAGACATGTCAAAAACATTTACAGAAAACAACTAAAATTGCCTTAAATGTGGGAAATTGTTATTGAAAAGCTAGAAAACAACCAAACCATTGTGGAAAAGGAGGAAAATGCTGTTTACTAATGTATTCAAAAGCCTTTTCCCTGACTTTCTTAAAAACACAAGACTATATCGTAACAAGTTGAATCAACTGTTATTCTATTGGTGATAATAAGATTCTTCTTAAATTCAAATAATGTACTAGATAAATATCTTGCTGACAAGTTCATTTTGAAAGCATTTGTAGGGGATTCGGTCAGTGTGGCGCAAATGTTAGAAAAATAAGTTGTTTCCAAACACCTTTTCAAAAATTTGCATCCCTCAAAATTTCAAAACAAGATGTTTGCAAACAGTGTGATAATACTATCATTAAACCTGGGCACAAGTTCACTATATTTGCATGTATTGCTAAAAAAGATCATTAAAATAAAGCACGCAAGACAGAAAAAGCCATTTACTGTATACGTGGATATATACGCATGTCAAAAAATTTGCGAATTACCAATTACAGACATTTTGCCTTGGGAAATGTTTGCAAATTCAAGACCATGGTTATTTCTTGGTATACTTGTAATAAAATGTGTTAACAAAAAAGCTTGCGAATTTTTTCAAATTCGCGAAATCGCAAAAGTTTCCACGTCGCAAAAATTTCCACTTACACAGTAGATAATAATTTCATTGAAGTTCCACCATTTTTCCTTGCAGTATATTATAACAAAAAACACATGATTTCTCACCCCGATATTCAACCCGAATTTGAGCTTATTATAGATATTCTTAACTCATATTGTATATCGATAACAATGCTGCTGCAGCCTTCAACTCATTACCAAACGACAAAATTTCATACTCGACCAAATTGAAGCCATTTGCAGACAACAAAATAAATGTAGCTAAAATGATGAAATTTATCTTTGACAGAGTGGAAAACATTGTGGGGAAATGGGAGAAAATGCTGGTTACCAGCAGTTTCTCCATTTCCCAAAATGTTTTCTAAAGCCTTTGTTAAAACTCTGGATTGTGTGGTAAAGGGTTAGTTTCCTTTAAGTATTTATCACACAATCCAATTTTAAACATGTCCAAATAGAAAGCACTTGCAGACGACAAATCAAAGGTGGCTCATATGATTGATGTTGCTTTTCATTGAGTAGGAAAAGGAGAAAATACTGGTTACCTTTTCCCACAATGTTTTCAAAAGGCTTCTTCCGAAAAAGTTGTTCAAACTCCGTATTATGTGGTAAAAGTTTAAAGTTGTTCACTATCTCTGGCCAAGGTAATACAGGTAAAAAGGGGTATCTTCATTCTTTATTCATATGCAGATACCAACTTCTGCCTGCAAACCCTTGACCTGGCTGTTAGGTGAAGAAGTTTACGTAAAAAAAGCCCATACATACCTGTAGAAGTAGTCGTATCTTCCGGAAATGGCAATGTTAGATTACATAAACCTGAAAAAACATCAAATATCAGACTTAACTGATTGACCGAATGGTGTTTAACACGGCTTTTAACATTATGTCCTGGGTTTCAATAGCACTAAGCTAGGACTTTGTAGTATCTTGCCCAAGAACACTCCCACGAAAACCCCAGTGCTTTCAGTGAGGCTCGAACCCGGGGTCTCAAAGTAACAAGTTCAACATTTTACCACTAAGCCAAGAAGGACCCTAAAAATCAAAGGGTAATCTTTTTTGGAATAAGAACTGAGACACACAGCATGCTGCATAACATAGTATTTACATGTACTGTAATTCATCGATTGAACAAAAGATTTTCAGGAACTTTTTTTCCTTCAGTTGCTAAAACTCAAGATTGTATTGTAAAGGGTAGCTCAGTTTGACATCTTCTGATCAGAGTCCCTCCAAAGTGCCTTTTAAGCCTTTGTAATAACTTTGAGCAACAAAAGTACAAACATACAGCACAAAATATGAAGCATGAGCAAAACTCACTGTTTCATTACGAGGAAAAAGTTTAGGTATCATCATAAAATGAAAAATGCTTGACAACCAACATAAGAAAGTAGGAATCTAATTCTATATCATTGATAATATGGAAAACATGGATTTGTCATATTACCTAGAAATCTTAATCTTCTTGAAATCTCAAAAAAGAACTCCTAAAATTCAGGCCTTGGAATTTCAAATTCACTTAACTTAGTCTGATCACTGATAACGGTACTGCCCATAGAAATTCGAGATCAGTGAAATTCTCTGAAGGGACACTTAGCTGCACAAACCACTTGTCAGAACAATCCAGTGGATCAAGTTAACCCTTTCCCAAACAATCCCTCGTTTTTACAACCCTGAGATAGAAGCCTTTTGAAAACATTGTGGGAAAAGGAGAAAATGCTGGTTTCCAGCATTTTCTCCTATTCCCACAGTGTTTTCAAAGGGCTTCTTTCTCAGGGTCGTGAAAACCCGGAATTGTTTGGGAAAGGGTTAAGGATTAATACTGAGCCCTGGCATGTTTGATTCCAAAAGTACTACTGAAATCACAGAAGGGAGCCAACTCAAAATCTCTTGAGGTCTATCTGCCCTAGCAGAGTAAGTTCCCCTTTTGATATAATTATTTAATAACCAGATAGATGGTTGAAGTACATCTCTTCAGATATGTCAAAGATATTAAAAGAATGTCAATTTTTTTTTTTTTGCAAAACAATGACAACGGGGCAATGACAACACATCAAAATCGTCTTAAAAAACAATTGAGGTAAAAATTAAAAGACAAAGAGATTAAGAAATGTTTGAAGATGAAAAATACCATCACAGCCTGAGATTATCAAAAACCACGCCAATTTCATACTGTTCACCCCATAACAACTTCTGAGGATCCCTGTATGGAACTTTTACCATGATATTTAACCCTTGCGGCTTAGAGCACTGGAGGCTTAAAGTTGCTTTTGCTGGCAATGTAGATCAAGATCACCACAAAACATGCTGTCTGATCTTGCGTCAATACTGTCTGCTACTTTGCAGTGTTTCTCCCAGCTTCAAATTTTTGAGGGTCATTTGTGACCCCTATTCCGAATTTTTGGGGGTAATACAAAAATTTTGAGGGTCACCTATATAAATGCCTTTTTTTTTTCCAAGCTATTTAAATTCACGTTTAGGGACCTTTCCCTGTGACTCCACCAACTCGAAACTAAAACTATTTTCTTAGGCTGACAAGACCCGGTTATTTGTTGCATTTGTTGATTTTTCATTTTTTTTTCACATTTTCGAGGTGTTTACTTGGGGAAGGGACAACAAAACAGTCTGCAAGTCCTCTCTGTTTTTCTTTTTCGGTTTACCTGTTATTCAGTTTCGGAAAGCGTCACAGACCATACACATTTCAAACGGGGCGACAAATTGACCTTCCTATAGTTATTCTGTACCTGTTAATTATTACTAAACAAGAGCTTCGTATGTGTGACTGTGTCTGTGAGAAGCCATTTGGTAGCAATTCATGTTCTTTAATTCTTTTTTTGTGCAGTACTGGCAGATATTTATCAATAAATTATCAATAAAATCAGTTTCAGACACTGGGCCCCGTATCATGAACTCTCAGTATAAAATAATCATGGCGTACGAAATCTTTCTCTGCATACGAACCTTAATTTGCCCCATAGTGTTTCTGCTCGACGTCATGGTGTGCATTATAAACTATTGCTTTGATTGGACTGGTATTTTTTGGTTGCGTCAGAAAAGATGCACACGACGAATTTTAGTGCGTCAGCTAAGAAATCAATGCATCAAAAACGCAAGAAATGCGCTCCGGGAGAAACACTGACATTGTTACATATTCTTGTCCAAACAACCTTAAGAAAGTAGTATTTCAGCTCTTCTTGCTTATTTAAAAGGTCATTCAGCACTCTGTGGTTTAACTCTTAAAACTCCTTTCATGTCTATAGTTGCTATTGGGGGAGTGTAGATCAAGATCAGGCTGCACAAAATGTGCAGCCTGTTCTTTGATCTACAATATCCATTTTGCTGAAACACTGTAGACAAAAGCAACCATCAAATGCAGTTATTTGGGTTGTATTTCTAAAATGAAAATGTCTGATAGGTTTGTTTGGCACTCCATGGGTTAACATGCATTTTGACTTCATTTTGATATGCCTCTGGAGCTTATTCAAACTTCATGACAAACTGCGACTTTGGTCTTCACAAGTATAATAATATTGTTTTCATTTGTCACAGTATTTTCTCAATTGCCTTTATATCTTACATGATTTTTGTACATTGCAAAGTGTATTTTACATTTTGCCCCGTCTACTGTGAGAAGCCTAGACAGATAGCTCAGTGGTTAGCCTATCTGACTTGTGACCTGGCAATTGCAAATTTGATACCTGGTTGAGGCAAACTTTCATTCTGGCGATTTTTCACCTCTCATCTCTGACGCATGTGAGAAGAGTAGGCAGTGGCTTGGAAAAAAAGTTGTGTCAGTACTTGAGTGAGAAAGCCAGGAAACACATGGCATGACCCAAGATGTTAAAAGGGTGTTAAGCTCCAATACAGAAACTAACTGTGAGAAGACAAATATTTTACATTCCTCTTTCTGATAACACGTTTGTTTGTTTATACATGTATTATAATTATATATTGTGTTTAATGCCATTTTCATAATCTATTTCTGTTTTATTGCACCTACCCATGAACCTATCAATGCTAACCCTGACCAGTACTTTGCAAAAAATATTCTTCCCAATGGCTGCTTTCCCACATATCTATCATCAAAACAATAATCAGCTGTGACAGGGAATTAATCCTGTCATAATGACTATCATAGATCCTTTGAAAGAAATGGGCCAAGTTGGGGGTACAAAACCAGCCATCCCAATCTTGAGCCCTGTACATGTATGTTACTACGATAGCTACCTGGCTCAGCTGACATGTTCATACCAACTTCTAAGTATATTACAACAAAGAAAAAAAGCCAAATGACCCTTCATTCAAAGTGTTTTCTTTCTTCATTTAGCTCTTTAGCACACAATCCCAAGTTTTAACAACCCTGAAGAAGATTCAAGAAGGCTTCTGAAAACATTGTGGGAAAAGGAGAAAATGCTGGTAACCAGCATTTTCTCCTCTCCCCACGTTTGCTATTCTGATACAAATCCCACTATTATTACAGTGTTCATTTTGTTGTCTGCAGATGCTTTCACATTGGACCAGTCTAAAATTTTGTCATTTGGTAAAGAGTTCACCTCTTACCCTATGATTATGGCATTCTATATTTGAGCCATGCTCTGGCAAAAGGGAGCTTGATGCATCTCCGTGATGCATTATACCAAGTAAGAAATCTTATCATTAGAGATCCATAAAATCCATTTTGTCTCACAACCGACTGAATCATGAGGTAGAATTATCCTTTGACTTGCAGAAAATTCATAGATAGCGAAAAGTTTCAGCCCATGTTAGCCTGCGCGTACTGCACAGGCTAACATGGGTTGATACTTTTCGCAGATGCATTAAGCCCCCTTTTGCCAGAGCATGGCTCATTTATAAACCTTTTGAAAAGAGGAAGACTTGGTTGTAACTAACAAACAATAACTAGTTTTTCAACATTATTTTTCATGTCACCTATGAGCTAAGACAGAAATTTTCCTTATTAACCCCTTAAGTGATGGAACTATCTTCAAGTGCTTTTGTAGACTGTGTAGATCAAGATCAGGCTACATTGTACATTAAACATGCAGTCTGATCTTAAACCCACACTGCCTGCTACTTTGTTACATATTCTGACCAAAATGACCATCAAATAAAAATAATTCAGCTGTTCTGCCTGATTAACCCTTTACCACACAATGACGCCTTTTGACGCCCCTAAAAAAGAGGCCTTTTGAAAACATTGTGGGAAAAGGAGAAAATGCTGGTAACCAGCATTTTCTCCTTTTCCCACAAAGTTTTCTACCCTATCAAAGAAAAGTTGCGTCATTTGAGCCACTATGAAATTGTCGTCTACAAATGCTTTCGATTTGGATAGGTCTAAAATTTTGCCGTGTGGTAAAGGGTTAAAAAAGCCATCTAGTACCCATACTAACAGAGGCATATTTCATAGATGCAAAAGAATACTCAAAGACAGATGATAACTATATCTGACTGGTGATAACATGTATTCTGCACCCTAAAAGATTAGATATTCATTATCAAATATTACATCATCTAATATTAGATACCTGATGTTTAATAGTATCTGTCCTTATTCCAAGTGTTAAATTTTTCTACTCATTTCAATTCAAAAAACTTAAAGCAAATGCCCTTTTGCAGACATTATAAAATTTCATTTGATATATGGAACATAGGCATTATCTATATATTATTTAATATAAATAAAGGTCAGAAGGAGATTTCACCCTTTACTAAACATTCAAAAAATTTTATTACCATAAGAAGAAAGCCTCTCTGAAACACCATTGGAAAAGGATAAAAACGTTGGCAACCAGCAATTTCTCCTTTTCCCACTTTATTTTCTAGCCTTTCAAGGACAAAAACTATCATTTTAGCCATATTTGATTTAATGTCTGTAAATGGACAGATCTGGTAAAGGGTTAATTTCTACAAATATAACTACCCTTTCCATGACAATTTTTATTAGGTAAGCAACAATTTCCCAGCTGTCTGCAAATGGTTTTAATATGGACAGGTTAAAAACTTTGTTCTGCGGTATAGGGTAAGTGATAGTGGATCAGACACCCACACCCTATTTATAGTGATTCTGTCTATATTTGGAAACATATCAGAGCCTGGTTTTCACTGGTAACCAGCTTGAAATACGTGTTTAAAGAGGCAACCCCATAACGATAATGACTCAGACAAAATCGATGATGAGTCGGACATGCGTGATTTTGAGTCGAACAATAGGTATTACTACTTTATTATACCTAATAAGTGGTTAAACCTTAATCAAACAATCCCCGAGTTTTATCTTTCCTGATACAGAATGCTGATAACTAACATTTTCTTCTTTTCTCGGAATGATTTCTACCCTTTCTAAGACAAACTTCACCATTTTTGCACATTCATCTTGTCGTCTGCAAATGCTTTGAATTAGGTCAAGCTCTGAGCTTTGCCATCGCAAAGAGTTAAAACGGAGACATTGACCTATTTCAAACTTGAACAGATGGAAGAGCGAAGGTATAACTGTCGTTAGAAATTTATTTTTGTATCGAGTTGACAACATGACGCGATTTTTTGGCTCATCATATCAGTCTGCTTTTCAAGGTTTCCTGCTCTGCATCTCCGCTCCTCCAAGTATGCCTACTTTTAGTGGTAATAGAGATTCAGAACCGATCAATCGACAAATAAATGATGGACGTTAACGTATCTTATAGTTACATGTATTCCTATGCAATTAACTATGAAGTATGTTAGAGTCAATCTTTATTTTCGTGACTGCATTGCTGTCCAGAACGTAGGTCACTGAAATGTAGACATTGGAAGCAAATATGAGACTGCGTAATAAATGCCATCTGATCTTTATATACACAAGTTAGAGTAGAGTATTATTTAACCTAATTTCGAAAAAACTTGAGAATTCAGTGAACTATGTCTTAACATAGCAGATGGTACGACGCAAGTTCAGATTGCAAGTTCAATGCAAGTTCAGTCGAATTGCTCCAAGCCGTCTGTAAAATGGCTTAAATTAGTCAAATAAGAAGTTGAGCACACAGACACCTTTCAAACTTTGTGACAAGAAAAAAAGGAAAAAGGTTTAAGCTACTAGAATTGAATTCTCACTCCAAAAACGTTTTCACATCCATTTTATGATCACATTGATCTAGTCACCGGATATCATTTTTTTTTTAACTTTGTAATCTAAAAATAGAAGAAAAAAGTTGAAACTGTTTTTATCAACACCGTTTGCAGGAAATTTCGAAAAATTCAATCAGACCAAAACGTAAGATTGATCATTTTGTGACTGGATCTTCACATTATCATCCCGGACCACATTATTATAACATTATTACAAGAGGTTTTTCAGTTTACTGGATAATGAACCACGCTCTATAAGTGGTGGCTTCATGATTCTATGACACTTATCCACTCTAGTAGTCTGAGCAGACAGACTTCCAGTTGCATGACATCAGAACTGTGCATAATGACAGCGTAAACTTGCATTATAACGTTCTTGAACAACCTATTTTGAAGAATAAAATGGCAAAGCATACAGCAGTAGGCCTTACTTTAACAAAATAAAAAGTGAACAGTTCAACTACAACAAAACCCTCTTCCACTGTACTGAAACTTATAAAGCAACCGAGCTTGATTGAAACAACGTTAAAGTGCCATTTTAAATGACTAATTTTCCTTCGTGAAAAGGGGTTTAATGCATCTGCATGATGTCATGATTGTCCATGCCCTTGCAGTCTGGTAGGGCTGATAATTTCAATTAAGAAATGAAGATATACTTTCTATGATAAATATGTAGAATAAATACAAAAACAAGAGGGCCATCATGGCCCTGTATCGCTCCACTGGCTTTTTAACCCTTTACCACACAAATCAAAGTGTTAATGACCCTGAAAGAGAAGGCTTTCAAAAACATTGTGAGAAAAGGACAACATGTTGTCAGCCAGTATTTTCTCCTTTTCCCACAACATTTCCTAACCTATCAAAGACAAAAATAGTCATTTAAGCTACATTCAATTTGTCTTTTTGCAATGGCTTTAAACTTGGTACAGTAAAAAAAAATTGTCATTTCTTAAAGAGTAAAATTAACGTATCATGCACTTAATTGGCATTGACAGAGACATACAGCATAAAAAGACTGTATGGTAATAAACTTACTTTGAAAAACATAACCTCCACCCCGCCCGCCAAACAAAAACAGTCATATCTTTTTAAATGCAAAGATAATGTCAGTGAATACAAGCAGGTTTATTCATTAGCATGAAAGGTAAAGTTCTGAAAAAACTTGAGTGATAGAAACCTTACTTTAAATTAAACATTCCATTCATGTGAGCATAACCATTAGCATCAAAATAAATCACTTTCCCTTAAAACAGAACATTTCCTCTCCAAAAAACTTGAATACCAAACTCCAATAATGTATTTCTGCAATTTGATAATCAAGGGAGGTAAATAGTAACAAACTTTATCTTGTATAACAGGAGTTATTTCCCTTGATTACTATTTTAAATTACAGTCACTATATAAGCCCATTTTAAACTTGTGATCTCTGGGGCAGAGCCAATTTTGACCCCAGGGCTATAATATGAGGGAATTTGATAGAGGTCTATTAGATAAAGCTACATGCCAAATTTGGTAGCCCTGGACCTTATGGTTTCAGATAAGAAGATTTTCAACGATGTTCAATATTTTTCAGTTTTGTTGCCATGGCAACCAGAGTTTTTGAAGGAATCAAATTCTTTCAAGAATTCTAAAGAGGACCATGGCAGGATCATTTCTGTAAAGTTTCATCAAATTTGGATAGGTAGTTTCAGAGAAGAAGTTTGAAAAAAAAAGTTAACGCACAGACGGACGGACACACGCACGCACTCACGACGGACACCGGGCCATGACATAAGCCCACTGGCCTTCGGCCAGTGGAGCTAATAAAAAGTTTTCTCAAACATTAGCCTGTGCAGACTGCTAGGGCTGACACTTGTCACAGAATCATGAAACTCACCTTTAAAGAGCTTGGTTCATATCCGATCACGTGTTATCAAAAAGTTAAATATTATATATTGGGCTTTATATAACACATCAAGGCGAAATACTCGTAGTAATGGCATTTCATTTCATGATGTTTTCACCTGAAATGTTTTTGAAGTGGAAAAAGGTGTACAAGAAACATGAACAGAGTGGATTTATACGACCACAAGTAGTGTTCCATTTTAGTTTTCACTATTGCGGATAGTGCTTTATCTATTGTATCCAGGAATGAAAATGTTAAGGGATGATCTGTCGAATTGGACTGTCCAGCTCAATATCAAATCCGTACTTTTCCATGTCCGACTCAGTATCAAATCAATGGATGAAGTAAATTGGAAAGTTTAGCCTTTCACACTGAAAAACCTTTCTCAAATGCTACTAAATGTCAAGTAAACTGAAAAATTCCTTGTAATAATGTTATATGAGTGTTGTCCGGGACGATTATCAATGTAAATATCCAATAACAAAATTACCAATCTTACTTTTTGGGCTGATTGAAGCTTTCAAAATTGACCGAAAACAGTGTTTATAAAAACAGGTTCCAAAAAGAGCGGAAATATGTCACAAAATTACAAACAACTTCTTCGCAGAGAATAAATACAGATAGGAATTTACAGAATAGAGTTTCTTAAATTTCGCGGCCAGTAACAGGTGCGAATTCACGTTAAAAAATGTCCGACTCTAGATCGTGTCCGACTTACTATCACTTTACCCTATTACATTGAATGCCTTGTTAAATATTATGAATCACCCTGTAGCTAACATAAAAACAAGAGGGCCATGATGGCCCTGTATCGCTCCACTGGCTTTTTAACCCTTTACCACACAAATCAAAGAGTTGATGACCCTGCAAGAGAAGGCTTTCGAAAACATTGATCATTTTCAGGCAATACAAGCAGGTTTATTCATTTGCATGAAAGGTAAAGTTCATGGAAAAAAATACTGAATGATAGAAACCTTACTTTGAATATAATATTCCACTCATGTGAGCATAACTATTAGCATCAGAAAGAATCACTCTTCCTGAAAACAGAATATTTTCTATCAAAAAACCTAAATACCTAGCACCAATCATGTATCACTGCGGTTTGATAATCAAGGGAGGTAAATAGTAATAAGCTTTATCCTTTATAAGAAGAGTTATTTCCCTTGATATTTAAATGGAAGTGACTATATATGGAACCCCATCTTAAACTTGTGATCCCTGGAATGGAGCCAATTTTGACCCCAGGCCTATAATATGAAGAAACTTGTTAAAGGTCCATTAGATAAAGCCACATGACAAATTTAGAAACCCTGGGCCCTATGGTTTCAGAGACAGAGAGCCAGATAAGCTGCGTATTTGCTTATTTTACACAAGCTGGAATAGAAATTAAGCAACAAAACTACTTTAGAAGCGTATCAAATACGCAGATGCTTCCTAGGATAAGCAACCGTTTTATGACCAAGCCAGATGAATTATTTGAACTCTGATGTTCACTTCTTATGATTATACGTCGGCTTTCCACAATTACATATAAAAGAATTTGTCTTTCTAGTTAACGCAGCGTATCTCGGAGGCCTGTATTGAACTGTAATGTATCAGCAGAAATCGCAGACTCGTGGTACCAAATCACAAAAATAACATCGGAGCTAGATCCTGAATCGGGGGTAGGTACCGAACAGTGCCGAGTGTCACCGAAAATATTTGCCAAAATTTATAAAACTATTTGCCTTATTCCAAATTATATAGCACATTACCATGTTCAAACAATGCACATAACTGATAATTCATCTTAGATTAAAAATGACATAAACATTAAGAAATTATCTATATGTACTTTCCTTCTAACACCTATCGAAAATCATTTTCCACATAATTCAACAATTTTGATTTTCAAGTTATAAATTGTTTACCCAATTATCAGTATAAAGAATCACTTTGAAAACATATCCGTAACGTATTATCAATTCTCGGGTGAGTGAGTCGGCGATTTCTGTCGCAAGCGTAAGGTACTCTAATGTTCGGCTCATATTACTTACAGGGAATCAAGTAGGCCTACCGATACACGTGAAATGAAATTATTTCGAAATCTGACCAGCGGTTTCAGAGAAGAAGAATTTTGAAGAATTCCTTCATTTCTATATGGTGCAAGAAGCCCCCATTCACCAGAGCCACATTTTTTGATGGATTAAAATTTTACGAACAATTTTTAAAAAGGGTCACCCAAGGAGCATATCTGTGAAATTATTTCAAAATCTGACCCGTGGTTTCAGAGGAGAAGATTTTTAAAGAATTCCCTAAAAAATTCCATTTGGTTGCAATGGCAACCAGAGTTTTTGATGGAATCAAATTCTGTGAACAGTTTTTAAAGAGGACCTTCCAAGGAACATTCCAGCCAAGTTTGGTCCAAATCCGCCCAGTGGTTTAGGAGGAGTTGATGTTTAAAGAATTGTTGACGACACACGACACACGACGCACGACGGACACCAGGTGATCCTAAAAGCTCCCCTTGAGCACGTTGTGCTCAAGTGAGCTAAAAAGTTAACATACGGATGGACGCACAACGGACAAAAGGCCATAACATAAGCCTGCTGGCCTTCGGCCAGTGGAGCTAAAAAACTTGTCTAGCACCAATCATGTATCACTGCAGCTTGATAATCAAGGGAGGTAAATAGTAACGAACTTTATCTTTCATAGAGTTATTTCCCTTGATTAATGTTTAAATTGAAGTGACAATATTTTGAAGCCCATGTTAAACTTGCGATCCCTGGAATGAAGGCAATTTTGACCCCAGACCTACAATATGAAACTAGAATGTGTGGTTATAAACAAAAAGATTTTTTAATCTTGCCCAATAAAAAGTCATGTAAAACAAGTTTGCTGAATAAAAGGCCCTGTAAAATATGTGATCCATGACACAGGTTTATCAAGTTTTCACTATAAAAGCCAATGTAAAACTTGTGACCCCTGGTGTGGAGTCAAACTTGACCCCCAAAGTTAAAATTTGGGCCCTCTTGGTAGAGGCCCATTATATAAAGTTACATGCAAAATTTGGTAGCCCTAGGCCTAAATATGGCTATGTACAAGTATATTATTAAAGTTTCCTTATATAAGACCATGTAGAACTTGTGACCCCCTGGGGTGGGGCTACATTTGACCCCCTGGGCTATAATTTGGGCACCCTTGATAGAGACCCCCTAGATAAAGCTAAATGCAAAATTTGATAGCCCTAGCCCTTATAGCTAGACGCGAAAGATTTTCCTATATAAGCCCGCCCATGTAAAACATGTTACCCCCCAGGGCGAAGTCAAATTTGACCCTCGGCTATAATTTGGACACCCTTGGTACAGGTCCACTAGATAAAGCTACATGCAAAATTTGGTCGCCCTAGGCCCCATGGCTAGGTCAAAGAAGAATTTTAAAGTTCTCCCTATATAAGCGCATGTAAAACTTGTTATATAAGCCAATGTAAAACTTGTTACCCCCGGGCAGGGCCTAATTTGACCCCAGGGCTATAATTTGAACAATCTTGGCAGAGGTCCACTAGATAAAGCTACATGCCAAATTTGGTAGCTCTAGGCCCTATGGCTAGGTAGAAGAGGAATTTTAAAGTTCTCCCTAAATAAGCCCATGTAAAACTTGTGACCCCCGGGGCGGGGCCAATTTTGACCCCAGGGCTATAAATTGAAGAAACTTGGTAGAGGTCTACTAGATAAAGCTACATGCCAAATTTGGTAGCCCTTGGCCTTACGGTTTCAGACAAGAAGATTTTCAAAGATTTTCAAAATTTTTCAGTTTTGTTGCCATGGCAACCAGAGTTTTTGAAGGAATTAAATTCTTTCAATGAATTCTGAAGAGGACTATGGCAGGATCATTTCTGTGAAGTTTCATCAAAATTGGATGGGTAGTTTCAGAGAAGAAGACGTTTTAAAAAAAAGTGGACGGACGGACAGACGGACGGACGCACGACGGACAACAGGCCATGACATAAGCCCGCTGGCCTTCGGCCAGTGGAGCTAACAAGAGGGCCATGATGGCCCTGTATCTCTCCACTGGCTAATAAGTAAAAACCCTACATGCCAAACGTTACAATTCTTGGCCAATTGGTTTCAAACTAGAAGACATACAAAATTTTCTCTATAAAATCCCTTGAGAAAGTTATGAACCCAGGGCAAAGACATTTTTGACCACAAAGCTATAATTACTTGAATCCTGGTAGAGGTCCCCAATTAAAGCCCAGTACCAAATGATACAGGTCTAAAATATATGGTTATAAATAAGATTTTCCAAGTTTCCTCCATAAAAGGCCCTGTAAAACATGAGACCCCTGAGACAGAGCTAAATTTGGTAGCCCTTGGTCTTATGGTTAGTAACAAGAAGATTTCTAAAGTTTTCCCTAAGTAAGCCTATGTAAATCTTGTGACCCCCGGGCTGAAGCTAAATTTGACCCTAGGGCTATAATTTGGGCACTCTAATAGAGGCTCACAAGGTAAAGCTACATGCAAAATTTGGTGGCCAAAGGCCTTATGGCTAGGTAGAGGTAGATTTCTAAAGTTTTTAATATATAAGGCCATGTAAAACTTGTGACCCCTGGGGCAGGGCCACTTTTGACCCTAGGGCTATGATTTGAAGAAACTTGGTAGAGGTCAATCGTATAAATTTACATGCCAAATTTGGTAGCCCTGGGCACTATGGTTTCAGACAAGAAGATTTGTTGCCATGGCAACCAGAGTTTTTTAAGGAATCAAATTCTTTCAATAAATTCTGAAGAGGACGATGGCAGGATCATTTCTGTAAAGTTTCATCAAAGTTGGATGGGTAGTTTCAGACAAGAAGATGTTTGAAACAGAAGTTAACGCGCACACACACACGGATGGACAAATGCATGCATGACGGACACCACGCTATGACATTAACCAGCCAGCCTTCAGCTTGTGGAGCTAACAAGACCACCAAATGCTGGCGCCAATATTTTTCAGTGAACTTTAACCCTTTCCTCACAATCCTGAGTCTTAATGATTGTTAAACAAAAGGCTTTTGAAAACATTGAGGGAAAAGGAGAAAATGCTGGTAACCAGCATTTGCCCCCTTTTCCTTCAATGCTCCCAACCTCATCAAAGGCACAAATGTTCAATTTAGCAACATTAAATCTGTCCTTTGCAAATTTTTTTCAATTAGGTCCAGTCCACAAATTTTTTATTTGGTAAAGACCTAACTCAAAAAAGAGACATAAATGTGTCAAAAATGTTTCAGGGCTGATTGGCCTTTTTGAGGAGATTCCCCTTTTCATAGCTTTAATAACAGAGATAAGGAAAAGATACCAAAGTTTTTGCACGACAATGATGCTGACAACAATGCAGGCGACAAAATGCTAAAGTTTCGCATGACTATAATGCAGAAAACAGTGCAGATGACAACAGAAATATGACAGCAGCTGGTTTTCAAGAACACAAATAAGCTAAAAATGCACCTACGAAAGTAAGTTTTATAGTTTTCCCAATGTGTTGCATTATTCCTTATGTAGGAAAATGATCTGTGAAACAGTTCTGAGCCTCGCGGAGGAAGTGGTGGTGGCTGCCAACCTCGGCACCATTCACGGCCCTCTGCCTGTAAGAGAAAAAAACAATCTTATCTCTATACCAAAAAACAAAAGTTTGGACTTGTCCAAATTGAAAGCAGTTGCAGATGAAATTTTAAAATTGGCTGAAATGATGGTAATAGTCAGTAAAACTATAGAAAACTTTGTGGGAAAAGGAGAAAATGCTGGTTACCAGTATTTTCTCCTTTTCCCACTTGGTTTTCCAAAGTCTTTTCCTAAAATTCGTTAGAACTTGGATTATGTGGTAAAGAGTTAACCCTTGACAACACAATCCTGAGTCTTAACAATCTTCAAAGAGTTGGCTTTTGAAACACTGTGGGAAAAAAGAAAACACTTGTACCTAGTATTTTCTCCTTTTCTTACAAGGTGTTCTAGACTTTCACAGACTATAACCATCATTTCAGCTGATTTTAAAACGTCTTCCATAATGTTTTCTACTCTGTCAAAGACAGAAATCATCATTTCAAATACATCTAATTTGTGGTCTGCAAAGTTGAGTGGTTTCAATTCGGTTGTGTCCAAAATATTATCGTTTGGTAATGAGTTAAACACTTTTTGACAAACTGGAGGGTACAGACTTTTGAAAACATTGTGGAAAAGGGAAAAATGCTGGTTGTCTTCTATCCTGTCAAAGTCCATCACTTAGCCACTTTTAATCTTTTGTCTGCAAATACTTTCAATATGGATGAATTTACAGTTTTGTCACTTTGTATAGAGCAAATCAGTAATGTCTGTTACCATCATTCATCCTTTTTTATTAACAAATGTTTTCTGAGGCCTTTTCCCAAAGAGTCCTAAAATTTGAGACTGTTAGGCTAATGGTTCATTCTTTTTCGAGTAGACTGTAAAAGGTAGAAAATTACTGTAAGGGCCAAAAAACTAACAGTTTAGGTACACAGTACTTTATACATGTAATATTACAGTGACCAAATTCTCCATGGCAAGTATTACAAAATACAGTGACAAAAGATAAATTTTCATCATACAGAAAGCAGAAAGGAAACAAGTGATTAATAATCCCTTTCTTTCACAAACTTAGTTGCATCTGCACTAAGAGTAGATTAACATCAGACCACACCAATTTTTACTAGCCTTTTTTAAGGATTGATTGATTGTATGGTGTTTAACGCCGTTTTCAACATTATTTCAGTTATATCGCGGCGGCCAGTGCACCTATCCATGCGTTCCTGGAGTCTCTTTTACCAGTACTTCGCACAATTTTCTTTCCAAGCCACGGGCTGCTTTCCCACATAATCATCGTCAAAACAATGGTCAGCAGTGGGAGAGGAATGAATCCTGTCGCAGTGACTATCATCAATCCTTGGAAAGAAATTGGCCGAGCCAGGGGTCGTAGCCAGGGATCGAACCCTGGACCCCATGTTCTCAAGTCCTGCACGCTACCGACTGAGCTACCGGGGCTCGGCCCTTTTTTAAGGAGGATATGTCGAAAGTCTAATCTAAAGTAAATTTATTTCAATGGGTAATTAGGTAGTTAACTCATTACCAAAGGACAAAATTTTATCAGACTTGTCCAAATTGAAAGTATTTGCAGGCCTCAAATTATGTGTTCATGAAAGTGCAGGAAATTTCTGGAAAGGGACAAAATGCTGGTTACCAGCATTTTCTCCTTTTTCCAAAATGTTTCCAAAAGCTGTTCTAACCAGGGTCATTAATGCACAGGATTGTTAAGAAAAGGCTTAATTTACTTTTGATTTGGACTAGTCTTTTTTAAATACTGTCATTTAGTAAGGAGTGAAGACCATTTTTCTCATTTTACTAGAATCATGTGTATTCCAAGGCTGATTTGTATGAAAATTTCTACATTAATTTCTTTGCCAGGCCACAAATTTCTACATTCATCTCTATTGCAGGCATCTGCAATTCAAATGTGGGTAAAACCGCTGGATTCGTCTCTGAATGTGTAGAAAATATTAGGCCTAAAAAAAAAAATAGTTTGTTTAGGGTAACATCTCCAAAAATCTTAGGTAGGGTAGGGACGAATTTTTTTTTTTTTTAAATTCCCCCCCCGCCCAAAAAAAAAAACCATTTTGAAATGGTGGTATTTGCTTTCGAAAATGGAAAAAAAAGAGAAAATGGTGGCTACCAGCTCTGAGTCCCTTTTCTCATTATGTGTTCAAAAGACCTCTAGTCTGTCACTAACTTTCCGATTGTGCGGTAAATGGTCAAATTCTATCTAAACTATACTTCTATATTTGCATCTTTTTTCCCCACCGAATGCTGTCCACTTTTGTTTAACTCTTTTCTGAATTGAAATTTTTTAGACTTGTCCAAATTAAAAGTATTTGCTGACAACAAAACAAATGTAATTCACAAATTGAAATTTGTTTTGGGAAGGGTAGAAAACATGGGAAACAAAGAAAATATGGGTTTATAGCATTTTCTCCTTTTCTCTCAATTTTCTCACAATGTTTTCAAGTTTTTTTTTAAGGATTGTTAAAACTGTGGATTGTGTGGTAAAGAGCTAAAACAGCTGAAAAAGTGAAAAACATTTATTTGCAAGTTTCTAAATAAACTGAATAAATACTAGAATGTTTCGTTTGTTTTTATGTTTAATACCCTCCCCCTCCAGAACACTTTAGAGGACTATATATATTATACTGATTTAAAGTAAACATTTTATCTGTAGAAAAGTTGGGTTAACAAAGGTTATGCATATTGTTTTTTATCTAGAACACACATTCTTGACACAACTTTGAAATTACAAGTATCCACTTTTGTAGTCCTTCAGAGTTATAATGTGAAACAAGAGTGTCGTCATCACAATATACGCCGCCACATGCTGCTATTTCAAGCAGCTAGCTTTAGAGACTAAAGTGTTGGAATTTCTAGCACCTACCTGGGTAGCTCAATGGATATATTGTGTTACTTGTGATCTAAAAGTTTTACGCATGGACTGATGGATGGACAGACAGACGCACAACGGACTCATTGGTTATTGGCTTTGATTAAGCAATAAAAATATGAAGTTTCATGAAATTATGTACATTAGTTGGAGATACATTGATGAAAAACATTTTTTTTCCCATGACACAGCAATAAATTCCAAAACCCTGACAATATGCGCTAGGTCACATGATCTGTGAAAATTTCATCCAAATCCACTGAGATATGTCAAGTAATTAAAGAGATATTGGTGAAAAATGAAATATAACATGAAGCCCCCTTTTTCCATGATGCAACTATAAATCGCAAAACCTTGACAATCTGCACTAGGTCACATGATGAGAAACATTCTATGAACAATTTATCCAAATCCGTCAAGAAATGTGGGAGGAGTTGCGTTCACAAGAAACAGACTTTTGTAAGGATGGACGCAGTTTAAATTTGACATGAAGCCCCCTTTTTCCATGACACAGTAATAAATTCCAAAACCCTGACAATATGCGCTAGGTCACATGATCTGTGAAAATTTCATCCAAATCCGTTGAGATATGTCCAGTATTAATTAAAGAGATATTGGTGAAAAATGAAATACAACATGAAGCCCCCTTTTTCCATGATGCAGCTATGAATTGCAAAACCTTGACAATATGCGCTAGGTCACATGATGAGAAACATCCTGTGAAAATTTTACCCAAATCCGTCAAGAAATATGGGAGAAGTGCTGCTGCTCCTCAATTTTATATAGATCAGACACATTTTACCTGGAAACTAAAGTGGCATCACTTGCCGGAAGTGTAGGAGAGATTAGAAAGCCTTGGAAAATTTTTGCATAGCGGCTCCTAGCCTAGGCAGTTTCAGGTTTTTCTTTAAGACCAGGTAGGGTAAATCAAGCTGAGTGAAACGGAGGGGGGGGCAGAGCAAGAACAAGGCGAGTTTGGGTAGATTTATATTTTCCGAAAGAAATTATTGTTGCCTCATTGTAACAGAGATAGAAAAAAAATATGAAAATACCTGTCTAATATGAAGACCTATCAACGCTTGATACAAATCTAAACTTCTATCGTTGCCGTCGTCTAGTTTAGTCCACAGTCCGTCCTGTCAGATAAGTTGCAAGAGAAACGTCCATTAAAATTTTTCGAATGTTATATCTGCATTGAACACCTTAATTGTTCGTAGTTCTGGAGCATGCTAGCACTTTTGCCAAATGAACAGAATTTGTTCAATCTGAAATCTAGCAAACCGAAAGTAGCGACAATGCACTACAGAACCGGAAATGCGGTGATGACAACAGAGATGACGGGATCCTGTCTATATTTTACGCGAAGAAAAGCGAAAATCACAAGTAAAAGTTCGTTACACAGTCTGTATAGTACCGCAGTATTTCGGGCGTGATTTGTTGTAGAAGATAAAACTGGTACCCGTTTGTCTTTTGTAACCGTGCGATAGGATATGAATGTTCGATAAACAGAAGTTCCTGTGTGGAGTTAGCGAAAAAGCCCGATCTCTCCGCCTGCTTGTATGTATTTTTAGAAATGGAAAACCCACGTTATTGCGTTTGACAATTTGTGTTTAAGGTCGGTTCATTATACTCCGATACAGATAGCTTTTGTACAGGCGTAGGAGTTTTCATGCATAATTATGTATGTAGTAGTACATGATTGTACACCTATAATATAATGCGCAATATTTGCCGAAACAGGCATCCTGTGACACAGTATGACAAAATGCTGATTTTTTTTTTTAATCGGAAGACAAAAAAAAAAAATTAGGGTCGGGGCAAAATCTCTAGGTAGGGTCGGGTTACCCGAAACAAACTATTTTTTTTTTTACGCCTTATCAGACAAAGAGAAAACGCTGGTTATCTGTATTTTGTCCTTTTCCCAAAATGTTTTCAATTACTTTAAAATCTCTGCCTTGCTAACTCGTCATCAGACAACAAAAACTTAAAACTGGTGTAAATTGAGAGCATTAAATTTTGCAGTTCACAAAGTAAATGTGGAACAAAAATCTGAAATCTATCTACTGAAATGTAAAAAAACAACAAAGATGGTTTCTCCTTTTCCATTATTGTTTTCAAAGGCATCATTCTACAGGCTTGTTTTAACTTAGGATTGTTCTGTAAAGCATTAAAACTAGTATTACTTTGTAATAGATCAATAGAAAAGGTTAACCCTTTGCTGAATTTTAATGATCCAGGAAGAAAATACTTTTGAAAGCACTGAGGAAAAAGGAGAAAATGCTGGTAACCAGCATCTTCTCCTTTTCCCTCAAGGTTTTCTACCCTATCAGAGACAGAAATCATCAATTTAGAACCATCTATTTTGTCATCTGCAAATGCCTTCAATTTAGGTCCAGTCCAAAATTTTGTCTTTGGTACAGAGTTAAATGACAAGGAACTTATTAGAAGTAGAAAGATCAAACAGAGAAAAAACATACCATAATTCCAGTTCTTCTTTCTTTCCTTTCAAAGTCCACATGAAAAAAAGCAAACAGGCATGTGAACCTACATAAAAGTCAGCATCCAAAGTTCATCCCACAATTATCTCTTCCTACAAGATAAAATGTATCATGTTACCTATTATACTTTGTTTTCAAATGTCCTAATTGATTTGTCCCACGCTAAAAATACTTTTTGCTGCAAAAAAGAGTACACTTAATATTATGCTAAAGCTCAGAATCAAGTACTGGCAAGTGCAGATCCAAGATCAGATTGCACTGGTAATAATCATGTGCACACATGATTGGCATAGACCTATCATTACAATACCATATTGCAGCTTTGATCCAATTAGTTATGTACATTGTCCCTTTTCTCAAAACTTCACTGTTTTGACAACCATATTAAAAAAGACTTTTGAAAGCAATATGGGGGAAAAGGTGAAACTGTTCGAACCAGCATTTTCTCCCTTTTCCAGAATGTTCTTTATCCTTTCAATGACAAAATTCTATTGTTTGAGCCACATTGAATCTGTGGTCTGCAAATGCTTTGAATTTGGATAGATCATAAAATGTTGTCATCTGGTAGAGAGTATATATAAAGTCATTATATCCTGCAACTTGGCTATACATCCTAGACTATAATCCTTTAAAGTGCAAATAAACCCAATGGATTTTTTCATTCTAGAATAAGTCCCATATAATGGCAATTAAGTGGGTGCTTTTTGTCTGTAGTGTTTCAGCACAGAAGACAGTGTAGCTCAAAACTCAGACTGCACATTTTGGGCAGTCTAATCTTGATCTACACTAGACCCAAAGGCAATTATAGTAGTGAGGGGGGCTTTAAGGGTTATCATGTTTATAGTATACATGTATTTGTAAACATCATACTCTCTTGCATCATGATTAACCCTTTACCATACAACAACATTTTGGATCATGTCCAAATCCCAAGCATTTTGCAGACCACGATTTCAGCGTGGTTCAAATTGTAGAACCTGCCTGTAACCCTTTATCACACAATCCCGACTTTTAACCATCCTGAGGAAGAAGGCTTTTGAAAACATTGTGGGAAAAGGAGAAAATGCTGGTCACCAGCATTTTCTCCTTTTCCCACAATGTTTTCTACCCTATAAATGGCAAATTTCTTCATTTGAGTCACACTGAAATTGTCATCTGCAAATGCTTTTAATTTGGACAAGTCCAGATTTTGATTGATTGAATTTGCGTTTATTTATCGTCGCCACCAGTTGCCCGTATGGGTGACACCCCATGAAGGCTGTTAGTATTGTTATGGGGGATAGTGCAGATACAGGACGAAACCCTTCTTAAGTTTTGCCTGGTTCTTTTACGTGCTCAGTGTATAGCACCGTCACACGGGACCTCGGTTTAACGTCTCATCTGAAAGACTATTAGTTATTTTAGAGTCAGCTGTGGGGATCGAACCCACACCCTCAAGTGACTCGAAACATCACGTTCAGGAGTCCTACGCTCTACCTATTGAGCTATGAGGGCTGGTCAAATCCAGATTTTTCTCGTGTGGTGGAGAGTTAAATAGGTACACAAAGTTGTTTGAATAGGAGAAAATAATTAGCATGTCACATTTTAACCCTTTACCAAACAATCCCTGGTTTTTACGACCCTGTAGAAGAGGCCTTTTGAAAACATAGTGGGAAAAGGAAAAAAAATGCTGGTAACCAGCATTTTCTCCTTTTCCCACAATGTTTTCTAACCTATCAGAGCAAGATTCCACCATTTGAGCCACACTGAAATTGTCGTCTGCAAATGCTTTCAATTTGGACAAGGTTAAAATTTTGTTGTGTGGTAAAGAGTTAAAAAGCCGTCCTCCTCCAGTTCATTAAAACTGGTGATCAGTTGGTAACTTAGGGCTATTAACATCCATTTACTCTTTACTAAATGACAAAATCAAAGACATGCCATAATTGAAAGCATTTGCAGATGACAAATTAATGGGTACAAAACATTGTTTGAAAAGGAGAAAATATTGGTTACCAGCATTTTGTCCTTTTTACATAATTTTTCAAAAGCCTTCTTCCTCCAGGTCGATAAAACTGGGCATCGTTTAGTATGGGGCTAAACCCAGTATATCCCGGAAGACATGGGAATAAACCATACTCTTTACTATAATCACAAAATCTGAGACACGCCGAAACTGAAAGCATTTCGAGACAACAATATAAATGTTTAACAATGCCATATTGAAAGCATGAACAAATCAAAAATTAGCTAAAATCATCTTAAGTTGGTGTCAGTACTATTTCAGTGAAACAATGTATAAAATAGTCATGATTGTGAAGAATGAAAGTGGAAAGCGAAAGCATATTTTCTCAAAGAAAGTATCAACTCTTTACCAAACTACAAAATTTTAAACTTGTCCAAACTGAAAGCTTTTGCAGATGACAAAATTAATGTTACTCAAAATTTGAAGTTTAATTTGGGAGGGTAGAAAACATTGTGGGAAAAGGAGAAAATGCTGGTTACCAGCATTTTCTCCTTTTCTCACAATGTTTTCAAAAGGCTTCTTCCTCTTGGTCGTGAAACCAGGGATTGTTTGGTAAAGGGTTAAAGAATTGTTTCTTAACTCTCTACCACACAATCCCGACTTTTAATGACCCTGAGAAAGAAGCCTTTTGAAAACATTGTGGGAAAAGGAGAAAATGCTGGTAACCAGCATTTTTCTCCTTTTTTTCCACAATGTTTTCCTTTATTTTCAAGACAAATCTAATTCTCTGAGTCACAGTTTATATGTCATCTTCAAATGCTTTCGGTTGCTACTTGTCTGAAACTGGGCCTTTTAGGCAGTTCACAGTTAACCCTTTAACTATTTACCAAAACAATCCCGACTTTTAACGACCCTGAGAAAGAAAGCTTTTGAAAACATTGTGGGAAAAGGAGAAAATGCTGGTAACCAGCATTTTCTCCTTTTCCCACAATGTTTTCTATCCTATCAAAGACAAATTCCATCATTTGGTAACATTTAATTTGTAGTCTGCTGATGCTTTCAGTTTGGACCAGTCTAGATTTCTGTCATGTGGTAAAGAGTTAACAACTGATCCCAATCTTTTCATGAACTTCTGACTTTTTAAAATATTGTTGTAAAAGGCTGGTGACCAGTAATTTCTTCTGTTCCGAAAATGTAAAACTTCCACCCTTTCAGAAACAACTAGAATTCATTTAAGCCGTCTTAAGTCTTTTGCCTGAAAATACTCTTAACCCTTAACTCTTTACCAAAAGACAAAATTTTAGACTTGTCCGAATTGAAAGCATTTGCAGACGACAATTTCAATGTTGCTCAAATGATGCGATTTGTCTTTGGTAGAGTAGAAAACATTGTGGGAAAAGGAGAAAATGCTGGTGACCAGCATTTTCTCCTTTTCTCTCAAGGTTTTCAAAAGGCTTCTCTTTCAGGGTCATTAAAACATCGAGATTGTGTGGTGAAGAGTTGAAGCACTAAATAAACCAAGTGGACATTTTTCATTCTTGAAATCAAGACCAAGATAATCGTAAATTCATTGCTTCCTTTTGTCTGTAGTGTTTGACCAAAGCGGACAGTGTAGGTCAAAGATTAGACTGCATGTTTTGTGCATCTTTATCTGCACTGGACGCAAAGGCAATTGTACTAGTGAAAGGCGCTTCAAGAGTTAATACTGACAAGTCCTAATATTTATATGTCTGCAGGGTTTTCCGTGATGCACGATTTTGTGCGTCATGACGCATTTTTATGGAAAATGGCCTGCAATCTTTTCAACAATGCGTCATTGTTGACACACAAATATGATCAGAGTTACTAACAATCGTATATACTACCAACACTGTTACATCGCAAGTAGATGAAAAATCTGGAGTATGAAGAGAAAATGGGACAAAACACTGTGTACTGTGTATCAATTTTACTAGAATACCGTCGGTCTTTAAACGGGTCTAAACTAAACCAGTCGATCTCTAATGAAAACAAAATGGCTCTGTCAAGATTGATGTCATTGAAGACTTGCTGTCTGCAAGGAAGAAGAGCCCTTAAACAAAGATCAGAGGATAAAACGCCTAGTAAGAGCACCCAGAAACACAATTCAAGGTCTCAAGGGTTTACTGTAAATTAGCTAAAGAGATGCACTTTGTTATTCATTGAAAATGGCGGCATGAATGCGACCTGTGTGTGTCGAAACACAGGAATCGGCCGTTTAATTGGTGAAAATAGTTTTTGGCAGAAATGGATACTCTCTATCATGAAAAACAATAAAAACTTCCCAATCCGGCCGACAACAAGCCATTTTCACTAGTTAAACGGTCAATTCCTGTAATAATCAAAATGTTGAAAACACTGAAGTGGCATTTGTCGAGAAAGCTATTGTGTGGAATTAATAATTTTAAAGAAAAAGAGAAATATTATTAAAATATTGGCTTGAAAGTCAATCTACTAAGCAAATTAATACCTTTTATAGTTGAAGGGAGAGTACTCATGACAAAGTTAGGATTATTTGTGTATTGGTGGTCTCCCTTTGATCATTCAGGAGGAGTTAGGAGTTATGTCCCTTGACAGTAGATGCATGATTGGTAGAGAGAGAAACGATATGAATATATCAAAAGGGCTTTATCCATTCATTTTGGGAAAAGGTCCCTGGCCAAATTGGGAAAAAAAAAAATCATTGACAAATGTCAAAATTGGGAAAATAATATTGACAACACATTTAACCTTACAATAAACTTAATAAGGCATTTAATGTACTACTGAATCAATGCTGCTTCTTTTTGTCAAACTTTTTTCTTTTTGGATGGATGTGCTATCTTTTGTCTTTTATATTTATAGTTGCAGTGGTCTTAGTTGTAAGACCAGCCCCCCTCCTATGTTAAGTAGGGTTTTTAAATTCTCTTATAAAGATATCTGTTCTTCTGGTGAATGAACAGTAGAATTATTTCCTGTTTTATATTCTATATTGTGTGTATGCAAGTCAGCTGATAGAAATCATTATCAGAAATAAATGAGACAGATTGAAGAGCCTTTGATTGACTGAGGTCTTTTTGACATTTGTTTTGCCATGGGTTTTCGTGGTTTTTTTTTTTCATGACGATTAATCTTTGAAAAATGACTTTTTTGTGTTTTGACGTATATGAAAAGATTGATAAATCTTCATTAAATCTTCATTTTATGTGTTAGACCTAATACAGCATTGAAAGAAACCCTGTTAAAAATTAATTGTGCAGAGGAAACTTCACACTAGATTTATGCGTCATACGAGTTCCGGTGTGTCGATAGTCCTACAGTCATACCGATACCGGCTTTTTAATTAACATCTTGATTTTATGACCCATAACTGATGACTTTTTACGTCCGAGTATGAATTTCCTTTTTTTTTTGATAGAGAGGATCCATTTCAGCCGACGACACACTATGTTCACCAATTATACAGCCGATTCCTGTGCTAAGGCAAAGACGAAGCACAACCGCTCAAAATTTGAGAGGGGAAAAAAACAGTTAACTCGTGGTCTAGATTAGGCCAGATATTTTTCATAACTTGGTCCTGGGTCAGGGCTATCAATTTAGGAGCTGGGTTCTTTATTCTTGCCTCAGGAAACTTTGCTTCGCTGCCAACATGAGGCAGTTGCCTAGAAGTGAACAGTTGTCTGTATTTTTTTGTATGTGTACACTAAAATTACAGTGAAAAAAGCATGCCCAGTCTAAAATTTGATAACTTAGAATGGTTTGCAGATACATAATCAAGTCAATTCATAATTTGATTGGAAATATACAGATGCAGTCTATAGTTCATTCGCCCCAGAATAGTTTCGCACCTAAAATACGACAATTGTCGATTTCCAGGTTAAACTGGGGTCAATGCCCGCAGTCGATGAATTTTGGCAAGTTATTTAGTTAAAAAATGAGTCAAAATGCACAGATTTGTACATCAGGGAAAACCCTTGCTGATACATCAGATGATTTTCTTTTTCTCGCATCTAATTTGGAAAAAAATTTTATGGAGTTGGGAAAAAAACACACTTTTTTCGATTGGGAATGGGGCCGAAATTCGGCCCTGCAGGAAAGGAAGAAAATCCCCTGATCAAATAAAACTAAGTTTGTAACTGAGAACTATGATTTTGAGATATCTTTGGCCGTAAAGATCTAATTCCCAACATTACAATCAATTATTTCAATCTATAAATATTCATGCACAACCAAATGGAGTTACACACAATCATGGGACGAACAAGCCCAGGGACGAACTGGTTTTGGAACAAAAATGCCTGGGACCAAGCAGTCAGTAGACAAATTTTGTGTATCATTGCGCCAATAGAAGACTATGAGCAGGTGAAGCTATTTTCAACTGATAGCCTTACTCAGTGTATTTTGATATACCATTTCCAATTACATATCCGAGTGCTATCGAAAAACTCATTTGTCAGAAAAATTGAGTTTAATTCCTTCGGCTTTGCACAAAATACGATACATGGTCTTCAAAATTCAATATTGAACTCATAGTGGCATTGTCTTCGACAAATGCCACAAAAACAAAACAAAACAACCCTTTACCACAGAGAGAGGCTGCACAAGCTTCGAAATTCAACCCCTGTGCATCATCAAAACACTAGCAGTTATGTTGATGCCCTTGAAAGATTAAAATTACTTAGAGATATGACAGCTTGTCTGCAGCTAGGGTATAATTGCTTGTTAAGAACAAAGTATAAGAAATAAAGCATACTCCAGTTACTCTTTATGAAAAAGGTGCCATCTAGGATGTAAGCTCCCTCTATATGGAGAATCCCTGGTGTTATTAAATATCTATCACCATGTAATATTATATATATAGGGTATACAAAGATTTACAGTGAATAGAAAACAAAAAAAACAGTCAATCATAGTTTTGCAAATAGTAGCTTTTGTCTAAGCTAACTCGAGCTGTCACTGAATGTGACTTAATACCCCCACCAGCGCTTTGACAGAAACAGGCAATTTAACAAAAAATTTTCTAAGTTCAAGGGGAGATTACCCTTGAATCATAGGGAGTAGATGATTGAAAACTGCATCTTGCACAACTTCAGTATACGATCAATGTATCAACAAACTTTCAATACAATAGCAGCAAAACTGTAGGAGGAGTTCATGACACAAAATTACTAGTATTTTGTACACAGACGGACACACGGACGGACAGACAGACAGACAGGCTGATTCCAGTATACCCCCGAAAACATTCGTTTTGTGGGTGTATAATAACAATTTGTTCTGACCCCAACAAATTCCAAAATGACCCCCATAATTTTTGACTAGGGGGTCACAATGATCCCCAATTTTTGTTGCCAAGGGAAAACCCTGTGTCTGTTACAGGGTTAACCAATCAAACAAACAAAATGCATAATTTGCTGTCAGAAAAGAAATGAAAATCTCCCATATTCAGCAGCCATTTCAATACTGTTTCCATGCAGAAATTTTCAAGAAACTTTAACACCCCAGTAGTGGCCAATACTGCAATTTCGATTCTGTATAGGGTGCAGAATTTTTCAAGAAGAGGGCATTGTAGATCAAAGATCAGACTGCAATAAATGTGTAGTCTGATCTTTGATCTAAACAGCCTACAAAACCAAATATACTAATGGGATATCATTTTACAGAAAGGTGAAAGTTGCAAGGCCTGCCGAAACACATGAAATGCAAATTTTTCTGTCGAGAGAAAAGAGAAAACTCAAATAATACCATTTCTATGCAGCTTTGAACAAAGTGGGCCAATTGTAGAATGTAAAAGATTAGTCTGGACAAAATGTGCAGTTTGATCTTTGACCTACTCTGCCAGCAAAAGCTACTAAACCAATAACAGGACTTGTAAAAGATAACATCTAACGGGAAGCTGCAAGTTGCAAACAGGACAAACAATGTGACTCATTTACTCTTTACCAAACAAAGACTTTCAGACTTGCCTAAATGAGGAACATTTGCAGACAACATATGGTATCAAATTTGGCATAAATGCTAGGATTTGACTTTGAAAGGGTAGAAAAAATTGTGGAAAAGGGAGAAGATGTTGGCTACCAAGATTTTCTCCTTTTACAACAAACTTAGGATTGTGTGCTAAAGGTTTAACTCTTACAATGTCTACAAAATTTTATACTTATGCATATCTAAGCATCTGCAGGCTGCAAAGTATTTGAAGTGGCTACAGTGACGGTATTTTTCCTGGAACATGTAGAATTTAACATCATGATTACTAGCATTTTATCCTTTTCCCACAGTATTTTCATAAGTTTTCTTCTTCATTGTTGTAAACAAATACAGGATATCACTTCATACACAGCCACAATATGACGTATGCTGTTTACAACGGCATTAACAACAATCAATCAATCAATTAATTACTCACTTCATACAGGGTCAGCCCACTAACAAAACATCCCGTGTTTTAACGACCCTGAGGAATACGGCTTTTGAAAACATCATTGGAAAAGGAGAAAATGCTGGTAACTAGCGTTTTTCCCACACTGTTTATTTTTCTGTGAAAGACAAATATGATTGCTTGTATCATATTTGATTTTTTGTCTGCCACAGACAAGTCTGAAACATTGTCATCTGGTTAAGGGTTAACTCTTTGGTTTTTACAACCCAGAGGAAGAAGCCTTCTGAAAACATTGTAGGAAAAGGAGAAAATGCTGGTAACCAGCATTTTCTCCTTTTCCCACAATGTTTTCTACTCTTCTAAAGTCAAGTTTCAATTTTTGAGTAATGTTTATTTTGTCGTCTGCAAATGCTTTCAATTTGGACAAGTCTAAAATTTTGTCGTTTGGTAGAGTTAACCGATTACCACACAATCCCAACTTTAATGACCCCGAGAAAGAAGCCTTTTGAAAACATTGTGGGAAAACCATAAAATGCTGGTAACCAGCATTTTCTCCTTTTCCTACAATGTTTTCTACCCTTTCAAAAACAAATTTCAATTTTTCAGTCACATTTTTTTTGTTGTCTGCAAATTCTTTAAAATTTGTACAGGTATAAAATTTTGTCATTTGGTAAAGAGTTAACTCTTTACCACAAAATCTTAGACTGGCCCAAACTCCAAGCACTTACAGACAATAAAATAGATGTGGCACAAATGATTGTAATTATATCTGAAAGTTATATCAAAAACACTGTTGGAGAAGGAGAAAAAGCTGGTTGCCAGCCTTGTCTCCTTTTCCCACAATATTTTCAACAGCCTTTTTTGTGGCATTTGTCGAAGACAATGCCACTATGAGATCAATAATAAATGTTCAATATTGAATTTTGAAGACCATGTATGGTATTTTGTCCAAAACCGAAGGAAGTAAACCCAAGTAAACTCAATTTTTCAAGACAAATGAGTTTTTCAATAGCAATCAGATATATAATTGGAAATGGCGTATTGAAATAAACTGCAAAAGGCTATCGATCGTGGAAATACTTCTTTTTGAGTAAAAATAGCTTCACCTCTTCATAGCCTTCTATTGGCGCAATGATATGCACAAAATTTGTCTTCTGACCACTTTGCTTCCGGGGTTGTTCGTTCCAAAACCAGTTCGTCCCTGGGCTTGTTCGTCCCATGATTGCACGCTACTCATTTGATTGTGCATGAATATTTACAGGAAGAAAACTTTATTGTAATGTTGGGAATTAGGTCCTGACAGCCAAAGATATCTCAAAATCATAGTATTCAGATATAAACTTAATTGAATTCAATATATTTACATGGCTTCTCTCTTCTACCCATCGTGCATCCTTCCGTCAAGGGACGTTACTCCTGACTCCTCTTGAAAGATCAAAGGGAGACCACCAATACACAAATAACGCAAACTTAGGCACCAGTAATCTCCCTTTAACCAAAGAGACGTATTAATTTGCTTAGGAGGTTGATTTTCAAGTTAATATTTAAATAATATTTCTCTTTTTTTTTTAGCTATTGTGATCAGTCATTGTCCGGCGTCCATCTGTCCACAATTCCTTTAAACATCTCCTCCTCCTAAACCGCTGGGCCAATCTTGGTGAAATTTGGCAGGGATGTTCCTTGGGTGATGCTCTACCAAACTTGTTCAAGAGATTGAATTCCACCCTTAACTCTGGTTTTTATGGCAACAGAAAGGAAAAAAATAGCAAAATCTTTGAAAATCTTCTTCTCTGACATTAGAAGATGTAGAGCTTTGATATTTGGTATGTAGCATCTCCTAGTGGACCTCTACCAAGTTTGTTCATATGATGACCCTGGGGTTAAAACTAGGGGTGTAACGATACATCGGACTATCGATGGATCGCGATGGTGAGCGTGTCGATGCTACTGCATCGATTGTTATGTTGAAAATCGATAACTATCGCCGATAGTTACCTCAAATATCGATAGTTTCGATAGTTTCACTGACAAGAAAGAGAGAGAAAATACTGCAATTCGCTAATGTATTCGGACGTCCTAAAAGTTCGGACACGTTTAATTATTTACAAAAATAATTTATTTTTTAATTCTTTCTCTGAACACTTCCAAAAGCAAGTTTTCCTAAATATTCGGAGATTCCGTAAAGTTAATTTCCCAAAATATTTGACGGGTAATTTTTTGGAATATGTTTTCAATAATGATCGGCTGCATAATATTCATTTCTGCATAGCAATGTTCATCGTTACGAAAACGAATCCTTCGAGAGCTGATTAACTCGGCGGTAATTTTAAGTCCTGAAATTAGACCAAAATAATTGCAACACTAAGGGTGTTTTTATTTAAAACTTCTCACCAAAGCGAAAAGTGTGGATTTAAATCAAAGATCAGACCAAACAGTCTGCCTACAGTCTAATCTTAATCTACACAGGCCGCCAAAACCATAACCATGCGTGTTGTCCCTCCATAAGCAATACATAAATCTACTATGAAAAATGAATACTAAACCTCGTTCTTTCTTTTCTTTATTTATCAGTAATCCATTTCGAATGCATTCCTTTTATTTCGGCTGCAAGGAATTAGATTAATTTTTAGAAAACAGCCGCACTTTTTTATGCTGACTACACAAAACGTGACACGACTGGCGTGTTCTTGAAACAGCTATATTACTAAATGCAAAAAGGCTTTATCAGCTGTTGTACATGTAAATCGTGCATGAAATAGGCTTATTGCATGGTCACTTTGAATTGATTGGAGGTCGACCTGCAGCCAGATATAAGTTTCTTCCAGCAGACCAGTTTAAGTGTGTAAATTAAACAGGTGCGTTACAACTTAGTCGCTTCGAATGATTTGCGTGTTACGTCATACCCCTTATCCAAATTTTACTGCAAACATTTGTGTACCCACGACAGGCATCTTGTAGACAGATGGCTTTTAATATAGATCTACATCATGGTCTTTCTGATTTACTCTGCTGATGGCAAGATGGCGATTTTCAAAGTTGGCGGATGGTGTAGATAGACATCAGACTAAACAGAACACGCTGTCTGATCTTGGATCTATACCATCCACTTTTGTACTCTGACTTAACTCGTATTAGAAAGCTACTCCTTTCTCGGGCTAAAAAAGGTAAGATATTGTTTAACAGTGTTCCCACTCGCGCAAATTATTGCGTAAATCACGTTATAGAATTGAAATTCACGTAACAAATTCTGGTTACACTCGAGACTTCGCGTAAGAAAATGCATGGACAAAAAAGGCCATTATACGCTTTTCTTGTGAAAAATGACAGGTTCTGAAGTTACTTGTTACCCTCATTGACAATCTTTTTGTCAAATCATGTGGAAATACCTAGCCAGAAATTAACAGACATGAAAAACTGATCGGAGTAAAAAACACGGAAACCCATGACACAACAAAATGTCTCTTTGACATTGTCCGATCAGAGTCACTTCAGATCGTCTTTTCAGCTTTTTAATGACTATAAGCAGTAAATTTATACAAATATCTTAAAATAACACACTTTTTGGATACACATACAACAAGGTAAAACCTATTATTTCGGCCACCCCCTTTTTTTTCAGAATGATAATTTCCTAAAGATTTGGAGACTAAACAAAAATAATTATTTTTTCTGTCTAAATATATTGGCCAATTATGGGTAAAATTAGATAAATTCTATCAACTCAAAAAAACCTTAAGAGCTCACATTTAAAAGGTGATTTCTTTAAAAGTTTAAAGTTGCTTTATAATTACTCTTTATTTGGTGTGTTTATGAACCACCAGCATTTGTCAGCATTTTGTGCTTTGCATACTGTTGTATATCAATCAGACTTAAAAGTTGACTTCTTCAAAAGTTCAGAGTAATTAGGTATGTTAAATTGTTTGTGAGCCATGGATCTGCATTTAGAAAAAATTGTCATTGAAATTTATTGAGCATCTTGCATTTAACTCTATTTTCCCCTTTATTTGCTATTCAAAACTATACTCAAGTAGAATTTAAACTACTCGGAGAAAGTATTAGTCTAAAACATGGTTTCAAGATGTAATTTGGTGAAATTCATCTCTTGCAATTCATCCAATAGTATTGCAATAGTATTGCAATAGTAACAGGCAATATCAATACTATTGCAATAGTATTTTTTCCAATGTCAATACTATCGCAATAGTAGATTTTGGCCTCAATAGTCAACCCTAGTTAAAACTGGCCCCGCCCCGGGGGGTCACAAGTTCGAACATAGGAACAAAGAAAGAAAACTTTAAAATTCTTCTTCCCTGAAACTGGAAGGCATGGAGCTGTGATATTTGGCATCTAGCATCTCCTAGTGGACCTCTACCAATTTTGTCCATATGATGCCCCTGGTGTCAAAACTGGCCCCGCCCCAGGGGTCACAATTTCGAACATAGGAACAAAGAAGGAAAACTTTAAAATTCTTCTTCCCTAAAACTGGTAGATGAATAGATGAATAGTGTTTTAAGGCCCGTCGACAACTTAGGTCATATTGGGCGCACTTACTTAGTAAACAATAATGCGAGGTGAAAATAACATACATGTGCAACAACATAAGACAAACATGATAAATGAGGAATGGACGAAACACAAAATGATGCCCCTTTTGTCGCCTTTTACGACATGCATGCTGTCACTTTTGTTCCGCCAGATGAAATGGCAGATGTGACGATCGCGGGACTGCAGTGGTTTATTCTTATACCCCCGATTAAACCACACGGGGTCCCACAGGCCAATTGATTCCCATTCCAAACCCTATTTACATCGAGAAAAAAATACAGGATTTGGAATAAAAACTACCCAGCCTGCTGCAATCCTACGAATTACGAGGAAAGCAGCCGTTTGTCTCTAATTTTAGTCGCCTTCTACGACATGCCATAGAGAAAGGCCGAGGTCCTATTCTGTAAATTAAAAAAAACCCCGGGACCCCACGGGGACCCTAAAACTGGAAGGTGTGGAGCTTTGATATTTGGTATGTAGCAATTCCTAGTGGACCTCTACCAAGTTTGTTCAATGATGCCGCTGGGGTCAAAACTGGCCCTGCCCCGGGGGTCACAAGTTCAAACAAAGGAACAAAGAAGGAAAACTTTAAAATTCTTCTTTTCTAAAACTGGAAAGCATAGAGCTTTGTTATTTGGTATGTAGTGAACCTGTTCTAAGTTTGTTAGCCCACCTGAGCACAACGTGTTCAGTTAGTTCAAAATTGGGTCACCTGGAGTCATAAACTAGGTCTCAAGGTTAAATTAAACTAATACTTTGTGGGCACTCTAGAGGCCATATTTTTTGCTCAATTGATTTGAAAATTGGTCAGAATGTTTGTCTTGATGAAATATTGGGAGAGTTTGGAATTGGGTCACCTGGGGTCATGAACTAGGTCACTTGGTCAAATTTAAGAAATACCTTGTGGGCACTCTAGAGGCCACATTTATTGCTGAATTAACTTGAAAACTGTTCAGAATGTTTGTCTTGATAAATGTTTTGACGAGTTCTAAATTGGGTCACATCGGGTGATAAATTAGGTCACTAGGTCAACTTCAGGAAATTCCTTGTGGACGCTCCAGAGGCCACATTTTAAGCTCAATTGACCAGACAATTGGTCAGAAATTGAATTACGCACGTGGAGTGAATTTCGCCTATTGACTCAGGTGAGCGATCCAGGGCCATCATGGCCCTCCTGTTTTCAAATTATTAATTCTACACAGTGGCTTCCTTGACAAATGCCACATCAGCGTTCTCAACGCTTTGATTTAACCCTTTACCAAACGACAAAATTTCACACTAGTCCAAATTGAAAGCATTTGCAGATGACTAAATGAATGACACTGAAAAATTGAAATTTGTTTTGGGAAGGGTAGAAAACATTGTGGAAAAAGGAGAAAATGCTAGTTATCAGCATTTTCTCCTCTTCCCACGATGTTTCTAAAGGCTTCTTTCTCAGGGTCGTTAAAAGTCAGGATTGTGTGGTAAAGAGTTAAGGGTCGTTAAAACTCTAGATTGTGTGGTATAGGGTTACATAATGTAAAACAGTCAAGGAAAAATGAAGTTATAAAACTTCCATAAAGAATAAAGTCACAACACAGTTCACTCTACAAATTTTTCTTCCGAGTGCCAACCAGGGCCTGATATCTCAAAGCACTTTAAGCGCTACAATTATCGTAAACCGACCTTTAGTCCCTCGTAAGCATTTGCCAGCTCTCTCAAAACATCGCAACTTAAGGGCCGATCGTAAACCCTATCTTAAACTACAACCACTCTGAAGCTACTTTAACGTAATCATAGGCTGTTTTCAGCAATGCATAAAACGTGGTGTAGTGGTTTATTTTTCAAAATGACATTATGTTTATACATGAACAGACTTCACAGAAGAAACAATATAGCTCAGCGAATTTTGGCACAGAATGAATCCCTTGGATGACATGGAATTAATTGGAAAATACCGCATCGACCGAGGATCAATTGTTACTCGCTGCAATGTTCTTGTGGAGCACTTCAAAGAACAAGAGGGCTATTGGCCCTAAAATGCTCACCTGTATAAAGTCATCTAGGGTTGATAAAACTAAAGAGATGCTAGTTGTGATGATGTAAAACACACCATTGTAAGTGACCGACTTTTTAACTGACTTTTCCAACTTGATGGAGATATCAAGACAAACCAATTTTGGTTGGTTAGTTTTATGACTTTTAACGGCGTTTTCAACATTATTTCAGTTATATCGCGGCGGCCAGCGCACCTATCCACGCTTTCCTGGACTTTTTTTTACCAGTACTCCGCAAAATACTCTTTCTAAGCCAATGGCTGCTTTCCCACATAACCATTGTTGAAACAGTGATCAGTGGTGAGAGAGGGATGAATCCTGTCGCGATGATCATCATCAGTCCTCATAAAGAAATTGGCCGTGCCAGGGATCGAACCAGCGACAAATATTTTGACAATGATTCATGAATATCAGACTGAAAATGAGGCCTCTAGACTGTACACAAAGTTTTCTAAGATATGGCCCAGTGACCAACTTCTTGATCTGTTGTGACCAGATTTCAAATTTGTCTGAGATACCATCAAGGTAAACATTTTGACAATGTTTCATGGGTGTCAGAGTGAAAATTTGGCATCTAGACTGAGATTTAGCCCAGTGACCAACTTTTGAATCTGTTTCGACCAAATTTCTAACTTGTTTGAGATAGCATCAGAACAACAATTCTGACAATGCTTCATGTACACACTGAAATGCAGTCTCTACAGTGCACCCAAGGTTTTCTAAGGTTTGCCTCAGTGACCTACTATGTTAAATGACTTGACCCTATTTCAATCTTGTCAGAGATATCAAGACAAATATTCTGGCCAAGTTTCAAAAGTATCAAACTAAAAATGTGGCCTATAGAGTGCACACAAGTTTTTTTCTAGGATTTGGCCTAGAGACCTACTTTTTTGCCCAACATGAACCAATTTCAGTCTTATCCCAGATACTATCAAGACAAAAATTCTGATTTAGTTTCATGAGTGTTTGGCTGAAAATGTGGCCTATAGAGTGCGCACAAGGTTTTTCTAAGATTCGGTCTTCTTTTTGGCCGAAAGTAACCCAAGTTCAGTCTTGTCAGAGATACAGTCAAGACAAACATTCTGACCCAGTTTGGTGGATATCTTGCTGGAATGTAGCCTCTACAGTGCACACAAGGTTTTTCTAACATTTGCCTCGGTGACCTACTATTTGACCCGACATGACACTAAGTTTCTGACTTGTCCGAGATATTATAAAGACAAAGATTCTGACCGAGTTTCATGTGTATTGGACTTAAAATGTGGCCTCTAGAGTGTAAACAAGGTAACTGTTAACGAGACTCGAAGCACGATGGACACAGCACGATCACAAAAGCTTACCTTGAGCACTTCGTGCTCAGGTGAGCTAAAAACTCACGAAATCACGCACTCCCGGTGTCATCGCAGATAACACTGGCTTTGAGATTTTATGCAATGGGTAGTTTTCAGTCTGTGATCGCAGACAGTCATGGGGTCGGAATCGATGCAGTATCAAGAAGTGACGTCACTTTTAAAAGTTACGGGGGTTCTGCGTAGCTCAGCGGTAAAGTGTGGGACTCGTATCCCGGAGGCCCCAGGCTCGAGCCGCACTGAATCCACTGGGACATTCCTGGGAGCGTCCTTGGGCAAGACACCTCAGAGCCCTAGCCTAATACTGGTGAAATCCAGGAAATACATGAATATGCGAACTTTCGCCGTGATATGACTGAAGTAATGTTGAAAGCGGCATAAAACGCCATTCAATCAATCAATTACTTTTAAATGTAACGATCGTAAATAAACGTTTCTTTACGAGAGTGTTAAGGTCCGTTTTGAGAGATCACTTTAAGAAAATCGTAACATCGTAAAATGATCGTAAAGTTAACCATAACTTACGAAACCGTAAAGTTTTGAGATAGTAGGCCCTGATCTGTAGCCAGTTCTATGGCCTGAGCTGATAAAGATTGGATGGCAAAAGATGAGTAATGTTTTGTACCCTTTTCACAGCCAACTTCCATTATTTGAGCAAAATTTAAGGATAGGGCACCCTAACAGGATTCTTTTAACATCACCTTTCATCCCCAAAATCATTGGGATTCGGCTAAGACTCTGGTAATCTGTAATCAATGCAGGGAAGCAGCGTCTATCGGCCAACTGATTACGGATTACCCGAGTCTTAGCCAAATTCGTACATTTTTTTTGGCAACGAAAGGCGATGTTACACGAATCCCATTAGGGTGCCCTATCCTTAATGTGTTGCCAGCAAATGTTGTCATAATGCTCCACTGTCTAAAATGTTTTAAAGATTAGATAGAACAAGCTACAGACTCACATGTTTTTGGAATTTTCCCATGTAAAACAAAGATTCCTTTGATAGAAAAAGATTAACACTGAAGCCTCATACCTTAGTCAAAAAGTCATATTCTGTTTGCATACAAATTAATATGGAAGTTTGCTACAATTTGTACCAAGAGCTTCAACTCTTAACCAAACTATTCCCATGTCTTCATGACCCAGAGTCTGAAGGCTTTTATAAAACACTCTAGAAATAGGAGAACCGACATATTGGTGATGCATATTATTGCATGATCATGTGATATTCCCACAAATCTTAGTTAAATTTTGACAAAAAATCTAAATATATACTCAGCGTCAATGAAAAGTCACCAGGTACTAAAGTTGAATAATTTTCACCTTGACACAAGAGAGAAATTTTCAATTATGTTGAACGTTATTATACTTATTTCCCGACCCGTATCTGACAAATTTCACGTGCTTGCACATCTGAGTAGTCCATCTTTATTTGCACGTGCAAAAATGAATTCTAATCAATTTTCTGAAGGCAAACTATCCAAGGTTCACTTTCTTTTCGTCGTTCGAAAGTGCAACACAGTTCCAACAAAATTCTAGATTTTGTGTTCCCATAACATTAATATGGGACGTTTAAATGAAGTTCAACATCACCGTGCGTTAGGAATGGTTGATGGCAGACTATCATACCGCGAAGTAGGCCAAAGGATGGGTTGTTCGCATAAAACCATTATGAAACTCGTTCAAAAGAACGAAGAGACAGGCGCCATGAATGACAGACAACGCCCGGGACGCCAAAGGGTTACGTCGCGTCGTCAGGACCGTCAGATAGTATTGTGTCATCTTCGGGATCGGTTCAGAACATCCGTCCTAACGGCTCGGGAAACTATTGGAATAACTAATCAGCGCATTAGTGCATCCACAGTTAGACGGCGCTTACGCGACAGTGACATTAGGAGCTACAAGGCGTATAGGGGTAATGTTCTGACGCCAGTGCGAAGACAAAACCGCTACAATTGGTGCATGCAGCATCTGCGATGGACACAACGTCAGTGGCAAGGTGTTTTGTTCATAGATGAGTCTAGATTCTGCATAGACATGAACGACGGTCGTGCAAGGGTGTGGCGACGTCATGGCGAACGCTATGCAAATTGTTGTGTATGAGAGGCTTCACGTTGGGGAGGAGGAAGTGTGGTGGTGTGGGCTGGTATTTCTTGTCGCTACAGGACACCTCTTGTGGTAATTGATGGAAATCTGAATGCCAGACATTATATTGATGAGGTATTGCAGCCAGTGGTATTGCCTTTCTTAAGAAACCACGCCGATGTTACGCTTTTTCAACAAGATAACACTAGACCTCATGCAGCAAGATTGACAACAAACTTTCTTGGACAAAATAATGTGCAAGTTTTACCCTGGCCTGCTTTCTCCCCTGATTTGAGTCCCATAGAACATTTATGGGACCAGCTAGGACGTTGCGTGTTTGACGGCAGACGACGTATTCATAACTGCCAGCAGCTGATTCAGGCACTAACCAGAGAGTGGGAGGCCATCCCTCAGTACAGAATCCAACGTTTGATTCGCAGTATGAGGCGCAGATGTCAAGCAACTCTGGATGTTCATGGAGGACACACGCGATACTGATATTTGTAACATTTCATTTAAAGGTACGTCATTTACCAACTTAAATTTTTGACATGAGAATGCCCCTATGCCTTTGTGCTTCACGTTGAAACTGTAATATTGTGCTAGAAAAAAATATAGCTATTTCAGGAATTATGCCCTTTCATCAATCCAGAGTAAAATTTGATCGACTACCTGGTGACTTTTCATTGACGCTGAGTATACTTTGGGTGTCTGTGTATGTAATAGCCCATTCAGAAAATATCATTGAAAAATGTTCTTTGCTTTTTACATAATTTTTGTCTTTTTTCTTTAATCTTCACTGATGCTATACCAGCTATCTTGCCTTATTTAACTTAGAGAAAAACTATTTTTGAAGTTTTGTTAGATTATAAAAATCTGAATGGCTCACCTAATTTCTGTTGTTTTGTGAAGATTTTAAAAAAGTCCAAGACAGAATACGAGTCAACACAGAAATCTAGTAATTTCCTGAAACCAACATAAATTTATTATGGAAATGAACTTCACTTAATACCCTGTGGTTTACAACGATTTGACCTCTTAAACAATGTGAAAGTTTGTGTAGCAATATAATCGATGGGAAATCAATTTCTCAACCTGGCAATCTTATAAATCTGACCTGTCACTCTTTTTGCAACTTTTTATTACTCTCAAACCTGCGGTAACCTTTTACAACACAATCTTGGGTCCGTATTCACCAACCTTTCTTAAGAATGTTCTTTGTCTTATTCTCCACAATTTTCTAAATTTGAAAGTACCACGACTCCTGATTGGCTAAACCATTTGGTTTAGCCAATCAGAAGTTGTATTACTTTCAAATTTAGAAAATCTTGGAGAATAAGACTGAGAATATTCTTAAGAATGGTTGGTGGATATGGACCCAGATTTTCAACGATCCTGACAAAAACCACTTTTTCAGCAATGTTTGCTACAGTGTTTTCTAAACTTTCAAAAACATATATCAACATTTGAGCCACATGTTTTGTCTTCTGCAACATTAATGCTTTCAAAATGGACCATTCAGAATTTTTGTTATCTGGTAAAGAGTTAACCCACTATCATACAATCCTGAGTTTTAACAACAATGAAAAAGAAGCCATAAATTTTGTTTTCTAACCTATTAACGACAAATTCCATCATTTGAGCCACGCTTAAATTGTTGTCTACAAAGGCTTTCAATTTGGACAAGTCTACAATTTCGTTTTGTGGTAAAGAGTTAAGCAAGCACCTATGGGATGCTTAAAATGGGCATGCTTAAAGACAGGTACAAGTATGTGACTCAAAGTACACATACATTTCTATATATAATTGCCCCATATGGGACATCAGGGCCTGCTCTGGCTTTTTTTTTCTTTCGCCACTATTTTCGCCAATTTAAAAAACTTTTCGCCTCTTTTTTTTTATTTATGAGCCATTTCTTTTCGCCACTTTTCCAAATTTATTAGCCATTTCTTTCGCCACTTTTCTTAATTTATGAGCCATTTCTTTCTACTTTTTTGCTACAAGGTTTTTTTTATGTTTCTTTCAATTTTAATTCATTTGAACAAACATGAAAACATGAATGATGAAAATTACATAAAGTCTTTTATCATGATGGGGATTTAATCCTTTAGCACATGACACAATTTTAGACACATCCAAACCCAAAGCATATACAGACATCAATTTAAATGTTGCCGAAATAGTGGAAGTTGTCTGTGATAGGATAGAAAACATTATTTGAAAAGGAGAAAATGCTGGTTACCTGCATTTTTTTCTTTTCTCACAATGTTTTCATAAGTTTCCTTATTGAGGTCGTTAAAAAGTTGGCATTGTGTCAGTTCCTAAAACAAAGAAAAACAAGAGGGCCATGATGGCCCTGTATCGCTCCACTGGCTAATACGTAAAATCACTACATGCCAAACATTACAATACTTGGCCAATTGGTTTCGAACATAAGACCCCTGAAACAGGACTAAAATTGGTAGCCCTAGTTCATATGGTTAGTAACAAGAAGATTTCTAAAGATTTCACTATATAAGCCCATGTAAAACTTCTGACCCCTCGGGGTGAATCAAATTCCCCCCTAGGGCTATAATTTACGCACTCTTGGTGAAGGGCCTTTAGATATAGCTACATGCGAAATTTGGTAGCCCTACGCTTTATGAATAAGTACAGGGAGATTTCTTAAGTTTTCTCTACATAAGCCCATGTAAAACTTGTGACCCCCGGGGCAGGGCCAATTTTGACCCCATGGCTATAATTTAAGCACTCTTGGTAGAGACCCACTAGATAAAGCCACATGCAAAATTTGGTAGCCCTAGGCCTTACGGCTAGGTACAGGGAGATTTCTAAAGTTTTCCCTAAATAAGCCCATGTAAAACTTGTGACCCCCGGGGTGGGGTCAAATTTGACCCAAGGGCTATAATTTGGGCACTCTTGGTAGAGGCCCACTAGATAAAGCCACATGCAAAATTTGGTAGCCCTAGGCCCCATGGCTAGGTCAAAGAAGAATTTTAAAGTTCTCCCTATATAAGCCCATGAAAAACTTGTTATATAAGCCCATGTAAAACTTGTTACCCCCGGGCAGGGCCTAATTTGACCCCAGGGCTATAATTTGAACAATCTTGGCAGAGGTCCACTAGATAAAGCTACATGCCAAATTTGGTAGCTCTAGGCCCTATGGCTAGGTAGAAGAGGAATTTTAAAGTTCTCCCTAAATAAGCCCATGTAAAACTTGTGACCCCTGGGGCGGGGCCAATTTTGACCCCAGGGCCATAAATTGAAGAAACTTGGTAGAGGTCCACTAGATAAAGCTACATGCCAAATTTGGTAGCCCTTGGCCTTACGGTTTCAGACAAGAAGATTTTCAAAGATTTTCAAAATTTTTCAGTTTTGTTGCCATGGCAACCAGAGTTTTTGAAGGAATTAAATTCTTTCAAGAAATTCTGAAGAGGACCATGGCAGGATCATTTCTGTGAAGTTTCATCAAAATTGGATGGGTAGTTTCAGAGAAGAAGACGTTTTAAAAAAAAGTTAACGCACGGACGGACGGACGGACGGACGCACGACGGACAACAGGCCATGACATAAGCCCGCTGGCCTTCGGCCAGTGGAGCTAAAATACCATGGTAAAAACACAATGTAGTTAAATTCTGTTTGAATCTAGAAGCAAACTTGTGCTGTAAGTAGACATTATTTCTTCCATGAACTTTACAGGAGAAATTATAGTATGTGATGAAAGAATCTCTGTTTGCCTACCTTGAGTGAAAAACAGTTGAATCTCACTATCACTTTTGGATATGATTTGCTTATCAAAGATAAAAATGAGAAAGGATTTTTATCTACTTGTTGACTGAAAAGAAAATTATCTGACCATTGGGTTTTGATTGCCTTGTAATTTATGACCTCATTGATGCAGAGTCACACATTACTTCAAACCCTGACATTTTTCATCAGATTACAAATAATATCCAGAGTAATGAGAAAAGAAAAAAAAAATTCTTCACGGCTGTAATGAGGACCAACTACAATCTTGATTCAAAAACATACCTAGGACTTGGTAAAATTTAAAAGAATTAAACTTAACAAGGTTTACACAGAAGTAATCTATATAGTCAATAAAATAGCTGACAGGAAGGAAAAGGTGTAGAGTATTCTAAAAATAGAATGCTAAAAATAGAACACTGCACTGCAGATTTTGCTTGAGTTGCCGATGTGAGGAAGGCAAATGATTGTTTTCAAGATTTTTTAATCCTTTGGTTTACCATCCATCATTGTAATTTATTAAAAAATATTTGTAAAGAATATCTCCAGCAGTAAGAATAAGTAATTCTGCTTTATTTTACTGACTATTCATGTACTGAGAATCAGTACTGATCGTCTGACGTCATTTAAAGCAGACGCTTTACCTGTGGGAAAAAAAAAAAGACAGGGTTTCGTGGGATAAAGGGGCAGATTTAGCGAGTTAGTAACAGATAAGGATCATAACACTCTGCTGTCTTGTCTAAATTAACAAAGTTAATAAAGGATAACTGGTGTCACCCTTTGTCTTAGATTGCCAATATTCCATGAATATAGCCAGGTCGGGAATTTTTTAAGGCGAAGTTTTTTCGCCGTGCAAGCTTGACGAGGCGAAGTTGAGCCATTGAAGGTGACTTTTTCGCCCTCATCGCCCTGTAGCTTGTTCCCTGCTTCACCCTTTCTCCACTTATCTCGTGAGTTGAGACAAAAATTGAAGAACTGCAGATAAAAAAAACTTTAGCCACTTATTTTCGCCAGTTAAAGAAAAAATTCGCCACTTATTAAGAATTTTCGCATTTGGCGAAAATGGCGATCGGCAGCGCGGGCCCTGATCAATAGTGCTTACTTAACCCAGGTTACTGGATCAAAAGAGGTGGCCACTATAGAAAGGCTCCAAGAAACTGAATAAAGTCAGGAGATAAATTTATTTGAATGCTACAAAGAGACAAAAAACAAGGCAGCAATGAAAAAGAATGAGGATCATACCCAGACTTTTTTTTATTAATTTTGTCTGCAGCAGACATACCACAAGTTGATTTATTATAAACCAGTAAATTTTCAGGCTCAAATGTATGCATCGCAAGTGGATAAAAAAACACATGACAGAAAAAAATCCATATCTACACACTGTCAAATACGGTTCCAAATATGGTATGATGAAGTAACTCGCACGCAAAATAAGCATGCATTGGTTTGCAATTTGATTAATCAAAATGTTACGCTATAATATTCATCTGCCATTCATAAAAACAGAGTTACTCCATATTAACTGTCTAATTTTGTCTACCATTTTCGAATAAAATGTCAATAATTGCAAAATTTTGTCGTTGAAAGTTGTAGGTACATGTATGTAATGAAAGGAATATAATTTTGTAGTACCTTTCCTGGTACTGGTATTTGCTTCTCACTGTGCAAGAGAATTTTTTAGTCTCGCGTGATGTCAAATTTTCTTACGCTGTTTGAATCAAGTACAAGCACCAGGAAAGTTACTACAAAAACATAAAAACTTCTGTACTTATCCATTATTACCCTCCTATTATACCATAAAACTTCTTTAAAACCTGTAGTAATGGCCACCTTAATTAGGCAAGCAAACTATAGGAGAAGCAAATATTGGAGTAATCATATTGACATGTACCTGTGTTTAGCATATACCTGTCTTAACTCTTTACCACACAACAGAAGTTCGGATTTGTCCAAAATGAAAGCATTTTTTAAACATTGTGGGATGAGGAGAAAATGCTCAGGTAACCAGCAATCTCTTCTCTAACCACAGTCAATTTTTTTACCCTCTCAAAGACAACCGTGTCCTCAAACCACATCTAATCTTTCATCTGCAAGAGCTTTCATATTGGAATAGCCTATAATTTGCTGTGTTAAAAGAGTTAAAAAACTTCTAACAGAAAAAAAAAAATCTATGCAAAAGCAGTATAACTATGGTTGGGGCTTTCTGTCTTACTATTAAACAACTGTAAAGAGTTATTCCTAACCTTAAAGATTCTGCAAAAAACTCAGTGTAGACCAAATTAAAGTTTCACAGAATAATTTATTAAATCTTATCATTTTAAACATTTCCATATTGAAACTACATTTGCAGGTAACAAAATGAACATGATTTAAAAACTGAAAATGTTTTGGAAGGGTAGAAAGCATTGGGTAAAATGCTGGTTACCATCATTTTCTCGTTTTCCTACACTGTTTTCTATCCTATCCGTGTCAACTTCCACCAATTGACCCCATTTTGTCTGCAACAGCTTTCAATTTGGACAAGTCTATAATTTTTGTTGTTTGGCAAAGAGTTCATGTGGATTTCTGCAGGTAACTGTACCAATACATTAAAGGAATGAGACATCTGTCAAATCCAGTAACACATATTATCACTTATCCATATGGAAAAAAACACTTTATATTGTATGAAATGTGATGCAGAATGTTTTGTATGTGTTTTACAATGTGGAACATGTATAGTGTCCGTGGTACAAGAGCCAAAAGTTCAAGACCCAGCATGATTCTTTACTAATTACCGTAGACCTCAAAAACAGCTCTGAATTAAAAAGTAGGTTTGTAGGTAGAAAAGCCTCTGGACCCCATTTTGGTACAAATTTGTGTGACTTTTCATGCCCTGTAAGTATTCTGTGCAGACACCCTATTCAATTGAAGGCTAGATACATGTATCCGCCTCAATATGTACTTCCCTTTCCAAGACAAAGTCTGTAGGCACATTTTTCCCAACTAATTTTCACATATAACATAAACAGTAAAACTAAATGACCTGCAAAACAACCCCAATTCATTTGAACGCAAAGCTACAGATAATTATTTCTAGCAATTAGTTTTTCATAATAAGATATTTTTTCAAAAAAAAAAAAAGATTTCCACAACTCAATTTGATTACAAATTACCCGGTATCCCCAAAGGATGTTACTTTTTGACTGGTTGCCTCTGAGTACAGAGACGATCAAAATGAAAGCAGTTGAAATCTCCGCACAGATTTTGTGCGCAAGTTTGAACTCTCATAATTTCACAAATTGAGCACAAAACTAAGATTTGAAAATACCTGTTGCTTGCGTATTCAATAATCCTTCGTTTGAAATAAAAATATTTTCGATTTAAACGCTAAACATAAGAAAAAACAGTTTGTTTCATCTGCTACTCAAGTAATTTACGTTCCCAAAAACACACAAAATGGCCACCACACACGATAGGTTTCGTCAGTTTTTTTCATGAGAGTTACATGTTATAAAGGACTTCTACAAGCTCTTAAGGTAACGAAAGGTCTAATAATTTGTCTTTGGTCATGTTTGTTACATTAATTGCATCTCGCTGTAATACAGATTAAACCGACGAAACAGAAAATCAGTATAGGGCTCTATCTTTGCTACTGGAATATTTACGATGGATTTGAGACAGTACGGTGCACAATAAATGTCCAAATATGAAAAAAAAAACACTGTAGTGTCTCATTATTGAGACTACTCAGTAGGTAGCGTGCAGGACTTGAGATCTGGGGTTAATGGGTTTGATCCCTGGCTCATAAGTTTCTTTCCGAGGACTGATGATAGTCATTGCAACAGGATTCATTCCTCTCCCACCACTGTCCATCGTTTTGACGATGGTTATGTGGGAAAGCAGCCATAGGCTTGGAAAGAATATTGTGCCGAGTACTGGTAAAAGAGACTTCAGGAAAGCATGGATAGGTGCACTGGCCGCCGCAGTATAACTGAAACAATGTTGAAAAGGGTGTTAAACACTATACAATCAATCAATCATTGTCATCTGGTAAAGGGTAAATGTAAGTATGTAGGTTCATGTACACAGGAAATCCATGCTCAGCACCACTGAGAGCTGTATTGTCTGTCCCATTGTGCACTAGACAGAAAGATGCTTCGTTATCTATTTATTTCCCTTCTATCCTTTACTATATACATCTTGACAAGTTAAAAGGAGAAAATATTACCGGTAACTCTTTACCAAACGACAATATTTTAGACTGGTCCAAATTGAAAGCATTTGCAGACGACAAATTAAAGATGACTCAAATTCTGTAATTTGTCCTTCATTGACTAGAAGACATTGTGGGAAAAGGAGAAAATGCTGGTTACCAGCGTTTTCTCCTTTTTCCACAATGTTTTCAAAAGGTTTCTTTTCAAGGGTTGTTAAAACACGGGATTGTTTGGTAGAGAGTTAACCAATTACCAAACAATCTTGTATTTTAATGATGCTCATATTCTTAAACGTTACGAGTGCCAAATAAAACCAACAAATATTTTCAAATGAATGAATGAATGAATGTTGTTTTATGGCGCATCGACAACACAAATATTTTCAAACTAGAAATAAGACTATGATAAGTGCAATTTCAAGGTTGATATTGCCCATTGTAAGTTTAAGGTAAGCGGACAGTGTAGATCAAAGATCAGACTGCACATTTTCTGCAGCCTGATCTTGATCTACACTGACTGCAGAGGCAACTGTAGTTGCTTTAAAGGCCTAGTAAAGGCCAAAATATCAAAGCAGGTGTCTTAATACATTTAAATTTAAATCATATCATTTAAAAGTATGAAAAATATCGTGGAGATGACAGTCTGTTATCGTGTGGTCGGGCCATATGTTAGTCACTGGCAGAAAAAAAGAGTTTTAAAATCAGGCAAAAAGTAAACAAAAGACACAGCTACCTGGCAGGTTTTAACCTAGTTTTGAAATTAATTTCTCCGTCAGCAAGTAACACTTGGACCCACCGTACAATGACAGATTGTCATCTTTACAATAATTTCCATACTTTTAAATGGTATGACATAAATTCAAATGCATTTAAACACCCACTTTATTTACTTTTGGGCTTTATTGTTACTTTAAGGCTAAATATAAATTACAGAAAGCTACACTTACTTGCAGTACAGTATTTCACTATTTTGAATGCCCTTCGAGGCTATTGTCACATGCGTGTTCAACTTTCAGTTAGGTCAAGTACTGTCTTCTCGTTACCAATTACAGTCCACTAAATACCATGTTAAGGTTCTGTAGGGGGAAATTTTACATTAACGACGTATATGACAAATTTTTCTAACGGACAAATTTTTTTAAAACTTTGCACATACAAAGCTCATCATGTCACTAGGAGATTACAGTAAAAAAAGATGTGGGTCACCATGCTCGTTTCTGAGAAATTTTCCTTTGAAAAGGGTATAATATACAGTTCCAAAATTCAGCTTATATTGGATTTATAGCGCCTTTCTTTAATAGTCAGTTAAACAGGAAAATTACAGGAAAAATATACAAATATACATCATTTTAATGAAAATTTATATATTTTTGCACAAAAAGTATATAAAAGCCTGGTTTTGAGCATGGTAAATGTACAAATATGCATGTTATATATAGACTTATGTTGTCAGAAAACAAGGTTGAAGGTCACTGTGGAAGTTATTTTTTCAAAAAAAAAAAATAGGATAAACGCTCAGCTGACATGGTGGGAAAAGGAGAAATTGCTCAATAGGAGCGATTTCTCCTTTTCCAACAATAATTTTCAAAGTGGAAACAGCTATACTTCCACAGCTTTAAATTTCCTGCCTTTGTTTCCTTGTTTGGTGTGTAACGCCGTGTCAGCAGCATTTTAATTATTTCACAGTGACAGTTTAAAGATCCATTCTTTTCTCTTCACCAATACTACCCGAAGAAAGCGCTACTTGTTTCAGTTCAACAATAGTATCACCATTATGTGCAAAAAATACATAGGTGCACTTTTGACTCAATATCCACGACAAAAATACATGCGCAGTAGGATGCACGCGAACATTTGTCATATATGTCGTTAAAGAAATAAATTCCTGCTAACTCTTAACCACACAGCACTCTGGAAAAAGAAGAAAATGCTGATCGCTTTCTCCTTTTCCCACTATGTTATCCACCCTTTAAAAAAAAAATCTCATATTTGAGCCACATTTTAGTCATCGTCTGCAACTTCTTTCAATTTGGACAAGTCTACAATTTTGTCCTCTGGTAAAGAGTTAACTCTTTACCAGACAATCCCGGGTTTTAATGACCCTTGGAAAGAAGCCTTTTGAAAACATTGTGGAAAAAGAAGAAAATGCTGGTAACCAGCATTTTCTCCTTTTCCCACAAGGTTTTCTACTCTATAAGGGACAAATTCCGGAAATTGAGCCATCTTTGATTTATCATCTGCAAATGCTTTCAATTTGGACAAGTCTAAAATTTTGTCCTATGGTAAAGAGTAAAACTCATAACCAGACGACAATTTTAATTTTTTGAATTTAGAAGTACTTATGGAAGACAAATATCCTCTGAACAAAGATTTATTTTTAGCTATCATTGCAATCAAATCTGTCATACTCAAACAAGACTATTATACAGACAGAATAAGAAGAATTATGACAACAATGAAAATTGGGTGATGCGTTCTGATAATGGAGAAGTCTTTTATGTCTAGAGTAGAGGCTAAGCTATGTGCACACATTTTAACCCTTTACAAAACAATGCAGAGTTTCAGCTACGCTGGGGAAGAAAAGCTTTTGAAAACATTGTAGGAAATGGAGGAAATGCTGGTAACCAGCATTTTTTCATTCCCATGTTTTCTACCCATTCAGAGGAATTCCATAATGAGTCGCGCTGAATTTGCTGTCCGCAAATACTTTCAATATGGACCACCTGTCTAAAATTTTATTGTCTGGTGTGGAACTTACAAAAATATATGAAAATTTTTCTTTGAGAACAGTGCAACAGCAGTTCTCTTTACTGGCGTAAGCAATCACGACTGCTTCTTAACTGTTGCTTACTACATTTCCAATGGAATTAGTACTTCAAAACAATAGATCTATAACTAAACAAATAATACAAATCCATTTTCAATCAACCAGTGCATTAACCAGCCCCCCCCCCCCCACCACCCCCAAAGAGTTCACAATCTAGCCTTTCTGAAAAAGTATTTGTATTTAACCCTTTACACACATTCTTATGTGTTGTGCTGTAGTTAATTTTCACCAAAGGGAAGTAATTCTTTTATTTTTCTTTACCCCAAGTCTGAACAAACTCAAGATAAAGTCCTTAAGTTATTACCATCCTAACGCTTCTAGTGCAACATGGGATAAAATTTCTTAACAGTTGATAAATGAGAATTTATACTGATACAATATTTTTGCACATTTCTAACCGACCAGAAATTCCTTTGATGTCTATCTTGAAATTATTTGTTGATATTTTTGTTAGTTTTCTAAAAAGGGAGGTAATTATTATCTCCCTTTGTAATGAGAATAGAGTGGCTTTAGATTTATAAATGATAATGCTAAGAAGGAAAAAATGGGAAAAGTGGCTCGGTCAAAGTAGTGCAATAATACTCATTTTTAATCATAGCATTTTTTTTAGGATAATATTATTGTGGAAATAGCTGTTTTCTATTAGAATGGCACTACCTTAAGAAAACATTTGAGAGAAAATAAAACAATACTGGTAACCAGCATTTCCCCTCTTCCCACAACATTTTCTCCATTTCTTTAGGATCAAATTACATCATTTATGCGACATCTATTTTGGCATCTGCAAATGCTTTCAATTTGGACAAGTCTAAAAATTTTGTCATCTGGTAAAGAGTTCAGAAGCAAAAAATGGGTTTATTTAACCTTTTACCAAACAACAAAACGTTAGACTGGTCCAAACTGAAAGCAGTTGCAGACGACAATTTTAATGCGGCTCAAATGGAGAGAATTGTCTTAGATAGGGTAGAAAACATTCTGGGAAAAGGAGAAAATGCTGGTTACCAGCATTTTCTCCTTTTCCCATAATGTTTTCAAAAGGCTTTCTTTTTCAGGGTCGTTAAAACTCGGGATTGTGTGGTAAAGAGTTAAACTTCCTTTTCTATAGAAACAACAGTAATTTTCTACAAAATAAGAATTGTCAGCAAATTAAGTGTTCCCTAGATGACAACATTTTAGACTCGTCCAAACTGAAAGGACTTTCATATGACAAATTAAATGTGACTAGAATGATCAGATTTGTCTCTGATAGAGTACAAAACAGTTTCTAGGAAAGGGAAAAAAAATGCAGGTTACCAGCATTTTCTCCTTTTTCCTACAATGTTTTCAAAACTCTTCTTTCTCAGGGTCGTTAAAACCTGATACTGTTTAGTAAAGGATTAATTTCCATACATGCTTATAAATTAACAAAATGACTCACAAATTAACCCTTTACCAAACAATTCCTGGTTTTTACGACCCTGAGATAGAAGCCTTTTGAAAACATTGTGGGAAAAGGAGAAAATGCTGCTTACCAGCATTTTCTCCTTTTCCCACAATGTTTTCTACCCTCCTGGAAACAAATTTCAATTTTTGAGCTACGTTTGTCGTCTGCAAGTGCTTTCAATTTAGACCAGTCTAAACTTTTGTCGTTTGGTAAAGAGTTAACTCTTTGCCAAAATGACAAAATCTTAGACTTAACCAACTTGGAGGCATTTACAGATGACAAATTAAATACAGTTCAAAAGATGATTACTGTCTTTGGCAGGGTGGAAAACAATGTGGGAAAAGAATGCTTAAGTAACCTGCATTTTCTCCTTTCCCTACAATATTTTCAAAAGCCTTTTTCTCCATGGATGTTAATAGATTCAGGATTCTTTTGTAAAGGGTCCAAGATAAGGAAAATAGATATAGAGGATCCAAAGGACAATTCTTCCAATTTATGCTCTATTTTTTGTAATCTGATGATGCTACAGCAAAACAAGAGCACCACATGAGTGTGCCAACCCTCAACTGCAGTTTCTTTTAATGAAAAGTCAAGAAGGGGCATAACTGTCAAAAATATTGATAGTTACCTGTCCCTGTTGTATGGGTTCCCCTTTTGAGAGTTAACAATTATTCTGAGTCGGAAATGAATATTTTTCAGTAATGAAAGAGATATTACGAAATGTCAGTTTTTGCACAACAACAAAGATGACGCAAATGTAGCCAGGGCTATGACAATAACATTACATTCCTTCAAAAACAGCCAGGCTAAAAGCTAATTTAAATTTTTGCCCATGAAAAGGCTTCAAAAAATTGTTGGACCAAAGAGGACAAAAGGACAAAATGTGAAACTCCTGCCTCTATCAAAGCATTTTGACATTTAAATTTTTATTCTACTCTGTCAGCAAAAGAGCCAAGCCACATAGCTCAAACTAGTAACAGTTAATCAATGTGGGGCTTTTAAACCTGGTGTCACAAGTTTGTATTTCAGCTTGAAAAAGCTCTTTTCAAAGATGGATGAATGTACTTAGACATGATCCTTTCCGCTCTCAAAACAGAACTTTGTTATGCTGCATTCACATCTGCCAAGATGTCCATGTTCTGAGAGAAGTGGGTGAGCGTGTGGTGTCGTGGGATCGAATTGCATTGATCTGGATTAAACTTGGCTCATTTGGGATGACGGTAAGGATCGTGGCCAAAGTTGTGATAGGTCAAAAATTTTGAATACCCCTATTTACTGTGATTATGAGAGAGCATAACAGTTTGCAGAAATCATAGAAGGTAGCACAACTTAACTGGTCCTTTGTTGGTGATCTTGTTAAACTTGGAAAAACAATTCAGTAAGTTTCTCTACTTCATGTCTCATTAGTACTCTGTTGAGAAGGTATGAATATTGTCTCTATAGCTTCCTTTGATTAACACTTCACCGTGTTCTCATCTAGCAGGTCTGAAACCTTCTTTTTGGCTTCTTCTCCAGTGTGTTCTATCCTATTTCTAACAAAGGTACCGGTATACAAAAAACAGCCCATCCAGTGTCATCTCTATCTCTTGAATGCAAAGCATGTATGTGCAGGCTGATCTTGCTCTCTACAAAATACACTGATGGTCACTAATGGCAGGGGAAGAGTTAATAATTGCAATTTCAGGCTTTTCCCTAGACTTTCTTATTTGGGGGTCATTTGACCCCCTTCAAATGAAAAAAAGACGGCACACATATAAATTTAGGGGGTCACTTTGAAAATTTGGGGGTCAAAATTCAAAGAAACGGGGGTCATGGAAAACCCTGCAATTTGAATGTTGTTTTGGCCGGAATACTACGGTGGACGGACGTTTTGGCCACAGACGTTTCGGCCAGGATGTTTTGGCCAGGACGTCATGGCCATGGATGTTTTAGCCAGCTAAATGTGCAAAGTAGGATGTCTTGGCCAAATGCTTTTTAACACAGAAAATGCAATAAATGAATTTTCTATGCTTTTAAGTATACATTCTTTGAGGCAGAAAAGCATATTCAGTTCATTTCATGCATTTTTTTGTTTTAAAATACATGTAACATTTGGCCAAAACATACTTTGACTTTGATATGCAATCTTCCATAACAAACTGCTTAGATTTTTTTAAGCTTGGTTGCAATTTATTGTTGCAAATAGAAATTTTAAGTTATTGTTCAATCATTACTAATAGACAGAGTTGGTAATTGGCAATTAAAGCAATCATTTAATAAAGATTCGTCCGTGTAGTTGAGTATAACAAGAGGACCATGATGGTCCTATATCGCTCACCTGAGTACTAAGCAGTAAAGGTCTACAATGAAGATAAATACCAAATATCGATGTTCAAGGCCAAATGATAATGAAACAAGAGCGGCAAATTGTCGCAAGATAAGCCTGTCCCACCGCCAGTTGTCAAGGAGGTATAATAATCGCAAAGGGCAGGTAATGCAACAGACATGTTTACCAAGTCTCAAGTCAATTTGACTTGAGACTTCAAAGTTCCGTTCCGGACAAGCAAGAAATACTGTAAAAATGAAGATCAAAGTGGAATTACTCATAATCTGCACTGAGTTATCATTCTTGCGCACTGTACTCGGTAATATTGCAACAAACATGCATACCAAGTTTGAAGTCGTTCTGACTTGAGATGACAAAGTTATACTCTGGACAAGCACTAAATGCTGTAAAAATGACGATCAAAGGGAAATAACTCAAAGACAGCACGAGGTAGAGTTACAATTCTTGTGCACTGCACTTCCACATATTGCAACAAATAAGCATACCATATTTCATGTCATTCCTACTTAAGATGACAAAGTTTTGCTCTGGACAAGGAAAAAATGCTATAAAAATGAAGGTCAAAGGGGAATAACTCAAAATTCGAGCTATGAAGAGTTATGGTTCTTGTGCACTGCACTCCGTAATTTTACAACAATCATGCATGCCAAATTTGAAGATGTTCAGGCTTGAGATGACAAAGTTATATTCCGGGCAAGCAGAAAATGCTGTAAAAATGACGTTCAAAAGGAAAAAACTCATAGACATTACGAGTTAGAGTTATGGTTCTTTCACACTGCACTCCGTATTATTGCAACAACTACGAATGCCAAGTTTCAAGTCAATCGGATTGGAGATGACAAAGTTATGCTCCGGACAAAACTATTCCACAGAATTTTCTAATTCAAGGGCAAATAACTCCAGTTGTTCTGGTCCGATTAGATCCATAATTGAACTCATCCGGGATCTTATGGTCATATATATTTTGACCAAGTTTGGTGCTGATTGGTAGATATTTGTAGATGCTAGAGTGTAAACAAAGTCAAATATAGCAATTTTTCTAATTCAAGGGCAAATAACTCCAGTTGTTCTAGTCCGATTACACCCATAATCGAACTCATCCGAGATCTTATGGTCATATATATTTTGACCAAGTTAGGTGCTGATTGGTTAATAATTGTAGATGCTAGAGTGTAAACAAAGTCAAATATAGCAATTTGTCTAATTCAAGGGCAAATAACTCCTGTTGTTCTGGTCCTATTACACCCATAATCGAACTCATCCGAGATCTTATGGTCATATATATTTTGACCAAGTTTGGTGCTGATTGGTTAATATTTGTAGATGCTAGAGTGTAAACAAAGAAATGTGAACGGACGGACGGACGACGGGCAGACGACGGACGGTGAGTGATCACAATAGCTCATCCTGAGCACTTCGTGCTCAGGCGAGCTAAAAACAAAGTAACACTTGAAAGTAAGTAATTCTATTTAGTAACACCAATCTATGAAATAAAGAAGTTAACTATTTGTAACTTCAGTCATACATGTAAAAAAAAAATTAACCTAATACTCCATGTATGTCAAATATATTAATTTCTCAAAATCCTACAATCAGGGTTGCATCTAGGAATGTTCAAATAGGGGGGCTGGCCCCCATCATCTTCAGAAAAAGGGGGGCACGTCCCCCCCTTCAAGTGTAAAGGGGGGGGACAAATTTCATGGCGGTTCCCATAATGTGGTAAAGGGTTAATGTATTATTTGTTTTTGTCTTTGGAAAATTAATAATGATTATATCCATAAAAGGATTATTATCTTCTAGTCTTCTTTGTTAAGATGAATGTCTTTTAACTTCTTCTTTAACACTTGTTACAGTACAATCACTGTAAGACAAGTAGACTAACCCCCATCCAACCCTATCTATCCTACGTGGTTCAATATTTTCATTTCATAAATTCAACGAAATTTTTTCCTCAGTGTTAGACTGAGATTTTAGCTTCCATCTATTGTTTCATACAGATATTTATGTAAATTTACTGCTTAAATTCACTACCAAAGCTGAAAAGACAGTCTAAAGTGCCTCTGATCAGACGATGTCAAATAGTCATTTTGTTGTGTCACGGGTTTTCGCGCTTTTTTGCATCGATCTTTTTTCATGTCAGTTTTTTTTTTTAAAGTATTTCCACATGATATTGCAAGAATTTGTCAACAACGGTTGTAGGTCACTTCAAAACATGTCATTTTACTCTAGATCAGTGGATTGACATCATCATCTCGCTTTTCATTACATGCCAGCTTGTTAGGTTGTGATAAACGGTGACGTGTGGTCCGTCATATTTAATACTCACTGTTTATGACGGAGTTATTTTCTTTCAAGAATTTTGTAGCCTTAAGAAATCACTTGTTGCCAGCAGATTCTCCAGTGCGTCAGTTATGGACACATTTTTTTCTAAATTGTCCCAATCAGTGATCGACAGCATGGGCCCTGCAGTGAGGCTTTTCGTCTGCATAACACAGATGACAAGCGTCTATTGATATGATCAAAATAATCCGACAGTCTACGATTTAAGTTACCGAAATCAAGCGTTCTCCCAATAAGCTTTTCCCAATAAGAACAGTAACGGTAACTCTGCATTGACGATCAGTGGACTATTCGACCCATGATCAGTTCGACACTAAATAAAATCGGCAAATAGCGATTTTGATCACAACTTTGAGAAGGTAAGAATGCTATAACAAGTAAATTTGCCTATAATTTATCTGCTTCTGCACTACCATGCTTTACGCAAACTTATTTATTGAAGAGAATGGTTGAATGAATTTAATTGAAGATAGATCTAAGTACTGCAGTAAATCTTATCTTTTAAAAATCTTAGACAGGGAACAGAGATAAGAATACCGGTAAATAGGCTCCTTCCTTTGCACTTATGCCCATTGCCATATCGAAATTAGGAAAAATATATGTTGTCGAAAAAAGTATAAAACACGAACCTCTGAATACACAGTTATTATGTTAATCACATTTCAAATAAATTCTTTCCCTACATTAGGAGCGTGTGACGTCATGACGTCATCTTCAAGAGATTTAATGTCACAATTATAATAGAGAGGCCCAAGAACTGTTAGCATGATATCGTTATGTTAACCTTTTACCACACAATCCCAAGTTTTAAATACCGGAAGAAAAAAGACTTTTGAAAACAATGTGTGAAAAGGAGAAAATTCTAGTAACCATAGTTTTCTCCTTTTCACACAATGTTTTCTACTTTTTGAAAATCAAATCTCAGCAGTTAATTCATAGTTTCTCCTCTTCAGATGCTTTCAATATGGATGAGTCTAAAATTTTGTTGGGTGGTAAAGGGTTGATTTTAATTTTGCACCAAAGAAAGAACAAAGAATCTATCATTGTAGGTACTGTCACACCTAAGGTTATTAGCACAATTATGCAGGATACCTACTTTATGTACTGGGCTACAAGGGTATGTGTCACAATCCCCAAGAATGGGCTCAACCTGAGTCAGTTCATCGTAAATCTGCTAAATTATTGACATGAGGTATTGCCCCATTGATTGTGTTTGTAATGATCATAAATAGGAAGTTCCAGAGGGTTGGTTAAATGCAGGCCTATTAATTGCCACTTGTAGATTAATGTAATACCTTAGAGAAAACATTGATGACTGGAGGCATTGCCCCATCAAACGTAATTCATAATAACTGTCATAATACCTATACTATGAAAATTGGGCATTAAGATAGGTGTCACAAAACACATTGGGTGGTCCTGGACAGGTTGTTTCAATCAATAAAATAGAAAAACATAAAATTACCTAACTACCTATCTGCCTACCTAACTAAAGACCTATCAAAAGACTAACCAACTGACTACCTACTTACCTATGAACTCTCAACCGATCTACCAACCTAAAACCTACCTACCAACCTACCTATCTATCAACCGACCAACCTACCTACTGACATACCTACCTACCGACAAACCTACTGACATACCAATCCGACAACATGCCTACCAACCTACCTACCTACCTATGACCTATTGACTGATATACCAACCAACAACCTACCTACCTATCAAACGACCAACCTACCTACTAACATACCTATCCAACAACCTACCAACCAACCTACCTTCCTACCAATCTGTCTACTACCTACGGACACACCTGCCTGCCTACCTGCCAACTAACTGACCTATAACTCACTTATCTGCCTTCCTGCCTGCTTGCTTTTTGCATGCCTGCCTGCATTCCTAACTACCTTTGTACATACAGACTGGATTAGACCCATGCTTCCTTCCTACCTGACCACACCACCTGCATGTACCTCATTTTCTAATAAAGGTGATATTGCCTAAGAGGTAAAAAGACAAAATTATTCCTGTGATAGCTGGTACTGCCCCACTACAGCTTGTTTTTTCCCTGATATGCACTATAGAAATAAAAATTATAGGGTTGGTGTCACTACCCAAATAAAGGGGCTGAGGAAAGGTTGGGCAATAATTATGTCATGAATACAGGTATTTCTAATTTTGCGTAATACATGAAAAAAAAAAATCCTGTGTGGTCTGGTGGGATTGCTCCATTGAAGCTTATTGTATATTATCTCTGATACCCACTGTAAATAATGGCCTAAAGGGTATGTGTGTGACTGCCCAATAAATGGGCCTTAAGAGGGATGGTCAATAATAATGTTATATTTGTAATTTTGCCCAGGGAAAAGAAAAACAGAACAAAAAAAAAATCCTGTGTCTGGTGGTACTGCCCCACTGAAGCTTCTTGTTTTTATCATTCCCTGATATCCACTGTAAATAATGGGCTATAGGGATATCTGTCACAATCCCAATAATTGGGCCCTAGAGGGGCTGGTCAATAATAATGTCATACTTGTAATTATGCCTAAGGGAAAGAATAACAAACAAACAAACAAACAAACAAAAAATCTGTGTCTAGTAGTACTGCCCCTTTTAAACTTATTTTCTTCATTATTCCTAATATCCAATTTAAATAATTGACTGTATGGGTTGGAGTCACAATCCCTGTAAAGGGACTGCAGAGGGGGTGATTAATGTTTACTTTGAATTTGTAATTTTCCTTTCAGAGAAAGAAACTCAAAAAACAAATCTTGTGTCTGGTGGTACTGCCCCACTGAAGCTCATTGTTTTTATTATCCCTGATATCCCATGTAAATAATGGGCTACAGGGGTAAGTGTCACAATCACAATGAATGGGTTCCTGAGGGGTCTGTCAATAATAGGGCCATATTTGTGATTTTTTTCTCAGGTATATAAAAACAAATGAAATTCCATGTGTCTGGTGGTACTGCCCCACTGAATATTATTGTTTTGATTATCACTAATATCTACTGTATATAATAAACTATAGGGTAAGGTGTCACAATCCCTGTAAAGGGGCTCCTGAGGGGTTAGTGAATGATTATGTTATACATGTATTTGTAAATTTTCCTCAGGGATAGAATTCAAAACAAATTCTTGTGTCTGGTGGTACTGCCCCACTGAAACTCATTGTTTTTATTATCCCTGATATCCCATGTAAATAATGGGCTACAGGGGTAGGTGTCACAATCCCAATTTATGGATCCCTGATGGGGTCGTTCAATAATAACATAACATTTGTTATTTTTGTCTCAAAGATAAAAGAAAATAAGAAAAATCCTGTGTCTGGTGGTAATGCCCCACTCAATCTTATTGTTTTAGTTATCCCTGATATTCACTGTAAACAATGGGTTTTAGGGGTAGGTGCCACAATCCCAATAAAGGGCCTCCAGAGGGGCTGGTCAATAAGTATATCATATTTGTAATTTTGCCTCTGGAATTGAAAAATAAAAGGAAACAAAAAAAAAAATCTTGTGTCTGGTGGTACTGCCCCACTGAAGCTTATCGTTTTCATTATCCCTGATAACCACTGTAAATAATGGGCTATAGGCTTAGGTGTCACAATCCCGATAAAAGGGCTCCAGAGGGGTCTGTCAATACTTATGGCATACTTGTAATTTTGGCTCAGGGATGGAAAACCGAAACAAAAACAAAATTCTTGTTTCTTGTGGTACTGCCCCATTGAAGCCTGTTTTTGTTATCACTTATATCAACTAAAAATAATAGGCTATAGTGACAGGTGTCACAATCCCAATCAAAGGACCTGACAGGGGTTAGTCAATAACTATGCGATATTTGTAATTTTGCCTCTAGAATAGAACAATAAAAGATATTCCTGTGTCTGGTGGTACTGCCCCACTCAGTCTTATTGCTGTTGTTATCCCTGATATCCACGGTAAATGATAGGGTATAAGGGTAGGTCTCACAATATCAATGAAGGGGCCCTAGAGGGGCTGGTCAATAAGTACATTAAATTTGTAATTTGCCTCAGGATTAGAAAAACCAAACAAAAAAATATTGTGTGTTGTGGTAGTGCCCCACTAAAGCTTATCATTTTAATTATCCCTGATATGCACTATAAGAAAAAAAGCTGTATGGGTAGGTCTCTCAATCCCTTGAAAAGGGCTGCAGAGGGTTCGGTCAATAATTATGTTTTATTTGTGATTTTACCATAGGGATAGAAAGAGAAAAAAAATTCTTGGGTCTTGTGGTACTGCCCCACTAAAGCTTGTTGTTTTTGTTATCCCTAATATCAACTGTACGTAATGGGCTACAGGGATAGGTGTCACAATCCCAATAAATGGGCCCCAGAGGGGTCACTCAATAAGAACATCAAAGTTGTTCTTTTGTGTCAAGCATAAAAAGATAGCAGAAAAATCCTGTGTCTGGTGGTACTGCCCCACTCAGTCTTATTTGTTTTGTTATCCCAGATATCCACTGTAAATAATGGGGTATAGGGGTAGGTGTCACAATCCCAATGAAGGGGCCCTAGAGAGGCTGGTCAATAAGTACGTAAAATTTGTAATTTTGCCTCAGGAAAAACAAAAATAAAAAATGTGTCTGGTGGTACTGTCCCAATGAGGCTTATAATTCTTATAATCCTTGATATGCACTGTAAATAAAAAGCTGTATGGGTAGGTGTCACAATCCATTAAAAGGGGCTGCAGAGGGATCGGTCAATAATGACGTTTTCTTTGTGATTTTACCACAGGAATAAAAAGAGAAGAATAAATTTTTGGGTCTGGTGGTACTGCCCCACTAAAGCTTATTGTTTTTATTATTCCCAGTATCCCCTGTACATAATGCACTACTAGGGTAGGTGTCACAATCTCAATAAATGGGCCCCAGAGGGGTCACTCAATAATACCATCAAATTTTTGTATTTTTTTTCTGAAGGATAAAAGAAATTTAAGAATAATCCTGTGTCTTGCGGTACTGCCCCACTCAATGTTATTGCTTTTATTATCCCTGATACCCACTGTAAATAATGGGATAAAGGGGTAGGTGTCACAATCCCATTGAAGGTGCCCTAGAGGGGCCCCTTCAATAAGAATATTAAATTTGTAATATTGTTTATATTATCCCCAATATCCACTGTACATAATGCACTACTGGGGTAGGTGTCACAATCCCAAATAATGGTGACTAGAGGGGTCACTCAATAATACCATCAAATTTGGTATTTTTGTCTGAAGGATAAAAGAAATTTAAGAAAAATCCTGTGTCTGGTGGTACTGCCCCACTCAATCTTATTGCTTTTATTATCCCTGATATTCACTGTAAATAATAGGGTATAGGAGTAGGTGTCACAATCCCATTGAAGGGGCCCTAGAGGGGCTGGTCAATAAGAACGTTAAATTAAAATTTTGCCTCAGGAAAAAAATAAAAATCTTGTGTCTAGTGGTACTACCCCAATGAGGCTTATAATTTTTATTATCCTTGATATGCACTGTAAAAAAAAAAGCTGTATGGGTAGGTGTCACAATCCCTTAAAAGGGGCTGCAGAGGGGTCGGTCAATAATTACGTTTTCTATGTGATTTTACCGCAGGAATGAAAAGAGAAGAATAAATTTTTGGGTCTGGTGGTACTGCCCTACTGAAGCTTATTGTTTTTATCATCCCCAATATCCCCTGTACATAATGCACTACTGGTGTAGGTGTCACAATCCCAATAAATGGGCCCCAGAGGGGTCACTCAATAATACCATCAAATTTTTGTATTTTTTTCTGAGAGATAAAAAAAATTTAAGAAAAATCCTGTGTCTGGTGGTACTGCCCCACTCAGTCTTATTGCTTTTATTATCCCTGATATCCACTGTAAATAATGGGGTATACGGGTAGGTGTCACAATCCCATTGAAGGGGCCCTAGAGGGGCTGGTCAATAAGTACGTAAAATTTGTAATTTTGCCTCAGCAAAATCATAAAAAAAAATGTCTCTGGTGGTACTGCCCCAATGAGGCTTATAATTTTTATTATCTTTAATATGCACTGTAAAAAAAAAGCTGTATGGGTAGGTGTCACAATCCCTTAAAAGGGGCTACAGAGGGGTTGGTCAATAATGACGTTTTCTTTGTGATTTTACTACAGGAATGAAAAGAGAAGAATAAATTTTTGGGTCTGGTGGTACTGCCCCACTGAAGCTTATTGTTTTTATTATTCCCAATATCCCCTGTACATAATGCACTACTAAGGTAGGTGTCACAATCCAAATAAATGGGCCCCAGAGGGGCCACTCAATAATACAATCAAATGTGTTTTTTTTTTTTTCTGAAAGATAACAGAAATTTAAGAAAATTCCTGTGTCTGGTGGTACTGCCCCACTCAATCTTATTGCTTTTGTTATCCCTGATATCCACTGTAAATAATGGGGTATAGGAGTAGGTGTCACAATCCCAATGAAGGGGCCCTAGAGGGGCTAGTCAATAAGTACGTTAAATTTGTAATGTTGCCTCAGGTTTTGAAAAACAAAAGAAAAAAAAATCCTGTGTCTGGTGGTACTGCCCCACTCAATCTTATTGCTTTTGTTATCCTTGATATCCCCTCTAATTAATGGGGTATAGGGGTAGGTGTCACAATCCCAATAAAAGGGCCCTTGAGGGGCTGGTCATTAAGTACGTAAAATTTGTAATTTTGTCTAGAGTATAAAAAGATCTAAGAAAAATCCTGTGTCTGGTGGTACTGCCCCACTCAATCTTATTGCTTTTGTTATCCCTGATATCCCCTCTAATTAATGGGGTATAGGAGTAGGTTTCACAATCCCAATGAAGGGGCCCTAGAAGGTCTGGTCAGTAAGTACGTTAAATTTGTATTCTTGCCTCAGGAATGGAAAAACAAAAGAAAAAAAATCCTGTATCTGGTGGTACTGCCCCACTGAAGCTTATTATATTTTTTATCCCTGATATACACTGTAAATAAAAAACTGTATGGGAAGGTGTCACAATCCCTTAAAAGGGGCTTCAGAGGGGTTGGTCAATAATTACGTTTTATTTGTGATTTTACCACAGGGATTGAAAGTGAAGAAAAAAATATTGTGTCTGGTGGTACTGCCCCACTGAAGCTTATTGTTTTTATTATCCCCAATATCCACTGTACATAATGGACTTAAGGGGTGGGTGTCACAATCCCAATAAATGGGCCAAAGAGGGGTCAGTCAATAATAACATCAAATTTCTAATTTTTGTCTCAAGGATAAAAAGATCTAGAAAAATCCTGTGTCTGGTGGTACTGCCCCACTCAATCTCATTGCTTTTGTTATCCCTGATATCCACTGTAAATAATGGGGTATAGGAGTAGGTGTCACAATCCCAATAAAAGGGGCCCTTGAGGGGCTGGTCAATAAGTACGTTTAATTTGTTATCTTGCCTCAGGAATAGAAAAACAAATGAAAAAAATTCTTGTGTCTGGTGGTACTGCCCCACTCAATCTTATTGCTTTTGTTATCCCTGATATCCACTGTAAATAATGGGGTATAGGAGTAGGTGTCACAATCCCAATAAAAGGGGCCCTTGAGGGGCTGGTCAATAAGTACGTTTAATTTGTTATCTTGCCTCAGGAATAGAAAAACAAATGAAAAAAATTCTTGTGTCTGGTGGTACTGCCCCACTCAATCTTATTGCTTTTGTTATCCCTGATATCCACTGTAAATAATGGGGTATAGGAGTAGGTGTCACAATCCCAATAAAAGGGGCCCTTGAGGGGCTGGTCAATAAGTACGTTTAATTTGTTATCTTGCCTCAGGAATAGAAAAACAAATGAAAAAAATTCTTGTGTCTGGTGGTACTGCCACACTCAATCTTATTGCTTTTGTTATCCCTGATATCCACTGTAAATAATGGGGTATAGGAGTAGGTGTCACAATCCCAATGAAGGGACCCTAGAGGGGCTGGTCAATAAGTACGTTAAATTTGTAATGTTGCCTCAGGAAAGGAAAAACAAAAGAAAAAAAAATCCTGTGTCTGGTGGTACTGCCCCACTCAATCTTATTGGCTTTGTTATCCCTGATATCCCCTCTAATTAATGGGGTATAGAAGTAGGTGTCACAATCCCAATAAAGGGGCCCTTGAGGGGCTGGTCATTAAGTATGTAAAATTTGTAATTTTGCCTCAGGAATAGAAAAAGTAAACAAAAAATTTCTTGTGTCTGGTAGTACTGCCCCATTGAAGCTTATTATATTTCTTATCCCTGATATACAATGAAAATTGAAAACTGTATGGATAGGTGTCACAATCCCTTCAAAGGGGCTTCAGAAGGGTCGGTCAATAATTATGTTTTATTTGTGATTTTACCACAGGGATTGAAAAAGTAGAAAAAAAATATTGTGTCTGGTGGTAGTGCCCCACTGAAGCTTATTGTTTTTATTATCCCCAATATCTACGGTTCATAATGGACTACAGGGGTAGGTGTCACAATCCCAATAAATGGGCCAAAGAGGGGTCAGTCAATAATAACATCAAATTTGTTATTTTTGTCTAGAGTATAAAAAGATCTAAGAAAAATCCTGTGTCTGGTGGTACTGCCCCACTCAATCTCATTGCTTTTGTTATCCCTGATATCCACTGTAAATAATGGGGTATAGGAGTAGGTGTCACAATCCCAATGAAGGGGCCCTAGAGGGGCTGGTCAATAAGTACGTTAAATTTGTAATGTTGCCTCAGGAATGGAAAAACAAAAGAAAAAAATTCCTGTGTCTGGTGGTACTGCCCCACTCAATCTTATTGCTTTTGTTATCCCTGATATCTCCTCTAACTAATGGGGTATAGGGGTAGGTGTCACAATCCCAATAAAGGGGCCCTTGAGGGGCTGGTCATTAAGTACATAAAACTTGTAATTTTGCCTCAGGAATAGAAAAACAAAAGAAAAAATTTCTTGTGTCTGGTAGTACTGTCCCACTGATGCTTATTATATTTTTTATCCCTGATATACACTGAAAATTAAAAACTCTATGGGTAGGTGTCACAATCCCTTAAAAGGGACTTCAGAGGGGTCGGTCAATAATTACGTTTTATTAGTGATTTTACCACAGGGATTGAAAGAGAAGAAAAAAAAATATTGTGTCTGGTGGTACTGCCCCACTGAAGCTTATTGTTTTTATTATCCCCAATATCCTATGTACATAATGGACTACAGGGGTAGGTGTCACAATCCTAATAAATTGGCCAAAGAGGGGTCAGTCAATAATAACATGAAATTAGTTATTTTTGTCTAGAGTATAAAAAGATATAAGAAAAATCCTGTGTCTGGTGGTACTGCCCCACACAATCTTATTGCTTTTGTTATCCCTGATATCCACTGTAAATAATGGGGTATAGGAGTAGGTGTCACAATCCCAATGAAGGGGCCCTAGAGGGCCTGGTCAATAAGTACATTAAATTTGTATTGTTGCCTCAGGAATGGAAAAACAAAAGAAAAAAAAATCCTGTGTCTGGTGGTACTGCCCCACTGAAGCTTATTATATTTTTTATCCCTGATATACACTGTAAATAAAAAAAAAACTGTGTGGGTAGGTGTCACAATCCCTTAAAAGGGGCTTCAGAGGGGTCGTCAATAATTACGTTTTATTTGTGATTTTACCACAGGGATTGAAAGAGAAGAAAAAAATATTGTGTCTGATGGTAGTGCCCCACTGAAGTTTAATGTTTTTATTATCCCCAATATCCACTGTACATAATGGACTTAAGGGGTGGGTGTCACAATCCCAATAAATGGGCCAAAGAGGGGTCAGTCAATAATAACATCAAATTTCTAATTTGTCTCAAGGATAAAAAGATCTAGAAAAATCCTGTGTCTGGTGGTACTGCCCCACTCAATCTTATTGCTTTTGTTATCCCTGATATCCACTGTAAATAATGGGGTATAGGAGTAGGTGTCACAATCCCAATAAAAGGGGCCCTTGAGGGGCTGGTCAATAAGTACATTTAATTTGTTATCTTGCCTCAGGAATAGAAAAACAAATGAAAAAAATTCTTGTGTCTGGTGGTACTGCCCCACTGAAGCTTATTATATTTCTTATCCCTGATATATACTATAAATGAAAAGCTGCATGGGTAGGTGTCACAATCCCTTACAAGGGGCTTCAGAGGGGTCGGTCAATAATTACGTTTTATTTGTGACTTTACCACAGGGATAAAAAGAGAAGAAAAAAATATTGTGTCTGGTTGTACTGCCCCACTGAAGCTTATTGTTTGTATTATCCCCAATATCCACTGTACATAATGGACTTAAGGGGTAGGTGTCACAGTCCCAATAAATGGGCCAAAGAGGTGTCAGTCAATAATAACATCAAATTTGTTATTTTTGTCTCAAGGATAAAAAGATCTAAGAAAAATCTTGTCCAGTGGTACTGCCCCACTCAATCTTATTGCTTTTGTTATCCCTGATATCCCCTCTAATTAATGGGGTATAGGAGTAGGTGTGACAATCCCAATGAAGGGGCCCTAGAAGGGCTGGTCAATAAGTACATTAAATTTGTCATCTTGCCTCAGGAATGGAAAAACAAAAGAAAAAAAAATCCTGTGTCTGGGGGTACTGCCCCACTGAAGCTTATTATATTTTTTATCCCTGATATACACTGTAAATAAAAAACTGTGTGGGTAGGTGTCACAATCCCTTAAAAGGGGCTTCAGAGGGGTCGGTCAATATTTACGTTTTATTTGTGATTTTACCACAGGGATTGAAAGAGAAGAAAAAAATATTGTGTCTGGTGGTACTGCCCCACTGAAGCTTATTGTTTTTTACTTTCCCTGATATTCAGTGTAAATCATAAGCTATATGGTAATGTGTCATAATCCTAATGAAGGGGCCCTAGAGTGGTCGGTCAATGATTACCTTATACATGTATTAGTAATTTTTCCTCATCGACATAAAAACATAACAAATTCTAGTGCCTGGTGGTACTGCCCCACTGAAGCTTATTGTTTTTATTATCCCTAATATCAACTGTACACAATGGGCTACAGGGGTAGGTGTCACAATCCAAAAGAACGGACCCCAGAGGGGTTGGTCAATAATTACGTTAAATATGTAAATATTCCTTTCAGGGCAAAAAAAAAAAAATTGTACCTGTTGGTACTTCCCCACTGAGTCTTATTGTTTTTATTATCCCTGGTAACCACTGTAAATAATAGACTGTAGGCTAAGGTGTCACAATCCCAATAAAGGGGCTCCAGAGGGTCGTTCAATTATAACGTCATATTTGTCATGTTGTATGGGGAAAGAAAAATAAAGCAATAGAAAACAAAATTTCTTGTGTCTCAAGGTACTGCCCAACTGAAGCTTATTGTTTTGATTAACCATGCAACAATTTGTCAAGTGGTAATGCCTCACTTAACTTTATTCTAATACTTAACCATGCAAACTACAGTTAATATTGGGCTATAAGGGTAGATGTCAGTACTCCTCTGAAAAAGTCCTACCGGAGATTGTTTTATGCCAATCTATGTATTTTAATATTGCATCACTGACAGTAAGAAAAAGTGATTTTCCAGTGACAGGCGGTATTGTGAATTTTGGGCTATTATGGTAAGCGATATAATCCGCATATAGGAGCCTTAGAGGGTCAGTTCAATTATTTGTAATGTTGCATCACAGATAGAAATAATAATAGTAATAATAAACATACCTATGACAGAAGGTTTTGTCCCTCTGAAGCTTCTAGGCAGAGTTAAATACGATAACTACTGCAAAATTTGCACTTTATGGGTAGTTATGGGCGATATGGGTAAGTGTCGTAATACCTATGTATTCCCCCCCCCCCTACCTGGACACACAGTTTCAGACTAAATTAAACAAAATAATCCTAGATTTTGTGTTTAACTGCGGGCTTACAACCTTAGCGTACAGCTTGACAAATAATATGCAGAAATAGTAATCATACCATTGTTTTCATGAAATTGTATGCCGAAAGCAGTACGCGCCGATTTTGTTGTGGGTCGAAATGAGTATGGGCCGATTTGTCCAGTTACAGTCCATGCAGAGTTACCTTTATTGTTCTTATTGGGAAAAGCTTATTGGGAGAATGCTTGATTTTATCATTTAAGTTTACGGTTTTAAGTTTCAAATGATTATTTGTGTGACCATGCAAATTTTGTTACATTTTATTCCCCCCCAAGTCGTTTTTTCTCTCTTTTTCCCCCGATTATGGTGCGCACGATCATGCAATTTTTGCGGGCTAGTTCGTTTTAGTGCGGGATTTGGTGTGCAAACAAATTTCGTTTTCGCGGGATTTTTTATTTTGATGCGGGATTTCGTCAATCCCGCACTCTAGATGCAACCCTGTACAATGTTTTTCAATCATTTTTAATGAGGCAAAATTTCACAAAATGAACATTTGGCCAAAACGTCCTACTTTGCGCTTCTACCTGGCCAAAACGTCCGTGGCCAAAACGTCCTACATTTGAATACTACATGATCATCTGTCAACCATGAAACAGGAATGTGTTCTGTGCACAGTCTGATCTTGATCTACAATGTCTACTTTAGAAAGTTATCCTTTAGGCTTTTACATACAAACCATAACACTCAAATAGATACTGTTGATCAAGATCAGACTGCACATAATGTATATAATTAAAATGAGATTTTACCTGGCAAAAAGAACTGTAAAATTCCATTATTTTGGCTATATCTATAATTTTTTATCTGTCAAATTGACTTTGATTAATGTAGCAGTTTATTCATTTAGTTAATCCATTACCCAACCATTCAGAGTTATTGCAACCGGCAATAAAAAGGCTTTTGAAAACATTGTGGAAATGGAGAAAACACTGGGTACAACCATTTGTTCACCATGTCTTCTACCTTCCTTCCATCTTTCCTGTTATTTGAGCCACATCCTGTTTGTCATCTGCAAATATTTTCAATTTCAACGAGTCTAAAATCTTCTTGTTTGGGTAACAGTTACGCATACAGGTCTATATGTATCCAAGGATAAAGACAGAAAATCCATTACTGTATCAATAAGAGCCAACTGAGCTTCTGAATTAACCATGGCAACCGATTATTTTCCAATAAGTTTTGATTCACACATTTTTTCCTTATACTGTACCTGTTTTCCTGTACTTCTCGGCAAGATACTTCACTATAATTAAAGCAATCAGGAAGGTTTACTTATCTTATCAGACAACAAAATTTTAGGGTCGACAAGCCTTACACCATGATTTGTTTCTGTTAACCCCTTACCAATCAATCTAAAATTTTATAACGACCCAATTTAAGTCTTTACCAAATGACAATATTTTAGACTGGTCAAAATTGAAAGCATTTGCAGATGACAAATTGAATGTGGCTCATAATTATAATGAAATTTGTCTCTGAGAGGTAAGAAAACATTGTGGGAAAAGGAGAAAATGCTGGTTACCAACATTTTCTCCTTTTCCCACAATGTTTTCAAAAGCCTTTTCTTTTAGGGTTGTTAAAAGTCGGGATTGTTTGGTGAAGGATTAAAGGGACCTATTCATTTTGTGCCATAAATCAGAATTTCTTGCTGAATGCCCACAAATGATATTAGATCTAGATATATTTTTCCTTTGCAATCATACTGTACAGCTACATATGGTAAAAGAGAGCAAGTTGAGGCAATTAAATAACGAGATGGTTGATTTTGCAATCGGTAAGCATGTCTTATTTTATTACATCAAATAATGAAAACCTATTCATTTTGTACCATAAATCAGAATTTCTTGTTAAAACACCTACAAATACTATTTGATCTAGATATATTTTTCCTTTGCAATCATGTAAACTTTACTGTTACATGTGGTAGAAAGTCTCTGAGCAATTTTAAAGATGCGTCCTTACAGCCAGAGAGTAAACAAACACTGTTAAAACTTTACAATGTGTAGAATCTAGATAGCCATGTAAACATAGATAAAAAATCAATATAAGGAGTATGGGGGTAAAGAAACTGTACGGATTTGTCTTCGATTTAAACCGGAAACTGTGGTTGTTATGTCTATGGCTAGCCGCAATAGAATGAAATGCATTTTCTATCTGTCGTAATCTGTGCAACCTTGCAACCGTCAGGGGCAACATTTGGCACGAAGGTACAAGAATAATTATAATTTCATAAATTAAAGATAAAATTGGTAACAAAACTGTATGAAAACAAGTAAAGATGCATCATTAAATAACAAGATGGTCAATTTTGCGATAGGTGAGTATGTCTACTTTTATTATTACATCAAATATGAACAAGTCTAAATCATGTGAACTGGAGCCCAGATAAACGTGGCTTGACTGTACATGTACCTACATGAGCAGCCCAACACTTTGCCAAGCCAATCAAATTTGCATTTGTTTACCACACAATCTCGACTTCTAACAACTTTTAACGACCCTGAGAAAGAGGCCTTTAGAAAACAGTAGGAAAAGGAGAAAATGGTAACCTGCTGGTAACCAGCATTTTCTCCTTTTCCAACAATGTTTTCTACCCTTCCCAAAACAGATTTCAATTTTTGAATCACGTTTATTTTGTCATCTGCAAATGCTTTCAATTTGGACGAGTCTAAAATTTTGTCGTTTGCTAAAGAGTTAAAAGAAGTTAATTATACTAATCATAACACACTGCAGTCTGACCTTTATCTACAAAGAGTCAAAAGAGCTCCCTATCTTGGCTTAACCCATTACCAGATGACAAAATTGTAGCCCTGTCCAAACTGAAAGCATTTGCAGACGACAATTTCAATGTGGCTCAAATGGTGCAACTTTTCTTTGATGTGGTTGAAAACATTGTGGGAAAAGGAGAAAATGCTGGTTACCAGCATTTTCTCCTTTTCCCACAATGTTTTCAAAAAGCCTCTATTCCAGGGTCGGTAAAGTCGGCATCTTGCGGTAAAGAATTAAGCATACTAGGAATTATCCCAGTAACACACAAATACATACATGTATCTTCATTGAACTCCAAAATGGCTGTTTTGGTAAATATCCTGAAGAAAGCAGTATTTCACTGTAATTTATTTCTACCAATCAATGGCTAATTTTCCTACAATCCTTTCCATACTGTTGCCTAAAATGGAAACTTCATTTATTTCAAATGCTTACTCAATGCAATTTTGCAAAAGGATCAGTAACGACCCTGAGAAATAAGACTTGAAATAAAGGGAAAAGGGGAAAATGCTTGTAATCAGCATCATCTCCTTTTCCTCCAATGTTTTCTACCCTTCCCAAAGCAAATTTCAATTTTTCATTCACTTTTTTTCGTTGTCTGCAATTGCTTTCAATTTGGACAAATCTAAAATTTTGTTGTTAAGTAAATTTAGTTAAAAGATTATATTAATATAAGTGCATGTAAACAATCAACATGAGCTGATATTTATTTCCTATTATTATGTATGAAATATTAATAATGTCCTGTAATCTCATTATACAGCTGCCTGGTTGTCTTTAACTCTTTACCAAACAACAAAACTTTGGACTGAACAAAACTGAAAGAATTTGCAGACTACAAATTAAATGTAGCTGAATTTGTGATTTTTGTCTTTGATTGGGTAAAAAACAAGGATAGGAAAAGAAGAAAATGCTGGTTACCAGCATTTTCTCCTTTTCCCACTATGTTTTCAAAAGTCTTTTCTTTCAGGGGTTGTTAAAAGTTTGGATTGTATGGTAAGGGGCTAAGAGACTCATCTGAGTTGCTCAGCTGATAAGCTGTTTTCCACTATTTTCTCCTCTTTCTGCCATGTTTTGTACCCTTTCAAATAATCAAAGCATTCAGAACGCTGAAGTGGTATTTATCAAGGAACCCATTGTATTGAATTAATAATTTTAAGGAAAAAGAGAAATACTGTTCAAATATTGGCTTAAAAGTCAACCTACTAAGCAAATGAATACCATTTCAGTTGAAGGGAGAGTACTCATGACAAAGTTTGGTGTAACTGCGTTTATTATTTCAGGAGTAAGTTTGTCCGGAGTTTTAGTCAAAATCGCTTGTTATGGTTCTTTGAACTTTTAGAGTTATGTCCCTTTCTTTTTGTCTTTTGTGCCCTTTGGGAACGGCCGCGCCAAGTGGTCTGCGAGAAAAAGAATTGAGGGTGACATGCGTTGCGTTAAATCAGGACAGCCCAAAGACGTAAAAGTTAAACTTATTAATTCTTTACTCCGCTGTACCAAACCTTCTTTACTTTAGTGAATGGTTGTATTTTCTAATAATATTTCAATCGTCATAATGCTTCGGATGGCTGCTATCTTCGGATAAACTGAGAAGTAATTTTGTCTGTATTTTCAGTTTGACGTAGGACAAAGAATAAAAGAATAAACCTTCAGTCAGTCTTGGGTTCCTGCTGTCACCCCTTCAGGAACATTTGGATTATTTGAATACTGGTGGTCTCCCTTTGATCATTAGGAGTCAGGAATAACGTCCCTTGACAGTAAGATGCATGATGGATAGAGATAAAAACCATGTGAATATATCGAATAAAATTACGCTTGTACCTGAAAACTATGATTTTGAAATATCTTTAGCTGTTGACATTTAATTCCCAACATTAGGATCAATTATTTCGATCTATAAATATTCATGCACAATCAAATGGAGTAACAAGCAATCATAGGATGAACAAGCCATGGGACGAACTGGTTTTGGAACAAAAAAGCCCAGGACCAAGCGATCGGTAGACAAATTTTATATCTTTGACAAATACCACAAAAATCTCTATATCCGAGCCATACTTAAATTTTTGTCTGCAAAAGCTTTGGATTTGGACATGTCTAAAAGTTTATCATTCTGTTTACTCTTTGCCATAACCAAGCAACAAAATTTTCTACTGGTTCAAACTGAAAGAGCTTGCAGACAACAAATCAATTATGTCTAAATTGATGGCACTTGGCTTAAGAAAAGTTATAAAAGAAGAAAATGCTGATTAACCCTTTACCACACAATCCCGACTTTTAACGACCCTGACAGAGAAAGCTTTTAAAAACACTGTCGGAAAAGGAGAAAATGCTGGTAACCAGCATTTTCTTCTTTTGCCACAATGTTTTCTACCCTATCTAACACAGAAATCCTCATTTTAGCAACATTTCATTTGTGGTCTGGAAATCCTTCCAATTTGGCCCATCCCAAAATGTTCTTGTGTGGTAAAGAGTTAAGACCTGTTTCTCCTTTTCTCACAATACTTCAAAGCCATTGTACAAAGAGTCTATAAACATGGACTGTTTAGGAAAAAGGTAACTCTAATGGAAAAAAAAATTCTTGACTTGTCCAAATTGAAAGCATTTGCAGATGACAAATTACCAGTTTTGATTTTGAAAAGGGAGGAAACATTGTGGGAACCGGAGAAAATGCTGGTTACCAGCATTTTCTCTTTTTCGCAAAATTTTTTGAAAAGCTTTCTTTTTCAGGGTTGTTAAAAGTTGGGATTGTGTGGTAAAGGGTTAACATTAGCTGGTATTCATGTCTGATTACAATATGAAACATTAATAATGTCCTGTACATAATCCCTTTGTAAAGCTGCCTGGCTGTCTTTGAGAGAGTCATCTTTGTCCCTAAGCTGATATGCTGGTCACCAGCATATTCCCTTTTTCCTATGTTTTCTGCCCTTTCAATAAAAAAATCTCTCTATTTAAGGATTAACAACATATGTCACAAATTTTTCTGACAGATTTCTTTAAAACTTTGTACATACAAAGCTCATCATGTCTCTAGGAGATTACAGTAAAAAAGATACGGGTCACCGTGTCCCGGTAGCTCAGTTGGTAGCATACAAGACTCGAAAACGTGGTTGCTGGTTCGATCCCCAACTCGGCCAATTTCTTTCCAAGGATTCATGAACTAAGTCATTGTAACAGGATTCATTCCTTTCTCACTGCTGACCTTTGTTTCAACCATGGTTATGTAGGAAAGCAGTCAGTGGCTTGGTAAGAATATAGTGCGAAGTACTGGTAAAAGAAACTCCAGGAAGCATGAATATGTGCACTGGCTGCTGCAATAAAACTGAAATAATGTTGAAAACAGCGTTAAACACAATACAATCAATATTTTCTTAAGGTCGTTAAAAATGGGAATTGTGCAGTAAAGGATTAAATAATTGACTAATTTCTGTCTGAATTATTATCCTGATCAGACAATCCTCTGAATGTCATTTAGTATACATTACTAATAACTACTCCTCTTCTTACAATGCCCCAATAAGCAGTCCACATGGGGACATAAAATATTGCATTTGTATTGTAACAGGCCAATCCTTTACCAAACAATAAAATTTCTGGACTCTCCATACTTGTAAGTATTTGCAGGCAAGAATTCAAACAATTTGGCTCAAATGATAAAATTTGTCTTAACCCTTTACTGCACAATCCCGTGTTTAACGGCCATGAGAAAAAAAACCTCTTGAAAACAATGTGGGAAAAGGAGAAAATGCTGGTTACCAGCATTTTCTCCTTTTCCCACAATGTTTTCTAGTACCGTAAAGATAAATTTCATCAGCTGAGCCAAATTTAAATAGTCGTCTGCAAGCGCTTTCAATTTGGACTTGTCAAAGTTATTGTTGTGTGGTAAAGAGTTAAAAAAGGACAGAAAATAAATTGGGAAAAGGCACTTTCTCCTTTTCCTAAAATGTTTTCAAAAGCCTTCTACCTCAAGTTCATTAAAACCCAGAATTGTGTGATAAAAGGCCAATGAGATACAGAAACATATGAGCCTTGCTCTGTGAAAAGGGGGTTAACCCTTTACCACACAGTCTCCACCTTTAATAAACCTGAGAAAGAATGCTTTTAAAAACATTTTGGAAAAGGAGAAAATGCTAGTAACCAGCATTTTCTCCTTTTTCCACAATGCTTTCAAAAACCATCACTTTCAGGGTCATTAAAACTCAGGATTGTCTAGTAAAGAGTTAAACAAATGCCTGACTATCCCAAGACACTCCTGTGCATGTGGTAATTTATGGTAGTCATCATTTTTATCACAAATGATTGCTCTTTTTCTCACAATGTTTTCCAAAGCTGTACATCAATGGTATGGTCATCTAACCTATTACTTGTATAGCCCTTTCAAGAGAAAATATGGGCGTTAGTAGGCATACATTACCGGTTAAGATCAGACTCTACAGAGATTGCAGTCTGATCATCGGATCTAAACTGTCTGCTTAACAAGTCAAGCCTAAAAAAATTTTTTTTCTAAACTTCAGTGGAACATATTTTCAACTGTTGAAAGAGGAGTTTATTATATTTGGTCTAAATAGCTACGGAGTTGATAACAAGAGGGCCAAGATGGCCCTGGATCGCTCACCTGAATTTGTGAGAGGACCATAGCCAATTTTTTTTGAGGTATTGAAACTTTGGAAACAAAAACATTATTTTGCCAAGCAATTTTGAAAAGGTCACCTGTAAAAGTCGTTTCAAAATCTGTCACCATCCCTACAATCATGACCACAGCAATGATTTTGATGAATCAGAATTCTGAAAATAAATTTTTGGACAGATCACCCAAGGACAATTTCTTGAAGAAGAGCACATGCTCGATATTGACTAAAAACATATGGCGAACAAGAGCACCACATGCAGGTGCCAACAATTGGCTGTTGTTTTTCGACGGATAAAAATTTCCCTAACAATCTTTGAAAAGGGTCACCCTAGGAACATTCCTGTGAAATTATTTCAAAATCTGACCAGCCATTCCTGAGAAGAAGAATTAAGAAATTCCTCTTCATGTCCCTATAGTGCAAAAAGCCCCCACCACCAGAGCCATGTTTCTTGACAGATCACAATTTTGCGAACAATTTTTGAAAAGAGTCACCAGAGGAACATCTCTGTGAAATTATTTCAAAATCTGACCAGAGGTTTCAGAGAAGAAGAATTTTTAAGAATTTCTTCATGTCCATATACATGTAGTGTAAATAGCCCACAGCCATCAGAGCCATGTTTCTTGATGGATCAAAATTTCTTGAACAATTTGCGAAAAGGGACACCCAAGGAACATTTCTGTGAAATTATTTCAAAATCTGACCAGCTGTTTCAGAGAAGAAGAATTTTTAAGATTTTCTTCATGGTCGTATAGTGCAAGTAGCCCCCCCCCCCCCCATCAGAGCCATGTTTCTTGACAGATCAAAATTTTGCGAACAATTTTTGAAAAGGGTCACCAAAGGAACATTTCTGTGAAATTATTTTAAAATCTGACCGGAGATTTCAGAGAAGAAGAATTTTTAAGAATTTCTTCATGGCTGTATAGTGCAAGTAGCCCCAAGTCACCAGAGCCATGTTTCTTTAAGGATCAAAATTTCGCGAACAGTTTTTGAAAAGGATCGCCCAAGGAACATCTCTGTGAAATTATTTCAAAATATGACCAGAGATTTCAGAGAAGAAGAAATTTTAAGAATTTCTTAATTTCCGTATAGTGCAAGTAGCCCCCAGTCACCTGAGCCATGTTTCTTGACGGATCAAAATTTTGTGAACATTTTTGAAAAGGGACACCCAAGGAACATTTCTGTGAAATTATTTCAAAATCTGACAAGCCATTTCAGAGAAGAAGAATTTTTAAGAATTTCTTAATTTCCGTATAGTGCAAGTAGCACCCAGTCACCAGAGCCATGTTTCTTTAAGGATCAAAATTTCGCGAACAGTTTTTGAAAAGGGTCACCCAAGGAACATCTCTGTGAAATTATTTCAAAATCTGACCAGCCATTTCAGAGAAGAAGAATTTTTGAGAATTTCTTCATAGCCATATAGTGCAAGTAGCCCCCAGTCACCAGAGCCATGTTTCACGATGGATCAAAATTTAGCGAACAGTTTTTTAAAAGGGTCACCCAAGGAACATCTCTGTGAAATTATTTCGAAATCTGACTAGCGGTTTCAGAGGAGAAGATTTTTAAAGAATTCTTAGAAAATTCCATTTGGTTGCCATGGCAACCAGAGTTTTTGATGAAATCAAATTCTGTGAACAATTTTTAAAGAGGACCTCCCAAGGAACATTCCAGCCAAGTTTGGTCCAAATTGGCCCAGCGGTTTAGGAGGAGATGATGTTTAAAGAATTGTTGATGACGCACGACGGACACCGGGTGATCCTAAAAGCTCCCCTTGAGCACGTTGTGCTCAGGTGAGCTAAAAAGTGTTAATTGAATTCCATAAATGATTGATTATTGTCTGCATGTCCTAAGATAATCTTCTGAACATGGTATCATGCATTTTGATCAAGCTAAACAGCTTGTATTTTTGTATTGGAAATCCATGCTTCGAGAATATAAATATGTAATGTCTTTACCAACAATCCCAAGTTTTAATTATCCAAGGGAAGAAGGCTTTTAATTACATTGTCGGAAAAGGAGAAAATGCTGGTAACCAGCATCTTCTCTTTTCTCACAATGTTTTCTTCTACCCTTTTAAGGGCAAATCTCATCACTGAGCCATATTGTTCATGTTTTCTATAAAAATGCTATCAATTTGGACGAGTCTAAAATTCTATCGTTTCATATCAGGTTGACTCTTTACCGGCAAAATTTTTTTTCTTACTTTTTCCACTCAATGTAGAAAACATTGGCAGAAAAGTTAACCCGAGATTTACACAGGACCACTTGTTACCAGCATTTTCTCTTCCCTCAATGTTTTTAAACTTTTTTTTTTTCCTCAGGGTCATTAAAAGTCGGGATTGTGTAGTAAAAAGTTAAGAGACTCATCTGAGTTCCTAAGCTGATATAAGCTGGTTTCCACTATTTTCTCCTCTACCTGCCATGTTTTCTGCCCTTTCAAATAAAAATCTCTATAATTATCTAAGCCATATATTTTCTCCTTTTCCCAAAATGTTTTTCAAAGCTTTCAACCTCAGGGTCATTTAATTAAAACTATGGATTGTGTTGTAAAGGGTTAAATATAGTTCACATGACAATTTGTCTTAGAAAGGTTTGATTACACTGAGGAAAGAAGGAAAAGAATTATGGTTATCGGCATTTCCTCCTTTTTTTGAAAAAAGGTTTCAAGAGATAGTACAAGCACAGGGTTGCTTGGTACCTACCGGTATACATGTAATTATGTACACTGATTTATTCATTTGAACAGATGTTGTGTTTTTCCTTGTTCAGCTGATTAATCAATACAGTACTTCACTAACCTTACGCTTCTTAACTGTTTACAGAACGACAAAATTTTAGACTGTTCCAAATTGAAAGCATTTGCAGACGACAAAATAAAGGTCACTGAAAAATTGATTTGTTTTCAGAAGGGTTGAAAATATTGTGGGAAAAGGAGAAAATGCTGGTTACTAGCATTTTCTTCTTTTCCCACAATGTTTTCAATAGGCTTCTTTCACAGGGTCGTTAAAATTCGGGATTGTATGGTAAAGAGCTAATCGTCATAATGTTTTCAAAAGCTTTCTGTTAGACAATCTTTTACAAATCAAAGACCTTTTCGGCTACCCAAAAGTGACCAAAAGGCTAAAAAGTGCAATCCAAGGTCTGTAAATTTGCCCATGTTCTTCACCTTGATCTACACTGTCCATATGTGTAAATGAAGCCAGGGTCTGTATTCATCAGCCATTCCAAGGAACATTCTTAGTGTTATTCTCTAGAATATTCTAAATTTGAAAGTAACACAACTTCTGGGTCCGTATTCACCAACAGTTCTAAAGAATTTCCTTTGTCTTTTTCTCCCAGATTTTCAAACTTTGAAAGTAACAGAACTTCTGATTGGCTAAACCCTTTGGTTTAGCCAATCAGAAAAGGGTTTAGCCAATCAGAAGTTGTGTTACTTTCAAATATGGAAAATTCTGGAGAATAAGACTCAACTAAACTCAATTCAACTCAAATGACTTTATTTTGGTGTTCGGCAAATAAGATTTTGCCACTGATCATTTACAAAAATGATAACATGAAATATAGCATAAGCTTGTACAAATACAATCTAGAAAAATCAGAAACAAAAAAAATGATTAATCAAAACTATAGTATGATTAACCCTTAAGATACTAATCACGTCTCACTGACCTTTTCGTGGACATTGTAGATCAAGATCAGATGGCACAGACCGTGCAGTCTGATCCTGGATCTACATTGTCTGATTAGAAGGTATTTTTCTTCAAAAGATAAAACTGAAATAGCACCATTTGGGTTTTTACTATGGTTTGAAAGTTGCATTTATCTTAATTAAATCAGCTAGATAAAGGTCAATAATATTAAACGTTATTTAAAAAGCTGTTTCGTAAATCTAGAGCCCTTTTAATGAACTTTGCAGTATTTAATTGGATTTTTCTCTTTTTAGATGACATAATTCTATTAAATTTAGCAATTGTAAACCAGTGGGTATTTAAGTATTTTGATCTTAATTCGCAATATTTTGGACAAACACATAAAAAGTGATATTCTGATTCTATTCTATTATTGTTGTATAGTCTGCAAAGTCGATCCCGCCTGTCTATATTTTGGACTCTCCCAGTTTCTATCGCAACCTTATGCGAGGCAAGTCTAAAGCGTGTTAGCGTTTTTCTTAGTGTTTCATCCCTTATGTTTGTTAAATAATTTTCAAATTCAAAATTCATTTTGAAATTACAATAATATTCTAATTTCAACCAATTGCTGGTCGAATTTTGCCATTCTTGTATAAAATTATCACTAAGTCTTCTTTGAATATTTTTGAATACAAAATTAAAATTATCTATGTTATTTCTTGTCCAAATATATGAATATCCAGCTTTATCTAAAATTTCCTTAAGACTAAGAAGGTTCTTAAGAATGGTTGGTGAATACAGACCCAGCTGATTGGCCAAACAAAATAATTTAGCCAATTAGAAGTTGTGTTTCTTTCAAATTTAGAAAATCTTGGAGAATAAGACTAAGAAAGTTCTTAAGAACAGTTGGTGAATATGGTCCTAGGAATTTAAGAGAAAAAAAAAGACGTTTGCAGCAAGCTGTCTTTCATATAGCAGCCAGTGTACCTAACCGTATGTTCCTGGTGTTTCTTCACCATTACTAAACACAGCATCAAGCTTTTGGCTGCTTTCTCATATAAACAAAGTCAAAACATTTTCGTAGAAGTGAGAGAGAACAGAAACTGCCAGAAACTGAAGCAAAGGTTAACATTCCTTAGCAACAAATGTGAAAATGTTTGAAGATCTTAATATATTGTGCCAAAAATTTGGTATGGTGGGAAAAAAATGCTTAGTCATTGAAAACACCTTAAAATCTTAATAAAATAATTTCAGCAACCTCCAAGTGGACAATCAAACTAAGGATCAGGCAAACCAAAATGTTAGATGTGATCTTTGATATATTATGTCATCTAAAGTATCATTATAAATCATCAACATTTTGGACTAAGATATACATGAAACAAATGTATAACATTTAAGAAATAAATTAAAAACTAATTATAGACTACCTCTCTCAATTTTGTGCATGGAACCACATGAAAATCCTAGAGGGTATAAATTCTTTAAAAGCACTATAAAATATCTATCCCTGCCAATCCTTTGATGACAAATAACTACTCATACTGTATTGATCTGACAGTAAATAGTGAAATTCTATAAAAAACACAAGGAAAGAAATCAATGACTATTGATCTTCATCAGCCAAGGGCTTGCATAGAAAATTAATGACAGTTTATCCTTCACCAAACATTCCCGAGTCTGATGAGAAAAGATGACTTCAAAGTAACCAGCATTTTCTCCTTTTCTCACAATGTTTCTACTCTTTCAAAGACAAATACACACATTTGAGCTCCATTTAATTTATGATCTTCCAACAACTTCTCTGAAACTCTACCAGATGAGAAAATTTAAGAATTATCTAAATTCAAAGCATTTACAGACTACAAATCAAATGTGGCCAAAATTATGGGATTTGTTTTTTGTGGGTAAATACATGAGGTATGAGAGCAAGAGACTTGTGAACCAGAAAATCTCTAGCCACCTGCCCACGGGTAGGAAACTTCAAATTCAGAGCCAATGGCTCTGACGATAAAATGTTGTGTTCGTGTTCCGGTTCCGAAAATGTCGGCTCAAAAACAAATGAAAAACAGGCAAGCTCGTCATTCTGTGTACAAATGTGTTCTTATGTCTTTGAATTTTGAAAAAAGGAGAATGTCATGCAAGTACTCTGATATTTCAGCGTGTTTTCTACACCATGGAAAGTTGTAGAATGTGTACAGTATTGTCTGAATCATTTGTGTCGTGGGTTGACCGTAGCCTAAATAATATGTGAAGGACCAAATTTCAGATAAATATTGCCATTACATTAGCAAATAAGAGAGAGTTTTGCTGTCCTAAAAGCGTGAATTATTGTCTTGAACTTTCCTGTTCGCTGCTGACAAAGAATTGATAAGAATTAACACAAAACTGACATAAATAAACAAAGGCTCCGATTATGTGGGCCGGCTCTGAAAATGTGGACCGGCTCTGAATATTTTGATTGGCACCGATGGATTAGGACTTCCTTTCTAAAACTTAGTTTTCAGTTACTTATTTAAGACATGTACGGTATACGCCTTGTATTCCTGTTAATACCCTTCACTCAAAAAGTTAAAGTATACATTTGTTTGATAAAACGTGACGGAATTTCTGAAAATACAATGGACTGATATTATCACAATTGAAAGATGCCATCTAACATAAGTCTACCTAAATTTTGAAAATATTGTTGTGTAGCTTTTTATTAGCCAAATGGTCTACATGTTAAGATTTGTAATTCTTACGTCGTACGTGTAGTCCACACATAACACAAATAATGAAAATTAGTGGCATCTTCAGAATGCTATTTGGTCTTCAAATAGTCATTTACGCTAATGGCAAATGACATGTAACGATCTTTGCAGAGATATCAAATAAAAAATGGAGTCGTCATGGAAAATTTTACTTTTTGGAAGACAAAATTTTACCCAACTACACATGCAACGGGTTGCATGTACTGCTACATACTTGAATATTTTAGCTGAGGAAGGTATCGCGACGGGAAAGAGAGATGTCTCTCCTCCCTGCCCCCATACCTCCCCCAGAGATAAAGAAATCACTACATAATACATGTATAAAGAGGTAAAACAATACAGTTCTACAGAATGGTACCAACTATGTTCATTTTGTTGAAGCAGACACAAGGAGGAGAAGTCGCCTATAAACAGCAACTTCTCTTACTCATCTCACATGTGTTTTATACATGTATATCAAAAAGACAATGGATAAAAATAAGGCATTGTCACTGTTTTAATCTTTCCAAAATACCAAGATAAAGAGAAGAAATAGTCTATCAGAGTAGTGCCCTCCCCAAATCTCCTAGCATCCCCAAACTCTGCATATGTTGCTGTACACATGTTGTGTAGAGTAAACCCTTATCAGTAATGCTATGACTTTACTTGATTTCTCTCTTTTTCTTTCACATGAAAACAAGAGGTTCATTTAACAATAAATCCTGTTGTACAAGGCAACTTAAGTGAAAAATATTTTCTTTCTGTAATCAGCACGTGTTGATAAACTTTATGATTTGACTACACTTGTTAAAATTACAATAAATGTGTGCTGCTAAGATGTACTATTATAGTAGTGTTTGGAGAAGAGGGAGAAACTGCACGTTAAGAGCAATTTACCTCTCCCTTCCCATATTTCACTTTCAAGAGCAAGTGATCACTTCAAATATAGATTAATAATGCTGTTTAACGAGTTACATGTACTGCTGCGTACTTGAATGTTTTAGCTGAGGAAGGTATCGCGAATTTTCAAACTAGGTCCAGCGTCTATTCTAGAAATTTGAAAAATAGAGGCAAAAATTCCCCCTGCCTTTGAAAAACTGGGGGGAAATTAAAAAACTAGGGGCATCTTGGGCGATTATAGCTCATCTCTACTACCGTATAAAAAAAATCATTTTTCTCTGTCTTATATTGCTTGTTACCGTTTCCCTTGAAAATTATTACATTTAAAATAATCCTGTGTTTTTTGATAGATCCCTTGATCAAAAGTGTCGGTAAAAACTACAGCTCTAGTAATCTTGCTTTCTTACAACATTGTCTTACTTATCATAGCATGATCAGAAGCGGCTTACTACACATTCTCGAACACTGAAAAATGCATGTTTATAAGTCAATGGGCATTTGGAATTTAATGAAATACTCATGGCCACTGACTGTAGCTCATAAGTGAGAGCCAGATCCATACTATAAGTTACTGTAAACTCAATCTAGGTCTAGTTTGTTTCTTGAGAGGGTAAATTTTGTCTATGATCTTCATCTTACTAAACAAGATCTAGTAAAAAATTGGCAATTGCTAATCTTCATCACTTTGCGCATAAATGAAATCCAAAACTCAATCTACAGGAAAAAGCATCTGATACATTTTACCGAAATTATTAATTAAAATCAAATAATTGCGGGTTTTTTCGGTTAGACTGTGACTAGTGTCAAAGATGATGATTTAAAAACGTGAATATACCAACTGTATGTTTTCATAATACTTGAATGTGGAGAGAAACTGGATTTTCCGTCTGCAGAATTTGTTTGGGAGTGATCTGAAAGTAAAACAATTGGGAGATAATCCAGAAGATGGGTTACCTCCCTTCATTCTTTTTATCAGATATTGTAATCGAAACATGACAATTTATACATTTTCCTTCGAGTCTATAAATTGTCACTGTAGATGTATTCTTGTTTGCATCTCTCACATCTTTTCTTTCCTTCAAAAGATGTGTGTGCTTTGTCACACACTATGTAATGTAGCAATATTGGGGCGACATAGACAATTTTAGAGTGAATCGCACAATCGCCCTGGCTAAAATAAACACTGAGGTCAAAAGTTGCCAGGTTGTTTGCTCTATTGTTTACTTTTTATTGTATAAGTATATACATGTACAGGGTTCCCATTCACATACAATATATTTCAAACTAACCTTGTCTTATACATACATGACACATAGCAAAAAATAGAACAACTCGGAGAATCTGGCTTCCCGGAAGTGTCATTGGTTACCTCCCTCTCATAAAAATTTTGTACATTTTCCTTCGAGTTTATAAATGTTATATATGAAATCTTTGTTGCATTTCTTTTCACCTTCTCTGTCGCGCATTATGTAGCAATAATGGGGCAACCTAGGCGATTTTAGCGTAAATCACGCAATCATAAACTCTGACTATTGGTTTTCACGTACTAGTTAACGCACCGATGAAAGCGTTGAATACCAAATGCTGGGATCCAGTGTTTTTCGTATTATACCGGAGTGTATTCAGAATATTCCGCAAAAAGAATTAATAGAAAGTACGGAACCGACCAATAAGTGATGGTTTTCGGCAAACCTCAAAGGAGGATGACTCATTAAACTAGAGGCGCTTGAGCGCCTGTATCGCTCCACAGGCCTGATATTTCTATAATGGCGAAAGGAAGTTTTTAACAATTATCATTCAATCCTGCATTTTAGCTCACTGAAGAAACAATTTGGTAGACAACCACCATAGGAACTTACCTGCAAAACAACAATGAAATCCAATGAATAGTTTTAGAGAAGAAATTTTTCAAAGATTTTACTTTATACCATAAAAGGAAAATGAGTCTCCCATAAAAGCCATGTTTTTTGACAGATCTTTTTTTTTTTAAGGAATTCTGTAAACCTGTATCTAAGGAACATTCCTGCAAAATAATAATGCTATCCAAATAGCGGTTTGGGAGGAGAAGATTTTTAAAGGTTTTTTACTTTGGTTGCCATGGCAACCAGAATTCTTCATGGAACACAATTATTTGAAGAAATTTGAAAGAGGACCACCAAAGGAACATTCCTGTGAAATTTGGTAAAAATCCAGTCAATAGTTTCTGAGGAGAAGTTTTTTAAAGAAAAAGTTTACGGACGCACACACGGACGAACGGACGAACGAACGGACAAACGAACGGCAGACGGACGGACGCACGACGGACACAACGCCATGACAATAGCTTGCTGGCCTTCGGCCAGTGGAGCTAACAACAATGAAATCCAATGAATAGTTTTAGAGAAGAAATTTTTCAGAGATTTTATTTTATACCATAAAAGGAAAATGAGTCTCCCATAAAAGCCATGTTTTTTGACAGATCTTTTTTTATTTAAGGAATTCTGTAAACCTGTATCTAAGGAACATTCCTGCAAAATAATAATGCTATCCAAATAGCGGTTTGGGAGGAGAAGATTTTTAAAGGTTTTTTACTTTGGTTGCCATGGCAACCAGAATTCTTCATGGAACACAATTATTTGAAGGAATTTGAAAGAGGACCACCAAAGGAACATTCCTGTGAAATTTGGTAAAAATCCAGTCAATAGTTTCTGAGGAGAAGTTTTTTAAAGAAAAAGTTTACGGACGCACGCACGCACGGACGGACGGACGGACGACGGACACAACGCCATGACAATAGCTCTCTGGCCTTCGGCCAGTGGAGCTAACAACGAAAACATAGGTCGATCTTTCGGTTTGGGAGTGGGTTTATCAACTAAATCCAAGTACAATACTTTGTATTACAGTAGGGCAGGGATCGTATATAGACACGGTCCCTGAGTAGGGAAAGTTGATTTCTGAGGGGAAAATTGATTTCTCGTGGAGAGAAAAAATGGGGGGGGGGGGGGATTTGCACTTTCTTAGTAAAATAAAACCTCTGTTATCAATCCAAAATTCTAACTCCCCTGATGGAAAAGGCTTTTAAGAAAAAATTGTTGGAAAAGGAGAATGAAAGGAAAGATGTTTTTTACCCTTTCAAAGAGGAATTTCAATTTCCTAGAGACATTCAATCTGTCATCTGAAGAGGCTTTGGTTTTGGACCAAATTTTGCCATTTGTAAAAGTCTAGAAGTGTTAAAATTAAACAACAAATTTGCACTTATTTTATTGAATACAACCATACAGTGTATACGCTTGCAAAGGAAGTCATTGTAAAGTTAATTCCGACTTTAGAAATGAAAAGCTAAATAGCTCCTTTTATTAACCTAAGGTGTAACACCAGAACGAAATGCTTCCGGGTCGTAGAAGTCAAAAGTAGTCCCAGTTGAAAATTTGATACCAAGCACTTCTGCCACACTGTTTTAACATAATATATGAGAGGACAGGTCTAAAACATGTTTCTGAAGTTGATTTGATTATTTCTTCAGAGAATGAATGCATTTTATGTATTTCTTTTAGGACTATTTTTTGGTATGTGAGCAGGCAAAGAGGCATGGTCTATCACCAGTTAGGGCCTAGACCAACAGCGATTTTCTGAGAGTCCGTGTGTTTGAAGAGGAATAGCAAAAAAGTTCATTGCTCATGATGCCATTTTCTGCTGCTTTTTGTGGAGGACATTGAACATATATTTGAAGGAAAAAAACAACAAAGCTCCCGCTTCGTCAGGGATTCAGCAGCAGCCAGTCGAAGATAGTGGTTTTTACTATATTTTCAATTAGCGAAAAAGTTACCGGTGTGACACCTACATGTAGTTGGGCCTACATCCGAAAACAGCAAATGGCGACTGTGACCTTGAGAAATGACGGATTTTGATGAAATTCGGAATACAAGCAGCTCTGATGATACTGAATATGAATTATCAACAGAAATAACCAAGACCAGGTATTTTTCAATGTTATTGGATTTCATTTTCTTTTGTTCTTTGGTCCAACTGAAATTGCCACATTGCATCGGCCTTACACACGGTTCTTGCAAGTGACGTAATTAGCCTGTCGTCTGCAAAGCTTCATCAAGGGTTAAGATTAACAGCACTCAGTTTCTGTCTGTTTGTCTGTCTGTCTATCTGTTTGTCTGTCTGTCTATCTGACTGTCTGTCTGTCTGTCTGTCCAACTTTGTGTGCTTTGTTTCTCTCTCTCTCTGTCATGGTATTGGTTAAGGTCAGTGGAATCAACTTAGGTAAGGACTCAACATTGTAGAAGTTCACTTTCTGATGAGGGGGGTGCTGAAAAGGGGGGGGGGGACATGACTAAACATTGTGGCAGAAGTAAAAAAAAAAAAGTCTCTTACAAGGAATGGGGTTGTATTCTGGGCTTTAGGAGAAAACAGGACAGGGAAGACTAAACATTTTGGCAGATTTTTGGAGTGGGGGGGTTGAGTAAACATTGTGGATTGTGGAAAAAGTTGAATCTTTGAAAGGAATTTGGATTAAGTCAGAAAACTGGGAGACTAGGGAAGACTAAACATTGTTGCATAAATTGAAACTCTGCTTCACAGGGAATTTCGGATAGGTTATTAGGAAGAGGTTGGAATGACAAAACATTGTGGAGGAAGTTCAATAATTTCATTTGCCCTTCTCATTAAATTCTCTGTTTCGGCCAGCATCAGTGATGCTGCTATACACCAGACAGAGTATTGACCCTGTTTGATCAGGCGTAATAAAAAAAATAGTTTGTTTCGGGTAACCGGACCCTACCTGGAGATTTTGCCCCGACCCTATTTTTTTTTTTGTCTTCCGATAAAAAAAAATCAGCCTTTTATCATACTGTGTCACAGGACGCCTGTTTCGGCAAATATTGCGCATTATATTATAGGTGTGCAATCATGTACTACTACATACATAATTATGCATGAAAACTCCTACGCCTGTACAAAAGCTACCGTGTACCGGAGTATATTGAACCGACCTTAAACACAAATTGTCAAACGCAATAACGTGGGTTTTCCATTTCTAAAAATACATACAGGCAAGCGGAGAGATCGGGCTTTTTCGCTAACTCCACACAGAAACTTCTGTTTATCGAACGTTCGTATCCTATCACACGGTTACAAAAGACAAACGGGTACCAGTTTTATTTTCTAAAACGAATCACACCCGAAATACTGCGGTTCAGTACAGACTGTGTAACGAACTTTTACTTGTGATTTTCGCTTTTCTTCGCGTAAAATATAGACAGGATCCCGTCATCTCTGTTGTGATCACCGCATTTCCGGTTCTGTAGTGCATTGTCGCTACTTTCGGTTTGCTAGATTTCAGATTGAACAAGTTCTGTTAAACATCATTAGACAAAAGTGCTAGCATGCTCCAGAACTACGAACAATTACGGTGTTCAATGCAGATATAAAATTCAAAAAAATTTAATGGAGGTTTCTCTTGCAACTTATCTGACAGGGCGGACTGTGGACTAAACTAGACGACGGCAACGACAGAAGTTTAGATTTGTATCAAGCGTCGACAGGTCTTCTTATTAAACAGGTATTTTCATTTTTTTTTTATCTTTGTCACAATGAGGCAACAATAATTTCTTTCGGAAAATATAAATCTACCCAAACTTGCCTTGTTCTTGCTCTGCCCCCCCCCCCCTTTCACTCAGCTTAATTTACCCTACCTGGTCTAAGAGAAAAACCTGAAACTGCCTAGGCTAGGAGCCGCTATGCAAAAATTTTCCAAGGCTTTCTAATCTCTTCTACACTTCGGCAAGTAATGCCACTTTAATTTCCAGGTAAAATGTGTCTGATCTATATAAAATTGAGGAACAGCAGCACTCCTCCCACATTTCTTGACGGATTTGGATAAAATTTTCACAGAATGTTTCTCATCATGTGACCTAGCGCATGTTGTCAAGGTTTTGCGATTCATAGCAGCATCATGGAAAAAGGGGGCTTCATGTTATATTTAATTTTTCACCAGTATCTCTTTAATTAATACTGGACATATCTCGATGGATTTGGATGAAATATTCACAGATCATGTGACCTAGCGCATATTGTCAGGATTTTGGAAATTATTGCTGTGTCATGGAAAAAGGGGGCTTCATGTCAAATTTAAACTGCATCCGTCCTTACATAAGTCTATTTCTTGTGAACGCAACTCCTCCCACATTTCTTGACGGATTTGGATAAAATTTTCATAGAATGTTTCTCATCATGTGACCTAGTGCAGATTGTCAAGGTTTTGCGATTTATAGTTGCATCATGGAAAAAGGGGGCTTAATGTTATATTTCATTTTTCACCAGTATCTCTTTAATTACTGGACATATCTCAACAGAGTTGGATGAAATTTTCAAAGATCATGTGACCTAGCGTATATTGTCAGGGTTTTGGAATTTATTGCTGTGTCATGGAAAAAAAATTTTTTTTTTCATCAATGTATCTCCAACTAATGGACATAATTTCATGAAACTTCATATTTTTATTGCTTAATCAAAGCCAATGACCACTGAGTCCGTTGTGCGTCCGTCTGTCCATCCATCAGTCCGTGTTTAAAACTTTTAGATCACAAGTAACACAATATATCCATTGAGCTACCCAGGTAGGTGCTAGAAATTCAAACACTTTAGTCTCTAAAGCTAGCTGCTTGAAATAGCAGCCATGTGGCGGCGTATATTGTGATGACAGCACTCTTGTTTCACATTATAACTCTGAAGGACAACAAAAGTGGATACTTGTAATTTCAAAGTTGTGTCAAGAATGTGTGTTCTAGATAAAAAACAAAATGCATATCCTTTGTAAACCCAACTTTTCTACAGATAAAATGTTTACTTTAAATCAGTATAATATATTTGGTCCTCTAAAGTGTTCTGGAGGGGGAGGGTATTAAACATAAAAACAAACAAAACATTCTAGTATTTATTCAGTTTATTTAGAAACTCAGGGCCCGCGCTGCCGTTCGCCATTTTCGCCAAATGCGAAAATTCTGAACAAATGGCGATTTTTTTCTTTAACTGGCGAAAATAAGTGGCGAAAGTTTTTTTTTTTTTTATAGGCAATTCTTCAGTTTTTGTCTCAACTCACGAGACAAGTGGAGAAACGGTGAAGCAGGGAACAAGCTACAGGGCGACGTTGGCGAAGAAGTCACCTTCAATGGCTCAACTTTGCCTCGTCAAGCTTGGACGGCGAAAAAACTTCACCTTAAAAAATTCCCGACCTGGCTATATTCATGAAATATTGGCTATCTAAGACAAAGGGTGATGCCAGTTATCCTTTATCAACTTTGTAAATTTAGACAAGACAGCAGAGTGTTATGATCCATATCTGTTACTAACTCGCTAAATCCACCCGTTTATCCCACGAAAACCTGTCTTTTTTTCCGCAGGTAAAGCGTCTGCTTATTTGTTTAAATGACGTCAGACGATCAGTACTGATTCTCAATACATGAATAGTCGTAAAATAATGCAGAATTACCTCTTCTTACAGCTGGAGATATTCTTTACAAATATTTTTCAATAAATTACAATGATGGATGGTAAAGCAAAGGATTAAAAAATCTTGAAAACAATCATTTGCCTTCCTCACATCGGCAGCTCAAGCAAAATCTGCAGTGCAGTGTTCTATTTATAGCATTCTATTTTTAGAACACACTACACCTTTTCCTTCCTATCAGCTGTTTTATTGGCTATATAGATTACATCTCTGTAAACCTTGTTAAGTTTAATTCTTTTAAATTTTAACAAGTCCTAGTTATGTTTTTGAATCAAGATTGTGGTTGGTCCTCATTACAGCCGTGAAGAAGTTTTTTTTTTCTTTTCTCATCACTCATTATTTGTAATCTGATGAAAAATGTCAGGGTTTGAAGTAATGTGTGACTCTGCATCAATGGGGTCATAAATTACAAGGCAATCAAAACCCAATGGTCAGATAATGTTCTTCTGAGTCAACAAGTAGATAAAAATTCTTCTCTTTTTTTTCTTTGATAAGCAAATCATATCCAAAAGTGATAGTAAGATTCAACTGTTTTTCACTCAACGCAGGCATACATAAATTCTTTCATCACGTACTATAATTTCTCCTGTAAAGTTCATGGAAGAAATACTGTCTACTTGCAGCACAAGTCTGCATCTAGATTCAAACAGAATTTAATTACATTGCGTTTTTACCATGGTTTTTTTTGTTTTTGTTTATCAACCCACACAATGCCAACTTTTTAACAACCTCAATAAAGAAGACTTATGAAAACATTGTGAGAAAAGAAAAAAAATGTTGGTAACCAGCATTTTCTCCTTTTCAAATAATGTTTTCTATCCTATCACAGACAATCTTCCACTATTTCGGCAACATTTAAAATTGATGTCTGTATATGCTTTGGGTTTGGATGTGTCTAAAATTGTGTCATGTGCTAAAGAATTAAATCCCCATCATGTAATTTTCATCATGCATGTTTCCATGTTTGTACAAATGAATTAAAATTGAAAAAAAAAAAACTTGTTCTCTGTGTCTGCTACCTGAAGGGAATAAAGGGGGATAAATGGTGGTAAATAGGAAAGTAGCGAAAAAGTAGAAAGAAATGGCTCATAAATTAAGGAAAGTGGCGAAAGAAATGGTAATAAATTAGGAAAAGTGGCGAAAAAAATGGCTCATAAATAAAAAAAAGTGGCGAAAAGTTTTTTAAATTGGCGAAAATAATGGCGAAAGAAAAATAAAAGCCAGAGCAGGCCTTGGAAACTTGCAAATAAATGTTTTTCACTTTTTCAGCTGTTTTAGCTCTTTACCACACAATCCACAGTTTTAACAATCCTTAAACAAAACTTTTGAAAACATAGTGGGAAAATTGTGGGAAAAGGAGAAAATGCTATAAACCCACATTTTCTTTGTTTCCCATAATGTTTTCTACCCTACCCAAAACAAATTTCAATTTGTGAGTCACATTTGTTTTGTCGTCTGCTAATACTTTTAATTTGGACAAGTCTAAAAAATTTCAGTTCAGAAAAGTGTTAAACAAAAGTGGACAGCATTCAGTGGGGAAAAAAGATGCAAATATAGAAGTATAGTTTAGATAGAATTTGACCATTTACCACACAATCGGAAAGTTATTGACAGACTAGAGGTCTTTTGAACACATAATGAGAAAAGGACTCAGAGCTGGTAGCCACCATTTTCTTGTTTTTTCCATTTTCAAAAGCAAATACCACCATTTGATCCATATTAAATTTGTTGTCTACAAATGCTTTAGGTTTGGACAAGTCTACATTTTTTCATGTGGTTAAGAGGTCAAGCTCTTTCAAAATGTTTTTGGGGGGGGATTAAAAAAAAAAAAAAAAAATCGTCCCTACCCTACCTAACATTTTTGGAGACGTTACCCTAAACAAACTATTTTTTTTTTTAGGCCTCATTACCATACTCTGTCTCAGACAGTTCTTACTTTTCAACCCACTCCTCTTTATTATGTTAATGTTGGCTGGACATGCAGGCATAGGAATGAAATTATTGTTAGTGAATTTCAGTTTTGATAGTAGTAGTAGCAGCAGCAGCATCAGCAGCAGCAGCATTAGCAGATAGAGCAGTATAGCAGTATCATTTTTGTCACTATATAGTGCAGTGTGTATTATGTGTTTAAAATAAATGTTTCATCTATTTAGGTATTCATTTTCTTATCATTTATTTTATCACTTTTTTTACAATAGAATGTCTTCATTGTGTATTGATATCATTTATAAATGCCATGCAGAGTCCAAAGAATCCACTCATCCGCTCGTCCTTACTAGTAAAAATTTGGTGAGGGCAAGTGGATTATCCTTTTTTGTCTAACTGTAGGAGTGGACGAGTGCAAAATGGCAGGAGGACAAGTAAGAATTTTGAAATGTTTTGGACCCTGCCATGAAAATAAATTTTAATTATCTATTTATTTCATTCTATTTTATCAGTACCACAAATAGTAGTAGCAGCAGTGGTAGGTAATATGAGCTATGGTAGTCATACTAAGCAGCTATGGTAACACTAGTAGTAGTAGTAGTAATAGTAGTGGATGTTGCTGTTGTAGTTAAAGTAGTAGTAGTTGTTGTTGTTTTTGTTGTTCAAGGATATGCTTGGTAAGGGATACATAGCTCTCTAATTTTTGCACTGGTGATGTCAGTTTTTGCCTGATTTGAGAAATTCCTGTGAGGATTTGAAATTACAGTTCAGCCTCGTTTACCTGGACACTTCTGTTACCTACGAATGCTTCCAGATAAGCTGTATTTCCGGACCAGTGAACTGGTATCGCCACGACTTCCATGTTGATAAGGGACACTGTGCATCGTACAAATTACAATAGCGTTATGATTTACACAAGTACTTGTCCGTATTGTTCCTACGATTGTTCAGATATATAATAGAATAAAATGTCATAAATTTGCATTTTACCTTTTATTTTTACATGAATTTCCCCTTGTACATTATTGCATACACATGTACATGTATACCTTTAGTACAAACGGGTGAGCTTGTAAAGCTCGGCACATTATGACTTTTATAAACGCCACGAAAATGGGGGGGCGAAACACAAGTAAAGTGGGGTTTTTTTTGTATTACTGTATTACTGTTGATTTTCCAATTTCGAGAGACTTGTATGGAATGTGTGTCCGAAATAATAAGGGTAATATCCAACAAAATTTAGTTCTATCTATACAACCGGTGACGGGATCATAACTGTAGCTGATCAACCGATTCGGCGTGTTTTCAGTTTTGAAATAATCTTCATGTTTTAAGTATTTTCTTACCACTTTTGACCCACAAGAAATTGCTTTCCGATACGAGTTAAGTCATAGTTCAGCAGTGGATGGTGTAGATCCAAGATCAGACAGCGCGTTCTGCATAGTCTGATGTCTATCCACACCGTCCGCCATCTTGCAATCGGCAGAGTAATTTCGAATAATCAAAAATGTAAAACAAGCCATCTGTCAACAAGATTTTACGCCTTGGTACACAAGTGTTTGCAGTTAATCCTTTACCACACAATGTCGAGTTTTAAAGACCCTGAGGAAAAGGCCTTTCAAAAACATTGTTGGAAAAGCAGAAAGAAATGGTAACCAGCATTTTTTCCTTTTCCAACAATGTTTTCTACGCAGTTAAAGACAAATTCTGTCATTTTAACTACATTTAAATTGTCTTCCGCAAATACTTTGAATTTTGGCCAGTCATTTCTCTTTTTGTCATGTGGTAAAGAGTTAAATTAGAATCATGGGTCTGATGTAATGTGCAAATCATTCTAAGCGAGAGGATCGTAGTGCAAGCGTTTGTTGTACATATTTACAACTGTTTTGCTTCAAGAAATTTACACCCTGCTACAAGCAGACTGCCAGTCAATACAAAATGACCACACAATAAGCTAATATCATGCCTTCTTTACATTAGCTGCTAATGCTTTTTTTCATTTAGTAAAGGTTATTACTTGAACACCTGGGCTGTCATGTCACGTGTTTTGTGTAGTCAGTAGAAAAAAGTTTGGCTGTTTTCATAAAAAAACCGTTTGCAGCCAAAACAAAAAAAAATGCATACGATAATTAGATCTAATGCTTTGGTGTTAAATATAAATGGATTACTGATAAATAAAGAAATAGAATACGAGGTTGCGTATTTTTTATTCCTACTTATTTAGATTTATTTTTCTAAGAGGTAGAACACAGTTAGGGTTTAAGCCATTTCCCTAACAGTCACAGCTTAACACTTCTGCAGAAGGTGACTTTTGAAAACATTACGAAAAAAGGAGATATTGCTTATATAGCATCAAAATGCAAGAAATGATTAAGCCCTTCATGCACCTTTCAAAACATTAGTTGCTTATATGCGGCCTGTGTAGATCAAGATCAGCCTGTAGAAAGATCTTTGATCTGAAAAGGTATTGATAATCTGTCAAACTGACACTTAACGATGGCATGTGTATGTCTCTTAACACTTTTCCCAAATCACATCTAATTAAGACGTTTGTCTTCAAATGTGTGAAAACCATCTGAAATAAATTGATACTAGACTGATACTCGTGTTATTAATGCGTACTATGGACCAGTCCAAAATCACTCGAAGTCTGTAATGATTTTTATGAAACCAGTCAACAATAGAACCGGGGAAACTGTGTGATACACAGTCAGGCCACGTCCGGTTTATCTGATAAGAGTTACGTTGTTTTTTAACTCTTCGTTCCCGATTTTTCCGTTCCGGTACGCGGATTTCCGGAATAAAAAGCAAAGTTTGTACAGAAAATATTCGTTCCCTGATGTTTTTTTCCGGATCTTGAGATTTCCAGAAATTTGGAGCCCGGAATAACGCGGCTCAACTGTATAATCTTATTTGAAAAAAAAAAAAGCTGTTTAGTGTACATCAGTTTTTATTTCCTGTTCCAAAAGTATCTAATGACTTGATAAAACAGAAGTTCCTGACCATTTGCCCTTTTTCTTCAGACTTTTTAGCAAATTTTGAATTCAAACCTCAAAAAGGTATCTCTTGCCTCATTTTGGCTCCTTTTCATACCCTGTTTTTTTATTGTAAAGGAGAAGGTTTGAGGGCTAGACTGTTTTTTGATTTCATTAAAATCCGTAAGGTTTTGTGGAAGATATGGCTGAATAGCAGTTGATAGTGACTTGGGCTTAAAATTGCTCTTTTGTCTCGTCTTGGCTGCAAAATCATACATGTATGTCTGAAAACTTGTGTCATTTTCGGTAAACTGGTCTGATTTGAATTCTGTAACCTGTGTTAATCTTGTTTCAGTCCATTTCATTGATTAAAGCCAAAGAAATGTCAATTTGCATAAAATCCAGTAACAAATAGGTGTAACACCAGAACGAAATGCTTCCGGGTCGTAGAAGTCAAAAGTAGTCCCAGTTGAAAATTTGATACCAAGCACTTTTGCCACACTGTTTTAACATAAAGTACGAGAGGACAGGTCTAAAATGTGTTTCTGAAGTTAATTTGATTATTTCTTCAGAGAATGAATGCATTTTATGTATTTCTTTTAGGACTATTTTTTGGTATGTGAGCAGGCAAAGAGGCATGGTCTATCACCAGTTAGGGCCTAGACTGACAGTGATTTACTGAGGGTCGGTGTGTTCAGGGATCCCTGGTGTGTTTGAAGAGGAATAGCAAAAAAGTTCATCGCTCATGATGCCATTTTCTGCTGCTTTTTGTGGAGGACATTGAACATATATTTGAAGGAAAAAACTACAAAGCTCCCGCTTCGTCAGGGATTCAGCAGCAGCCAGTCGAAGACAGTGGTTTTTACTGTATTTTCGATTAGCGAAAAAGATACCGGTGTGACACCCTAAGGGGCAGGTAGGTACGAAGCATCTTAGGCCGAATTAGCGGTTAATTAATTCTCAAGTCGTTGACGCTCACTGACAGAGCAAGATAAGTATACATAACTGGGGATGAATTTCAGTAAATCGCCGAATCTTCATTATATGTACGAATATAAGCTAATGTAACAGAAAAAAAGATAAACGGTACAAACCTGCGTTTTATGCGTCCCGCCAGCTAAGCGGTGATGATCGGTGTTGTTTGCGATTTCGCCTAACTACTAGTTCGTTCACATGATAAATAATGCAAATGCATGGAGAGTTCGTCTGAAAGTTTTTAGCGTAAGATATAGATCTATGTTTTAACCCTCTTTCTTCAGTCAGTTATGTCTCTTACAAATCTCATTTGTGTTCATGAGTTAGACTAGTTTGTATTTTAATTGATTTTTTTCAGTCTAGATCTGCATCGATCTAACACGTTACCAATGAATTTGGCTGCTTTTGCACGTGAACAAATGTTAGCCTATGTTTAGTTTTTAACATATTTATTTTACATCGATTGAGAAACAAGTTCTTACAACTCATACTTATCTCTGTCGATTCTGCTTCCTAGAAACTGCACCAGTACTCGCGCCGAGTGTGTAGGCCAATGAAAGATCCGAAAGTTGACACCCGCTCCCGGGAATCGAACTCACAACCTTCTGTTTACGAGGCCGACGCTCTACCTCACAACGACCGACACCACACACCAAATCTTATGACTGATGAACGGTGTAAAACAAATGGTCACCTAACGGAGGAAATATGTCTGACAGAAGTTATGAAAAGGCATTGATGCGCGTAGGCTATATAAATTTCTGAAGAAGGAAGACGGTCAGATACCGCTTTTAAAAGTAACTCTGTAGCCTACCTTATAATCCCGATTTTTAACGAACCTGAGAAACAAACCTTTAAAAACAATGTGGGAAAAAAGAGAAAATGCTGGTAGCCAGCATTTCTCTTTTTTCTGCAATGTTATCTACCCTTGGAGAGACAAATCTCCTAGCTGTTTATATGTTGTTTGCAAATGCTTTGATTTAAGAACAGCTTGGGTTTCTGGTAAAGAGGTTAATTAGGCTATATCAGTACGATACAGTAGGCTAAAATGACGACAAAATGATAGATAAGACCTGTCCAAATTAAATGTATCTATAAAAGACATATTCGATGTGGCTCGAATGACGGTCCGAGTGGTTGGAAGGTTATTAAAAGACATCGTAAGAAAACGGAGAAAATGCTGATTACCACCGTTTTCTTCTTTTCCCACAATGTTTTCAAAAACTTTCTTTTACTGATGGTGAAGGGTAATCTTAGACTAAGCGGTGATGAACCAAACTGACAGTAAGTCACATAGGTCGGTTGGACTCGTTACCAAACAATTCCATACCCTTGGGAAAAAAGAGCTTTTGAAAACATTGTGCGAACAGGAAAAAGGGCTTGTAGCCAGTATTTTCTCGTACGTTTCATGTTTCCCAAAGTGTTCTTTTTTTATCCTTGTTGCACGGATGCGTTCAAAATATGACGTAGATCTTAAATTGAACAAGTAACCACGGCAAATAATCTAATTTAAATGACCATGAGGGAAAGATCTTTTAAAAACATTTTGAGAAAAGCAGAAAATGCTAGTACCCAGGATTTTCTCCAACAATTTTCCACACTTTCTAAGGCAGATCCCATCATTTTATCCACATTTAATTTGTAGTCTACAAGTACAAGTTTTGACAGATCTATCATATTGTTACAAGATATTTTAACCCGTCACCAAACAATCCCTGGTTTAAACGACCCCAAGAAAGACGCCTTCTGAAAACACTGTGGGAAAAGGAGAAAATGCTGGTAACCAGCATTTTCTCCTTTTCCCACGATGTTTTCTACTCCTCCAAAGTCAAGTTTCAAAATTCGAGTCACGTTTATTTTGTCGTCTGCAAATACTTTCAATTTGGACAAGTCTAAAATTTTGTCGTTTGGTAAAGAGTTAATTATTAAGAGGTTTTGAAACCACAAAGGAGTCTGGCTTAGCACTTTCATAAAAGAAGTCGAAACTCCGAAGAATTTTAAAGCAAGGGAATCAACTCCACCAGCATTATTCAAGAATTTCGAAGGGTTTTCTCATCTCGTTGTCTGCGTATGTCATATTCTTCGAAGATTCAAGCCGAGCCCCGGTAGCTCAGTCGGTAGCGTGCAGGACTCGAGAACACGGGGTCCAGGGTTCGATCCCTGGCTCGGCCAGTTTCCTTCCGAGGATTGATGATAGTCACTGCGACAGGATTCATTCCTCTCCCACCGCTGACCATTGTTTCGACGATGATTATGCGGGAAAGCAGCCAGTGGCTTGGAAAGAAAATTGTGCGGAGTACTGGTAAAAGAGACTCCAGGAAAGTATTGATAGGTGCACTGGCCGCCGCGATATAACTGAAATAATGTTGAAAACGGCGTTAAACACCATACAATCATACAATCAACAATCGAAGATTCGACCCGTTGTCTGCGCATGTCATATTCTTCGAAGATTCGACATGGGTCGATACTTTTTGCAGATGCATTAAGCCCGCTTTTCACAGAGCATAGCTCATATGAAATTGTGTGTGGTGAAGGGTTAAACTTGTTCGTATTAAGTACATGTGTACACTTCACTTTTCCTTGGGTTAAATTCTTTGATATGCACGTTTCTTTAAAATGAAATCAAGACACCATTTTACAACGTCACTGCACTGAATTGTGGAAAGTAACAGGATGAATTTCAGCGTATTCGTTCTAGATCTAGTTCTGTTTCAATTGCATTTTATAATTTCAGGGTTCTGAAGAAAGTATGCTTTAACTAAGTTGTCCCACTTTGTGATTTAGGATTGCACAGAACCTGAAGAAAATGTACTTTAAACTAAATTGGCATTTTTTTTTTTTAATTTCAGGGTTGTATAGAATCTAAGGAAAATATATATTTTCTTTATATAGAAAATTGTCCCATTTGGTACTTTTAGATTTGTACCAAATATGCTTTAAACTTTCATGTATTTTTATCAACTCTTATCCTGCAACTTGTCGCCTTTGCGAGCAGTGAATTCCAAAATCAATCTACACTCGAATCTTGGTCTGCACTGTTCGTAAAGATCACAAATGTTATTGAATGAAAATAACGATTATTGTACGGATAGAGGGAGGATGGCCACGACCTCCCCTATCCAATATACGTGGCTAATAAAGTTTACAAAAAAAAAAAAACTACTTTGTCCCATTTTGTAATTTCAGGGTTGTACAGCATCTAAAGAAGATATGCTTGCATTTAATTGTCCCATTTTGTAATGTCAAGGTCGTGTAGAGTCTGAAGAAAATTTGCTCCAGTAAATTTTCGTCGTGTCCAAGGACATTCTATCTTTCAAACCGATAGTAAAAACCCAAATTTTCCTATTTCAAAGGTATTCTTGGAGTACAGATATCTCCTTATCGGACAGTGTAGATCCAAGATCAGACTGCACGTTCTGTGCAGTCTGATCTTGATCTACACTGTCCGCAACAGGTCAGTGAGTGGCGCTTAGCAGCCAAAGGGTTAAACCGCCTTTTTGCCAGTGCACAGCCCACGACAATGTGGATTTTAAATGTATAGTCTGCTCATTGAGCCATTCGAATTCGTTCATGTACATGTATGTATGATTAAAGAATATTCCATTAAAACAGAGCACAAGTATAACGTAGACAGTGCAGATCAGGATCAGACTATACAGATGGTGCAGTACAGTCCTATGTACATTCATGTGCATTCTGTATGTCAGTTCATACATTGTATGATTTTTATGTGTGATATTTTTTGCCCAGATCGTCTTGTTATCATCAAAATAATAGGACGTTTCGTTTCTGATTGAAAACAGTTCGTTTCAATAGTGTACAGAGCGGAACAAGAGTTACGAAAAACCCAGTATAAAATTCAAATTTGTTAGGGTTCAGAAGTCTAGTCATTGGATTTTTAATCTGAAAATCCTGGTTCGATCTGCCATGCAGACCAGCACTATTCACATATGTTAAAGTGTCCATGAGTAAGGAATCCAAATCTAGTTCTGGTTAAGCTGCCAGGATTGACACAAATAAGTGAGCTGATATTGCAGATATGACTGCATTACTGTTGACAGCGGTGTAAAAAGATAATTTTTTTGGACTTCGTCTTTGTCGTGTAAACTCTTTGCCACAAAATCCTGAGTTTTACAGACCACGAGAAAGAAACCTTTTGAAAACATTGTGGGAAAAGGAGAAAATGCTGGTAACCAACATTTTCTCCTTTTCCCACAATGTTTTCTAACCATATCGAACACAAATTCCATCATTTAGCCACATTTAAGTTGTAGTCTGGAAATGTTTTCAGCTTGGATAAGTCTTTCACGACAATAACTGTCTTTGCTACCAGTGTAGATCAAGATCAGACTGCACAAAACGTGTAAACTGATCTTTGATCTACGCTTCCTGCGTTGATGCGACATTCTGGCGATTAAAAAACTTGGCATTAGATAAGGTTCTTGCTTAAAAATTGCAAGTTTTCCTCGTGTTTATTTGGCACTATGGCTAACCTGATGCAGCAGCAGCTGATTGCACAAATGCAGGGATCGTATATACATTTATGTGTATATAAGATCCCTGCTCAAATGCGACAGTTTTGGTAAACGGACCTTTTCTTATGGCTGAAAAAAAACTCGTACAGGTTTCATTGGAAGTGTGTTATAATGACAATAAGTTCGGTAATAAGTCGACCCATAAAACATGTGAAAAGGGGGAAAAAGCCATAAATCCCGTAAAAAGAAACTTCATTTACACAGGGATCGTATATACATCCCTGATTTACATAACCTGGCTGTGTAACTTGATTTCCTGTGGCGTAAGTTGATATTTTCAGGTCAATGTGTTGCGTACATCGGATCCGTAGGGTTCCAAAAGAAAAATGGCGTAATATACGTTAACCCTTCAACTGCTAAAGAAGTTAACCCTTTGGCTGCTAAGCGCGACTCACAGACCTTTTGCGGACAGTGTAGATCAAGATCAGACTGCACAGAACGTGCAGTCTGATCTTGGATCTACACTGTCCGATAAGGAGATATCTTTGACCCAAAAATACATGTTGAACTAGCAAAATCTTGGTTTTCACCATCGGCCTGAAAGTTTCATTTCATTTATTTAGCGGGATAAGGGTTGAATGGAACTTTCCAGTCGATAGTGAAACGTGAATGTTGCTATTCAAAGTTATTTTGTGGGGAAAAAAAAAAATCTCCTTATCGGACAGAGTAGATCCAAGATCAGACTGCACGTTCTGTGCAGTCTGATCTTGATCTACACTGTCAGCAAAAGGTCAGTGAGTCGCGCTTAGCAGCCTAGGGGTTAAATCTTTACCAAACGACAAAAATGTTAGACTGGTCCAAATTGAAAGCGTTGACAGACGATAAATTAAATGCTGCACAAATCATTAGATTTGTCAGTTTGAAAGAATAGAAAACATTGTGGAAAAAAAGGCGAAAATGCTGGTTACCGGCATTTTCGTCTTCTTCCCACAATTTTTTCAAAAGTTTTTTCTTCTCAGGGTTGTTAAAAGTTGAGTCTGTGTGTTAAAGGATTAAATTATGCAGATCTCTTTTTAACTTATTACCAGCACCGGATAACAAGATTTTAGCCTCATCCGAAATGAAAGTATTTGCTGACGATAGATTAGATCGGACTCCAATGTTGATAATTGTTGTGAAGAGGGTAGAAAAAATGGTCGAAAAAGGAGAAAATGCTGATTATCACTTATCAGCATTTTCTCCTTGTTCCACAATGTTTCCAGAAACTTTCTTCTTCATGGGCGTTAAAATTCGTGTTTGTTTCATAAAGGGTTAGATCATTTTGACCTAAGTGAAATTGCAATTTATCCGTTTTCCATATTGTTTTCACACATATACCTTGATCCACCCGTTGCTATGCAAACACAGTTCTCTCAAAGTCTTCTATTGCGAACTAGCTTCAAGTGGTAATGAGCTAAAATTAAGCTTTAATGGTCAGCTTTTTTCCTTAGGCTCTTTTCAAGCTCTGTTGGTGAGAATTAGTCATAAAGTTTGGATAGTACAAATCCAAGTCCAGATACCACTTTCTGTGCAGTCTCAGCTTGAGGGGGGGGGGGGTTGATTCTTTATATCATTCTCAACAATAACCCCCCCCCCCCAAGAAAAAAACGCAGGTGTTAAAATGCATCTGAGCCATGTTCTGTGAAAGGGGGCCTTAATGCATCTGGGAAAAGTATCGCCCCAGGTCAGCCTGCGCAGTCCACGCAGGCTGACCTGGGGCAATACTTTTCGCTTTTGGCCAATTTTCTGTATGTCCAGGGCCCAGTCTACCTCATGATTAAGTCGGTTGTTAAAAAAATGTGGTTATCATGGATCCATAAGTATGTGATGGCTTGCTTAGTACCATGGATCACGGAGATGCATGAAGTCCCCTTTTGCCAGAGCATGGCTCATTTAAATTTAAATCATACCATTGAAAAGTGTGGAAAATATTTTGAAGACGGCAATCCGTTATTATGTGGTCCATCCAAGTGTTAGTCGCTCGCAGAAAAATGAATTTTAAAATCAGGCAAAAAGTAAACAAAAAGTAGAGTTACCTGGCAACTTTTAACCAAGTTTTGAAATTAATTTGTCTGCCAGCGATTAATCCCCGGACCGACCGCACGATAACAAATTGTAATTTTCACAATTATTTCCATAACGTTACTTTTCAGCGGTATGATTTCAATTCAAATGCATTTTAATACCCACTTTGTTTCCTTTTGGCGGCTATTGTTACTTTAATGTAATGCGCTCTCGTATATTTTTTTTGTTTGGACGGGAGAATACTATCTACTCGTTAAAATATAGCCATGCTTTTTACTTAATGAAAGAATTTTCAGTTACATACTGACAAAAACAACTGTCCTATTTCCTTCATTATATTCACTGGAAGCTTTTTGAAGAGCTCATAAAAAATACAAATTTCCTGACAATCAACAATTTGGAACGGCTAAGCAGGGATCGTATATACTCTATACATGTATATACGCTCCCTAGGCTAAGGGAAGCGGACTTACATTTTTGTGGTATTTGTCGAAGACATTACCACTATGAGTTCAACATTGAATTTTGAAGACCATGTATCGTATTTTGTGCAAAGCCGAAGGAAATAAACCCAATTAAACTCAATTTTTCTCAGGCAAATGAGTTTTTCGGTAGCACTCGGATATGTAATTGGAAATGGCATGTTAAAATACACTGGGTGAGGCCATCGATCGTGGAAATATTATTTTTTTATTGAAAATAGCTTCACTCGCTCATAGCCTTCTATTGGCGCAATGATACAAAATTTGTGTACTGATCACTTGGTCCTGGGCTTTTTCGTTCCAAAACCAGTTCGTCCTATGGCTTGTTCATCCAATGATTGCGCGCTACTCCATTTGATTGGGCATGAATATTTATAGATCGAAATAATTGATTGTAATGTTGGGAATTAAATGTTAACAGCCAAAGATATTTCAAAATCATAGTTTTCAGGTACAAACTTAATTTTATTCTATATATTCACATGGTTCATCTCTTTATCCATCATGCATCCTACTGTCAAGGGACGTTACTCCTGACGCCTCCTAATGATCAAAGGGAGACCACCAATACACAAATAATCCTAACTTTGTCATGATTACTCTCTCTTCAACCAAAAAAAAAAAAAAAAAAAAGTATCTATTTGCTTAGTAGGTTGACTTTCAAGCCAATATTTGAATAATATTTCTCTTTTTCTTTCAAATTATTAATTCCACACAATGGCTTCCTTGACAAATACCACTTCAGCGTTCTCAACGCTTTGATTTTTCAAAGGAAGTTAATTGCGTTCCCATTAGTATGGGTGAGAGCAGTGGGGGAAAAAGTAGTTCCGACAAGAAAAAGTTATAAAATTCACAGGCGATTTATTTTTTCACCGGTCATTTTATAGGGTTATAATTTACTCTAAGATTTTTATAAACCACCAAAAAGCATAAAAAAATATGGTCGTATACTGTTCAAATATCAGCAGGTGAACTCAACCTATATCTTCTTTCGTTACGAATAGAGTCTTCTTTTTTTTTGTGATTCAGATGAGAAATTGCGACCCGGTTTACAAAGTTAATCACTGGGCTTCTAAATGCTGCTCAAAGCGCTTTAGCGGGCAATGTACATCAAGATCAGACTGCACAGAACGTGCAGTCTGATTTTGGATCTACACTGCCGATAAGGAGGTATTACTCCCCAAAACAACTGATTTGAAAATTTCATTTTAGTTTTTTAGCAGGATAAGGTTCAAGCAGCGTGAGGGTAACGATCAGAGGTATTCGTCCCGAGTTCTTGTAATCTTCTAACGTTACTCCTCTCTAACCATAATAGAATGATATGCTGCTGGTGTGTGCTCATCTCATCTCTTTCTCTCTCTCTGCAGTCACTTGCAAGCGGTTGTACAGTCCCCTGAGATCTATTAACCACTTACAAGTGACTATGCAAATATCTTTTCTTAACGAGCCAGTTTAAACGAAGGATAATGAAAATTGTAGTCGACTTTATTACAAAACTTTGAGATGGTTTCACAAAAATATGAATAAAGAAATTGTTTTTTTATACATTTTCCGTTGAGAAAACAGGTTTTTAACACTGAGTAATCGAATAAAAACGGCACAGTTTTGGGACAAAATCATCTGTATTTTTAGCACTGTCAAGTGATCACGGCATCCCCATTGCTCTTAGGTAGGTTGACAGCGCACATATCGTCACTGTACAGAACCACAAGTCACATACAATGCATACTGCCAGTCCTACACTGTTCGATGCGATCCATTAAAAACTAAAATCGCATTCGGAGACAGTTATCCGTACAAGATGGTTATACTGCACAGTATGTCCCCAAAAGAGCATTGATTCGCGCTTAGCAAACTATGAGTTAAGAATAGTTGGTAGAAACGGTCTTTGGCATGCTGAGATAAATCTGAAACGTGTTCAGAATGGCACCAAACAGCTAACAACACTAATAGTAGCAGAACATAATTGGGTCATGTTCTGTAAAAAGGTGGTATAATGCATCTGCAAAAAATATCGACCCATATCAGCCTGCGCAGTCCTCGCAGGCTGACACAAGTCGAAATCTTTTGCTATGGGTAAATTATCTGCAAGTCAAAGAACCATTCTATTTCTTGATTTAGCTTAACAAAATGGATCCATATTATGCCACAATTTACTTGGTATACTCCATTACAAGGATGCGTTAAACCCTCTTTTCTCGTAGTGCCGCTCATACATTTCTAGAGCCCGGCAGCGCAGTAAGCCGCTTACTGGACTTGTGACCAGGGGTGGCTGGCTCGAATCCTCGTCTCGGGCAATTTCTTTCCGAAGATTGATGATCGTCGGTGCAACGGTATTCATTCTTCTCTCACCGCTGATCATTGTTTCGACAATGGTTATGTTTGTAAGCAGCTAGAGGCTTGGGGAGAGTATTGTGCGAAGTATTGGTGATACAAACTCCGGGAAAACAATGATAGTTGTACTGGCCGCCGCGATATAACTAAATGTTTGAAAAGGCGTTAAAGATGGCACCATGTACCAACAATAGCAGACCATATATTTTGTTGAAGAACGAATGCACTTACTCTAGTTCGTTAGCACCTGGCAAATGGCAAGGATATCGGGTAGCGCCATTAGTTACGTATTACTGATTTTGTGGGTTATTCCGATTTCAAAACGAGATCGATGTCCCTAACCCTTTCAATGCTTGGAGCAGGGTAAGGTGCTTTCGGAGACAATTCGGGTTAGTATCAGACTGCGCGGAAGGTGCATTTCGATCTTGGATAAACATTGTATGATATTTTCATAGGTTTTCAGACTCAAACATTAAACATTTCAGTGTCTGTGTCTCTTTTACTGACTAAACTATAATCACGTTCTTCAAGGATTAATCTTTAGGCTACTTAGCACAACTTAAGGGCCTTTTGCGGACAATGTAGATCAAGATCAGACTGCACAGAACGTGCAGTCTGATCTTGATTCTACACTGTCCACTAGGGAGATAACTTCCCCCCCAAAAGACATCTTTTAATTAGCAACATTTGGATTTTTACTACCGGCTTGAAAATTTTATCTAACTGATTTAGCTGGGTAAGGGTAGACAATGTAACCGTAACATTCAGTCAAACGATGATATTGGATTTTTTTTTCATTCACTGAGAACAAATCAAGGAATGTAGTCCTGCTGTATATTACGAGGTAAACATAAACAGTACTTTTGGGGGGTTTCTTTTTTTCAGTTAATATACGATCTGCATAGGCTTATAATTGTCTAATTTTCTCAATTCAAACCTCTCACTTTTAGCATATATTTTTTAAACCCATGTAAATGGCATTAAAGGGAAACATTTTGAAGGCGAAACTGTCGTGGACGTACTTTTGATTTCATTCGTGGATGGTTACTATGACGTATGTTGATGCCGTAGTAAATCTACATTAATGGAATGTTATGACTGGTTGGCTGGCTGGCTGGCTCACTGACTGCCTGGCAGACGGACGGACCGCCTGGTGGACTGACCGGCCGAATAAAAAATGATATTTTCTTCATTCTAAGCTCTGTTCACAACGTAGGCCTGTGGTGCCATTTCTTCATAAAGCTATAACTACAATGTATGTCATTTATCTATCACACAGTATAATTCACCTTCTAAATACCCATAGTCTGATCTTGGTTGAAATTCAATGATTGAAGAAATTCTTCAAAACGAATTTTTTTTTCAACGGTTAGTTATTTCAATTCAGTAGGTGAGAATTAGTCATGTCATCAAAATATCTTGAGAGCCAAAACAAACAATCGGTATAAAAAGGTACTCGTTTTCAAGTTTTACAACTTAACTGCTGAACAAAGTTAATCAAAATTTACAGCAAATTATATACTGACGTCCATTAGAAACGCCTCATCTCCCTCTGTCGCGTCATATTTCATGAATTTAATATCGAATGCATGGTTTTGTATTTTAGAAATGGACTTTGTCAATATTTCTACACATATTACATGACACAAACGTTTAGCTAAACATCACACAAATTTAACAGCCATTTCAACAAACTCATCCCCTAAAATTCATCAATACCGTGTATGGCCTCCTTGACTTGCTATCAGTGCCGGTGTAATGCAGAGAAATGACCCTACCTTACAAAATGACCCATGGGTCATTATTCTACGTAGAGAAATGACCCGGGTCATTATTCTACGTAGAGAAATAACCCTCTAGGGTCATTTCTCTACGTAAAATAATGACCCTGGGGTTATTTCTCTACGTAGAATAATGACCCGGGTCATTCCTCTACGTAGAGAAATGACCCATGGGTCATTTTGTAGGAGAGGGTCATTTCTCTGCATTACACCGGCAGTCGCCGTCCCATGGACCCACACAGATTACGCTGAAACATGGGAACGACCGCAGGACGCAGAACTTGGTTTACATACCGTCTGGCATTTAAATTACCATTAATAATCGCTAGGTCAGTTCTAAATGTGTGGTTTATTGCTGCCTAAACCATTATACCACCACCACCAAAACGGTTGTGTTCCAGAACAAAACTTTGGGTGTACCGTTCATTACGTCGACGGTAAACGCGGACTCGTCCGTCGGCACAAGAGAGGTTAAAACAGGATTCGTCACTGAAGACCACATCACGCCAACGTCTTCCGATGTTGTTTTGAGTCCACTGCCGACGTTCCCGATGGCAGTGGTCAGTTAGCACATCACCGCGGTACGGCCGCCTGCACAATATTCCACGCTCCCGAAGACGTCGCCTTACTGTATTCCGACTTACATGTCTTCCGCGATTCCCTATAACCATCGACGTTGTGGATTGCGCTGTGACAAAATGGTTTCGCAAGTGACGTTGACGGATGAAATTGTCTTGTCGTACAGACGTCACACGCGGAGCACCAAGTCGGGGTCTATCAGACAAGCTCTCTCTTTCGTTTACACGTCGAACAAGACACACTATTGTTGATCTTGCAACGTTAAAGCGTCATGCAACGTCACTTTGGGAAAAACCGCTTTCAAGCATGCCCAAAATGCGTGCTCTTTATTCGTTATTTTGTCTTGACATTTTCGGAATTAATGTTTTCAAAATATTGCTTGGACTACTTAATTGTAAATCAATTACTGTTTGCACATGCGTAATTTTGACCGACATAACCACGTGGGGAAAATGCATGGGGCGTAGGGCAAAACGGTGCCATGAGTCATGGTTGAAGCAAACATAATAGACTGGCACGAAATTTCATGCTTCAGTAGATTAGAGAAATGAAAATTCTATGGTAGGCAAAACGTGACATATATATTCTAGCTATGTACAAAGCTATCGCACTTTTTCGATGAGGCGTTTTTAATGGACGTCAGTATAAATACCAAATTATTGTGATTTTAAACATTTTTTTCGCCTAAAAATTCTCACGGTATCAGACAGTAAAGATCCAAGGTAAGTCTGCACGTTCTGGTCAGTCTGATCTTGATCTATGCTGATCGCAAAAGTTCTTGTTACACAAGGAACGTTTACATATTATATATGGCTTGCAACAAAAGAAAAGGGGCATTTGGACATTCGCGTAATGTGTCGTCTCGGATCAGCCTGCGCAGTTCGCGCAGGCTAATCCGTGACGGCACTTTACAACTACATTAGATTTTGTGCTACAGTAGACTCGCGCAAAACAGAAAATTGCATAAAAACGGAGGCTGATCCGGAACGACACTTTACGCAGATGTCCGAATGTCCCTTTTCGCGTGTTGTATGCCATAGTATTGTAACTTTGTAATTTCAGAGTGCCTTGTAAATTGGATAGACGGCAACCTGTCCAGGACAACAAGTCTGTTGTTCTGATGCTGAATCAAGCAACAGCTACTACAGCAAAAATAAACAATATCCAAAAACAACAGTAAACAACAATAGCACCAAAAATGATTAAGACGGAATATGATTGGTCAAACGAGGAGGCGAACGCAAGAGCAAAACTTCAGACGCTGGAGAAGGAGAAGAAAATGCGTGACCAAGAGCCACTCTACTTCTGTAAACTTGTCGCACGGCACCCGGTGAAGTCGTTTTGTAAGTACTGCAAAACAAGAATCAAGTCTTTACTAGACGACAAATTCTAGGCTCTTCCTGAATGAAAGCATCTATAGATGACAAATTTGAAAGTGTTGCAAATGAACCGAAGGTTTTTGACTACGTAGAAAACATGATGGGTAAAGGAGAAAATGCTGTTTATCAGCATTTTCTCTTTTTTCCCTTCATGTTTTCAAAAGCCTAAGAACTTCTTCAGGCTTATTAGAACTAGGTATTATGTGGTAAAGGTTTAAACTTGCTAACCATAACTCTTTCAGTGCCAAATATATAAACTCGGTCTCTTATGATGGCTCTAAATATAATCCATTGAAACTTACAGAGATTTTGAGAGTATAGGTTTGACTAAACAAACGGATGGTATAGATCAAAGATCAGACTGCACGTTCTGTGCAGTCTGATCTTGATCTATGCCGTCCGCAAATGTCACTGTTTTCGCCTATGACGTCGAAAGGGCTAATTCTAGCTTTGAGATTGAATTTTTTGGTCTGCCAGCGACTGGAGCTTTAACAGCCCATACTGTAACACATTGATTATGATAATATCCATTCTTTTAACCGTTATCCCGCTAAATAACTTAAATGAAACTTTTAAGCCAACAGTAAAAAAAGAAAACCAAATTTTACTATTTCAAAGGTATTTTTCGAGGAGAAATATCTCCTAATCGGACAGTGTAGATCCAACATCAGATTGCACGTTCTGTGCAGTCTGATCTTCATCTACACTGTCCGCATAAGGTTCTTGAGTCGCGCTTAGCAGCCTAAGGGTTAAATGGTATGAATCGAATCTTTATACATTTTGATCCCCGAATCGTTTACTTTTGGTCACTATTAGCCTTGTTCTAAGTCTGCATTTTCTGCATTACATCATAAAAGGGAAATAAAAAAAAAAAATGTTTATTGGAGCTAGCATTTAGTTGAATATAATTATCGATTTGTCATCGAAAAAAGAATTTTTGAAATTCATAATCACTGTTCATAAAGACTAAAGATATGAAAGACAAAGTTGCATAGACTAATTAGGCCAGTTCGAAAAAGTATAAACACTTGTACATGTATACAGTAGTCTCAATAATGAGACGCTAAGCCGGTGATTTTTTTTCATATATGGACATTTATTGTACACCGTACCGTCTCAAGTCCATCGTAAATTTTCCAGTAGCAAAGATAGAGCGCTATACTGACTTTCTGTTTCGTCGGTTTAATCTGTATTGCAGCGAAATGCAACTAGCTTTTAGTAACAAACATGACCAAAGACAAATAATTAAACCTTTCATTACCTTGTAGAAGTCGTTTGTAACATGTAAATCTCGAAAAAAAAAAAAATGAAACTGACGAAATCTATCATGTGTTTCGGACATTTTGTGTGGTTTCGGGAGCGTAAATTACTCGAGTAACAGATGAAATGAACTGTTTTTTAGCTCCACTGGCCGAAGGCCAGCGAGCTATTGTCATGGCGTTGTGTCCGTCGTGCGTCCGTCCGTCCGTCCGTTCGTTCGTCCGTTCGTCCGTGCGTGCGTCCGTAAACTTTTTCTTTAAAAAACTTCTCCTCAGAAACTACTGACTGGATTTTTACCAAATTTCACAGGAATGTTCCTTTGGTGGTCCTCTTTCAAATTCCTTCAAATAATTGTGTTCCATGAAGAATTCTGGTTGCCATGGCAACCAAAGTAAAAAACCTTTAAAAATCTTCTCCTCCGAAACCGCTATTTGGATAGCATTATTATTTTGCAGGAATGTTCCTTAGATACAGGTTTACAGAATTCCTTAAAAAAAAAAAAAAGATCTGTCAAAAAACATGGCTTTTATGGGAGACTCATTTTCCTTTTATGGTATAAAGTAAAATCTTTGAAAAATTTCTTCTCTAAAACTATTCATTGGATTTCATTGTTGTTTTGCAGGTAAGTTCCTATGGTGGTTGTCTACCAAATTGTTTCTTCAGTGAGCTAAAATGCAGGATTGAATGATAATTGTTAAAAACTTCCTTTCGCCATTATAGAAATATCAGGCCTGTGGAGCGATACAGGCGCTCAAGCGCCTCTAGTTCCTTATGTTTAGCGTTTAAATTAAAAACATTTGTATTTCAAACGAAGGATTATTAGATACGCAAGCAACAGGTACGATCAAATCCTAGTTTTGTGCTCTATTTGCGAAATTATAAGAGTTCAAACTTGCCCACAAAATCTGTGCGGAGATTTCAACTGTTTTTGTCTTGATCGTCTCTGTACCCAGAGGCGACCAGTCAAAAAGTAATATCGCCTTTGGGGACAGTTATCTGTACTAATGTATACAGTTTCCTCTAACATCGGGATGTTTCTTAGGTGTTTTACGCCATTTCAATAGTATTTCTATCACAATTGGCTTCCACTGCCAGCGCACCTATAATCATACAATCATTTTTTTCTCGTACAACACACAAAGTTCTTCCCGAGCCTCTGTTCAGTGTTCAGTGGGAAAATATTGTCCTTTTGTGTGACTTTTCCAATTCTCCTTGGGGAATCTTGGCCGCCTCTCGATTAACTGAGCAGCATCGCAAATTATGTTGGTGGGCTTTTGGTAGCAAAACTGCTCCGTACTGATGACGATTTCAATAAACTTGGACGCCATGATTGTAAGAGCATGCAGTGCTTACATTTTTCTTGCAATCTTCCCCTCGTAGGATAATAATAAATAATAACAGCAATAATAATAATAATGTTGATGACTATCAAAGTCGAGAAATAAGACTGCATTTCCATCCCCAGGCATTTGGGGAAAGTTTACCTTAAAAATATGATCTTGGGCTTTTTAACCAAGGAACTGTGTTGATAACCCATTCTTAAAATTATTCTTTTTCTTTTTAAATTCTAACAATAGCCACCGATTGGGTAAGACAGAATTTCTGAGGCACGTGGGAAAGGTAGTCAGTGACTTGGAAAGAAAGCTGTATCAGTACTGGTGTGAGAAAGCCAGGAATTCCATGCGTATGTGCACTGACCGCCGTGGTTTGACCTAAGCTGTTAGAATAGCGTTCAACTCCAATACAATCAATAAGCTAATCATATTATTAGTCTTGAAATTAAGCATTAACTTTACAATACATGTAGTTGGTGAATACACTTTGTAGTCTAAAAAATTGGACGACCGCACTGGAATCGGGTTACATGACGAAGTGGCCTTTTTGACAAGGAACATTCTAATGTGCTAAAAGAGGTAGACGGCAAATGTGGCATTGATAAATGTACCATAAATGTACTACTTTACACAAAGTAGCAATATGACTTAGACATATTGGTGATACAAATGGGCTATGCTCTGGCAAAAGGGGGGTTAATGCATTTACGTGACGCATTAAACCAAGCAAGTCATGATATAATTATGGATCCATAAAATTAATTTCATCTAACAACGGAATGAATCATGAGTTAGACCGGTGCGTTGACATGGAGAAAATTGACCAATATCAAAAAGTTTCGACCTAGGTCAGCCTGCGCGGACTGCGCAGGCTGACCTGGGTCGATACTTTTTGCAGATGTATTAAGCCCCCTTTTCACAGAGTATGGCTCAAATAATGAACAACTTCCTCTTTATGTTTCCACACCTTGGAGTGAACTGTTTTGTAATAAGTATTTTATTGTATCACGTTTTACCACATGTGCTAAATTATAACATTATAACGATAGAACAATGACGTCGATTACTATATGGCTTATGGAAAAACATGTACCAAAGCATGGCACCCCAACCACCCTAAATTTCTTTCTTAGTCTTATTTTCAAGAGTTTTCTAAATTTCAAAGTAACACAATTTTTGATTGGCTAAACAATTTTCTTTAGCCAATCAGAAATTACGTTAATTTGAAACCGGGTCTATGAGATCAGTTGATGAAGCTATGAGCCATTATTATCATCCCGTTGATGACCAAATAATAGTCACCTGGGTACCACTCTGATGAAAGTTTTAGCTTTTATATTTTCTGTTTCTTTGTAAGAAAAAGAAGAAAGAAATACAGGTACTAATTTTCAAAAAGATTAACTGACTTTGTCCAAAGATCCATCATGGCCGCGATAAAGAATGATTAGGGAATTACTGGCACCTGGAGCCAGACCTGTTCCAAGGCTAAAATGAGAGTACCTGTGGCAGATTCGTATGTTTTCCTCGACTATTTCAATGCAAAAAATGGCCTTTTTTCTTGGGAGCTATTGGGCTTCATAAATATGAGCCATGCTATGGCAAAGGGGGGGTTTAATGGATCTCCGTGATGCATTATACCATGCAAGTCATTACTTACTTATGGTTACATAAAATCCATTCTGTCTAACTACCCACTGAATCATGAGATAGAATGGTGCTTGGACAAGTAGAAAATTTACCAGCAATAAAAGGTTTTGAAAGACCACGCAGGATGACCTGGTCGATACTTTTTGCAGATGCATTAAACCCCCTTTTCACAGAGCATGGCTGAAATATGGATTAATATACATGCACTGTTGCAGCGTTACGACTGCATCGCGACTGAAATAGTGTTGAAAATTAGGTATAACTCCATCAAATCTGTCTTAACTGCCCGGCCTGGTAGCTCATTGGTTAGTGTATCTGACTCGTGACCTGGTGCTTGTATCAGTACTGGTATAAGAAAGTCAGGAAATACATGCGTAGGTGCACTGACCGCCGTGATATGACCTAAGCTGTTAAAACAGCGTTAAAATCCAATACAAACAAACAAACAAACACAAACAAGCAAGCAAACAAACAAATAAACAAGCTGTATTTACTGTAACAGGGACTGAAACACTATAATAGGGAAAATATATCTAAAATGACTTCCTGTGTCTGTTACCTTACGTTTTGCATGGCGATCTTTCCTTGCAACTGGTATTTTGTTGTATCACATTTGTGTACACGTGACAAATAATAATTATGTGTCTGAAAAAAATACATAATGTCAAATACTCATTTGGTATCATTGATCCGTAAAAATAATCAATGACTCGTACAATAAATCTGTATGTGTACAATTTGACAAAGACCCTTTTCTACTAGATCTATATGTAATCATATTTTATTCAAACTGTCAAAATGACCGGGATTTCTCGAGTTTGATATAGTCTCTAAATGAATGCAAAGAAAACCTATTTTTGGCATATGAGACAGAACGCCACTTTCAACATTATTGTAGTAATATCAGGGCAGCCGGTGCATCTATCCATACTTCCCTGGTCTGCATTAACCAGTCGTTTTCAAGAGCATTTTGTTAGTCTTATTCTCCAAGATTTTCTTAATTTGAAAGTAACACAACGTCTGATTGGCTAAACCAAACTGTTTAGCCAATCAGACGTTGTGTTACTTTCAAATTAAAAAAAAATAATCTGGGAGAATAAAACTAAGAATGTTCTGAAAAATGGTTGGTGGAAACAGACCACGGAGTTTCTATTGCCAAAACTTAGCACAGCTGTCTTTTTAGTTATTTGCTGCTTTCCCACATAGACACCGCCTGAACAATTTTCAGTGTTGAGAGAGGAATGAAGTCTGTCGCAGTAATTCATCAATCCTTAGAACAACAATGCCGTGCAAGATTTAGAACCAGCACTGGCTGATTTAAAAATATCCTGTCAAGTTTTACTCTCTTTACAAAACGACATCGTAAAGAGGGAGACCACGAAAATTCTTGGAAAGGGAAACAATGCTGGTAACCAGTATTTTTCCCTTTTGCACAATTTTTGTACCCTTTCAATATTAAATTTCCTTCCTTAAGCTTCTTTCAGTTTTTTATCTACAAATGTTTTCGAGTTTTGAAACTCGAGAATGGATCAGTTGACTTGTGTGTGTGTGTGATGTTTTTTTTTTAACAACTTAACTTTTTACAAAAATGACTTTAAAACTCAATTAAGATTTAAAAAAATGTATGGATGCCTAACAGACAGGAAATAAAATAGTTCTAATGCACAAACAGTTTTTGCTGTGAAGTGATGAATATTATAAAACCGACGTTTCCATGGTAATGGAAATAGTTTATGTACATATTATCATAAATCGATCTTCATCACTTGCACATTACTTTTAACCCATTAGCTGCTAAGCGCGACTCACTGACCTTATGCGGACAGTGTAGACTAAGATCAGACTGCACAGAACGTGCAGTCTGATCTTGGATCTACACTGTCCGATGAGGAACTTTTTTTTTGAAATAACATTATTCGGGATTTTACTATATGCTTGAAAGTTCTGTTTAATTTATTTAGGATAGGTATTAATACATCGCTCCAGAGCCATCCTTCTGTACGTGATACAGACATATCCGAGATTTGATAACTCTGTACCCCAAATTTTAACGACTCTAAAAGAGCAGGCTTTTGAAAACATCGTGAGAAAAGGAGAAAATGCTGTTTACCAGCATTTTCTCCTTTTTCACAATGTTTACTATCCTTCCGGGAACAAATTTCAATTTTGAGGTTCATTTATTGTGTCGATTGTAAATGCCTTTGATTTGGACAAGTCTGAATTTTTATCGTTGGGTTAAGAGTTAACGATGTTACCGTGCTTTTATAGATGTAATATTTGGCCTGCAACACGCAAAAAGGGGCATTTGGACATTTGCGTAAAGTGTCGTCTCGGATCAGCCTGCGCAGTCCGCGCAGGCTAATCCGAAATGACACTTTCCGTGCTTATGTAATTTTCTGTTTTGCGCCAGTCTACTGTAGCACAAAATCTAATGTAGTCGTAAAGTGCCGTCTCGGATTAGCCTGCGCGGACTGCGCAGGCTGATCCGAGACGACACTTTACGCAAATGCCCGAATACCCCTTTTCGCATGTTCGCGACTGTGATCAAAATCGCCAATTTAAATTCCTGTGAGCATTTATCGATTTGCGGTTGCTAGTTGCCAACTTAATTTACAAACTATATGAACCATACTCATGGCAAAAAAGATTTAATGCATCTCCGTGATGCATAATACCAAGCAACTCATCACAATATTATAAATCCATAAAATTCATTTTGTATAACAAGAGACTGAATCATTCGGTACAAGGGTCCTTTGGTTTGCAGAAAATTCACAAAATCCAAAGAGTTTTGAATCGAGACTTTTTTTTCAGATGCTTTGCGACCCCGTTGTACAGAGCATAGGTCAGATCTAAAGAACAAAGTCTTTTTTATAAAAGTTTTATGTCCTATAGCGAATACGTTTGAAAATAGTGAGGTAAAAGAAAGAAATCGTTTGTAATGAGTGATTTCACTACGTGCTGATATTAAAATCTTCAGACCTTAAATCTGAAATTCGTGTATCTGAAAATCTGAAATTCTTAAATTCGTGTATTACACGAATATCTTATAATTTGTCTGCTGCGAATTTGTTTGTGGAGGTTATGAATTGACCATTTTTTTTTTATCAATCAAGGTAAATGTTATTTCATATTTGCGTAATTACGACTACCTCTAATTCGTGAAAATCTACCTTCGCAGAAATGTACTTTTGCAGAAAATTCCGAACTTTTATAGTCGCAGATATTTAATATACAATATTATTAAGATATTTAATTTACAATATGCAACAACGGCTTCCATGCCGTTTTAGTAGCATTTCGGCAGTTTTGGCCTTACAGCATATAATTTCTATAGACCAAATTTACTTATTTATCTATTTGCCAAATAAAACCTTGCATGAACGACCTTAATTAAGAAGGGAGACAACTTGAATCCTTGAAAACATTATGAGAAAAGGAGAAAATGTTGATGACCATCATTTCTTCCTTTTCCGAAAATAATGTCCTTCTTGTCAAACATAAGTGGGCATGCCCTGTGAGAAAGGAGTCGTCCTAATGATTCAGTCGGTTGTTAAACAATTTGGATTTTATGAACCGGTAATTATGTGATGACTTGCTTTGTATCATGTATCACGGAAATGCATTTAACCTCCTTTTCCCATAGCGCAGCTCAAATATGGCCTGCAACACGCGAAAACGGGCATTCGGACATTCGCGAAAAGTGTCGTCTCGGATCAGCCTGCGCAGTCCGCGCAGACTGATCCGAGATGGCAGTCTCCGTTTTTATGTAATTTTCTGTTTTGCGCAAGTCTACTGAAGAACAAAGTATAATGTAGTCATAAAGTGCCTTCATTTGAGTCACATTTTATTTGTCGTCTGCAGATGTCTTCAAAATGGTCGAGTCTAAACTTGGTGTTTAGCAAATGTTTCTTGTGCCTTTTGCTGACTGTTGTGACCATCTATCGCAGACACTCTTTGAAATATTTCGAAATTTTATAAATACTATCATTTATAACCTAAGGTAGTTAATTGCTGTCTGTTGTTCTTGCACGGAAATGAAGTCGGAACGACATAATTTTGTGTTAAGACGCGGGTAGAAACTATCAACGTTTTGTGAAGGCTTTGTAATTAAAGATAGACCTTGATTTTCGGTTCGTCTGACACAATTGTACCTTACTAGAATGTAAGAATTCAAAGTGATGTATTCAAATATATCCTAACTTTCTGTTCAAAATCCTTTTCAAAGGTTGAAAACAGCATAACACAAGACGTGTCACTAAAATGTGGTTAACAATTGTGCAAAGTCATTCTGAAATTAAGAAATAGAGAAAAAGTTATGGCCCAGATACAAAACAGACATTTGACATTCCCTTGAGCTTGACCTTTGACATATGTACAGGATTCTTGCGCGCGACAAATTGTCTTTATGTGGTTGACAATTCTACATAGTTGAATTAAAATTTATTTATAATCTAAAAAAAAAAGACCTTGCTGTGACGCTGACCTTTGACCTACTGACATGATTCTTTTGCGTGACACATCGTCTTTACGTGGTTAACAATTCTGCAAAGTTAATGCAATTCATTCATAATAAAAATGTTACAGGCAGGACACGAGTACTTACCCCGCAACTTTTTCGACCTTGCTGTGACCTTGACCTTTAACCTACAGACATGACTCTTGCGCATGACACATCGTCTCCATGTGGTAAATATTTGTGCATATGTGAAAATGAGCAACAGGGAAAAAAGTAATGGCCCCAGACATGAAAAGTGACCGACGGACAGAGGCACGGACGGACGGACTAAACAAAAACTATATGCCCTCGAATTTTTTTTCGGGGGCATAAAAACTAAACGTATAACAACTGTGTAACTTTATCAACCATGAAATTTGTATGTAAATCCAGCATGGTATACCCTGCAAAGACAAAACTCATACTTGATTATTTCAAAAGACTATACTGATTGAAATTTTCGATTGCATCTTGGGTCTGTAAAAATGTATTGATGCAAAAAATGAGATTTTCTAATGAAAATTCTGTATTCCTTTTATATGTTTCAGTACTAACACTTGGTTGTCATTTGACGATGATGTTCGCATCAGTTATTCTGATAGGAGCTGGCTATGATCTACTACCGGTCTATATGGATGACCTCCCACTACACCTTCACGATGAACCATGGCAAGGTCGCGTCTACGCCTGGCTGGAAAAGACAAACTACCCGGGCTATTTTGACAGGACGCCTTCAGGCGGCTTCAGAACACAGCCATCGCGACAGGGAAATATAGAGTTATACTATGAAATGAAAGATGGAACCAACGTATTTACCAAAGAAAATCTGAAGTGGATCGAACGACTTGAAAATGAAGTAGTACTCGTTCCTGGTTATCAAACATACTGTCAACTGGATCTGGTTACGGGTAATTGTTCTAAACCGATATCAATCTTAAGATATTTTGATGGGACATACCAACAAATTAGTTCAACTTTCCTTGATCCAAATTTTGATCGAGTTGAAGAAGTTCTTGTAGAGGCTGCTACCAATCCAAATACAAAGTTACGATTTTCCTTCTTTTTGGGTGCAACATCGTATATAAATGGTACTACGGCATTCTCGTCTATTACAAGATCAACTATTCCTTTTGGAAGTCCCATGAAAGAATTTATAGACGATGACATGGAGTATCGAAAAGTCGGTGGTGAATTTACAGCCTTGAATATGGAACCAATTCTAAAAGATTACTTAACAGATGAAAATGATGATTTTCAATTTAGCTACAGATCACAGCTAATATGGGATCATTTTGTACAGGATCAAGCATTTAAAGACATTCTATGGGCAGGTGCAAGCATCGCGTTCATATTCTTTTTGATGTTGTTTCATACACGATCACTGTGGATTACTTGTTTTGCAGTGATGAGTGTAATGGCAAGCTTTATAACCACAAACTTAATCTACAACCTTGTCTTGCGGTTTGTCTACCTCGGATTTTTTCACATCCTGTCAGTGTTTATCATACTCGGTATCGGTGCCGATAACTTTTTTGTATTCTATGATATATGGAGAAATACCGGTTGTGAAGTTTACATCAGCGTAGCGCACAGACTCTCAGACACCTACAGAAAATCAGCTATAAGCATGTTATTTACATCTCTAACGACGTCTGTTGCATTTTTCTCGAATGCTATCTCGCCACTTCTAGCCACTCGGTCCTTTGGCGTGTTTTCGGGGCTTGTTGTGATAGTTAACTATCTTTCCGTAATTATATTCTTTCCGACGGTCGTTATTATGTACCATACGTACTTCGAAAAGTTTCAGTGGCCATGTATCCGATGCTGTATAGGCTGTTGCGGGAAGAAATCTGAAGCAGGTGATGAGAGGTACCAGTCCTACGTCCAAAAGTCTTCCGAGAATTCGAATAATGAAAAGTTTCGATACATAGGCGACAATTACGGCCACAACTTAGGAAACGAATCAATTGTGGGTAACGGGGACTCTGGAAACGCTGGTAGCAATACAAAGGATCAGCCGCTTACAGTATATCAATCCGATGTTAATAAAAAGTTTGACGACAACAAAGAAGTATTTGTTATCAAACATGATTTTGTTGAAACTAAATACGACAATGCATACGTAAATAACGGTTACAGTACAGACAAAGAACGTGAAATTGAATCTAAATCCAATGGAATGGACAACGGATTTTCGCATATAAATGGTAGCCACAATATGAATGGACAGTCGTCTACACCTCACGTAAATGGTACGTCAGGAAGTTTTACAAATCTAAATGGAGACATCAAAGTACCTAATGGCAATGATATGCATGGAGGAGTCACAGGTCAAAAGAGAAAAAAGAAGCCCTTGATGGCGAGATTTTTCAGAGAGAAGTACTTTCGATTTATCACTCATAAGTACATACGATGGATTGTTCTTCTTCTGTTGGCCGGTGTCCTTGGGTTTTTTATTTACAAAGCTAGCACTCTTGAAGCAGACAGTGAGCTGGTAAGTATCTTTGATTTATGTGTATTTTATACAAATGTTACCCGATTTACTGCTTGATCTGGGCCTGTATTCACCAACCATTGTTAATTACATACTTAGTTTAATGCTCACGAATTTTCAAAATTTGAAAGTATCGCAATTTTTAATTGGCTGAACCAAATGGTTTAGCAAATCAAAAGTTGAATATACTTTCTAAATTTACAGTAAGAGTAAGAGTGCTATTTAGAATGGTTGGTGAATACGGTCCTTGTAGCAGAGCTCCAGATAGAGGGAGTGATATTTATTTCAAAATTTAAAATATTAATTATTCTCAACTAAACCCTATGTTGTGGGTACTCATTAGAATTGTCTCATCGAGACGATTCTAATGAATACCCACAACATAGGGTTTCGAAGAGAAATAATGACTTTAGACTACCATCACTCTCTCTTATCTGGAGCTCTGTTTGTAGTGTCTTTTCGTGAGATGAAAGACCGAGATCAGCCTACACTAATGTGCTGTATGATATTGGTCTTTACTCGTCGATACCAAAATAAAGGTTTAGTTGTACTACAACAATTAACATCAATAGATTGATACAAAATAACGATTTATTTCGAGTATTACGAGGTTCCTGCATAAAATTCTATCACTAATGCCTTGTCCAATCTATTCATCGGGCATTTCTTCAAGAACACTGCACTGGGGAATGTGGAAGGGTTTTACAAAAGGAAATGTCCAATCAAAGGATGCCCAGATGTCCATCTCATACACGACAACGCCCTCTCTCACAAGTATTATTGTAAGTTTCGTGCTTCTGCAAAGGGTTGTAGTTATTAAGAGTCTGCTCTTACTTCCTTTTGTTTCCAAGGCTCAAGAAATGTTTTCTGGGTAGAAAAAAAGTCCTGAATTTCTTTTGGTCGTGCCATTTACATGTATCAGTGCCCTCAATTTATACAAAACAGAAGGTATTTATCTGTTTTGGGGGATTGTGTTTAAAATTATGAAAATGCATTTCGGTAGAGGACAAGCACTTTGAAGGTTTGTGAAAGAAATATTTTGTAAACAAGGTACATTTAAGAAATCCTAGCCCATTGACATACCGGTGGCTTTACTGCAGGACCCTCTTACTTTACTTCATGAAGATAAAGATAGAGGTTCTAAATTATTTCAATACCCGTGTTGATGCCACGTGTTGTCATAAGGCGTCTACGGGCGGAAAAGGTTGAGAAGGTGTGCACCTATATTCTCCAGTAGATAAATTTGAAATTGTGTGTATTTTGCACACAATTTTATCATGAACGTTGTCTGTTTAGTCAAATTTAAAGAACACGGTAATTTATGTGTCTACTTACGGATTTGCCTTAAATCACGCGGATTCCATATTGTCCAATCAACGTCTAGCATTTGTTCTTTCACTGCGAAGAATCGTTGTCTGCGCATGTTATACTCTTCGAAGATTAGACTTGTCTGCTATGACGCATCACTATCCTGTACAAGATAAATATTAATACGCGGTGCGTAAACAAAAAACACTTTTGCCGCTAAAACAGTTGCAAGCGAAAAAAAGGCTATCTATAATAAGTATGTGGAAAAATCAAGCCTATTTATCGCTCCAGATTTCGTAGAAATCTGATAATTTTACACGGGAAAATTGTTAAAAAAAAAATAAATTGTTTACTGCAAATCTTTGCATACAGTTCCTAAATATAGACATTGGGAAAACCATGATTTTGCAACTGACTTCCTCAAATAAAATAATGTTACCAACATGCCGGGCTTATACCTGGGCTGTTTCTGAAGCTTGTAGGGGCTGTGTTTATAATTGACTGGTGCCTAGGTTACATACTTGCTAACCATGGATAGATGAATCGTACCTGGTAGCGCTATATTGAGTAAACGTTTATTTCATTTTGAAATTCGAAGTAACGGTTGCTGTTTTGAAAAGTAGTCCGGTTCTGTACCCAGAATGCCCAAATCAGATAGGTATGTATTTGAAAAACGCCACCTAGCGGAAGATAATGGGGAAGCTGGTGGTCTCAGTGATGCAAATAAAAGCGTGATATATTTCAACGTGCAAGTTTGCTACGAGAATATAGGCTATAGTATATAGAAACCAATCGAACAGTGCCTATTTGTATTTGCGAATTGAACCGATATTATACGAACTGTTTTCGAAATTCCGTTGACTATTACAAGTGTCAGAAAGAGTAACATTTATAGAATACGAAAATGTGTGTCGCTCTGTGAAAGGGGGTTTAATTATCAAACGACAAATTTTTAGATTCCTCCAAATTGAAATACTTTACTGACAACAAATTAAATGTTGCTTAAATGGTGGAATTTGTGTGTGATAGAGTAGAAAACATTGTGGGAAAAAAAGAGAAAATGCTGGTTACCAGCATTTTCTCTTTTTCCCCACAATGTTTTTTAAAGGCTTCTTTCTCAGAGTCGTTAAAACTCGGAAATATGTGATAAAAGGTTAATGTATCTTTATAATGTAAAGCAAGTCGTCGGTATATGATGGACCAATTTTGTCTGAAAACCATGTAAAGTACCGGGTAAAATGGTCCTTTAACATGCAGAAAATTCGCCGATAGCAAACACTTTCGACCCATGTCAGCCTGCGCGGTCCTCGCAGGCTGACATGAGCTGATGCTTTTTGTAGAGGCATTAAACCCCCTTTTCATAGGGCAAGGCTCATATGTTTGTATTTTCTAAAAGACATGGATTACATACTAGTAGTGGAAAAGATGAGCGTTTGCCTGTAACAAACATTGGATCATTTTCACACAATGTTTCAATAAAGAAATCCAAACACAGGTTTCAAACTATGATTTTGATGTGAACACTGTGTTCAAAAGCTGCCTAATCAAGTTACCTGTTCCAGCTTTCTGTATGGAAATGTGAAACGCATGTTTCATCATTTGTGAGCTATTTTCTCTTGATTGTAGACTCCAAGACCAATGCTTATAAAAACTGATTTCATGCTCAACTGAATATCTGCTCAGACTTTCAATCTTATCAAAGTTTCTCCTAGTCCGACAATGAGAAATAAATATTTTCATTTGATAAAAAGGAAAGGGAAGTGTAATTACTTAAAAAGTTCCTGTGTTAGACGCATCAAAATAACCATGTACAATTTTGAAATTTCATGCTCAGCTGAGTTAAGCATGAAAAACGTTTTATAAGCACCTACCCGGGTTAATTTTCTAGTCCGTTTCTCTCGATAACGATAATTCATTTTAGTATATCTTTATTGCCATTTGAAAATTTTACGCTGTCAGTGCCAAATATATAAATTCGACCTAATTTGACGGCTGTAAATACAACCCACTGAAACTCAGAAAATTATCTTTAATTTTAAGAACGGTAAAGTGGCGAGAAAATGTACCGTGTAGGTGTATATCAAACATGGTAATACATCGAGGAATTTGATCAACGGATCACCCGAGGATTGCCGAATGCCGTCCGCGAGATTAGACATGCCTAGAAAACACGAGTCACAATTTTCTATCGAAATCTTTCTAAATACATTTTCGTTGGCATACAGTTTACACATTCAATTTTTTACGTGGTCGATCAATGCTGTTGGCAGTTTTCACCGACAGATTGATAGATGTGAATAACTCCATCCATTTTCATGGGCGCCGCCATGTTTAAGATCATGTGACTGAGAGCATATGGAAACCTCTTTACACGGACGAGATTAGATGTAGTTACGATATTGGCGAGTGTCGTGGTTGATGTAGATTCAGGATATATAATAAGTATTTTGACACATTGCTTTCAAATATGGTATACTGTCAGGCACAAAATGTCGTCTGCAGACGGTATTGACCTTAATCGTTCAACACACGATACCGGGTTTTTATGGCCCTTACGAAGAAAGCCTTTGAAATCATTGAGAGAAAAAGGAGAAAATGCTGGTAACCAGCATTTTCTCCTTTTCCCACAATGTTTTCTACCCTATCAAAGAATGGAATCATCAATATTTAGCGACATTTAAATTTGTCATCTGGAAATGTTTTCGATTTGGTCCAGTCGAAAATTTTGTCGTTTGGTAAAGAGTTATATAATTTCTTTTGTCTCTCCTCTACAAGTTTGGTATCCTTCCTGACGACCATCCCTACGAGATCGCACAAGAACATAAACTTAATTCCTTTTTGGCCAGTTACGGGGACGAGACCCTTGTTTTGTACATCATCTGGGGACTGAAAAAGAACAACATGGATGGATGCCAGTTTTCTGAACCGGAATGTGACGGACGGCTGGTTATTGACCACACCTTCGATCCCAACCCAGTAGAGAGTCAAACTGCGTTAAAGGTAAAAAGAAAAGAAAACGAGGGGCGTTCTGGCAAAAAAGGGGGTTAAACGCATCTCCATGATGCATTATACGACTCAAGTCATCACATAATTATGGATCCATACAGTTCATTTTGTCTTGCAGCTGAAGCATAAGAAGGGTCTATGGACATGAAGAATATTTACAAATATCAAAACTTTTCGATTTATGTCAGTCTAAAATACAATTGAAAGCTTTGTAAAGTATCATCCGATTTGAAGATACCTACCATGACCTAAATAATAGTAACATACGTACACGTTATACGTATAAACGAAGTGCTATTATGCTTGCTCTCTCTGTCTCTCTCCCGTGCGCTCTCCCCCTCTCTCGCTCTCTCTCTCTCTCTCGCGCGCGCACGTGCCCTCTTTCACACGAGCTCTCTCTCTCTCGCGAGCGTACGCGATCTCTCCCTCTCTTTTTCTTTTCTCTCTCTCTCTCGCACTTTCTCTCTTTCTCTCCGCCTCTGTTTCTTTTTCTGTACCTCGGTCTATCTCTGTCTGTCTCTGTCTGTCTGTCTGTCTGTCTGTCTCTTTCTCTCTAAAGATTTTTGTTGTTCCTATTCAAGCATCATTACCATGATTTATTTCTCTTTCTTCAGCAATTCTGTGATACACTTACTGACATGGACGATTCTAGAGCCGCTTTACTTCATTTAAGAAAGAGTCCGGAGACCCAGAAGTACGAAATTCAATGTTTCTTGACGAATTTGGACCAATTTCTAATGGTGAGTTAGATTCACTTGTGTCAGGCTCAACTTTGATTTTGGGACAGGGTAGATATAGATCAGAATGGAAGGATCATGCTGTATGACACAGTTTCAGTTTTTCCCTAAAAGTGCTAATAGATTAATAAGACACCCCCATTAAAAAATGGTAAAACCCAAACATTGCGATGTTACAGTTTTTAATTCCGGAAAAGAAACTTTGACCATAATCGACAGTGTAGATTAAGATCAGACTGCACAGAACGTGCAGTCTGATCTTGATCTACACTGTCTATAAAAGCGAACTGCGTTGCACTTAGCGACCAATGACATGATCTGTTTTTCAAACAAGCGCAACTAGAAGCATGAACCTCGCCGTAAGAACCGACCATCGGCAGATCAAATGGAGCTCCATACGATATTCTGCACACTTGGTGCTTTACAAACGCTAAAAAAGGAACCAAAATTGCGCAGGCTACTGCCGACAGTGTACATTAAGATCAGACTGTGCACAACGTGCAGTCTGATCTAAGATCCACATCATCCGATATTTTGCATATGGTTTTATTTAATCAAATTCAAAATGTGAGGCAGACGAACTCAAAGGAAACGCAAAATATGGACAACAAGTCTAAACTTAGGTCTTTGTTATAAGTAAACGTGAAAACATTGTGATAAAATAAGGAATTGCTCATTACTAGCGATTTCTTTTGCCATGATGTTTTCAAAAGTCGTCTGCTGTGTACAGAAAAATCGCCTGAAAATAGTAATACGATTTTATTAAATGTCCTTTCAGAGAGATAACCAGACGAATTCAAACAACCTCACGTTTCCCTACACCAAGGAAGAGGTTCTACAGTTTATGGAGGACAGACCACAGTTTTACAACGTATCTAGATTGAATGAAAACTTCACCGACTATCTTGAGGTAGTTTCAAAATTCTTCAATCTTCCATTTTTAAAAACACGTTTATTTTCTTGTTCCGGCTTTATATGATAGCTACAGGGGACCTGCGTGGTTCAGAGATGAAGGTACAGGATTCGTTACCTTGAGGTCCCAGGTTCGATCCTCGTGATATAACTAAAACTATACTGAAAGTGGGGCAAAACATCAATCAATCAATCAATCAATCAATCAATCAATAAACCAACCAACCAACCAACCAACCAATCAGTCAATCCATCATAAACCGTTGTTCTACGTTTTTTGCAACAGTATTTTTTAAGTTACATGTACTCGTATATGTATATTAAGGCGGTCGGTGCACCTATCCACGCATTTTGATTTGTGTGAATTGTTTTTCACCAGTTCTACCTAAACTACTCTTACAAAGCCACAGATTGCTTCCTTACGTAAATGAACTTGAAAAGCGTTCGGAGGTTAAAAGGGAGGGATGAATCAATCGAATTAAACATCTTCAATCTTCGGAAAGATTTCGGCTCAGCCAGGATTCGCAGGATTCGAACTCACATTTTTCCCCCAGAATACAAACTGAGCTTAGGTTAAAAAAATAAGTTTTTTTTTTCACAAGCCGCACGGACCCTTTCCTTGAACCGCAGATTCTGCATCATGTTATAACCAAAATACATGATTCATGTACAGCGTATAATATTCACGATCCTGTATTTTTTAGAGTGAAATAGATCTAGTGAAGGAAAAAAAAAATACCCCACAGACCACTGAAGCTCCATCAGTTTATCACGCAATACCGAAACATTCATTGCTCGGTCTTCCGTTACTAAAATGCTGGTTAAAGGCATCGCCTCTGTATGGCCTGCAACATGCGAAAAGGGGCTTTCGGACATTTGCGTAAAGTGTCGTCTCGGATCAGACTGCGCAGTCCGCGCTGACTAATCCGAAACGACACTTTCCGTTTTTTATGTAATTTTCTGTTTTGCGCAAGTCTACTGTAGCACAAAATCCAATGTAGTCGTAAAGTGCCGTCTCGGATTAGCCTGCGTGGACTGCGCAGGCTGATCCGGGACGACACTTTACGCAAATGTCCGAATGCCTCTTTTCGCGTGTTGCAGGCCATATCGTATATGTTACTGTATACCATATAGAGGGAATGCGCCAGTGTGCTATTTTTAGTGATAATGATCGCTGATGGACCAAAGAAAATTTCGTTGTTCGTGACTAACCTATGGACTATCAAAGACCTGTGCCCCTACCAACCGACCTACCTCTGATGTTACCCTTAAACCCAGAAAAAAAAATGAAGCAGACTTTCATATGCAGGAAAACAGACTGAAACAATGCAATCTCAAGGGTGTTTTGCCAGTATCATTCCCAAAATATTGCAGTGTAGATCCATTCTGTTCTGTCTGATATCTATCTGCAGTATTGGTAAAAGGCGGTCTGATCTTGATCTACGTTGTCTACTTACACGACAAAAGTTGTGCATGGAGCTTTAAGCCTTTGCCAAACAAAGCTGAGTTTAAATAAGCCTGAGGAGGGAAGCTTTTGAAAACTTTGCGGGGAAATGGAGAAAATGCTGGTAACCAGCATTTTCCCCTTTTCCCACGATGTTTTCTGACCTTTCAAAGACACCTTCTATCATTCAAACCACATTTCGTATGTCTTCTGCCAATGCTTTCAAATTGAACCAGTCTGAAATTTTGTCGTCTGGCAAAATGTTAAGTTAAGAGTTGAGAACGTAAGCAGAAACATCCATTATAGGCCTAATGAGACTGGGCAAGATGTAGAGTAGGATAGCACGCAATTAAGAGTTTTACCCGTTAAAAGCAGGGTTTTTTTTTGTCATCAACTAGATGGAATACATCCGAAGGTTTTCCTCTTTTTTTCTCTCTTTCAGCGCCAAATATGAACTTCACCTTTTCCATCGGCTTAAAATAATATCCATTGCCTAGTCTGTGAAAAAAAAAAAGCTTTGAAAAAACACGTATTCAGATCAGGTGTAGGTGGCTGATCTGAATCTTCGTAGCTAGCTACAGATATTTTTTTTCAAAGTAAAAAACAATTTTCACTGGTAAATAAGGCTACATGACTTCATGCTCAGCTAATTGATCAGTGAAGAAGTTAATGACAAGCTAGCAGGTGAACCCATTACGACTAATGTGCTTTTAGATTTACCAAAAATAGCTTGCAAATTAAATCAAGTGACAAATATTTAAAGGAATGGAAATCATCATTAAGAAAACATTGTATGACTTGTTACTGCTATTGCTTTTTTTTTCCTGCAAAATATTTTTCAAATCTGCGAACCACAGAGGTCTGTTAAACGACGCATTGATTCCGTTTTGGTTGGCTTTCTCTGAAAGGAAAAGGCTATTCTTATAATCAAACAAAACTTCGTGTTTCATCATTGAATTTTCCTTAGGTTACGTAGCCTCTAAACTGCTTCAAGATTTTGTACCAGTATTACGCCAAGGTTTGTGGGAATATCACTGGTCAGTCGCACGCGTCAATAATAAGGGATCGTATTCCAACAAGCATGATGACGTTATATCTGATCTCGCAGCATTAAATGGCCTGCAACACGCGAAAAGGGGCATTCGGACATTTGCGTAAGGTGTCGTCCAGGATCAGCCTGCGCAGTCCGTGCAGGCTAATCCGAAATGACACTTTCCGTTTTGTAATTTTCTGTTTTGCGCAAGTTTGTTGTAGTACAAAATCTAATGTAGTCGTAAAGTACCGACTCGGATTAGCCTGCGCAGGCTGATCCGAGTCGACACTTTACGCAAATGTCCGAATACCCCTTTTCGCTTGTGGAAGGCCATTAATGGAGTAACTGATTGCAACATGACATCCTGTTATCTAATTAAACACCCAATTTGTACCATTTTACTGAATGTAGCCTTTCAGTTTCTCTACGCCTACAGAGAAAAAAAATAAGCCATTCTCTTTGAAAAGGGTGAGTGCTATATCTACAAAAGGTATCGACCCAAGTCAGCCTGCGCATTCTGTTCTTTTTGCTATTGGTCAATTTTCTGCTGCTCAAAGGACCAGTGTACCTGATGATTCACTGGGTTGATCCAGAATACAGTAATGACTTGCGTGGTATCATGCATCACGGAGATGCATTAAGCCCCCTTTTGCCGGAGCATGGCTCAAATATTTTGTAGCATTAAATATTATCGCTTTACAAAAAAATTTAATTTTCAGCTATGTAATCTAAAAAAGGCCACTTTAAAGTCACATGATCATTCAGTAAATAGCCTGTATCGAAATAAGTAGAATTTACGTCTTTTTATATTTAAATTCTTGATTTTTTTGTGAGTTTAGTTGACGGCGCCCCGGAACGCACTTGGATATTTAATTCAAATCTCTACGCGGAAAAATCACCTTCAGAAGTCCGTTAGTATTCATAACCACCTGAATCGTAACAGCCAGTGTTTTCAAAGCGCTTTTTTATTTTTTTTTTTAAGTCTTGATTAACCCTTTACGAAATAATCCCACGTTTTAACGGCCCGAAAGGGGAGGCCTTTAAAAACATTGTGGGAAAAGGAGAAAATGCTGGTAACCAGCATTTTCTCCTCTTCCCACAATGTTTTCTTCCCGGTTCAAAACACAAATCCCACCATGTAAGAAATATTCAATTTTTGCGTAAGCAAGTGCTTTGAATTTGGACAAATTTAAAGTTTTGTCGTCTGAGAAAGGATTGAAACATTAGATGGTGCGATGGTGCCGTGATAGTATAACAGATAAATTATTGAAAACTTTATAAGACACCATTAGACCAACAAACAAACGAGCTTAACTTTTTACCAGGCGACAAAATTCAAAGCATTTACAGACGACAAATTAAATGAGGGCAAATCTATGATTATATTCCATGAAAGGGTAGAAAACATCGTGGGAAAAGAAGAAAATGCTGGTAACCGGCATTTTCTCATTTTCTTACAATGCTTTTAAAAGCCCCCCTTTTTTTTCTTACGGTTTTGAAAATTCGGATTTGTGTGGTAGGCCTAAAAAGATTGACCGTTGTAGATTTTCCAGTATTGAAAGAACGGGTGGCAAGCTTCCTGTCACGTCATTTTGTCCTTCATTTTGTTCTTGGAGAGTACCTTAAAATAAAAATGACGATACCTTATGCAACATTCTGACGAATGTCGCGTGAACCAAATTTTAAAACGACCTTAAGTAACATACACCTGGTTTTCTTTTGTGAAAAAAAAAAAGAGTTTAATCCTATCCTTCTTCGAGCGGCAAGGATAACTTTTGTTTATTTGTTGGTTAAACGCCTTTTCAACATAATTTCATAATAACATGATATCGAGGCGGCCAGTGCACATATTCATGCCTTCTCAAAGTTTCTTTTACCAGTACTTCGAACAATATTATTCTCAAGCCCCTGATTGCTTTCCCACGTAACCATCGTCGAAACAATGACCAGCGGTAGAAGAAGAGTGAATTCTGTGATGATGACTATCATCAATCCTTGGAAAATAAGGCGTGTTGGGGATTCGAATCAGTTATCCTTTACGCTATCCACTGCGCTACCGGGCTCGAGGTGACTTAACACGTAGGCTGCTAAGAGCGACTCACTGACCTTTTGCGGACAGCGTAGATCAAGATCAGACTGCACAGAACGTGCAGTCTGATCTTGGATCTACACTGTCCGGTTAGGAGATATTATTCCCCAAAACATAACTTTGAAATGCTAATATTTGGGTTTTTACTGTCGAATTGAAAATTCCATTTTAGTTATTTGGCAGGATATAGGATAAATTTGCGAACGATATAAGTCTAGACTCGTGCTCGTACTCACCAACCAATCTAAAATGCAAGCTTAGTCCTATACTGAATTTTGAAAGTAACGCGATTTTCGAATGGATGAAACATTTAGTTTAGCCAAACAGAAATTGTCTTACTTTGATAAACGGAAAATTCGTGCACTGTGAAAAGGGGGGGGGGGGGTTTAATGTATCTGCAAAGAGTATCGGCCAATGATAGCCTACACAGTCCGCGCAGGCTGACATGTCTTTAAACTTTTGGCTTTCGGTGAATTCTCTGCATGTCAAAGGACCAATCAAACTCATATTCAAGCCAGTTTTGTTATGACAAAATTGATCTATAGTTATGCTACGAGTCACTTTATATAATGCCTTACTTAGATGCATTTTTCCAAGGGCGTCATATACTGTATATTTTTCAGTCTATATGATAAACTACTCTTCAAATCAAATAACGATCTCAAGCCTATAGAAAGCAAGCCAAGTACAGCTCTTTCAAACCTTTTTTTACGCTGAAAAGTCTCGTTGTAACGGGGAGTTTGGATCCAGGATCAAAATACTCGTTCTATGCAATCTTATCTTGATCCACACGGCCCATAAAAGCTCATAGAGTCGCGTCTTAGCTGCCTATGGGTTAAAAATTAGGTCGCAGAAACTTGAAACTTTCGGGTATTAAAAGAATGAATTATTTGAGTTTTATGGCCTTTCGACAACAATTGGGCGCCATTAAAGAAATAGCCTTAACCCTGTCAGCACCTTAAGCGAAATAAGGGCTGAATGTTGCAGAAGGTGTAGTTTAAGATCAGACGGCAGAGAAGGTGTAGTGTAATCTTGGATCTGTACCATCCGTTTCTTTTGTAGAGTGAATTGCATTTTCACCTGTGCAACTGAGGTCGAGTTTAAATATCTAGCGATGAAAGACTTAGGTCTTTCAGCGCCAAATATATAACCTCAGTCTGGGTCTACAGGTAAAAAATACAATCCAGTGCCACTTGGATTTGTTTTTTAATCTTATCGGCTAGACTAAATAAGCGGACAGCATAGATCAACGATCAGACTGCACGTTCTGTGCAGTCTGATCTTGATCAATGCCGTCCGCAAAAGCCTATGACAACTGAAGTTTTAGGCCGAAATAAGTAATCTTCTTTGTGTTAAGTAAACACGTCTACGGTTGTTTTGGGGTAGATTATTATAGGACATCAGAAAGTACAGAGCCGAGATCAGACTCTTCGTATAGTGCAGTTTGATCTTGATCTACACTGTCAGTGAAAACAGATAAAGCTTTCCGTATCGTGCCGTGATAAATATTCACCATGAAACACAAACATATTTCGGGTACATAAGCACTGTATTTCAACGATTATTAAAATGTACTCTTGTATATTTTCCAATTCCCTTACTCCGCACCTGACTAAAAAAAAGAAAATGCTCATTTACGGCTTTTTTTAAAAAGAAAGTTAGGTTCTCGAATACCAAAGAAAACATCGTGACAAATTAGGACGTCCTCGATTTCGACGAATTTTTCTGTCTATCAGACCGATTTCAAAAACACAATAGATTTCTCAAATTACGTCTATATAAGCACATGATCAACCTAGAATTCTCACCTTGGGTTTAAATCTAGAACGAAAAATAGGACATGTTAACGATCCCCCATAATCATCGTGACTTTGCGTGATAGAGCGCTGTATCCCATTTTATTGGTTATATTCTTTCTAATTATCACCTGATGTGTCTTTTTTTTTTATACAGATCGGAAACCTGTGGCTACAACACCGATCTGTTTTGTTAAATGTTAATGTCTGACTGAAAGTATATATGGCCTTCAACACGCGGAAAGGGGCATTCGACAATTTGCGTAAAGTGTGGTCTCGGATCAGCCTGCGCAGTCCGCGCAGACTAATCCGGAACGACCCTTTCCGTTTTTATATAATTTTCTGTTTTGCGCATGTCTACTGTAGCACAAAATCTAATGTAGTCGTAAAGTGCCGTCTCGGATTAGCCTGCGCGGACTGCGCAGGCTGATCCGAGACGACACTTTACGCAAATTTCAAGCCATTATAGGTATGCCCAAACTCTTAAACTGCTAAAAGAATGAAATGAAAATTTCCCGCCAAATAGCAAAACCACAAGTAAAGCGATTAAAAAGCTCTTTTATCTTGAGGAAAATATCTCACGATTTCGGACAGCGTAGTTCAAGGATCAGACTGCACGTTCTGTGCAGTCTGATCTTTGATCTACACTGTCCGCCAAAGCCGGTTTAGTCGCGCTTAGCAGCCTCTGGGTCAAATTAGACCCGTCGCCGAATACAAGTATAAGACATCGATTCATATCCCTAACTAGCCGATCATATCATGTTGCATACTGTGTTCGATTCTATACTGTTTGTTACGTGAGCCATGCTTTGTTAAAAGGGTGTTTAATGCATCTGCAAAAAGTATCGACTCAGGTCAGCCTGCACAGTCCGCATGGGCTGAACGGAGTCGAATTTCTTTACTATTTGGATTTTTTTTGCATGTTAAAGGACCAGTCTACCTCTAGATTCAGTCAGTTGTTAGACAAAATAAATTCTAGATATCTTTAATTATGTGACGACTAGCTTGATATAAAACATCACGAAGATGCATTTATCCCCCATTTGCTAGAGCGGTGATTTGATTGTGTGTTACTCAAATTTCAACGTAATTTTAGTCGTATTTCGGCGACAGCTCACGTATTTATGTGTTTCCAGCTTCGTGTCACCCATTAAGGTGCGATACAAGACCCTTTGCCATTGTATACCTTTTTGATGTTCACTACTATTTTCTGTTGCTGTAGAAAAATAACTCAAACTTTAGATCCTAGAATGTAGGTACCCATTGAGATTATCATGACGAGCTAAAGCACTAGTAGGTGATTTAGAAACAGGAAGAATAGCGCTGTCGCCGCATTTATCGCAAATTTATACGTGTCTGTAAAAACAGCTGTTAGACTGGTTACCTCCTCTGACATAGCAAAGTGTACATTTACAATGGGAACCAATTTGAACATCAGTAACTCATTGCATCTTGAAACAATAAGGCAGAGGAGAACGTTGAAAAAATCCTTGTAAATTGTGGTAATCTATAGAAATAAAGCATTAGTCAAAGATCATTGTGGCACAAGGAGAGATTGGTCCCTATTATTTCTTGGCCGATACAATCAACTCTTCACTGCAGCAGATCATTAAATACGTCGCGAACAAACCGAGCGACAAAATAAAATCGCTTTGATGGCTTTTACACCTCTTTGATTGCTTTGCGGTCAATGTAGATCCAAATCAGACTGCTGCTTGATTGCTGATCAACACAACCCAAAAGATTAGTTGCCTTTGCGGCCAGCGTAGATCAAGATCAGACTGCACAAAACATGCAGTCTGATCTTGATCTACATTGTCCGCTCCCGATGCTAATGTATAGCCAAAGCAACTCTTAAATGCAGAGGAAAACCACTTTTAGACCATAAATGATTAAATTTATTTAATTGGCAGATAGGGTAGGTGTAGATCTATGTTTTCAGGTGCCTATCTCTTACTGGCTGTCCCACAGATATACATATGAAGTGACGGACGATTTCAGTAACTATGATCCTTTGATTGGAGAAGAAATCGGGCCTTACAGCGTCCCTGTAAATTCGGACGATAGTAAGTAGATCTACCTCGTTTCAGACGTATCGGAGTACTTAGTGTTATGAGAATTGTTATTTTACGAAACAGGACAAAATACTATCTGCTCAAGATGTCGACATCTTTTTGGAATTATTGTAAAAAGAAGAAGAAGAAGAAGAAACTGTTTTATATAAGCAATTACTTCTTTACTGCTTTTTCCACATTGTTACCCATGCAGCTGAGAAATAGGCCGAATAACGCCAATTTGTACATGTCGTTACACCTAAACTGTGTCTTTTTTTTATCTCTCTCTCTCTCTCTCTCTATCTCTCTCCCCTCTTTCTCTGTCTATCTCTCTCACGGTTTTCTGTCTACACTTTTACTACAAAAAGGAACACATGTTGAAATATGCGTTAATCAGCCAACATTCACATGACCGCCCGACCAACCATCATAACATTCTGCAATCATTCATTCTGAAAGGTTCGAGGCCATTGCCAGGGTAATCTGAAGTTTGTTTGAGAACTTTGTCCTCTCTTCTATTGTGAATAACAGATTTACCCTGTCATTAGTGTCTTCTCTTCCGAGTTCATTATCTCTGTCGCCACGATGGTAACTACCATGAAAATACCCTAGTCACTAGCAGGTATAGGTCAAGCGGCCACTGTGGATGACGTAGATCAAGATCAGGCTGCACGGAATATGGAGTCTGATATCTGCAGCCCTTATAGGGGCCTGTACTCACCAACATTCTTAGTCTAATCTCAAGAATTGTCTGTATTTTGAACTTAACGACATTTTTGATTGGCTAAACCAAATGGTTTAGCCAATCAGAAATTGCGTTACTTTAAAAATTTTGAACAAAAAAAAAAGTGCAAATTAGCATGTTTGGCAAATACAGACCCGAATCTACACCGTGTATTACTTGCTTCCAAAGTTTGAGCAAAATCTTTCTTTATTTACCGTTTAATTCTATCAACAATCAAAGAAACACGGTAACTCTAGCTTCATTGCAATTGTAGTTCCAGAGACAAGAAAGGAAGTCAGTTCGTTTTTAAAGTTGGAAACGAACGAGTAAACATGATAATATGGTCTGCAACATGCGAAAAGAGGCTTTCGGACATTTGCGTAAAGTGTCGTCTCGGATCAGCCTGCGCAGTCCACGCAGGCTAATCCGAGACGGCACTTTACGTCAGTATTAGATTTTGTCCTACAGTAGACTTGCGTGAAACAGAAAATCACACACGATCGGAAAGTGTCGTCTTGGATCAGCCTGTGCGGACTTAGCAGGCTGATCCGGGTGGACACTTTACGCAAATATCCGAATGCCCCTTTTCGCGTGTTGCAGGCCATATTGTAATGGGAAAAAAGGGCGATTTTGTCATATTAAATTAATTTCCTATCGTCCCGATTTTTGCATAACAGCAGGAAGAATAACTTTCAGAGCGTAACGATTACAAAAAAACTTTACAAAAAATTTATGAATTCAGTGACAAATTTAAAGCCATGGTCGGGTAAAAAGGGGCATTAAGCATCTCCGTTATGCAAGATACCAAGCAAGTCATCATATGATCATGGATCCATATTTATCCATTTTGTTTAACGACCGACTGAATCATGAGGCAAACTGTCCTTGGATATGCAGAGAATTGACAAATAGCAAAAAGTTCTGGCCCAGATCAGCCTGCGCAGGCTGACCTTGATCGATACTTTTCGCAGATGCATTAAGTCCCCTTTTCACAGAGCGCGGCTCAATTACAAAAGATGACTTTTTCCCGACGGCTAAAATACAATCCACTGAGACTCAGAAAGACTTTCTCAGCGAAGCTGATCAATCTGATGGTGTAGACCAAGATCAGACTACACGTTCTGTACAGTTTGATTTTGATCTAAGCTACTGCAAAAGCCGCCGTTTTCACCTATAGTGCTGAAAAGGTTCACACTTATTATGATTGCATAACCCTTCATCAAACATTCCTTCTTAGGACCCCAAAAAGTAAGCTTTTAAAACCATTATGGGAATAGGTGAAATACTACTAGCCACACTGTTTTATTCCTTTTAAAAGACAAAACCTATTAGTTAAGTTACCTTTAATTCTGCCTTTGTGGAAGGTCCAAATTGATTTTTACCGTCCATTTTAAGTACTGCATTCTTAACGACGATCGAAATGAGTCTTTTTCGTTCGCCAGGATAAAAGTCAAAAGTTATAATTTGAAATTTGCAAAGAAAGACTTAATAAGACTTTTTCTTGTAAACAATGAGCCAAGCCTATACCAAACGATCAGGTGGTTTTACTACCCTGAGGACGAATTCGTTAGAAAACATCGTGGAAAAAGGAGAAAATGCCGGTAACCAGCATCTTCTCCCTTTTTTTCCCACAGTATTTTTATAACCATTTTAAAGATAAATTCCATCACTTTAAGTTATTATTTCATTAGTCGTCTGCAACAATTTAAAAAAAATGTCGTCGTGTAAAGGGCTTCTTTCGGTATAGTCGCACCGAAATGCAATACCATTATTTGACATTTGACTAAATACCTCTTGATATACAATAACGTCTTGTTTCTTCACAGGTAAATTTTATGGTAATGAAATACGCTACGTAGCTGTCGAGGTGAATACCACGATCAAGTTTCGCGTCCTGGGCCATGAGGAAGGCATACCAATTCGAGACGAATGGGAAAAGTTTATTTCAGAGCAGGTAATTATTATAAGCATATAGCAGGATCATCGCTGCTTACTTATTGAAACTTAGTCAGATGCGTTAATACATGAAGTTGCAGAATGACGTACTTTGGAAATGATAAGCAGAAATACACTGGTTTCATAAATGACGTCACTTAAGGCTCCTGTGACGTCATACAATCTTACCTCAAACGTGTGTAAGATAAGAAAATTCGTTATGGCTATATTACATTGGAAACAAGGGAAGTTATGTAATGGTTTTTTTCTCATGGAAAGCGCAGCGCAAACTCTCACTTACATCAATAAACAGAGCTATTTGATCTATTTCACTTTTTCCAGAGAATTGTCCGATCAAACGAGATCTAAAATTATCCTATATTGTCGGGTTACATGTATTACATTCTTGATATTCTACACGAATATTCAACTGTAAAATTATGAGTTTTTAAATTCCCTATAGATGGCGCTGATGCCGGATGGAATGAAGAACTTTTTCCAGACTGATAGTCGCTTTACCTGGCATTGGATGTCGGTACAAGAGGTAAAGACGTTTTCTGCACACCCTTTCTATATTAGCCATTTTTTCGCAAAAGGGTGTTTAATGCGTCTACGTGATGTCATCATTTTGATTATGGACATGTATCAATAAAATCCATTTTGTCTACCAACGAGCTGAATGATGAGGTGGAATGGTCGTCGGACATGCAAACAATTTATCAAAAGCAAACAGATTTGACACAGCTCAGCCTGCGCGGACTGTGTAGGCTGACCTGAGTCGATATATTTTTTTTTTTGCAGATGTTCTAAACACCCTTTTCACAGAGCATGGCTCATTTAACGCATCTACAAAAAGTATTGACCCATGCCAGCCTGCGCAATTCGCGCAGGCTGACATGAGTCGATACTTTTTGTTACATGTATTTGTGAATTTTCTGCATATGATTATACTATAAATGAAGAAGAAACAGTTCAATTTAGTCATAACTACACCCTAAATGCATAATAATTCCACAGATCTTAGTTAACTGTTGACGTAATGAATGTGGTGAACTAGAAATACTAGCCGTAGCATGTGTAGGCCAACTACAAACAGTGATATCCTGTTTACATATTGATAAAAACAAAACAATGGTTTTTGAAATTAACTTTGTTATAAACCATATTCTTATATCAAATTAGTTATGGAATGTAACTATAATTTGGTAAAAAAGGGCAATATAATTTCAGATTAATTTCAAAACCGCTTTTGTTTTATCGATATGTAAACAGAATGCAATGTGGTTGTAGTTGGCCTGTAGCTGCAAAGATTAGAATTAAATTGAATGATTGATTGTATGGTGTTTAGCGCCGTTTTCAACATAATTTCAGTTATATCGCGACGGCCAGTGCACCTATCCATGCTTTCCTGGAGTCTCTTCTACCAATACTTCGCACAATTTTCTTTCCAAGCCACTGGCTGCTTTCCCACATAACCATCGTCGAAACAATGGTCAGCGGTAGGAGAGGAATGAATCCTGTCGCAATGACTAGAATTAAAAGTCTATGAAATTATTCGCTAATACTGAAAGGGAAAATCCAAAGCCAATGTCCGCCATGCTAAAAAGAGGTTTTTATCAATAGAAATCTGTTTACTTACAGGTTATAATCAAATTATACAGTTATTAACCGTTTATGTATTAAATATGATATGGTATCCACCATGTAAACCGAGTCAATAAAAAATTAATCAACATGACAATGCTGTCATTTTAGAAACTGCTTTTCAATCACTAATATGAGCAATTCTTATGTCTTTTGAAAGTAAGGATATCTAAAAACGAACCGCGTGAAAATGGTCCCAAAACTCTAGAAAAACTTATGAAAAAAAGATAAAAATCTCGAAGCATCTCTAATGGATGCTTTCTTTTTTTTATGAATATACATGATTAATTGATGCACATTGTACTGCACAATGTTGAAAAGAAGCAAAGGACAGAGGATATTTTTGGGGAGAGAAGCGTTGAGAATAATGGGAGAGAGGGTAGGAAAACGAATAGACAGCAAGACAGACCGACGGATATAATGTGCCCCACTTACTCTACATATTTGACTAAGTTTTCTTTTACTTCAGATGCTGATCCAGAATGCTATATATGGTATCGTTATAAGTGTGTGTCTTGCCTTCCCGATCCTGGTTATAGCCACAGGCAACATTATAGTTGGGGCATTAGCCACGTTTTCCTTATGCTGTTGTACGGTTTGCGTCATCGGAGTGATTCCCCTTGGTGGATGGAAACTTGGGGTGAGCATAAACAAATTTCAACACCTATTTGATCTAGTAATTCAGATCATAAGATTTCCTAATTTGCCTTCAAATCCACTTTCCTGAGCTGCAACTCCTTCTGTTAAAACTGCGAAAATGTTTTCGGAAGACGAAAGTGCTAAAGCCCGCCAACTTCAGGCCAGTCGAGTGGTTAAGCCAGCGCCCATATTCACCAAACATTCTTAAGCATTCTTAGTTTGATTCTTTTTTTTTTAATGTCAAATAAGCGCATTTTCTAATTGGCTTAACCAAATGGTATAGCTAATCAGAAATAGCGTTACTTTTTAAATCTAGAATAAGACCGAGAATGCTTTTTAGAGTGGTAGGTGGATACGGACCCATGTATTTCGAAGCCTAACGCCAACGGAAGAGTATAACCTCTGCAATATCAACCCTTAGGTTGCCAAATAAAAAAAGGAAAATTTCAGCCATGATGAATAACCCAATAATTCTTGCTTTTTTCGTCAGATTTTACTTTATTCCTTGGACAACTTAGATCTAAGATTCTATTCAGTATGGGGCCCTTTCCACAAATCGTTCAGTTTGTAATTGATTCATGCCTTGTGGATGGGGGTTTAACGCATTTACAAAAAGTATCGACCCATGCCAGCCTGCGCAGTCCGCGCAGGCTGACATGGGTCGATACTTTTTGTTACACGTATTTGTAAATTTTCTGCATACCCAAGGACCATTCTACCACATTAATTCACTCAGGTGTTGGACAAAAGGATTTCATGGATCCATGATTATGTGACAACTAGCTAGGTATAATGGATCACAGAGATCCATACCCTTTTCGCCATAACGCCACTCAATGCTAATTCCAAATTCAAAGACTTACTCTATGTTTTGCTGAGACAGAACATCTCAATTCATACTCTATCTCAGGGAATCATATAGCTAGACTTCAGGCAGTTAGACTCAATACAATATTTAGAATGAATTGTGTTTAAGCCTATCCTCGATTTTGACTGGACTGTCAACAAAAATAACTTGTACTGTATATGGTATCTGTATATTTTATGATTTCTATTTTAAGGCACTGGAGTCCCTAAACATGTGCATGGTTGTAGGTTTGTCTGTGGATTACGTCGTCCATTTGGCCCAAGCCTATAGCTCATCTTTCCACGTGGACAGATTGTCACGTGTTCAAGACATGTTAGACGAGATGGCAACATCCGTGTTCTTCGGCGCCATTACCACTCTGGGAGCTGCGTTATTCATGTTCTTTACAATGCTGACATTCTTTAAACAATTTGCAACCTTCATGTTCTCAACGATCGGGTTTTCTTTGCTGTTTTCTATGTGCATGTTTACTACACTCATGGGTATTATTGGCCCCGAAAGGAACACTGGAAATCTTAAAGGTCTATTCCGTAGATGTTGTGCCAAAAGACAGACTTAATTGGCAAGTAGTGAAACACATGGTTTAATTGATACCACGTGTATATTTGACATTTACCTCCTTTTGTGTCTTGAAACGTAGGCTTAATCATTGCCGTGCTTACCCTAACCATTTAAAGGTCATTGGCGAAAGAAGGAAGTCTTCTGGACGGCATTAATCAACACCATACTGTACAGAATGTACATTTTGTACAGTATGCTCTTGAATATACGTCATCCACTGTTTAATTCAAACTTAGAGAAAAGAATATGCATAATGCTCAGTGGATTGTATCTTTGGGCATCGTAAAAAGCTCAATAGTTATGTAGACATGTATATGTGAAGTAAGAGATGGAGGTTCGTGTTGAAAACATTGGTAAAATTTTAATGAAGGATTATTCCAAGTAAATTGTCATGGCCTTTTTTTTTTTCAAATATTTGGGATGGTCTTTTTTTAAAACATAAGGAGAAATGGAGAAAGTTTTCTCAGAATGAACATATGCGTCAAATTTGTATATCCGATTGCTTTTTCATCCTGTTAATTAATTGTATTGGACATAAGATTTCTGCAGAATGCATTATAATACTCGTAGCTTGATACATGTCTTGCCGGGAGAAGATTGTGCCAGTTGTTTTTCTTAAAATGTACTTAAATTACCATTTCTCATTTCTTCAAACACTTCATCAGGATGATTAACCAGAGTATATGGAAGGCAGTTAAAAATATACACTGAAGTCAATGGACGATGCTTTGTGGGTGGGGGTTTTATGCATCTGCGAAAAGTATCGACCCATGTCAGCCTGCGCAGCCCGCGCTGGCTGACATTTGGTCGAAACATTTTGCTATTTGTAAATTTTTTGCATGCCCAAGGACCAGTACACCGCATAAGTCACCCAGTAGTTAGATAAAATAGATTTCATGGATCCATGTCTATGTGACGACTTGCTTGGTGTAATGCATCACGGAGATGCACTAAGCTCCATTTGCCAGGGCATGGCCAATTACTATACAATCATACTCGCCGTTTCCCATCATTTGTATTTCTTGCAATCAGTTGGTTTTTCCAAGTACAAGGATAAACAAGTATTTGAAAATTATGCAAAGACATAATGGCGTATGGCCTGCAACACGCGAAAAGGGGCATTCGGACATTTGCGTAAAGTGTCGTCTCGGATCAGCCTGCGCAGTCCGCGCAGGCTAATCCGAGACGACACTTTCCGTTCATATGCAATTTTCTCTTTCGTGCATTTCTACTGTAGTACAAAATCGAATGTAATCGTAAAGTGTCGTCTCGGATCAGTCTGAGCGGACTGCGCAGGCTGATCCGCGATGACACTTCACGCAAATGTCCGAAAGCCCCTTTTCGCGTGTTGCAGGCCATATAGCCAAAGTGCACTTGTTGTACAAAAATAATGGTAAACAAGACAGTTTACCGTTGCATCTTTGTCCAACACCGGCAGTTCTATTATGTACCCATAACACAGGTTTTAGAGGAGAACATGAGAGCTCTTAGTTCTGAAATCTAGAACTACTCACCTTAACTTTTCTCAGAATACGATATTTATCATTGTAAAACCACGTGATCGTTTAGTAAAGGCTCGAATATACCTTTGACGAATGGATTTGACAACTCCTGATATGGAATATGTTGCATTGAAGTGGGTCTTCAATGAAAAAAAAGTCTTTAAGGAATTTACCAAAACCCTCACAAAGAGATAGCGAGAGAAAGAGAGAGAGAGAGAGAGAGAGAGAGAGAGAGAGAGAGAGAAGAAGATGAACTTGTATTACAACAACAACAATACTCAAGAATCACTATATTACTTATTTTTTTATCTGTTTCTTTTTTTGTTTTTGGTTTCTATATTAATACACTTTACTGGACGTTGTAATTACCCGTCATCGTTGTTTTCCTAAATTTAGTTTACTCATTAAATCCATTGCTAATTATTCTCTTTTCTTCATTTATCAACCTACTTTCACCCGAAACTCACTTAATTTTTATCCATTTCTTATTCTTACCTATAATACGAAAAAAAAAAAGCGGATTAAATTTTCACAGCATGTAGGAGAATAGGCCAATCATCAAAATATCGTTCAAAACATCCAAATACAATATAAGTCAGCACCATGATCAAGCTTTACGTACGGTGTAGCATTATGTTGATCTGCATTGTCTGAAAACGGCCCCACATTTGTTCCAACACGGTGGTTTTGTCTATTTGTTACAGGCGCACAAGTGATTTCGCACCAGTACGTTATACTTCCGGGCCATAGTTTTTGACAAAAAAAAAGAGTCCTATAAAAAATGATATCTGCTACAGATTGTTTTTGTATGAATACATGGAGGGTCGTGACTAAAACTGTATTTCTTGATTCGTTTTCACCAACCACTCTTTAAGAAAATTCCTTGTTTTATTCTTAAAAATTTTCTAAATTTGTAACGTAACACAACGTCTGATTGGCTAAACCAAATTTTGAAAATGTTGCAGTATAAGACTTGGAGTTTCTTTAAGAATGGTTGGTAAATACGGAACCTGGTGTTTGCTTGATGTTATGAAACTGCAATCGATTTTGCTATTTCTATTGGAAGCCATTTCATTGCTGTAGCCGTAAAAGTAAGGTCTTTACACCTTGATTTTCCTAGGATAGGTGTGTTTGGTAAGGGAATAGCACAGTAATTCATTGCTCACGATGCAATTGTGTTTACCTTTATGTGAAGCCCAAGTGACACATATGTCATAGAAATAAACAGCAAACTCCACTTTTCCTTAGGAAAGAGTTGCAGAATGTCGAACACAGTGGTTATTTTGTCACGGTTTGCTTGAAGAAGGGAGACAACTTTTCAGTACTAAACGGAAATTTTCCGAACTCGTTTAATGGCCATAACCTGACATTTATTTAGAAGACTTAATCTTTTTAACTGAAGTAGCTTGATTTCGGGTTTGTTTGTGGATTAATCCACAAACAGATTATCAGTAATTCATAGCTTGGGTAGGAAACTTCATATTCGGAGCCAATGGCTCTGAAAAGAAAATGCTGTGATCAATTTTCTGTGTGCCCAAGGACCAGTCTATCTCATGATTAAGTTGGTTGTTTAAAAAAGTGGATATTATGGATCCATAAGTAGTATGTGATGGCTTGCTTGGTACCATGGATCACGGAGATGCATTAAGCCCCCTTTTGTCAGAGCATGGCTCAGATTATAAATTGATCATGAAAGGTTTATCCAAGCGAGAGTTAAAAAGTTTAGATATACTGTTTGCAATTATCATAAATTGTCATAAATTTATATTGGCCAAAATTTGAATAAAACATCTGCATTCATCCTTGCCTTTTGAAATGTCACGATTGATTGATTGAATACCGTTTTCAACATTAGTTCAGTTACATCGCAGCGGCCAGTGAACCTACTTATGCTTTCCTGGAGTTTCTTTTACCAGGACTCCGCATAATATTCTTTACTAACCACTGGCTTCTTTCCCTAATAACCATCGTCAAAACAATGGTCAGCAGTGAGAAAGGAACTTATCTTATTGCAATGACTATCATCAATCCTCTTAAAGAAATTGGCGACCCCCTGTTCTCAAATCCAGCATGCTACCGACTGAGCTACTGGGGCTCGGTGAAGTAATCACGAATTAGTGTGTCTAAGCAAGTAACTTGGTGTTTATAACTTGATTATAGACATAATTATTAGCTTATATATTTACGTAAACAGTTTTTAAATTTTCAGAAGCTTTCTCTTGCTGTTTTTCATCCCGAGCAGTCGTATAAATAAATAGACAAAATCCTTAAAAATCACCAACATGCATCAACTCTGAAGTATTTAGCATAACAGTGTCCGAGCAAGAGCAAATCTAATTCTTGTCCAAAAGACAAAACTGCGAGTCTTAGTCTTGTTCTCGTGAATTTTCTAAATTTAAGAGTAACGCATTTTCTGATTGACTAATCTATTTGGTTTAGTCAATCAGAACTTGTGTTACTTTCTACATCTTGCACAAGACAGAGAATAGTCTCAACCCTTGGGCTGCTAAGCGCGACTCACTGACCTTTTGCAGACAGTGTAGATCAAGATCAGACTGCACAGAACGTGCAGTCTGATCTTAGATCTACGCTGTCCGATAAGGAGTTATTTTCTCTAAAAACATAATTTGAAACAGCAATATTTGGGTTTTTACTATCGAATTATAAATTTCATTTTAGTTATTTAGCAGGATAAGGGTTTAAAATGATTGATGACTACTGGCCCTTATCTTAACCTCTTTAGTTCGTACCAGTCTAAGACAAAATCGTGTCATTTCAACTTATTTTTCATGCAAGAATCGATAGACGGACACAGGCTACTTAGAATTACTTCCAAAATTTCCAAACAATTAACAGAGTTTCTACGGTACCAGTTGATTTGACGAGATACTTCAGCTTTACCAAAACTGTCTACGGAAGCTTTTCAGGCGTTTGAATAGTCATAGATCTAGCATAATTAAATAATAATGTTCCTATTTCCTACTGAAAGTATTTACTGAGTACGAATTGAATATAGCTATTTTTTAAGACTCGTTTTTGCATGTATGGTTCTCTTAACATGATGAGAAAATAATGAAAATGCAGGCATTTTCTTCTTTTCCTACAATGCTTTTAACAGTCTTCTTACTTAATGTTAATGTATGGAATTGTTTGGTGAAGGGTTAAAAATGAATTTGTTAGGGAATTTAAAGGGAACTTTTGCGGGAACAGTCCTAAAAAGGTTCTCATTTTTATTGCATACCGAAAAAAAAACCTGCGACCAGAAATGTTTGCATTATGTATGTCCATGAAATGGGGGGAGTCGTGAATCACGCGACTGTACAATAACATTACTTTCATGGGTGAAAATTTTGATTTACTCATTAACTCTAAAAAACAAATTTAGCAGTAGACGAGCAAAAGCATATTCTGATCACACACCGATAGTAAATGTGATTGAGGGTCCAAAGCTTTTAATGCACCCGGAAACACAGACGTAATAGGATGAAGAGAAATGTCTTGCTACGCAATAAGATTCACTCTTTCTTGATCACTGAGCATTAAAGGTATCAGGAAAATATCCCCTGCAAAACTGCGTCCCATCCCCGAAAACTGCCCCTCGATAACTGCTCCCTGGAAATCTGTCCCCCGGGAAAACTTCCCCCTAGGAAAATTGTCCCGGGTATGTGTCACATTGTGATACTGATGCTGATGTTGTTGATTATTATTTCAATTTATTACATTCTGTTACTAATAATAGTAACATTTTCCACTGAAAATGGTGTAATATCAGTGTCACGCGAGGGCAGATTGGTGGGGCAATGGGCTGATATCTGATATCCTGCCCGTTGACAAGATATTTGTTCTAAATCTATAGCAACAGAACACTCGCTCGTAAACTAACGTTCTCAAAACATCCAGTTTGAAAAGAAAGATGGCTGAATCAGTCCGTCGATCGCTAGAGAACAAATCTTCAGAACTACAGGCAATGATTGAATCGCAAAACCAGCAATGACATGATAGAGAATAAATTGTTGTTATCTTGGATTGGGAAAATTTATCGCGCAAGGCTAGTAGATCTATGAATTTTATTCGTTGAGCCGGGGGAACCGGGCCTGATAAAGTTTTCCAGTCCAAAGCACCAACATCTATTCTACTTGTCCTATTTATAATCCGTATCATACTAAATTGAATAGTTGGCTCGGAAAACACACATACCGACATATTTTTAACTTTGAATAAAGATGAAGAACCGTTTAAAATGTCCTTATACTGTATTTGCAGCTGCGATAGTCATGATGAATGATGCATGATTACGTCATGAACGTGACGTTTACCCGCGGAAAAAAGTTGTGTCGAATGAAGACAAGAAATTCTATGTTTTAAGTGTTCAACCATGTTAGAAAACGAAAAAAATCAAGCGAAGGATCAGTGAATGTAATAAACAGTTTATTACACGGCTGATGAGGGCCGGAGAGTGATATCGGCCCGCCACCTCGAAATCTGCCCTCGGGCTAAAGCCCTCGGGGCAGATATCAAGGTGGCGAGCCGATATCACTCTCCGGCCCTCATCAGCCGTGTAATAACCTCTACATATTTCATTTTCATTGATTGAATTTATTCCACATGAATGCTTTCTTAATAACACATTTCTCAGACATTTAAATGCCCACTGAAAGGGTTAACCCTATTAAAGGCCCAGTAAAGGCCACAATATCAAAGCAGGTGTCATAATACATTTAAATTTAAATCATACCATTTAAAAATATGATAAATATTGCGGAGATGACAGTCTGTTATCATGTGGTCGGCCATATGTTAGTCACTGGCAGGAAAAAAAGAGGCAAAAAGTAAACAAAAGACACATCTACCTGGCAGGTTTTAACCTAGTTTTGAAATTAATTTCTCTGTCAGCAACTAACAGTTGGGCGGACCGGACAATGACAGATTGTCATCTTCACAGAAATTTCCATTCTTTTAAATGGTATGATATAAATTCAAATGCATTTAAACACCCGGTTTGTTTATTTTTGGGTTTTATTGTTGCTTTAAGGAGAAGTGATTCCTTTGAAAGGTTTAATCCTATTAAGATTGATTGATTGCTTTCATGCTTTCAAGTATTTAGTGTGAAGAATTTTGCGCTTAAAACTGTGAAAATTTAAAACTGCATTATGAAATATAACATTAAATAAAGATGATTGTACTATAAAAGGAAAAAAAAAAAGACACGCTGAATCAGAAATAAACGGGAAAAAAAATATATATGAGCCATGCTCTGACAAAAAGGGGCTTAATGCATCTCCGTGATACAGGATAACTAGCAAGTCAACCCATGATCATGGATCCGTAAAATCTATTTTGTCTAGAATTCAAAAGAATCATGAGGTAGGCGGGTCCTTTGACATACGGAAAAATGACCAAAAGCGAAAACTTTCGGCCCAGGTCAGCCTGCGCGGACTGCGCAGGCTGATCTGGGTCCATACTTTTCGCAGATGCATTAAGCCCCCTTTTCACAGAGCATGGCTCATATATAGATGCACCATATCATTCCTGAAAAGTGTTATATTTTTTTGTGTATGTATGTTCTATTTTTTAAATGCTTCAATTACAGTAGTAGAACTAAAACAATAAAATAAGATTAAAAAAAAAAAACAAAGAAAAAACAAAACAAAACAACAACAACACCCCCCCCCCCGAAAAAAAATCTATAGCAGGGATATCTATAGGGATATCTATGGCAATTTCTAATTTTTTGATAGAACTTGCCATCACCGCCTCATGAGACTTGTAGATGAGCCAAAATAGTTCTTTTTTTTTATTGTAAAACATGAAAGACACATAAAAGTGTGAGCGGGGGCAGTTTTTCTGGGGACAATTTTTCGGAGGGGGGGGCAGATTTCCTACGGGCAATTTTTCGGAGGCAGTTTTCCTGAGAGCAGTTTTCCGGGGGAGTTTTCCTAGAACCAACATTAAACAGTGGCTTATTAGGAAGAGTGTCAGTGTAGTATGTAGTACGGGTCAGCGGAATAACATACACATACAATGCTTGATTATGTGCACTTGCAGCCGCGATGTGATAAAAATGGAATGTCGAAAATGGAAACACTTAACAAACAGCGTAATTATGGAGGCATGTATACACGTATGTAAAAGCCTGACCCATTTTTAGATGCATTTTGTCTGACACATTTTAAGCTGACCTGAGCACGATATGCTCAAAGTTAGCTTTTGATATCCAGCGGCCGTCGTCCATCGTGCGTCGTGCACCGTGCGGAGTCAACTTTCACTTAGTGTACGCCCTAGAGGCTAAATTTTCAAGTCAGTAATCATGAAAGTTGGTCACAATGTTTGTCTTGATAGTATCTTGGAGAGCGTTGAAAATGGGTCATGTCAGATCAAAAAGTGGGTCATTGGGACAATTGATTGCTTTTGTGTTTTTGCTCTAGATGCCAGATTTTCAATTAAAAAAAAAAAAAACTGACAAACTTTGCCCAGACTGTTTGTCGTAATAAAATTTTAGATACGTGGTCAAATAGCAGGTCACCGGGTCAGATCTTTAAAAGATCTTATGTACACTCTAGAAGCCACATTTTCAGTCCAATTCTTATGCATGTTGGTAAGGATGTTTGTTTTAAAGATATCTAATATGAGTCCGAAGATGGGTTACGTCGGATCAAAAGGAAGATAACAGGGTAAAATCCTAGAAAAACCTTGTACGCACTCCAAAGGCCATGTTTCCGTCCACTGCTCATGGATGTTAGTCAGAATGATTGTTTTGATGATATCAAGGATGAGATTGAAAATGGGTCATGTTGATAAAAAAAGTAGGCCACTGAGTTAAATCTTTGAAAAAAAACCTTAGGTACACTTTAGAGGTCATATTTTCTGTCCAACACCAAGGAAAGTTAGAATGTTTGTCTTGATGATATTTCGCATGCGATTGAAACTTGGTCATGTCTGATTTAAAAAAAAAAAACGTCAATGGGAAATATCTTAGAATGAAAATCATCTAACCCTTTAAAGGCAACCTTTTCTATCCATTTCTCATGAAAATTAACCAGAATGTTTTTCTCGACATAATTTTGGTCAAATAAGAAACTGGGTCGCAAAAATGAATTTCAAAACTATGTAAAAAGTTGCCAAGTCGTTCTATCTTCGGTTAACTTTTTACCTGGTTCTAAATTTATTTTTCTGCCAGCGAATTACACTTGGACCGACCGTACAATAACAGGTTGTCATCTTCACTATAATTTCCATACTTTCAGATGATATGATTTAAATCTACATGCATTTTAAACGCCCGCATTGTTTACTTTTAATCGCTACTGAGCTTTTGAGCTGTATTATAAAAAAATACACACACACACACACACACACACACAATGTGATGTGATACAGACTTACAAAATGACTTCAGTGGGTGCTGTGCGACAAGTTTAAAGAAGTAAAGCGGCTCCTGGTCGCGCATCTTCTTCTCCTTCTCCAGCGTCTTAAGTTTCGATCTCAAACTCGCCCTCCTCACTCGACAAGTCATACTCCGTTTTTATCATTGTTTTGGTATTGTTGTGTACTATTTTATTCCAACAGATTTTTATTTTGTTGAAGTTGCTGTTGCGTGTATCACCGTCAAAATTATGCTCTTGTTGTCTTAGAAACGCTGCTTATTACCCAATTTACAAGACACTCTAAAAAGTTACAAAGTTACGAGGGCTCGTATATATACACAAGGGCTGTTTGGAAAGTTCTTGTAATTTCTAATTATATTTTTTATGTTTTTTGTCAAATAAACAAAAATTAATTCATAATTCACATAATTATTCCATGACTTTTTTTTGTATACTTTTACAAAGACATATACCAAAGTACATAAAATAATTGATTACACAAAACAACTCATCCATGCCCAGCCGGGGCTAGTCAATAGGTCATTTTACGAATATGATGTCAAATGTCACGATTTTTCGACATAGTCTCCATCAACAAGCACGCATTTTTTCATGTCGTTTTATCAGTTGTCAGCTGAATTCTTCATACCACTCTGTGTCAAAACCAAGAACTGTGTTACGAGTAGCGGCTGTGAACTCTATACTAATTTGAAAACAAATACCCGCATATCTATAACCTTAATTACTGGCAATCTTCCGGATCCTGACATAGAATCGAATGATTTTTGGTCTTCTATGAATTTTCCGTACCATTTGTACACGAACGAAAGACTAAAATTTCGCTTGGGTCCTGTTTCTACCATTTTTCTTGCTCGTTTTAGTGTTTTCTCGAGTCCACCAGATAATTATTATGTCTGTTCGCAAATCAACATCGCATGTTGACTTCATGACTACAATTATTGTGAAAAATACTCGTGCTTACCGTCAAATTTGAAACAACTTCCTTTCTAGAAGTCATCTATTTGATATGAATGACGTCACACCATTGAGGAAACGCCAACATCTATTTGCAGAAAAAAATATCTCGACAATAAGGATCAAAATGCGCTTATATATGAAGCGACTTTAATAAGAAATAATGCAAAAAAGTGACTTGCCCCAGTAGTAGACACATATTTGAGATGCATATTAACGGTTATATAGTTTTCTTTACTTTTCATAAAACTAGCAAACATTATTTGACATACCATGCAAATATTAGAATATAATTGTAGAATTTAAAGAGTTAGTTCAATTTTTTACAAGGACTTTCAATGTGACAAGAAAAAAAATAAAAAAAGTAACCGCCCCAGTAATTCCCCCTTTCTCTTAGTGTTTTGCATATTGTTGAAAAGTTCAATTACGAGAAAATCTATATAAATGTCGTGGATCTATTTTTAAGATGAGATGTAACTCCTACTCATCGTTGAAAAAGTAGTTGCTGCTAAAAATGTTCTATCTAAAAATACGAGGGTTGATGCGGAAGTTCGTAGACTCTTGCTAGAAAATAAAAACATTAATCTGTGATCGTGTGTTTCTTGTATATTTTTAAGGTCCAACCAAAAATAGTTACAGCAGTTAACAATAAGAAAGTAACACATACTCGGAGCACTCCATGCTGCAAATAGCGACGTCGTGACAAAGTAAAATATTTAGTCACATTTTTCAACGCAATGTTCGTTGAATCGGGTACATTTTTTGTGTCTTTGTAACCATTTAATATATAGTTGATTGTACCAGCCACGGTTTTGTGACGAAACAACATTTTGTGTACACAAGCGGGGTTTACTAGCGGTCTCAAACCGCACACCTTTTAGCGCTGCCTTAAATAATCTCAGGAAAAACTCCAAAGTCCATTGGGGCAAGGTAAGGACTGAAAAATTTAGGAGCCAAGCAAGTTGGTTTCACTTACAATCAAGCGCCCTGCTGCATTTCTCTATTGTACTCGAACTTTGCAAAAACTTTAACGTATCAGTAAGTGTTTTGTCCAATCCAACATAGAATTTAATTGGCGTCCTTAAACCTTTACGACACATCACGAGTTTTCTCGACCCTGAAACAGAGGACTTTTAAAAACATTTTGGGGAAAGGATAAAATACTGATAACCAGCATCTTGTTCTTTTCCCAAACATGTTTTCTACCCTATCAAGGACATTCTTTTTTTCATTTGGGCCATCTTTTCTTTGTCGCATGTAAATACTTTCAATTTGGACCGGTAATTTCGTCATGTATTAAAGAGTTAACTCGACATCGACTGTTGGCGTCATGATTTTGAAGTTTTGATCTGTGATAACGCCTTGAAAAGTGTTTGTATATTAAAAATGGAAGTATAAAAAAGTAAAAATTCCAAAAGATGATGCCAGGAATGTCATCAGACAGCAGACGACTTTGCAGAGTCACATGCCAAAGGAAAAAGCACGTACATGTATGTTAGGGTTGTTGAAGAAAGTCCATATATTTTTATATGCTCCGGGTACACCGATGAGAGTTGCTAACACCGGTAATTCAGCGCGTAGTCAAAGATTAATTTGTTTTTCAACTGTATGCATGTAAGAAAGGTTTGATCTCAGATTACTATAATTTTCATAGAAATGCGACCTATAAGGTAGACGTTATACGACCAGTCTACGAACTTCCCGATCAACCCTCGTAAATGTAGACTGACTTAATTCGCTATCAAGTTTTATTTAGATAAATGTTACCATATTCTGACCATATAACATGATCACATCACATGTGATACATTTTTATATCTCATTGCCACAAATTTAACTTATTTTGTATCAACATGTATGAAGAAGGCCAATATTAACCCTTTAGGCGCCATAGGCGAAAACAGGGACCTTTGCGGACGACAAAGATCAAGATCAGACTGCACAGAACGTGCAGTCTGATCTTGGATCAATTCCGTCCGCTTGTTTAGTCAAGCCTATGAGACAAAAATCCTTCTGAGTCTCAGAGGATTCTATTTTTAGGCATCGAAAAGGATCGAGTTTATATAATTGGCTTGCAACAGGCGAAAAGGGGCATTCGGACATTTGCGTAAAGTGTCGTCTCGGATCAGCCTGCGCAGTCCGCGCTGGCTAATCCGAGACGGCACTTTACGACTACATGAGATTTTGTGCTACAGAAGACTTGCACAAAACAGAAAATTACATAAAGACGGAAAATGTCGTTTCGGATTAGCCTGCGCGGACTGTGCAGGCTGATCCGAGACGACACTTTAGGCAAATGTCCGAATGACCCTTTTCGCGTGTTGCAAGCCATATTTGGCGCTGAAAGAGTTAAGGTTTTCATCGATATAACCAATGAAACAAATGCTTTCAAACACAACATGATATAATGCGCTAGTTATTGTTATTAGTTACCAAACATCCAATGGACGATTTTCTATAGAAACCTATCTTGGCTACAATTTTCTTTATTTTTCAACATCGATTGGGCTAACACACGGTTGAGAATGCTTTCTGCAAAATGTACGGTGTGAAATGAAAAAGAAGAAAAAAAAAAGTTTCAACGTGGTTCTACGCCCCTGACAGGATTTCACTGCACCTGAGACGTCCTTGCTAAGTTTTATCGCGCTTGATCATGCACGCACCACGTCCTTTGCGTTTTTATTGCGTTCTTTCTAAGACATCGCACCTCGCGCTTACTGCAGGTTTACCACTTACTAACTGCGCCCTCCGTGATCTTATAAATTCAGTCTACGCACTCTACATTTTCCTTGGTTCTGCAAGTTTTTCTTTAGAATGCAATGCATTCTTTCCCCTTAATAACAGGTTTGTACTATGATAATGAAGATCATATTAGGTTCATGTTCAGTGTTGGTACAACGTCAAAGCTGTTGTCCCCGCGTCCTTACCATGTCCTTACTGTGATCTGATTCGATCACGTCGGGTTTTTTCCCCAACATTTTCAGAATTCACCCACGTCTACCAAAATCATTAAGATCGCATTACTGTTTGTCAATTGATGAGTATTTTCAGAAAGATTTCGATGGAAAATTTTGACTCCATTGTTTTCAATTTTTAAAAGCAAAATAGGGAAAAAATGAGACAAGTGCAGGATTTGCTCCTAGGATCCCTTGCTTACACGGCCAGAGCACTAACCCGCTGAGCTATTCGGACCACTCGACGTGACTAAATAGCTTATGAAACTTATCTTTGATGATTATCGCTACAATCAGGACAAAGTAAGGATGCATACACGAGTGTTAATGAAATAATGTTCTACCAATAACCAAGAAATTTTCCTTTTTTCTATAATAATTCAATATTAGTTTTTTTCATGGACATTGGCGAGTTCTGATTGGCTGAAAAAAAATTTTCATAACTGCATGAAAAAAAAATCAGCAGTGCCGGAACTACTTTTGCAGTCTAACTAATGTAAACAAAAATGTATACGAGATTTCATAATGTTTTTCGTTCTGATTTTATATCGAGTCCGAAGTTCAAATTGCTAGCTGAATTTATTTTTCCTGAATACTGAAAAAAAAAAAAATCCAACAGTAAATTCAAAAAGAGAGCTGAAAACTCATTGTTACTCTGTTGGGTTTAAACAATCTTATTTTCAACTTAATTCTAGCGTATTGAACTTCTAATAATAAATCAACTCAATCTGCAAATGTTCAATACTATAATGACGTCATGAATTACGTCATTTTTACGTCATGAAGGAGCAGTTTTACCGCGCTATGAAATATCAATGAAAGGACAGTAAATAAATACGCAATGTTGGATTTACAAAAAAAGAGCAGTTAGAATTATTTAAGTGCATATTTGTTGTCTGTGATATTGAATTATAAGGAATGAAGAGATTTTTTTTTTTTCATGGAGGTATGAAAAAAAAACCTAATCACACTTTTGTATGAAGCCGTTTCGCGGTTTCATACAGTGTGATTAGGTTTTTTTTTTCATACCTCCATGAAAACAAAAAAATTTCTCTTCATTCCTTAAATATCTCCAAACATGTGAAACTCTTGAGTGAATTCATTACTCAGAAGACTAGCTTTACACCTGCTAAAAATATTGTTACAAACAAGTATAAGCTCATAATTCTTATCTTAACTAATTACTGTACAAACACAACTTTTAATACCCATTTAGTCAGCATCTTTGGAAAACACTCTGTAAAAAAATGGTGCAAGAACCTAAACATACGTACAGGTCTGTGGCTGCTTTTAGACCTGCCCAAGGTGTCACACGAGATACAACTGTTGAAAAAAAAGGAAAACAATGTTCTTCAATTGTCTGTTAACAAAAGTTGATAAAGTTTGAAATGAAACAACTGTTTCATATCTTTCAGTGTTTTAAAAAATCTTTTTTTTTAAGACATGAGAAAGTGTATTTGTGGAACAAATGGACAATCTCAGTTTGGAATAAAAGTTTCTCCCTTAACTTTCTTCTTTAGCAATCTGTCTGATTGTTTATAAAAAAAAATCTATGCATTCATCCTATTATTAGATTGGATTATCCTTAAAGTCCCAATAGCATCCAACAGTAGACAAAATGCATTTAAATTTTGATAATGCTATTTGAAAGTGTGGAAACTACTGTGAATAAGACAATCTGTTATAGTATGGTCGGTCAAAGTGTTAGTCGCTTGGGAAAAAATCAAAACTAGGTCAAAATTTGCCAAGTCGCTCTATCTTTTATTTACTTTACATGATTTCAAAATTCATTTTATTTTTTGCTCGCAACTAACGCTGCAACCAACCGTACAATAGCAGATTTTCATCCTCACGACTTTTAAAAAACATTTTAACCGAAATAGTTTAAATTCAAATGAGCCATGCTCTGTGAAAAGGGGGCCTGATGCATCTGCGAAAAGTATCGACGCAGGTCAGCCTGCGCAGTCCGCGCAGGCTGACCTGGGCCGAAACTTTTCGCTATTGGTCAATTTTTCTGTACGTCCAGGGCACAGTCTACCTCATGATGAAGTCGGTTGTTAAAAAATGTGGCTATTATGGATCCATAAGTATGTAATCGCTTGCTTGGTATCATGCATCACGGAGATGCATTAAGCTTCCTTTTGCTCAAATGCATTTTAACACCCGATTTCTTTACTTTTGGTCATTATTAGGCCTTTAACAAATATGTATATGTGAGAGATATACAAGCAGAAAAATCGTTTCCGGCTTGCGGCTGTGGTAATATGAGTTGTCATCGGGCGAAGCCCAGTGATCTTTTAAACTTTACCAAACAATCCCGAGTTTTGCGACACATGAAGGAAGGCTTTCGAAAACACTTCTGGAAAAGGACAAAATGCTGGTAACCAGCATTTTCGTTTCTTTTTCAAAGAATTGCTTTTGTTGCCTTTCAGTGACAAATCCTTTTATTTAAGCCACTTAAACATACATTTTCACTTGTTTTCATCCAGTTTTTTAACCCCCTTTTTTTTCTTTATTTTATGAAACTATAATCACTCTTGTGTCTTCGTGCCAAATATTGCTCCTGATGGTTGCAAGGTTGCACAGATTACGGCAGATAGATAGTGCATTTCATTCTATTGCGGCCAGCCATAGACATAACAACCACAGTTTCCGGTTTAAATCGAAGACAAATCCCCACAGTTTCTTTACCCCATACATCATATATTGATTTTTTATCTACGTTTACTGAGCTGACTAGATTATAACACCGTCAAGTTTTAACAGCATTTCTTTACTCTCTGGCTGTAAAGATGTATCTTTAATATGTCGTCTGCAAATGCTTTCAATTTGAACTAGTCTACAGCTTCGTCGTCTGGTAAAGAGTTAAACTTATAATCGATAAATCCAGCTCGTTTCCTGCTGGCAGAGCGGGTGACTTGAAGTGTCATCGGCGACTGCTGGTCATCTTTTAACCAGAGATATCAGGTATCGAGGTATAAAGTATCCAATCTAAAGAATTTATCCCTTTACCAAACGACGAAATGTTGGACTCGTCCAAATTGAAAGTATTTACAGCCAACAATGAAACTGTGGTTGAAAATTTGAGATTTGGCTGTGACACAGTAGAATACATTGTGGGAAAAGGGGAAAATGCTGGTTACCATCATTTTGTCCGGCAATGGTTTCAAAAGCTATCGTTCTCAGGGTTGTTTAAGTCGGGATCGGATAGTAAAGGGTTAATATGTAAGAGAAAGGAAAATTATTAACGTGCTAAGGTCGTTTTTCTGTAACACTGTTCTAGATTTTTTTAAGATAAAATACCAATTTCGTTCTTGTATTAAGTTTTAATTTAGGTTTGGTTTGCTTTGGTTTGGTTTGGAGTTTAACGCCATTTTAACAGCTTTAGGTCATATCATGGCGGTCAGTGACGCACCCATGTGTTTCCTGGTTTTCTCACACCAGTACTGACACAACTTTCTTTCCAAAGCCACTGACTCCTTTTCTCACATGCATCAGAGGTGAGAGGCGAAAAATCGCCGGAAAGAAAGTTCGCCGCAACCGGGTATCGAACCCGCAACCTCTAGGTCACGAGTCAGAAATGCTAATCACTGAGCTACCTGGTCGGGCTTAAGTCTTAATCTAGATGGGGACTGCTAAAAATCGTACCGGGTATGCCTTCCTGTTGGTCGCACAGCGTCACACATATCACGATATTTCGCATTGAGCTCCCTTTTCACAGAGCATAGATCATTTGTATAAATGAGCCTTGCTCTGGCAAAAGGGGACTTAATGCACGTTTGTGATGTATTACACTAAGCAAGACATCACATAATTATGGATCAATAAAATCCATTTTGTCAAACAACCGACTGAATAAGTGGTAGAATTATCCTTTGACATGCAGAAAATTTGAATATAGCGAAAAGTTTCGGCCCATGTCAGCCTGCGCAGACTGCACAGGCTGACATGGGTCGATACTTAAGCCCCCTTTTCACAGAGCAGGGCTCATATGTAAAATGTCAAACGGATTTATTTGGCGGTATGGAAGTTTATTGGTGTTGTCTGCAAGGACTGGGGATGACTGATAGTCAATCTACTTATCTCAAACAATAATTCAACCTATCTATGCTCACAACCAACTATATCTCGCTGATAGCGAGGGATTGATACTTCAAACCAAGACAAAAAAAAAAAAAATACACCTCCATAATTGAATGTGAACAAAGTGAGAAAGTCTCCTTGAAAAGATGGTTTAATGAACTTGCAAAAAGTATCGACCCAAGTCAGCCTGCGCAGGCTGACTTGGGTCGAAAAGTTTTTTGCTACTGGTCAATTTTCAGCATATTCGAGGACATTCTACCTTATGATTTACTCGGTTGTTAAACAAAATCGAATTTTATTGGTCCATAATTATATGATGATTTGCATGGTATTATGCATCACGTAGATGCATTAAACGCGCTTTTGCTAGAACGCCACTAGAATAAAGAAAGGTAGGAGACTTGCACCCGTGTATACGGTCAAGTATTCAAAATACAGACGTCTCAGATCTTCATTCATTCTACGTATTACAAACTTTATTTAATACTCGTAAATTTAGATTATCTCAAGAAATATTTTCTAATCATATGCATGTGCATCTTGCTGATAAACTGTTTGTGCACTTATCTTAGGCAGCGAATCACCTTTTCTACTGTATTGCTCTCTGCCGACTACAACAGAGAAAGAACTTTTGATTTTAAAAGACCGAAAAATTCTTCTAGATGAGAAAATGAATTTAAATGCAACAACATAGAAATAAATTTTCTTTTCCGTACCTATCAATAAACCATGTTAATCTTGTGAAATAGCAAATTACTGATATTTCCCGGTCTGTAATAAGGTCTGAAAGAACACGACAAAATAGGCCTTTTTGGTCTATTTTTCCAGAATTCACACAATGCAAACCCAGAGAACCAGTCAAAAATTACCAGGCCAGCTTGAGACTCAAAACATCATACGGTCTGTAGATGTAAAAAAAAAATCTCTTTATAAGGCCGTTCTCATCTTACCCTACACAAATTTCCGATTCAAAAATATTGTCTAACTCTTCGAACCTTCAGATTCGCATTTTTTTTTTTTTTAAATCCAAACTGTAACAAAACAGGAAAGGTCATGCTCTCAAAACTCAAAGTCAAACTACATGCTTCTTTACAATTTAACACAATTTATCAGTATAATTTGTTTAGTATAACCATTATTTCAAAATTGTATTGTAGAACAAAGTACCATACCCCCGGTATTTCTGATTTTCACCATGGCTAATTTGATACAAAACTGAACTTAGGTAAACTGTTTACAATAACCTGAACCACAACCTGAAATAATGCAACTAAGTGTTAGAAGGTTAAACCTTTTCAACCAGCCTCAGATTATGAACGATAACTGATTTTGACAAATTTCCACAGGGTACTGAAAATCTGCCTCCCTTGTTTAGGTAAAAAGGTTATTTTGCGACAAACAAGAATGGTCCATAATGAAATGGTATACGTCACGAGGGGTACTGGAATATGAATGAGGTACGCTCCGGAAAAAGGGGGCTTAATGTATCTCCGTGATCCATTTTACCAATCAAATCATCACATGATTATGGATCCACAGTAGCCAGTTTTTAAACAACCGACATAATCGACATAAACGAGGTAGACTGGTTCTTGGACATACAGAAAATTGACCAATTGCGAAAAGTTTCGGCCCGGGTCAGCCTGCGCGGACTGCGCAGGCTGACCTGGGTCGATACTTTTCTCAGATGCATTATGCCTCCTTTTGTCAGAGCACGGCTCAAATATTGAAACTCTTCAACGGTTGTTGAAAATGAAGAGAGTAACCACGCCAGCAATAACCTCTCTTTCAACATTGTTTTACACGTTGTGCATTTAGATACAGTTTTAGCGGGTGTCTGTAGCAAATCCGCTTACTGTACTCGAACTGGAGGGAAACACATCCATCATGCGTAACAACGCATACGTACTCCCTTTCAGTTCTGAATAGCTGGATTGTACCATGTTATTTGTTTGACCAGGGCCAAATTTACTGTCATACACGCTTTTGCTAATTACTCATTCTGTTTCCAGTTTTAGCTAATACACCCGAACTTGTTTTTGTCTCTGTCGTGTCTCACCTGTATCTCTCACAAAATTACTACTACAAGCACAACAAAACACTCACTCATTTTGCATGGGCGAGACCCGTATATTTGAGTAACATCAGGAACGTTGACAAGAACAGTATGTTATAAAGCAGAGAGCACATAGCCAGCTATATAATATTCATCACTAGAGCACTGGCCGTCCAGGAAAAACCTCTCCCTCTCTCCTCAGTTTTTTTTTTTTAACCACCCTTTCAGCGAGAGGAAACCTGTATCCACAGAATGCCATGTAACGCGGAGAATTATTAAATATACAGTCTTACAGATGTGCACGCAGTCCTAAATCTTATACCAGGAGAAAACCGCATCACACTGATGAATCAAATTCCTACTCCTCAAAGGCCAAATAGCAGCCAAAAGTAGGCAGTGCAGGAGTTAAAACGCATTTGAATTTAAATCATACCATTTGCAGTATGGAAATGAAGATGACAATCTGTTACTGCACTGTCGGTCAAAGTGTCGCTGGAGAAAAATGAATTATAAAATTAGGTGAAAAGTTTTTCCCAATAAGGCATGCAATATTACTACTATCGCCATTATTATAATAATTTTTATAATGGAATTTCTAACCCTAGGCTAATCTCTACGAAACAGAAATATCCGTTTGTGTTTGTCGTCTCAGGCGCACGACAAAATTTTAAACTTGTCCAAATTCAGAACGCAATTGCAGACATTTTATACAATGTACACGAGCCATGCTTTATGAAAAGGGGGTTTAAGCCATCTGCAAAAAAATATCGACACATGTCAGTCTGCGCCGACTGGCAGTCGGCGCAGGCTGACAAAAGTAGAAACTTTTTGCTACTTGAAAATTTTCTGCATGTCCAAGGACATTCTACCGCGTGATATGACAGTCGGTTGTTAAAAATTGGATTTCGTGGATCCATTATTATTTGATGACTTGATTGGTATATTGCCTCACAGACATGCAATAAACCCCCCCCCCCACTTTATCCAGAGCATGTCGCATATGGCTTGCAACACGCGAAAAGGAGCATTCGGACATTTGCGTAAAGTGTCGTCCCGGATCAGCCTGCGCAGTCTGCGCAGACTGATCCGAGACAACACATTACGACTACATTAGATTTAGTACTTCAGTAGACTTGCGCGAAAGAGAAAATTGCATGAGAATGGAAAGTGTCGTCTCGGATTAGCCTGCGCGGATTGCGCAGGCTGATCCGAGGTGATACTTTACGCAAATGTCCGAATGCCCCTTTTAGCGTGTTGCAGGCCATATAGAACATCGGCTACCTCTACACAGTTAAAGGGGTGGAGAATCTGTAAAAGAGTCTCAAACAGGTACCAGAGTTGATTGATGGACATAAAAAGTTCTGTTTAGATCTAACTCATTGACTTCTTCAGATTATTGCAAGCAATTTTGAAAATTTGAATATCTTACACAAATGACCGTGAATCCAATCTAGAAAAATGTAAAAAGCATTGTGGCACAAGATTAAAATTTCTCGTAGCCCCACATTGTTTTCAAGGGTGGTCTGCTTAAAGAGGACATCATTGATCGACCAGTGCATGGGTCCATATTCATCCAACATTCTTAAGAATGTATTTAGTCTTATTTTTCTGAATTTGCTAAAATTGAAAGTAACACAACTTCTTATTTGATAAACCATTTTGTTTCTGCAATCGAAACTTGTGTTACTTTCAAATTCAGAAAATATTGGAGAATAAAACTATGAACGTTCTTAAGAATGGTTGATGTATACGGACCCAGGGGTGCTATGTCAAAAGTGTTGGTGATAAATCGCCTTGGAGATATCATCTGTCTGAACAAAGGCGGAGAAAATTGAAAACGTGAAATTAGATTCTCAACAAGGTGATAGAGGTGTGCAAAGCGTAATTCGAGGTCACTACGCTTCCATGTAACGCTGTGATTAGGTGGCGAATGTTATTTTTTCATCCCTTTTTAGCGTTTATTTTCATTTTATTTTTCAAATTATTATTTTCCGATATTGGCTAATGAAGTATCTTGAATAACCGGATCGTGAGACACCGACTGAATAGGCCTACTCGTTTATCTGTTGCGTTTCATTTTCTGTTCCAAGAAAGTAAGAAGTTCATTGATAAGGAGAATTTAAACACATATGGCAAAGAACTACAACTTGATTCTTTAGATATATAGGATCTGGCATGAGTTGGTGTTTGAGATAAAATTTTATTAAACGAACCTACAAAAATTGTTATTACGCGAGCCTTTGGAGAGCTTAGTAACATTTTTTGTGGACGAATTTAATAAAACTTTACTTCAAAAGCCAACGAATGTCAGATTCTTTTTATCACATAATTGTATCTCAAGAATTATAGTTTATGACTTGTTAAAACATAGGCCTACATGTGCATGTGCATTGAAATTCACATAAAACCTATTTGTTTCTTTGCTAGGTTTATATATCAAAGACAAAAATAGTTCCAAAGAAACTTGCATAAAACGGTTTTGTTTTATATTTTTAGATACTAAAATTTGCAGCTTTGTCACGACCATAAGTTTTAACAGTCAGTTTCACACATAAATCTTTCTGCAATGTTTTAGAGATGAGGCGTATAATTTAAACGCATTGACCAAATGTGGCACTATTTTCTTAGCTCACACGCGTGTAAGACAAGAAAATTCGTAATGGCTGTCTTACATTGAAAACAAGGGGAGTTATGTGATAAAAGAGAAGATTTAATGGTACTGATATCTAGTTTGATAAGCTGCCCTAAGTATTTTGAAAAGTAAACAACTCTGTTTGCAAAGCCTGTCTCTATCTCTGTTTGAGTGTCTCTCTGTGTTTCTCTCCGTGTGTCACTGCGTATCTCTCTCTCTCTGTCTCTGTCTCACGTTTTATTTGTTTTTCTTTTTCAACTAGATCTATATAGATCAGTTTTGCAGCGGCCATTTTTATCTTCTATATAAGCGTTGTTTTTTTTTCTCTGATCTAGGAAGACAACTTTAACAGCCATGTTTGCTTTTTTCAACTTACGTTTATTACCATTTCTAGTAGGTCTATACTATTCAGCCACTGGATGTTTTGCGTCTTGTGGCAGACATTTTGACAAGATCGTGGTAATAGGAAAACTTACGGCAACTTCTCCGATTGATACACAGTTTTTCCTCGTGTCCGTGTATTTTTATTCGAATTCATTTTAATTTTCTATACTTTAAATAACATTTTTAGCTCACCTGAGCACAACGTGCTCAAGGGGAACTTTTAGGATCACGTTGTGTCCGTCGTGCGTCGTCCGTCGTGCGTCGTGCGGCGTCAACAATTCTTTAAACATCTTCTCCTCCTAAACTGCTTGGCCAATTTGGACCAAACTTGGCTGGAATGTTCTTTGGGAGGTCCTCTTTAAAAACTGTTCACAGAATTTGATTCCATAAAAAACTCTGGTTGCCATGGCAACCAAATAGAATTTTCTAAGAATTTTTTTAAAAATCTTCTCCTCTGAAACCGCTGGTCAGATTTTGAAATAATTTCACAGAAATGTTCCTTGGGTGACCCTTTTCAGAAGTTGTTCGCAAAATTTTGATCCGTCGAAAAACATGGCCGTGGTGATGGTGGGGGGGGGGAGCTCTTTGCGTCGTGCGGTGTCAACAATTCTTTAAACATCTTCTCCTCCTAAACCGCAGGGCCAATTTGGACCAAACTTGGCTGGAATGTTCCTTGGGAGGTCCTCTTTAAAAATCGTTCACAGAATTTGATTCCATCTAAAACTCTGGTTGCCATGGCAACCAAATGGAATTTTCTAAGAAATTCTTTAAAAATCTTCTCCTCTGAAACCGCTGATCAGATTTTGAAATAATTTCACAGAAATGTTCCTTGGGTGACCCTTTTCAAAACTTGTTCGCGAAATTTTGATCCGTCGAAAAACATGGCCGTGGGGGGGGGGGGGGGGCTCTTTGCACTGTATGGACTTCCTTGGGTGCCCCTTTTGAAAAATTGTTCGGGAAATTTTGATCCGTCAAGAAATATGGCTGTGGTGGTGGGGAGCTATTTGCACTATACGGACATGTAGAAATTCTTAAAAATTCTTCTTCTCTGAATCCACTGGTCAGATTTTGAAATGATTTCACAGAAATGATCCTTATATTATGCCCCTTTTTTAGCTTGGCTGTTTTCAAAGAAAATATTGAGGTATTGTCATAGCCCTATTGTTGTCGTCTGCGTTGTTGTCGTTGTGCAAAAACTTTGACATTTTGTTATATCTCGGCTTCCACTCAACACATGTACTTGAAACTTGGAATAATTGTTCACTAGTAAAAGAGCAACCCATACAACAAAGGCAGATAACTCTAAAATCATTTTGTCCAAATTATGCCCCTTTTTCGACTTAAAATTTTAACTTACTATCCAGCACCCAACAGCCAATCGTTGGCACTCGCATGCGGTGCTCTTGTTCGACTTAATATTTTTAGCCACTATCGGGCATCTGCTCTTGTTTAAGAAATGGTCCTTGGGTGACCTATCCCAAAATTTATTTGCAGAATTCTGATTCGTCAAAAACATGGCTATGGTGATGATTGTAGGGGTGGTGACAGATTTTGAAATGATTTTTACAGGTGACCTTTTCAAAATTGCTTGGCAAAATAATGATTTTGTTTCCAAAATTTCAATACTTCAAAAAAAATTGGCTATTGTCCTCTCAAAAATACAGGTGAGCGATCCAGGGCCATCTTGGCCCTCTTGTTTTAAACGTTATCATGTCGAATGCAAACTATTGACTGTTTCAAAAATAGAATTCGTTAAATTTCACGATTGGCAATGGATTGGGTTCACATGACCATGAGTACCGACGTAGAAGCACAGTGTGTAGAGCAAGATCAGACTGCACGTATGTGCCCTTTCAAAGACAATTTTCACCGTTAAATCCATGTTTCATTTGTCGTCTGCTAATACTTTGGATTCTAACAAATCCAAAAGTTTGTCGTTTAGGAAATAGTTCACCCCTATGCTGGCGTATGCAAACAATTGACTTTTACATAAAAGATTGCGTTAAGTTTGTTGGCAATGAATTGGGTTCATATGATGGAAAGTACTGATATAGAAATAAAGTGTGTAGAGCAAGATCAGACTGTGCATACGTGTAGGTTGATATTGCTTTACCATATCCGCAGAACTCATTCGTGGCAGTGAACAGCAGGTGAACAGTTAACCGCTTACCACACATTTCCGAGTTTTAACAACCCTGTAGAGATGACTTTTGAAAACACTGCGGGGAAAGGAGAAAATGCTGGTAAAGACAATAATCATCATGTTAGCAATATTTAAATTGTCGTCTGCAAACGTTTCGAATTTGGAACAGTAAAATATATGTATGTTATATATATGGCCTGTAACACGCGAAAAGGCGCATTCGGACATTTGCGTAAAGTGTCGTCTCGGATCAGCCTGCGCAGTCCGCGCAGGCTTATCCGGAACGACACTTTCCTTTTTTAAGTAATTCTCTGTTTCACGCAAGTCTACTGTAGGACAAAATCTAATGTAGTCGTAAAGTGCCGTCTCGGGTTAGCCTGCGCGGACTGCGCAGGCTGATCCGAGACGACACTTTGCGCAAATGTCTGAATACCTCTTTACGCGTGCTGCAAGCCATATTATGGTGAAGAGTTAAGGTCGTCAACAGTATTTTTGTTCACAAAGTAATGGGTTAATAATGAGCTTGTACAGTCATTTACAATGTTTTTCATTCTGAAATCTGGGATTTTTGTCATAAAATGAAAGGCCGATACGAGTCATAAGAGAAAAGTAAAGCATCAAGTGGAAAGGAGTATATCTGAAACAAGTCTAATGCATAAAACGTCTGTACTGTTATTATCTCCCAAAAGAATCCGTTTCGCTGTAGTTTTCTGCTATAAATATAAACCACGTGATTGCATTAACTTGTCAAAATTACCAGTTAGATATTTTCATACCAAACATTTTACTATGAAATAGACAAGCTGTAATGTAAATAATAAAATCTCTTTCTACGAATGCAATTCTGTTTACCATTGTTTATGACATGTTTGGAACATTTATTGCGTTGTACGTGCTCTTGTAGAAACTTCTGCATGGAACCATTAAAGCTGTCAGCGTTCAATCCATCACCAGAGTACCACACGAAAACATTTTTACATCACTGCTGTTAGACAAGCAACCACTCCTTTTCTGAACATCATCATCAACATCATCATCGATATCAAGATCATCGTCATCATCGTCATCGTTGTGATCACTATTATTGTCGTCGTTTATTCTATAACAGTTATAGTGCTTAGTGCCAACAAATCAAAAGATTTTGAGTTATACTGCACCACCCAAAGTAAACTTGATAAATTGGCTTGAATTCTAGTTCAGTTTTTTTTTTAATTTCTGCCATCGTTTGGCGTCAACATGACTCATGCTCGCCTGGAAAATGTCTGAAATACTTCACTCAAGTCACACCACTGGTCTTTTGCCGTTTTGAAAATTAAGAGAAATCGACCATCTTTAAAGCTTCAGAGATCGCTTAATGGCAAACCTTTAGCTTTTCAGCTTCTTGCTTTCAAAAGTAAGTTCATAGTCCTTAAAAACTGCATTAGAAAAAACATGTTAACCAATTGCATTTTTCCTTAAACCTCAACAAACACAGACACCCTAGAATGTGTCCTCTCAAAAACGCCTGTTCATGGCCATGACCCCAAAATTTTGTTCTTCCACTGACACAAAAGAGGTCGGTTAATATACAATAAAAATAAATCTAAAAGGTCCCCCACTGCCTAATTTTGAAGCAAATCTACATTATATTCCCTCAGGCCCTCTCAAATCCATGAAACAGTTCAACAAAAGTGCTACTGCAAAATTTCACATGGGACTACTACGACCCGAAATCAGTCTAGCAGTGGTTCCACACCACACCACATCATAAAAGGCCGTTTGAACTCAGCAATGAGAGACAGTTTCAGTTCTGTTTTACCCTTTTGGCACCACAGCGAAAACAAGTTTTTTTTTGCGGAAGGCAAAGATCAAGATCAGAACGCATAGAATGTGCAGTCCGATCTTCGATCTATATCGTCTGCTTGTTTAGTAAGCTAATAACAAGATTCGGCGGATGGTGTTATCAGTGGTCGTAAGAGGTCGGGTTTATATACTTGGCGCTAAAAAAAAAGAGTTAAAAATTCGAAATGTCCTGTACGACCAAAAGCTCTGGTTTAGAAGTAAACCGATACTGACCATTTAATTTGAAAATGCTGACTTTGTTCGATCTCTTTTCTTGTGCGATACATACGAAAATAAGAAAGAGACTTCATATTGCTTTCAGGGTCCTTAAACACCCCGCCCCAAACATTTCAAGATAAGTCAGAGGTTGAAGTGTTTTGTCATGTGAACTTAAAAGGGACAATTTTTGGTTTTATTCCGTAAATCAAAATGTCTTGTAAAACACCGACAAATACAAGTACATGTACATATATTTGTCTTTGCAGTCATATAAACTGTGCCGTTACAGTCAGATAAAAGGTGCTACTTAAGGGTTTAAATAAAGAGGTAGTCGTTTTGCAATCACTAGGCCTAACTGCGTCTATTTTTATCACATTAGGAAAATACCTCAAGAGGTTACGTAGCCCATTAAGGAATAACCACTGAAAATATTTTTCTTTTGTCTTTCTTCTTAACTGACGATTTTCCAGCTTCTGCCTTACGTAATTCAGTGAAATCTGAATTTGATGAGATAATGAAAATCTGAAAAGGCTCCCTTTAAAACATCAAGAGAATACAAACGAACGTGAGTATTGTCATACAAAAACGTATGCAAAATCTCGCTATCTCTTCTAGAGGGGCCCTTATTTTGATGATTTTGTTGCGCATTAAGTTTCCTTTGTTATAACACTGCTATGAAATACAAACTAAATTTTCCCTGCAAACGTGAGGAAACTGGACGGTAACATGCAGTCAAGCCGTGAAAATTTGGCTTTCAAAGTACGGGTTAGTCGCTTTGCAATCCGTCTATTTTTTGGTATTATACATGTATATATAATAATTATAAATATTATAGGGAAAAAGAGAAAAATGCTGGTTACCCTCATTTTCTCCTTTTCACACTATATTTTCAAAAGCCTCTTTTAAAGGGCCGTTAAAACACGTGATACCTTGGTAAAGGCCCCATAATTTTTAGGCTATAGTTTGAACTTCCGCAGGATTTAGTTTAAATGAAACAATTTTTACATAATTGCATATAATTTTCCCATATGGTTTCTTCAGAGATCGTTCCTGTTGTCAAATCTGTCAAGTCACGTGATTTACGGCCAACCAAATCATCAGGGCAATATAAACCGAGTTACCAACACATTATACTAAATGCAATCATCATAAAGTATAGCGCTCCTGCAAACGAGTTTGAGCTTTCGGCAAAATTTTCTTTCTGATTAAACTGTAACGGCAGTTAGCAATTAAGGAAATAAGAGTTCAGTTTGAATAAATGTTGAGTGGTACAGAAGTAGATGATTTTATCACATAACTACTCCTATTTTCAGTGTAATACAGCCATTACGAATTTTCTTATCTTACACACGTTTGAGATATGCAAATTGTGCTGTATTTTGTCAGCGACCTCATACGCCTCACTTTTAACTATTATCCTGCTAAAAAACTAAAGTTAAATTTCCAGTTCGATAGTAAAAACCCAAATATTGCTATTTCAAAGTTATGTTTTGGGAAATAATATCTTCTTATCGGACTGTGTAGATCAAAGATCAGACTGCACGTTCTGTGCAGTCTGATCTTGATCTACACTGTCTGCAATAGGTCAGTGAGTCGCGCTTAGCAGCCTAAATGTTAAAACATTACTGACCCTGAATTATCTTTGAAATGTATACTGTCATAATTGACGATCGTGACAAGCTGCATATGTTATCATCTTAAGATTCAAAACAATCATAACATGCAAGTTTCCTTGGAACTCTTTCCCATCCGTCATGTACACACCTGGTCAAAGAAGCATACAGACTTCACATAAATTTGAATACAAATTTACCTGGAGGCCCTATGTTTTAACACATCATGAACTATACGTCTTGAGATAAAGCAAGAATCTGAAATTTCTTGGCTTTGGGGGTAACATTTTATAAGACTTTTCGTCAAAAAATGTTCTTTAGCTCGAGAAAAAGCTCGCTTGATAACTGTTTTCTTTAACCCTTTACCGCCCTATCCCGATTTTTAACGACCGTCGGGAAGAATCCGTTTGAAAACATTGTGGGAACAGGAGAAAATGCTGATAACCCGCATTTTCTTCTTTTCCTAAATGTTTTCTACTCTATGAAAGAAAAAATCCATGTCTTCAGTTACAAGTTATTTGTCGTCTGCAGATGTTTGGAATTTGTGCAAAGCTAAAATAGTGTCGTTTGGTACAGAGTTGATAAAATTCTATTGCAACAGCCAACTGATACCAGATTTTATATTTATCACATAACCTCCCTTGTTTTTTAACAGTGTAATATACCCATCACGAATTTTCTTAACTTATACACACGTTTGATATCACAATTGTGTGACGTCATTTTTTTGACGTCATTTTGTACGTATTTCAGAGAAGTGAATGGGTTTTATGGACTTTACCGCGGGTGCATCTATAGGCCTAGATGGTTTTGCATCTTTAGATCTATAATTCATGTTTTAACAAGAATCTGACATTCGTTGGCGTTTGGGATAAATTTTTATCAAACTCGCCGAGAAAAAATGTTATTAAGCTCGCCAAAGGCTCGTTCAATAATATTTTCTCTAGACTCGTTTAATAAAATTTTATCTCAAAAGCCAACTCATGTCAGATCCTATATATCTCAAATGCTGTCTCATGTCAGATCCTATATTTACATTTCCAGCCAAAACAAAAGTAAATGTTTACTTTATAACACTTGACCAAACAATGCCGTGTTTTAAACCTTTCGCTGCTAAGCGCGACTCAAGGACCTTTTGCGGACAGTGTAGATCAAGATCAGACTGCACAGAACGTGCAGTCTGATCTTGGATCTACACTGTCCGATAAGGAGATATTTTCCCCCAAAAATCACAATGAAAAAGAAATATTATCGGTTTTTATTATCTACTTAAAAGTTTTATTTTAGCTACCGGTAGATCTATTTAGGTTAAGGGTAAACGATCATGGAATCACTGTGGGAAATAAGAAACTGTTTATAAGCAGAATACCTTTTCTTTTTTCACAATGTTTTCAACCCTATTAAAATTAAACAAACATTCAAATAAACAAACCAACCAACCAACCAACCAACCAACCAACCAAACAAACAAACAAACAAACAACATCGCATGAAGCACATTTAATTTGTCGTAATCAAATTCTGTAGATTCGGACAGGTCTATACTTCTTCGTCTGGTAAAGGAATGATAGAAATCTTCATTGCTTGTTTGACTCTTTACCAACATACTTTGGCCTGCAACACGCGAAAAGGGGCATTTAGACATTTGCGTAAAGTGTCTTCTCGGATCAGCCTGCGTAGTCCACACAGGCTAATCCGAAACGACACTTTCCGTTTTTATGTAATTTTATGTTTTGCGCACGTCTACCGTACCACAAAATCTAATGTAGTCGTAAGGTGGCGTCTCGGATTAGCCTGCGCGGACTGCGCAGGCTGATCCGAGACGACACTTTACGCTAATGTCTCAATGCCTCTTTGTTGCAAGCCATTTTCTCCTTTTACCCTATGCTTTCTACCCGTTCAAAGGCAAATGGGCCATGTTCTGGAAAAAGGGGGATTAATGCATCTTCATAATGCATTGTACCAAGCAACACATTACATAGTCATGGATCTATGAAATCCATTCTGATGGATGAGATATTCAGAATGATGAGGTACACTGGTCGTTTAGACATGCATAAAATTGACCAATAGCAAAAACTTTTGCCCAAATTAGCCTGCAAGGATTGCACAGGCTGACCTGAATCGATGTTTTTCGCAGATGCATTAAGACCCCTTTTCACAGAGCATGACTCAAATTCAATCACTTTTAAAAGTCATATTTACTTTTTTCGTCTGCATGTGCTTTGAATTTCGACGAGTCTAAATTTTCTTTCTTTTGGTAAATGATTAATTCTTTACCACATGCCAAAATTTTAGACTTGTCCAAAATTAAAAGCATCTCTTGTAAACGACAAATTAGTTACTGCTCAAATGACCAGCTTTGTTTTAGATATCATAGAAAACATTTTGGGAAAAAGACAAACTCCTTGTTAAAAAAAATCATTTTCTCCTTTTCCCACAATGTTTTCGTGGCTGTCCTTGTCAGGGTCGTTTAAAGTCGAGCTTGGTTGGTAAAGGGTTGAACGGATTAAGTATGAGCCAATCAAACAGATACTCTAGTCTTTGAATTAAGTCTAAGGATGGAAAAATAAATTGATTGACGGAATACTGTCAGATGGTCTTTGAATTAAGTTTAAGGATGGGGAAAAAATGATTGAGTAGTAATAATCAATGTGAACCATGCCGTGTGAAAAGGGGGCTTATTGCATCTGCAAAATGTACCGATACAGGTCAGCCTGCGCAGTCCGCACAGGCTGACCTGAGTCGAAATTTTTTTTACGTGAACTTGAATTTTCTGTATGTCAAAGGACCAGTCTACCTTATGATTCAGTTTGTTTTTATACGAATATATTTTATGGATCCAAGGTTTTGTGACGACTCGGTATCATGCATCAAGGAGATGCATTAAGTCCCCTTTTCCCAGAGAATGGCTCATATTCATAAGTGTCTATGCCTCTGTATGGTGTTTAACGCTGTTTTCAACATTACTTCAGTTATATCGCGACGGTCATTGCACCTATCCATGCTTTTCTGGAGTTTCTTTAACCAGTACTTCTCACAATATTCCCTCGAAGCCACTGGCTGCTTTCCCACATAACCATCGTCGAAACAATGATCAACGGTAGGAGAGGTGAAAATCCTACCGTCGATCCTCGGAAAGAAATTGGCCGAGCTGGAGATTCGAACCACCATCCTCCTGGTTTCAAGTCCAGTACGATACCTAATGCTCTACCCGGCTCGGCAGGTTCTATGCTCGAATACATGTGAAACATGCGACAAAGAAGGAATCTTTAGAAACGGGCTCTCTATGAACAGTTTCTCCTTCTTCCACAGTATTTACAAAATACACACTGTGCAAGACGCGAACATTCGTCTACAGGAGGTAAAGAGTAGATCACAATGATTTTTTTTCGTACTGATCTACTTTCCTATCTATATTCTTGATATAGTTGTCACATTTTGGGAGTAATGGTAAATAAATTACGTATAAGAGGGATGTTAAATTGTCCGTAAATGAATAAAATTATCTTTCTGGCATTTTCTTATCTGTAAAAAAAGTTTGCTTCTTTATTCCAAGCAGAGCGAGATTATAGGAATGGCCTTCGCCTGTCCGTCTGTCTTGTCCGTTCGTTCGTCTCTTTGTCTGTCTGCCCGTTACAATTTATTTTCCGGCTCCATATACCTAAAAGCGCATTATCTTTTTTTTTTTCAAGATTATTTCACTCCAATATTCAACTTAATGAGAAAAAATCCAAAGTGGAGGTTCAGATGTCAGACTCCAAGGTCAAGGTCAGAGCTTGAAGGCAAAGGTCACATGCTCATAAACTTGTCCGCTCGAACCTATTGAAACCCTGGCCTGACTTTTAAAATGATTCACACATTTGTGCGCATTGATGAGACGACGTGCAGTACCACGGTCTAAAACGCCAGGTTAAACGGTCAAGGTCACAGAAGGGCTTTAAAAGTTGCATGCTGGTAAATTAGGTCTGCTTAAAATATATACATATATGTCTGGTGGCTGGTGCACCTTGTGTGTTCATCTTGATATGACAAAATCAAGAGCTGGATGTCAGTAGCTAGGATCATAGGTCAAAGTCACAGCAGGGGGGTCAAAAGCTGCTTGCTCTTAAATCTTGTCAGTTACATATCTCTTTAACCTCTGATTTATTTTTGAATTATAAATGTTCAGAGTTCTGATGAGCAGAGCTTGGGTTTCACATGCAAGGCTGCAAGGCGAAGGTCTGTAAGGCTGAAAGGCAGAAACGTTAGAGGTCGAGTGCTCTTAAATCGTTTTCGCTCTATGTCTCTTGTAGCCCTGGTCTTACTTTGAAATTGTTCACACAATTTTGCATCTTGATGAGACAATGTGCTGTGTCGGGCTCACATGCCAGTGTCAAAGGTCAAAATCGCAGTAGGGATCAAAGCTCATGTATTTCTAAATCGTGTCCACCGCATCCTTGTATCTCTTGAGCCCTTGGCCTATTTTTTTCTCTTTTGAATGTTTCACACATAATATTCACCTAGACGGAACATGGCGCAGAGCTTAGTTTCAGACGCCAGGCTCGAATGTCAAGCTCAAAGCAAAGGGGTCAGAGACGACATCCTCTTGATAGCTTTTTCATCGGGCCTGAATAACACTGATCATCAGAGCTCTTATTATTTCAGTTAAGTCAAATGTTCTTCTCAGTGCCGAACCCATGATTCATCAATATAGACCAAAGGTCAAGGTCATATTCGATGGTCAAATGCTTGAGTCTACAGTTTCGTCTCTGCTTCGTGAATTATCTTTCCTTCAACTCCTAAAAACTTTAGAAAAAAAATCTTAAGTGTTTGGCTCCGTAAGATGACCTATTTAACCCGTGATTATCTCGAGTCAGAGCTTGGGGATAATGAACACGCTTTTTTTTTGTAGCTCCATGGTTCTCTTCAAAGATTTTCAGTGGTCAAATGTTCACACCTGAAAGGGTTTTAAAAAATGGCAAAGGGAGATATAGCTGTCCTTCAGACATCCATCGTGTTTGTTACATGCACCGATTCTTAGTATATGCCCTTCAAAATTAGCCTGTGCCGTAAAGTGATACTCTTCTAAAAGGCTTGGAGTTAGAACCCATGACTAAGGCAATATCCATACAGATTTAACTCTTTACTAGACGGCAAAATTGGTTAAGGGGGACGGCATATTAAACGTGTAACCTATGATGGGTTTTTGCTTGTGGAAGGATAGAAAACGTTGTTGGGAAAGGAGAAAATGCCGGCTGGAGTGGACCTTATCATCAGAAAACCTACAGTAATATATTCTTTATTTCAAGCTTGCTTTGGCCAGAACATGTAACAAAGTAGTGGACAGTGTAGATCCAAGGTCAGACTGCACGATCTTTGCACTCTGATCGTGATCCATACTGTCTGTCCACAAAAATGACTCCACCCAATACTAGCATTTGAAGTGTACTATACTTTGACAAATACAAATTTATTGGAAAAGGTGATAGTAAGTGAGGAAACATCATGTGGACGTTTATAGGTGTCTATTTAAGGGGAAAGATGATACTATGTGGCCTGCAACACGCGAAAAGGGACATTTGCGTAAAGTGTCCTCTCGGATCAGCCTGCTCAGTCCACGCAGGCTAATCCAAGACGACACTTTCCGATCGTGTATGATTTTCTGTTTCACGCAAGTCTACTGCAGGACAAAATCTAATATCGACGTAAAGTGCCGTCTCGGATTAGCCTGCGCGGACTGCGCGGGCTAATCCGAGAGGACACTTTACGCAAATGTCTGAATGCCTCTTTTCGCCTGTTGCAGACCATGTAAGGAAACATCATTTGGACCCAAGTGTTTGCTTTAGAGAAAACAGGAGATTAAGCGCGGAAACATGACTTTGAGTAAGTGTTTACTTCTAGTTGGGGCTTTAATACGACAAATTCTGTGAAGGTTTTCTCAAAAATCTTGGGAAATAAATTCTAGTTGCATGTAACGTTTGCACTCAAGCATTAAGCTTTGTTTAATATAGAAAGAAACAGATATAAAATGTCATGACCCGTAAACGTATTTCTTAAAACAATGCGAAGAAAGTTTTAAACTCGTTTATCTATTTTAAACAATATTTTGTCATGTGCATATAAGCCGACTTCCTTCATTCTGTTTAAATCGCAACGTTATATACAGATCATCGCTTAATACACCATTAGCAAGGCAGACAGACATTAAAGTCAAGTAAATCAATCTTAACGAACTTTTAAGTATCAGTTTAAACATTTATTGCTTTTTGAATTATACCCCTGGGATTTGTTAGAGTAGGATTTGAATTTCAATTATTGAATAATTTCTGGTTCCCGACGTTTTGTCACATGATTTTTTTTTTCCAAAATAAAAAGCATTCAGAGAAAAACTGTAGTATTCGAGGATTCATAATCACCAACTATTCTTTATTTTACTAGAAGTCTAATTCTAGATTTAGAAAGTAAAACATCGTCTGATTGGCTTAACCATTTTGTTAAGCTAATCAGAAGTTGTGTTACTTTCAAATTTTGAAAACGCTTGAGAGTAAGACTATGAATGTTTTTTAAGAATTGGTTGGTGAATACGTGCTCAGAAGTTAATACACGGGTTAACGCGTAGAACACAGTTTAAGACGCCTTTGCGGACGGTATAGATCAGAACTAGAGTGACATTAGTGGACAGAGTAGATTAAGATCAGATTCCTCAGAACGTGCTGTGTAATCCTGAATCTGCACTGTGCGCAAATTGTTGAACTATTCAAGCCAACCACTCTTGAAAGTATTGTTTTGGTCATCTTTCCAAGGCTGGAAAATCTAAATCTTGGCACGTATTCACCCGCCATTCTTAAGAAGGCTCTTCGTCTTATTCTCCAGAAGTTCCCAAATTTGAAAGTAATACAATTTCTGATTGGCTAAACCAAATCCAATGGGTTCAGTCAAGCCTGTCAGATAAAAACTTGTCTGAGTTTGAGTGGGTTGCATTTTCAGCCGTAAAAAGAGGTCGGATTTATAAATTTGGCGTTAACATAGTTTACTCTTATCCTGTAAAATAATATGAGCTATGCTCTGTGAAAAGGGGGCTAAATGCGTCTGCAAAAAGTATCGACTCATGTCAGCCTGTGCAGTCTGCGCAGGCTGACCTGAGTCGATACTTTTTGCATTTCGGCAATTTTTTGCGTGTCTAAGGACCACCCGACCTCAGGATTCAGCCAGATGTTAGACAAAATACATCATATTGCTCCATAATTATGTGATGCCTTGCTTGGTATTATTCATCACGGAGATGCATTCATGTATAAAACAGAGCATGCCTCATGTATAAAATTAATTTTTCAAGTCGATAGTAAAAAGCAGAATAATAATTTTTTCAAACTTACTTTTTGGAGAAATAAAATCTTATCGGACAGTGTAGATCCAAGATCAGACTGCGCGTTCTGTACAGTCTGATCTTGATCTGCACTGTCCGCAAAAGGTCAGTGAGTTGCGCTTAGCATTCTACAGGTTAAGTAAAAGAACCTTCGTCGTTGGACGCAAAAGTATCTATTTTTAACCAAGTAGCCTAAGTCACATGGATCAACATCAGAAGTCGAAAGATCGAATCTACATTCATGTGCACGATTTGAAATGGTTGACTGCGTGACCTCCAGTATGTGGTCAACATTTGTGTAAAGAAATCGGACTACATTACAATTTCATGTTTTCAGGGATTTCGAGAGATACTGAAAGGTGGGTTATACACGAATCAGGTTTTCATAATAATTATTTTGAGTGAAAGGTCACGGTGTAATCAATGAGTTTTCAAATGTCCTGATAACTCTAACGAACGTGGTATTGAATAAACATGGCAAAATGTGGTCATAGTTACATGTAACCTTTGGTAAATGTTATGAAACCTTTTGATTAAGAAATAATATCATAAACGGAGTACGTGGACAAGTTGAAACAAGGTTTGGCGTTTATATTTTCTGTTGAAATCAAGTATTATTCTTCTTCAATTTCTGAAACAGAAAGGGGAATGAAGCAAAAATGCCTTTTTGGAGTACCTACATGTAAATAACAAAACAGTAACAATTTATTCTTTTCAGTTTTGTGTTCAAATTATATTATTTCTCAATAAATTCACTGTGAATCTATTTGAGAGAATTCGTATTCGATTAGATCACAATCCATTTGCGAATATGAGAACTGTATCCATCTTAATTCAATTCTCAGTCTTCATTCAAAACCAGGGCGCTACATACTAACCATTCTTGAGAAAAATCGAAGTCTTATTCGCTAAAAAATCTAAAATTTGAAAAACTTATGATTTCTGATTTGCTTAACCAAATAGTTAAACCAATCAGAAATTGTATTACTTTCTAAATATAGTATTAGACGAAGAATGAAACTAAAAACGGTTGTTGAATACAGGCCGTGGAATATGGTTGTTTGAGACAGGCCTTTTTAGCAAATCAAATCCTTAGTACTAGAAGTTGGGGTTAGAACATTTTTTAGAAGGGCGCATGAATGTAGTAATTCGTTTTTTTTTTTTTTTTTTCTTTTTCACTTAGACTTTTCTTGTTTCAGCTTCGGTTTAAAACAAGGAATCTAATCAGCGGACTTTCTGAAATAAAGGGAAAATCTGTAAGGATGAATGGAAATATCAGAATAAATCGCCCTATATATACACTGGACGATTACAACAAGAAATATGCAGTCCCTAGAACAAAGAAGAGAACAATCACCGACTATATAAAACAGAAAAGTACTTTCAAGAGTGCCGTCGAACTTCTATTTTCATACCTACCAGTCGTCAAGGTAATAAGAAAATACAAAGTAAAGGAATACATTATAAGCGATATACTCGCAGGGCTGACTGTGAGCTTCATTCATCTCCCACAAGGTTTGGCTTTTGGTCTCCTTGCTTCACTTCAACCGATATACGGGCTGTACACCACCTTTTTCCCTGTTTTGTTTTATACGATATTCGGAACATCTCCTTATGTATCGTATGGTCCAACGGCAAATATGGCGATTTTAACTCGTACAGTTGTAGAACGAGAAGCAAGCTCATTCATAGCTAACTACAAGTACTCTGGAAATGGTTCATTCAACGTGACAGATACTGGACCAAGCGATGAAGAGATTCTACAGGTCAAAGTTGGTGCTGCCGCGGCGTGTTCTGTACTGTCCGGTTTATTTCTAGGTGCTCTAGGATTCTTTAAGCTTGGGTTTCTCACGTCATACTTGTCTACTTCCTTCATAGGAGGATTTACCACGGCTGCTGCGGTGTTTGTGGCATCTAGCCAAGTACCGAAATTGTTTGGAATCACAACAAAATCCTACTCTGGAGCTGGAGGTCTTGTACTTACATACATTGATTTGTTTAAAAAACTTGGTGAAACCAGAATACCAGAACTTGTGATCTCGATAGTTTGCTTAACAATTTTATTAACAGTGAAGATTGGTATAAACGAGAAATACAAGCATAAACTTAAAGTTCCGATTCCAATTGACTTTATATTAGCCGTTCTGGCAACACTGGTATCATACTTTGCAAAGTTTGAGGAAAAGTTTGATGTTGTGACTGTTGGTCCAGTACCAAGCGGATTTATAGCTCCTTCTTTGCCGCAATTGGCCAATGCTGCAAACTTTATTTCTGACGCCATTGTTATTGCCATTGTATCGCTTGCAATGACCATTACATTTGCTAAACTAACTGCGAAGAAACACGGTGTGAAAATAGACGAGAGTCAAGAGCTCTTTGCATACGGAGTAAGTAATGTTTTATCAGGATTCTTTGGATGCTTTCCGGCTGCTAATGCTTCACCTAGGACAGGTGTATTAAGCTCTCTTGGAGCTAAGACGACACTAAATGGATTAACAACAGTTTTAGTTTTTCTGCTAATAGTTTTAGTTGTAGGCAAACTGTTTGTTTATTTACCAGCATCGGTCCTTGCGTCTATGATCATTGTTTCAACTAAAGATCTGGTTCTGCAGTACAGAAACTTGCCAAGGATATGGAAAATCAACAAGTATGACTTTACGATCTGGATTGTGACGAACATCTCTGCAACACTTCTTGACTTATATTATGGCCTGATAATTGGGCTACTGTGTTCATTTGTATCAGTTATTGTACAAAATCAAGTTGAAACTGGTTACCTAATAAATGTGGCCTCGGCTGAGTCTATCCTATATAGGCTGGACTACCAAAAGGCCAACGAAATGAACGGTCAAATTAAGATATTTAGATTTCCTATCGGTCTTTATTTTGCAACAGCAGAACAGTTCAAAAAGGAAATATACAAGGCTGCTTTTAATCCAGATATCTACGTTAAAAGAAAAAAGCAACAAAAAGTTGAATATCAAGTACAAAATGGTTCCATCAATTATGCACTCGAACCTGTTGAACAAAGATCGAAAGAAATAAATATCAGCACAGTCAAAATGAAGTCAGACGACATTTACAAGCCCGATTACGTCATAATTGACTGTTCCATGATATCCTACATCGATATGGCAGGAGTAAATATGCTTCAGGAGATCACCCAACAATATTCCAAGTTTGATGTTGTAGTTTACTTAACTGGTGTTCAAGACTTTTCGCTTAATGTTTTAACCGATGCTGGGTTTTTCAATACCTTTCCAAGGTCCAATGTTTTGCTAGAGGTGTTCGACGCATTTACAGTTGCACAGAATCGTTTGTCTTATGTTTGTCATTTGTAGAAATTGAATTTAAAAAAAAAATGTACAAAATCGCGCTTTTGCGAAACAGAATAGAACAGTGTATACATACCGAATTACGTTTGAAACAAATCATGGTTGAAGGATTACTCAACCTGTTTCAATAAATATTAGACAAAACATGAAAAAGAACATAATGAGGAATGACAGTTTGTATGGCCATGAAAACCGAACGTATCGCTGTGATAACTTTGTATAATTTACACTATATCAGTATTGCTCTCAACTGAGTTACTCATAAAAAAAAACCAGCAACAATAGACAATGAAGGGTAACATATCGAAAATAGATCGCCATTTCACAATATAATTTCTCAATCGAATCGACCATCAGTACAATATGTAAAATATGTTGGGTCGGAACGTGTTATGGTTGTGTAGCTAGCCCCGAAAATCTTCAATCTCCTTAGTAATGGTATTACTAGTATTAAGTATCTACAAGTCAACACAATTGTTGGGATTGGATCTATGTTTCAGACGGCGTTCCTTCCCAAAACAGTTTTATGTGTGCAGACGACGTGTCAAGTAACTGCAGACACTATTTTACGCTTACAAAAGCAAATTGATTTAATTTCAAAATTTAGCAAAGAATTAGGTATGAAACTAGATATTGAGAAATGTAAAAAATCATCATTTCTTTAAATCAGAAAAACAGTATCTAGACGGTAAACGAGTATCCCAGTGTTCATTTTATGCATAAATTATCTTTGATTCCAATTGTAGATAAAGTATGTTTTCAAGGACCCAAAGCAATAAATACAATGTCATTTTATCAGAAGAAATTCTGTTTATTATTCTCAAAGGATATGTTCAACATTTATGATTCTATGGTCAAACCAAGTCTTTGCTTTGCAACGGACATATGGGGCTACAAACATGATACAAGAATTGAGTCTTTACACGCCAAATTGTGTAAATATTATTGCTTTTTGCCCGAAAAATGTATAGAAAATTTTGCTTCAAGCTAATGTGGTCGTCTTCCCTTATCATAAATTGTCGTATATCACATTCTGGCTACGCATTATTCACCTTGAACCCAACAGATACCCCAAACAGTGCTACAATCTGTTGCTACAGCTTGATTTCTCAGGTAGAGAAATTATCTATCAACAAATAAGACAGTTAAAATAATTAGAATAGCAAACTTTTTAGTTCCGGCATTTAAATACCGAAATGAGCTTCTTGAGAATACTGCTCAACGAATTCATTTTTAAACCTTTTTATTCATGAAATGTATTTCTATCTGCAAAAATGCTATATTTCTGTACCCATTTATTTAGAAAATGACGTTACTAGAAATACTGAATCAGTAACAGGAGTGTGTAGGAAGTGTAGACTGAGATCAAAATGCAAGATTGCTAATGCCGATGTCAGTCCACATTCACTGCTGAATGCAATATAAACTCTCTAAATGTATTATGTAATATACAATGGCCAGTGGCCTAAGTATTGAATAAACTGTATTGTACTGTATTGAAAAAAAAAACAACACACACACACAATTTAAATTTTATCAATCGCGTCAGCTCTTTTTGAAATATGTATACGTATAACAGCAAGAAATTTGATCATTATGCATTTCAGCTACCTTCAGTCTGTTATTAACACAGGAAAAATAAACCATGATTTCATTACAAGCGTACCTTTCTTGTTTTTTATTTTATGAATTGCATATTACACCAGTATGCATTTCTTTGTAGTCGGATCAGATCGAGTTGCGTGTTAAAAGAGGTACGCATCGGATGAGACCAAAAGTCGAATCAGATGCGAACATATATATACCTACACATGCAACGAGGCCTGAATCGACCACACAGAAATGCAGAATGTTATCATGTACCCTTTGTTATATACCTCTCCTTTATGACTGTGGAAGTATAGGATCTGACATGAGTTGGTGTTTGAGATAAAATTCTATTAAACGAGTCTACAAAAAATGTTATTAAGCGAGCCTTTGGCGAGCTTAATAACATTTTTTTGTGGACGAGTTTAATAGAGTTTTACCTCAAAAGCCAACGAATGTCAGATTTCAGATTTCAGATTTCTTTATTCTGTAGATTAGGCCACCGGCCCATAATACATAACATACATAGTAACCACAATATTGTTATCGTCCCACAATATACTGGATAGTCAAACTTACCGCTTGCAAACGCTTAATAAAAAGTACAAATAAACAGTTAATTTAATTACCTATCAGACGACACAGAAAATTACAAAAGATTCCATGAACTTTACTTAGGTAAGACACTACTTTTTCTCTCAATGGCTAGATATCACGGTGGGAAAACAAAAAAATAGAAGGCTAATCGTAACCATCATTTCTCTTTCTCCCACTGTGCTCTCTATACCTGTTATACGGTTTAGAAAGGCTAAAAGCTAAAGGTTTAATATCTTAACTGTGTCTTCAAAACAAAAACACTAAGATTTTATGAATGAAATTCTTTTCTAGTCATGTAAAATGATTTTACAATCCCTGTAGTAAACACGTTACTATCATTTGTTTTGACAAGGCCTAAGATTCCCCGGCGACACGAGGTCCGTAGACTAAACTTTCCTATCTCGTGCACAACGTGTTTGGCCTGATTGATTAGTAACGTTTCATTCACATCTTAAGGAAAAGTGGAACATACAAACAAACATTTATGACTAAAATGAAAAGATTGAGATTTGTGTATCACAAAAATATTAGAATCTACATCCTTTGGGATATTGTCATTTCGTTTTCGCTGTCGCTTACATGGATAATAGTTACAGATCGGAGTTTTATAGTGATTTCATATGTTGGATATTTGTAAACACCAAAATTCGTCTGCTTGGTTGGGAAGAAAATGGTGAAGAGGAAAAATTTGCAGAAACAAGGATTGCTGAAAGCATGTTTAGTCAGATAAGTAACTTTTTTTTTTGTATAAACAATATCATTGTTTATCGTAATACTTCCTGCCGTCAGCGAGGGGTGCAGATCGAGATCGGACAGTACCTTTGTGCTGCCCGATCTCGATCAACACACCTTGACTCTAACGTAAGATCTTCTTTACCGGTCAATTATCATTTTTGTTCTTGTACAAAATCATACTATAGGTTTGCTGTTTATCTTTTTTTTTTCTATCTATAATCGTAAAATTTCTAGAATAATTTCTACATCTTTAAGTAGTCCATAATTAATCCATGTAAGAGGTTGATTCTTTGTGAAATATTTTTATACTTTCAGGGACATGTCCTGATATTGTTAGATCTTGACGGTGTAAAGCAACATACCTGGGTAAGTATACATTATTTATCTATTGTTTTCTCCAATGTCAAGGATTGACTTGTAAAGTTTCAAATCAGATGCTAACCATTTCCTGAACTACTCTACATCTATAAGTGTAATTAAGTCTCTGATGCTTGAACTAGATGATATATATAAATACTTAATAGCTTGATTTTTCAATCCTCGGATGATTTCAAAAGTCTATAGAACTCATTCAGACTAATTGAACCCCTGTACCAAGACCATAGATAGCGGTCTCTTATGACTTTATACTTTGGACATTCAAAAAATATGTGAAATTCATTTTCAACAACTCTAATGTTAAGATGTTCCTGGCAACTAATACAAATTCTTTCATCTCTTGGTATGTTTTGATGTCTACTGGTTTCTATTCTGAATTTATGACTTGAGCATCTGAATTTAGCTAATGCTTTCCTTAGTGAGAACCTGATTTGCATATTTAGGTATTTTTCTGGAGTTAAAAGTGATTTTATCTCTTTATAAAGGTCACACCTACTTATACTAGTTATACTTGAATGCCAGTTCTGCCTTAAGCAGTCTTTTAGTCTTTGCTCAAATTGTGAAATAAAAAGATTAGTATTTCCAATGTTATGGGTAAGCCAAACTATTCCAAACCCATATTGATACAGAAGTTGTTTAACTTTTGTTGCCCATGTCACTCTGCCAATGTCATCTAGAGATTTAAGCATTTTGTAGCACTGTTTAGGATATCTTGATTCTTGCATTTGGGTAAGTTTACACCAGTACTTTATACAGTTAGTTTGGTATGTCACAGCTAAAGGTAATCTCCCACATTCACCAAGGACCATACAGTTATTTATAGTTTTATTTACCTCTAGTATTCTCCTACAGAAATTAATTTGCACAGATTCAATGATTTCGCAGTATTCATAACCCCATATTTGTGACGCATAGCAAAGAATGGGTTTGACCATTGCATCAAAAAGTTTGAAGGATTCCTTGTGAAGGAGGTAACCATATGTATGTTCATAATTTTGTATATTAAGAATTACTTTTTGTGCCTGAGATGCTAATTTAATTTTGCGCATGTCCATGATTGTTTTTATCACATAACTGTATAACAAGAATTATAGTACATAATGTTTAAAGCATACATGTAAGTATACATGTATAATATGTAATGAAATGTACACGAAGACTATTCGCTTCTTTGACCGGTACATAACGAACGAAAAATAGTTCCAAAGAAACTTGCATATATTTATTTTGTTTTAATCTAAAAGTGGTGAAATTAACAACTTTGTCGTGATCATGAATTTTGACCACTAATTTCACTCAGGAACCTAGGTAAGCAATGTTTTAGAAATAGGTGTATAATTACAGAGTTTTAACCAAATTCAGCACTGTTTTCTTATCCCAGACGTGTGTGAGACAAGAAACTTCGTTATGACTGTATTACATTGAAAACAAAGGGAGTTATGTGATTAAAAAAAAAAAAATCACGAAATGAATTTCATGAAGTTAGAGAGCTGCTCACTTTTGGGATTTGACAAAAGCGGAACATATATAAGCCATGATCTGTGAAAAAAGGGCGCTTAATGCGCCTGCGAAAAGTATCGCAATCCGCTCAGGCTGACCTGGGCCGAAGCTTTTCGCTATTCGTCAGTTTCCTGTATGTCTAAGGACCAGTCTACCTCAAGATTAAGTCGGTTGTTTTAAAAAAAAGGAAGAAAAGTGGCTATGATGGATCCATAGTTATGTGATGACTTACCTTGTATCACACATCACAGAAATGCACTAAGCCCCCTTTTGCCAGAGCATGGCTCAAATATACATGTATGGCTCAAGTCCATGAACATGATGATGTTCTGTATAGAGTACATACGTGATACGCAAAAAGTTTTGTGGTATGTTGTTTATGTCTATTAGGTAGCGTCCTTATTTTATTCAGATCATTATAGAGTATGTATAATAGTAAAACAATTTGCACACATTCATGCTTGTCTTATAGTATCGGGGTGGAAATAAAACATCAAAATTTCTGTCTAAAAGACCATACGGAAAATTCTCATTAAGGATTCTTCTCGAAAATTCGTCACGTAAAATCTAATAAATCTCTGCCGAATGTTAATGGAGGCCTGTCACTGATTGCGTTACACGTGTCTTTTCTATCAATCTGTCATCGGGTTTATTATGTTACCATGCTCCAAATTCCCTTACCATCGCTTCATTGAGAGTGTGAAGTTCACGTAGTCGACTATTAGTCAATTCGTCAATGTAGAGAGATACAGGAAAACCTTGCGCATACGAATATAAAACGAACTAAGAACGTAGCCTGAATTATCAGTATATACAAATTAATGATTAAGAATAAATAGATTTATCTAAAAGATCATTCGTGGTTTGTTTGTTTCTTTTCACGATGTATTTACTCCGTTTCAAGCTCTTCAGTTAAACCACGACAATAGCTCGTTCTTTGTACGTTTCCGAGACTTCACCAGTACCAGCAGGGTCCATACTCACCAACCATTCTTAAGAACATTCTTTTAGACTTATTCTCAAGAAATTTCTAAATGTGAAAGTAACTCAACTTCTGATTGGCTAAACCATTTGGTTTAGCCATTCAGAAGTTGTGTTACTTTCATATGTAGAAAATCCTGGGTCCCGTTTTACTAAGGTAGTTACGAACAAAATTTGCGTAAGTTTTACGTAACTATAGTATGGTGGCATATTTCTGCTACGAGATACGAGATAACTATCATGTTTATTTTAGAAAACTATTGCAATAAATCAAAGTTTCCTGGAAATTTTATCTATATAAAATGAAAAGATAACATCTCCAGGAAACTTTGATTTATCGCAATAGTTTTCTAAAATAAACGTGAAAGTTATCTCGTATCTCGTGGCAGAAATATGCCATCATAATATACTTACCTAAAACTTACGCAATTTTGTTCGTAACTACCTTAGTAAAACGGGGCCGGAGAATAAGGCAACGAATGTGCTTAAGAATGGTTAGTGAATACGGAACCAGGCTGGCGAAACCCAGGGAATCACACGAGGAAGTGTGCTTCCAGTAGTTATGCAGATGAGGATGGATTTGTCTTCTCAGAGAGTGCAACATAAGATATAACAATTAGAATGAGTAAAAAAGACTTCTCCTACAATTTTGTCTACTACAGTATAAAGTTCAAACTATAGTGGTTAACCGAAATTTTGGTATGTTAAAATTTGATAGTCACGGTGCCATGTACTATGAAAAGGGAGCCTAATGCATTTGCAAAAGGTATCGACCATATCGATACAGCGCAGGCTGACTTGGGTTGAAACTTTTGGCTGAATGTAAATTTTTCTACATGTCCAAGGACCATTCTGCCTCATGATTGAGCCGGTTGTGAGACAAAATGGATCTTATAAATCCATAACTATGTGATGACTTGCTTGGTATCATGCATTAAACCTTTGTTCCAGAGCATGGCTCATATATGGCTTGCAACACGCGGAAAAGGGCATTCGGACATTTGCGTAAAGTGTCGTTTCGGATCAGTCTGCGCATTCAGCGCAGGCTAATCCGAGACGACACTTTACGTCGACATTAGTTTTTGTTTTTCAGTAGACTCGCGCAAAACAGAAAATTACATAAAAACGGAAAGTGTCGTATCGGATTAGCCTGCGCAGACTGCGCAGGCTAATCCGAAGACGACACTTTACGCAAATGTCCGAATGCCCCTTTTCGCGTGTTGCAAGCTAATTATTATTTAAGTAGTTATGTTTGTTTTGCTGTAGCTAACGTTTGATCTCATTTACCCAGAGACTCCGTTTCGATTCTCTCTTTGTACATACAGTCGTTTTACTTATGGCATAATTCGTTAACAGTCTGACTTATGTAAATGTTTAACCTTTAATCGGACATTACCGAGCTTTAGCAATCCTGAGAAAGAGAGGCTTTCGAAAACGTTGTGGGAAAAGGAAAAAGTGCTGGTAACCAGCATTTTCTTCTTTTCTCACCATGTTGAGTTTTCTTTCAAAAACAAATGCCAACAGTTGAGCCATATGATTTATCGTCTGCAGATGTTTCATTTTGGACAAATCTAAAATTTTGTCGTTTGGTAAAGCGTTAAAGTGCAGAGAACCATCGAACGTGTCTGTTGCAGACAGTGTAAATCAAGATCAGACTGCACGGAACCGATTAATACTTTTTGAGATACTCTCGGTCAAATCGGATTTAGAACAGAGAGATAATTTGAATTTTCTTACTTCTCAAAATAATCCAATTTATTTTGTATTGCAAAGACTGTGTTTTGCTGATAGCCTGGGACCAGGTGTTAATGATTTTTAGCTCGGCTGTTTTCGAAGAAAACGTCGGTCGAGTTTTTGTCGTAGATCTGGCGTTTTCTGCGTCTTCGTCATCTGCGACGTGTAAAAACTTTGATGTTTTCAAAAAACTTTGATATTTTGTTTTATTTCATGCTTTCCGGTAGGATATCGAGAAATAGCAGTGAAAATATTTTTCGATATTACACGGGTACGACCAGTGAAAATACCGATGTTCTTGTTGCCTAGGTAAAAATGCGCGTGCCTCACAACCAGATGGAAATATGACGTCATTTACCTTACATTTCTTGCGCTTGACGTAATATTGTAATGCGTTGCTATGCGGGAGGGGTACTCCACGGGGAATAACGGAAAAGAACTGTACTGGATTTTGATAAAGCTCCTCCCAGAAAGGGTTAAAAGCATGAAATAAATAGAATATTTGTTTTTTTCGGTGAAAGATCGAAATTTATTTCATCGAGTGAACACCATCGGTAATATTTTCACTCGTGGAGCCACGAGTAAAAATATTACCGATGGTGTTCACTCGATGAAATAAATTTCGATCTTTCACCGAAAAAAACAAATATCCTCTATTTATTATATTCCTACCAGTAAATTACCAGGATTTCACAGTGAATAACACCACTAGTGATGATTAATATGGTTTCATCACTAGTGACGATATAGTTTTAGAATGTTACGGGAACTACTTTTTTCCTATATTGTTCATATTGTGCCATTCTTGATAATTATTAGTATAAAAAAGGGTGACTGACAAATATAGTAAATAGGATAATCAACTGGTTGTATGTGATATTTAAAATCTGTCATTCGAATGGGGTTTGATGCGGTTAAAAAACTCATCCTTCGGCCAGTGACTCGTTTTTGCAACCGCATCACACCCCATTCGAGTGACAGATTTTTAATTAAGGAATGAAGAGAACTTTCTTTTTTTCATGGAGGTATGGAAAAAAAACAACAACAAAACCTAATCACACTGTATGAAACCGCGAAGCGGTTTCATACAGTGTGATTAGGTTGTTTTTTCCATACCTCCATGAAAAAAAGAAAATTCTTTTCATTCCTTATAATTTAATATTACAGACAACATACACCCACGGAAATAATTCAAACTGCATTCATTTTCTTTATTTTTAAATCTAACGTTGGAGTTTCTAAAGCCCCTTCCACTCATATTTGTATGGCGCAAGAATACAATAGGGAAGGAGTTTTCAGATCCCCAATACTGAAAATTAACCAATAGAACGAAAGTAAATGAATACAGCAGTGTGTAGGACCCGCAAAAGTAACCTTCAGCGAAAGTAGTTCCGGCATAACGTGATTTTTTTTCATGGAGCTATGAAAAATTTTTTTCAGCAAATCAGAACTCGCCAATGTTCATGAAAACAACTGATATTAAATTATTATCACACACAATCAGTTGATTATCCTCTATATATCTCTGCTATTACTGAAGATATTTAGCCTACTTCAAACTTGGATTGGTTGTTAATTATCAAAAGGGGAACCTGTACAACGGTGGAAGGTAATCGTATAAATATTTTGACATAGTTATGCTCCTCAGTTTCGATGGAGAATTTTCACGAAAAGCAACCGCTGCCGAGCGTTCGCACACAGGCGTTCGTGTTATGACGAACTTAGCTATCTATATAATGTAATATATAGGAAGAAGAAGAAGAAAGTCTTATATATTACATTATATAGGTAGACAAGTTCGTCATAACACGAACGCCTGTGCGTTGGCATCCGCATGCAATGCTCGTGTTTGATAACCCCTTAACGCAGTCTCCTTTTATGGTCTATCAATACCTGTAGCAATAAGCTGTCACTCTGTTCTATAGCTGTTGTCATTTTTGACTAAGTAACATCAGGAGTTAAAAAAAGAGATCAGACTGGAACCCTGGCTACGTAGAACAAGCTCTGACTGCCAGTAGATTCTACCATGTGGCTGACTCGACAAAATTTCTCAAAGCCAATAGTGATAACCATTTTCTCATCGTTCCATTATTTCATATCGATCTAAATGTTTCATAACTTCATGATGAAGCACCTCATTTCCCCTCTGAAACCAATTTTACAGCAGACGACCCTGAACCTTGCAAAATGTGGTTAACTCTTTACTTCACAGTCCCGAGTTTCAAGGACCCTGACAGAAAATGCTTTTGAAAACATTGTGGGAAAAGGAGAAATTCTGGTAACCAGCATTTTTTTCCTTTTCCTACAATGTTTTTTACTCACTTATAGAAAAATCCCATCATTTGATCGATATTCTATTTGTCGTCTGCAGATGCTTTCAATTTGAGTAACTCTAAAAAATTGACGTTTAGTAAAGAGATAATCAACGCTAAACCATCGTAATACATAAACGGCTCTGTGAAAAAAGGGGGTTTAATGTATCTACAAACAGTATTGACCCAGGTGAACCTGCGCGGAAGCAAGTTCAGGGACCATTCTACCTAAGGATTCAGCCGGCTGTTAGACAAAATGGATTTTATGGATCCATAATTATGTGATGGCTTGCTTGGTATAATGCTACAGGGAGATGTATAAAACCCTTTGTCTCTAGGGTATGGCTCAAATATTCGTCAAACAATTGGGTAAAAGGACTACTTACAGAATCCTCATTGGGGCCACCCAAAATCTCGCATGTCTAGACATGCGCGCTCCATCAGGATTCCGTACATACTGTTCCTTTTTGTGACATTGTTTTGAAAAGACTTATCGCATGTCTTTCATCGCCAAATGCGACTAAAATTGTCTTTGCGACAGCGTAAATCAAGAAAACCAGACTGTACAAAACGAGCTGTCCGATCTTTGATCTACATTGACCTGTGCTTTTTGCCAGGGAATATCAAATTTTAGACCTCATGTAAAAAGTGGAATCTTTTTCTGTTTTTTTTTCTTAAATCAGGGCCCGTATTCACCAACCATTCTTGAGAACATTCTTAGTCCTATTCTCCATAATTTTCTAACGTTGAAAGTAACACAACTTCTGATTGGCTAAACCGAATGGTTTAGCCAATCAGAACTTGTGTTACTTTCACGTTTGGATTAATTGATCGATTGTATGGTGTTTAACGCCGTTTTCAACATTATTTCAGTTATATCGCGGCGGCCAGTGCACCTATCCATGCGTTCCCGGAGTCTCTTTTACCAGTACTTCGCACAATTTTCTTTCCAAGCCACTGGGTGCTTTCCCACATAATCATCGTCGAAACAATGGTCAGCGGTGGGAGAGGAATGAATCCTGTCGCAGTGACTATCATCAATCCTCGGAAAGAAATTGGCCGAGCCAGGGGTCGTAGCCAGGGATCGAACCCTGGACCCCGTGTTCTCAAGTCCTTCAAGTTTGGAAAAACTTGGAGAATAAGACTGAGAAAGTTCTTAAGAATGGTTGGTGAATACGGGCCCTGATTTCGTTTTGCACGGTTTTAACAAAAAATAACGAGAAGCTCATGCTCCCCCTCCCCCCTAAAGGCTGCTTGTTTTTCTTTTGCTGAATTCAACAACCTGCTGATTGGCAGAATGTACTAAAAAACGCTTACCTGCTGAATTAAGTTTAAATTGGATCTTTGATATGAAATACTACATGTTAAAGCATAATAAAATATTTTAAAACAAGTGACTCATTTTATCAGTAATCAGCAGCTCAGCAGCAGATCTTGGATCTACACCGTCCGATAAGGAGATCTTATTCTCAAAAAAAAAAAAAGTATGAAATAGCGTTATTCGGCTTTTAACTATCGGCTTGAAAAATCAATTTTTAATTTATCTAACAGGATACAGGATAACATATGGCTTGCAAACACGAAAAGGGGCATTCGGACATCTGCGTAAAGTGTCGTCCCGGATCAGCCTGCGCAGTCCGCGCAGGCTGATCCGAGACAACACTTTACGATTACATTAGATTTTGTGCTACAGTAGACTTGCGCAAAACAGAAAATTACATAAAAACGGAAAGTGTCGTTTCGGATCAGCCTGCGCGGAGTGCGCAGGCTGATTCGAGACGACACTTTACGCAAATGTCCGAATGCCCCTTTTTGCGTGTTGCAGGCCAATTATTATCACGTCCTTATGGTTTTTCCTTACAAAATATTAACTTTGTCTCCGCAAAAAAGAGGCCAAAGTCAGGTTTAATGCCCATTTAACTATTAGGCTGTTGAGCTAATTACTCTATTGCGGACAGTGCAGCAATCTTTTGATCTTCGATCTTAATTGTCCAATACAGTGAGCTTTTTCACTGCGACAAAAACTTTGAAATCCTTGGAAAGCAGACGATTACTACGAGTCCTCACTCGAAACGAGTATTTGATTTTTTTTTCATTTTTTTTTCAGACAATTGGTGTCTTGCGACACATATAAACATTAATGGAATTAACGTTTGTGTAGGCAAATAGTATAAAGCGGTTAGATATGCGTTCATGGGGCATTTAACTAGATTTTTACATTCCCCCCTCCTCATTTTAAAGGGGAGGAAAAAAAAAAAGGACCGGGGTAGGGGGTAGAAAACTGATACTGTTTGATGTGAAATCATAAAATTGTGTTTGTTTTCTCTTTGTTGGAGCGAGAAATGTTGAAAACTAAACTGCTCCGGTGAGACTTGATCTGTGGTTAGTGGTTCTACCAACTAAGCTATCGAGCCAACCGATACTTCACTGTATTATGCCTTGTCCTGCTCAATAAAATAATTGATAAGTTCAAGTCGATAGTAAAAACCTTAATGTTGCTATTTCAAAGTTATTTTTGGGACAGAAACATCTCCTGATCGGACAGTGTAGATCCAAGATCAGACTGCACGTTCTATGCAGTCTGATCTTGATCTACACTGTCCGCAAAATGTCAGTGAGTCGCGCTTAGCAGCCCATTCATTTATTCCGTATTATGCAATAATGAACATACTTTTAACTAACGTTGTAGGAAATTTTACAGTAAAAATACAAAGAAGTCGGTAATTCCTCGTGTTTCCTAATTATGTTCCCAATCCCATGCTTTAATTTTAAAGCCAGACGAAAGAAAATTAGCAGTCTTTGTTGAGATTTTCTTGAGAAAAAGTAACTTTTTTTTTGAAGTTTTAACATATTTTATTGATTATTAACTTACAATATGTAATAAAACACAATACAAATCAATAGGATTGGAACGAAAGCATAGTTTATCAGGTTCTTCTCCTAGTGGATAATGGAAAAATACACAGATGACATGAGTAATATTTTTTATGAAACCATTGTGGGAAAAAAAAAAACGATGATGAGGAAAACAGAGAAAAAAAAATGACAAAAGTGAAACAGAAGCACAATGTGTGGCATGTTTAAGTTGGACTGTGGGTAGATCTTAGATGAAACTATACGAATGTGACTATAACTTGTTACGTGAACCAATTTCGGTAAATATACGTTTGGTTAGCTAAATACTAAATCTTTTACTTATGGTGGCATACTTCTGCCGCGAGATACGAGATAGCTATCATGATAATTTTAGAAAACTATCGTGATAAAATAAAGTTTCCTGGAAATATTATCTAGATGATAAAAATTTTCACGATAAAAATATCGCAATAATTCTGCCTGTTATCATGATTTTTTTTGCTATCGTGCCCATAACTGACATTCACGGTATCTAAAATTAGGTTTCGGAACATCTTCGTCTACAGCCTTATGAATTCTCCTTTTCCCTGAATGGTTTTAAACTGTTCGTAGGAGGCATTTCGAGTCGTCTTTGTGATTTTACAGACTTCTGTTCATTTCGAGTCTTGTCAAAATTTACCAATTAATCATTCGAACTTTTACTGACTGCAATCTTGTGAAGTCAAAAATAACCGAGTTACTCTAAATGATAAATTTTCTTTTTATAGATATCGAGAAACAGATAGAACTATCACAATAATTTTATCTTGCATGTCAGCTTCGTGCACGATTGAAAAATTTTGTGTTAAAATATTAAGTTTATCGTGGTATTTTTTTTTTCAGGAAACTTTTCACTATCTCGATAAAATTTCCAGGAAACTTTAATTTATCGCAATAGTTTTGTAAAATTATCATGATAGCTATCTCGTATCTCGTGGCAGAAATATGCCACCATATTTACTTGACCTGATAAATGAATGTACTTAAAAATTAACTTGCAAAACGACCTCTGATTTCATGTCTCTTTAAAATCTGTAACACAATTATTACATATTTTCCTAGAGAGAGTCGACCACAATAGTATGCGAGAGCGGCTGGGAGCGGTGTTTGTATCGGAAAAAAGGAAAGAGAAAGAAAACATTGGATAGAAAAAATCTAAATTTTCTGTGCGATAGGACAGCATATCGAACAAATTGTAACGGCACTAGTCAATAATTCGGACTGCAGGCACAATTCGGATAGAGTCGGTTAATTTGTTTGAGTGGGTGTTGCATTTATTTGTGGAGAAATTTTCTCATTATAGACTGTGATAGACGGTGGTTTACGTAAGTGGGAACTTCTATGAATATAAAATAGGAAAATATAATAAGTCAGATATGCGATATAAAGTAAGTACGTTTGTTTGCATACCTTATTTTTATGTAATTTGGATTAGGTTAAATCCAGATTTCAACCGTATCAGAATATTTTAGTCATATAACAGTTACAAGTCAATTCCTCTTGCTTTCTTTGGCCTTATAATTTTTTACCCATAACTCTTTGCCACACATTCCCGCATTTTAACTACCTTGAGAAAGAAACCTTTTCTAAACATTGTTGGAAAAGGAGAAAATGCTAGTACCAACAGTTTCTCCTTTTCCCCCACAATATTTTCCACAAAATCAAAGACAAATTCCATCAATTGAGTCACATTTGAATAGTCGTCTGCAAATGCTTTCAATTTGGACAAGTCTACCTTTTTGTCCTGTGGTAAAGATTTTAACCCTTAGACTGCTAGGCGGGACTTAAGGACCTTTTGCGGACAGTATAGATCAAGATCAGACTGCACAGAACGTGCAGACTGATCTTGGATCTACACTGTCCGATCAGGAGATATTCCCCCTCCCCAAATATCTTTGAAATACCAAAATTTGAGGTTTTACTATCGGCTTGAAAGTTTCATTTCACTTACTTAGCATGATAAGGTTTAAACTGTTAAATGAATTAACTCTTTACCACACAATCCCGAGTTTTAACGACCTTGAGAAAGAAGCCTTTTGGTAACCAGCATTTTCTCCTTTTCCCACAATGTTTTCTACCCTTCGCACAACATGTTTTAATTTTTCAGCCACATTTATTTTGTCGTCTGTAATGGCTTTCAATTTGGTATAGCCTAAACTTTTGTCGCTTGGTAAAGAGTTAAATAAAACTAGCCAGCCAACTGTATAAAAAATCGAGATTTTTTTTTTTGTTTGAAGATCTCGCCGTGTCGGACAGTGTAGATCAAGATCAGACTGCACGTTTCATAATCAAAGGTATTTAAGTTGCGTTGCTACGCCAATTCAGCTATGCGTGAATGTCCTAACCATTACAGGCTGTTGGCTAAGGCTCTGGAGTCTCGTTCAAGGGCCTCCCCAATAGCTCAGCCGGTATTGTACAGGGCTTGAAACCTAGAAGCCGTTAATTCGACTCCTAGCTCCTCCATATTCTTTCCGATGATAGTTAACAGTTATTGCCACAGCATTTATTCCTATCTCACCGCTGAACGTGGCTTTGACGATTCCCGTGTGAGAAAGCAGCCAGTAGCTTGGATAGCATGTACCAAGTACTAGTTCAATAAACTCCGGAAAAGCATGAATAGGTGTTGTCGCCGTCGCTTTATAAAGTAGACAATGTTAAAAAGGGCGTTAAACAAACAAACAAACAAACAAACAAACAAACAAACAAACAAACAAACAAACAAACAAAAAAAACAACGGTTAGTGATGGATTCTCTGCAGCTACTAAGTAATTTATTTGTCATTTGAATGAAATTTGGAATAACCAGTCCGGAGAACTATGTTCTTTGTCATACCGATTATGGTGCGAACAAAACTTGAACCCACAACTTTATGATCGCGAGTATGTATGTTGCCTGCTCTACTTATTAGGTTTATTGCCAAGTACTCAAAGGGTTGTCACCATATGCTGGTAGGCACGAGGTAAAAGTAGAACAGGAACAAAAAGTTTATAACTAAATATCCGTTACTTCTGCATTTCGGGATCTACTAGAGCATATGTATCTGCAATACAATACAAAAACATTTTAAGTACAAGTTTAAAACCATAAAAACTATGCTCCTGAAATAAGACTTACAGATACAAATATAAATACAAATACAAATACTTCTACATGAATAAATCTAAATGAAATAAGGATGCAAGTGACTTTCACAAACTTACACAGGCTATGACAACTATGACCTCCAGTTCTAGCTTAGTGTGAAAGTGCTGGTTGAAAACAGAAATGCATGTAATGACAAATCTTACAAACAATGTACACATAAAACATTTTGTACAGAAATACACATTTCAACTCACTAATTTGTGGAATTGTTACAGCTCACACAAAACAAGGCCTGTCAATCTCGCCATACACACCGTGAGTTGTCTGTTAAATGTTGTTAAGCTGTAATAAAAGTGCAATAAATTAAGAAACTTGCAAACACGTTCGGTAAAACTATGACAAAACTTTAGTTAGTAATATATGCCGCCATTTCAAATGTCGCGCGAAAACTGAATACAATTTCAACAATAACAAAGGCCGAAAAGAAAATAAATACAGAAAGTCAGCGTATTGCAACTAAAACCTAGCGTTTGGAAGTTTTCACCTACACCTATGAACCATTATTTAAACTTCAGCAAACGACAAAAATTGATTTTCTTTTTAGACAAAGACGACTGTCTTGCTCGTCCTCCAAACTTGTATTGCACAGGAGGCACGTGAATATGACGTAAAGTTTGAAAGAGTCTAAACTAATAAAAAGGATTTTAATTGCACGAAAGGAATGAATGGTATCACACCACTAAATTGATAAAAAGAGCACTCGGCTACATGTACTTTAAGTCACTTATTGATATAGGCAATCTTTATGATTCGATGACAAACATTTATGTGTAATTTTTTTTACAGAAATATCGAAGTGGAGAATATATTTAAGTGAAGTCTAAAAGGCCTACCGCCTTTCTCTTTTCGATAGGTGTAGTGGCACCATTTTCATATTTCAAATCCAGGGTCCGTATTTACAAACCATTCTTAAGAACACGCTTGATTTTTATCTCCATCATTTTCTAAATTTGAAAGTGACATAACTTCTGAATGGCTAAACCATGTGGTTTAGCTAGTTAGAAGTTGTGTTACTTTCAAATTTAGAAAATCTTGGAGAAAAGCACCAAAAGCGTTCTTAAAAATGGGTGGTGATTACGGATCCTGCTCTAACGGAGACTGGAGCATATTAAATCTTCAATTGACCACAAAATTTTGGACTCGTCCATATTGAAAGAACGACTGATTGAGTATTGCTCAAATGTTGAGATTTGTCTTTGACAGGTACCATAGAAAACATTATGGGAAAAGGAGAAAATGCTGGTTACCAGCATTTTCTCCTTTTTCCACAATGTTTTCAATTGCCTTGATCGTAAAGGTCATTAAGACTCAGAATTTTTTGGTAAAGGGTTAATCAGCTCAATTACGCTGAAGAATAGTTCGCCTGCAGAGGATTACTTTTTTGTTTCGTTTTTAACGTTATTACGGTTAAATATCGCTGGGGTCAGTGCACCTATCCATGCTTTCCTCGAGTTTCTTTTATCAGTAGGCCTACAGCCTGTATACGGCCTTGAAAATACCCTTGTAAAATAAAGAAAAACGACATGAAGTACATGTACCTAGATATAATGTAAAACACTTGGTAGAAGGAGAAGTTGCTCATTAAGAGCAATTATCTTTTCGCAAAAGTTTTTTTTTTTCCAAACGTTGTCTTCTGCAAGAAAAAAGAAAAGTTGTCTGCAGTAGGGAACATAACTCTTTACTAGACGGCAAAAGTTTGGACTTTTTCAATTTGAAGGCATTTGCAAATAAAAAAATGTGGTACGACGTGACACGATTTATCTTTGTATGAGCAGGAAACACTTTTGAAATGGAAAAAAAAGATGGATATCATTTCCTCCTTTTTCCAAAATGTTTTCAAAAGCCATCTTCCTCGGGGTCGTTAAACTTGTGATTGTTTAGTAAAGGGCAGAACCAGTGGAAATGTCAGTCCTTTCATTAAAATTAGACTGGTTTGTTGAAATTTGCGTGCGAGTGTAACAAAAAGGCACTAAAGAAGCGATTTTACGCGAACCCCGTCAATGCAATAAATTTCCGCCGAGAAGCTTCCTCATTTCCGCAAGATTTAATAACTTCTACATTAAGGATGGTTAGAGCTGTAATTACATGTTACGTCAACGTAATTCATCGACGTGTTTATTTCATGTTCGACCCTTATCGATTCTTCGCCCAATCTCAATAAGACAAAGTAGCAATGCATTATGTATTGTTTTCTGAGATTTTCCGTGATTTTAATGGTAGAAAAGTTGGATTCGTAATCTAGAGACCCTGATGCCAAACATTGACTAAAACTACCTCTCATTGTAGTGAAAATCAGCTACTTTATATAACTTACAGTGAAAAGATCAAACGGCACCGTGTACTATTGTTTGGTAAAGACCTAACTCCGTTTTCAACATTATATCGCGGTGGCCAGTGCACTAGTTCCTTTTTACCAAAAATTTCTTCCTAATTAACTCTCTGCTCAACCATCGTTGAATCAACAATCAGTAGTGACAGTGGAATTTATTATACTGCAAAGAAATTTCTCGTGATCTGATTCGATAATATGCCCCAAACATATGTATCATGTACACTGGCAAAACCCACGTAAAAGCAGTTTCCCTTTCGGGAGCCCCGTATACATGACTACACTTTCAACACAACATCCGAATTGGCGGCGTCGATCGGTCGATAGGTAAGCAAATTGTGCAGAGTCGAAACTCATACATTGTGCATAACGTTAAAAGGATAGCCTAATGGTTGTTTGAGGCAACTAATAGTCGTTTGCTTTTGCCAACAAATCATTAAAATGCATAGTTACTTACCTCAAATGATGTTGTTTAAATCCATGTTTAAAAAAAGTACGACGAATGTACATCGCAGTGAAATCACCAAGATTTCGCACCAAACTGCACGTTTTACAAAGGTTTCAGTGGCGTCAGTTTCGAGTGACGTCAGTTTTCATTGAATTGGGGCACTCGGAATGGTAATTCTATATCGTCAGCGTACTCAATTTTTAAGACCATAAAACAGAGAGATTTCGCTTAACAAACGTTGGAACAGTAAAACATTGCAGTATAATAAATTCGTTGAAGGCAGGCGAAGTGGCGACATTATTCGCCACAGCTGTGAACAAGTTTCCAAGTCCCCTGCCACCTGACCGTACAACTAATAAAATCCTGTCGCATTGGCAATCATCAATTATAAAAAATCAATTCGCCATGTTTGGGATTCTAACCAGCGTCCCTTGTTTTCTAACCTAGTACGTTGCCGACTGCGCTACGTGGCTCGATAGTTTAATCCTTTACCAGACGACAAAAAATTTTGCCTTGTCCAAATTGAAAGCACTGCAGACGACAACTTCATTGTAGCTAAATGGAGCAACTTTTCTTTGACAGGGTAGAAAACCTTGTGGGAAAAGAAGAAAATGCTGGTTACCAGCATTTTCTTCTTTTCCCACAATGTTTTCAAAAGGATTCTTTCCAAGGGTCATTAAAAGTCGGTATTGTGCGGTAAAGGGTTAAAAAGATAATGAATGACAACGGAACGTGAAGTTCTCATTGTCACACAGATCAATAGTAAATCTGCATGATAGCCATATTGTCTATATCTAATATTGTGATGATGTTATATAATATATACCGTGCATACTGCAATAACCTTTACTATACAAGAACGGCCATACACGTCCTCGCTGAAGACAACTCTCGAAAAACGTTGTGGGAAAAGGAGCTATTGGTTGTAACAAGTACAACTGACATTTATATTATTATGAGCGTCGATCGGGGAAAAGAGTGTTTAATGCATCTCTGTGATACACCATACAAAGCAAGTCATCACATAATTATGGATTCATAAAATCAACTTTATCAAACAAACGGCTGAATCATGGGGTAGAATGGTCCTTAGAAATGCATAAAATTTACACATAGCAAAACGTATCAACTCATGTCAGCCTGCGCGGACTGCGAACGCTGACCTGGGTCGATAGCTTTTGCAGATGCATTAAACCCCCTTTTCACAGATCACGTCTCTCATATATGATTATTGTATATTTGTCGGTTTTGGAAGCGGCCTTTATTTAAATATATATATATATGAAATATTGATATCGACTTGCAGTAATTGTATCTTTCACAGGAGCACATACATAGCGTGATGTGTTACTGTTTAGTTGAAGAAAACATTTTAAAAATTCATAGTTAAAATAAACCACATGGGTTTTTATTGATTGAAATTGCGTTTATTTATCGTCGCCACCGGTTGCCCATATGGGCGACGCCCATCTGAAGGCTGTTAGTATTGTTACGGGGTATAGTGCAGATACAGGACGAAACCCATCCTAAGTTACGCCTGTTTTCTTTAACGTTCTCAGTGTATAGCACCATCACACGGAGCCTCGGTTGAACGTCTCATCCGAAAGACTATTAAAAAAGTAATTTTTAAATACCAGACGTGGGAATCGAACCCACACCCTCAAGTGACCAGAAACATCACGTTCACGAGTCCTACGCTCCATCAATTGAGTTATGCGAGCTGGTCACCACATGGGTTGGGACGTTAATGTACTTTTAAAGATTGACCAGTCCACTATGAACGGGAATGTAAAGCATCTTATGGGCAACAAAATTACCTTAAGACTTTAAATCTATAGTACTTCAGTGTTGTTTCCTCTTATACGCTCGGTTGATATAAATAACTGACAGAAACATTTATCCTCATAGAATTAAGTTCTATTCTTCTATAGGTCATCTAACTCTTTACCAAACACTCAAACAATCCCGAGTTTTGACGAGGCTGAGGAAGACATGGTTTGAAAACCTTTTGGGAAAAGGAGGAAATGCTGGTACCCAGCATTTTCTTCTTTTAAAACAATGTTTTCTACTCATTTAGATGTAAATTAGGCCTTTTGAGTTATCTTTGATTTGTTGGCTGCAAATGCTTTCAGTCTCGACGAGTAATTTTGTCGTTTGTTAAAAAGTTGACAAATACCTATTCTTATTTACTAATACATGAACCAAGCAAGTCATCACATAGTTCTAGATCTACTGTAAAACCGGCAATGTCGCGTCGCGGAAATCTTCGCGGTTTTCGCGAATTGATAAAAACCGCGAAGGTATCCGCCAGCGTAAATTTAAGCTAGTCTAAGGTATATTTTACCTAGACACCGGGTCATGTGGGAGCGACTGAAAGAGACCCTTGTGGACATCAATGAGTGCTTTTTTTTTTATCAACGTCGACCAGAATACCATTCTAGTGGCAGTTAATACTGCCAATTTTAGACATTAATATACGTTTCATCGAAGCTAATACTGGGATTTGTTAAATTGAATGATTATGATAATAGTTCTCGCGGAAGTATAAACACATTAAGTCAGTATTTTCTTATTCGCGAAATTTTAGATCCGCAACAATATCCACTTTTACATTATGAAATCCATTTTTGTCTAAGAACCAACTTGAATCATAAGGTAGACTAATCCTTTGACAAGCAAAAAATTTACTTGCAGCAAAAGTTTTGACAAAGGTCAGCCTGCGCGGAAGGCGCAGGCTGACCTGGGTCGATACGTTTTGCAGATGCATAGGACCATCTTTTCAGAGAGCATGGTTTACATACATGTACTGTCTTCGTGTATCTATCCATATTTACTCTTTCAGTGCAAAATACATGAGCCATGCTCTGTGAAAAAGGGGTTTAATGCATCTACAAAAGGTATCAACCCATTTCAGCCTGCGTAGTCAGCACAGGCTGACATGGGTCGAGACTTTTTGCTATTGGTGAATTTATGCATGTCAAAGGATTCAGCCGGTTGTTTTACAAAATGGATATATAGGATCTGACATGAGTTGGCGTTGAGATAAAATTTTATCAAACGAGTCTAGGGAAAATGTTATAATAATAATAATGATAATAATATCTTTATTTAGTGAAGGTTAAAACATTAAGACATATTTCAAAGTCTTTTTTACAATGTTGCCTTCAAAATGAGTGGAACAGCGATAGTAACGATAATAATTAGGAGAATAATAATAATAATAATAATAATAAAATAACAATAATAATGATGATGATTGGTGATACTGATGATTGTGGTGTTTGAAAATGAAGACGATGAATTAATGGCAAAATAATGTTGGAATCTGAGCCATACGGACAGACACGTTTTTCTGTTTAGATGTATAATTACTTAACTATAATGAGGACTGTACGTTCAATAAATGTTGTTTGAACTGTTTTTTGAAGCTAAGTATTGATTTCGCATCTCTGATGGAAGTAGGAATTTCATTCAACACATCCATGCTGAAATACGAGAATGCTGGTTTCTTGTACGATGTATTGAATCTAGAGTTTACGATGTCACTACGAGCAGATGACATTAAATTATAATTTGTGTTACTCGAAAACGAAATAATGTCACTCATGTATCTAGGCGATAGGTTATTACGACATCTGTAAATTAAAACGCCGGTGTGATACTTACATCTATTATCGTACGTTAACCAGTTAAGTTGAGAAAAAAGATTTTTCGACGGTGTTCTTGGGGTAACCCCTAGTATAATGCGAGCGACTCTTTTTTGTAGGACGGTTAGCTTAGAGGATTTACATTTGGTGTTCTTCTACCATACTGTACAACAGTAGTCAAAGATATGGAGTATGTAAGTGTTATAAAATAACTGTTTCATTTCAAATGTGAGATACATGGAAATTCTTTTTAGCAATGTTATCTTACTGTTAATCTTAGATACAGTTTTATCAATATGAAAATTCCAGGACAAAATTAATGCTTATCAACATATACACCTAATATTTTATGAGATTCAACGTTTTCAATGCAAAAATTATTAACATTTAAATCTAGATTAGTAGATCTTAATGTATATTTAGGTCCTAGAAGCAGTTTATTAAGCATAACAATGTATTTTCTTTCCCACGAATTCTAACTAACGGGGTCCCTCAGGGTTCTATATTAGGACTTTTAGTTCTTTTGTTTTATTTGGGTTTACAAGCATATTGTTAACAGTACACCAACTCAGTATAGATTCTAGACTATTCTGGAGATTAGCTTGTATTTCTGTAAGGTTTGTTCCGGATGTATACAATGTCGAATCGTCCGTATAAAGGTCTAAATTTGAGTTATCGACGTGCAAGCCTATGTCATTTATGTAAATTAAAAAGAGTAACGGTCCTAAAATAGAACCCTGAGGGACCCCGCTAGTTAGAATTCGTGGGGAAGAAAATACATTGTTATGCTTAATAAACTGTTTTCTGTCATTCAAGTAGGATTTGAAAAGTGCCAGGGACTTTTCAGAAAAATGGTGCAGCCTCAGCTTGTGTTACAAAATCTCATGGTCAACTAAATCGAATGCTTTCTTAAGATCAACAAAAACTGAACCAATAATTTTCCCTGAATCGATTTCCTTAATCCATTGATCAATCAGCCGAAAAAGTGCGGTCTGACACGAGTGTCTTTCTCTAAACCCTGATTGGTGCTTAGTTAATACATGTATATCATATTTATTTAGAAAGGACAGTAATTGGTTAGATAAATGATGTTCAAAAATCTTTGATACAGTTGGTAGAATAGATATTGGTCGATAGTTGTTTGGATCTTCCTTTTCGAACCCTTTATGTACGAACCCTTTTTGTGCGAGCCTTTGGAGAGCTTAATAACATTTTTTCTTGACGAGTTTAATAAGATTTTTATCTCATACACCAACGAATGTCAGATTCTTTTTATCACATAACAATATTTCACAAATCATAGATAAGAAGATGCAAAACCATCTATAGATGCACACGCGGTAATATCCATAAAACCATTCACTTCTATGAAATACGTACAAAATGACGTAAAAAATGACGTCACACAATTATGATATTAAACGTGTATGAGATAAGAAAATTCGTAATGGGTATATTACACTGAAAACAAGGGAGGTTATGTGATAAACTATGGATCCATAATAATGTGATGACTTGCTTGGTATCATACATAGGCCTAACGGAGATTCATTAAACGCCCCTTTTACCAGACTATAGTTCATTCAAACTCGACCTTTTTTGACGTCTGAAAATAGTATCCACTGAAACTCAGAAAGGTTCTTATCGGAAGAAAGAACTTGACGGAACACAAGCCGACGGTATTAATGAAAGATCAAAATGCACGTTTTATGCAGTCTGATCTTGATCCTTGCGGTCCGCTAAAGCCCAATGTTTTCGTCTTATGAGCTAAGAGACTTGAGTTCGAGGCTCCTTTTGACCAGAATAACCCAGCATAGTAGTACGGGGTAAATCCAAGATCAGACTGCATGTCTAATACAGTCTGTTTCTGAATCTACGCTGCCCGTTAAATTAACATGAAATATTGTACTGTTAGAGCAGAAAAACTCTAACAATAGAAGGACATTTTGCATAGCGTGGGATCGATTTTGATCAATAAACGCGATAGGAATCTCAAAGAAATTCTGTAAAACGACTCTAACTGAGCATAGCTGTTTGTACGATTTTGTAAACCGTTCAACCCTTTCTCAAACAATCCCTGGTTTTAAAGACCATGGGAAGAAAAGCTTTTGAAAACATCGAGGAAAAAGGAGAAAATGCTGGTAACCAGCATTTTCTCCTTTTTCCTCAATGTTTTCTACCCTTTCAGAGACCAATTCCACCATTATAACGATATTTAATCTGTCGTCTGCAAATGCATTTGTCGTCTGGGAACGGGTTACCTGCTGCAGACGATCTTTTTTGTCTTGCTGCAGACGAAGACACTGAGGTCGAAGGGAAAAGGGCTTGGATTGAACGAATTTGCGTTTATTTATCGTCGCCACCAGTTGCCCATATGGGCGACGCCCCCTGAAGGCTGTTAGTTTTGTTACGGGGGATAGTGCAGATACAGGACGAAACCCATCTTAAGTTACGCCTTGTTCTTTTACGTGCTCGGTGTATAGCACCGTCACACGGGACCTCGGTTTAATGTCTCATCCGAAAGACTATTAGTAATTTTAGATGGCCAGCCGTGGGGATCGAACCCACACCCTCAAGTGACTGGAAACATCACGTTCACGAGTCCTATGCTCTACCTATTGAGCTATGCGGGCTGGTCAAAGGGCTTGGTACAAGCAATTCCCTTTTTAATCCACTATTTTGTATAAGTATTCATTACTTTACACTTTACTGTTGGTCCAAGTGTTAGTCGCTGGCAGAAAAATGAATTTTTAAAACCAGGTTAAAAAGTAAAAATAGGAAAGAGCGACTGATCTAGTTTTAAAATTCATTTTTTCTACCAACTACTAACACTTGAACCTATCGCACAATAATAAATTGTCATCTTAACAATAATTTCCATACTTTTAAATGGTATTATTCCAATTCAAATGTATTTTGACATTCACTTTGTTTGCTTTTTGCCGCCACTGGGCCTTTAAATTTTGGATTTGTGCGTGGAAGAGTATCTAGCATATCGACAGCATTTCAGAGGACAAAATAGATTTGACCAAAGGGAAGTATTCTATGTTTGAAGGGGGTAGAAAAGATTGTGGGAAAAGGAGAAAATGTCGGTTATCACCACTTTCTCCTTTTCCCACGTTTCCAAAAACCTCCCTTCCTCGAGGTCGTTAGAATTTGAGATTGTGTGGTAAAGCATCAAAATTTAATCATACAATACAGTGTTTTCTTGACCTGATGAGCGAGGCTTTTAAAGCCGATAGTAAAAACCTTAATTTGGCTATTTCAAAGTTATTTTTTGGTGAAAAATATCTCCTTATCGGACAGTGTAGATCCAAGATCAGACTGCACGTTCTGTGCAGTCTGATCTTGACCTACACTGTCTGCAAAAGACAATTGAGTCGCGCTAAGCAGCCGAAGGGTTAATAAACAATGTATTCTGTCCCTTAGAAAAAGAGACAGACTCCATCATTTAAAGTGACAATAAAGGCCAAATGTAAACAAAGTGGGTGTTTAAATGCATTTGAATTTATATCATACCTTTTAAAAGTTTGGAAATTATTGTTAAGATGACAATCTCTCATTGTACGGTCGGTCCAAGTGTAAATTGCTGACAGAGAGATTAATTTCAAAACTAAGTTAAAAACTGCCAGGTAGCTGTGTCTTTTGTTTACTTTTTGCCTGACTTTAAAATTCTTTTTTTCTGCCACTGCCAGCGACTATAACATATGGCCCGACCACACGATAACAGACTGTCATCTGCACAATATTTTCCATACTTTTAAATGGTATGCTTTAGATTTAAATGTATTATGACACCTACTTTGATAGTTTGGCCTTTACTGGACCTTTAAGTCACATTTTATTTGTTGTCTGAAGATGCCTTCGATTTGGACCAGTCTTAAATCTTGTCGTATGGTAAAGGGCGAATATATTAAACGTGTCCATTACATTTGAGCGGCGCTCTGGGAAAAGAGGGTTTAATACATCTCTCTGATGCATTATACAAAGTCAGTTATCACTTAACTCTTTACCAAACGACAAAATTTTAGACTTGTCCAAATTGAAAGCATTTGCAGACGACAAAATAAACGTGACTCAATATTTGAAACTTGACTTTAGAAGAGTAGAAAACATTGTGGGAAAAGGAGAAAATGCTGGTTACTAGCATTTTCTCCTTTTCCCACAATGTTTTCAGAAGGTTTCTTCCTCTGGGTCGTAAAAACCAGGGATTGTTTGGTAAAGGGTTAATTATGAATCCTTAAAATACATTTTATAAAACAAACGACTGAATACTGAGGTAGATTGGTCCTTGGATATGTAGAAAATTGACCTATAGCAAAAAGTTTTGACATAGGTCAGCCTGCGCGGACTGCGCAGGCTGACCTGGGTCGATACTTGTTACAGATGCATTAAACCTCCTTTTCACAGAGCGTCACTCATTTGTTTTTTTAAGGATTATCAGAGATACATTTTTTCCTGGAGGCGATGTATTATGTTGACGTTAATTCGGTCAGAACTATTTTAAGGAATGGGGTTCTTCCGTATCTCTGTAGTTAGGGCTTTCGATTCTTAATAAGGATTTTTAGTAAGAAAATCATTGTTCCACCCGGGCTAGGGGCCATGGTCACGTTGAAGTGACCTTTGGCAAGGCAATACAGAGTCCAAAGCGCTGTAGTGTAGAAACGGAAGAAATATATCCCCAAAACAGTGACATATAATTGTGAAATGGCTGAATTACTGGTGAAAAGGGTGTAAAACACAATACAAGACTTGTTGAACTACGACACATTGAAATATGAAGCGAGTAAATCCTATACCACATATGCATATTCTGAGTTTTAACGACCCTATAGCAAGAAAGGCTTTTGAAAACATTGTGGAAAAAGGAGAAAGTGCTGGTTACTAGCATTTTCTCCTTATTCCACCTATTTTCCTATGCTATTAAAATTAAATTTCGCAGTTTGAGCAACTTCTACTTTGTCGACTGCAAGTATTTTCAATTAAGAAAAGTCTAAAACTTGGTCGTCTGGTATGTGTTTAAACGAACAGCGTCGATGAATGGTCAATTTTCAATGTTTAGCTAAGCCCTGTTTCTCAACTGATAACGTACAGAGCATGAAACGTAGAGGTCGCTGGTTCGATACTCAGCTCAGAGACATTGCAATAGTATCCATTCATCTTTCAAGACTGGACATTGTTTCGACGATAATTATGTGGAAAAGTAGTCAGTGGTTTGAAAAATATGTATAAGTACAGGTACACGAATCAGTGTGTGAGTTAACATAAAAAAATTGGGTCCGACTTTCTTACTGAAAAGATGAACCCTTTTGCGGTCAAGCACGACTCAATGATCTTTTGCGGTCGGTGTAGATAAAGATCAGACTGCACAGAATGTGCAGCCTGATCTTGGATCTACACTGTCCGATAAGGAGATATTTTTCTCCATATAGTAAGTCTGAAATAGCAACGTTAGAACTTTTACTATCAGCTTGAAAGTTTCATTTAACGTATTTAGCGGGTTAAGGGGTAATCAATTTACGTGACCCATGAAGGGTTAAAACTTCTGTCAATATTGTTGGACAAAAGTCACGCTGGATGTAGACATGAAAATAACATTTTCGTCTACGAGTCAGTTGTTTGCGATATAGGTTTACGTGTGTCACGTTGGTAAGTAATCTTGAAATATCTTTTGTAATTCCAATAAATACGACGTAGATCTTTGTCAATTTTTCGAACATTCCACAATTCAAGTATATCGGGTGTATCGAAGCAATGGTTCCAACAGCCATATCATGAGACAGCGGTGAAACATAATTTTTGAATGCTTTAACAATCTTGATTTGAATTTTTTTTTTTACACAGGCCATGGAGATATCTAAGCCGTATTGCGACATAAGTTTACTTTTGTAATAATTGCGCAGTGCTATGGGAAAAAGGGAGTTTAATGCATCTCTGCGATGTTTTATATCATGCCAGTCATCACATGACTATAGATCCCTAAAATCCATTTTGTCTTACAACCGACTGAATCATGTGGTAGAATGGTCTTTGAACATGCAAAAAAATTTCCAAATGCAAAAAGTTTCGACTCATGTCAGCCTGCGCAGTCTGCGTAGGCTGACATGAGTCGACACTTCTTGCAGGTGCAATAAGCTCCCTTTTCACAGAGCATGGCGCCTATAATTTCCTATTTTTATGGTATTATATTATATATTATAACTAATACTCACCTTCACTCTGCCGACACGAGCGCCAAAAGCGGATAGTGAACCTGGATTTCCGGATATTAAAAGTAACACCTTAGGGATTGAGTCCCTTATAAACCTGCATTCAAAGAAAGTTAGAAGTGCTGCCCAACTAATAGTGGAGAGAAAATTTTTTTTTTTACTTTTGTATGGGGCCGAGCACAATGATCAACAAATGTGTTCAAGGAGTCTTATGACAAAGATTCCATTTGTTGCCACTTTTGTGGTATTACTTATGTTTTCCCAGATAACACTGCGATAGCAGTTCTGATTGCTCTGGCTCTAGCAAATCAGAACTGTTGCTGCACAGTTGTTTTTGAAAAATAAGTCTTTTACCTTTGTATGAAAACTAGGGCAGTGAATATTAAGAAAAACTATTGCAGGGATGACTTGTGTCAGAGGATCCAGCTGTTGCCACTTTCACATACGTACGTACGTGACAGTTTTTCATCTATGAAATAAGTGTACCGGCAGCACTTTTTATTGCCTATCATAGCTAAGTACTGCCGTGTCGTTCCACAAGGGACAAAGACAGAGAGAGAGAGAGAGAGAGAGAGAGAGAGAGAGAGAGAGAGAGAGAGAGAGAGAGAATGAGAGAGGGTCAGAGACAGAAACAGAGAGAGAGAGAGACAGACAGAGAGAGAGAGACAGAGACAGAGACAGAGACACAGAGAGAGAAGTTAGGAGAAGACTCAAAGACTGATATAGAATCCCAACGCTAGTAGAAAAAAGTTCCGTATTGAGAACTGCTGCATCGTTCTCCGATTTGAAATGCCTTAATGCCTTTCGTTTAAGTATATTGAGAAAAAGATCAAGAAGTATACGTAGCTTACGTCAGAGAGACCAGCTGTTGCCACAAGGACATGGGTACTTTGTGTTATTAGGAATGTTATCGTTTTATCGCATCTATTGTGACAAAATGGTTTATCGACAAAATGATTCATTTCTTTAACTCTTTACCACACGAGCAAAAGATAGACCTGTCCATATTGAAAGCCTTTGCAGACAACAATTTCAATGTACGAGACTTAAATTGTGGCATTTGTCGTTGATAGGGTAGAAATCTTTGTGGGAAAAGGAGTCACAAACCAGTCCAAATTGAAAGAATTTGCAGAGGTCAAACTAAACTTGGTTCAAATGATGGAACTTATGTATAAAAGAATTAAAAACACTGTTGAAAAAAAAAAAAGAAATTGCTGGTTTCCAGCATTTTTTCCTTTGCCCACAAAGTTTTCAAAAGCTTTTTTCCCCGGGACTTGTTAAAACGGTATTGTTTGGTGAAGAGTTGAACAAAGAGAAATGTGAATAATTATGAGAAAAAGTGATTATCCAAATTCTCTGCAAAGACGAGATGGAGCGTTCATCACCACGAAAATAAGACAAGGTGTAGTATCTGTACCTGGTTGAGTAGGTCACACATATATGGCCAGCAACACGCGAAAAGGGGCATTCGGACATTTGCGTAAAGTGTCGTCTCGGATCAGCCTGCGCAGTCCACGCAGGCCAATCCGAAACGACACTTTCCGTTTCTATGTAATTTTCTGTTTTGCTCAAGTCTACTGTAGGACAAAATCTAATGTAGTCGTAAAGTGCCGTCTCGGATTAGCCTGCGCGGACTGCTCAGGCTGATCCGAGACAACACTTTACGCAAATGTCCCAATGCCCCTTTTCGCGTGTTGAAAGCCATATATCCAATTTCTCTTTCCCTCCACCCCTCCATCCTTTTGTATTTAAGAAGACCTGCATTGTCAGAGTAGCCTTACAGACTTAGTAGAGCATAAAATCAAAGTGCTGTCAGCACTGTAATCGGTCGACACTGAATAACTACAGTGGTTTGAAATCACAAATCAAATGGCAGTTGTTTGAACTATGTATGGGATAGACATTTTATAACTGAGTCACGTAGAGATTCTCCGTCCCTTACAAATTAGTACATGTAGTTTAACGGAATGCTAAAGATGTATGTCTGCCAGTCGACAGCAATAAAACGTAGAATGTAAGTGACTATTCTGACCAGAAATACCGATTTTCAAGCTTTAGATATCACTCATCATGAATAACAGTACCTACCAACCTTTTATAAAAGATTAAGAAAATATAAATGAGCCGCGCTCTGTGAAAAGGGGGCTTAATGCATCTGCGAAAAGTTTCGACCCAGGTCAGCCTGCGCAGTCCGCGCAGGCTGACCTGGGCCGAAACTTTTCGCTATTGGTCGATTTTCTGCATGTCAAAGGATCAGTCTACCTCATAATTGAGTCGGTTGTTAAAAAAAGTGGCTATTATGGAACCATATTTATGTGATGGCTTGCTTGGTATGATGCATCACGGAGTTGCATTAAGCCCCCTTTTGCCAGAGCACGGCTCAAATACATGTGTTATTTTCTGTAACTTTTGCAACTTTTGAAACTATACTGTAACATATTTTATCACATAAAACCTCCTCCGGCAGTGTATTAAATCCATGACTTATTTTTGATAATACACTAGTGTATTATCGTTTTTTGGGTCCCGGTTCTGATCAGTTTTCAGTCACGAGCGCGTGAAGCGAGAGAAACCAACCACAGTTTGTGCGGGAATTTGTACTGTTACGCCGTTTCGGGGAAAAATGACGTCACTGTTGCTAAGACGTATACGCCTGATAAGTTTTTGATTTTCATGTTTGATAAAAACCAAGAAATGCAGCGAAAGTCTCTTAAAATCAGTATTATTGCGGAAATAGGTGGACTTAACCCCTCTATAAACTATTTCACTCTTCTTTTGGTGTAAATGTCACAGAACTATCTAGTTGTGTATGTACACATTTGAAACCAAGCTACAACGTAAACATGGACCCGTGAACGGTATAGCGGCTGAAGGTGATGATGCGGGATATTTTTCTGTCTGTCATTCGTTTTATTTGATAAATAGAATCTCACATTCGTGTTTATGTATTATCATTTTTATCAAACTCGTTGACTAAAATGTATTTGACGCTCGCCAAGGCTCGCGTCATACAATTTTAGTCAACTCGTTTGATAAAAATGATAATACATAAACACTCATGTAAGATCCTCTATGTCAGATATTATCAATGATATCCATATTGAATGATGGACATGATGAATATGTCGTATAGAATGTGCTTGTATTATGGCTATCAAAGTGATTACTTTTGGCTGCTCGCGTTTATCTTGACAAATTGTCCTACCATACGTTTTTCGGCTGGCTAAATTGTCCTTGCCAAGATTGTTCTGTTCAAAACATCGGCTGGCCAATTTCTCCCACATTACTTTCAAAGCATGTAGTATCTACCAAACCCTCAACCCTTCTTCCTCGGGGTCATAAGAAACGGGAAAGTTTGGTTAAAACACTCAGTTTTGGCCTTTTATAGTCAGAAAAACAATATCCAAACATTACAATTTCAGTTTTGGCCTTTTATAGTCAGAAAAACAATATCCAAACATTACAATTTCAGTATCGAGTTTTTTTTTTTCATATGAATTATTTATAAACAGACAATTAAGATATTCAATATGTATGTCTGTGATACTGATCTGCATTGCATTCAAAGGACAGTCTGATCTTGATCTTTTATTGTCTTCAAAAGCGACTATATATATGTCACTGGAGAACATGGGCCATTGTATTGAATCATTGTAATGAGCAACAGCATCACTACAGTAAACCTTGTGCTTTTAATCTGGAATATGGAGAGGATGAGAGTCAACCAGAATGCTGATGAGACAAACATGTTACTGAGAGTTTTACACTAAAGCGCTCAATTAATGAAATAGATCTGATGGAAAAGCAACCTAATTATTGCAGGGTCATTGCTGTCTTGACTACGATATCTCAAGTAATAGGAATAGCAGATCCAAAATTTGAGTGACTGCATGTTCTGTGCAGTCTGGTCTGCATCTGGTCTGACTCTGTGCTCTCCGAAGAGGCTTTTTCCCTGGTCAATTGATTCAGACATGGAGAATATGGCGTTAAGTGAGTTTTCTGTATTGCAGTTTCAGGGTTTTTTCCATCTAAGAAAATGATCTGTTTAACTCTACCAAATGACAAAATGTTGAAAATCGTTCAAATGATGAAAAAATGCTGTGAGGAAAAAGAGAACATGCTTAATACATGTATGCTGTTTTTCCCACTACATTTTTAAAGCCCGACAAGATCGTGTGGCCAACAGTTAATAGACTGATTCCAGTCTTAAGAATGTCATCAAAAAGAAACATGTTAGTGAGCGTGTAAAATGGTAGAGCCGTGGTTGGAAGGAGAGGAATAGGGGTTATGAAAACAATTTAACCTTTAACCTGCTAAATAAGTGAAATGAAACTTTCAAGCTGACAGTATAAATCCAGTTCTTTACTATTTCAAAGGTATTTTTGTTTAGGAAAAAATATCATCTTGTCGGACATTAAAGATACAAAATCAGACAGCATATAGTATACAGTCTGATCTTAATCTACAATGTCCGGAAAAGGCCATAAATTCGCGCTTAGTAGCCCAAGGTTTAATACATCCTATGCTGAAAGATGCATAATCAAATATATGCTGGTGAGTATAGTGAATGGACAGTCTGGTTTCTAAGGTTGAAAGCGTGGGATAACCAGACCATTCTGAAAATGTTTACGTAATAGCTTCTCCACTAGGGGTAATAACTCTTAAACAACTCTACATCCTTTGTCCCACCCTGCTTCACACGCTTCACCTCGCTAACATTAAACTACCAACGGCAGATTACTTTTTTAAACAGCTTTCACCACCAGCATGTACATCAGTTTGCTCCAAGGCAAAACAATCTAAATTTTTAAATTCTTTTAAAGCAATGTTTCCTTACAAATTCCGTTTCACTGCAAGTTTATCCTTGCTCCAGGCCAAATGACCTATCATCTTTTCAACACAAGGTGTGCTCGTAACATAATCCAGATACTCCTGGATTCGCTCTTGTTTCATTCATAAGTTGTTGCTTTATCACTGACACCATTCCTTATGGCTTATTAGGGTTAAAAGTTCAACGTAATAAGGTCACAACAGCTAGTATTAGTGTTATTAGACTGTAGGAAAAAGCTGTCACGAGTTGCAGTTAGATCAGTTTGCCCTCAGCAGACGGATTTCCGAAAGTTGTGGTCTCTCTAATCGTCCGGCTCACGCCGACCGATTAAAAATCTCTCTTTTTTTTTAAACAAAAAATGTTTATACTGATGGGGGAAAATGTAGGTCACGTTAAAAGGTGGTGTTAAACAGAAAAACGTGTCAAATGTTTTCGTAATGGGAGGGAAAATATTTAAATCTCCTTGTATTTTATAAATGATCCCTGTTTAATGCGTAGTCATTTTTATTTAGATTGAGGACTTTAACTGACCACGTTCATCGAAGGAGAAATCCTCCAAACCTTTCAGCGACGGCTGTGTACAACTCGCATGCGCGGGAATAAAATAGATCCTCGTTTATGTAAAATGTTCAAGGTCTCCCCGTTCAAAAAAGTGTTTAGTCCTAAGAATACTGAGAATATTAAACATACATCTTCACTCGTTTTCATCCGATTTTTTAACCGTTTTTTAATCGGTCGGCGTGAGTCGGACGATTAGAGAGACCACAACTTTCGGAAATCCGTCTGCTGAGGGCAAACTGATCTAACTGCAACTCGTGAGAGCTTTTACCTACAGTCTAATAACACTAATACTAGCTGTTGTGACCTTATTACGTTGAACTTTTAACCCTGATAAGGAATGGTGTCAGTGATAAAGCAACAACTTATGAATGAAACAAGAGCGAATCCAGGAGTATTGGATTATGTAAGCACACCTTGTGTTGAAAAGATGATAGGTCATTTGGCCTGGAGCAAGGATAAACTTGCAGTGAAACGGAATATGGAAGGAAACATTGCTTTAAAAGAATTTGAAAATTTAGATTGTTTTGCCTTAGAGCAAACTGATGTACATGCTGGTGGTAAAAGCTGTTTAAAAAAGTAATCTGCAGTTATTAGTTTAATGTAAGCGAGGTGAAGCGTGTGAAGCAGTGTGGGACAAAGGATGTAGATTTGTCTAAGAGTTATTTACCCTAGTGGAGAAGCCATTACGTAAACATTTTCAGAATGGTCTGGTTATCCCACGCTTTCAACCTTAGAAACCAGACTGTCCATTCACAATACTGACCAGCATATATTTTATTATGCATCTTTCAGCTTAGGATGTATTAAACCTTGGGCTACTAAGCGCGAATTTATTACCTTTTCCGGACATTGTAGATCAAGATCAGACTGTATACTGCATGCTGTCTGATTTTGTATCTTTAATGTCCGACAAGAAAATATTTTTTCAAAAAAAAAACCTTTGAAATAGTAAAGAACTGGGTTTTTACTGTCAGCTTGAAAGTTTCATTTCACTTATTTAGCATGTTAAGGGTTGAATTGCTTTCATAACCCATCTTCCTCTCCCTAAAGCTACGGCTCTACCATTTTACACGCTCACTAACATGTTTCTTTTTGATGACATTCTTAAGACTGGAATCAGTCTATTAACCGTTGGCCACACAATCTTGTTGGGCTTTAAAAATGTAGTGGGAAAAACAGCATACATGTATTAAGCATGTTCTCTTTTTCCTCACAGCGTTTTTTCATCATTTGAAAGATTTTCAACATTTTGTCATTTGGTAGAGTTAAACAGAGCATTTTCTTAGATGGAAAAAAACCCTGAATCTGCAACACAAAAAACTCACTTAACGTCATATTCTCCATGTCTGAATCAACTGACCAGGGAAAAAGCCTCCTCTGAGAGCTCAGATTCAGACCAGATTCAGATCAGACTGCACAGAACATGCAGTCACTCAAATTTTGGATCTGCTATTCCTATTACTTGAGATATCGTAGTCAAGACAGCAATGACCCTGCAATAATTAGGCTGCTTTTCCACGCTTATCAGATCTATTTCATTAATTGAGCGCTTTAGTGTAAAACTCTCACTAACATGTTTGTCTCATCAGCATATTGGTTGATTCTCATCCTCTCCACATTCCAGATTAAAAGCACAGGGTTTACTGTAGTAATGCTCTTGCTCATTACAATGATTCAATACAATGGCCCATGTTCTCCAGTGACATGTATAGTCGCTTTTGAAGACAATAAAAGATCAAGATCAGACTGTCCTTTGAATGCAATGCAGATCAGTATCACAGACATACATATTGAATGTCTTAATTGTCTGTTTATGTATAATTCATATGAAAAAAAAAACTCGACAATGAAATTGTAATGTTTGGATATTGTTTTTCTGACTATAAAAGGCCATAACTGAGTGTTTTAACCAAACTTTCCCGTTTCTGATGACCCCGAGGAAAAGGCTGTTAAAAACATTGTGGAAAAATGCAAATAACCGTCGTTTTCTCCTTTTCTCACAATGTTTTTTTTTTACCATTTCAAAGATTCAAATCATCATTAATTTGGTCTACATTTCATTCGTCATGTGCAAAATGCTTTCATTTTGGACAAGTCTAAAATTACATCATTTGGTAAAGGGTTGAGGGTTTGGTAGATACTACATGCTTTGAAAGTAATGTGGGAGAAATTGGCCAGACGATGTTTTGGACAGAACAATCTTGCCAAGGGCAATTTAGCCAGCCGAAAAACGTACGGTAGGACAATTTGTTAAGATAAACGCGAGCAGCCAAAGGTAATCACTTTGATAGTCATAATACAGGCACATTCTATACGACTTATTCATCATATCCATCATTCAATATGGATATTATTGATAATATCTGACAATATGTTACAGTATAGTTTCAAAAGTTGCAAAAGTTACAGAAAAGAATACATGTATTTACATTTTCTTAATCTTTTATAAAAGGTTGGTAGGTACTGTTATTCATGATGAGTGATATCTAAAGCTTGAAAATCGGTATTACTGGTCAGAATAGTCACTTACATTCTACGTTTATTGCTGTCGACTGGCAGACATATATCTTTAGCATTCCGTTTAACTACTAATTTGTAAGGGACGGAGAGTTCCTACGTGACTCAGTTATAAAATGTCTATCCCATACATAGTTCAAACAACTGCCATTTGATTTGTGATTTCAAAACCACTGTAGTTATTCAGTGTCGACCGATTACAGTGCTGACAGCACTTTGATTTTTCTCTTTATTTTATTAAACTATAATCACTCTTGTATCTTCATGCCAAATATTGCCCCTGATGGTTGCAAGGTTGCACAGATTACGGCAGATAGAAAATGCATTTCATTCTATTGCGGCTAGCCATAGACATAACTACCACAGTTTCCGGTTTAAATCGAAGACAAAACCCTACAGTTTCTTAACCCCATACACCTTATATTGATTTTTTATCTACGTTTACACAGCTGACTAGATTGTAACACCGTCAAGTTTTAACAGCGTTTGTGTACTTTCTCAGGCAGTAAAGATGTCTCTTTAACCTATTTATCAGACGAAAAAAAAAAAAAATATGACTCGTCCATATTCAAAATACTGCAGACTAAAATTTAGATATGGTTCAGATTATAGGACATGTTAGAAAATGGTAGAAAACGTTCTGAGGAAAGGAGAAAATCCTGGTTTTCCGTTTCACTCTGCATTTTTTTTTATTTCATTCAAGGGCTAGTCCTTTGCACACATTTCAGTAGGAGTGGCGTCCTTCGACCCAGAGAGTCATTTTTGGTATCTTTTACCATGGTAGTATTAACCCAGTCCCACAAAATCCCGACTTTAAACGACCCTGATAAAAAAAAAAGGCTTTTGAAAACATTGTGAGAACAGGAGAAAATGCTGGTAACCAGCATTTTCTCCTGTTCTCACAATGTTTTCAAAATCCTTTCAAAAGGATATTCCAATATTTTAAGCCATTTTTAATTTGTCGTCTGCAAAAGCTTTCACTATTGACAAGTCTAAATTCTTGTGGTCTAGTAAAGAGTTAAGAACGCCAGCTCTTTCTGCAGTCTGTGTTCCTCGCTCATACACGAAGTTTCAACTTAATCTCTCACCGCTGATCATAATTTAGACGTTAGTGATGTGAGAAAGCAGCCAGTGGCCTTGGAAGAACATTGTGCGAAGTACGGGTCAAAGCAACCCTAGTGCAGCAAGAATATGTGCACTGGCTGCGGCGATATTTTTTAAATAATGTTCAAAGTTACGTTCAAGACGATCGCTACAGTTTCACCATTTTTTGAAAACATTCAGAATTTCATGAAACTTTGTGTGGTGATAGTATATTATCTGATCTTCAAATATAGGAGATAAAAAAAGGGGGTCACCAGCTTTGGGAAAATTCTATGAATATTTCTTTCAGTACACCCTGAATTGTGGCAGTTCAGGATGAAATTTCACCTATGAAAACTAAGTCTATTTATATTTTTTTAAATGACAACAATTATAAGCAAATTTTATGTCATAGTATTGGTGAAACATCAAATTTAATGAAAAAAATAATTTAGAGTATACTGGGTATCAATCTTTGAAAAAAAAATACCCTTGACTTATGGCTAAAACACCTTTATTTTGGAAAAAAAACCAAAAAAACAAAGAGTATCCTTTAAAGTTATTTTTTTTCAATGTTCTAACATTCAGATTTTTCTTATTTTTTCTGTATATAATATTCAGGTACTAAACTACAAGAATCAGGCTTAAAACAAATAGGTCACCAGCCTTATTTTTTAAGAAAATACATTTTAAGTTTGTGGGTGGGGCAATAACTAATGAGTAAATTAGGGTTTGTCAAAGACAAAGACATTATATGAAGTAAATTGTCTGAATTTTTTCAACAATGTTTATAAGAATCATGTTTGTTTGTCATAATAAACCAATCCATAGCATATAAATGCAATACTGATGTTAGCATTTAACCCATTACTAAACGACTAATTCTGGACTTTTCTGAATTTGACGCGTTGCAGACGCTAAACCATAACCTGGTACTCATGTATCACAGTCCTTTGATGGGTCAGAAATCATTGTGCGAAAAGGAGACATCAGTCAGTAGGAGCAATTTCTCCTTTTGACATCAATGTTTTCTAATGTTGTCGGCTGCAGACTCATTGAGATAAGGGATAACCCGGTAAAGGAGAAAGAGTTACAGCTCCTTTTTTTCTGCAAGTCTTTACCAAGTGACATAATTTTGAACTAGACCAAACTGAAAGCATCTGCATCTGACAGGATGTTTTAGCTCGACGATACGTCTGCAAAATAGAGCGCTAGTAGCATGTGTCCGTATTTCCGTTGTTAGGTGACGTAGTTCGGCGATTCACTTTGACTTTCAGTCCGATCTTTTGAATAGGTAATTTCGGATTCTTGCCTCGCATATAATTATTTGGCTTGATTCAAAGACTTTTTTCTTCGTTTTGCTGACATGAAACGACCCGTTTTAGTTCTTGGTTTATCCATTCTGAAGACATTGACAAGTGTGGCAGGATCAACTGTGTTAGGTGCTCACCGTTTCGAGTAAAAAGGTGAGCGTGATAGTTACACGAAGCGTGATAATGGAAACTGTCGCGAACGTCGTTAAAACATCACACAGAAAACAACATGATCAAGTCAAAGGTGTTTTAAGTGCCTTTGCGGCTGTGGTCATCTCAAGACCCGAACCTGCAAGTAACAAACTATGCTACTTATTTAAGAACATACTCCTGGCTTCTACAGGGTGATCACCGGAGACCCTACGGTGACCACACTACGTTCTTTGGGTGTCCATGGCGATTCTACTGCGTTCTTTGTGCTGAAGACGCAGCAATTAGGCTCCAGTCACGGTCGCACTAAGTCCGCAAAGACTGCACCAAGAACTTAACAAACGCTGGGAGATCGGTATTCATCTAAAAACAATTTCAAGTTGTTCTTACGTCTTTCGTTCGATGTCAGGATGACAATGCGTCTAGCGCTTCCCTGCTTTGTCTTGTCGCACTCGCGTCACGGACCTTTGAAAGGGGCTATATAGATAACATGCCGATGGACTATGTCTTTTATAATTACTTCGTGGCCTAGTCATCTTTACTGAGATGGATGAATTTCTTCGGACTCTTTCAACGGCTACATCAGCTGAGTTAAGAAAGATTTTCATCTCAGAGGCTTGACTAAACAAGCTCATTGAATAGATTCAAAATCAGTGTGAATGTTTAGCACAGTCAAATATATAATTATGTATGCTATCCACAACAGCCCCTATCTCGCCTATTGCTCTGAAAAGGTCAACCTGCTTTGTTCATTATTATGAGTGTTGGGCTGCAAAGACCCACCATGAAAATGGTGCTTCGTAAATTCATACAGAAGTTTATTGGCATTCCAATATTTGAAAAGGAAATTATTACAAAAGCAAAAAGTAGACATTAGTAGCTTTCCATTTTGAGAGCGAAAAGTACATTGCAGTAATTCCGTCCATCATAACATTGTTACGATACGAATCTCACTTCGGATGCAAAGATACCCGGGTTTAAATACTGAACAAGACTGATTACGACCATCAAGTCGATCCACAGCGACCATTGTTTAAGTCAGGCAATTGTGGCGTAGCCGCTGATCTTGGAGCACTAATGCATAGAAACAGACTTGACATTTTATTACAAGCATTTTTGCTCTAGATGATATTTTGAACAAGCACCGAAACACTTTGACTGGCCTATCTCATTCGCCGTATAAAACATTATAACCATTCTCTCTTTTAAAAATATATTGCAATAATGAATGTAATCGCAGTTTTCTAAACCTCTATAGTTATTATTGGAAACATCAAAGCCTTGAATATATGAGATTGTAATATCATAAATCAATAGAGGCATTGATACAAGCTATGATTGTCTGCTGTTAGAGTACAGTTATGAAATTGGTTACATGTATTTGCGGAAGGTCAGCGACAGCATTCACAAACCGTCTTGAATCAACTGTAATCCTAAATTCCATGATAAGTCATCCCATTGGCTGAGACAAAACGTCTCAGCCAATCAGATCACTAGTCTGTGAATTTAGAAACAGGGTAATATTTAGAATTGGTGGAGAAAACGTCAACTAGTAGTGCTTAGGTCCAAGGCGTTAGACTATTCTACGGCTAATAGTTGTGCCGTAGATAAAGGTTTAAGCTTTTATAAAAGCTTAAACCTTTATCTGCGGCACAACTATTAACCGAATTTCAAGGGAACCATTTTTTACAAACTAGAGGCGATACTTGATCGTATAGGCTATAATGCAAACTTTTCTTTTTTATGCATCGTTCGGATTCAGTCCTTTTAAAGTTATGTGCTATTAAAGTAGCGCGTTTACCGTGTAAATCAAGACCAGATCCACAGTTTGTGCAGTCGAGATTGTCAAGGAAAAAACTTCGGCTGTATTGTTGTCAAAAAATGTGACGTTTACACTCTAAGAAACGTCCTTAAAAGAGGAAAGTTTTCTGTCTGATGTCTGGAAGAAGAGAAAGACCGTTGACCCTTGGTGACGAGAGGCATATTATTACGGCGTATATCAATTAATTATGGCGAATTTGGAGTATATTTGCTCAAGATCTAGACGCTTTAGGTAATATAAACAGTAGACTGCCTTCCACTGAAACCGAATCGATCTTGGTCAATACAAATGGAAGGAGAATCGGATACTTCGGTATATGTGATATGAGAATATGTACAAAAATAGATGTGACAGACATGAGTAACGTGTTTCTAAATTAGTCTGGATCAGCTCTTTACCAAACAACAGACTTTCAGACTCGTCCAAATTGATAGCATTGGCAGGCGACAAAATTAATTCATTGCTCCTAAAATGATGGATTTATTTCTTTAAAAGGGTAGAACAAATTGTGGGAAAAAGGAGAAAATGCTGGTTACCAGCATTTTCTCCTTTTTCCCATAATTTTTTCAAAAGCTTTTTTCTTCAGTGTCGTTAGAAGATGTAGTTAGTTCATAAAGGGTCAAAGTTTTTAGCGCCAAATATATTAACTCGACCCTTTTTTGACTAAGAAAACAGTCCACTGAAACTTAGAAAGAATTTTTATCCTATAGGCTAGACCAAGCAAGCGGGCAGCATTGATCGAGTATCAGACTGCGCGTTCTTTGCAGTCTGACCTTGATTTATAACGTCCGCAAAAGTCCCATTTTTTCGCCTATGGCACAGACAGGGTGAAGTTTACATCAAAGCAAGAAAACCGAACAACGGCTACACTAATTACGTCAACAGTGTGGTTAAAAATAGCGCGGTCTCCGATGGGGTTTTTTTTTTTGTTAAATTGCATTTTATCATAATGACTACTTTGTATACCTCATTAATTTAAAACTTTGGAAAGCGTGTTGGGGGTAAAGGGTCATCGCATGTTACGATCAGTTACTGCTCTAGTCATATCATCCATAATATTAAAAATCGATGTTTTTCTTATTAAGATCGACATTTAGATCGACATTTGACTCTCCTGCTCTATTATTTGTGTTGCGTGATTTATAATATTTTTTGTATGTTTGAAAATAGCTTGTGCGATATTTGTAAATATCTAGAAATGTCGCTTTTGCTATACATAAGCACTGGGAACATGAATGTAAGTTTATTTCATTAGGCGTAAAAAATTAACCCTTATCCTGCTAAATAACTAAAATGAAATTTTCAATTCGATAGTAAAAATCCAAATATTGCTATTTCAAAGGTAAGTTTTTGGTAATAATATCCCCTTATCGGACAGTGTAGATCCAAGATCAGACTGCACTTTCTGTGCAGTCTGATCTTGATCTACACTTTCCGCAAAAGGTCAGTGAGTCGCGCTTAGCAGCCTAAGGGTTAAAATTCGACCTCTTTAAAACCCTATACCACACAATCCCGACTTTCAATCACCCTGAGAAAGAAAGCTTTTGAAAACATTGTTGGAATAGGAGAATATGCTGGTAGCCAGCATTTTCTGCCTTTTCCCACGATGTTTTCTACCTTTCCAAAAACAAAAAGCAATTTCTGAGTCACATTTATTTTGTCGTCTATGCTATCATTTGGACAATTCTATGATTTTATCGTTTGGTAAAGGGTTACACGGCTGAAAATAACCCCCCCCCCCCCCAGAAGGATTTGTTGTCTGATTGGCTAGTCTACTCAGAAAGGCGGTTATATATCCAAGATCAGACTGCACGTTCTGTTTAGTCTGGTCTTAAAAGCTTCTGCTTGTGCCTATGTTGCGGAGAGGTGTAACTTGAAATTTGTCATAACAACACAGTCTTTATAAATGAGTCATGCTCTGTGAAAAGGGGGGCGTAATGCATCTGCGAAAAGTATCGACCCAGGTCAGCCTGGGCAGTCCGCGCAGGCTGACCTGAGCCGAAACTTTTCGCTATTAGTTAATTTTGTGTATGTCCAAGGACCATTCTACCTCATGATTAGGACGGTTGTTAAAAAAGTGGCTATTATGGATCCATTATTGTGTATTCGCTTGCTTGACATCATGTTTCACGGAGATGCATTAAGCCCCTTTTTGCCAGAGCATGGCTCATATAGCACTAAGTATATAAACTGGACCTTTTCTGACGGCCGAAAATTTAATCCGCTGAAACTCTGACAGATTTCTATCGTCTAAACCTTACCTATCAAGCGGACGGTATAGATCCAAGATCAGACTGCACATTCTGTGCAGTCTGATCTTGATCTATGCCGTCCGCAAATGTCCTTGTGTTCGCCTCTGGCGCTGAAAGGGCAAAAATCGATCAAGGCTCAACTTCCGCTGTTTGCAGGACAAACTCAACATTTGGTCTAACCCACCGTGTAAATAATCGGTCAAAGTGTCTACAGGTCAATCATACAGCTAATCAACCTATCCACAGATTCAATTTGTCATGCATTCAAACAGCTTGACATGTTTTTTGTAGTATGATTAATGTAACAGGCGGTTGCGTTTATGAACGCTCATGGGCTCATTTTTTTTTCGTTCGGCCATCAGTAGACAACAATCAAACCGGCCTCAATGGCTACCTTTATGTAGCAATCAACCTGTATCCGCAAGTATAAATGAGCAATACTCTGGCAAAAGGGGGTTAAATGCATCTCCGTGATGCATTTATACATAGCAAGCCATCATCTAACAATGGACCCATAAAATCACCTTTTTCCTAACAACCGGCTGAATCCAGAGGTAGAATGGTCCTTTGACATTCAAAAAATAGACTAAAATCATTCGATCCATGTTAGCCTTCGCGAACTGCGCTGGCATTGGTCTATACCATTAGCAGTTGCATTAAAACCTTGCTCAAATTGAGTTCCCAGACCTGGAGGTGTTGAAATGTACCTGTACTAAGCGAGTACCTATCTCAGGCAAGCGAATTCTGAATATCCAGCGGGTTCTTACTTCCTAGAGGTTTGACCGGACTTAAGTTTTTTTAGCCTACAAATAGCATAAATAGCACATATGTAACAATCGCACCCTCTTGAAGATTGGACGATGTTCACTTGTCGTGAGCCATCTTAAGTAGAACAAGATGAATCGCCGGAAAATCTGAGGGAAAGATTTTAACCTTTAGGCTGCTAAGCGCGACTCACTGACCTTTTTCGGACAGTGTAGATCAAGATCAGACTGCACAGAACGTGCAGTCTGATCTTTGATCCACACTGTGCGATCAAAATATTACCTTTGGAATAGCATAGGTTGGGTTTTTACTATCGGCTTTAAAGTTTCATTTCACTTATTTAGCCGGATGAGGTTTAAAGACCCAGTAAAGGCCAAAATACCAAAGCAGGTGTCATAATACATTTAAATTTAAATCATACCATTTGAAAGTATGGAAAATATTGTGGAGATGACAGTCTGTTATCGTGTGATCGGGCCATATGTTATAGTCGCTGGCAGAAAAAAGAATTTTGAAATCAGGCACACAGTAAACAAAAGACACAGCTACCTGGCAGGTTTTAACCTAGTTTTGAAATTAATTTCTCTGTCAGTGACTAACTCTTGGACTGACCGTACAATGACAGATTGTCATCTTCACAATAATTTCCATACTTTTAAAGTGTACGATATACATTCAAATGCATTTAAACACCCGCTTTGTTTACATTTGGCCTTTATTGTTACTTTAATAATCGGACGACCATTGCCTGATAAGACCTACTTGATCACAGAATAGTTTGTTTTGGGTCTTTCATGGCTAACTGATTAAAGTGGGTTATTCAGATTTTTACAACCTCACCGAACTTTAAGAAAAAAGAAAAAAAGTTCATCAGTGAATTAAGTTGGCGATCGCTGGCATGCCGTTTGATAAGGAAGACAGACAAATGTAAGAAAAAAAAAAATATATTTCATACTTTCCGGTGGGTTATCGAGAAATACTTCATGGTTACGACAAGTGAAAATACCGATTTTTATATTCTAACTCTTCAATTGAAGGCGGAAACAGTTGTTCCGGCGCACTAGATACTTAGGTAAAATGCGCGTGCCATTCGGCATCCCTCGGGTGATGGGAGCCATCAAATCCCTCGGCTGTATCTGGTAGCTTGATATGCACCTAGACAGTACATTTCATCGCCGGAAATACGCCGGTTTACCTTTCTGAAAGTTGTAAGGTTCCTCGTAAAAAAGAAAACTTGAGTTTCAATTTTTTATTGAAGTCTTTCTAACTATATTTCAGTTGACAAACAGTTCGTACATTAATTTTTTAACGTGGTTTATCAATTGCGATTGAAGTTTTCACAGACAGATAGATAGCTGTGAATAACTTCACCGAGGTTGTTTATGTCGTTGCTAAACGGCTGACAGTGGCGCCGCCATGTATGAGATTGGCAGTTCAAATGGAAACGACCGTTATACAGACGAGGTTAGATGTAGGTACGGAATCGGCCGAGTTGTGACGAGTGATGCGCATGCCTCACAACCAGATGGAAATATGACGTAATTTACCTTACATTTCTCGCACTTGACGTAATATTGTAATGTGTTGCCATACGGAGAGGATACGCCTCGGGGAATAACCGAAAAGAACTGTACTGGATTTGATTAAGTTCCCCCCAGGAAGGGTTAAAAGCATGAAATAAATAGAATAATTCTATTAGAAATAGAACATCTCGTGAACATCATCGGTAATATTTTCACTCGTGGCTGCGATTACCGATGATGTTCACTCGATGAAATAAATTTCGATCTTTTACCGTAAAAAATAAATATCCTCTATTTATACATTGGTACTTCTATGAACTTTGTAGCCTCTTATGTACTTTTTAGCGGATTTTAGCGGATTTGTATAGCAAATCGGCTTACTGTGATCGTTTTGACCGGAACCAAATACATCATGGGTAACGACGCATGCGCTCTCACTCTTTACTATGATATCGGTTTGATCTGAACCTAATATACTGTCATACACCCTTGCGCTCCACTCATTCTACTTTCAGTTTTAGCCAATACAGCACAACCTCGTTTTTAGTCACTACCGTACATACAGTCCTACACTCGTATACTTATAGTCCGAAATCTAATTTAATACCTGCGAAAAACTGCGTCAGATTGACGAATTGAATTATCACTCCTTCAAAAGTAATAGAATAACAGTTACAGCGCGGCCCGTTCGACAGAACATCTTTTCCTTGCCCTTCCTAACTCTATTAAATGATTATAATTATATACATGTGTTGCATGTAATAACAACATATTACAGCATTAGGCTACTCCACAAATCCGCTTTCCAGGACTTTGAGTCCTTTGATTTTTATTTCGCGTCAGAATTTCTGCAAGGTATTTTGGCATGTCGCGTAATCAACAACAATGGTCGATTAATTAGGACCGTATAGAATAAGTACTATGATGTCAAAATTGATCTCATAAAAATAGATTGAGTTATAGAATACTAAGAGACTAATACATTGTTAAGGATAAAATATAAAACTAAAATTTCGAAAGAAATTCAAGCTGGTAGGTAAAGTTGGCCAACAGCTCAAGAAATGACCTTTGAATCGAATATAATGGACCAAGATTAGGCCCCGTATTCATCAACCATTTTTAAGTCTAAGCCTGATTGCCAAGAATTTTCTATATTTCAAATAAATGCAATTTCTGATTGGCTAGACCAAATGGGCTAGACAGTCAGAAATTGTGTTACTTTTTTAACCCTTTAACTGCTAAGCGCGACTCGCTGACCTTTTGCGGACAGTGTAGATCAAGATCAGACTGCACAGAACGTGCAGTCTGATCTTGGATCCACACTGTTCGACGAGGAATTTTTTTTTCCAAAAAATAAGTTTGAAAAAACATTATTCGGGATTTTACTATCGGCTTGAAAGTTTTGTCTACTTTATTTAGCAGGATAGGTGTTAATCTGGGTCGGTCTCAAAAGTTAAATAAGAAAGATAGGTGAATACGGGCCGTATTCACCAACTATTCTTAGGAATATTCTTAGTCTAATTCCAGATTTCGAAAGTAACACAACTTCTGATTGGCTAAACTAAATGGTTTATTCAATCAGAAGTTGAGTGTGTGTGTGTATGTATGTGGGTTGTGTGTGTGTGTGTTTTTTTTTTCTCTTTTTTTCAAATATAGAAAATTCTTGAGAATAAGTCTACGAATGTTGATAAGAAAGGTCGGTGACTACAGGCCCAGGCTGCATGTACTTGTAGGTTTATCTTGACCTACTTCCTTCCCAAAGGACACAAAAGGTCACTATCCGAAGCATATGGAATAATTGCCATACATCGAAATATTGTATGAATTCAGAAAATATGCCTGCTCAGAATGAACGAGCACGCAATGTTAAGTATTCTTCTAATAAAATCAGACGTTTTCGTTTTCAGCCCGGGAGAATGGATATCCATAACGTGTTTTGTAGAAGGAATATGCATAAGTTACTTGTATGTTACTTTAGAATATTTCAGAGCCAGACGTTTGAATTGATTTTACCGCGTACCTCTCTTCATTTTTCCCTACTATATTCATTTTAACCCCATCACCACTTATTCTCAAGTTTTTACGACCATAAGGAAGGAGACTTTTAAATAAAAAAAAAATGTGACGAAGGGAGAAAATGCTGGTGACCAGCATTTTCTCCTTTTACCACATTTTTTTCAACACTTCCAAAAAACAAATTTCATTTTTTTTTGGTCACATTTATTTTTTCGTCTGCAAATACTTTCAATTTGGACAAGTCTAAAATTTTGTCGTTTGGTAAAGAGTTAAACCTTTAGGGTATAATTTAATTCTCCGCCGGACGATAAGATTTTAGACTTGTTCATGATGAAAACCTCTTCCCGACGACAGATATGAATTGAACGTGGCCCAAATGATGGAACTTGTCTTTGAGAGGTGGAAAACACGGTGGAAAAAGGAATAGATGCTTGTAACCAGCATTCTGTCCATTTTCCTACAATGTTTTCAAAATGGTTGTTTCTCAGGGTCGTTAAAACCCGGAATTGTTTAGTAAAGAGTTATCTCTGCAATGAAACACAAATAAAGTCCGCAAATTTGAACTCGTAAATATTTAAGACACGGACCCTGGTTTAGTTTAAACATATTTATTTTACATCGATTGAGAAAAAGTTCTTGAAACTTATAAGTAGGCTACTAACTCTCTCGATTCTGCTTCCTGGAAACTACACCAGTACTTGCGCCGTATGTACAGTCCCAGAGTTGACACCCACTCCCGCGTATCGTACTCGGGGCCTTATGGTTACAAGGCCGATGCTCTGCCTCACAACCACGGACACCACATGGACCATAGCGTTGACTGCGTAACTTTTTACCAATTGAATTAATCAGTCAGTGTTGACGCGGAATGACGTGTTTTACCACAGAGCTCTTGCAGGTGAATCGATCTGATAGGTCATTTTAGGTTATCGTTATAAAACATAACATAACATAACATTCTTTATGCTGAATAAATAGTTTGTTATGTTATATATAAAACGCACATCTGTTTCATTCTGTTGTTGTTGTTGTGTTCTTGTCTGTAACCGACAATGTTATTCCAACATGGTGTTGAATAAAATCAAGACATTCTGGATTCAATCCTTTTGTCTATTGAACTATGAAAACATCATCATTTGTTCTGCTTCTAAGCATTAATCTTAGTCTAAGAGACGATTCAAGAGAAACTGAGTATTCATGCTTCAGAAAACAAGTAAAGATCGATTTTTGCTGGCCTTGTTAGAACTACTTTTGTAGTAAAACGGATGTTTGTAACAAAATTTTCAACTTAGCTATATTCCTTTAGTATTCACCCATGTACTTCAAAATGGATATATATGGATGATCTTTATCCAAACTTTTACAGAAACATCATGAAAGATGGAAAAAATCGCATTCGAAAACTTTACTTCAAAAGGCCGTTTCTTACTAAAGTGGTTGGAACGAAGAACAGGATTTATAACAAAAGATGGAAAAATCTAATAAAATTAAACAAGAAACGAAAATATGTAATAAAATTCAACCTCACTGTATTCCTTCATTACTCACTCAAACAGTTCAAAATGGATATTTATGTGTACTTTGAACCCAGTTCTTTTCTAAAACATCATGACAGGCCTCTCCGCGTTTCTTCACAAGTTCAGCTTCAAGTAAACGACATGCTGATAACGATAAAGTTGTCACCGGCGGTTCTATCGGCTGATAGAAATATGATACTTGGACGTAATTCAAAATTGAATTTGAATGCTCCATTACACGGTATTTCTAACAGATTACCCTAAGTGACCGGAAGGTGATATTGTGCGGAAACCCGGATAAGCTGAGGTCATTCAGCCGTGCGTGACTTCGGGCATTGTGGGTATCCTTTTTCACTCTGAACTCTGTACCAAACAATCCCGAGTTTTAACGACAGCTTTTGAAAAAAACTTGGGAAAAGGAGAAAATGCTAGTAACCAGCATTTTCTTCTATACACACCGTTTCTGTAAAGTCTGATCTTGTTCTATGTTGTAGGCAAAAGCGCAATTAATGGCGCTTACCAGCTTAAAACGGTTACAAAGCTGTTGTCGAATTATTTAACCCTTTACCACACAATCCCGAGTTTAAACGACCCTGAGGAAGAAGTCTTCTGAAAACATTGTGGGAAAAGGAGAAAATCCTGGTAACCAGCATTTTCTCCTTTTCCACAATGTTTTCTACCCTATCAGAAACAAATTCCATCATTTGAGCCACGTTTCAAATTTCGTCTGCAGATGCTTTGAATTTGGACAAGTCTACAATTTTGTCGTTTGGTAAAGGGTTGACAGTGTTGAAGAAGATCAGGCTCGACTTTATCTTTGGTCTGATCTAGAACCTGTACCGTTTTATAACATTCACCAGTAGTGGTCACATGATTCTTCAAAGTGCATTATTGTGTCGCCACATGAGCGGCGGCACTATATTTTTATTCGCTTTTGAAAATTGCCTGTGGAGGTAGCCATATTGTTTACTATATGGACTAGTTCAGTGGTTTTTTTTTTAACATACATGTAAAAATACGGTACTTTCATTACCAAATCGAGCCCGTACCAACTTTGTTTTTCTATTTGGACTGATTTTTTTGTTTTTTAACATGTAAAATACCGTACTTTCATTGCCAGATCGATAAAAACCAGATCGTATCCCAGATGGCCCAGAGTTTAAATGTTTGTCATGTAGTATCACCACGTGGACCTCTATGAAGTTTATTCAAATGATGCCCTTGGCGTAAAAAATTAACCCGCTGTAATGTGCCCTATTTCAGAAACAACTGATTTGCGGCGCCACTCATGTTATGCATCAATATTTTCTTGTCTTGGTAGTTTTCAAACTAAAGGAAGCACGTTGTTTTCAGCTCAGTGACAACTCTTACGATGAAAATACGCTGTCGCGGTAATTAGGCGAATACGAAAGTGCGTGTTACGGTTGAATCAGGATTTTTTTCTGTTGCAGCGTCAAACATAAAAAATTTGGGGAGTGTCATGCAACCCTTTATTCATTTTCTCTTTTTTCAAATTTCACAAAAATTTCAATTTCTTGGATGAAGGACAGTAACGTAATATAGTTTTGGTCGTAAATTACCATAACCTGAGAAACCTTTAAATATACGCTAATGGATATAATAATTTGCACTCGGTGACTCCATGAACGTGAATCCAAATTGTTCGCATGCCTTCAAAATGACATACTTTCGATCACCATTGCTCCAGGAAAAAACGTACATGTATCTCTGTTTTATAATTCGGAATCTGGCTGCGAATGAGTTTTCATATTTAGAGGAAAAGGAATACAGGGTCGCATGACATTCCCAAATTTTTGATGCTTCAACTGAGAAACCGACCGATTTCTAGTCTACTTAGAACAACCGGATGTCCCCTCAATATTTTCCTTTTCACAACACAGTGTTGTGATTCAAGAGATAAGCGGCCGTGCCGCTGCGTTTCTTGAATCTTAAGTTTTTCATCGGCATAATATATAACTTTGTCTTCTTCAAGAAGATTAAAATATATTAATGATCCACGCTCTGGCAAAAGGGGGTTTAATGCATCTCCGTGATGCATTATACCAAGCAAGCCATCACCTAGTTATGGATCCATAATATCCGCTTTTTTTAACAACCGACTTTATCACAAGTAGACTGGTCCTTTGCCATACAAAAAATTAATCAATAGCGAAAAGTTTCGGCCAAGGTCAGCCTGCGCGGACTGCGCAGGCTGACCTTGGTCGATACTTTTCGCAGATGCATTAAGCCCCCTTTTTACAGAGCAGGGCTCATTCCGATTGCAACTACAATGACATTGTAAACAATCAGAAGTTTGGAACAAACACGCGGACAATGGAGACCCAAGATCAGACTGCACCCTCTATCCAGGCTTATCTTGATGTACAACGATTGCAAAAAAATACTTCTCACATTGCTCATAGCGACTAAAGGGTTTGATAAAAGAAAAAGAGATTCTACTCCCATATCAAATATCAGATTTAATAATACCATACCGTTTATCGATAAATGAATTTAAAGGTATTCAGTACGTAGAAGAACATATATTGAAATGCATAGCTTTAGTTTCCATGGAAACAATTAGTAAAATTCTTCCCCAGACTTTCATAGAATTGAAAACTGTCATATATTCCACTGAGATGGAAAACAAAACATTACCGTTTTATGAATGTTTATCGTTTCTGGGTTTTTATACTCAATTATGTGAAATGTTTAACCTTTGAAGCGCAAAATGCGATTTTAGAACAATGAAGATGAAGATCAGACCTAGCATGCAGTTTGGTATTGGTCTATGCTGTTTGACATTTTCCGAGATATTCTGACAAAAAAATGGAGTCCATGACCCTCTACTAACGTTATTCATCTGACGACAATTTTTCAAGCCGTCTATATTGAAAGCATAAGTTATTTGCAGAGGACAAATTAACTGCGTCCAAAACGATCAGCCGTCTTTGAAATGAAAGACAACTTTGTGGAATAAGATGGACTGCTGGTTACCAGCATTTTCTCCTTTTCCCACAATGCTTTCAAAGGCTCTCGTCCCAAGGGTCGTGGGGCACGTGTCCGCTTGGGAATGGTAAAAAAAGATTAACCCTTTAGTGCCATAGACGAAACAGTGGAGCAGTCTGATCTTGTATCTATACTGTCAGCTAATTGGAGAAGTCATCAGACCTCTCCAACAGTGGTGAGTTTGCCACAGAATTTGCTGTCTAAATCCAATTTTCTTGCGAAATTGTTCTGATACACAGTCTGTTTCGTCATGGTTTTATAAATAAAGCGAAATCAAAAAACCGAAACAGGAAATAGACGTGGTTTATTTTTATATGACGAATTTCAGAAAAAGATTTGTCATATTAATTTGCCATGGTTGCAGATGACCTCTCAAATAATTGTAATTTTTCATTAAGCAAATAAATCTAAGCAGAAGAAAAATAATAAGAAGAATTTCGTTAAAAAGAGAAAGAATACTGCTGGACAAGATCATGCTACTTGAAAACGCGGGAAGAAGGTCAAATGACCGTCATGTAAAGCATTTATAAGAGGTTTCTACGAGGCGGCTTTTTTACTTGTTTGTTTACATGTACCAAAATATATTGAAATTAAAAGCTAACAAACTATTTGAAAACATTAATGCTGACCTCTCCTGGCTTCTTTTGTAAAGAAGCCAACTTGTTTAGTCAATCTATAAGACAGTCGTCTATAGAGGGTGAGTTTAGATAGCTGGCGCCTAAAGTGACAGTAATGTCACAAGGAGAATCCAGGGGTCTTTAACCCATATCCTGCTAAATAAGCGAGATGAAAGTTTAAGCGATGGTTTAAAACCCAATTTTTTGCTATTTCAAAAGGTTTTTTTTTGAGAAAATATGTACTTATCGGCCAGAGTAGATAAAAAATCAGACTGCACGTTCTGCGCAGTCTGATCTTTATCTACGCGGTCTGCAAAAAGTCAGTGAGTCGTGTTATTTTAAAGGTAATTTTTTGGGGAAAATATGTCCTTATTGGACGGTGTATATCAAAGATCAGACTGCACGTTCTGCGCAAAATGTCAGCGAGTCGTGCTATTTCAAAGTAATATGTGCTTATCGGACATTGTATATCAAAGATCAGACTGCACGTTCTGTGCAGTCTGATCTTGATCTACATTGTCCGCGAAAAGTCAGTGAGTCGCGCTTAGCAGCCTAAGGGTTAATGAGCAGATCCAATGATTTGTTTTTTGCAGGTTCGAGTCTTGTGATGACCACAGCTGTCATGGAAGCCACATGAGAGCCTGAGACGAGCAGGATGTTCAACCACATAGGCGGATTGAAGCCAGTTTATTTATTTACAGTCATCATGCTTATAACTCCAGTATTAGGTCAGTTGGTAATTAAAGTTATATTATTATGATAATAAATAGGCCTATACTGTAGGGAAACTGTGTTGATAAAGGCAAATCGGTAAAAGAATTTCAAATACCAATTGCCAAACAAGCGTGTGTTTTAACGCTTGTGAGAAAAATGCTGGTCACCGGCATTTTCTCCCTCTCAAATAATGCTTTCTACGCTATGAGAGACAGATACCTTAACTAAAAGCATTATGATTTTGTCGTCTTCAAAGATGGGTTAGTCTAAAAATGTTGTCCGTTAGAGAGACTTAAATACCTAGTGGAATCAGCAATGCTTTCCTGTAATCACTTCAAGGGGTCCTGCCTGGTTAAGCGGCAAAGCGTAGGACACATAATATTGAGGCCTCGAGTTGGAGCCTCACTTGAACAACTGAGCCTGTCTTTGGAGTGGTCTTAGGTAAGACACTTCAGAGCTCTAGCCTGGTACAGGCGAAATCCAGGATCTACATGAATAAGCGAGCGGGCACCGTGATATGACTAAAATAATTGTGAAAGCAGCGTAAAACACCATTCAGTCAATCAATCAATTACGATCAAGGCTGACGTATGTTTTTCATAGGTCCTCCGTTGCTCGGCCGTTAAGGCCTTGGATTTGTAATCAGGCAATCTAGGTTCAATACTTGCTGGCAAAGTCGATAACGAAGTTGTGTTCCAGCCAAGTACCATTAAACCCGAGAGAGACATTCTTATAATCTCATCAAACGTCAAAAATCATTCACCACTGAATTTAGTAAGTCGAAAGTCTACAAACGGTCTGTGAAGCAAGAAGAAAGGCAAGTGTCATAAAAAGTGAGACATTCTCTGTGAAAAGGGGGCTTATTGCATTTGCAAAAAGTATCAACCCAGGCCAGCCTGCGCAGTCCGCGCAGGCTGACCTAGGTTGAAACTTTTTGGTAAGGTTTAATTTTCTGCATGTCCAATGATCAATTTACCTATAGATCCAGTCGATTGTTAGACTAACAGAATTTAATGGATCCATAGTTATGTGATAACTTGCCTGGTATAATGCATCACGGAGATGCAGGAAGCCCCCTTTTTGCCAGAGGATGGCTCAAATAGTTTTATTGGTATTTTCTGAAAGGGCTACCTAGCCTCTCAATGTATTTTTAGCTTTCGCAACAGAATATCGCAAAGGTTTGTGGGATTGTCACATAATCAATAACGCGTCGATAAAGTCGGATTGTATTCGAATACGAGGGTTTCCCAAAATGCCTTAGAATTGCATATTATCATTAAAAAAGAAACAAATTGCACTCTTATAGAAAATTTATTTCTTGACATACTGTCAAAAATTCATAATGTATCGATATATAACGGACAATTAATCCGTAATTTACAAAAAGCAGGAATAGCAGCATTGCTAACTGAACGTAAGTAGGATAACGTCACATTTGTTCTCATAAAAGTAGACATGCGTAATTGCCGATTGCAAAATGACCAACACGTACTTTGAACGTCAAATGTGCACGTTTTTTACTACTTGTAACCGCCAATTGTTGTTTAACAATTCTATTTTCAATTTGCAGGCAAAAAATCTGTAAAGGCCCCTTACACCCCTCAGCCTGCTAAATAAGTTAAATGAAACTTTCAAGTCGATAGTCATCTTCGCTAGCCAAGGTGACGATCACTACGTATCTACGTAGTGATCGTCACCTTGGCTAGCGAAGATGGTCGATAGTATGAACCCAAACTTTGCTATTTCAAAGGTATTTTTTGGAACAATATCTCTTTACCGGACGGTATAGGTCGAAGATTAGACTTCAAGTCCTTTCAGTCTGATCTTAAGCGACGCTGTGCGAAAACGGTCCTTAAGTCGCGATTAGCAGCCTAAGGGATAAAACCCCTTACACAGACCAACATTTTGTATAGCAACGCCGTACCTATGTCCGAAACAGTGCGATTTTCAATTATGAGACAAACTTCATGGGGAAGTCAATCGATTCCACGTCTATTAGCCACGATTAACATTGAACCGTAAATCAATAGTTTCTTTTCTTCAAACGATTTAATGTCTTTGAAATAAGAACAATTAATTACTGTTGAACATGATTCGTGAGATGTTTCGTACTGATGAGTCCTGCTTGGCGCGCTATGATAGCTTTCTATAGTATGACGGTGGTAGTGTGTCAGTTGGCAAGGGTTAAATCAGATGGTCTTTGGGTAGAAATTTATGATTGATTGATTGAATGGTGTTTTAACGCCGTTTTCAACATTATTTCAGTTATATTGCGGCGGCCAGTGCACCTATCCATGCTTTCCTGGAGTCTCTTTTACCAGTACTCCGCACGATTTTCTTTCCAAGCAACTGGCTGCTTTATCACATAACCGCATCGTCCAAACTATGGACAGCGGTGGGAGAGGAATGAATCCTGTCGCAATGACTATCATCAATCCTCGGAAAGAAATTGGCCGAGCCAGGGATCGAACCTACGACCCCCTGTTCTCAAGTCCTGAACGCTACCGACTGAGCTATCGGGGTTCGGCAGAAATTTATGAAATAAATACCAAAAAATTACAAACGATAAAATACATTCTTAAATATACATATACAATTATTTCGAAATATATCATCACCCGTTCTGTACTTTTGTTTGGGATTTTTTTGTGCATGTATACTTAAAGGTGTTTATTGTGCCACTTTAATATATAAAGACAACCAAAAACAACACAGAACAAGTGTCATGGCTTCGGAAGTATAGTATGTGTATATCTAGAAATGTAATCTATCATTAATATGATCTGTTTAAGTTATATCATACATGACTGGAGCTTTGGAAAAAAAGAGATTTAATGCATTATACCAAGCAAGTCATCATTATGATTATGGATCCATAAAATCCATTTGTCGAACGAGCGACTGAATCATTTATTGTCCTTACAGCGTCACATCTTCATTTATCATCCAACTAGTGAGCTCTTGTCTTCTTTGAATGTCATATTGGTATTATGTCGTCTTCATTCAATGCCTACTGGTGTACAGTAATCTTCATATATTGTTCGAATAGTATACTGTCATCTTTATTCATTGTCCTACCAGTGTACTGTTAACTACTTTCAGTGCTCTACTCGTGAAGTGTCATCTTTATTCATTGTCCTACCAGTGTACTGTTAACTACTTTCAGTGCTCTACTCGTGAAGTGTCATCTTTATTCATTGTCCTACCAGTGTACTGTTAACTACTTTCAGTGCTCTACTCGTGAAGTGTCATCTTTATTCATTGTCCTACCAGTGTACTGTTAACTACTTTCAGTGCTCTACTAGTGAAGTGTCATCTTTATTCATTGTCCTACCAGTGTACTGTTAACTACTTTCAGTGCTCTACTCGTGAAGTGTCATCTTTATTCATTGTCCTACCAGTGTACTGTTAACTACTTTCAGTGCTCTACTCGTGAAGTGTCATCTTTATTCATTGTCCTACCAGTGTACTGTTAACTACTTTCAGTGTTCTACTAGTGAAGTGTCATCTTTATTCATTGTCCTACCAGTGTACTGTTAACTACTTTCAGTGCTCTACTCGTGAAGTGTCATCTTTATTCATTGTCCTACCAGTGTACTGTTAACTACTTTCAGTGCTCTACTCGTGAAGTGTCATCTTTATTCATTGTCCTACCAGTGTACTGTTAACTACTTTCAGTGCTCTACTCGTGAAGTGTCATCTTTATTCATTGTCCTACCAGTGTACTGTTAACTACTTTCAGTGCTCTACTAGTGAAGTGTCATCTTTATTCATTGTCCTACCAGTGTACTGTTAACTACTTTCAGTGCTCTACTCGTGAAGTGTCATCTTTATTCATTGTCCTACCAGTGTACTGTTAACTACTTTCAGTGCTCTACTCGTGAAGTGTCATCTTTATTCATTGTCCTACCAGTGTACTATTAACTACTTTCAGTGCTCTACTCGTGAAGTGTCATCTTTATTCATTGTCCTACCAGTGTACTGTTAACTACTTACAGTGCCCTACTCGTGAAGTGTCATCTTTATTCATTGTCCTACCAGTGTACTGTTAACTTCTTTCAGTGCTCTACTCGTGAAGTGTCATCTTTATTCATTGTCCTACCAGTGTACTGTTAACTTCTTTCAGTGCTCTACTAGTGAACTATCATCTTTAATCATTCTCCTTCTAGAGCACTGCTTTCTGCGTTAATCGTTCTACTAGTGTGCTGTTGCCTTCTTCCAGTGCCTAACTGGTAGTTGTTGTCTTCATTTCAAGTCAAACTTGTGTATTGTCGTCTTCATATTAGTTGTTCATATAGTGTGTTGTCGTCTTCATACTCACTGCCTATATAGTGTGCTGTCGTCTTCATACCCACTGTCCTTATAGTGTGCTCTTCATACCCACTGTCCTTATAGTGTGCTCTCGCCTTCATACCCACTGTCCTTACAGTGTGATGTTGTCTTCATACCCACTGTCCTTACAGTGTGCTGTTGTCTTCATACCCACTGTCCTTAAAGCGTGCTGTAGTCTTCATACCTACTGTCCTTAAAGCATGCTGGCATCTTCCTACCAACTGTTCTTACAGTGTGCTTTCGTCTCCATACCCACTGTGCTTATAGTGTGCTGTCGTCTTTATCCCTACTGTCCTTAAAGCGTGCTGTCGTCTTCATACCCACAGTCCTTATAGTGTGCTCTTTATACTTACTGTCCTTATAGTATGCTCTCTTCTTCATACCCACTGTCCTTACAGTGTGCTGTCGTCTTCATACCCAATGTCCTTACAGTGTGCTTTCGTCTTCATACTCACTGTCCTTATACTGTGTTGTCGTCTTCATACATGTACTTACTGTCCGTATAGTGTGCTGTCGTGTTCATACCCACTGTCCTTTATTGTGAGCTGTCGTCTTTATACCCACTGTCCTTATAGTGTACTGTCGTCTTCATATTCACTGCCCTTATAGTGCCATGTCGTCTTCATTCGTTGTTTTACTAGTATCATGTACAAGTCATTTATTGTCCCTCTTGTACTGTCGTCTACATTCGTTGCCCTTTGTCAGTACTGGCATCTTCATCTATCAGCCTATTAGTGTGTTTTCGTCTTTCGTTACTTGTCGAACTAGTCTATTTTCGTCTACAATGACTGTCACATTAGTATACTCTCAGCTTTAATTATTAAACTACACGTCTGCTTTCGCTTTGATTCAGTATCATACGAGTTGATGTAGTATTCGGCCGCCCGGCGAACAACAAAATATTAGACTCGACCATAGAAAAAATACAACATTTTCCTCTTTACCTCATTCGTCATCTCCTCCAAGTTCGTTAAATACAAAGATCGTAATAGTGGTAATGGATTAAGGAAAGACTACTTTTATTAAATAATGAAATATATGCATATCGCATCCAAGAAATTGCATTGTGTTGGCTATTGAATTACTACAGTAATTTCCTGTGACGTCCAATATTTGCGTGTCTGTCAACGGTAAAGTTATGTCAAATAATGCCATGCAAGATTTTCTCCATGACTCTTTCATTTCAAGATAAGTAAAAGAACTTCAAACTCAGTGCTTCCCGTTTCGATGAGTGGGACTCTTCGAGTTAAAGGCGTGCTTAGAATATAAACCGGGATAATGTGTAAATAAGCAAACATATCATCACATTTGAATTAAATTCTAACGAAAATACTAGCTCTAGCGGAGGTTCATCTTTTACGATGCAGAGTCTAACTGGCATATTTCTCACTTTTTATTCTCGTCTTGGGTTTGTTTACGCTTTGTACACGGTAGTACAGATGCCCCCATAGTCTTGAGCTGTGGGCGCTACACGATAGTATGGTGGACCCCATAGTCTCGAGCTGTCGGCGCTACACGATAGTATGGATGTCCCCATAGTCTTTTGCTGTCGGCACTAGGCGATAGCATGGATGTCTCCATAGTCTCGAGCTGTCTTTTTACCTAAGCATGGCTCATGCATACAATGCATGATGTATATTTACCAATGGTTCTGCATGCATTCTAGATTCTTTCTTCATTCTGATTTCCAAGTCTTACCACCTGAATGGTTGGGATAGACAGTCTGAATTGAAATTCAGAATTCGTGGTGAGAATGGCATTTGGATTCCCTTGAAGGGCGGGGTCAATCTTTGAAACTAAATTTATACTAACACTTTCGGTTGAAAACAACTTGTAAGCGATTCGGAAGGTACTCATTATGACAGCTTTTTGAAAGTTTTGGCTGTTGTTTGTTACCAGATGTAAATTGGGGTAATTCTTGTCAAATATAAATGGCGTGGTCATGGCTGCATGGTTGTAAACGTTTTTATACATATATTTCCTTTGACGACAATTTAATCACAATTAGATACAGTTAATAACATTAATGTGTGAATTCTTTTTCTCGTTGAATTTGCATTTTGACTCCTGATATAGAAGAACTTTGAACACTATGTGAAAAACATAAATTCGTCTAAAACAATTGACCTGTTCATTTTCATGAGGCCATCTTGAAGCTCCTTAGCGAAGGTGTCACCTATATACTTAATTTTTACTTCAGAGAGGTACAAATATTGTGAGATATGGGGATAATGAAATTATCCATCACTGCAAAATCTTATTTTAGAACAGGGCTGTATTCAACAACCACTTTCAATTGCATTCTCAGTCGAACCATCATTTCAAAGCAATGCATTTTCCAAATGGCTTGCAACACCAGAAAAGGGACATTCGGACATCTGCGTAAAGTGTCGCCTCGGATCAGCCTGCGCAATCCGCGCAGGCTAATCCGGGACGGCACTTCACGACTACATTAGATTTTGTGCTACAGTACACTTGCGCAAAACAGAAAATTACATAAAAACGAAAAGTGTCGTTTCGGATTAGCCTGCGCGGACTGCGCAGGTTGATCCGAGACGATACTTTACGCAAATGTCCGAATGTCCCTTTTCGCGTGTTGCAAGCCATAAATGGTTCAGCCAATTAGAAATTGTTTTACTTTCTAAATCTAAAAACATACTAATGCTAATCTTTAGAATGGTTGCTCAGTACTGCCATAGGTCAGATAAGAAAAATTAAAAAAGAAGGAAATTATATTAATTAAATCTTGTGGAAAACGGTGGGGTGTGGGAATAGCAATTTTTTCTCCAATTTCCTTCAATGGTTTCAAAAACAATCAACTGTGTGGCCACAAAAGGTTGTATATATGTGTCTAAATGCATTAAAACATATTTGTCTGTGTTTTTTCTTTCAGTGTCGGGTTTCGAACGCTGCAAATGGTCCAATGAAGATTGCGAAAACGATCAGGACTGCTGTAGCGGGAGCTGCACACGACTCCACGAAGGAACCGACTTCCGGTGCGAAAGCTCGCCAATCCACTATCCATGCTTCTTTAGCTATCAATGTGAGGGCGAACTTCTTTGCGGAGAACACTACGTGTGTTGTTCCGCGTACTGGGGAGTGTGTAAATACACAAAAGATTGTTGTAATTCGTCTCTAGTTTGTCGACAGGAGGAAGGATTTATATATGATCGCTGTTTAACGCCTAGTTTCTCGCCACAAGTGCTTACCAATAACAGTTATTTGCTCATAGTTATTGTGTTTCATATTTCATTTGATTTTTTCTTTCGCTTTGCATAATTTGATATGAACTGTAAATACCAGAGCTACAGAACGATAAAGGATGATCATAGGACATGACCCAATACGCCTTGTAAACCTCCATATGTTGACAGTTTTTGAAATTATTGTGAGGAAAGGAGAATTCGTTTGTGTTAAACAATTATTTCTTTTCCCAAAATATTTCTTATTGTTACGACACTAGAATCGCCATTTCCTCAAATGATTGAAATTTCTGAAATTTGTAACCGTTTTCATAGGTCTAAAAATTGTACAGAAATGAGTTTTGGCCCAAAATTAATTTATAAACGTTAATCGTCAAAACGTACCTTGCGAAACTAATTGGAATTATCCAAGACCGTTTAACAAAGAGAAAAAATACACTCATAAAATATAAAAGTTAATGATTTGGGTGTAATGGCCAAGACAGTCCTAATCTTAAAATTGTTCTATAGAATATCTGCACTTATTAACTAACAAGAACAATGTCAATTATATGATCTTTAAAGTTCACAGTTATTTGCTATCATAATCAGTCTGTTATGAAATCTCACTATTTCAAGGTTCAGTTCTTGAAATTGTTGCTGCTGGGTGTGCTGGCTGTTTACCTTTCTGAAACAAACCGCCTCGTGTTAACTTTTGAAAGGGAGAGAACTCTGCTTCAACTAACCATTTCCTTCATACCGCACCCTTTACCCAGAATAAACCGACATCACTCCGCCTTGGATAATAGCAGTTAAATCATATGCATGACTCAACTGGCATTATTGAAGCATACATATAAATCATATGTCATTAAGTTGGTATTTGAGAGAAAAAGAAAATACTAAACGAGTATAGAAAATTATTATTAAGCTACCACAAAGGCAGACGAATGTCAGATCCTTTTTTTTTATTTTGTCACATAACTGTATCTCAAGAGGTTTAGTTCATTATATGTTAAAACACAGGGCGACATGTGTATTGAAATTTACATGTGACTTATTTGCTTTCTTGAAACGTTTATATGTCCCGGACGCAAAATAGTACCAAAGAAGCTAACATATAATAATTTCATTTTTTTTTTTTATTAAATGATTTTATAAAAAAGAGCCTTAGTTTGAAAGTTGTGTACATCACAGACAAAGAATAGCGCCCAAAAACCACTTGCACATAATAATTTTGTTTTAAATTCACGATGATAAAATTCGCAACTAGTTCGTTATCATGAATGTTGAATGTTTATTTCAATGAAAAAGTCAGCAATGTTTTAGAAATGGGGCTTATCATTACAGAGCTTTGACAAAAACCGGCTTTTTTACTTATATCAAACGTGTGTAAAAGAAGAAAATTCGTGTTGAAAGAGGTCGATATACCAAGTTTGATTTTAGGTTAAACAATACGATACTTGAAATTGTAACGTCCTTTAAATACGAGCGTACCTAGGCATTCACTTCTTTAAAAATGCAAACCTGAACAGAAAACAGAAAGCTCTTTCTCAACATGCGTCGTCTGCTCTACACAATTTTTTCATTGTTTTTAATCAATTAGATCTGGATATTCGAGATCAATGCAAATTATTTGATAGTCTTGTCGGTTCAATTTTACACTATGGGTCTGAAATTTTATGTTTACACGAAGGAAAAGATCTAGAATCGATTCATTGTAAATTTTTAAGACGGATACTTTGCGTAAAAAAATCTACTAACTTAGATGGGCTATATGGAGAAACCGGCAGATATCCTCTATTAGTTCACCGTAAAATAATGGTATTTAAATATTGAATAAAAATTCTAAAACAACAAGAAAATTCTTTTATTAAGGTACTTTACAAATCAATGAAGAACGATGCCGATCTAAACATAACGTACAACGGAAAAAATTGGGCTTATCAAATAAAAACGTTACTTAATGAATTAGGCTTAACTTATATATGGAATCATCAAAATGATTGGAATCTCAATATAAATACAATTAAACAAAGACTTATAGATACATATAAACAGTCGTGGTATTCAAATATTAATAATTCAAGTAAACTTTCAACACACAGCTTATTTAAACACAATTTCGATATGGAACCGTGTCTGCATAAAATTAACATAGAAAAATATAAAGTATCATTAACTAAGTTTAGACTATCATCCCACGATTTAAGAATTGAAACGGGAAGATATGATGGTACAAGTAGAGAGAATAGAAAATGCTTAAATTGTAACATAGGAGTCATCGAAAATGAATTTCATTTCTTACTCATTTGCCCCAAATATAATAAGATAAGAGAAAAATTTATCAAAAGTTATTACTACCAATGGCCAACTGTGCAAAAGTTTGAGAAACTCATGAGTACGAATAACCCAGAAATTTTACTCAATTTATCCAAATATCTCTTCACTGCCTTTCGAGAACGTGAGCGAGCTGAAACAAATAATTAGCAAATTTTGACTATGTATGACCATTTTTTGCAGTGTGAACCTGTGATCATCATACTTTACCCATTACTACACTATCCAAAGTTTTAATGGCTCCAAGGAAAAGAATTTTTGTAACCATTGTGAGAGAAGGGAAAATTGCTAGTTAACAACATATTTCCCTTCTCCCACAATGTTTTCTACCTTTCTGAAGAGAATCTAAAGTTTTTGAGCCACAGCTATTTTGTCGGCTGCAAAATGCTTTTAATTAAGCATATTCACTTTTTTAATCTGTCGACTGCAAAAATGCCTTCAACTTAAGCATGTTTACCCTTTTTCAAGGAAAAGAATGTTTGAAGCATTGTGAGAGAAGGGGAAAATGCTGGTTAACAGCAGATTCTCCTTCTCCCACTATGTTTCTCTACCCTTACAAAGATCACTCAAAGATTTTGAGTCATAGTTAATTTGTCGTTTGCAAACTACTTCCAGTTTGAAATTGTCTAAGTTTCTCGTCAGAGTACTTTGCTCTACTATTATATTATTGTATTTTAATAAGCAAATTTTGTCATTTTACCTTACTTTTATAAATCTGAAATGTCTGATACTTTACCTTACTTTCAAGAAATATCCGATACCTCACCCTACTTACTGTAAATCCGAAATGCCCGATACCTTTTGTTCTTTGGCTTGAAGTGTGGACTGTGATCGGTATGCATGTGCATGCAGAATTGATCCCAGTGTTTTCTCCCCGCCCTTTATTCAGAAGAAGCTGGAGGTGTGGACTGTGATCAATATGCATGTACATGCAAAATTGATCCCAGTGCTACCCACCCGCCCTTCATTCAGAAATAGTAAACAACATATCCCTTCTCTGTTAACATCTTTTTCTCCTATTTTCTCCCTTCTAAAACTGTCCTACATACTTTGTGTAATATATACTATTGTTAATCATAGTGCTATGAATATGTTGATATTCAATGCAAATAAAAATATGTATGTATGTATGTATGTATGTATGTATGTATGTATGTATGTATGTATGTGTTGGCTGTATTACACCGAAAATAACGGTAGTCATGTATTAAAAAAAATATATATATATCAACCGAGCCTTCGGCGAGCTCAAAAATACTTTTCATCAAATATATTTAATATCAAGAGCCAGTAGATATCATATTTCTATAAGAACATAAACGTCTGTATCTGAAAAGTTACAGTTCTTTATATGCGGCAACAAAGGCTCGCTAATATGTATTGTTGAAGTTACATACACGAGATCTTTTTGCTTCTTTGACAGTAACTTGTGAACACCCCGTACGAAAAAAATAGTTCCAAAGAAGCTTCGAGATAACAACCATATTTTGATATCTTAGGGTGAAATAATATGTATCTTAATCAATACCATAAATCGTGCAAATTAAATGAACAGGGAATTCTACGTCAGATCAGCAATGTTCTATACAAGTAAGGCCAATGATTACACAGCTTAGCCCAATGACGGCACTATTTACCTATCTAAAACATGTATAAGATAAAAAAAAAAATAAGTGTATAAGACTGAAGACAAGATAACTTATACGATTATTTTGTAAATGGTTAAAATAGCAAAAAGTTATAGCATTACGATTTTCTGTGATTCCAATGGAACGCAGTTACGAAACTTAACAAGCAGTATTTGCTTAACTCTTTCACTACCAAGTAAATGATTTATATTTTGTCATATTGGCTATAAATATAGTTCAACTGCAAGATGAAGAGACAATCTGGCCTTAATCTAAAGTAAAGTAGTGGACAATGTAGATCATAGATCAGACTGCACGTTCTGTGCAGTCTGATCTTGATCTACACTGTCCACAAAAGCTTCTGACATCATCGTCAGTAAGGAAAGAGTTAACCTTTAATTTCAACATCAAATTACATCTGTACAGTGAAAGTTATATTTTATCAAGGAAATTTCTATAACCCAGTGAGAAATTTCTATGACCCAACATAAGAGAAATCTATATTTAATGTTTATGTAAAAGCAGAAAAGATTTAAACGCAATAAGCAATTAGTGCGTTTAGACCAACATTAGATGCGGTTTGTAGATTGTAACGGTCTGTACCAGATTTAGCCACACTTATCATATTTTGCCGTCTGAATTTTTATGATGCTTTGGCCTAGTTCTGGCTTAAAGAGTTTCCGTTTTTGTTTGTTTGTTTGTTTGATTGTTGTCTTGTTTCTAATACTGCCTCGCAATATTCGTATTCCATAATTACAAACACCTATAAATTAGTTTTGCCTTTGTGCAACAGACCACCCTTAGAAATATTGTGACAAAAGGAGAACTGGTTCGTGGTGAGCAATTTTATCCTTTGCGACAATATTTTCGTATGTACTCGGAAAGGCTCTACTCATCATCGGATAAATATCCCTATTTTATAAGTATGTTTTTAGTGTTATCTTTCTAATATGTTAAAAGAGGTAATTATTTAATCCTTGGTCTGCTTTTTCGGACAGTGTAGATCAAGACCATACAGCATAGAACGTGTAGTTTGATCTTGGATCCAAACTGTCCGATATGGCGAGATCTTTCCGAACAAAGGAATTTTAAAATCGCAATATTTTGGCTTCTCCTATTAGCTAGAACTGTTTATTTTTCTACCAATCATGGGCTTTGAAAGGACTCACGTGTTTTCTTACTGCGTTAGTGCTTTCGCTGCCAACTAAACTTATTTGGCTTATGGCCAGGTCTAAATTTAAATTCCCAGTTCAGGTGAAGACGATTTGGGTCATAAATTTGCATCAGGAAGAGCATGGTGTAGATCCAAGATCAGACTGCACGTTCTATGCAATCTGATCTTGATCTACAATGCAAAAGTTCCTAAAGTTGCCATCGGCAGTGAAAGAACTAATTAAGATAACGAGCAATTGTTTTGTTTAAGAAGCCAAGCCTGACTCTTTAAACCCTAAATGTAAAACGCAATGTAGATGCAATTATAATATGTTCTTTAAACAGCTTTGTTTTTGCTCGAATGATCCCAATACCCAGAGTGGTTTTCTTTGTTGGCTTTTATATCGGCCATGCTCCCGCAAAAGGGGGCTTAATGCATCTCTGTGATACATTATACCAAGCAAGTCACCAAATCATACAGTCCATTTTGTAGAACAACAGACAGAATCATGAGGTACACTGGTCTTTAGACATACTGAAAATTGACCGATAGCGAAAAGTTACGGTCCAGGTCAGCCTGCGCGGACTGCGCAGGCTGACCTGAATCGATACTTTTCGCAGATGCACGAAGCCCTCTTTTCACAAAGCATGGATCAGTTTTTTCAGGACGCTCCTACACCTATCGATGTATTTCTTTGGGTTTTGATGCCTTGTACAAAAAAAGTATTTCATTTCTGCTGACCAGCCAGCCAGCCTAGACGATTGTGACCAGTCAATAAAAGCTGGAAAATTTTGCTGTTAGATACCGGGATGGTCGTTTTCGCAATTTATTTAGCGAAAGACTGCCCGTTTTTTTCCTTGTTAAGGTTTAGTCCATATTAATTTAACCCAAATAAGCTGAACATCTATTTTTGTCCATGTGAAAAACTTTAAGTAAGGACCCTTGATATGTGTGTACAATGGTGGATATTCAATCCCATGCTAAATTGTTATATGTACGAGTATTTCTCACGAGATAGTTGCAGAACTATAATGGCGTCTTTCAACATCCTGAAAATATCTCAGAGCCGTTTATTATTAAAATTTTACAGTTGATTTACGACTTGTATAGGACAAGACCCTATATGGCCTGCAACACGCGAAAAGGGGCATTCGGACATTTGCGTAAAGTGTCGTCTCGGATCAGCCTGCGCAGTCCACGCAGGCTAATCCGAGACGGCACTTTACGACTGCATTAGATTTTGTTTTTCAGTAGACTTGCGCAAAACAGAAAAATGCATAGAAACGGAAAGTGTCGTTTCGGATTAGCCTGCGCGGACTGCGCAGGCTAATCCAAGGCGACACATTACGGCAATATCTGAATGCCCATTTTCGCGTGTTGCAGGCCATATAGTCTGTCGGTCTATAAACTCTTTGCCAAAGGACAATCCATATTGAAAGCTTTTGCAGACGACAGATTCAGTATATCTCAAAGAATAGAATATGTCTTTGAGCGTCAAAAAACCCTGTCAGAAAAGGAGAAAATGCTGCCTACTAGTATCCTTTTCCACGGTGTTTTTTATAGACTCCTTCCCAATGGTCGTTAAAGAACAGAACTGTTTGATGAATTATCAACTCTTGCTTAACTAGAGAATAACTGCCGCTTTTTCGAACAGTGTGGACGAAATCAGACAGTACACAATGTGCAAATCAATCATTGATCTTCAATATCCAACGTAAATTGTTATAACGACCAGCACAGTCTTTGGGTTGCAATCTCGGTCTTTCCAATACTGACTAAAAAACGTCATCTTATAATTGGCTTGCAACACGCGAAAAGGAGCATTCGGACATTTGCGTAAAGTGTCGTCTCGGATCAGCCTGCGCAGTCCGCGCAGGCTAATCCGAGACGGCACTTTACGACTACAACAGATTTTGTGCTACAGTAGACTTGTGCAAAACAGAAAATTACATAAAAACGTATATGTCCGAATGCCCCTTTTCGCGTGTTGTAGGCCATATAACGTTAGTCAGTAGTCTAAAGGTTTAGCTCTTTTCCAAAAGACAGATTATTAAACTTCTCTAAATTGAAAGCATTTGCAGACATAGTTGAATATAACTCCAACGGTTGGTTTTGTCTTCAAAAAGGCATTGAACATTTTTAGGAAAGGAGGATGTGGTTGTCGCCAGCTTTTTTTTTCTTTCCCCCCACTCTAATGGAAAGTCTCCCTGAGGTTCGTAACCGTAAGGGAGCGTTTTGCGATGGGAGAAGACGTATTCTATGCCTTTAAGCTGCAGTGATAAAGAGTTTATCGATTGAACTTATATAAGATGGGCTAAAATGTCACAAGCCTTTTATTACGTTCAACAAAAATAGAGCCGAGAATGAATGAGGCCTGGAAGCTCTTCGAAACCAAAGTTCATTTAATTCTTTAACACACAATTCCGAGGTTTTTTTTACCGTTAGGCAGACGGCTTTTAAAAACAATGTAGTAAAAGCAGAGTTCATTCAACCCTTTACTACACAATCCCAAGGCTTAATGACCCTTATGTGGACGGCTTCTAAAAACAATGTAGTAAAAGCAGAGTTCATTCAACCCTTTCCTACACAATCCCAAGGCTTAATGACCCTTATGTGGACGGCTTCTAAGAACAATGTGGGAAAAGCAGAAAATGCTGGTAACCAGCATTTTCTGCTTTTCCCACAATGTTTAAAACCCTTTCAAAGGCAAAGTTCGTCAATTGAGCTATATCTAATTTGTCGTCTGCAAATGCGTTCAGTTTGGGCAGGTCTAAAATTTTGTCGCTTGGTAAAGATTGATTACGTTGTATGCAAACTAGGTACACGAGTATGAGAAAGTCATTATATTTCGTTTTAACTCGTTCACTGCCCATAGCGACTTTCATAGGTTTTGCGATGAGCAGATGGTGTAGACCCTGGATCATATTGCACGTTCTGGGAAGTCTGATCTTGTTTTACATCATCCGCAAAAGCTTCTGAAGTTGCAAGTCGACGTGAGTCATTAGAATTCGTAATAACTCTTCCAATCCAAAGGCGACTTTAAAAGCATTTGCGGTCGGCATAGATCAAAATCATTCTGCGTAGAAAATGCCGTCTGATCTTTGCTCTATGCCATGTACCACCCGATACTAAGCTATGATTAAATTATCTTAAAGTTAATGTGGAAATCTACTTTTATACCTAGATTAGAGTGGAGTTTAACTCGTCAAACCTTTGAAATTACAATTTGAAATAATTTGCAGACAACGGATTAAATGCAACTCAAATGATAAAATCTTTCTATGAAACGGCAGGAGAAAAAGCTGATTACCATCATTTATACTTAAGAAGCAGCCGCCGTGACCTGTACGGGGGTGGATTAATATTCAGTCTTTAGCGGAAGAGCGAATCTCTGCACGGAAAGTAAAGGTGGTGTGCGTCTTGTAACAGATATTTATTTTAGCTCATGTTAAAAAGGTCATTTAAATGAAATAGTGAATATGGCCAACTGCACTGGAATAATATAGCAGCCGTTAGTTATATCTAAACAGTTACTGCCGAAAACAAATGACTTTTGAAACGACAAAAGAAGAATATGGTACAAATTTTGATTGGTCATCCAAGTCATTTGAGCTTGATTTTGTACTTTGTACCATTTAAAAGGCATATGTATGTCCGCAAAATGGCACAATACTTGATTTGTTGTCTGCGAATGCTTTCAAAATGTTAACCAGTATTGTCTAATTTTTCAACAATGTTTTTTTTACATATCCGATACAAACTTCTTTACACACGAAACTCGACATGATCCGACTATGCAGAAGTGCAGACTGTTGTAATGTTCCATATTTATTTACCCAATAGCAAGGTTAACAACCTAGCAGCCCCGTCCTTTAACCCTTTACCACACAAAGAGGGCTTTTGAAAACATTGTGACAAAAGAAGAAAAAAAGCTGGTAACCAGCATTTTCTCCTTTTCCCTTGATGTTTTCTATCCTTTCAAAACCAAGTATCAAATTTGAGCCACATCCATGTTGTCATCTGCAAATGCGTTAAAGCATGTCAATTCTTATTGTAGTTTTGTTTGGTAAAGAATACCTGGTGTCAAAATAGCTTTGTTCAAATCTTCAGACTGAAACAACTGTCTGATGAAATAGATATAGTGAAACAACAGACTCGGGAACGATAGCCATTGAAAAGATTATGACATCCAGAGATTCGCCTCGCCTCCATTCTTAAAATGATACATCCTATATTCACTGTTTCTCTAACTCTTCACCACGCGATCACGATTTTTAAAGACCCTGAGAGAGAGGACTTTTGAAAACATTGTGGGAAAAGAAGAAAATGCTGGTAACCAGCATTTTCTTCCTTTCCCACAATTGTTTTTTTCTCTTTTTTTTTTTTCGAAAGCAAATTCCATCTCCTTAGCGACATTTCAAGTGCTTTCAGTTTAGACAAGTTTAAACTTCTGTCGTCTGGAAAAGGGTTATGATTGATTGATTGATTGATTGTATGATGTTTAACGCCATTTTCAACATTATTTCTGTTATATCGCGGCGGCCAGTGCACATATCCATGCTTTCCTGGAGTTGTTTTTACCAGTACTCTGCAAATAGTCTTTCCAAGCCACTGGCTGCTTTCCAACATAACCATCGTTGTCGTCGAAACAATGGTTAGCGGTGAGACAGGAATGAAACCTGCCGCAATGACTATCATCACTCCTCGGAAAGAAAAAGGCCGAGCCGAGGATCGAAGCAGCGACCCCTTGTTCTCAAGTCCTGTACCCAAGCGACTGAGCTAGGTAGAGAGTTAACATTTAGAAGCCAGCCTATAGGTCAATAAATCATCAGTCTCCAGACGGTCAGGTTGAAACGGTTATCAAATGAAATGATTGTCGCGGGAAATCATGCTCGAGAGACGATAACCACTGACAGAAACTGCCAATATGGCATTCCGCTTTCATATTTCAAATAATACATCAAAGGTTCATCATAAAATACCATCCTTAACTTAGTCTAGCAACTCGCTCTTTGACGAAAAAGAGAATCTCTCATAGTTTGGTGCATGGATCGAAGATTTACAGATGCTTTGGAAATGTATCGTTTAAGGAGTGTTTCTACCAAGGCCCATGAAAAAGGACAAGTTTCATTTCTTGGTGAACTTTATAAACCGTTCTTTATTGTATTCTTGATTTCGAAATGAGAAAATGCTCATATGAAGTAAACCGTTTGGTTTAGCCAATTAGAGATTGCGTCACTCTAAGACTAAGAATGTTATTAGGGATAATTGGTGAACATGGGCTTGTGCGTTTCCAGGATTTCAAAAACAAAGTCTCGGAATACTAAGTACAATAATGCTCAAGCAAGTATTTAACCTTTTTGTAGAGAAGTTTTTATGCTTTTGCAGACAGTGTGGGTGAAAACCAGACAGTGCAGAACTCATTTTATCCTTTACCAAAGTTCTACTTATGAAAGTAACACAACTCTTGATTGGCTAAACCATTTGGTTTATCCAATCAGAAGTTGTGTTACTGGCAAATTTAGAAAATCTTGGAGAATAACACTAAGAATGTTCTCGGGAATGCTTGGTGAATCCGGACCCGGGTAAGGCGTCTGTTGTCAGTAAATAGCATTTTCTCTTTTTCGCAAAATTTATTCTATTTTTGGAAGACAAATCCAATCATTACGGCTTCATTTGATTTGTCTCCTGCAAATGCTTTCAGTACGTGAGGACCTAAAATTTCATCATCTTGCAGAGAGTTTAACGTTTATCTTGTTTGCCGTTTTATTTTCACTAGTTGATACTACTCGTAAATTGATGTTAACGTCTTTTCTTCCCAAAAATTCGCAGAAAACGTTTTTGGCACTTAATGTATTTTGGCGAATTTCAACAAAATAAAGAGGGTCGTATTTCATGAACAAAAAAGCAAAAAGACAACGTCACTTTTTTTAGAGAGGTCAATCCGTCGCTGTTTTTCAATCAGTGTTTTGTAGATTCAAATCGATAACAACAATGAAAACAATAAAAGCATGTCTGAAAACAACATTTTGTTTAAAGAACGGGTGACCGAATTGGTTCGCCTACAATCCCAAAGTGCATTCAAGTACAAAATCGTTATTTTTGTCTCCATTTTAAGTCACCTTATCTTGCCCTTCCTATCTCCTTTATACAGGCTTCATTTCTTGAATGCTTGCACCGGAACAGATGTTGATATGGATCCTCGTCAAAATAGTCCCCCCCCCTTTTTTTTAAACTGTTTCAAAGCGGACATTCGCTAGTTACACGTAGTATAAAAGAATAGTTACGATGTGAACCTCGAATTACTTATCAAAGTAACTATATAGGTTTATTCTTCGCAATGTTTTCTCCTATGTTTATGGCCAATATCATCATTTGAGGGAGAAAGATAGTTTGTCGCCTGTAAATACTCTATATTTGAAGATTCTAAAATAATGTCATCTAGTAAAGCGTACAAAAGGAACAAGCCGTAATTGACAAGGTGTGGTACAGGGCTCCTTTACCAAACTGCATTTATAAGCACGAACTTTGCGTACGCAGTTTAGATGAGCAGTCGTCAAGTCTGAAACCAAGCTTCACTAAACAACATAACTTTATGACTTGGATAAATATCTGCATAACTTTACGGAAGCTCATACCCTTGGGTAAAGCAGAGATCGTATGTTGTATATATACAATCCTAAATAATTTGCTACATCTACGCATTTTTTTTTTTTAAACACAGCCAAGATTTCTTACCAGAGCAAGCAGAAATGCTCAACGGTTATTTTCAAGACAAAAACTAGTTCATATAAAACTTTGTATATAAGTTAAGAATCTCATCCATGGAAACGTTTTTTTCTTTTATTTGTTTGGTATTTAAAGCCATTTTCAACATTATCTCAGATGAATCTCTGTGCCCAGCGCACCTGTCCTTGCTTTCCTAGATCTTCTTTTGTTAGTACTAATATTCTTCCTAAGCCACTGCCTGCTTTCCCACATAGCCATAGTCGAAACAATGATCAGCTGTGAGGGAGCAATGAGTCCTGTCCCAATTACTAAGATCCATCTCCTTTGATAGGTGCATAAATTTTGTCTTCTAATACATTTTCTAATAAAACAAATATGCGGCCAACGACTTTTAAAAGAAATCCTTGTGAAATATTCATAATCAACAATAATTAATTTTTAATGCAGGATCACACTTGAAAACATCGTAGGGAACGGTGGAAATGCAATTTACGAACAACGTTTCTTTTTTCCATGATGTTTACAAAAGTAGTCTGCTGCAAGAAGAGAAAGGTTGTCTACAAGTGACAATATTTGACCTGTTTTAACCCTTATCCTGCTAGAAAGGTGAAATGAAACTTGCACTAAGAACCTAAGGTTAGCTGATTCATAGGTATTTCTTTGAGAAAAATATCTTCTTATCGGACAGAGTAGATCAAATATCAGTCTGACTTTGGTCTGCACCGTCCGCAAGAGGTGAGCGAGTCGCTCTTAGCAGCCCAGAGTTTAAGTTTCAGTAGCTTGTATAATTCCTATTCATATCTTGTCACCAAGGGCCTATTTTTGTTAGACATAATGTTACTTTTACTTGAGAGCATTTATCCAAATGATATACAGCGTGCATCCAAGATCATAGCATTGTTTTGTTTCGCAGTCTGATCATGACTGTTCGCAAAACCAAATAAATTCGCTACCGACTCTGAAAGGAAAGAAAACAGTTTCCCTGAGCAAATGGGTTAAACATAAACACGTCAGTTTGTCCATTTACGAGGAAATCCATGCAACCAAAGTCACTAGACGTGACAGAATTTGGAGCTTAATACAAACAAAAAAGCTTTTTTATTATTCCGTCCATTAGCAAGCCTAAAATATAACCAGTTTCAATAGATCTTGACCATAAAAAGAAGTTTCTGTTTATATCCTTGCGTGGAGATTTAGGAATGTCTGATAACCCTTTCGGCGCCATAGGCGAAAACAGTAACTTTTGCGGACGGCATAGATCAAGATCAGACTGCACAGAACGTGCAGTCTGATCTTTGATCTATACCGTCCGCTTGTGAAGTCAAGCCTGTACAATCAACATCTTTGTAAGTTTCAATGGCCGGTATTTAGAGCCGTCGAAAGAGGTCGAGTTTATTTATTTGGCGCTGAAATAGTTAAACCAACTATTGACACTTTCCCAAACAACCCCATGGTCTTAGGACCTTGTGGAAGATTTTTAAAACGTTCAGGAGGAAGGGAAGGATAAAAATGTAAGCTGGGAGCTCGTCTGGGGATGAAGTTGTTTTTTTTTTAGAAAAATGCTAAAGAAAAAAATGAGACATGCTCTGTGAAAAGGGGGCTTAATGCATCTCCGAAAAGTTTCGACCCAGGTCAGCCTGCGCAGTTCGCGCAGGCTGACCTGGGCCCAAACTTTTCGCTATTGGTCAATTTTCTGTGTGTCCAAGGGCCAGTCTACCTCATAATTCAGCCAAATGTTAGAGAAAGTGGATTTTATGGACCCATAATTATGGAGATGACTTGCTAGGTATAATGCATCACGGAGATGCATTAAGCCCCTTTTTGCCAGAACATGGCTCAAATATTTATGTACAGCTTAGTTTCATCAAAGTGTCATCAAAGTTTACGACTTGTTTTAGGCGAGCCTCGGTATAGTCTACTTTCCTATCACCTGTATTTTAGGCATAACTATATATAACTTATATCGATTAAACCGGTTTAACCTTTTGCAACACAATCCCGAGTTTTAATGACCCTGAGGAAGAAGGCTTTTTAAAACATTTTTGGAAAGGAGAAAATGATGGTAACCTACACATCGAAAAAAAAAACAAGGCAACTCAACCGATGCGTTTTTGCTTCTCAACTTTAAACACATCTGCCCTTAAAAAAAATCACAATGGAAAAAAGCCTTTCTGGGAGGTAGACCATGTTCCTTTATAGAGGCACAGGCAGAAAATAGTTCCCCAAGAAATAACAAACTTACACTCAGTTTCCACAGTAATCATCAAATTAAGATTAGAAACACATTTTTGATCTCTCCTATTTTCTCTGATAAAACAGTACAGCAAAAGTGATTGGTGTCAAATGTTCAAAAGACTTCGTTGACTATTACTGGAGAAGTTCGTACTGGTGCCACTACAGAATAACGACAGTAGTACAATATTCGGCACGTTGTTGTGAATTGTTTCGCCGGATCAAAGACCTCATAACCATACATGAACCGGAATCGGGACCCCTCAAAATTAGATCACAGATTTAATACATTGCTGAGCGAAGTCTTGTATGATTGACCTTTGTTCATATTGGTTATCCATTGGGAAAAAAAAGTGAATATGTTTATTCTGCGGGCTCATGCATGCCTATTTTCGAGCAGTTGCTGGTATGGTTACTTCCCATCATTGTGTTCTCACTCGTCATTTTTGACAAACTAACATACGAGTAGGCTATTTGCTTGCAACACGCGAAAAGGGGCATTCGGACATTTGCGTAAAGTGTCGTCTCGGATCAGTCTGCGCAGTTCGCGAAGGCTGATCCGAGACGACACTTTCCGTTTTTAGATTATTTTCTGTTTTGCGCAAGTCTACTGCAGCACGAAATCTAATGTAGTCGTAATTGCCGTCTCGTATTAGCCTGCGCGGACTGCGCAAGCTGATCCGAGACGACACTTTACGCAAATGTTCGAATGCCCCTTTTACCGTGTTACAGGCCATATTATAAAAGAAAAAAAAATATCGGACTGGAACCAAGGCTAATTTAGTCACAAAAGAGTGGAAATGTTGTTATTCCATTACCATTTGTGCGTGTCTATCGTACTATAGATGCATTTCTTGTTTCAAGGTCGTTATGTACAAATTTGTTCTCGGCGGTAATGGAATAGACCACGATGGATCTAATGCTACAAGAAACATTATTTCTTTGGAATAGGTGTCTTATAAGAAATATTGAGATAAAGCCCTGGCAAAGTCGAAAGACTACGTTAACTCTTGACCTGTTCCATAAATCAAATAACAATTCTCAGCCAATATTAAGATAAAACATATCACAAAATCAAAGTTCTTTTCGCCATAGCATCGGACAGTGTAGACCCAAGACCAGACTGCAGGTTCTGTGCAGTCTGATCTTGATCTACACTGTCTGCAAGAGCACTCTGATTTCGCGCTTAGCAGCTTTAGGATAAGTTAATCATCTTAGGGAAATATTTACTTGTACTTTCAGCTCTTACGATAACTTTCGTGACTGGAATAATAACTCGGGGATCACATTTCCACATTGTAGGGAAACAGTAATCTTCTGTAGTTCTTGATATCTTCTTGGCACGTTTCACTGTCTTTTGATAAGGTAAAATAGGACGAGTTGTGGATTTTTTTTATCTTTCAGTTTCACTGCGTTAGAGGTGATCTGGAAGAATCTACTTCTAACAATTTTCTTACTGGATCTGTACTTTTTCAAATATTACTATCTATGCCTCCTCCCATTTTGAAAACGTTTTTGGGAAAAGGGCAGATAATTATCGCTGGTATAAGCAAGTGCGCTTGTTTTTCCATAACGGGTTTGTTTGTTGTTGTTGTTGTCATTTTTTGTATTATACTACAAGGTACTTATTCTCTCCTACGGATATTTCTCATTTGTTTTACTGTTGATAGTTGGCCTGCATGATAAAGAAGGTGATGCTCGAACGACCCTGAGAACAAAGTAATTTAACATTTCAGACAAACGTTTTTTTTTTTACCAAATAGTACAGACAATTTGGGTAATGACCGTAAAGACAGTTTATTTCCCCACATTGTTCTTGACTATACATAAGCACTGCAGAATGCGCAGGTTGACTTGGGTCAATATTTATTGCAGAATCATTCTTAAGTCCTCTTTTTTACAGAACATGGCTTAAATATTGTCTCCAAGTACATGTCCTCTCAGACTTTTAACATTTCGGTCCACAGGGCAATTTCTGTTTATTTTTAGGTCATTGTAAATCAAGATCGGACTGCATGAAACCTGCACACCATGAGACAATTTATTGATAAAAGTATACATTTTTTCTTTTTATCGCTAAAAAGCTTAAACTGTCAGTTAACCCCATTTGCTTATCATTCAAAGATTGAAGATTACACCGTCAAAACATGGACCGAAATCAAGTGACACTTTCCTTTGAACTTATGTTTGTAAACCAATCATATGAAAGACAATAGTTAATATCTTATAACAGTTTCTTGTGTAACAAAATTATGTGGCTTGCAACACGCAAAAAGGGGCATTCGGACATTTGCGTAAAGTGTCGTCTCGGATCAGCCTGGGCAGTCCGCGCAGGCTAATCCGAGACGGCACTTTACGACTACATTAGACTTTGTTCTTCATTAGACTTGCGCAAAACGGAAAATTACATAAAAACGGAAAGTGTCATTTCTGATTAGCCTGCGCGGACTGCGCAGGCTGATCCGAGACGACACTTTACGCAAATGTCCGAATGCCCCTTTTCGCGTATTGTAACCCAATTATAACGTGATCAAGCTGAAATAAATCATAAGAGAGAAATAAATCACGATAATGTGAATATTTCTAATCATAGTTATTTTCCAGACGCAGCCATACGTCAAACTGTCCAGACAATATGTCCTCGGTAAATTTTGGTCCCGGCGCATTTCTATTGCCTACATTGCTTTGGGGTTGATGAAAACCGCAAATAATTAGGTGCCTGGTGTATGGAAACACCTTAAGCGACGAGAAGGGATAGAGAGGAAAAAATACAGTTGAACCTGTCAGACAGACCACTGTTTTTCAGCAACCGACTCCTTTAAGAAATATGAAATTGAATCTACGTGTACTTCCTTCGTTTAAGTTGGCTTGTTTTAAATTACTACCTGCTGTATGATACCACTTTTATAGTATAACTACCCTATTTTCAGAGTAACACAGCCGTTACGATTTATCTTAATTTATAAATACACATTTGAGGTGAGCAAATATTTCCGTAATCGGTCAAAAACCTGAAATCATACGCGTCATTTCTAAAATATTGCTGGAAGATTTTTCTATGAAATTTGACTGTCAAAATTGTACATGACAAAGCTGCGAATTATATTATCTTTACATTCCAAACAAAATCATTATGCTAGTTCCTTTGGAACTTGTCCGTGATGTACACGTATGTAAGAGAAGCGAATATGCTACATGTTGATTTTAATATACATGTACATTGTAGGCCTATATATATTTCAACATACAATGAACTTTAATTGTTGATATACAGTTATGTAACAAAAAAAAAAAAATGCTGTCATGCGTTGGCGTTTGAGGTAGAATCTTTTTAAATATGTCGTCGAAAAAAATTTGATAAGCTCGCTAAAGGCCCACTGAATAACATTGTTTCGTAATTCTCCTTAAGGATAGGGCACCCTAATGGGATTCGTGTAACATCGCCTTTCATCGCCGAAAAAACGTACGGATTCGGCTAATACTCGGGCGATCCGTAATCGATCGGGGAACCAGCGTCTATCGGCCGATCGATTACGAATTATCCGAGTCCTAGCCGAATCCCTACGTTTTTTCGGCGATGAAAGGCGATGCTACACTAATCCCATTATAGGGTGTCCTATCCATAAATGAAGCTTTACCTCAAATTCAAAATCATATCAGATCCTGCTTTTCTTACCTGCTTTGGGTGATATCAGTATACAAGGTTGACTGACATTCAAATTTTTAGAGTACAATATATGGCCTGCAACACGTGAAAAGGGGCATTCGGACATTTGCGTAAAGCGTCGTCTCGGATTAGCCTGCGCAGTCCGCGTAGGCTAATCCGGAACGACACTTTCCGTTTTTATGCAATTTTCTGTTTTGCGCAAGTCTTCTGAAGGACAAAATCTATTGCAGTCGTAAAGTGCCGTCTGGGATTAGCCTACGCGGAGTGCGCAGGCTGATCCGAGACGACACTTTACGCAAATGTCTGAATGCCCCTTTTCGCGTGTTGCAAGCCAATTATAACTGAGCCATGGTCTGGCAAAATGGGGTTTAATGCATCTTTTTGATGCATAATAGCAAGCAAGTAATTACATTGTTATGGATCCATAAAAGCCATTCTATATAACAACCAACAGAGTCATGAGATACAATAGCCTTTTGGCATGCAGAAAATTGACCAACAGCAAAAAGTTTCGACCTAGGTCAGCCTGCGCAGATTGCGCAGGCTGACATGGGTCGATATTTTTTTTTTCAGATGCATCCTTTTCACAGAGCCCCCTTTTCAGAGAGCATTGCTTATATCAAATCACATCTCAACTTCTCTTATCTATCACTCATTGAGTCCTTCAGACGACTTCTTGTGTCATCCATTTGCGTAATCTGACCGCTTTTAGTTATACCCGTGGGAAAAAAAAAACCACATGACGAAAGTATTGAGAGAAAGATAGAAAATACTGATATTAAGCATTTTCTCCATTTCCTAGATCTACAATGCTTTTTTATCCCGTTAGAAAGAAAAAACCTATTTTTTGAGGTCCATGCTTTCCGTCGTCTGCAGGTTCTCTCAATACTGACGAGTGTATATAGAGTGGTGTCGTCTGATACAGAGACAACAAGAAATATCCTTCAGAAAAGATAGACGGCGTAAGAGATACTGGATTATAAATATTTACACTCGTTTGTGGTTCAATATGGAGAGGTATAATGGAAAGTAACCACGCCAGCAATTTCTCAAAAATAGGATTGCCTGCAGGGACAGAATAAATATGACCGCATTTTTTTCACAAATACTACTTATTCAGGCCGATATCAACCCTTATCCTGCTAAATAACTAGAATAATTTTTTTATTTCGATAGTAAAAACCCAAATATTGCTATTTCAACGGTTTGTTTTGGGGAATAACATCTCCTTCTCGGACGGTGTAGAGTCAAGATCAGACTGCACGTTTTGTGCAGTCTGATCTTGATCTACGTTGTCCGCAAAAGGTAAGTGAGTCCCGCATAGCAGTCTAAGGGCTATGTAGGTTTAAAGCCATTGCTTTCAGCTACGCCGACAAATATCAACATGTGACATCTTTGTATTAAATAACAGAAACACAAGTTTCATCTTCTTTATTTTTGAACAAACCAGATATATAATGACCACAGACGGTCACAAATATATCAAATAAAATGCCTGCTTAGTTTCAAGTGTCAAATGGATGTCAGCCCACATCGAAGGATATCAAGTTTCCTTGGCTCCTACCACTCATGTCGATTTCATCTGAGCGGCACTGTGGCAATAGTGGGATTCAATGCACCTCCTTAATACGTTTTACCAAGTAGATCATCCTATAATTTTTATGGACCCATAAAAGATCACCACTGATGTTCAAATAATGATGTTTGTTTCGCAGATGATACAAAACATTTTTTGGAAAAGGAGAAAAATGTTTGTGTCAATCTTTTTCCCCCTCTCCTTGTATGAATCATAATCCCTCTCCTTTAAGGTCGAAGCGCCTAATTGTTTGGTTAACGTTTACCCCTTTCGGCAACATAGGCGAAAGCAGAGACTTTTACGGACGGCATAGATCAAGATCAGACTGCACAGAACGTGCAGTCTGATCTTTGATCTATACCGTCCGCTTGTGTATTCAAGCCTATACAATCAAAATCTTTGTAAGTTTCAATGGATTGTATTTAAAGCTGTCGAAGAAGGTCGAGTTTATTTATTTGGCACTGAAAGAGTTAATCTTTTTGAAATAACTATTTTTGTCAGAATTTAAAGATTAGAAGATATTGCTCGTTGAAATGTATTCATACTCTGGACCGAATAAAATTCAACATTCCAGTGACTTTTACAATTATCTCTACACTCTTGTAGGGGTTCTATTTCTTTACCAAAATAAAAACACGATTTTCAGGGATGTAATAGTTATCAATTTTTCAACAACACGTTTTATATTATCACTAGTGACGATATAACTTTCATAGCGATATCATATGGCTTGCAACACGCGAAAAGGGACATTTGGACATTTGCGTAAAGTGTCGTCTCGGATCAGCCTGCGCACTCCGCGCAGGCTAATCCGAAACGACACTTTCCGTTTTTATGTGATTTTCTGTTTTGCGCAAGTCTACTGTAGCACAAAATGTAATGTAATCGTAAAGTGCCGTCTCGGATTGGCCTGCGCGGACTGCGCAGGCTGATCCGAGACAGCACTTTACGCAAGTGTCCGAATGCCCCTTTTCACGTATTGCAAGCCATATCTGCCATACCATCATTTCTGTCAAAATTAATGAAAGATGATCAACAAGATACATAGATCATTTCTGGTTGTTGTTGTAGAATTTATTAGAAATAGTTCATGTGTTTTCTTGAACGATTGATCTGAAAAACATTTTATAGATAAAAAAAAAAAGATTCTCCCTGAAGATTCTCTATAATCTGGCTTCTACCTCCATGCAGTTTTACTTCTTATACTACTTCTAGGTGTATATGTACATGTATGAGCAGATTGCCATTTCCATAAAGTGTTTGTTTGTTGTTGTTATTTTGTATTATACTACAAGGTACTTATTCTCTCCTACGGATATTTCCTATTTGTTTTACTGCTGCTATAGTTGGCCTGCATGAAGAAGGTAATGTTCGACGATCCTGAGCCTTAGATGCAATTGCATGAAAATCTATCGCAGAGAACCTGTACCAAAGTGAAACTATATTCTGCTAGAATCTTGTTTTGTTTATGTCGACCTCGATCTAAATTTCGACATTTTCTGGCATATATCGTCTGCAAATGCTTTCAGCATGAACCAGTCTAAAATGTCTTCGTGTTGCATAGAGTTAAAGATCCCTGGAAAATTCAAAAGCTTTTGGAAGATTGTAGCTTAGTTAAATTATTATTATTACTTTTTTTTTTTTGCTTGTTTGGTGATAAAGTTAAACCAAGAAATCTTCGGGAAAGACAGCTATCATCTGATGAATGTCGTATTTCCTAGAAACCAGTTTTCTCACCTCACGTATGCCGATCAACCTTAAGGCTGCTAAGCGTGACACACTGACCTTTTGCGGACAGCGTAGATCAAGATCAGCCTGCACAGAACGTGCAGTCTGATCTTGGATCTACACTGTCCGATAAAGAGATATGCTTCCCCCAAAAAATACCTTTCAAACAGCAAAATTTCGATCTTTACTGTCGGCTTGAAAGTTTCATTTCTTTTATTTAGCAGGATACGGCTTAATTAATAAATCGTCTTTATGGTTGAAATATTTTAGGTATTCTTTAAATCAGTTCAAGATGGGAGTATGTTCAGGTGCCGTCATCTTTACCAGCTTTGAAAATTGCATTATTTGGTTACTTATTTTCATTCTATTGATTAAGCATTTTAGGGGCTGACGTATATCCCGTAATTTACAGCGAGTTTATTGATATCACGGAGGTAATTTATAATTTTCTGATGTAGAAGAGCTAAGAAATAGTTTTGTTATTTAATTATTCTACTGGCATGATGAATAAACTCAACAAAACTTCTAACCGGCCACTTTTGTTTCTCCTGTAAATTTGACCAAGTAATAGACATAGACAGGAAAATAAAAACAACTTAAAACATATGCCTGGACTTTAGACATGGTATTGTAATGAAAAGATTCTCGATTTTGCCGATAGATTGCGTCTCTCTTTCAAAAGAAAAGGGAAAACATGTGGTTTGCGCATGCGTGGTGTCTATCAGACAAACCATTTTCAGTGTTAAGTGAATGAATGTTTGATAACTTCATTTGAATAAAACAAGTCAACAAATTCTTTTCAAACTTAGGCTGGAGTATGCTTTTACACTGATCAATTATTCTCCAAAACATCAAACTAAGTGAGCTGCCTCTTTTCTGGATAGCGAATGCCAGAAGAGGTCTACGGGGAATTCCGGCTTAAAAATGGCCGTTTAGAAGTTTTGTTTAGTGTATAGCATGTGTGTTTCAGACATAAATTGAAAGGAGAATGAAAATTTCTCTTTCACAACAACAGAAAATATTGCGAGAAAAGGCACAATTGCTTGCCACAAGTTTTTCACAATGTTTTCCAAGCCTTTCAACTGCAGAATTGTAAAAAATAATGTTTTCTATAGTAATGCATTAAATTGCTTATAAACATACTAATAAGTTATGGCCTGTGTAAAGAGGGTTTACTGCATCTGCTTTTTTGCTAATTGTAAATTTTCTGCATGTCAAAGGACCATTCTAACTCATGATTAAGTCGGTTGTCAAACAATTAATTTTACTGATCCATATCTATTTGATGAATTGCTTGGTATTATGCATCAAGAAGATGCATTAAACCCCTTTTTGCACGAACATGGCTCACACACACACACATATGGCCTGCAACACGCCAAAAGGGGGCGTTCGGACATTTGCGTAAAGTGTCGTCTCGGATCAGCCTGCAGTCCGCGCAGGCTAATCCGAAACCACGCTTTCCGCTTTCATGTGATTTTCTGTTTTGCGCAAGTCTACTGTAGCACAAAATCTAATGTAGTCGTGAAGTGCGGTCTCGGATTAGCCTGCGCGGACTGCGCAGGCTGATCCGAGACAACACTTTACGCAAATGTCCGAATGCCCCTTTTCGCGTGTTGCAAGCCATATATGTATGTCTCTCTAATTGTTTCACGCAATAGATTCTGCAATTCAGCTCGACAGTCACAGTATCACTCGACGCTTTTGTTTCTATGGTGACAAGATTTATTCCTGACTAATCGACAATACATCTGCTAAAGATGGAGTTGAGCCCGTCAGATATTTGCTTACCGGTAAATCTTTTCCTTTTTGGCCATAAATATTGTAAGTGCTTTCTCATTTCGTTTGACTGATGACACATGGTCACGCTATAGAGTATTCAAGTACAGAATATATCATTTTACAAAAAAATACTGATGCATGCTCAGCATCAGGGCCACCACGAATTAAAAGGTCGAAAAACTGCGCAGCCCTGTGCTGCTTTTCACTAAGCTGCGTATGCACAAAATTTGCGTAAGCAGTTTATGTAGGCGAGCATAAAATCTGAAAATAATTTTTTCTAAACTGCATATCTGTACAGTTTGGGTAAATATTTGCCTAACTTAATGCTTTATTTTATGCCAGCTAATATCTTTGAGTAAAGCAAGAATCGTAGATGTGTATATACAATCCCAAATAACTTGCGTAACTTACGCATTTTATTGAAGAGCAGCCCTGATGCCTAATACTTCTCTGGCCGTGTTACCCTGATGCCTAATACTTCTCTGACCGTGTTAGGCTATCACCGAAGATGGTGAGTTTCGTCAATTTATAGATATTAACGTGTATATTTTGGGTTGTACTATTCAAAAAGAGTTTCGGTTCTATCAGTCACATGGACAATCCACAGTGTCTTGTCCAATAACATCCCTACATGATCAGTGCCGCAAAAAAAGATCGAACCAAACTTTTCTGAAAATAAGAAACTAATACTTTAACTCTTTACCAAACGACAAAATTTTACACTCTTCCAAATTGAAAGCATTTGCAGACAACAAAATTAATGCGACTCAAAACTTGAAGTTTGTCTTGGGCAGGGTAGAAAACATTGTGGGAAAAGGAGAAAATGCTGGTTACCAGCATTTTCTCCTTGTCCCGTAATGTTTTCAAAAGGCTTCTTTATCAGGGCCGTGAAAACCAGGGATTGTTTGGTAAAAGGTTAAGCAGTGAGCCATGGAAGTCCTTATAACTGAACAGAATATAATTTATATTTGACTGATAAACGTACAAGAATTATGGTCAAACAACACATTTCATAGCATGCGATGAATACATACGGTTAAATGTAGAGAGGGTCTCATAAGTCATCAAGCGCCATACAAGCAGGTAACGTTTTGCAAAAGCTAACATTATCATGCGTTCTTTAGAACTCACAGGTTTCTTGCACGGGAACACTCCAGTGAAAGGTCCGGGGTCTCGAATTAGGATCGAACCCTGGATTTGTTGTATTGGTTAATCATACATCCTTACCACTGCATACACCTACCACCTACGTAAGACCCATCCGTTATCATGACGATCTGAAATATTTGTCTAATTTTAGATTTCAAGACTAAAACATCTTTTTTGTCGAGACGTCCTGTCTCGGCCAATCAGACGTCTAGCCTTGAAATCTAAATTTAGATCAAAATCTAGAGCGATTGGTAAATATAGCCCGAGTGCTGCGTTGTATCAACGGTTGTACAGTCATGAAAAAAACCTTACCGTATAATTCCATCCTTTCATCGTACGACAAAACTTGTGACTTCTACACTAATTATGTTCCATGATAGGTAAAATTCATACGATCTTTTCTATAATGCGACCTCTTAAACATTGGCCAAAATGATCGGTGATACGCCCATGGTAAACGCAGCCCAGTTATAATCATACACCAAAAGTGAGTAGCTTTACGACCGTTGATAACTAGCACCCCTTGTTTTTCGTCTTCATGCGAATGATAACGAGACCATTCCTAAAACACATTTCTGCAACAGCAGCTGTTGTTGTAGTAGTAGCAGAAGGAGGCCGTGGGCATACAGTACTGCTGCTATATTTTTTCTTAAGACTATCATTTTCAAGCAAATATTCAGTCAAATCAGCTGCACGATAACAATCAAACGTTTTGCACAATTCAATGATCACTATTTATTGTTCATTTCTAGGTACAGGCAGTAACATATTCATCGATTCAAGCATAGGATACCTCTGCCTTAACGAAAATACTGTCAACAACACTTCGCAGAATGCTATCACAGCAATCAAAAGGTCTATAGCGGAAAAGAAGCTCTGTTGAAATTGACATTATGCTCAATGAAGCCAGAGTATTTAATGAGAAATGCTCGAAAACATAAAGAAATTTCATTCGCTTTTTCTTTTCTTTTCTGTTTTTTAACGCGTCACGTGTTTCAACGACCCAGACGAAAAGGGCTTTGGAAAACATTGTGGGAATGGGAGAAAATGCTGGTAACAAATAAGTTTCTCCTTTTTCCAACATCTTTTTTTTATACTTAAAAGACAAAAATTCACCGTTTGAACCACATTTCAGTTATTGACTGCAATTGGTTTAAGTTTGGAAAAGCCCAACCTTTTGTTGTTTGGTAAAGAACTAAGCCTTTACTAGAGTAAAACTTTAGACTCTTCCAAGTCAAAGACATCTTCAGAGAATAAATTCTAAATTGGTGAACATGAGCTGCAGTTCTCCGGTGGAGCGGAAAAATGAGGATAAATAAGAAATTGAAAATTTTCCATACAGTATTTAAAATAGTTCCTCTGTAGACAAGTTAAACCCTAAACTTTTGAAGCCTTTAGTCACAACTATACATCCTCATTTACGACCAATAAAGAGTATCGCAAAGTGAGAAATAATTGGAAGAAATGAATGGAAGACAGATGTCCAACTAAAGACGGGCAATCCCTCATTTTGCATTAGTAATTTACTGTTTTCAGAAAGAGACTGCAGAAAAAAAAAACAATCGTTTGCAGGTGGTAATGTAGTCAAATGGCTATGTGGTCAGGTGGCAATGTAGTCAGATGGCGATGTTGTCAGATGGAAATGTAGTCAGATGGCTATGTGGTCAGGTGGCAATGTAGTTAGATGGCCATTTGGTCTGGCGGCAATGTAGTCAGATGGCGCAGTGGTCTGGTGGTAATATAGTCAGATGGCGATGTGATTAGGTGGCAATGTAGTCAGATGGCAATGTGTTCAGGTGGCAATGTACTTAGATGGCGATGTGGTCAGGTGGCAATGTAGTTAGATGGCGTGGTGGCAATGTGGCCGTAAACTGATAATTTCCATTGAGAAAGTTTCAGCGCAGTATGCGATAGGCAACTGAAATTCTACTGGTCTATCACGGAATACCGAAATTTTCATCGCTCGATCATCGGACACCGCTCCTAAAAAAAAAAAACACATAAGTGCATCGCCTCTATATCGTTATTATATACTATACAGGGGCGATGCGCTAATGTGCTTTGATTGACAAACGTGACAGACCAATGGATCTTCAAAGCCCTGTGATGTTTTCCGGCGTTCACAGATATCCTGAAACAACAGTACCATATGGCTTGCAACACGCGAAAAGAGACATTCGGACATTTGCGTAAAGTGTCGTCTCGGATCAGCCTGCGCAGTCCGCGCAGGCTAATCCGAGACGGCACTTTACGTCTACATTAGATTTTGTCCTACAGTAGACTTGTGCAAAACAGATAATTACATAAAAACGGAAAGTGTCGTTTCGGATTAGCCTGCGCGGACTGCGCAGGCTGATCCGAGACGACACTATACGTAAATGTCCGAATGCCCCTTTTCGCGTGTTGCAGGCCAAATCATATCAGAAGACACCAACGTTTCCTCTGCATTTAGCACTTTCAGTCCCAAATATAAATTATAAATTCGATCTTTTTCGATGACTGAAAATATAATCATCAACTGATACCCAGAAATACTTGAAAATTACCATATAGGCATAATGAAGATAAGCGGACGGTAAAGTTCAAGATTAGACCGCAAGTTCTGTGTAGTCTGATCTTGATCTGTGGCGTCCACCAAAGTCCCTGTTTTCGCCTATGGCACTAAAAGGGTTCAGAGGCTAGGCAAAGAGAGGCGTGTAGCTGAGAGGAATAAAAAAAATGTTAGACAATACTTATGACAAAACTTTCAGGCTTTATACATCGATGTCAGACAAATTGCCCCCGTGGGAGAGGAAATTGGTATGGTAGAATATAACGATCGAACACATTTCAACGGAAGCACCGCCAAATCTGGTTTCCATTTGATCTGAAATCGCGATTATTTTTCGGCTTTTAGACCTTTTTTATAGTGTTGATACACCCGAATGAATTTTGTAGTAATTTGCGACAGGTTACAAAATATGGACATGTTTATTCTTCGGGCCCCTGTAGGCTTGTTGGTGGGCAAAGGTACGATAACAATATGTAAGGGTGGTTACCGCTGATATTTTTAAGCTTTACAAGACACAACAATTTTAGCACCAAATGTTCCTTTTCCAACGATGATTTTGATTAACATCTAATCGTGAAAAATATATCTAACTGACGGTTTTAATTTTAAACAATATGCAAAACAATGACGAAAAGGAGACAATAATTCTGGTCGAGATAACTTTCTTTCTTTTTTTGTTTGTTTTTCTTCTTATTTCAAAATTTATAATTCGATGCCTCTTCAAGATCAAACTGCAAAAAACGCGATCTATGATATTAGACTTATCAATTCTGACAGCAAAGATGCAATAAGCCACCTTTTCACATAGCACTACTCATTTTTTCCAAGTCTGCGGGAAACCAGCATAATCTCCTTTTCTCACAATCTTTTCAAAAGCCTCTTTTTCAGAGTCTTTAACACTTGGGATTGTGTGGTTAAAACATTGACTGCCCGGTCGTACACCTCTTTTTCATAGATGTTCATGAATGCTAATGACGCCACCATTCTGTTTATTAGCCCTATAATACACAAGTCTTATTGGTCTCAACTATAATTGGCTTCGTCTGTCATTTTCCCATTATTTTTTACTTTCTGAACACCTGCTGGAGTTCAAAAGGTCTGGAATCTAGTCACAGCTAGAATAACAAGAAGCATTATTCCTTTATTCTTTGCCTTGTTGTCTGAGGTCAGCATAGGGCCAAGAGAATGGAGCTCTGCTCCACTTTCAACAGTATTTCAAATATGGCTTGCAACACATTACTTTTGCAACTACATTACTTTTGCTTCTATCAAAAAAGTCCCATTCTTTATTGGATGACCCTAGTAGATCGCGGAGGGACTAGTCTATTTGCTGTTATAAATAATATTTTGTGACTCTCTGAAATTTTCTGACAACTCACTTATTCGTGCCTTCCCGGAGTTTGCCTTGGGTACGTATTCACCAACCACTCTTAAGAACATTCTGGGTCTAATTATGGATTTCAAAAGTAACACAACTTCTGAGTGGCTAAACCATTTGGTTTAGCTAACCAGAAGTTGTGTTACTTTCAAATTTAGAAAATTCCTGACAATAAGACTAATAATGTTTTTAAAAATGGTTGTTGAATACAGACCTTGCACTCGGCTGGCGTTCTGTAGTATAGCTTTCCCAAGAATAATCCTACTCTGGTAGCGAGGATCAAGCTGGTATTTCCTGATCGAAAATGCAACGCCAAAACCATATTAAAGCCTTACAGGAAAACCTATCTAAAAACAGTCGATCAAACGGGGGCACAGTTACACTCTCGTTTGTGCAATTTCCCCATTTGTAACATTGTCTTCAAAATCCGCCTGTGGAAGGCGTACTGGATCGTGTTAACATGTTGTTACAATTAGAATTAAAAAAAAAAAAAGTGTGCCGTTTGAAAATGCTACAGAGAAAAAGGTCTTTAACAAATCCCGAAGCCATGTAATTTGTAGTGTAATCCTAAAACCTGACTACAAGTCGGTACAGCAAAATCAGAATTTATTTGATACTTACAAGTATCTCGTAGTTTAAACCTATCTATTTAACATCGATTGTGAAGCAAGTTCTAACAACTTCTATAAATCACTGTCGATGGCAGCTTCCTAGAAACCTTAACAACTATTCGCATCGTGATGTGGATCGTTCCAAAGGTTGCTCCCGTTTATCACGGGATTCGTAGCCGAAACCTTTAATGTAAGAACCAGACACTCTACCCCTACACCAATCTTACTGTCCAGTAGATACTTATCAAACGGTTCAAATATCAAAAGAAAAGAATCAGAAATTCATGTGAGCCATGCTCTGGCAAAAGGGGGCTTAATGCATCTCCGTTATACATGATACCAGGCAAGTCATCACATAATTATGGATCCATGATAGCTACTTCTTTAAACAACCCAATTAATCATGGGGTAGTATGGTCCTTTGACATACAGAAAATTGACCTATAACGAAAAGTTTCGATCCAGGTCAGCCTGCGCGGACTGCGCAGGCTGACCTGGGTCGATACTTTTCGCCATGCATTAAGTCCCCGTTTCACAGAGCATGGCTCATGTTAACGGAAGTTCAAATTTAAAGCTTTGAAATACGTTAAAAGCTGAAGTTTCCGGGTCTAAGGGCAAGTTCTCCTCAAAGATTTACTCTTTCACAAGGACGTTAAAACTGGGGATTGTGTGGTAACTGGTCAATCAAATACACAATAGATATCAGTGCAACATGAACAACAGGCTTTTAAATGGCGATTTTGAAAAATAGAAATGCAAACGAAACTGCGAGCGTATTTAAACGAGACTTGACTGAAAAATGCAATAGACTAATTGAAATTCAGTTTAAATTTAGACACATGGACTTGAGGTTTTAAGCCAAGCTTAATCTTTTACCAGACAATCCCGAGCTTTAACGACCCTGCAAGGAGATACAGCTTTCGAAAACATTATGAGGAAAGAAGAAAATCCTGGTGACCAGTAGTGTCTTCTTCTTTTTTCTGCAATGTTTCCAATACTGTTGGAGACAAATCTCATCATATGAGCCTCTGTCAATATACCAGAGACGCATTTCTCTCTAGAAAATTGAAATACTGCCCCGATGAGAAGTAATCTCTTATAAGAGACGGCGAAAGTTTTTATCGTCACTTTTGATTAACCCTACACGACTTTTAGCGATCCTGCCAGGGAATAAGCCTTTTGAAAATATTGTGGGAAAAAGCCAACGTGCTGGTAACCAGCATTTTATCATTTTCTCACAGTCTTTTTTAACCATCCAAAAATATATTTCTGTTTCTCAGTCAGAATTATTTCGTCGTTTGCTGAATCTTTCAATTCGGGCAAGGCTAAAATTTTGTTGTTTGGTAGAGGGAGGATTCACAGACAACAAATTCAATCCACCTTTAATATTGGAGTTGCTTTTCATGCTTTTTTTTTTTTAACGCTCTCTTCAACGTTGTTTCATTTATATTGCAGGAGCCAGTGCAGCTATCCACGTTTTCCCGGAGTTTCTTTTAACAGTACCTTTCCAAGCCACGGGCTTCTTTCTCAAGATAAACATGGTGCCGAAACTATCTTCAGTGGTGAGAAAGGAGTGAATCCTATGTCATATGACAATCAGCAATCTTCAGAAAGAAATAAGCTGTAGAAGGGATTTGGATCCCGGACCCCCTAGTTGCAAACCCTATATGTTACCGAATGGGCTACCGGGGGCGGCTAATTGTCTTTTTAAGATCAAAGAACACACATGGTTTGAAATGGAGAAAATGCTATTTTTTTCTCTGTTTTCCCACAAATTCTTTCATATCACAGGGTCTTTTAGCCAGGCAACAAAAATGCAGACTTACTAAAATTCAAAACAGTTGAAGACAACAAATTAAACATTGCTCAAATGACGGAGTTGTCTTTATGAGTGTAGGACGAATTGTGGGAAAGGAGAAATGCTGGTTACCAGCATTGTCTCCTTTTTCTACAATGTTTTACAAAGCCTATACCCTCAGGGTCGTTAACCCTTGGGATTGTTTGTTTGGTAAAGGGTTAAAGGCACTGTAGGCCTAGTTCAGGTACTTTGATTTTTGAAATAACGGAGATTACGAAACCTGTTTTTACTCCAAGTTTTCCATTTCAATATAAGATGGATGAAAGTTAGTACATGTATATTATTTTTAATTTCAGAGTATTTTAGATTCCTTGAAGTGTTTGACAATTATGTAACCTTTTTGAGCGATCTGACACTGATTAATCGGGAAACGCCAAGGATGCCGGGAAACATGACGTCATTTCAGCTTGAAGACAGTAACATGGCAGATGTTTCAACAAAACCTGTTCTTCTTCAAGCGATCACCGGTCAAAGTGGTGTCGCTTTTCAGAAATGTAAATAAACGCCAATTAGGTGTCGAGGAAATCTTGAGGGATCACTTTCTCGTTTTAACGAAACTTTACGGATTTTATGTTCCTCTTGCTGTCTCTCAATCCATTTATTCATCCATCCATCATATGTAACACAATCAACAACCGTTTATTTTACCAACAATCGAACTTCCCTTATCTCTGATAAACTGTTGGTAAGCGAAAACAATTATGCGTCAAAGTCTTCTTTATTTATTGGTTGATACTTATAGATACTGGTACGCAAAATAAAGACTTATGCATCTTTTGGTCGACCAGCCTTTTTAAAGAGTTGACAGCAGTTGTTATGATATTAGATTCTTTCATCTTACAGTTTTTGCACACGTAATAGAACGTTTGGCTATGATATTTTGCTATTTTTACATAGACAATGTGAAAAGAAGGTTGGTTTTGGAGCCAAGCTATTAGAGTTGTAAAAGAAAATCGCTATATTTGGTTCTAGAACCTAATAAACAACTAAGAAACAACCAATCATTCAATACAAAATGAATCTCAGGACTGGCATGCAACACGCGAAAAGGGGCATTCGGACATTTGCGTAAAGTGTCGTCTCGGATCAGCCTGCACAGTCCGCGCAGACTGAACCTAGACGACACTTTACGACTACATTCGATTTTGTACTACAGTAGACTTGCGCGAAAGAGAAAATTGCATTAAAGCGGAAAGTGTCGTCTCGGATTAGCCTGCGCGGACTGCGCAGGCTGATCCGGGATGACACTTTACGCAGATGTCCGAATACCCCTTTTAGCGTGTTGCAGGCCAGGTGCAAGTTTCAGTCAAACAGCATGAACTAACCTTTAATCTGCTTAAAAAAAGATGAATGAAACTTTCAAGCCGATAGGAGAAACCCAAATGTTGCCATTTCAAAGTTATTTTTTGTTGAAAAAAAAATCTCCTTATCGGAAAGCGTAGGTTCAAGGTCAGACTGCAGTCTGATCTTGATCTACACTGTTTGCGAAAACGTACTTAGTCGTGCTTAGCATCTCAAGAAATAATGTTAGCGGGAACAGAAGGGGTAAATTATGCAAGTCAAAAACGTTTGGTCAAAATTCAATAAAAGTGATAAAAGTAAGGCGTAAATTTCCATCCATTTTTTTTTTTCTGCCAATTTTTTCTTGCCAGTCAAAGAGTTGCTTTATTTTCTAATTTCACATCTATTGTGATACGATTTCCCGCAACTAGGACTAATCACTTTCGACTAATATTTCCCTGAAAGTTAACCATTCGCGGTTTGATCTTGGTAGTTCTAAATGTTGACCTGGACCCGGTTTCACGGAAAAAAAAGTTGGGTTTGTTACTTGAGACCCATTTTACTTATATTAATTGACTTAAGAAACATTCTCATATCCTAAGTTGACACAACATTTTGCACTCAACTCAGCAAAATAATGGACTTAAGTCTGTTGAAATGACTTAAATCCATTATTTTGCTGAGTTGAGTCTGAAACGTTGTGCCGAGCCTCGGTAGCTCAGTCGGTAGCGTGCAGGACTTGAGAACACGGGGTCCAGGGTTCGATCCCTGGCTACGACCCCTGGCTCGGCCAATTTCTTTCCGAGGATTGATGATAGTCACTGCGACAGGATTCATTCCTCTCCCACCGCTGACCATTGTTTCGTCGATGATTATGTGGAAAAGCAGCCAGTGGCTTGGAAAGAAAATTGTGCGGAGTACTGGTAAAAGAGACTCCAGGAAAGCATGGATAGGTGCACTGGTCGCCGTGATATAACTGAAATAATGTTGAAAACGGCGTTAAACACCAATCAATCAATCAATCAATCACTGAAACGTTGTGTCAACTCGGGATTTGAGATTGTTTCTAAAGTCTATTAATGTGAGTGAAATGCGTCTGAAATGATAAAGTCAACTTAAGTCGAAAAATGAGTCTGTTTGTGGATTTGAGCAAAATAAGAGACTTCAGTTTTTTTTATGAAACAAGGGTCCCGCTCATCACACGATTCGAACCCGAATCATTAATATGAGAGGCTGACGATCTACACTAAGCTACACTGCGCAGTCGTACGCGTAGGCTGACATGGGTAGAACCTTTTTGCTATTTGTAACTTTTCTGCGTGCACGAGGACCATTATACCTCATGATTCAGTCGGCTATTAAACAAGAATATATTCTATGGATCCATATGACTTGACGTTCTTGTTATAATACACCACAGAGATGCATTAAGCCCCCTTTTCGAAGAGCATGGCTTAATTGATTTTGAATCTTGACCCTGAGGCTGCTAAGCGCGACTCACTGACCTTTTGCGGACAGTGTAGATCAAGATCAGACTGCACAGAACGTGCAGTCTGATCTTGGATCTGCACTGGCCGATAAGGAGATATTTTTTCCCCAAAACAAAACTTTTAAATAGCAATATTTGGGTTTTTACTATTGAAATGAAAGTTTCATTTTAGTTAGTTAGCAGTCGAATTCTTTGTTGGTCAGTGATTAAGACATTGCTTTTGAAATGTCTCACGGGAACGTTCCTGGGCAAGTCATTGTAGAGCCACAGCACAGCCAGTCTGAATTAAACCCAGGAAAACACGATAAATTGAGGTTTTGTCTTCATATTGCTGAAATGTTGTTCAAAGTCGGGTTAAACCACATTAAAAATCTAAAAATACGTTGCTGATGTAACTGACATCGTTTCTTCCAGGAAACCTTAAATCAGTACTCGTACCGTAATATGGATAGTTTCGAAGACTGACCCCGCCCATCACGGGACAAGAACTTAGAGCCTTTTACTGTGAGAGACCGGTTTTCCCTACCACTACATCACTGACTCCCACTGTGGGTCGTGCAAAACCTTAATCTAACTTTAACCCTTATCCTAAACAAGTTAATAAACCTCTCAAGCCTATTGTAAAAACTCAGATAATGCTATCTCAAACTCATTTTTTAAGAATATTCATTTATCGGACAGTATAGATCCAAGATCAGACTGCACGTTTTGTGCAGTCTGATCTTGATCTACACTGTCCGCAAAAGGTCAGTGAGTAGCGCTAGCTGCCTTAGAGTTTGAGATATTTAACAAACAGACATCGAACCTCTCAGCAATAATAACAATTCTACAACGTCGCATTCAGAAATGTGAAAAAAGTGCAAATTGCTTTTCACGCCTCCCCGATTAATGCTGTCATTAAGAATTCAGAAAGACACAAAACTACACCAAAAAAAGAATTGCACTTTCACACTGATTACTTCCAAGAGTTTATACTTCTAATTAACTCTTTACCAAACGACAAAATTGTAGACTTTCCCAAAACTGAAAGCATTTTCAGACAACAAATAGAATGTAGTTCGAAATAATGGGATTTGTTAATGAACGGGTAGAAAACTTTGTTGGAAATGGAGAAAATGCTGGCCACCAGCATTTTCTCCCTTTTCCACAATGTTTTCTACACTTTCATAGACATATCTCATCAGTTGAACCACTTTTAATTTATCGACTATAAATGCTTTGAATTTGGACAAGTCTGACATTTGGTACAAACTTAAATAAAGCAGCGTGTTTTAAAATATCCCAGATTTAGCGTTCGCGCCACCGTGCTACTGCAAACTTTTATCCGGGTGACGTGCATGTTTGGGGTCGTCGCTGTGAATGGTGCTACATCATTTTCCGGTAAATTTTTGCCATTTTGAATTCCCTACAAGTAATAATCAAATACTAATTTACTAATTAAATGCGACTTTTAAAAGTGTCGTATCATCATCAGTCTAAACTGCTACCGGGTCGTGTATAAAAAAAAAAATGCTTTTGAAAATTTAGCAAGCACTTTGCCAGCAGCACTGTTTACAAGAGAAAATGGTAGGACATGATAAAAGAAATATTTTTATTGTTGGTGAGATCATTTCTGCGGAAACTGAGTGCAAGTTTGTTATTTTCTGGGGAACTATTTTGTGTATGTGACCACATCAAGGAACGTGGTCTACCACCAGGAAGGGCCTTTTTTTACTGTGATTCTTCAAGGGTAATTGTGCTGGTATAGCAAACAATGCAATCGATTGAGGTGTCATTTTTTTTAAAAACTTCTTGTGTAGGCCACAGGACATCTCTTTCTTAGAAACGAACGGTTTTGTAAATGAAAGTACAGCAGATGGTCAAAGATGGTAATTTTCACTCCCTTTTCACTGCCAAAAAAAAACAGTGGCGCAACACCTAACGTTCGCTCTATGGAAAGTTTTTGGAATCAATTGTAATAGGAGCTATTTCTTGTTAAGCGGTAAGTACATCGAATGGATTTTCTATATAAAAAAATAAACAGACCAAAACATCACAATTTCAGTGATGTTTTCAAGCGGCAAAAGTATGTCAAAAACAGCTAGGATGTGGATCAAAGATCAGACTGTGCACGTTCTATGCAGTCGTGGGTTGATCTATAGTGTGCGCAAAAGGCAATCTTATCTTGGTCTTCAATGTCTATGAAAACAGCTTTACTTGTTGTTAACGCTCTTATAGTTCCCAGTAATACGTATAAACTCTAGTGTGTAGAGTTTTACACCAGAAAATTTGGCTTGAAACACGCGAAAAGGGGCATTCGGACATTTCCGTAAAATGTCGTCTCGGATCAGCCTGCGCAGTCCGCGCAGGCTTATCCGAGACGACACTTTACGACTACAGTAGATTTTGTGCCACAGTAGACTTGCTCAAAACAGAAAATTGCATAAAAACGGAGTGTCGTTTCGGATTAGCCTGCACAGACTGCGCAGGCTGATCCGAAACGACACTTTACGCAAATGTCCGACTGCCCCTTTCCGTGTGTTGCAGGCCATTAATAGAAAAAATCGGTAATAGTTGAGAACACTTAGACCAAATCTTTACTGCGTTGTATTGAAAACAACGGCGCTTTTCAGTTTAAGGCTATTTTAGGAAGAAGTCGAAGACTTAGGCCGAAATTTCAAACAAGAATATTTAAAAACAAAATCTTTTATTACCATTTTCAATGCAGGTTTTTTTTTTATATTTCTGTTCCAAGTGGTATTTAACGAGGAAGTAAGGGAAGCCTAGGTAAATACAAGAGGAGGGCAGGTACTGTTATTTTCCAACTCGACTCCACAAAGACGGGCCTGATCGGTTTTGCGGTATCAATGTAAGTAGAAATGTGATATGCTCTGTGAAAAGGAGGTTAATGCATCTTAAAGAAGTATCGACCAATGTCACCTTACGCAGTCCACGCAGACATGACCTGGGTCGAAACCTTTTAGTTTTGCCAAATTTTCTGCAAGTGAAAGGATCAGTCTACATCAGGATTGATCCGGTTGTTAGACAAAATTGATTTTATAGATCCATAATTATATGATGCCTGGCTTGGCATAATACATCACGGACATGCATTTAGCTCCCCTAGGCTAATTAGTTTCAGCTATTACCAAATACGACTTTAACCCTATACCAGGCAATCCCAAGTTTTAACGACACTGAGATAGAAGGCGTTTGAAAACATCGTGGCAAAGAAAGGGAATGCTAGTAATCAGCATTTTATCCTTTTCCTACACTGATTTCTGCCCCTACAAAGAAAAATCTTATCATTTGAATCATATTTAATGCTCGCAAACTGAACTGGTCTATTAAAACGTTACCGTCTAGTAACGGTGATGACTTTTGGAAACGTTAGAAAGTGTGTGAATTCATCAATAATTGGTTTTTTTTTGCCTAAAGCTCTTCATTTACTAGATGATAAAAAGAACAAATGCTTTTAACAATATCCGGCCCGCCCGGGTAGCTCAGTGGTTAGCGTATCCGACTCATAACCTGGTGGTGCGGGTAACCTCTGTTGCATGTGAGAAAGTAGTATGTGACTTTGAAAGAAGGTTGTGTTGGTACTGGTGCGAGGAAGCCAGGAAGACATGCGTAGGTACACTGACCGCCGTGTTATGACCTAAGCTGTTAAAATGGCATTAAACTCCAATACAAAGAAATCTAACGACATCCAAACCAACTGTGTAACTGGATTAGGTATTCTACAACCATTCTTGATAACATTCCATTTTCAGAATCCAATTTTTTAAGAAAGTAAAGCCTTTCCTTCGAATACCTTGTACTTTTTAGCGCTAAGAATAGTCTGGTTGTTTGATTGATTGATTGATTGTATGGTGTTAAACGCCGTTTTCAACATTATTTATATCGCGGCGGACAGTGCACCTATCCATGCTTTCCTGGAATCTCGTTTACCAGTACTCTGCACAATTTTCTTTCCAAGCCACCTGCTGCTTTCTCACATAATCATCGTCGAAACAATCCATCATCGCTGAACATTGTTTACGTAATGTTTTTTTTTTTATGGGAAAGCAGTTAGTGGCTTGAGAAAAAATATTCACCGGAAATACTGGTAAAAGAAACTCCATAAAAGCAAGAATAGGGTGCCCTGGCCGCTGAAAGATAACTGAAATATATTACTGAAAACAGCGTTTAGAGTTTCTAAATGGGTGGTGAATATTTTTCTTCAGAATAATACAATGCGAAGAGACAGATCCTAGTGTGACAGGAAATGAGTGCCGAGAAGGCAGAATGTATACACCTACAACCGTATGATACACTTGTGGAAACTGGTAATAAAGGGCATAAAATATCAATGGGGTTTGATTGGTTGATTAGTTTTCCACGCCATTTTCAACATTATTTCAGTTATTAAGCGGGGGCTAGCGCACCTATCAATACTTTGTTTTAGCTTCTTTTATCGGTGCTCTGCACAATATTCTTTCTAAGCCACCAGCTGCTTTCCCACATAACTGTTGTCGAACCAGTGGTCAGAAGGCGAGAGAGGAATGAATCCTGTCACAATGACTATCATCAATCCTCGGAAAGAAATTGGCCGAGCCGGGCATCGAACGCTTGTTCTCAAGTACAGTGCGCTACAGACTGAGCTACCGGGACTCAGCATTGAAGGGGGGAGAGGAAAGAGACATCAACAAAGAAAATATACGTAACAGTAACATGTACCAATTTGTAAATCTACCGAGGTGGAATTATTCCTCACTTAAAATTTAACCCTTTACCAACGACCCTAAAGAAGGCTTTTGAAAACATTGTAGGAAAAGGAGAAAATGCTGGTAACCAGCATTTTCTCCCTTTCCAACAATGTTTACTACCCTGTTTTCTACCCTGTCACAGACAAATCCGATCATGCAAGCTGCAAGTTATTTGTTGTATGCAAAAATAAAAGAAACACAGGATAATCCAAAATCTTTTACATAGCACTTTATTTCAGATGATGGTATAATGTTTCGAGACTCGACCATATTCATACAAGAAAGATACACTGGACTATAAACATGAAATGTGTACAATGACTGCATGTTTTCATAACATTTGTTCGTAAGAGCGGGGGATTAACGCAGCTCCCACTTTCAGTTAAAGAATAGGACCCTTAGGATTCTTCCAGTTCCATTGTTGTGCTGTCTATAGTGTGTCAGCTAAGTGGACCGTCTCAAAATTAAGACTTGTGCAGTCTGATCTTGATCTACAATGGTCGCAGTGGCAACTTTATTTGTGAAGGGTGCTTTAAGATTTAAAATAAGTAACTTTTTTGAGACAATTTGGTTTGTATTGGAGTTTAACGCCATTTTAAAAGCTTTGGTCATATCATGGCGGTCAGTGACGCACCCACGTGTTTCCTGGCTTTCTCACACCAGTACTAACACAACTTTCTTTCCAAAGCCACTGACTACTTTTCTCACATGCATCAGACGTGAGAGGCGAAAAATCGCCAGAAAGAAAGTTCACCGCAACCGGGTATCGAACCCGCAACCTCCAGGTCACGAGTCAGATACTCTAACCACTGAGCCACCCGGCCGGAAGATAATATGCCTCAAAACTGCACCTCTGTGTAAAGCTTGAAATCCAAATGATTTCAACTTGAAAAAATTTAGAATATGTCCCTTAATCTTTATCATAGGACAAAATATTATACTCTTCCTCATTGTGAGCATTGGCAGATGACAAGTGAAATGTAGCTAACAGGATGGAATCTGTTTGCAAACGTGTCAATAACAGTTTTGGAACAGGTGGAAATGCTAGTGAGCAGCATTTTTTCATTTTCCCAAAAGTTGCCAAAAAGTTTTTTTTTTTGTTTAAGGTCGTTAAAACAAAGGATTACGTTGTAAAAGATTTACTATTACAGAAAAAAGAAAAACATGATTTTTCAAAAAAGAACAAAATCACTGATGTTTCACAAAGGTAATTTCAAAGTGCACCTACAGTTCATAGCTCTAACACGAACTTATTTAAAAGTGACACCAAACTTGTTCAGTTTATTCATACACAGTCATTTCTACATACATTTCCAATAACACAAGTCTGGAAAGTAGAGGGTCCACTTGTTATTTCGTCTATCATTTTCCTTACATCATTGATCATGAATGAAACATGTGAACCATGCTCTGACAAGAAGGTGATGCATTATACCAAGTAAGTCATCACGTTATTATGGATCCAGAAAATCTGTTTTGTTGAAGAAACGGCTGAATCATGAGGAAGTATGGTCCTTGGACATGCAGAAAATTTAAACATAGCAAAAAGTTTTGACCCATGTCAGCCTGCACGATCTGTGAAGGCTGACATGGGTCGATACTGTTTCCAGATGAATTAATCCCCCTTTTCACAGAGCATGGCTCACATGTATATGTGAAGTGTGTGTGATGTGGTTCCAGATATTCATCAAAACAGCTATAACTCGTCATCATCACTATCATCTGATTCTTCTAGAGACTCCTACAAAATAAAAAGGAATATCGCACTTACTCTTTACTACACAATCCCCTGATCTATCAACCCTAAAGAAGAAAGCTTTTGAAAACATTGTGGAAAAAGGAGAAAATGCTGGTAACCACCATTTCTCCTTTGATACAGGATGAACAATTATACTTAACGAACCAACAAAACACCTGGCTTACCTTTTTCTAAACTGCATATGCAAGAAATTTGCGTAAGCAGTTTACGACGCTCTCTCACTATAATTGCGTATCGGCTTGCGTATGTACGGCGTATCGTGATAAGAAAGGAACGTCACGACAACGCCGCAGTAACATCATCTTCTGTAGCACAATCTCCTTGTACGCGGAGGTGCGACGTTTTTTTAAGTCTGCACTTAAAAATACTTATTATGTACATAGCAGCTCCAATACGTCATGCTTACGTCACACATACGGCGTAAAAGCGAAAACAATGCAGCAGTGACGCTGCAGAAACATAGCTCGAACACATTTCGTCACGGGAACGTGTTGGTAAACACGATACGTTTGACTTCTTTTGAACAAATGACAGCAACGAAGTGAGCATAGCCGTTTTCCATTGGTGACCGCTGTATTTACGCAACGGAAAGGCCGCACATAAGAAAGGAACGTTGTGCTAACGAAGCGGTTATGCCACGGCAGCGCGTCATATACCATGCTTACGCCTCAGTACGCCATACTTTACGTCCCTTGAACTCCATACAAACAAAGATACGCCACAGGAACACCACAGTCGTACATACGCCGTGTCTTTAATTTTTAACAAAATAAGCCTCAGTTCTTGGCGATTGACCCACATAAAGAAATTTTGTTGCATACGCCGCTCATACACAATAGTGAGAGAGTAGCGTTAGGTAAGCAAGCATCAAGTCTGAAAACAAATTTCACTTAACTGCATAACTTTACAATTTGAATAAATATTTGCATAACTTACATAGGCTTTATACATAGATCATGATGTTAAAAATGTTGGAAGATAACAATGTGATAAATGTTAAAACTTAATATCAATTCTTCTTTGTACGATTTTTTTTTTCCCTTAATACCTTCTAAGTACTTGCTTTCTTTTTCTGTATCTAGTTCATTTGCAAATGTGATAACCCTTTCCCTTATGAAAGCACCTTTTTCAGGCCTATGACAAAAACAGCCATGGTAAAAAACTATGTAAAAAGAAGAAACTGCTCAAAATGAGTAATTTCTTCATCTGCCATAATGTGCCTGTTGTTTTTGAACATGCACAGTTTCTGGGGTCAGCTTTCAATCTTCTTTTTGGCAGATCACTTTCAAATGAAGATGTGTAGTTTTCTCATATGCCATTAGGGGTTGAATGCAAAAATTCAAAAAATAAGAATTTGGTGGCAGAGGAATAAAACTGATTGAAAAAATGATATGCTATCTTAAAGAAACAGATCTGTTGTAGAAATGCCAGGATTACTCACCTTTGCATATTTTTCAGCTTCAATAAATACATTTTTAGGCACCAATTCATGCTTTCCATTTGTCACTGTGGAAGGAAAGATTACGGGGTAAGTACAATTTTAACATATGTGACACTCTCTATAAACAATAGTTACAATTAAACTCAATACAAAGGTAAAATAAAACTTTATATCTCATGTTTTCCTGTGGTCATTTGTACTGCAAGACAAACTAATCCATTGGCCATTTGTTTTTTAATTTGAAAACTGGCTATGTGCCTCCAAAATGGGCTAAAATTTTGCATATTTTATGGATACCAAGTATTAAGCCAAAAAATCAAAATTCTTTCAATGTATCCCTGCAAAGTAGCCCTTTGACCATAAAATCAATATACAAAATCAAGTAATTTTCCATTAGTGGCTTGCAGACATTTAAGCTCTGACATGCATTGGCATTTGAGATAAAAGAAATACAAGAGGACCATGATGGTCCTCTATCGCTCACCTGAGTACTAAGCAGTAAAAGTCTACAATGAAGATAAATACCAAATATTGAGGTTCAAGGCCAAATGATAATGAAACAAGAGTGGCAAATTGTAGCAAGATATGCCCATCCCACCGCCAGTTGTCGAGGAGGTATAATAATTGCAAAGGGCAGGTAATGCAACAAACATGTTTACCAAGTCTCAAGTCAATTTGACATGAGACTTCAAAGTTCCATTCCGGACAAGCAAGAAATACTGTAAAAATGAAGATCAAAGTGGAATTACTCAAAATCTGTGCTAGGTAGAGTTACTGTTCTTGCGCACAGTACTCGGTAATATTGCAACAAACATGCATACCAAGTTTGAAGTCGTTCTGACTTGAGATGACAAAGTTATACTCTGGACAAGCACTAAATGCTGTAAAAATGACGATCAAAGGGAAATAACTCAAAGACAGTGTGAGGTAGAGTTACAATTCTTGTGCACTGCACTTTCAAATATTGCAACAAATAAGCATACCATATTTCAAGTCATTCCTACTTAAGATGACAAAGTTTTGCTCCAGACAAGCAAGAAATGCTATAAAAATGAAGGTCAAAGGGGGAATAACTCAAAATTCGTGCTAGGAAGAGTTATGGTTTTTGTGCACTGCACTCCGTAATTTTTCAACAATCATGCATACCAAATTTGAAGATGTTCAGGCTAGAGATGACAAAGTTATATTCTGGACAAGCAGAAAATGCTGTAAAAATGACTATCAAAGGGAAATAACTCATAGACAGTACAAGGTAGAGTTATAGTTCTTTCACACCGCACTCCGTATTATTGCAACAAACACAAATGCCAAGTTTCAAGTCAATCGGACTGGAGATGACAAAGTTATGCTCCGGACAAAGAACTATTCTATAGAACTTTCTAATTCAAGGGCAAATAACCCCAGTTGTTCTGGTCCGATTAGACCCATAATTGAACTCATCCGATATCTTATGGTCGTAAGTATTTTGACCAAGTTTGATGCTGATTGGTTAAAAATTGTAGATGCCAGAGAGTAAACAAAGTCAAATATAGCAATTTTTCTTAGTTAAGGGCAAATAACTCCAGTTGTTCTGGTCTGATTAGACCCATAATCAAACTAATCCAAGATCTTATGGTCATATATATTTTGACCAAGTCTGGTGCTGATTGATGAAAAATTGTAGATGCTAGAGTATAAACAAAGTCAAATATAGCAACTTTTCTAATTCAAGGGCAAATAACTCCAGTCGTTCTGGTCCGATTAGACCCATTATCGAACTCATCTGAGATCTTATAGTCATATATATTTTGACCAAGTTTAATGCTGATTGGTGAAAAATTGTAGATGCTAGAGTGTAAACAAAGTCAAATATAGCAATTTTTCTTATTCAAGGGCCAATAACTCCAGTTGTTCTGGTCCGATTAGACCCATAATCAAACTCATCCGAGATCTTATGGTCATATATATTTTGACCAAGTTTGGTGCTGATTGGTTAATATTTGAAGATGCTGGAGTGTAAACAAAAAAATGTTAACAGATGGACGACTGACAGACGACGGATGGTTGACGGACGCCGACGGACGGTGAGTGATCACAATAGCTCATCCTGAGCACTTCATGCTCAGGTGAGCTAAAAAAGAGATATTAAATGAGTCTAGCCTTTGGCAAGCTTAATAACATTTTTTTGTAATTTAATAAAATTTTACCTCCAAAGCCAACAGATGTCAGATTTTTTTTATCACGTAAGTGTATAATACGAATATATTTCATTATGTGCGAAACATAGGTCTACATATACATGTACAAGTGTATTAAAATTTACATAAAGTCTATTTGTGTCTTTGATAGGTACATTACGGACAAAAAATAGTTCCGTAGGAACTCACATCTAATGATTTTGTTTTAAATCTAAAGATGATAAAACTTGCTCCTTTGTCACAATCACCAATTTTGACACTTGAGTTTCCCAAAGAACTCTTGGTCAGCAATGTGTTTCAAATGAGGCATATGATTACAGTGTTGACCAAATACAGCACTATTTGCTTGTCTCAAATGTATGTAGAAAAAGAAAATTTGTGATGGCTGTATTACACTAAAAACAAGGGTAGTTATGTGATAAAAACTTATCTAAAGTCATTGGTCATCTGCAATGTATATCAAAACAATCTAATAAAACCTTCAAAAAAAAAAAAAGAAAATCGTTAAGATACAAGTCATAAAAAGGAAATCATTAAACCATTAAATTATACATGTACGTTATTACCACACCCAATTTGAAAACCTAACCTGTGCAAGCATTTTGCACACTGAATCAAGACAATGAATGATGATAAGATTGATAATACTCACTCTCTCCGACCCAACTCAACTCCAACTCAAAGTTTTTATCCTTAACCTCATCATGAACAATATAAATGCTGAAAAGAGAACAAGGTAAAGCAAGTATTTCACTGTCCACAATTAACATGGTAGCTAGGCAAAAAAAAAGGTAACTACATGTACATATGAGGGCAATTACAATAAAGTCTTTACTTCTATGGTTGCTTTTGCAGCCACTTAAGGTTAAGATCAGACTGCACAAAATGTGAAGTCTGATTTGGGTCCTTGCCTCTAGAATGAAAAGCCAAGCTCCAGTTGCAGTCAGTAGCATACAGGACCATAGAACAGGGGATCACTGGTTCAGATCCCCAGCTTGGCCAGTTTCTTCCCTAGGATTGATGAAAGTCATCATGAAAGGATTCACTCCTCTCTCACAAATGATCGTTCGTCAAAGGTTATGTGGGAAAGGAACCAACGGCTTGGGAAGAAAACTGTGCAAAGCACTCTTAAAAGGAACTCCATGAAAGCATGGATATGTTCATGGGCTGCCAAAACACTGAAATAATGATAAAAATGTTTGAAACTAATGTACTCATAGGTCTAAATGTACTGATGGATACAAGTAAATGATAATTCTATTAAACTTACATTTTTGCAACCTCTTTAACTAAATCTGCACAGGGCATATCTTTCATCTATTAAAAATATGTAACAAAAATTAATCAATAACGATCCTCCAAGTTCAAAACAAAAACCATGACTTCCAATCTTTTATGAATAAATGAGCCATGGTCTGAGAAAAGGGGGTTTAATGCAACTGCAAATGATATAGACCAATGTCAGCCTGCACAGTCCTCAGCACAACCAAGTCAAAAATTATGGATCTGTAATTATATAATGACTTGCTTGGTATAATGCATGATGGAGATGCATTAAGCCCCCTTTTGCAAGAAAACTGCTCAAATGAAGTTCAGTTATTTTTAACAGATATATTACTATCTTGAAATACAAATCTTGGTAAATGTAACTGTTCATTAACAACCTATTTGATTCATCTATCTAGAAAACAAGTGCACAGTATGCTGGTGCCAAAGCTTAGCTACAGTTCCTTGATTTTCAACCAAAATTCCTGTTGAAACAGCCCAGCTAATATTCTATCTAATCCTACAAATCAAGATCAGGCTCCACATCCTGATCTGGGATCTACACTTTCTAATATTTTGCGAGATGTGCTAACGATTTTGACATTCTCACTGCTTACTCTCCCTATAGAATTTGGAATACCAGTTACTTTTTTTTAAGCATTCTATAAGATTACACTTTAAGCCTAGAGTGTAACATTATTTACTTTAGCAGACAGCCTAGATCAAGATCAGACTGCACAGAATGTTCAGCCTGATCTTGGATCTACAATGCCTGCTTACCCAAAGTCACATTCTGGAAATATCCATTTTTTTTTTCTTGTCTAGCAATCTGAAGGTGTTGCTTATAAACAATGTTAATATTCTGAAAGTAGACATATATCTAAGAATCTATTCTCCTTGCAAGTAAAGCATCAAACATTCTACAAATTAAAAAAAGATATTTGAAAACGTAAGTATATGTTTAACAAAAGAATATGACAAATATGCACAGTAGATTACTTACTTTTATTTTTTCAATTTCTGTTTTTGCTGCCTGCTTGGCTTTCCCTGTTGCACATCCCTGGTAACCCTATAAGAAAGTGAACACTGCAGACACCATTTTATTCAAACAGTCTATTTTTCAAAATGATTACAATTTTCATCAGATGCCATATTTGAAAGTTTTTCTTTCTCATCGATTTCTTTCATTTGTGTAATTACTGTAAAAACAAATGTTCAACATAATCATGCCATCACAAAAGGTGACTCAAGCCTTTATCAAACATTCCTATGTTTTAACGACCCCAGGAAATTAATACCTTTGAAAACACTGTTGGAAAAAGACAAGATGCTGGCAACCAGCATTTTCTACTATTCTAACAATGGTTTCTACAATTTCAAAGATATTTTTTATCATTTTAGCAACACTTGAAATGCAAATGCTTTGAATTTGGACTTGTCTGTAATTTTGGTAAAATTTGGTTCAAAGACAAGATGTAAAGTTCCAAAAACATTTCTTTTACAGTGGTATATGGCTTGCAACACGCGAAAAGAGGCATTCGGACATTTGCACAAAGTGTCGTTTGGGATCAGTCTGCGCAGGCTAATCCAAGACGACACTTTACGACTACATTAGATTTTGTGATACGGGAGACTTGCGCAAAACAGAAAATTACATAAAAACGGAGAGTGTCGTTTTGGATTAGCCTGCACGGACTGCGCAGGCTGATCCGAGACGACACTTTACACAAGTGTCCGAATGCCTTTTTTCACGTGTTGCAGGCCATATTTGAATTTCAGTTTAGATATAAAGACCCGAAGTTGGTAAAGTCCAGGCAGTTTTGCCAAGAATAAATAACAAAATACTGGACCATGCACATTTAATAAACTGTGCAGAAAACTTGAGATCAGATTGCACCTTCTGTGCAGGTTGATCTTTGATCTACATGTCTACAAATTCTCTGTTGGAACTATGACTTCGAAAAATCAGCGATTAAGAAACTTGGTTAACAATCTTCTATACTGGTTTTTAAAAAAAACCCTATGGTTTCTTAACCATCTACTTTTAACCATTGTTATTATCCATATCTAAGCCGTCTATTGATCTAAGCCATCTATTGCATCTATCATCATTCTATCAATATGGTTCGACTGTTTGAGCGGTGTTCTATGCCACTTCAAACAGTTTTTCAGAGTAAATCATAATTATGGCTAACTCTTATCGTGTGCGAACTTCACCAGCGCTACCACAACTTCCTGCTGTGCCATGTCCAAAAACACTTCCGCATGACCAGCGTAGCAATCAATCTCAGGATTTCCTGGGTCTGTATTTACAAAGCATTCTTCAGAACATTCCTAGTCTTATTCTCCAAGATTCTTTAAATTTGAAAGTAACATAACTCCTTATATGGTGTAAACTTGTTACTTTCAACTGTAAAAAATTTTAGAGAATAAGACAAAGAACGTTCTTGGAAATGGTTGGTGAGTACAGACCTACTGATTACAAATCCAGCGCCCTAAACAGTGAGCAACCCATCTATCAGAAAGGAAAGCAAGAAGTACTTACAAATGACACTCCAGATGGGTCAATACAGTAGAGTTGCGGTCCATCAGCATCATAAGAACCTAGTAAACAGCTGACACCAAATGGACGTACTGAACTGTAGAGTGTGTGGGCATGTACAAATAATGATACTCTGTCCGTAAGGTGCTGTAAAAAGAACAAATTATGGTACTTGAAACTCTTTAGCAGATTGTAAAAATCTTGGACTTTCCCAACTTGAAATAATTTGTTGAAGACGGCATCAAATGTGGATCAAACACTAGGATTTGTCTGTGAGAGGGAAGAAAACAATGTGGGTAACAGGGTTTGAATCCAAGAGGTCACTAGTTTAAACACCTTTTGACCAATTTCTTTCAGAGGATTAATGTTACAGGATTGCAACAGGAATTATTCCTCTCACACAGCTGATAGCTGTCTAAATGATGGTTATGTGGGGTAGCATCCTGGGGTTTACAAAAAATACTGCGCTAAGTACTGGTAAAAATAACTTTAGGAAAGCACCGATAGATGCAATGGCCGCTGCAATATAAATGTAAATTAAAAAAATATTGACAATGCTGTTACACACCATAAAAAGAAAGATCAATGATTCAAATGCACAATCCAAGTGCCATTTGTTCTAGGTTTTAGTTGGTTCTGAATTCAATCAGTACAGTAATGGATATTTTCATAAACTTTTTTTACATGTAAGTCTGGTATAGTTTCCTTCACTGCTTAGTTCCAAGTTGGTAAGTTTTACTGTGTAGATCCAGTTCAACTTGCTTGACTTTTTGTCAATGAATTTAAGAGTCCACTTACTTTAAGCGGGATGGGATTTCCATAATTTGCTCTGTAATTTGAAGCTTCCTCTTTTGATGTTTCAACAATTTGTCTGGCATCTGCTAGAAGCCCTGCTACAGCCTAGAAAAAGAACGAATAGGCAAATTGATTTCTATGTATAATGTGAATGAGCGTTTTTCTAAAAAAAACTCGAGAGTTCTCGTTGCAGCAAATTGCCGGTATAAACAATCAGAACACTGTTTTTCATGTTATGAACTGTGCTCTGTGGATAGGGGGTTCAATGCATCTGCCAAAAGTATCAATACTGATCCCGAGTCAATACGTTTTGCTACTGGTCGAATTCTAAGCATGTTAAAGGATGAGTTTAGCTCATGATTCAGCTGGTTGTTAGACAAAATTTATTTTACGAATCCACAAATATATGGTAACTTAGGGTCATTAACCCTTTACCAAATAATCCTATTTTTTTTCAACCCTGAGGAAAAATGCTTTTGAAAACTTTGTGGGAAATGCTTTTGAAAACATTGTTGGAAAAAGTTAAAATGCTTGTGACCAGTATTATCTCACCTTTTGACTCTTTTGAAGACAAGTCCCGTCATTTGAACCGCACGTGATTTGTCTCTTGTGAATGCTTTTGATTTGGCCACATCTGAATATGTCATCTGATAAAGAGTTAAAACATGGAACTGTTTGCTAAAGGGTTGACCTTTTATACCAAACAATTCTGTATTTTAACAACCGTAGGGAAGGAGGCTTTTGAAAGCATTGTGGAAAGGGGAGAAAATGCTGGTAACCAGCATTATCTCTTTTTTCCACCATGTTTTCTATCATATCTCATCAGTTGCACCACACTGAACTTGTCATCTGCAAATGCTTTCAATTTGGACTAGTATAAAATCTTATCTAGTAACAGGGTTGAAACACCTGGTGCCATATTCAGCAACCATTCCTAAAACCGTTCTTTGTCTTATTCTCCAAGGTTTTCCAAATTTGAAAGTAAAACAACTTCTGATTGGCTAAACCATATGGTTTAGCCAATCAGAAGTTGTTTTACTTTCAAAAGTGAATGTTCTTAAGAATGGTTGGTGAATACAGACACTGCACTGGCTTCTACTCACCATTCCTATATGCCTGTCTATGTTAAATATTCTTTTGTTTGCACCAATTTCATAAAGTTTTGATGTCACCAACTTTTCAACTCCAAACACCACACCATCTTTCCCTCTTATTCCAATCGCAGTTCTATCAAATAATGGAATGAAGTTTTTAAAACAATCAATACAAATTTTTTATTGTATCTGTACTTGTATAAATCTATATTCTTGATCATTAATCCTACTATCATGTAACTGTTTATCAGAGAATTTAATTTATTTTTTGTATTTTCATTTCATTTATACTCATAATAATTATTTAATTTTATAATTTATACTGATTATTTTCTGCAAACATGTATCTTTCATTATGTTTCGTAGACTAAATCTACAATCCACAATCATGCATGTATATAGTAACATCAGTATTGTTACTCTAAAAGCGCCGTTCACAACGTTAGTTACCTTTGCAGCCAGTGTAGACCAAGATCAGACCGCATAAAATAAGCAATCCGATCTTAGATATTCACGGTTTGCTTTGCGAAAGCATTATGGACACGAAGAACCCTGAAATGGCACCCATTTCAGTTTCACTGCCACAGTACAAAGGTATGTCGGGTTTATTTGGTACTCTAAGGGTTATTACACGTTTCAGACATTTCAGTTCAGAGATCAGACAGTGCATATTAGGCAGCCTGATCTTGATCTACCATGCCAAAACAAGCAACCAAGCCTTCTCAATTTTTCTGACGTATAACCTTTGTTGTCATAGGAAATAATTTGTAACTTGCAAATAAAGACAGGGGATTAACACTAATGACTACTGAAATTAAAGCCGAGCCCCGGTAGCTCAGTCAGTAGCATGCAGGACTTGAGAACACGGGGTCCAGGGTTCGATCCCTGGCTGCGACCCCTGGCTTGGCCAATTTCTTTCCAAGGATTGATGATAGTCACTGCGACAGGATTCATTCCTCTCCCACCGCTGACCACTGTTTCAACGATGATTATGTGGGAAAGCAGCCAGTGGCTTGGAAAGAAAATTGTGCGAAGTACTGGTAAAAGAAACTCCAGGAACGCATGGATAGGTGCACTGGCCGCCAAGATATAACTGAAATAATGCTGAAAATGGCGTTAAACACCATACAATCAATAAATCAACTGAAATTAAAATACAAATAGAAACTATGGTAACAGGATTTTCAATGCAAACATTTGCTTAAAAGAAAATAATGAGTTAACTAACCCACTGTTTTCCACAGCCTTCTGTGCGTATTCTACCTGGAACACTCTACCATCAGGTGAAAACTGAGATGCTGACAAATCATACTGAAAAAAAAGTAACATCAAAAGATCTAATTCAACTGGCTAGGAATAAAACATAAAAGCCTTGCTCTGTGAAAAGGGGGGCTTAATGCATCTGCGAAAAGTATCGACTCAGGTCAGCCTGCGCACTCAGCGCAGGCTGACCTGGGCCAAAACTTTTTGCTATTGGTCAATTTTCTGTATGTTCAAGGACCAGTTTACCTCATGATTCTGTCAGTTGTTAGACAAAATGTTTTTTATGGATCCAGGATCATGCGATGACTTGCTTGGTATCATGCATCACGGAGATGCATTAAGCGCCCTTTTGCCAGAGTATAGCTCTTTGATGCTGCTACAATGTTGATCTACTGGATTTACAGAAATATCTAGCTAAAGTTTTCGATGATTTATGGTAGTTTCAAGACAAGTTTGGTATAGTGGACTTATACAGTAGATCAATTGGAGGTTCTGGTAAAAAGATAAAGTATTACTAACTTGCACCATGATGATTTTCACACCCAATACCTGGTTTCCATCCATTCCTAATTTAACCTTCCACGTTTTGAGCATTAAGATAGTATTACTAAATTGGTCTTCTACTTTTTAGGACATAGTTTTATACATAAGAAAAAAAAAAAAAACAAAGCCAGGAATTGCATGTGGAAATTGTCATGGTGCATAAATAAAACACATTTACTATGTTACAGAAATCTCCCATCATATTTCTATGACACTCCAATTTTCCGAACTTCTGGGTTATAAAAACATCTGACACCAGTTTGTATTTGAGCTACACTGTCCACTTTGCAGAGACATTTTGGGCAAAAGCTATCCTGAACTAGTAATTATTTGGGACCTATCACTTAATTATATCTACTGATCTTTTTCCGCTCTGCATTAAAAAAAAGAAAAAAAAGAAAAATCAAAGCGTTGAGAATGCTGATGTGGCATTTGTCAAGGAAGCCACTGTGTAGATTTAATAATTTGAAAACAGGAGGGCCATGATGGCCCTGGATCGCTCACCTGAATCAATAGGCGAAATTCACTCCATGTGCTTAATTCAATTTCTGACCAATTGTCTGGTCAATTGAGCTTAAAATGTGGCCTCTGGAGCGTCCACAAGGAATTTCCTGAAGTTGACCTAGTGACCTAATTTATCACCCGATGTGACCCAATTTAGAACTCGTCAAAACATTTATCAAGACAAACAGTCTGAACAGTTTTCAAGTTAATTCAGCAATAAATGTGGCCTCTAGAGTGCCCACAAGGTATTTCTTAAATTTACCAAGTGACCTAGTTCATGATGCCAGGTGACCCAATTCCAAACTCACCCAATATTTCATCAAGACAAACATTCTGACCAATTTTCAAGTCAATTGAGCAAAAAATATGGCCTCTAGAGTGCCCACAAAGTATTAGTTTAATTTAACCTTGAGACCTAGTTTATGACCCAGGTGACCCAATTTTGAACTGACTGAACACCTTGTGCTCAGGTGGGCTAACAAACTTAGAACAGGTTCACTACATACCAAATAACAAAGCTCTATGCTTTCCAGTTTTAGAAAAGAAGAATTTTAAAGTTTTCCTTCTTTGTTCCTTTGTTCGAACTTGTGACCCCCAGGGCAGGGCCAGTTTTGACCCCAGCGGCATCATTGAACAAACTTGGTAGAGGTCCACTAGGAATTACTACATACCAAATATCAAAGCTCCACACCTTCCAGTTTTAGGGAAGAAGAAGTTTTCCTTCTTTGTTCCTATGTTCGAAATTGTGACCCCTGGGGCGGGGCCAGTTTTGACCCCAGGGGCATCATATGAACAAACTTGGTAGAGGTCCACTAGGAGATGCTAGATGCCAAATATCACAGCTCCATGCCTTCCAGTTTCAGAGAAGAAGAATTTTAAAGTTTTCTTTCTTTGTTCCTATGTTCAAACTTGTGACCCCCGGGGCGGGGCCAGTTTTAACCCCAGGGGCATCATATGAACAAACTTGGTACAGGTCCACTAGGAGATGCTACTTACCAAATATCAAAGCTCTACGCCTTCTAATGTCAGAGAAGAAGATTTTCAAAGATTTTGCTATTTTTTTCCTTTCTGTTGCCATAGCAACCAGAGTTAAAGGTGGAATTCAATCTCTTGAACAACTTTGGTAGAGCTTCACCCAAGGGACATCCCTGCCAAATTTCACCAAGATTGGCCCAGCGGTTTAGGAGGAGAAGATGTTTAAAGGAATTGTGGACAGACGGACAGATGGACGCCGGACAATGACCAATCACAATACCTCACCTTAGCACTTCGTGCTCAGGTGAGCTAAAAAAAAAAAGAGAAATATTATTTAAATATTAACTTGAAAATCAACCTCCTAAGCAAATTAATACGTCTCTTTGGTTAAAGGGAGATTACTGGTGCCTAAGTTTGCATTATTTGTGTATTGGTGGTCTCCCTTTGATCTTTCAAGAGGAGTCAGGAGTAACTTCCCTTGACGGAAGGATGCACGATGGGTTGAGAGAGAAGCCATGTAAATATATTGAATTCAATTAAGTTTATACCTGAATACTATGATTTTGAGATATCTTTGGCCGTCAGGACCTAATTCCCAACATTACAATAAAGTTTTCTTCCTGTAAATATTCATGCACAATCAAATAAGTAACGTGCAATCATGGGACGAACAAGCCCAGGGACGAACTGGTTTTGGAACGAACAACCCCGGAAGCAAAGCGGTCAGAAGACAAATTTTGTGCATATCATTGCGCCAATAGAAGGCTATGAAGAGGTGAAGCTATTTTTACTCAAAAAGAAGTATTTCCACGATTGATAGCCTTTTGCAGTTTATTTCAATACGCCATTTCCAATTATATATCTGCGTGCTATTGAAAAACTCATTTGTCTTGAAAAATTGAGTTTAATTGGGTTTACTTCCTTCGGTTTTGGACAAAATACCATACATGGTCTTCAAAATTCAATATTGAACATTTATTATTGATCTCATAGTGGCATTGTCTTTGACAAATGCCACAAAAAAAATATATCAATGCATTTTTAGATGACAAAAGCAACATTCTTTCTACTAGATTTTTTTACATTTGTCATTCGGTATCCAGTCATTTCGACACTTTTTGGTCATTTCGACCCCTATTTTGGTCATTTCGACACCCAATGAAATTTTTTTGCAAAAAAAGGTCAGTTCAACACCTGCTGATTTCAACCTTCAAAAATTAAGGAGAAAAAAAAGAGGTAGTTTGTTGTGCACTATGTTGCAGAAGGCAGTATAATGAAGGTTGCCTCCGTAGATCTTTGTTCTGAATTTACGAGGGGTTAAGTAAATGACAGGTTCTATAAAATGGACGTATACATGTCGATACCTTTTTATCTTGAATGTGTAAATTTCACAGTATTGCAATTCTTACAGTCACAAAGTGAAATTCGGTTCTAATGAAAGAAACCCTTTCAATCTACAATTACAAAACAATTTTTTTCCAAAAAGTAATATGAAATTATGCTTTTCAAAAAGATATTATAGTTGCAGACCAAAATTTAATACTACATGGGAAGAATTTGTCATTTTGGGGTAAAACACGGTCTGTTTGAGGTGAAATTCGGCCAGAAAATAAGCATGAAATTGTGCCTTTCAAAAATAAATTACAATTTCTACTCAAAAGTTTTGACTACAGCGTTAGAATTTATCATTTTGACGTGAAATTCGGTCTGTTTCAGGTGAAATACGGTGAAATTCGGTCATAAGTTAAAATCGGTTTTTCCATGGACCATTGGGCCTTTTTCTTTCAAAAACATATGAAAGACCTTTCCGCAATTCAATCTCTTTCAGGTCTCAACACCTTATACTTTGCATTTGAAAAATTCACTTGGTGGTCAGATAATACATTTTAAAGGTTGTATTTAGAATCATTTGTTTCAACAAGATGTGAAAGCAATGCTTTCTTGTGGGTGGGGTAATGTATCCCTGGTTTTATCGATGCAAGTATGTTTTGACATATCTAAATTTTGTCAGAGAAAGCTTGGAAAAATGATATACGTACGCCTGTTCCAATCGAACTCATCTTATTTAGTTTTCAAGGATTGTTTTATAATGAACAGAAAATGAAATTTCTCTCGAATCACTGCTATGTCATGCACATTAGTTTACAGAGTACACCGTTAACATAAATTTGCTGTGTACTTCTACAATTTACACTGTATACTATCTTCCAGAGTTTTCGTCCTTGTTAGGTCTATATCTAGAGCGAAATGTGCTTAACAAAATTAATATTTTGCCTTCATTGCATATCACTGTCTATATTGGTTGTATGAAATGACATGTATTTTCATATGAAATGTTCTGATAAGCATGATGATGATGCTTATTTCCGAACCAAAAACACGAAGTAAAACATATTAGTGTGACCGTTTGTGAAATGCTTTCATTTTTGGACGTATCTTGGGGAGCTATTCAGATTTTTTTAATGGTCTCACTAAACTTAAAAAATCGTTTATACTGCATTAAGTAGATAGCTGGCAAGTCACAAAGAAAGAAATACAGAAGTAACAAAACTATAGTTTTCATGGGACTTCCTTAAAGGGATGCGTAGCCTCTAATGCTATTTCTTTATTTCAGCCAGGGATCGTAAATTACATTTTACATACGATCCCTGTTTCAGGCAAGAGTTTTTCAAATGATTAATGCTACAGGTTTATTAGAAGTTTCTGTATCAAAGTCTGGATGATGACGTCATGAATATCGGATGTAATGAAGATAGACGAACCTACTGGTTGCAAGAATGGTTTTCCCTTTATCTATACACCCAAAATTGCATCTTTTACTAAATGTTATCATACAAATTATATAATTGCAAAGAAAAATGTAGATATTCATTAAACGGTTTTTTAAAACGAATTCTTATCTCCAAAAAGAGAACTTAATATGCTACTTGAAGGTAATTGTGTGATAATGGGTTGAGCTTTTGAACAGTTGACGCAACCATCGAACTATGTTCTACCAGTAGACCACAGGCACTGCCCCTCCCTCTCCAAAAAACCCCAAAACATCCCTATATGTTTATAACATGCAAGGAAAAAGATAAATTTGGCAGTATTTCCGTAATGGAAGACATAGCTTGTTAACGTAATATTCGCGCTAAAAGTTTGCAAAGGCTTGTGGGAATGTCAGATCACGGTTATCTTTGATTGATTGACGTCAAAAATGGTCTTATTAAAATAGACGAAATCCTGACATTTTAGTGAAGCAGACATCTTTCTTGATTCCCGGTTGAAGAATTTAGATGCTGACATCATACTCTTTATATTTGTCTCATTTTTCTATTAAAAAAAAAAAAAATGTGTCCTAACTGGGTTAAAATTAGACTACACCAAACATATTTTGGTCAACGCTTTTGAGAATCATATCCGAAAAACGAGTCGTATCCGAGTAAATGTCTACCGGTACGAAATGTGTATCCGGGGTCATAGTGCAAAGTGACAGGGATGCCGTTGTATCAGAACGTAAAGCACCAGAAACTCGTGTTCATTCTTTATTCCTTTGATTCAGGTCATTAAATACGTGTACCTATCGACTTTTGCCAAGCTATGCAGTGTCTAAGCAAGAAGGCAAGACTGGCCATTCTGCCCACGGCAAGACGGTCATTGCACGCCCCGTTTGCGAATGCAGTGGTGGCAACAGTGAAATCGACTCTTCTTTTCTCAACAACATCTTCTTCGAGGAAAGGTTGGCATAATCCCGGGAATTCCCACTATGGATTTCGCTTAGTAATTTCGAAGTGGAGGTACGAAATGAATTTTGAAATTATGAATACTCAGGTCTTGCGAATTCACTGTTTCAACATTCATTCCGTACATTTCTTGCATTATTCCCTCAAATTGCCAAGCAAAAATCCATGCTGGGTAGTTCTCGGGATATAGCTGAAAGGTTAATTTCATGTATTTCATATAGTATTCAGAAAATCTTGAAGTTATCCCTCAGAGCAGGGATCTTATATACATGTGTATATACGATCCCTGCTCAGAGCACCCAAGTTATCACATACGATGTTGTCTGGTAATCTTGCACACCTAAGCAAATGACCAGTTCAGTATGAAAGTAAAAGGAATTGCTAGATCCTCACAGCTATTTATCTATTTACAGAAATATTTCATCTAGATTATGACTCAAAATAGATATAAAAAGATGGGTAACAAAAAGATTCCCCGAACAACACAAACATTGAAGAAGTAAACACTAACCATAATTACAACTGTCCAGTGATCTTGCGCACTTATATTAAATAACGACACTGCAAAGGATTTCTGAAGTAATTGTGGTCCATACAAGGAATAATTGTAGAAAAGAAATAGTTACCCTCAATTTGGGCCTTTGATTCAGAACTTTGGCTGAGCCCCGGTAGCTCAGTTGGTAGCGTGCAAGACTTGAGAACACGGGGTCCAGGGTTCGATCCCTGGCTACGACCCCTGGCTCGGCCAATTTCTTTCCGAGGATTGATGATAGTCACTGCGACAGGATTCATTCCTCTCCCACCGCTGACCATTGTTTCGACGATGATTGTGGGAAAGCAGCCAGTGGCTTGGAAAGAAAATTGTGCGAAGTACTGGTAAAAGAGACTCCAGGAACACATGGTTAGGTGCACTGGCCGCCAAGATATAACTGAAATAATGCTGAAAACGGCGTTAAACACCATACAATCAATCAATCAATCAGAACTTTGACAAAATGGCAGCAAATAGGAAATGAATTTGTTATCTGATAAAGGTTGCATGTAAATAAAGAAAATAATGTTAAAACTGCTTTTTAATTATTAATATCTTATAAAGTTGTAAGATATGTATTAAATTGATATGTCTTTGTCATGAGACATGAATAACTCCTTTAATGTTGATAGATAAAAAGTGTTACAGCCAGCCTCATCAGGAATTGGGTCAAAGGGCGTGTTTATGAATAATTGGTCAGGATGATGTCATAGAAAACTTTTAGACACTCTCAGGTACAAAATTTAGCTAAAGTTACTTTCTGAAGGTTTCTCTGTCATTCCAAATTCCTATGATCTAAGAAACACTGCAGAATTGGGTAGAATTCATTATACAAACTCACAGAACAGGAATCTACAGAAGTGTGCAAGATTACCTGAGACTCAAAACTACAGGACACGACAGTATTGTCATAGTTGTTTTTGCAGCCAGTATACTGCAATATATGGATTAACTCTTTAATAAACAGCAAAATTCTGGACTCGACCAAATTCATAGCATTAGCAGATAACATATTCAGTGTAGCTAAAATGATGATTTCAGTCTATGATAGGGTAGAACACATTGTGGGAAAAGGAGAAAATGCTGGTTACTAGCATTTTCTCCTTTTCCCACAATGTTTTCAAAAGGCTTCTTCCTCAGGGTCATTAAAACTTGGGATTGTGTGGTAAAGACTTAAGATCAGAATGCACTTGTGGCTTACAGTCTGATATTTGAGTAGCCTAGAGCCCTAGACACTGTCCGTTTTATTCAGGCATATTGGACTAAAGCAACCTTAAGATGGTGATCACGAGTGTCTTGTTTCCAGATTCATTGAATGATGTTGCACATTGTGAATGGAACTTCGTTTTCAACATCATGTCAGTCCTATCATGGCAACAGCACACAATGTTTATGTATGTTCAGGGGTTCTTTACTTTTTCAGAGGGTGGCTCTGTTATTTTTTACTATTTTGTGCTTGCTTCTCTAGGGCAAGCAATACAATAACAATGGAGCTAGCACTGAATGGAGTAGGGCTTTCCCTTGAGTTTCTGATTTAGGGGTCATTTGACCCCCTTCAAATGAATAAAAGAAGGCATGATACATGTACATAGTAATTTTGGGAGTCAATTTGAAAATTTTGGGGTCAAAATTCAAAGAAACAGGGTATTATTGAAAACCCCCATGGGGAAAAGATTGAACTAGTACTAAGCTTCTGCAGTTGGGCTGGAAATTGCCTTTCCTAAGGAACACTTCAGTGGAAACCCATAGCTTCAGGTTAGGATGGATCCTTGTTGTCCAGGCTTTGCAGCTTACACCTTCATCACTGAGCCAAGAAGGGCACCTCTTGTTTCTGGAATGAAAATGTTTGTTTGGTTTAGCTATGGCCCAAAAGGGTGATGCAGTTGTAATTTACACCAGATTCCCTATTGTAATAAGGGTCTTTTCAGGTAAAGAGTAAATTAAAAAATAGTTAGGATGATGTTCTATCTCTTTACCAATTAACAAAATTTTTGACTTGTCCAAATCGAAAGCGTTTGCAGATGACAAACCAGTTCAAACATGGATATTTGTTTGTAAAAGGATAGAAAACCCTTTTGGGAAAGGAGAAAATGCTGAATAACAGCATTTTCTCCGTTTTTCAAAATATTTTCAAAAGTCTTCTACTTGGCAATTTGCCGGAATACTCCAGATTGTATAGTAAAGGGTCAATATGTACCGGTATCATTCAGAAAACTTTCATTGTTCTTAGTCGAATATCGAAAGTAAGTTCTTTTACCTATAATATTTTACAGATAAGAAGCTTTTCACCCCAGGTCCTTTGGGAACTTCGCCTACAGTAAAGGAAGCAATGCTCAGAGATCTTGGATCAAGAGACGTAGAATTTCTTCAACTCATCAAATATATCCGATCAAAACTGGTTGAGATTGCTGGTAAATCTTTGTTCAGTAACTGTTAAGAGAGGACTAAAGAAATTTTTATCATGTAAACTTGAATTTTTTTTGTTGTTCATCTCTGCATACCAGTAGAGTTTTCAAAGCATATCTAGGTAACATGATCTCATTACATATGACATGCACTTTTGCCATCTAAAAATTCTTCCATTTGGAGTGGTGTACATTTTTTTCCCTGAGCTCAGTAGCAAAGTCAGTAGCATACATGATTTAAATCAGGGGGTCGCTGGTTCAAATCCTTAGATCAATGAATTTCTTTCCAAGGACTGATGATAGATATTGTGACAGGATTTATTCCTCTCTCACCGCTGATCATTGTTTCACATATAGGCTATGTGGGAAAGCAGCCAATGGCTTGAGAAGAATTTCGTGCTAAGTACTGGTAAAAGAAATCTCCAGAAAAGAATGAATAGGTGCACTGGCTGCCAGGAACTGAAATAATGAACAACACCATTCTATTCAAACCAGACAAAACCAAACAAGTTTTTCCTGAATTAGTTTATCGACCTTGAGGAAAAAGCCTTATGAAAACATTTAACCCTTTTAGCGACGCCGGGAAAGAAGCTTTTTGAAAACATTGTGAGAAAAGGAGAAAATGCTGGTAACCAGCATTTTCTCCTTTTCCCACAATGTTTTCTACCCTATCAAAGAAAAATCACACCATTTCAGCTACATTGAAATTGTCGTCTGCAAATGCTTTTAATTTGGACAAGTGTAAGATTTTTGAAAACATTGTGGGAAAAGGAGAAAATGCTGGTAACCAGCATTTTCTCCTTTTCCCACATTGTTTTCTACCATATCAAAGAAAAAGTACACCATTTCAACCACATTGAAATTGTCGGTCTGCAAATGCTTTTAATTTGGACAAGTGTAAGATTTTGTCGTCTGGTAAAGGGTTGAGGAGAAAATAAGCAGCATTTTCTCCTTTTCCTTAATGTTTTCTACCGTTTCTCAGCCACATTTCATTTGTAGTCTACACATGCTTTGAATTTGGACGTGTGTAGTATTTTTGCCTGATAAAGAGTTAATTTACATTCTGTGACAGTTCTAATCTTTCAAATGAAATTCAAAATCAAACCCTGTAATGTTGTAGGTGTTTCACCGACTGAGTGGACTGCAGTGCCAATGCAGGGAAGTGGATCATTTGCCATTGAGTCATTTTTCCAAACCACTGTACCAAGAACCGGTGGAAAGGTATAGCTAGTCTTTTTAGCTTTAAAAGTTAAAATGGCACTATAAACTGGAAGTCTTAGTGTGCTAAATTCTCTCAGTGCCCAATATTTAAATTTGACCTCTTTGGACAGCTACAAATACAATGCACTGAACCTCAGAACATCAAGGTATGTATTCACAAACCATTCCTAAGAAGGTTCTCAGTCTTGTTCTCCAGAATATTCTAAATTTGAAAGGAGTCGTGTTAATTTCAAGTTTAGAAAATCTTGGAGACTAAAAATGTTCTTGAGAATGGTTGGTGAATACGGAACCAGATTGCATATTCCTTGCGGAGTGACCTGGATCTATGCTATCATCAAAAGCTCATGTTTTGCCAATGGGACTGAAAGGATTAAACAAAAAAGACAACATTTTTCTGGATGATATTACCCTAGAACAATAAATATCACTACAGTTGCGGCCATTATGGACATTAGGAGAATCAGTTCCATTTACTTAGTTGCCTAAGAAGGGATTTAATCAAGGGTTGTAAAAGACAAGCACTTGCAATGAACACACTCGTCAAGAAATCAGCTGCTCAGATATGGCAACATTTCCAAACTTGAATATGTAACTTTCAGCACTAGTTGTGTAAAATTGGCCTCTTTGGGCAGCTAAAAATACAGTGCACCAAAATTCAGACCAATATTTATGTTTTGCCAGACAAGCAATTGACAGGGATCCAGCCAGGCTGCAAATTCTGTGCAGTGAGACCTTGATCTGTGCTGTCTGCAAACATCCCTGCACAGTTTCCCAGTGGTGTTAAAAGGTGTAATGTTGTTAATAGACCTAAAGTATACAAAATTTAGAAAAAGTAAAGGAACTTCAATTTTTATGCACTTTTGCAAACAATATTTCTTTGTACTGGTTGAGCTTATAAGCTGTGTGTATAGGGAGATAGAAGCATTGACGCTAATTTAAACTCTTCCTTCTTTTTATGACAAAATATCCTTAGCTACATGTATGTACAAGTACATGTTCTACTAAAAAAAGAAACTATGTATTTACCAGTGCCAGAAGGTAGACATTAGTACTTCTACAACCTTGCAGGTTCTTGTTCTAGAAGGGGGTGCCTATGGGAAACGTCTGGGTAAAATCTGTGAAGTGATGGGTGTGGATCACCATGTAGAATCTTTCCCAGAAAATGACTGTGTTGATCCTACAAGGGTGAAGAAATTACTACAGAAAGATGGCACCTTTACAACATTGGCGGTTGTTCACAGTGAAACTAGCTCAGGTGTCATAAATCCCGTCTCAGAGATTGGAACAGTTGTCAAAGAAATTCTACCTGGTAAGTAAAGCCTTAAACCTTTATCAAACAATCTCACATTTTGGCAACCCTTAGGAGGAAGTCTTTTTCAAACATTGTGAGAAAAGGGAAAAATGCTGGTAATCAGCATTTTTACCTTTTCCCTCAAAGTTTTCTTCTCTTCCAGAGACAAATTTCATGATATGAACCACATTTGATCTGCTATCTGCAAATGCTTACAATTTAGACCACTCAAAAATTTTGTTGTTTGGTAAAGAGTTAACCATTTCCCTTATAACAATTTTTAGATTTGATATTCATTGGAACCTGCGGCAGAGAAATTCATAATTGGTACACTGAGTACAAGTTCTCTTATAGGGTTGAATGGATTCTGGAAAAGGGAGAAGTTTATTAGTGTAAGCAATTTATCCTTTTTACTCAGTGTTTTTGACTATTTTCCAACCAGCAAAATTATAGCCTTGTCCATATTGAATGCATTTGCAGGCAACAAATGAAAAGTGGCCGAAATGATGGGATTGGTCCATGAAAGTTAGAAGTTAAGGTGGGGAAAAGGAAAAAAATGCTGGTTACTAGCACATTCTCCTATATCCACAATGTTTTCAAAAGCTGTCTTTGTCAGTGTCTTTGGAACTCGGGATTTTAAATTTTTTACTGAAAAAGAAACTGGAACTAAGTGATGATACTTGCATGCTGTGCTCTTGTTTCAGACTGTGATTATTTTGTTGATGCCATGAGTAGTTTTGGTGCTATTCCACTGGATCTTGAAGATGCCAGAGTAGATTACCTGGTCAGCTCTGTTAACAAGTGTCTTGAGGGTGTCCCAGGATTTTCTTACATCATTGCAAGACTTAGTAGATTTAACAATTGTAAAGGTAAGAAAAATCATGTATCTTTTTCTCAACGGTTACATGTGTAAAATGATGATTCTGAGGGAATGAATTCAACTCGGCAAGATCCCAGACAACAAAATTTTAGACCCTCCCATAATGAATTTATTAGCAGGCAACAAACGTTTTGTGGATCAAATGATGAATTTGTCTTTGAAAGAATAAAAAATATTGGGAAAAAGAAAAAATGGTTACCAGTATTTTCTTTTTCCCCACAAGGTTTTCAGAAGGCTACATCTCCAGGATCATTCAAATACGAATTTGTTTCAGAAAAGGTTAATTGATCCTTTGGAGTCATAATTATACTAGTTTTGGTTACTTTTTTTTTAATAGACTACATACACTGATACTGTGAACTCATTTGTTATTCACTTATATTTGAATTCTTGAGACTTTGTTTTGTTTATTGTATGTATGTAATGTTTTTTACGGTGAATTATATCTAGTGATATGTAAAAAAATAATCCTGTAATGAAACAGAGGAGATGCATCTTAATTACTGTATATGTTTAACAAGTATAAGAAATGTGTGCTTGATCTAAAAGCCAGTGAAAGTTGTCAGAAAAAGGTTGAAATTTCATTTTTTTTTTTATTTGCCAAATGAATTGAATTTAGTGTAAAATGTTTGTTATCAGAGTGCATAGTCAATATGCTAGGACCTTGGGTAATGTTGTGAGATAATTAGCCACAGTAAGCATTTTGGATGAAATTGATATTGCAGGCAACTCCAGAAGTTTGACACTGGATGCTTATGACCAGTATGTCAACATGGAAAAGACCAATCAATTCAGGTTTACTCCACCCACCCACACCATGTTAGCTTTTGCTAAAGCTATTCAGGAGTTTGAAGAAGAAGGAGGAGTTTCTGCCAGAGCAAACAGGTATTTCTTTATATCAGTGGATAGGTAGGGAGTGAGAAATAGTGCTTTATGAGCATTCTAACCTTAGGGATTCTGGGTTAACTCTTTACCACACAAGGAAAATGTAGACTTGTCCAAATTGAAAGCATTTGCAGACATAATTTGCGAATGTGATTCAAATAATGGAATTTGTATTTAAAAGGGTAGAAAACATTGTGGAAAAAGGAGAAAATGCTGGTTACCAGTATTTTCTCCTTTTCTCACAAAGTTTTCCAAAGGCTTCATCCTCAGGGTCGTTGGAATTACAGATATCATTGTGTAATTAATGGTCATGTATCGAGGAAACAGTTGAAGAGAATTATCAAAGTGAGTTGTAGATCTTGTTCTATAGATTATGGTGGTTTTAACCCTGTACCACAGGATCCTGAGTTTTATTGACCCTGAAAGAGAAGAATTTTGAAAACATTCGGGAAAAAGAGAAAATGCTGATAACCAGTGATTTTGTTTTTTTCTATGAATTTTTTTGAGGCACTTTCCCACCGGCTCTGTGAAAAAGGAGTTTGACCAGGGAGTTAACCCTTTACCATAAAATCCCGACTTTTAATGATTCTGAGAAAAAAAGGTTTTGAAACCATTGTGTGAAAAGGAGAAAATGCTGGTAACCAGCATTTTATCTTTTTTCAACAATGTTTTCTACCCTGTGAAAGACAAAGTTAATGTTTTGAGTGAATTTGTCATCTGTAACTTCAACTTGGACAAGACTAAAATTTTGTCGTCTGGTAAAGAGTTAAACAAAGTTAAAGAAATACAAGATGGCAATTAGAGCAAGATATTGGTGAATACCAGTAGAGTATGGGTAGAATTTAGTAATTTTTGTCTTCTAACAGGGAAACAGAATGACTCTTTACTAGCTTTATGTAGTATACAGGTCTATTACACAGACAGATATAAATGTATTTCTTATGTATGTATAAGGGGACACTTACACTGTCTTGCTATAGAGCTAGCTTTGGTAGCCTTGTTAGAGCGTTCGCCTTGGGACCTAGTGGTCCTGGGTTCAATCCCCACCTTAGGAGGTTATCTGTCAGGTTCAGTATTTACCAACCATTCTTAAGAATATTCTTTGTCGAATTCTCAAGAATTTTCTAGATTTGAAAGTTACCCAACTTCTGATTAGCTAAACCATTTGGTTTGGCCAATCAGAAATTAGGTTATTTTCAAATCTAGAACAGTCTTCAGCATAAGACTTAGGATATCTTTAAGAACAGTTGGTGAATGTGGACCCTGAAGTGTTACATTGGCGCCCACTGTAAAAAACCCACTTAGTTGAGAATTAGAGTAACAGTGCTTGAAGGTTTCATGGATGAAGCTTCATAATGGCAGGGGAGTATGTAGTATACTGGTCTATCCCTAAGATAGAAAGTAATGTATAGCTTGTGTTTGTATAAGGACTTATACTGCCTTGCTATAGAGCTAGCTTTTGTAGCGACGTGGTAGAGCATTTGCCTTGGAACCTAGACGTTCCTGGGTTCAGTCCCCACCTAGGGATGCTATTTGTAAGAACTGTTACATTAGCCCTTTACCAAGCAATGTTTAAAGACCCTGAGAAAAAAGCTTAAGAAAACAATGGTGGTGACCAGCATTTTCTTCCAATCTTAAAATGCTTTCTACCTTTTTTAAAGATTAAGTCGATCATTTGAACCCCTTTTGTTTAATTTTGCTGTCTAGTAAAGATTTAGAAATACATGTAATTTACTGAAAAATATTTTTTTTTCCCCCATTTATGACAGATACATGAAGAACAGGGCTGTTTTGAAAGCTGGAATGAAAGAGATGGGCTTTAAAGAGTTCTTGGATTCAAGTCATGAGGGCTATATTATCACTTCATTTCACTTTCCAAAAGATAAAAACTTTACCTTTGAAGAGTTTTATAAGAGACTAAATGAAAAAGGTAGGTAATTTTTTCTTAAGTATAAATTTTGTAAAGATTTAGACAGGGTGCCATGTATTGGAAAATCTATTAACCCCATACCACACAATCTGGACTTTTAACAAACTTTATGAAGGAGACCATTAAAAACATTTTGGGAAAAAAGGAGAAAATGCTGGTAACCAGCATTTTCTCCTTTTCCTACAGTGTTTTTTACCTGTTCAAAGCCAAATCATGAAATGTCATCATTTGAGCGATGTTTAGTTTTTCCACTGCAGATGATTTCCATGTGGATGAGCCTAAAGTTTTGTCGTGTGATAAAGAAATTATAGACTTTTCAAAGTTCAAAGCATCTGCATGCAACCAAATAAATGTGATTAAAAATTTAAAACTTGTGTTTGGTAGGGTAAAGACATTGTGAGAAATGGAGAGAATAATGATTACCAGCAATTTCTTTTTTTCCCACAGTGTATTTCTCTTTCAGACGCAAACTCTGTCATCTGAGCTACATTTAACTTGTCACGTGCAAATGCTTTCAATTTAACCCTTTACCAAACAATCCCTTGTTTTAACGACCCTGAGATAGAAGCCTTTTGAAAACATCGTGGGAAAAGGAGAAAATGCTGGTAACCAGCATTTTCTCCTTTTCCCACAGTGTTTTCTATTCTTCTAAAGTCATTTTCACTTTTTGAGTCACGTTTATTTTGTCGTCTGCAAGTGCTTTCAATTTGAACCAGTCTTAAATTTTGTTGTTTGGTAAAGAGTTAAACCAGTTCAAATAAAATTTTGTTGTAGGTAAAAAGTTAACACAAAGGTAGATCTATATAGAATCATTAAAAGCAGTTTTAGTTTGATTAACTCTGTACCGCACAACAAAATTTTAGACTGGTCTAGATTGAAAGCATTTGCAGACAACAAATTAAATGTCCCTAAAATAAATGAATTTGTTTCTGAAAGTTTAGAAAACATTGTGGGAAAAGGAGAAAATACTGGTTACCAGCATTTTCTCCTTTTCCCATAATGTTTTCAAAAAACTTTTTCTTCAGGGTCGTTAAAACCAGGGATTGTTTGCTAAAGAGTTAAGGGTAGAATCTACAAAAGTTTTATGCATGTTATGGCCAGTTTCCAGTTTTATTTAGGAGTCTTAAGTGACTTGGTGGTAAAATGTAGGACTCCCAACCTGGAGGCCCTGGGTATGAGCCTTTCTGGAAGTACTTGGTTTTTCAAGGGAGTGTCCTTACTAGCCTAGCCTTGTTGAAACCTAGGAAATATATGAATATGTTGGCTGTCACCATGATATGACTGAAATGATGTTGTAAGCTGTATAAAACACCATTCAACCAACCAACCAACAAATTTCATTTATTGTAGGGTTGAGGGCATCTGTCTTGTACTTATATTTTTATATAGTCTAGTTAAACACATAATAATTGAGCTATGCTCTGGCAAAAGGGGGTTTAATGCATCTGTGATGCATCGTACCAAGCCAGTCATCACATATTCATGGTTCCATAAAATCCATTTCTTCTAACAATGGGCATTACCAAACAACAACATTTTAGATTTGTCAAAGTTGAAAACATTTGCAGATGACGAGATAAATGTGACTCCAAAAAACGGAAATATGTTTTTTGGAAGGGTATAAAACATTGTAAAACACTAAGGGGAATAAATAAAATGCTGGTTTCCACAATTTTTTTAAAAGACCACTTTTCCAGGGCTTTAAGGTAGTAGACCCGTAAAGGAAAACAGCTATTTCCACTATAATATTATCCTACAAAATTTGCTATGATTAAAAATGAGTATTATTTTACTACTTTAACCGAGCCACATTTTCATTTTTTTCCTTCTTAGAATTATAATTTATAAATCTAAAACCACTATAATCTTATAACAAAGGCAGATAATAATTACCTCCGTTTTCAGGAAACTAACAAAAGTATCAACAAATAATTTCAAGATAGACATCAAAGGAATTTCTGGTCGGTTAAAAATGTGCAAAAGTATTATATCAGTATAAATCCTTATTTATCAACTAACAAGAAATTTTATTCCATGTTGTACTAGAAGCATTTGGGGTCTTTTGCCTTAAAAACTGGAAATTATGTGGTGAAGAGATATGAGGTAGAATTGTCGAAAAATTAACCAAAGCAGAGCAAATTCCTCACCATTTTTTAATGTCTCCTATGTCTAGTATATAATATCAACAAGGAATGAATAAATATTGATTACAGCTTCAAATGTAAGATAATTGCAGTTTAGTCTTAGAAGTTGAAATCGTATCAAATTACCCCACCCGCTTTTCTCAATCGTATAGTATTGAAGACATGGCCGCTGTTTCTACATGTAATACTTCACAAAATGAAAGCCAATGCATAGTAGTATAAATCTGCAAATTTTGACAAAAATCTATCCTAGCCCAGAAAAGGCCCTCATGGACATCCGTCCTTTCTTTTTTGGTAAGAATACTCCTTGTAATATCAGGCAGTGCTGATCCAATATGAGATTGCATGGAATGTGTACATTTTGCAAATCCTTAGAATGCTCTAGGTTGACTCTTTACTAAACAACAAAATAAATACTCATCAAAATTGAAAGCTTTGCAGGTCTGAAGACTTTAAATCTAGAAATAAGACCCAAGTACACACAGTGTTAAGGTTGATTTTGTGCCGAATATCTTGAAAAGCAGACAGTGTAGATAAAAGATCAGACTGCACAAAATGTGCAGTCTGATCTTTGATCATCACTGCCTGAAATAGCAACTAAAGTTGTGAAAGGGTCTAATAAGACCCTGTATTAACCTAGGTGTGTGCCGAGCCCCGGTAGCTCAGTCGGTAGCTTGCAGAACTTCAGAAAAGGGGGTCGTAGGTTCGATCCCTGGCTCGGCCAATCTCCTTCCGAGGATTGATGATAGTCATTGCGACAGATTCATTCCTCCCCCACCCCTGATCATTGTTTCGCCGATGGTTATGTTGAAAAGCAGCCAGTTGCTTGGAAAGAAAATTGTGCGGAGTATTGGTAAAAGAGACGCCAGGAAAGCATGGATAGGTGGACTGGCCGCCTCGATATAACTGAAATAATGTTGAAAACGGCGTTAAACACCATACTATCAATCAATCAAGCAATCTACGTGTGAGTATGCCTGGAGTTGCCTTAGAAATAAGCCCATAGAGCTCCGAAAAAGGTCTACAATAGATCTATCAGTCTAGAAACAGGGACCTACAAAGTGCAATATTAAGATTGTTTATATTCAGATATCTCGTCATAGCGGACGATGTAAATCAAAGACCAGACTGCGGGTTTTGTGAGGTCTGATCTACATACTGGCTTGCCGCTTTTAAAAGCGACTACAGTTGTGAAAAGCACATTTAGGCTAAAGGGTTTCTCTTGTTTCGGAATAAATCGGAAAGTATTAGTGACTATTGATTGCGAGACTGTTGTCGTGTGAATTAGGGTCAATCCGGGTAAATACGAACGATTTTTACACAGCTCACTTCGCTAGTCAACTACTCTCACAGTTTGAAAGCCATGACCCCTAAAACCTATGTGTTAATAACTCAAGACTTTCTTCTTTGATATTTTCACTAGACTGTATAGTTTACTCCGTCCAAGATATTGCGAAAATGCATTTGAAGTTACTTAGTCAAATCCGGTTAAATACATAGGGGTCCGTAGTTTGATTCCTGCCACCCATAGACTATATATTATAAACAAGGGATTTAACTGTATGCAGTCCGTTACTCACCCCCGGTTACAAAAAACAACGTATCTTTTCTACCCCATCAGTTATTCTCCTATTTTTTTCTACAGCTGAGAGCTAAAACATTTTTGTACCAGAAAAACACAACTGTTTGTCAGTGGCTAATGCAGTCTGGCTGATACATTCGCTCGAACTTGTAAACTCGCTCAAAAATCTTCGCCATTGACACGGGTTCGTACATCCGATTTCAAGATATAAAATGCACTTTAGATCCAATGAAACGCAGCATTAGCGGCACCCACCCTTTAAACATGTTTAAAAATACTACTGACCTATAGTCTTTATCTTCAATAACGACGAAACGCCTCAGAATTCGTTGAATTTGTGATCCACGTTCTTATTTCGAACAGCTGCAGCCATCTTCTGTCATGTGACATTGTTTGGAACGAGAAATTTCATCGGTTGATATGTACTAACAGTCGTGAATTCAACCAATGAAATTTCGTACAGCTGCTCACACCTTTTTGTCACGTGACAGTACGGTGACACTGTTTGGAACGAGAAATTTCATTGGTTTATATGCGCGAACGTCAGTATCGAATGTACGAACCCGTGTCAATGGCGAAGATTTTTGAGCGAGTTTACAAGTTCGAGCGAATGTATCAGCCAGACTGCATTAGCCACTGACAAACAGTTGTGTTTTTCTGGTACAAAAATGTTTTAGCTCTCAGCTGTAGAAAAAATTAGGAGAATAACTGATGGGGTAGAAAAGATACGATGTTTTTTTTTGTAACCGGGGGCGAGTAACAGGCTGCATACAGTTAAATCCCTTGTTTTAGTCTATGGGTGACAGGAGTCAAACTACGGACCCCTATGGTTAAATACGGACATGTGGGGTGAAGTACGGACACAGACTGGAAAATTACGGACACCTGACTTTAAATGGGTGAAATACGGAATTGCTTGGTACAACCTATTTCTTCTTTCGCCATTATGTTTTCAAAAGAATAATACTGCCAAAACCCAATAAAACAATGGATTGGGTGTGGCCTAAACGGATAATAATAGCAATATAGATCTAACACGACCTGCACAAAGACAGGATAACAGGTACAAACTGCAGTGAAATGAAAGATCATTCCTTTAGGCTAAATATCGGTAGGCCTAGTGCTCAATGTGTTCATTTTCGGAATAGTATCGGATTCTACTTTATTATCCAAATTGCCCGACTCTAGATCGTGTCCCATCTGGAGCTATCAATTAACCCTATAGATATCCTCCTTTTCAAATATTTGATAAAAATGAATTCTGTAGCACAGAAGATACATTTTTTTGTAAGTGTCCGTAATTTTACAGTTGGTTAAAACGACTGGTTTAATACGGACACTTGTCTTTTTCTTCTTTATTTCTCCTAATGTGTATTTTGCCATTATTTTGATGATTTCTTACTTTTCTTCAATCATTTGTCTTAGCTTTGAAGCACCTTTGCGTTTTAGTGTAAAATTTCTATGATTCGTGAAAGCGTTCAAGTACCTGTCGGAGTTGTAGAGCAAAACTTTAAATTCAAGCAAGGTTGAGAAAGGGCGCATCACGTGTGACCTTAAATTTGCTTGCATCATCACATAAAATTAATCGTCATCAAAAATAGCACACTGACACAGACATGAGATGGGAGTGCTATAAATAGATTGTAGCAGGGATATTGGGAGTTAAAATACGCTCGTGGATTTTCCGAAATGTAGCGTGTGTCCGTAAGTTTACCTCTGTCCGTATTTACCCGGATTGACCCTACAAAACAAATGAAAGGTGGCAAATGAAGAAATTGTTCATAGTGAGCAATCTCTCTTTTCGCCGCGATATCTTCAGAAGTCTGATGCAGTATCTAAATAATTTCTCGGAGAAGTAATGAGATAAATGAATTGATGAAAGGATAAAAATGCACATAAGTGTGGAAATACATGAAAAAGGGAGGTAATTGATCTTTTACTCATAACGACGATTCACTGAATACAGAAAACCACTCAGGGCTCTCTTCTTATATCTTTTATTAAGTCCTGCTTATTGTCATACACACTGTTATTTTCTGTCAAAAATGAAACATAATTCAGTTGAAATTTAGCTGTGTTTTAACCTGATTAAGTCTTGGATATACAATTTATAAAAACCAAAAGAACCACCGCTATGTTATTATCAACTAGGCGGGGTATCAGGAGGATCCCGGTACAGACACTTGATGCCCGCTCAAGCATATGAAGCCAACCGCTTCCAGTTGAGGAGCATTGCAGGGGCAAGTGAGATCATACACTCGCCCTAAAAATACAGAAAAGCCTTCGTCTCTGTGGTTGACAAATTTGGACTGATTGATAGAAAGGTGTTTTACAAAGCTTTTAACGTTATTTTAGTTTCACCAGTTTCAGGCTGGGGCTCCAAAAAGTCATGCCCAAGGATACTCCCACAAAAAATTCCAGTGAGACTTAAACTGAGGGCCACCAGGTTACAAGTCCTTGACTTTACCATTCAGCCATGCAGAACCTTGAGAACTTTGGAGCACCATCTTGTGGAGACTCCTGGGTTTCAAACCGTACAAGTATCTTACCGACAGAGCTACATGTACCTAATTTTGCAGCTCTGTTAGTACCATACATGTGCATGGCTGGTAATCTAGGGGCCTTCAATTTGAACCAAAACTGGGCCAAATGCTTGTCAAGGATTGATAATCATTATTTCAGCAGGATTCATTCTCCTTTCAAAACTGAACATTGTTTCATGTTTATGTTTGATGTCTATGTGGGGATTGATTGTTTGATTGATTTTTTGATTGATTGATTGTGTTGTGTTTAATGAATTTCCAATTTATCTCATTTATATCTTGGCCACCAGTTCAGCTATCCATTCTTACCTAGAGTTTCTTTTACCAGTACTTTGCACAATACTCTTCACAAGACAAGCCACAGGCTGCTTTCCCATATAACCATTTTTCTAAACAATGATCTGCGGTGAGAGAGAAATGAATCCTGTTGCTACGACTATCATCAGTTCTCAGAAAGAAATCAGCTGAGCTTGGGATTCCAACCAGCAACCCCCTATTGTCAAGTCCTGTATGGTACCGACTGTGCCAACAGTGCTCGACTTATGTGGGGAAGCTGCTATTGGCTTTGCAATACTGTTGTGCAGATTAGATCTAGTGGGAAAAGAAACTTCAGGAAATCCACTGGCAACTGTGATACAACTGAAATAATGCTGAAAACAGTGATAACCCATTCTGAGACAACCCCAGCATCCTAGACCCTTAATAACCCTGGAAAGGAAGGCTTTTGAAAACATTGTGGGAAAAGAAGAAAATGCTGGTTACCAGCATTTTCTCCTTTTCTAACAATGTTTTCCATCCCTTATCAGAGACAAATCCTATCATTTGAAATGTGTAATCGATTCGATTGTCTGTCAATGCTTTCAATTTGGACAAGTCTGAAATTCTGTGGTCTGGTTAAGACGCCAAACTTAAAAAAAAAAAACCCTGTATTTACCTTAACAGATCAAGTCATATACCCAGGCAAGGTGTTGAAAGCTGACTGTTTCCGGATAGGAAGTATTGGATACCTGTTCCCGGAAGACATGGAGTATTTGTTACAGTGCATCCGCCAAGTTTGTCAAGACATGAACATCTCATTACCAATGCAGGACTAGAAGTTTGGTCTTATCACATCAGTACATTTGTCAGTCAGGGTTCATATTTGCCAACCATTCTTAGAAACATTCTTAGTCATATTCTCCAGAATTTTTTAGATTTTGAAAGTAACACTACTCGTGATTGGCTGCACAATTTGGTGTAGCCAATCAAAAGTCGTATTTCTTTCAAATTTAGAATGTCTTGGGAGTATAAGAGTATGAATGTTCCTAAGAATGGTTGGTTAATACGGACCCTGTGTATTTTTGCTCATTCGCTCATTTACATGTATGTTCTGCCACACAATAGAATTATAGACTCATGTATATTAATTCTTTACCAAAAACAAAATTTTACACTTGTCCAAATGATGGTGACCAGCATTTTCAAGTTTAACCACATTTTCAAGAGCATCTTTTATCAGGGTTGCAATAAACTGGAATGGTTTGGTAAAAAGTAAAATGAAAATTGCACTCCATCGTGGGGGGCCCTAAATGGCTCAGCGATGGATGCTTTGGATTTGTAATCAAGAAAGACTTGGCAAGGCAAAGCAGATTTCCAACTGAGTTCTGGTGAAGGCCAGGACAGACATGAGTAAGATAGCTGTTGCCTTGATATGACTGAAATAATGTTGAAAGCTGCAAAAACCCCCATTCAACCTAGTCAAAACCTGTTTATTCTTTATAGGTCTAAGTACAACTTGTCTTGCTTTTGTGTAGAGTTTAGATCAACGGCAGGCAGGACAGAACTAGCAGTCTGATCGTAGGTCCTAGTCAGATACTGTGTAAGATATAATAACAAGTGATTGAAGTTGTAGTATAGTTTGGCTGCTTTACCTGGTAGAAAAAAAGGTCCTTGCCACTTATTCTGTATTATCAGGTTTTCTCTCTACCAAAGGACAGATTTTTAACCTTGTCCAAATTCAAAGCTGTTGCAGAAAACAACAAAAAATCAGCTGAAATGACAAAATTAGTCTCAGAAAGGGTAGGAAACATTTTGGGAAAAGGAGAAAATGCTGGTTATCAGCATTTTCTTCTATTCCCAAAATGCTTTAACCCTTTACCAAACAATCCCGGGTTTTCACGACTCTGAGAAAGAAGGCTTCTGAAAACATTGTGGGAAAAGGAGAAAATGCTGGTAAACCAGCATTTTCTCCTTTTCCCAGAATGTTTTCTACCCTTCCCAAAACAAATTTCAATTTTTGAGTCACTTTAATTTTGTCGTCTGCTAATGCTTTCAATTTGGACTAGTCTAAAATTTTGTCATCTGGTAAAGAGTTAAAAAGTTCTGTTCCTCAGGGTCGTTCAAACACAGGATTGTTTGGTCAAGGGATGATACGTGGATGAATTGGAGGAGGGCAGGTACGACATTCCATTTTTGTTGACTTTACTACCTGTCAGTCAAAATCCTAGTTTCTTCTTTTTTGAAAAACAAAAGTAGACCAAGAGAAAATGCTCTTCATTCAGAATGTGTTTGTAAATTTTTATATTTCATCACACCATAACATCATAAAGTACATGTACTGTCTCATATATATATCATTTTTTTTTATATATTTATAAGTAAAGTTCAACTTAAAAAAAAAATATGTAAGCCCTTTACCAGACGATAAAATTTTAGACTTGTCCAAATGGAAAGCAGACACAAATTAAATTAGGCTCAAATACTAGATTTTTTTTTCTTTGAAAATGTGAAAACTATTGTCAGAAAAGGAGAAAATGCTGGATACCAGCATTTTCTCCTTTTTCCGAAAATGTTTTCAAAAATTTTAAAACTTACTACAATTTTGTGGTAATAGGAAAAATCTCAGATTATAGCTGAACAAATGTACAGGCTTTTGAAACTTGTCTGTTATTGAGCTCAGGTACATGTATTTTTTTTTCTCTTTACAAAACTTTGCCGTCTATAACTTTATATGTAAGACCACCGGTATGTGTCCAACAATGTAACCCTCCAATCATGACCGTCAGTCATTTTTGGCTCAGTTTAGCTATCTGTTAACCCTTTTTCTGCTAAATAACTTAAATGAAACTTTCAAGCCAAAAGAAACAACATGAATTTAGCTCTTTCAAAGTTATTTTTTGGGAGAAAATATCTTCTTATCGGACAGTGTAGATCCAAGATCAGACTGCACGTTCTGTGCAGTCTGATCTTGATCTACACTGTTCGCAAAAGGTCAGTGTGTCACGTTTAACAGCCAAAGGGTTAACTTTGAAAAGGAGACCCATACCAGTACAGCAGGTAACCATAAATGTATTTTTGATACAGTTATGCCCCTTTTTTCTGTCTCAAATTTTCACTGAAAATTAACCTTTTTCTTATGTAATAATTTTTGAGACATTTAGCAGACATTTTGGATGAAACAGCTGCACAATACCACCTGCATAGTGACTTGTCTTTCAGCTTACTGCTTTGAAACTTTGTGTTGAAAGGAGAAGTACATGTACATGTAAGATGTAATGATAGTTTCTCCTTTTACCATTCATTTTTCACATTTATTCCTGTATTAATTGATATACATAGAGGTTATTACATGGCTGATGAGGGCAGGAGAGTGATATCGGCCCGCCACCTCGAAATCTGCCCTCGGGCTGAAGCCCTTGGGGCAGATATCAAAGTGGTGGGCCGATATCACTCTCCGGCCCTCGTCAGCCGTGTAATAACCTGTTTATTACATTCACTGATCCTTTGCTCGATTTTTTTTTCTGTTTTCTAATATGTTTAAACACTTAAAGCAAAGAAATTCTTGTTTTCATACGACACAACTTTTTTCCGCGGGTAAACGTCACGTTCATGACGTAATCATGCATCATTCATCATGACTATCGCAGCTGCAAATACAGTATAAGGACATTTTAAACGGTTCTTCATCTTTATTCATAGTTAAAAATATGTCGGTATGTGTGTTTTCCGAGCCAACTATTCAATTTAATATGATACGGATTATAAATAGGACAAGTAGAATATATGTTGGTGCTTTGGATTGGAAAACTTTATTAGGCTTGGTTCCCCCGGCTCAACGAATAAAATTCGTAGATCTACTAGCCTATGGACACTACGCCTTGCCCGGTAAATTTTCCCAATCCAAGATAACAACAATTTGTTCTCTATCATGTCTTTGCTGGTTTTGCGATTCAATCATTGCCTGTAGTTCTGAAGATTTGTCTGCTAGCGATTGACGGATTGATTCAGCCATCTTTTTTTTTTTCAAACTGGATGTTTTGAGAACGTAAGTTTACGAGCGAGTCTTCTGTTGCTATAGATTTAGAACAAATATCTTGTCAACGGGCAGGATATCAGATATCAGCCCGTTGCCCCACCATATCTGCCCTCGCGTGACACTGATATTACCAGTGGAAAATGTTACTATTATTAGTAACAGAATGTAATAATAGTATTTACTGATGTTGATTATATCTTTTTGATGGGGATAAATATATGATCCATGCTCTGTGAAAAGGGGCTTAATGTATCTGCAAATAGTATCGACCTATGTCAGCCTGCGCAGTCTGCACAGGCTGACATGTGTCGAAACTTTGCTATTTTTCATCATTTTCTGCATGTCAAAGACCATTCTACTTCAAGATCCAGTCAATTGTCAGACTTAATAGATTGTTGATCAATAATTACGGTATATGACTTTTATGCTTGGTATATTGTATCACAGAGATGCATTAAGCACCCTGTTGCCAGAGCATGGTTCAATTATATTTTTTTTCTCTCAAGTGTTCATATTGATTTTGATATCTACATGTTCAGAATTTTTTTTTACCATAAATTTGATGCAGTGCACAAACTTCTTTGCTTTGATATTTACCTTTCACAAACAACACAATTCTAACACTTCGAAATTGAAAGCATCTGAGGATAATAATTTGAAAGTCAGTACAAATAAACTCAAGTTGTGTGACAGGGAAGAAAACATTGTATGAAAAGAAGAAAATGCTAGTTGCTAGCATTTTCTTCATTTCCCACAATATTTTCGAAAGACCTTGTCATTATGGTACATGTAGTTATAACATGGGATTGTTTGGCAAAGGGTTAAAGAACTTATATACTGTTTCAGTTTTCAGGAGTTGCAAGCTAGAATTACATGTATATGAAATAAACGATTTTCATGATAAAATTTTAGTTTGAGGTTTTATGCCTTCAGTCTTTGTAGGACGTTCTTCTAGTTGGCATTCTGAGGTGAATGTACTTACAGCCAAGACTTACAGCAAATGAACCAATTGCCAGAACAAGCAGTCTTTCCTTTAACCCTTAGGCTGTTAAGTGTGACTCACTGACCTTTTGCAGACAGTGTAGATCAAGATCAGACTACACAGAACGTGCAGTCTGATCTTGGATCTACATTGTCTGATTAGAAGATATCTTTCTCCCAAAATACCTATTTAATAGCAAAATTTTGGTTTTTACTATCGGTTTGAAAGTTTCACAATAGTTATTTAACAAGATAAAGATTAATTTTATCCGTTTTATCAACATTTCTTAACATTCTGTCCTGTGTTTATTATTTGAGCCATACTCTATGAAAAGGGGGCTTAATGCATCTGCGAAAAGTATCGACCCAGGTCAGCCTGCGCATTCCGCGCAGGCTGACCTGGGCCGAAACTTTTCGCTATTGATCAAATTTCTGTATATCAAAGGACAAGTCTACCTCACGATTCAGTCGGTTGTTAGACAAAATTGATTTTTATGGATCTGCAACTATGTGATGTCTTGCTTGGTATAATGTATCACGGAGATGTATTTAGCCCCCTTTTGCCAGAGCGTGACTCATATCTTTGTTTCGTCTATTGATTCTGTAGATAGAATAAATACCTGAATCAGCCACTGACTTTGAATATGTGTAGTGCGTAGTTCTCATGATAACTACAGAGTATATGGGTAAAATGACAGCTTTTCGGTTCCAATGTTTTAAGCTATAGCAGAAAACATTGTGGGAAAAGGAGAAAATTCTGTTTAACCAGCATTTTCGCCTTTTTCCACAATGTTTTCAAAATCAAATGCCTGATTTCTCCCTGTCGACCAAACGCGTGAATGTGTGTTACATAGGTAAACGGATATTATAATTATCAACCCTTTGCCAGGCAATTCCGTCTTTTATCTATGCTCGGAAAGGCGGCGTAAAGATGGCGTTTGACGTCATTGTGGGCATTGGTTCTGTGTTTTATTGGTGTTTAACGCCCTTTTCAGCGTAATTTCAGTTACATCGCGCCGGCCTGTTAACCTGACCATGCGTTCCTGGAGTTTCATTTACTTGTACTTTACATGTTCTTCCCACGCCACTGGATGCCTTCCGATTATAATTACTGTCGAAAAGGTGGTCAATGGTCAAGAAATTGGCCAAGCGGGGGATTCGAACCAGCGACCCCTCCCTCTGATTTCAAGCCCTTTTTTTTACCAACTGCACTGACGGGCTCGCAACAACATTGTGGAAAAGAAGGTTTTGGTTATGAAAGAAAAGAAAGAAAGGTATACAAAAATAAAAAGGGAGGTAATTTAACTTGCAGCCCAGCATGAGAAAAATTACCGAAAGATTTTCAATAAGAGCGCTATTTACAATATTTTTCATGTTCTTATAACGATTTCTTTGAATTCTTGAATTTATTAAAAGGATAGAAAAATAAATGTAAATAAATATAGTCTTGCGGGGACCTTTTATTACCCCGTATGTGCAAAATTTATCAACTCTCAATATCAGGTGCATAAAATCTTCTGTACCATGGTAAACAGGTAATCTTCCATGGACTAATTTTGGAGCCCGCTTAAATACATGGAGTCTACTACTTCGATGTGTGGAGCATGCAAGGGCATTACAAAGACGATTACAAAGACGGAAACCTGCAAAAAGGACATGCGAAAAAAGACCTTTCCCGCAGGCACTTCATCGTAGAATTGATATAGATCTATAGCCTGCAACACGCGTAAAGTGTCGTCTCGGATCAGCCTGCGCAGTCCGCGCAGGCTAATCCGAAACGATACTCTCCGCTTTTTTTTTGTAATTTTCTGTTTTGTGCAAGGCTACTGTAGCACAAAATCTAATGTAGTCGTAAAGTGCCGTCTCGGATTAGCCTGCGCGGACTGCGCAGACTGATCCGAGACGACCGTGACTTAACGCAAATGTCCGAATGCCCCTTTTCGCGTGTTGCAAGCCATTTATTATATGAACTTGGATAAATGTGAATCAAGATAGATGGGCTGTCTTTCACTAAATTGCGTAGATTTACACAAATTATTTATGACTGTGTATACGCACATACGATCGCTGCTTTACCCCAAGATATGAGTTGGCGTAAAGTTATACAACACAAATATATACTCAAATCGTAAAGTTATGCAGTTTATTGAAACTTGTTTTCAGACCTAATGCTTGCCTACTTAAACTGCGTACGCTAATTTCGTGGGTACTCAGTTTAGTGAAATGTAGCCCAGAGTCCATTTTCACCAACCATTTTTAGTTTTTTAAGAATATTCTTAGTCCCCAGATTTTTCCAAATTTGAAAGTAACACAACCTCTGATTGGCTAAATGAGCACACATTATGTAGTTGATATCGGAGGGATGCAGAGTACAATGCATACAAATGAGGACGAAACTACTGCTGAGTGATGCCTGGTCCTTTAACGTGCTGGGTATTGGGATCTGACCTGATCAAAGACTCAGGAGTAATTTTAGATAGCCGGCCGTAGCAATCAAAGCCACACCTTCAAGTGGCCCAAGACAGATAACGTTTGCAGACGCCACATGTAACGTGGCACAAACGATGGAAGTATAATCTTTAAAGCCACAGCATTTTCAAATGTCTTATTTTTCACTGTCGACAATACAAGTAATTGTGTGGCACAGAGCTTTTCGGAGTATTTCTGACATCGTAATTAATCCGTTGTCAAACAACTCGGTCTTGAGCGACGCTCGGAAAGAAAGCTGTTGATATCACTGTGGGAGTTGTTTGTTTGATTGATTGGTGCTTAACCGCGGCTGTTTCAGTTATTTCATTTGTATTCGCACAGGCAAGTGGACTTTCCATATTCTACAGTTCCTTCACTTACGTCTGTGCTTAGCACAACGTTCTTACCAAGCCACTGGCTGCTTTTCGTATTTAAGTACTGTCGAAAAGGTGACAGTGGTCTAGAAATTGGCCGAGCTGAGGCTTCCAACTAGTGACCCCCGCCGTTTTTCAGCCCTGTACTCTATTGACTGCGCGACCGCGGTGGGCACAACAATTGTGGGAAAAGAGGCTTTAGTTACGAAAGAAGAGAATGAAAGCGATAAAAATACTAAAAAGGGAGGTAATTCATTTTGCATCCTGTATGAGACAAAGTACTAGAAGGATTTTCGATAGTTTAAGCGCTATTCAAAAAATATTTAATATTCTTGTATCATTTTATTTAAAGTATTATGTTCATTGAAGGAAAAGGAAAATAAATGCAGATAAATCTAGACGTGCGCAAACTTTCCTAATCCCGTATATGCAAAATTAATTTCTAGTCTCAGATTCGTGAGTGTCAATTATCAATCACGGGATGTTCTCCTACAAACTTCTATGGTAAAAATTTCTGAAGCCCGCTCAAATGAATGGAGTCTACAACTTCAACGTGCGGACTGCGGAGCATGCAGGGGCAGAACTACGTTAGACAAATTAGTCAACAAGAATGCAGAAAACGTAATGTCCGATAGTGGCCCAGCTACCGCAGGCACCTCATTGTTCAATGACAAAATTTCACGTTATGTTACTTCTCCATGGAATCTATCGATCTGTAGTTGGGTTACAGAGCGCGAAGCTTATTACAGAAACAAGTGTCTGTAATTTCCGGGCAAAGTAAATCAAAATTTACAATTGCTCACGGCAGACACCAAGATAGTTCTTTTAACCCTTTACCAAACGACAAAATGTTAGACCAGTCCAAATTCAAAGCATTTGGAGACGACAAATTAAAGGTGGCCTACGTGATGAAATTTGCCCTTGATAGGTTGGGAAACATTGTGGGAAAAGGAGAAAATGCTGGTTTACAGCATTTTCTCCTTTTCCCACAATGTTTTCAAAAGGCCTCTTTTTTTAAGGTCGCAAAAACAAGGGATTGTTTGGTAAAGGGTTAATCAGCTAAATATATTAAATGAAATTTCCAACTTATAGTAAGAAAAACAAATAATTAATTCCACGGTATTATTTCTTAGAGGGAATATATCTCCAAGATCAGACTACATGTTCTGTGCAGCCTGATCTTGATCTACACCGGCTGCTTGAGTCGAGCTTAGTAGCCGAAGGGTTAAATTTCTATCAAGATTGATTTAACTCTGTAGAAGTTACCATTTGATAAATTTTAGACTTGTCTAAATTGAAAGCATTTGCGGACGACATAACGAGTGTGATTCAAAGAGTGGAATTCGTTTTGCGAAGGGTAGAAAATATTGTAGAGAGAATACTAGTCAACAACATTTTCTCCCTTTTCAACAATGTTTTCAGAAGCCTTCTTTCTCAGCGTTGTTCAAACTGGAGATTTTTTGATAAGGGTCACTATGAAAACGTTACATGAGCTATACTCTGTGAAAAGGGGGTTTAATGCAGGTGCAAAAAAGTATCGATACAGGTCAGCCTGCACACTGAACGCGCGCTGACCTGCATGGAAACTTTTTGCTATTGGTCATTTATCTGCATGCCAAAGGGACAGCCTACCTGGATGATTATTAAGTCGCTTGTTAAACAAAATAGATTTTAACGGATCCACAATGGTGACTTGCTTAGTAAATGCATCATGAAGATGGATTAAACATCTTTGGCCAGAGTGCCGTTCATTTGGCAATGCCCGCCCGGATAGCTCGGTGGTTAGCGTATCGGACTCGTGACCTGGTGGTTGTGTGTGCAAAACCCGGTTGTGGCAAACTTTCTTTTGGCGATTTTTCACTTTTAACCTCTGATGCATGTGAGACAGTTGTCAGTGACTTGGAAAGAAAGTTGTGTCAGTACTGGTGTGAGAAAGCCAGGAAACACATGCGTAGGTGCACTGACCGTCGTTGCATGACCTAAGCTATTAAAACGGCGTTAAACCCCAATTCAATCAATCAATCAACCATTTGGCAGTGAAAAGTAAAGATCAGATTGCATTACAATCGCATTCTCAAAATACTCTAATGTTGCCTCAATTTACTAACCAGGGCTGCCTTTCATTCAATACTTCCTTTTGAGTAGAGACTTTGTGTCATCAGTGTCCAGTCGGTTTTAGACAAAACGGATTTTATGGATCTGTAATTATGGAACGACTTGCTTGGTATAATGCACAACGGAGATGCATTAAACCCGATTTTCACAGAGCATGACTCGTATACATGCCCTATAGGCTCGTACATGTATGTCTTTTATCATCTTATGTATTTTGAGCGAGAGGTATTTATATGAATAAAATGTTGACTTCGGCTGAGTTGAGCTGACTAGAAGCTTTGAAAGAGTTCAAGGAGATAAAAATGCAAATATATATACAGGGTGTTAAAAATATATGTTACACTTTCAAATATACCAAAGGTATGTTTTTATACGCCTGAAGGGTCGTATTATGTTATGGCTCCGGTCGTCCGCCCGTCCGTCCGTTAGCAATTTCTTGTGTGCGCAACTCCACCTACAGTTTCCATTGGAATAAGTTCAAACTTACCACAATGAATCTCTATGATGTGTAGTTGTGCATGCGACTTAAAATTTGGATCTCTTTATGCGTTCTAGATTTTAACCCATTTCACTGACAAGCCTCTTCGGGCCTATATGCGCCGCTCTGCGAAGCTCTTGTTTTTAGAGGTTTAACAGTAAAATTTATTCATTTCGATAAGTCAAAGAGTAAGGTTTTATGACATGCCTAGTATGTAAGGTAACATTCAAGAATAAAGGCGTATAGCGCCTTTCAAAACATACATGTACATCGATTTACATAAAAAATGACGTCCATTTTTACGTTACAGGGCATTCAGCCTGTTCATGAAATGTCAAGATTTGTATGTAGTAATTACTCTCATCACTGGAACTATGGATGCCTTAAGCTCATCTGTTGTAGAATTGGCGTTTCTTTATGAAGACAAAAATGAATGCGCTGCAACAATGGCAAGGAATAGCATTTCCAGCTCTTTCCTTGAAACCAAAGATTATGCCAGCAATCTGTGGAGGATATATAGAACTAAATGAAATGCGGCTTCAGCAAGACGGAACAACACCAGACACAGCCCATAGAGTATTGAAATGGTTAGAAAAAAGGTTTGATTCAATGGTGATCTCGAAAACGGAGCACTCATGACCCTTCACTGACCGGACATAAGCCCATTGTACGGTTTCCGCGCGGTTATGAGGAAAATGAGCATAAGTTTAGCCTAAGACAACAGATAATCTCAGTAGTTCCAAAGATGGGACTGATTACAACTCAAACGTGCAGATCCATAATCAAAGCGTTGAGAACGCTGTAGTGGTATTTGTCAAGGAAACCATTGTATGGAATTAATAATTTGAAAGAAAAAGAGAAACAGTATTCAGATATTGGCTTGAAAGTCAACCTACTAAGCAAATGAATACCTTTTAATTTTGATTGAAGGGAGAGTACTCATGACAAAGTTAGGATTATTTGTGTATTAGTGGTCTCCCTTTGATCATCAGGAGGAGTCAGGAGTAACGTCCCTTCACAGTAGGATGCATGATGGATAGAAAGAGAAACCATGTGAATATATCGAATAAAATTAAGTTTGTACCTGAAGTCTATAATTTTGAAATATCTTTGGCCGTTAACATTTAATTTCCAACATTACAATCAATTATTTCGATCTATTAAATATTCATGCCCAATCAAATGGAGTAGCGTGCAATCATGGGATGAACAAGCCATGGGACGAACTGGTTTTGGAACGAAAAAGCCCTGGACAAGCGATCGGTAGACAAATTATGTATCATTGCGCCAATAGAAGGCTATGAGCGAATGAAGCCATTTTCAATCAAAAATTAGTATTTCCACGATCGATGGCCTCACCCATTGTATTTTAACATGCCATTTCTAATTACATATCTGAGTGCTACCGAAAAACTCATTTGCCTGAGAAAAATTGAGTATAATTGGGTTTATTTCCTTCGGCTTTGCACAAAATACGATACATTGTCTTCAAAATTCAATATTGAACTCATAGTGGTATTGTCTTCGACAAATACCACAAAAAGTGAATTTCATGGAAAGACTGTCTGCCCTGCGATATGAAAATGGACGTCATTTTTAACACTTGATGTAATTCGATGTATGTTATGAAAGGTCTTAGTCTCCCTTATTATTTAATGTTACCTTACATACTGTGCATGTCATAAAACTTTTTTCTAATACCCATCAAACAGTGTAAACTTTATAGCAATACCTTTATCAATAATATACCTTAGGCATATTTGAATGTGTAACAAATATTTTTGAACACCGTGTACTTATTATAAAGACGAGAGTCCAGTTCATCATCTGGCAGGCTGCTGAGAAGAAAGGGTCCTGTAAATAGCAAGTTTTATATGATAATAACCAAAGATCTTTTAAAATATATAAATTCAGTTATAATCAATTTGATACTGGCTTTCTTTCTGCCGTTCTTCTTCTTCTTCTTCTTCCTCTGCTTCATCATCATCATCATCATCATCATCATCATCATCTTCTTCTTCTTCTTCTTCTTCCCGCATCATTGCCTGTACTGCTTTTTTATCAGCGGTGACAGATGCTTCAATTGCATAAAACACAGTTTCGATAAATAGTCAAGTCACCAAGCAGTTTTAGCTTTCGAAGAAGTCGATGCGAAAGCCGATTTAGGTCTGGCACTTAAAGACGACGTCGAACTAGAGTATGGAATCTGGTATCGGGTTATCATGAACCTCCGCACGTGCTGATGGACGTCACTTGCGACACGTGCGTTACGTGGATAGATACATGGTTTTCTATTGACAAACACAGTTCCACCGGATAGGGGCACGTTGTCTGCGTCCTGAAAGTGTGAAAGTAGTAGATGGTTTGCTCACTTGAATTTTATCTGAACGATATCCAAACAAACCCACTTTTTATTTTCGGGGAGAAATAGGCGAGGTTTAACTCATTTACTACATATGTTTGTGGACAACTTTTGTACGTCTTGCAGCAGACTTAGTTTAACACCACTTAGGCAAAATAAGAAATTGCAGGTCACAAATAATTTATCATTCTCGCAATTCTTCGACACGCATTCATCTCTTGTAAGCTTAACTTGAGTAAAGTATGCATTTTCAGTCAAATATGTAGTCTTAAATATAATTTACTGAACTATAGTCATTCTTGTGACCTCATGCGAACTAATATCCCTTATTGGTTGCATTGACAGACATGGTCCTACAAGAATACAAACGCGCTATTTCCCACTTTGTAATCGCCAGTAGTATTTCAGACGGGGGATATGACTCGGGTTGGATTCTAGAGATAAAGTATTGCGCCTTTCCACTATTGTTTACAAAAACGATTGCCATTTGAGTTTATGTTGACTGTCCACATTTTACAAGAATACTTTCAAAGTCATTTGCTGAAAAGTGACTTTGGAAAACTTCGGTTTGATTATTCTATTTATCATTGCCAGTCCGATAGAGAGTTAAAAGGCCTGAAGGAAGTAAAATGTGAGGGGGGGGGGTGTTTCAACTCCCTTTAGTTACTAGTAACCTTTTCCCAAATAACAAATTTCAGACTCTTCGAGGTTGAAAGCATCTGCGGATGACAAATTCGAAATTTGTAAAAATGAACTAAATTTCTCTGAAAGGGCAGAAAATATTGTGGGAAATGGAGAAAATGCTGGGAACCAGCATTTTCTCCTTTCCCACAATGTCCGAAATACTTCTTCCTAAGGATCGGGATTGTGAGGTTTGTTTGGTTTGTATTGGAGTTTAACGCCATTTTAACAGCTTAGGTCATATCATGGCGGTCAGTGACGCACCCACGTGTTTCCTGGCTTTCTCACGCCAGTACTAACACAACTTTCTTTCCAAAGCCACTGATTACTTTTCTCACATGCATCAGAGGTGAGAGGCGAAAAATCGCCAGAAAGAAGGTTCGACGCAACCGGGTATTGAACCCGCAACCTCCAAGTCACGAGTCAGATACGCTAACCACTGAGCCACCCGGCTGGTACTGGTTTAAGACAGCTGATGCAATTAACCATTACCGTTGGAAATGTTCATCAGCATCAAAAGGCAGACACAATTCAAGGCAACGGAGCCACAGATCAACATTTATTTCTTCCTGATACAAATTTGCTGTAAAAAACTCTGATACTGTCCTGGAAACATATTAATAAACCCAAAGTATAAAGTTGTTCAACACGATTTCCGATTGAAAACATCGTTGCAAAATAACCTTTCCTTACACTGTTTCCAAAAGAGGTCGGCTCTAAGGCAAAACAGTCGACTGCATGTTGATCCAGTGATACGCTTAACTTTTTAAGAAACAGTTCAGAGTTTTAAAGACCCTGTTAGAGAAAGGCGTTGGACAATATAAAGGGACAAGGAGGAAATGCTGGTAGCAAGCACTTTCTCCTTTTCCAACAATGTTTTCTACCCTTCCAAGTGCGAATCCCACATTTAAATTGTAAATACTTTCAATTTCGTCAGGTATAAGCTTTTGTCGATTTTCAGTTGTTAAAAATTGTGAATATAACTTAAAATTTTATCGTTTGGTAAAGAGTTAAAAATTCAGAATATAACTTACTTTAACGTGAAAGCTTCTCATCTCATTCACTCTCGTTGGATCGCTTATCCGTCTTTGACTGACCCGATCACAGAAATGTCTAATGCGTTGCTCGAGATGCTTTAGATTGGGTGCACTTGTTTCGTAATCAAAGTATTCGTCTTCATTCATGTCATACACGTCCTCTGCCTTGTATCCTAACTGAGCGTGCTCGGTTTCATTTCGAATTTCGTTCTTAGCTGCAACCGAACAAATTACCTTCGACCGTGCTTCACTCTTTTCACGTTGCAGATTGTCGATTTGTTGAAAGACATGATTGAATTCTTGTGTGACCATTACAGGTTTTTCCTTGCCGGCATTTTGTCCCATATCTTCGGCTGGATCACATTCGGTTAAATGAAAAACACCTGCTGGATGAGCGGTATTAGGTCTGTTTACTGAATCGTGAGCAGTATTTGTATGTGATTCTATTCCTATAGCTGTTGTCGGTCGTATATGCCTATCTTTAGTGGGTTTAGGGGCTTCAAACCATAATTTACTAGAGTTCATCAGTTCAGTTTCTGCAGCACTGTTTTGTAATTGTTTCAATGAACGAGGAACTCGCCTTCTTTTCTGTCTCAGGTACATAGCCTGTTCTTCCTTCTTTTTATCTCTCTTGGCTATTAATCTGTTTTTCTTCTCCGACATTAACCTGGCGTGAAAAGCATCCGGTAAAATCGGATCGATCATTGGTGTTTTATCTTTGAGGTAAAGTTTAATCATTTGTGCTAACATAGTTTGCTTATTATGATCGTCAACTTGTGTCTTAGGGGCAATCACTTTTCTTTTAGGTTTAAGTTCTTCCACAAGTTTATCGTGTACAGTTTTGAGCAGCTGTACTGTAGAACCTTTGTGAGTTGCCAATCGACTCTGCACTTTTCTAAGGACACCGTGCTTTAATGTCGTTATGGTCTGAATATTTTTCTTTAAAATAAGCCTCTCGTAGGTTTTACTGTCTAATATGAACACAGTGGTATCGGCTGAACACGTGACTGTACATGCATATGTACCCATCTCCATGACAACCTCCATGTCTCCTGATGAATTAAACGAAAAAAAAACCACCAATTAACTTTTATCATGCCACTAGATACAATTGGAAACTGCTTACTTTATTGACATAGAGTCATTTATATTTAAGGAGGTATAATGCATCATCACAAAGTATCTACTTATATCATTCTACGGAGTCCGTGCAGGCTGACCTGGATCGACACTTTTTGCTTTTGGTGAGTTTTTACATAGCCAAAGACAATTCTAATTTAATTTTAATTTATTTAAACATATTTCTTTTACATCGATTGAGAAACAAGTTCATACAACTTATACTAATCTCTCTCGATTCTGCTTCCAGGGAACTACAACAGTACTTGCGCCGAATGTGTGGGCCAATGAAAAATCCCAAAGTTGACACCCGCTCCCGGATCTCGAACTCAGGACCTTTTGGTTACGAGGCCGACGCTCTACCTCACAACCACAGACACCACAAAGACAATTCTACCTCAGGACTCATCCGATTGTTCGACATAATGCATTCTATGGATCCATAATTATTTGATGACTTGTAAAGCATCACAGAGAAATGCATTAAAACTCTCTTTTGCCTGAGCATGGCTTAAATGAAATAGAATAAATTGAAGGTGTTAGGGTACGCGAAAAGGGGCATTCGGACATTTGCGTAAAGTGTCGTCTCGGATCAGCCTAAGCAGTCCGCGCAGGCTGATCCGAGACGGCACTTTACGTCAACATTAGATTTTGTCCTACAGTAGACTTGCGTGAAACAGAAAATCACACACGATCTGAAAGTGTCGTCTCGGATCAGACTGCGCGGACTGCGCAGGCTGATCAGAGACGACACTTTACGCAAATGTCCGAATGTCCCTTTTCGCGTGTTGCAGGCCAGTTATGAGATATGATGATCGACGGAAAGCAAGAAAGTTATTCTCTCCAGTAACGATACCATTATATATGAGTAAACTTTTTACCTTGACTGTTGTATCGAAACACAAAGTCATGTTGTTTATCTGCTATCAAGGAAGCCAATGTAAGCCTATCTTTGCAAGGCACCTAAGTGCCATGTTCATTTCTTTGGCTTGTAATAAAATAATGTCATTTCTTTGGCTTGTAATGATGGTATATGGGCGTACCATAAGGATAAATGTAAACACATTGAACACAGTGGTATATGAACACAGTGGTAATAATAAAATTTCACAACAATGCATCCCCAAAACTGAGTATATGAAAAAATCTTTCTCTATGCGCGATATGAAATATTGGAATTCAATTCCATTGCATATCAAGTCAATCAGTAACATCGAATCCTTCAAAAGAAATCTAAAAAGTTATTTGATGTCTGTAAATGATTTTTCGTGATGTTGCTACACGTGCTTGTTGAAACTATCATTTTTCTGAGTCTATAATCAAAATGTATGTCCATGTGTATGTGTGTGGGGGTGGGGTGTATTTGTAGGCGAGAATTTTGCGTGCGTGTGTGTTTTACCGAAGGCCTTATTGTAAATAAGTATTTCATTATGCTGTTGTTTTTCGGTGTAATGATGTCTTAATAAGCTACCTTCGTTAAATAAAGATATTATTGTTATTATTATTATAAGTTGCCACAGATTATCTTATGTTACCTAATATTTCTTTTCCCTCCACACAACAGAGGTCGACTGACTTCGACATGAAACGTTTTTCTGCTGCTGCATAGCCTTCTTTACGCCGAACATGGATTTGATTTTGTGTCAAACAGGCATCTCCCTTCTTTGTGTTCTCTTTTACATGCCTGCAAGATCAAGTTTCATTTAAAAAAAAAACACACACACACACACAATCGGGCCATAACCTGTGAAAAGGGGGTTTAATGCATCAGCAAAAAATATCGACCTATGTCAGCCTCCGCAGTCCACCCAGGCTGACATGGGTCGAAAAAGTTTTTGCTTTATGTAAATTTTCTGCATGAAAAAGGACCATTTTATTCCCAGATCCAGTTGATTGTTAAGAGTAGACTTAATGCATTCTATGAATCCATAATTATGTAATGACTTACTTGGTATAATGAATCACGAAGATGCATTAAACCCCCTTTTGCCAGAACATGGCTCAATCCTTGTTTTCCAAGCCATAATACCAAGTAGGCAACAATATAGTTATAGGGAATTGTTATCATCTAAATCTGGGTGGGAAATGTTTTATATCTGCACTTTGATAACGTCTTACCCCTTTTACCAAACAATCCCGTATTTAACGACCCTGGGGAAAAAAGCCTTCTGAAAACATTGTGGGAAAAGGAGAAAATGCTGGTAACCAGCATTTTCTCCTTTTCCCACAATGTTTTCTACCCTTCCCAAAACAGGTTTCAATTTTTGAGTCACATTTAATTTGTCGTCTGCAAGAGCTTTCAATTTGGAACAGTCTGTAATTTTGTCGTATGGTATAGAGATAATAAGCACTGCATGATAGGTTAATGTGAACAGGTGTAAAAGCAACGTATCGGTACTCCTTGAACACTTACTGCGCCGTATCCGTAAGAATTCAGGCTTTGTGAATGACTCATATAGGGTTGAATCCCTTTTTCATCAGATTGGAAAAGATTCTTTTTGATTAGATGAAAATATGTGCTGCCTTTTAGATATTACCTTTCATTTTGCCCCTTGGACATTTTTTTTTTTTTATATACTGCAGACAGTCATCTCTTTCTCTAATGCAAACAATGTGGACCCTGATCGGACGCCGCATGCTGCGGCTTCTCATCTTTTTCTGCAATGTTGCAATTACTTTGGGACCAGAGTGTTACAATTTTCGACTTTTGTAGATAACGGGAATAAATGAACTAAAGTGGTATCAAATAGCATAGGTGGTCATGTATGTACCTGCCAAACTCTTGTTCCATCAAGGAAACTTTGGTTGTAAGTTTGGGATACTGTTGGTGGTGTCTTGATGGCTCCGTCGTCATCTTGGCTTGGCCACTGTAATATTAGATAACTCTCGATATACTTGATGTTTTAACTTGTTGTATACCTTCTGCGGAGAACTTTTTAGTGTCTTGCAGCAGACCCCTTTTTGACCCTTATTCTGCTTAATGATTGAAATGAAACTTTCAAAGCGTTGGTAAAACCAATAATGCAGTGGCAAAGATATCTCTTAGGAAAAAATATCTCCTTATCGGACAGTGTAGATCAAAGACTGCCACTCATGGACTTTTTGCCGACATTGTAGATCAAGATCAGACTGCACAGAACGTGCAGTCTGATATTGGATCTACACTGTCCGATAAGTAGATATCTTTCCCCCAAAATAACTTTGAAATAGCAAAGTCTTTGTTTTTACTACCGGCTTGAGAGTTTCATTTCACTTATTTTAGCTGGATAAGGGTTAAACGACTCTAAAGATAATTGTAAACAACATATTATAAAATCAATGCGCCAGTGGGAGGCATAGGACCTTCAGTGTCTTAATAAAGGAAACTTCCACTTGATCAGATGCGCCTTCGAGGATCTAATTAGTATTTCCTGATAACAAATCCTTCCGTCGCCTTAACCACTCTTTGCAAGTAATGGTCGACTAAAGTATCCTTATGACTTGATCCATCGGTCCTGCCAAGGCAAATTGTCACCGAGGAACCAAATGTTGTCCATTAACAAAATCATCGCTATGAAGAATACTCTTATTGGCAAAAGCTGTGGTATGGAATGTTAGTATATTTTAATGTTCAAATGTTTTAATGTTTTAAAAGTGTATAAGGTTACATCATTGAGGCCAATGCACGCAATCATGCATTTTTTTTTCCTCTATTATTTGAGCCGTGCTCTGGCAAAAGGGGGCTTAATGCATCTCCGTTATACACGATACTAGCCCAAGTCATCACATAATTATGGATCCATAGGAGCCACTTTTTTCAATAACCGACTTAATCAGGAGGTAGATCGGTCCTTTGACATACAGAAAATTTACCAAGTACGAAAAGTTTCGACCCTGGTCAGCGCGGACTGCGCAGGCTGACCTGGGTCGATACTTTTCGCAGATGCATTAAGCCCCCTTTTCACAGAGCACGGCTAATTTATATGTAATTAAAATGTCAATGTCAAAAAACTCTCCAACATACCTGACTATAAAAAAGAGACCATCAACTGTATCCCCTTGTTTCATAATGGTTGTTCCGAACGGGTAGACTTCTTTACGTATACTCATTTCTAACAAATGTTTGAATTTGGCTGACCAATCACTGAATAACCGACTACCAGAGATAAAGTCCTTCCGTTCTTGGTATTCTTTCTCTTGTTGAGCCTGTGAAATGTTGAAATTTTTGTAGAAATACTTTTGAAAAGATTGTGGCAAAAGAAGAAATTGCTCGTTACGAGCAATAACTCAATAATATAGAGATAACCATGTAGAAATGGTTTGGAAAAGAAGCAAAGGTTACATATATATATAGAGTTCCTCTTTTATTTCCAGTTATTGCATATATGGCATGCAACACACGAAAGGGGGCATTTGGACATTTGCGTAAAGTGTCTTTCCGGATCGGCCTGCGCACTCCGCGCAGACTAATCCGAAACGATTTTTTCCGTTTTTATGTAAATTTCTGTTTTGCGCAAGTCTACTGTAGGACAAAATCTAATGCAGTCGTAAAGTGCCGTCTCGGATCAGCCTGCTCTTGTTTCAACGTCGTTTCTTCTGAGGTGGAGATCCAAACACCACACCGTCTTGCAAATGTTTAACTCTAAACCTGCTAATGAAACTTTCAAACCGATAGAGAAAAACCTGAATGTTGTTGTTTTCAGTTTTACTTTTTTAGAGAAAAACATCTTCTTATCGGACAGTGTAGATCCAAGATCAAACTTTCTGTGCAGTCTAATCTTGATCTACATTGTCCGCAAAAAGTCAAATAGTCGCGCTTAGGAGCCTTGGTGTTAAAAGGCTGGCAATAAAGACTTACTTTAACAGATCTGTTGAACAAATCTCTGTGTATTACTAACATATCTGTATCTTCGTCTGCTATCACAGTGGCGTTCCTCACCGAGTCGTCGCTGATCAGGGCGATCTCGCCGAAACTCTTCCCATCCTCTGAAAAAATATCGGGTTTTGTTACATTGATATATTTTCAAGCTCAAATAAATGCATTGCATGGCGATAAAATTGAACTTGACGGCAAAAAATCGTATCAGCATAGTCACATGTCACAACTCGGCCGATTCCGTACCAACATCTAACCTCGTCTATATCAAAGGGGTTTCCATTTTGAAATACTGCCAGTCAGATGATCTTAAATATGGCGGTGCCCACGTTAATCGATTAGCAACGGCAACGACAGCCACGGCGATAAGTCACCTGTCGCTGAAAGATGCCTACGGAATTGATGGACCAAGTTAAAAAATAAATGTACAGACTGTTTGTCAACAAAAATGTATTTAAAAAGATTCTGTTAGAAATCTGTGACTAACGTTTCCTTCTTCTGATAGGATTTTTATGACTTAAGAACGGTAAAGCGGTGTACTTCAGGCGAAGAAGTGTATCGTGTAGGTGCATATCAAGCTAAGTGATACAGCCGAATGACTTACCAACGGATCACCTGAGTTTTGGCGAATGTCAGCATAGTGTAAAACACGGTTACAAATATGGTATGATGACGTAACATGCGAGCGGACTGCGTCAAGCGTGGTTTCTCATTTGATTGGTCAAAGAATGCTACGTAGAAATATTCATCCGCCAGTTATAAAAAAAAAAAAAATGGTTTTCACGTTTTTAAGTGATATGTATTTTTAATTTCTTACCATTTTTTAATAAAATTGCCCATTTCTGCAATATTTTATTGTTAGAGTTTGCATTCGGTTTCGCGAGATATGAAATTATCCTACGCAGCTTCGAGGAAATACAAAGTTACCACAAGTTACGATGGTGGTGTCCGTGGGAGTGAGGTAGAGCGTCGGCCTCGTAACCAAAAGGTCCCGAGTTCGATACCCGAAAGCGGGTGTCAACCTTGGGATTTTTCATAGGCCCACACATCCGGCGCGAGTACTGCTATAGTTCAAAGGAAGCAGAATCGAGAGAGATTAGTATAAGTTGTAAGAACCTGTTTCTCAATCGATGTAAAATAACTAAGCTACCACAGCTAAATATTCCGTATTTAACCCATTACCAAATGACAAAATTTTGCACTGGACCAAACTGAAAGCTTGTGCAGACGACAAAAAAAAAAAATGTAAAGATTTGAAGATTTTATAAAACATTGTGGGTAAGGGGGAACATGCTGGTAACCAGTGTTTTCTTCTTTTCTCACGATGTTTTCTTTTCCTAGAAATGCAGATTTCATCATTTGAGCCACATCGAATTTGTAGTTTGCCACTGCTTTCAAGTTTGGCCAGTCCAAATTTTTTTGTCAGGTAAAAAGTTAAATGAATATTTTCATTCTATAGAAAGACTGAAAAGTCCTTAACTAATCACCTCCTTTTATATTTGAGCCATGCTCTGGCAAACAGGGGTTAAGTATACCTCCTTGACCCATTATACCGAGCAAGTTACCCCAAAAAATCCCATTTCGTCTAACAACCGACAGGGTCATGAGGTAGACTGGTCCTTTGACATGCAGAAGATTTAAAAATAGCAAAAAGTTTCGGCCCATGTCAGCATTTGCAGTCCTCACAGGCTGACATGGGTCGATACTTTTTGCAGATGCATCAAGGCCCCTTTTTACAAAGCATATCTTATTTTAATTTGGAGAAAAAAGCCATTGGAAAATATGGACGATCATCGTTAACTAAAGTTTCATACATAAAAACATGTACAAACATTTTGGCAGGGGATAGTTTGCTCGTTGGGGAAAAAAATCTGAACAGGATTATTTTTAAATGACTAGATCTAGGGATTTCTGTGGGAAAAAGAGATGCTACTTGAAACAAGCCATCGGGCATTTTCCTACAATGTTTCCAAAATAACCATTTTCTGCAGTGACGTAAAAAAGACATACTTGTATAGTGATTAAGATCCGTGGCAAATACCCGTTTAATATGATGACGTAGCATTGAAACTACACTGTCCACCTAAATAGAAAACATTTCCGCATATAAAAAAAAAAAAAAATAAAAAATAAAGGAAATTCTAATAATTTTTCGAAAGAAAAAATAAAAGAAATATTGCAGATGATTTCAAAATAACCCAGACTTTGAGCAATTATTATTAATTATTTGGCTACCTGTTTTCTGCTATCACCTGTTCAGATTACAAGAAAGGGACAAACTGATTGAACGTATGGTCTATTCAGCTGTTTCTGTATTGTACAATTAAAGATATCACAATATTTTTATACTGGCTTCTAGACCATTATTTGACAGGCTACCGTAAAACCTGCCATAAATAGGGAGAACTATATATAGAAAGTACTTGATTCTGAAGAAAAGGTAGATATTAATTTTGAAAAATCAATATCAAAGAAAATATTGTAGGAAAAGGTGCAACTGCTTATTACAAGCAATTGCTCCTTTCCCCACTATGTTTTCCAAATATCTCTTGCAGGGATGTAGAATTTCGTAGTTTAACAGCAATGGGTTTAGGACCAATTGGTATTTATCTTTCGAGTACAATTGGCAAAAAGACATTAAATCGCTTTCAATGGGATTTCTATTTAGCGACTATTTACGAAACGAAATGGCATGCAACACGCGAAAAGGGGCATTCGGACATTTCCGTAAAGTGTCGTCCCGGATCAGCCTGCGCAGTCTGCGCAGGCTAATCCGAAACGACAATTTCCGTTTTTATGTAATTTTCTGTTTTGCGCAAGTCTGCTGTAGCACAAAATGTAATGTAGTCGTAAAGTGCCGTCTCGGATTAGACTGCGCGGACTGCGCAGGCTGATCCGAGACGACACTTTACGCAAATGTCCGAATGCCCTTTTTTTGCATGTTGCTAGCCAAATGGTCTCGCAAAACTCTTTGAATGAAAATATATAGATTGAGCCGAATTAAATTTCAATTGCTTGTTTAATTGTCCACAATTTGATCGTAACCAAAAGTGTAAGTTCTTTTCCGAGATGTTTCATTTGTCGTTTTACTTTAACCCTTTACCAAAAGATCCGAATTTTGACGACCCTGAGGAGGACGGTTTTTGAAAATATTGTGGGGAAAGGAGAATACACTGGTAACCCGCATTTTCTCCTTTTCCCAAAACTTTTCCAACCCTTTCAAATACAAATTCCATCATTTTGGCCTCATTTTACTTATTGTCTGCAAATGCTTTAAATTTGGATCAATCTAAAATTTTGTCACTTGGTGAGGGTTGACTGGATTTTTGTCGTGTATACCGCTTTCAACAATATCTGTGGGAGGTATCTAGGGTCCGTTTGTCGTTCAACGTTGCCAAGTTTATTTCATCTCTGTCACCAGATATTTAAGAGATTTCTTAGCATTACGTCAAAATGCGACCCAGTTTTTTCCTCATAATTATATGAGCCATGCTCTGTGAAAAGGGGGCTTGATATACCTACATCAGCAAAAAGTATCGACTCAGGTCAGTCCGCGCTGGCTGACTTGAGTCGAAACTTTTTGCTATTTGTCAATTTTCAGTATGCCAAAGGACCAGTATACCTTACGATTGGGTTAGTTGTGACACAAAATGGATTTTATGGATCCATAATTATTTGATGATATGTCCACAATCCGACACATCACGGAGATGAATTAATCCCCCTTTTCCCAGAACATGTCTCATTTATTTTTCTCTGTCTGATTGGGATTTTTGTATTGTCTGTAATGTCATTTCTCAACATTATTTATGTTATATCTTAACGCTGAACTTATTAAATATTTAGTCTCCGAGGGATTTCAATCCAGCCTAGTCTTAAAAGTTCGCCATCTGGTGAGGGTTTTAACCATTCATGACAATAGGCCAAAACATTGTGCTTTTGTGGACGGTATAGATCAAGATCAGACCGCATAAAACGAACAGTCTGATCTAGGATATATACCGTCCGATTGTTTAGTCAAGCCGATAAGATATCTAAATCCTTTTATGTTGAACTGTTCAGTGGACTACATGTATGTTTTCACCCGTTAACCCTTAGCCTGCTAAGCGCGACAGAATAACCTTTTGCGGACAGTGTAGATCAAGATCAAACTGCACAGAACATGCCGTCTGATCTTGGATCTACACAGTCCGATAAGGAGATTTGTTTCCCAATAAATACCTTTGAAAAAGTAAATTTTGTGGTTGTACTATCGGGTTGAAACTTTCATTTCAGTTATTTAGCAGGATAACGGTAAAAGGCGGTCGAGTTGAAATATCTAGCATTGAAAGAGTTAACCCTACACCAAGCAACCCCGAGTTATAATGACCAGCATCTCTCCTTTTCCCACAACGTTTTCTGTCGTTTAAAACTCGAATATCTTTATTCTAGCCAAATTTTACTTGTCCGTAAACCACGAGCCCCGGTAGGACAGTCGGTAGCGTACAGAACTTGAGACTAGGGTCGCTGGTTCGGATCCCTAACTCGGCTAATTTCTTTCCGAGGACTGATGATAGTCATAGCGTCAGGATCCATCCCTCTCTCACCGCTGATATTTGATTCCACGATGGTTATATAAGAAAGCAACCAGTGGCTTGGAAGGAATATTGTATGAAGTATTGGTAACAGAAACTACAGGAAAGCATGGATAGGTGCACTGACCCCTGCGATATAACTAAAACCATTTAGAAAACGGCGTTTAAGACCATACAAACAAGTCTAAAATGGCTTGAAACACGCGAAAAGGGGCATTCGGACATTTGCGTAAAGTGTCGTCTCGGATCAGACTGCGCACTCCGCGCAGGCTAATCAAAGATGGCACTTCACGACTACATTAGATTTTTTCCTACTGTAGACTTGCGCAAAACAGAAAATTACATAAAAACGGAAAGTTTTGTTTCAGATTAGTCTGAGCGGACTGCGCAGGCTGATCTGAAACGACACTTTACGCAAATGTCCGAATGCCCCTTTTCTCGTGTTGCAAGCCAGATGTCGTCTGGTAGAGAGCAAATGATTCATTCGGAAGAACAACAACGGTAACGATAACATAGTTCGATATCCATCACGACACCCATGTTTTTTTACGAACACTGTAGACCAAGATTAGTCTGCACGCCTGCATGTCCAAGTAGTCCATTCAGTCTGATCTTTTGACTTTTCCTTTCGATATCTGCAATTATAGTCAAACTAGTGTTTTGCAGGCATCTAAAAAGAAATGGTAGAACATTTCTTAACGAAAAGACAAAATTTAAGTCACAACCAAATCGAAAGCATCTGCAGACGATAAATTCAGTGTAACTCAAAAAAGGATTTTCTCACCATTGAAGAGGTAGAAAACATTGTTGGAAAAGAAGAAAATGCTGGTAACCAGCATTTTCTCATTTTCTGCAATGTTTTCTACCCTGACAATGACATATCGCATCATTTAAGTTAAATTTGATAAGTCGTCTGCAAATGTTTTCAATTCGGGCAAGTCTAAAATTTTGTCGTCTGATAAGGAGTTTAACAGCAAGACGAAGATAAGTGACAATTACAACAACAACAACAGCAGGCAAACCAACAGTCGCTGGAACTAAAGGGGGAAAAATCCACTTACCGAAGTGAATAATAAATTTTCCATATTTCGATCGATCGAGATTCTTTCTCTTCTTTGTTACGTTGTCGTCACAGACTGACTGATCTTCTCCGAGATCGTTGGCTTTTTCCGTTACAGAACCGATCGACCCGATGCCATCGATTCCTTGTATCTGATTGGACACTTCCCCGTCGTCGTCCGATTTCGTCGTGTCGATGTAGACCGAAGTCTTTCCGGACAACATGATGTAAAAACTGGAATGTTTGAAAAAGCAGGTGGGTGTCAATAACTGATATAACGCTTTACATAACGATTCAATGTTTTTTCCATTAGTCCTGTTAAAAGGGCTAATGAAAACATCGTGAGAAAAAGAGAAAATGCTGGTTACCAGCATTTTCGCTTTTTCCAACGATGTTTTCTAAACTTTCGAATACAGTTTCAACAAAGTCTGAAGCAATCGTCGAATTTGCAGTCTGCAAATAATTTTAATATGACCATACCTGAAAAATTGTCGTGTAGTATAGAGCTAACCTTTTTCTATATCAACAGTTTATCCAACACTCCAGTGCCAAATGATTACAAATTATCACATTCATGACATTCTTCAGACGACATTCTTTTTTTGTCTGGCAGACGACCACTTCCAAAAATATCTTGAGAAAAGGAGAAATCGGTACTAATGACCAAGGTCTCCTTTTGTAACGATGGTTTTACCTGTTTTCACGCAGCCAACGTTGTTTCACGTAAGTTATCAGTATTGTACAAGGCTAGATTTTCATTTGTCGTCTGCAGCAGTATTTTTTCTATATTTTTTTCAGAAAGTTAAGCAACTAATTTTAGACATGCAAAAGCCCGGTTACCAGCATTTTCTCCTTATCCCACTCTGTTATAAAAATGCCTTCTTTCTAAAGATCGTGAAACACGAAAATGCATCGTAAAGGGCTAATTTATTTTATGTCCATGTAATACTTTTTTTCCCGCCATAAAATTATTTATTGCTGTTTTTTTTTTTTCTATTTCTCTCAAAAGAGCAAAATCGATAGGTCTGCTGTTAATGCAGATCCGGGTTCTTCAATCAATTCTAAATGACCCATGCTCTGTAAAATGGGGGTTGGCTGCATTTGCAAAAAGTATCGACCCATGTCAGCCTGCGCAATCCGCGCAGGCTGACATGGGTCGAAACCTTTTGCTATTGGTCAATTTTCTCATGTCCAAGGACAATTCTACCCTATGATTCAGTCGGTTATTAGACAAAATGGATTTCACGGGTCCATAATTATTTGATGACTTTCTTGGTATAATGTTTTACGTAGATGAATTAAACCCCCCCCCCCCTTTTGCTAGAACATAGCTCAAATGTATGGAAGGTCTCTTTAGGATAAAAGTTGGGAAGGTTCAGACTCGATAAGATTTTGTATAACTAATTTCTTCAGATTTCTGTAGAATATTTTAACTAAACTTTCCGACATTTCGAGAGAAATTCGTGCGAAACCTGTCTCGGATTTGAATTTTTTACAAGTAGGCTTTCAAGGCTACAGAAAACATTCGGTTCATATAAAGAGCAAACAATTAGTAAAGTTTGAAAAAGTTTATCATTTACAGGGTTCCTTTTTTCATTTCAGTATTCTTTCAGCGCTAGTATATAAACTCGACCTTTTTTAAGGCTTACAATACAATTCACTGAAACTCAAGAAAAAAAATGTCCTATAGGTTTCACTAAACAAGCGGACGGCACAGATCTAAGATCAGACTGCACGTTTTGTGCGGTCTGTTCCTGATCTATAACCATCGCAAAAGCCCCTGTTTTTGCATATGACGTAAAATCGATTTATGGTAAAAATAGCCAGTGCATTTCCACAGACTAGGCTTCAACACCACTTTACTACACGACAAAATTTCAGACTGGTCCAACTTGAAAGCATCTGCAGACGACAAATTGAAATTGGTGGCCCAAATGAAGTTTATTTTAAAGGGTAGAAAACATTATGGGAAAAGAAGAAAATGCTGTTTACCAGCATTTTCTCCTTTTCCCACAATGTTTACAAAAGCTTTCTTTGTCATGATCGTTGAAAGTCGGCATCGTGTGGTAAAAGGTTACTATTCACTGTCATTACAGCTGGTCAGTGCTACACACATATATATGTACTTCTATTTCTAGTGCAAATACTGATCACCGGGATCAAATCCGTTTTGAGTCGCCTAGTCTGGGTCTACAGTGTTTGCCATCGTACATATCTCGGTATAAAATAGTGCATTCGTAGGTTCATGTTAAGGTACGTTTTCTTTTTTCTTTTCTAAATCAAGACAGGGAAAATGTGTCTGATCCATATACAAACAAAAGCGATCCAATATTCGTTCTAACCAAGTTGATAACCGTATCATAATATCTAGTAATTGATTTCTTTGTTTTCTCTATTAACCCATTACTTCCTGTGGGATTTTTTTTTCTAAAATCTTTCAGCAGACAGTTATTCCTCCTTTGGTCCAAACTTTTCATGCTTTTTTAAAAAAGTTACACCTTACCTTTTTTACAAGACAACGAAAAAAGAAAAAAATGAAAGCATTGCAGCCGACATTTTAAATGTGACATAAATAAAAGAACTTGCAACACACATAGATGGGGTAAAGGGATTGAAAATGCCCGTGACCATCCTCAGCATTGCACTTTAAATTTGTCTGTCTGTCTGTCGTGTACTATGGAACCATAAAAATCCATCTTTTTTAACAACCGACTGAATCATGGGGTAGACTGGTCCTTGGACATGCAGAAAATTCACAGATAGCCAGAACTTTGGGCCCAGGTCAGCCTGTACAGGTGACCTGAATCTTTGTTTTTTGCAGATGCATTAAACTGCCCTTTCACAGAGCAGGTCTCATATCTTTGATCTACCTATATAAACAGAGCTCCTGATAGAGGGAGTGATTTTGATTTCAAAATTGACAATATTAATTATTCTCCACTAAACCCAATGTTGTGGGTACTCATTAGAATCGTCTCATTGAGACGATTCTAACGAGTACCCACAACATAGGGTTTCGAAGAGAAATAATGGATTTAGAATACCATCACTCCCTCTTATCTGGAGCTCTGATACAGACCAGTATGAATACTTGATTCAATAGCGTGAAATCTGAAAGGAAATTACTTTGTATTAAAGAACAACCTTTCTTTTTGGACGCCCTCTCCTTCGCGGAGAGCGCAGGCTGACCTGGGTAGGTACTTTTAGCAGATGCATTAAGTCAGCTTTTGGTTCAAATTAACTCGACTTCTTTTGACGTCTGATAACAAAATCCGCCGAAACGCTGATTTTGATCTTATATATAGGTTTAACTTAACAAGCGGAAGGTATAAATCTAAGATCAGACTGCACGTCCTGTGCAGTCTGATCTTAATCTGTGCCGTCCACAAAAGCCTCTCTTTTTCGCAGATGTCGCTGAAACGACCAAGGGATCAGTGTTATACACTCTCTAATAACAAAAACACATAGATCTAGCTTTCTATAAAGAGACGACTTTAAATGTAACACTTTCAAGTGTTTGGGATAAAAACGGTCTATTTTAATTTATTGATCATTTAAAACGCCCTGTCAATAAAGATAGATTGGGGGAATTATCCCGTTACAGCATTGATAGATTTTCAATCATCTATTTGAAGTAATTGCAGAGATTACAACAAAAATACTTACATGTAATAAAAAGCAAGAAAGGATAAAAAAAAAAACATCATGACAGAGAAAGTGCTCACTGAGTAAACTTTCCATTTGTAATATTTTTCTTATAAAAAAAAAAAAGTTTTACAAGTGAGGTAAGATGCGCCCATGGATAGTTTTTGAGCGGATGGTTTAAACAAAATTGAATGTTTAATGTGGTTTTTACTTACTTTGGTAAACATATGCATAACATCTAGACAGTTTTGAGATAAAAAATAATGCCTTACGTGAGTTTGCACAAATTTTGTACACATACTCATTGTGGGATCTTCTTGATAACTAGTTTTGACATTCATCTCACATTTAAGAGTGAAGCAATTTTGATTCTGCAATTTTGTTTATCTTGTTTCAGTGCACTTTTCTTATATTTTATCATATGTTAATCAATACAAGACAAAAATGAAAATGCTAAATACATTCTAATTGAATTAACACTTCTCCAAACTGTAAGATTTTGGAATTGTCCGAAATGAAGGCATTTACGGACCACCAATTAAATATGAGTCAAACAACAGGATAAGCATGTGAACGGGTAGAAAAAATGTTACCAGAATGTTCTCCTTTTCTACAGTGTTTTCATAAGCATCCTTTCTCAGAGTTGTTAGAATTCGGTTTTGTTTGGTAAAGGGATTAAAAACCATTCCAACAATTAGTAAAAACTATGATATTGCTATTTCAATAGCTATTGTTATAGGAAAAGAAAACGTGTCTCTGTATCGAACAATGAAGATTCAGGATCACACTGGATGTTCTGTGTGGGATTCGCAACCCAGAGGCCCTGGACTCTATCCCCACTCGAGGCACAAAGTTTATCGTGGAAGTGTCCCTTGGCAAGACAATACAGAACCTAATGTCGATATAACTCAGAATACATATCAATAAGAAAAAAAGTCTACTGTCGCCGTAATATGAGTTAAACAGTGTTGAGCCGTGAAATTAAAACTAGAGTTGAAAAAGGGTTAAACATAAATTGATCAATCGATCATAAATCGATCAATCGATCGATCGCTCCATCGTCGACAATCAATCAATCAATCAATCAATCAATTAGCTTTTTTGAAGAGCATTTTGACTTGCCTAAATAAAATAGCCAACTGTCTGTCCTTATGGGGCAATGAATCGTGTAGGTCTTTTTCAAATGGCGGCGAACGACTGTCAGTATTCATCAATATAAATATTCAAATACTCTTTGAAAACCAAAATCACCGAATAAAATTTTCTATTAGAGCGAAAATGAAAAGCTAATCACGTAGTTAAACGCTAGTGAATGAAAAACACATTTATAATATTTTTTCCGTTATTGCATATCTATTACCCCAGCTTTACAGCTGCACTACATCGTACGCAATGGTTTATTCCGTGCTCGGATTCATGTACAAGTTGAAGTAACGAGCCCCAATTTTGAATTCTTATTAGCTGCCAGACAAATATGACATTTTTAGCTGCATGTCGTAAATGACTTTTGAAATGCATTGTTTGGAAAGCCTTTTTATAAGTACATACCTGTTTTCCTACAATGTTTTGAATATAATTAAAAAGTTTAATTACCAAAAGATCTTATCAGTGATAGTTGCAATACTTAGTGATAACAGTTGAGCATTTATGTACGGCAGTTGATTAACACTTCAGTCGTTTTCTTCATTTTTGACGTCATGTGACTAATGGACTCTGGCATTAAAATACAAGCTGTCATAAAAAAGTATAAAAAAGTTGATTTCGCAAATCAAATCCCTTATTAATTTGTTAAAGTATTTGAGAGAGAGAGAGAGAGAGAGAGAGAGAGAGAGAGAGAGAGAGAGAGAGAGAGAGAGAGAGAGAGAGAGAGAGAGAGAGAGAACGAGCATGTTAAAATCCGTGAAAAAAAAGAAGACTACTCTAACCCTAACAACCCATTTAAGAACCCTGCACAAATGAAATATTCCATAAATATAATCAAATTAATCAAGGAACCCTAATCTAGAGTCTGTTTATTGATTACACACGGGTATAGTAGAGTTTTAACAATGCTAACAGTGTTGAAAGGAGCATATTAAGATGATACTGCTCCAAATGGTGGTCTGATCAAATGACAAGATCAACCATAACTTACAATGTTTGGGTTAATTACCTACAGGAGCCAAGTTCAATCGTCTAAATTCTAAAATCTACGACTGGTCATTTGATTTAGTTATGTCTGAACCAAAGGCCACTGAAGCTCAATTGGTCGCTCGGGGAACACGAAAACTTTCATTGCTCGATCATCGGATACCGTTACTAAAAATAAAAAAATTGCGCATCGAGATTCACAAGACTTGTGCTATTTTAAGTAACGGTGTCCGATGATCGAGCGATGAAAATTTCGAGGTTCTGTGATGGGCTATTGGAGCTTCAAAGCATGTGGGCTTAACCAAATTGGCGATTTCTTTGAGACTTACACGTAGAATTATAATATTCCTTCAGAATGATTGATAAATGCTACTCCTACATAGCAAAATTTCACGCGAATTTCACAAATTCAACGCAATAAAGGAAATAACCTTGTATTATTTGGTCTTCAATCAACCAGAATTAACAAAGATTAAGGACTGAAACAGCCGGCTCAGGGGAAAGTACCAAAATACTCGTTGTTAGAAGTTTTCTAAAACTCAGTTACCGACTCGTTTACCCTTTCATATCCCCTTTTTGAAGGAAGCTATTTAGACTTTTATAGTCTCACTAAACTTCAATAATGATCAATTACTGAATATTTTTTCAGCAGACGACAAAACTTTTGACTTGTCCAATTTGGAAGCATTTGCAGAGGACAAATCAAATGTGGCTCAAATGATGAAACTTTCTGGGAAAGGGTGAAAAGCATTGAAGGAAAAGGAGAAAATGCTGGTTACCAGCATTTTCTCCTTTTCCCTCAATGTTTTCAACGGTTCTTTTTGTCAGGGTCGTTAAAACTCGGGATTGTGTGGTAAAGGGTTAAAGTAGGGCAATAGTTGGCAAACCAGGAGTAAAGTAAAACTATAGAAATACACACGTGAGGGATTTTTTTTCAGTAGTGTTTCCTCAATGGACTACGTAGCCTGTTGATGTATTTATAAATTTCTCGCAAAATTTTAATTTACGACCAAAAAAGGTGGTTAGAATGATTAGACTGAGGTACCAGACTCGGATATTGACGTCCCGATCATTAACAATTCTACAAAAATAAAAAAAACATTGAGGACCTAGATCGGATGATGATGATGATGATGATGATTGAAATACAAAATACAAAAGCAGACAAGGAGCTAGTAGACAAAAATGATAGAAAATTTCAACAGTAGAGTACCTTATTCCCAAGTGCGGTTAACCAGTTAAATATTTTGAGAGCAGCATAACAACTGCTCGAACGATGTTTATAATTCAATATCCTTTAATGTGCAATAAAAATACTATCTCGTTCGGACAAAAGAAGAAAGTACATAGAAAAATTTCCGATATGTTCATCTGTAGTACATTCGGTCATTATCGTATAAATCTAACGCTTTTGGCGCCAAATATATAATTTCGTCCTCTTTCCACGGCCGAGTATAAAATCCTTTGAATGATTTTTTTTATCTTATAGGCTTGACTAAGTCAGCGGACGGTATAGATCCAGGATCAGACTGCACAGAACTGATCTTGATCTATACCGTCCGTAAAAAGGCCACGTTTTCGCCCACAGCGTAGAAAGTATTAAAGGTACAGACCCATGTATCTCTTTTACCAAAAGATAAAATTTTGGACTCGACCAAATTGAAAGCATTTGCAAACGACAAATCAAACGTTGCTCAAATGATGCTATCTGTCTTTGATAGGGTAAGAAAACATTGTTGGAAAAGGAGAAAATGCTGGTAACCAGCATTTTCTCCTTTTCTCACAATGTTTTCAAAAGCCATCTTCTTCAGGGTCGTTAAACATGGGATTGTGTGGTAAAGTGTTTAACATTCCCTTAGCTATCAATGGTCTGCACAAACGACTTTTAAAACATCCTTGTTCACATGAGATCGTGATCCAATCATCCTTAGCATGATTTTGAAGTCTGAAACATAACACTAGCGAACACATTTGTCGTTAAAGGGGAATAATTCGTTTTGAGCAATTTTTCGTTTTACCTCAATGGTTTTTAAGGTGTTCAGCTACACGACGAAAAAAATTAAAAAAAAAAAAACTGTACTTTGCAGTTGGCAATGCGTTAAACGTATTGTTTCACTGTTAGATTTGGCTGACACCATGCCGTGGTATACCTCTCTACTTTGCTGAGCATTTCTAGACCATCTGCAGGAGGACCCGTAGGTCAGATGGCATTTCAGCTGATTTGTAACCAAGAGGTTCTGGTTTTGATTCCCTTTGTGTGCGAATCCGGTCTGTTCGGAGAGACGGCAGTGAAGGGCCCAGCTTTGTCGTCTTGAAAGACCATTTTTGTGTAATTCATTTCTTTTGTTTTATTGATCCATGATTGTATGCGAAGTACAATATAGCTAGTTAGGGAGACGGATAGACTGAGAGAGGTAAATGGAGGGAGCAGAAGGATGAAAAAAGGGGAATTACATTTTAACTTTCCTATTATAAGGGTGAAAAATATAAATCTATAAATAGGAGATCCTTTGATGGGTATATTTGAAAAGATAAAACTTGATGATTCACTTCTAACCGATTTATCTTTCGTATTTAAACCTTGCCCTTCAGGACACTAAGACCAGCTATTAAAGATGAATCCTTACAGCCAGAGAGAGAGAGAAAAAAAAACCTGATAGTTTGTAGAATGGTTCAGGATTTAATCAGCTGTGTAAATGTAGATAAATTACCTATGTATATGGTGTAAGAGATAAACAATAAGGCTAGAGTCAAGCCCATTTTCTAATCAAGAGATTGTAATTGATTGAGTGTTTGGTGTTTAAAGCTGTTTTCTACATTATCTAAGCTATATCGTGACGGCCAGTTCACCTATCTATGATTTCCTGGGGTTTCTTTTTACAGTACTTCGCACAATATTCTTTCCAAGCGAATGGCTGCTTTCCCGCATAACCATCAGCTAAAAAAAGGTCAGCGGTGACAGAGGAATGAGTCCTGTCGCAATCACTATCATTAATCCTCGGAGAGAGATTGGTCGAGCTGGGGATTCGAACCAGCATCTCCCTTTTCTCAAGTCGTGCACTCTACCGACTGCGCTATCGGGGCTCGGCTCTAAGCGAATGACTGCGGTACGAAGCCAAAGAACAAAGGACCAATCGATCCGAATGGAACTCAAACAAATAGATTGTATAATGTCTATTGTATAATTATTTCATTTACATCGATTGATTTTCTGGAAATCGTTTTCAAAGTCTATTCATCATTTCCTGTACAGGACTTTTTACGTTTTTTCAACAGAAAATTTTGAAAATATTTTTTAGACAAAAGGGAGAAACTGCTCGTAATGAGTAATTTCCCCCTTTTGTCTCAATGTTTTAGCTCGTGTCCGTGTGTTAAACTTTACTCCATGATTATCGTACGTACTTTACAATGTTGTTTCCAACGACATCGAAACATTTTCTTTCTGGGTTAAGGAGTTGGCGATAACGGAGAATAATTCAAGTCTGTACCTGACGACAAAATTTAAGACTTGTCCAAATTCAAAACATTTGCAGAAAATGAAGAGGGTAGAAAACATTTTAGCAAAAGGGGAAAATACTGGTTGCCATGGTTTCCACCTTGTCCCAAAATGTTTTCGTGTGTTCAATCTTAAGGCCTTTGCAGACGATAAATTAGATGTTCAAATGATGCAATTTTTCTTTGAAAAAATGGATAGAAAGCCTTGTTAGAAAATAAAAAAAATATGGTTTACCTGTATTTTCTCCTTTTCATACAATGTTTTCAGAAGCTATTTGTCTTAGGGTCGTTAAAAGCTGTGATTGTTTGGTAAAGGATTAACTCTTTACCATACAACAGAATTTAAGACTCTTCCATGTTGACAGCGTTTGCAGACAAAAAATAAAAGGTTATTGTAAGAAAAGGAGAAAATGCTGGTTACCAGTATTTTCTCCTTTGTGCAACAATATTTTCAAAAGCCCCTTTGTTTCAGACTCGTTAAAACTCTGGACTACTTCATAAATGGTTCAAATGATATATGGCCTGCAACACGCGAAAAGGGACATTCGGACATTTGCGTAAAGTGTCGTCCCGGATCAGCCTGCGCAGTACGCGCAGGCTGATCCGAGACGACACTTTCCGTTCGTGTGTGATTTTCTGTTTCATGCACGTCTACTGTAGGACAAAATCAAATGTTTACGTAAAGTGCCGTCTCGGATTAGCCTGCGCGGACTGCGCAAGCTGATCCGAGATGACACTTTACGCAAATGTCCGAAAGCCCCTTTTCGCATGTTGCAGACCATATTGTAGTTTGTATGTTAGTTCAAATATTTATTAAATTAGTATTCGCTTTCATCTCGAGGCTTGAAAACAAATATCTCGCTTTAATTTGATTGATTTCAGTCGGTTTCAATAGGACCATTTCCAACCAAAGTCCACAGTATGATCGCAATAATTTATGATCATTTTGGCAATTAAATTTCAGATATTGAGTATGACGTCAGTGATTTTGAACTGGGTTGTAGATCAAGATTGGGGCCATCTGATCTTTGAAACACACTGTCTCTTTCTTTTTATTCTATGTTGATTTCAGCCCCGCCCGGGTGGCTCAGTGGTGAGCGTGTCGGACTCATGACCTGGTGGTTGTGAGTTCGATACCCGGTTGAGGCGAACTTTCTTTCCAGCGTATTTTCGCTTCTCACCTCTGCTGAAGCATGTGAGAAAAGTAGTCGGTGGCTTTGGAAAGAAAGTTGTGTTAGTACTGATGTGAGAAAGCCAGGAAACACATGTGCGTCACCGACCGCCATGATATGACCTTAGCTGTTAAAGTGGGGTTAAACCCAATACAACCAATACAACCAACTATGTTGATTTCAACCGGTTTCAATGAGGCCATAACCTCCCAATGTCCATTTTCTTGACGCCATTATTAATGATCATTTGGGTGATTAATCATCACCACACAATCCCGACTTTTAATGACCCTTACGCAGAAGCCTTTCGAAAACATTGTGCGAAAAGGAGAAAATGCTGGTGACCAGCATTTTCTTCTTTTCCCTCGATGTTTTCTAACGTGTTAAAACAAATTCAAACATTTGAATCATATTTGGTTTGTCGTTTGAAAATGCTTTGAATTTTGGCTAGTCTTAAATTTTGTCGTTTGGCAAAGAGTTAATCTCTAAATATTGAGAATGACTTCAGTGGTTTTAGATTGACTTGTAGACTAAGATCCGTGCAGTCTGATAAGGGATCCACATTGTCTGATATCTTGGGTAAAGATTTGGTTGAATCTGTATTAAAATTGCAATAAATGATTTTTTTTTTTGTTACTGATGAAAAATGCCACTAGTATTTTCTTATATTAAGCAACACTATAAGGGTTAAATAAATGCATTGAGGGCTATAGGGTTTATGCATAATTAAAGGCCCAATAGCAGCCAAAAAAACAGTGTAGGTGTAAAAATGCATTTAAATGTAAATCATACCAAGTATAGAAAATATTGTGAAGATGACAATCTGTTATTTTGTGGTCGGTCGAAATGTTAGTCGCTCGCAGAAACATGAATTTTAAAATCAGACAAAAAGTAAACAAAAGATAGAGTGACCTGGCAACTTTTAACCTACATAGTTTTAAACTTTATTTCTCTGCCAGCTACTACTTGTAACACTTGGACTGACCGTACAATAACAGATTGTACATCTTTACAATAATTTCAATGCTTTTATATGATATGATTTGAACGTAAATGCATTTAAGCGCCCGCTTTGTTTACTTTTGGCAGCTATTGTTACTTTACCTATTTTTGACTTTTTACTTCGTCGGAAAACCTACTTTATATGAAAAATGGGAGTAGACCTATCACGTCTGTTTCAATATTTTTGTATCTTCATGAGAACAATCATAAAATTTAGAAGACATTGCTACAAAAACCCAAACATGTCGATTTTGTAATTCTTCTCCCATATTGGACAGTGAAGATCAAGATCAGATTTCACATTCCGTGCGGTCTGACCCTATCTTGATCTTTACTATCTGCAAAGGCGCAATGAATCATGCTTAGCAGTCTAGATGTTATAGTTCTCTTGCCTTAGTGTCTTTACACCTTTACCGTACAAACCCCAAATCTTAACAACGCTAAAAAAGAAAGTTTTTGAAATCGTTGTGAGAAAAGGAAAAAATGCTGGTAACATGTGTTTTTTTCTTTTCCTACCATGTTTTCTACCTTATCGAGGACGAATTCCATTATTTGAGTCATATCTAAAATGACATCTGGTTATGCTTTCAACTTGGTCAATTCTACGTTTCTATCCTGTGGTATTTTAAGGATAACACCTATAAAGATAGCTTAAAGGTGACAGTAGCTTCAATAAAGTCAGCCTGATTGATTAATTCGTTGATTAATTGATTGGTGTTTTTACTTGATTGGTAGATCGACCGTCGGTGACTGACTGACTGACTGACTGACTGACTGACCGACCGACCGACCGACCGACTGACTGACCGACTGACCGACCGACCGACCGACTGACTGACTGGAGTAAAAGAATAGGGATTAGGATGACATCAGTATTAGCTGTCAGTCACGTTGATATACATGTAGTGCTGTGCTTTTTCCTGCTGTCAGCTGTACAACTGTATGGTTCAGGTTCACTAACTTTCCTTCTGAGTACATTAATTTACTTCTGGAGAATTATTAGGGGACACGCCCCCTATCCTGGCATTGTGAATACTAGTTTAAATGTAACTTATTTTGTTTTGTTTTGATTTTTGGGTCCGTCGGTGTTCACCAGCGACAAGAAGTAATAAATGTATATAGACAGATCATGAGCAACAATAAAGGTAATTTTTTTCATGGAATAAAAAATCTGACCCCGTTCTACTTACCAATCTCCAATGTCACCTTGGGTAACAATGACGTCATCTCTGACAGCTCGATGGTAGTCACAATTCCGGACAATATCCTCTAATACATCTGAAATGATTAAAAAAAAAAACACATTAAAAGAATTTAAAATGTAGCGATAATTATTATCATCATCATATTACAAATTATACTTTTCCCTGCAAATGTGAATTATGCAAATGTTAGGAAAGTGCAGAGTTATATACAACGAAAAAGCTCATATTTGGCTTTCAAATAACGGGTTGGTCTTTTTGCAGTCGGTGAAGTTCTCCGTCTGTTTTCACGATACAAAAACTGATGTCATCATACTTACACCTGAAAACATTCCACATGGTCGAAGCGTGTTATTATTCCCATGGCATTCTCACAAACCTTTGCGAAATACTGGGATAAAATCGAAGTATAGTTTAAGAGGATACGTAGCTAATGGAAAAGAAAGTGTTTTTTTTTTTAATTTGTCTTTCTTTTTTACTGATTTTTGGTCAGCTAAATGGTTATTATGCTGGTTACCAGCATTTTCTCCTTTTCCCACTTTCACAACACACAGGCACCATTTATAGATTTTTGAAGGTAGACTTGACACATCGATGCGAAATATGTAAGGGGTGTAATAAGTATGTTAGATTTTTGTGAAGCCGTCAGATTTATTTCCCTTACACATAATTCACACAAGTATAAAAACCCATCTCTGTCTGTCTGTCTGTCTGTCTCTCCTATATACATACAAAGAAACACACAAAGACAAACACAAAGGCACCATTCGTAAATCTTCAGGCAGACTTGAGAAGTTGATGCAAAATGTGAAATTACACAAGGGGTGTAATTAGTTACTTTATTTTTTTTTTAACGTTCAGAGTCATTTCCCTATTTCCCTTGTAAAACAATCCGTTTGCCTCTTCTCTCTCTTTCTCTTCCCCCCCCCCCCCCCCCCCCCCCCGAACTGCTTGTTGTGACACAAGAGGAAAACACCTAACTCGAATTAAAAATCTCCGTCGGGTGTGAAAACTGGATGAAAAAAGGAGCAATTTCTTGTTAATAGCGATCCTCTTATTTTCATGATGTTTTCAATGGCTGTCTACACGTAGGACTAGTTTCCTGAGGGTGGACGAATCCCGAGAACTAAAAAAAAAATCCACAATTATACGAATACTGTTCAAATTCTTTATCAAACCATTCCGTGTGTGTTAACGACCCCAAGGGAAAAGCCTTTGAAAATATTGTGACAAAAGGAGAAAATGCTGGTAACCAGCATTTTCTCCTTTTGCCACAATGTTTTCCTTCCATTACAGAACAAATCACACAGTAGAGCCACATGTAATTTTTTCATCTCCAAATGCTTTCTTTTTAGGTCATGTGTTGAAATTTTTTCGTCTTTTAAAGGGCCTACATGTTCATTCATAAATCATATGAATTCGGAATATGTTGAAAAATGTTGCAAAATTTCGGTCATTGACGGTGCGTGCGCATTCCAAAATATTGTTGGTTAAGCCCCCGTCACACTCAGACAAAGACCACAAAGACCCTACTGTGTTTTAAAACTTGACAAACGCAGGGAGAACGGGATGAAATGCAGGAAAAAACAGTTTTCAAGTTGGTTCTACGTCTTTACTACGCCCCTGCCAGGAAGTCAGTGCGTCTAACACGTCCCAGCTAAGTTCTGTCGCGCGCTTGATAAAGTACGCACCACGTCCTTTGCGTTTTTATTACGTTCTTTCTAAGACCTTTCAGATCGCACCACGCGCTTACAGTGCGTTTACTAGGTTCTCACTGCGCCCTTCGTGATCTTATAAATTCAAGTCCACGTACTCTCCGTTCTCATTCGTTCTGCAAGTTTTCTTGAGTGAACAACCCGCATACAACTATGCCTCCAATAGGTCGTGGGAGAAGACAACAAGCCAAGACACTGGGTAGCACTTCACAACCTGGCCCCAGTGTTGATGCCGGTGCTGCCGGTATAGCAGAACCACCAGGAGCGCCAGAGCCTCCTGCAGTGAAGCTTGAAATTAGCGAAGTCCGTGAGAGTGACGAGGAGAAGATTGATGTAAACAGTGCGAGTCAGAAGAGAAAAAAAGCCGAAGGTCTGGGTGGATCCATTCAAAGAAGATGAACAGCTCATGGTCGAGTGGTTGGGGGGCGAACTAAATTGCTGGACGTGACATCGGACGCTATGAGAACTTGCTGCAAGCGTACAACGGACGTGTTAAGCACCGAACGAACGTGTAACAAACGTAATATTGTCTTATACAACGTGGTATGAACGTACCTTTGCCTTTGCAGAAACGTGGAACGGTCGTGGTGGGTACGCAATTGTCGTGGTATGAACGCAGTAAGAACGCAGTGCAATCTTTCCCGTCCATATCAGGTTTGTACTTCGTCAATGAAGACCATGTTAGGTTCATGCCCCGGTGGTACTACATTAATGCCGTTGTTCCCACGTCCTTATTGAGTCCTTACTGCGTCCTGATTGGATCAAGTCCTCGCTACTTTTTTTTTTAACATATTCAAAATTCACCCACGTCAGCCAAGACCATAAAGATCGCAATTACGTCCTTATCGGTTTCTACTGCGTTTCTTCTACGTCGTACAAGTTCGTACTGCGTCGGACCGGTTTTACATTGACGTAGTGGGAACTTGGTCTAGTGTGACTGGGGTTTTCACAAGTATCGAATATTTTTCTTATATAATGTAAGGCTAATAATCTTGTCATATTAAGTTTCTGTGGTTATGCATCATTATCAACTTCTTCTTGTGTTGTTGTACTCACAATGATTTATAACCCGTAAAATGCTGATCAAATTTGGCCAAAGCTACTTTTTTAAGGTCAAATCTTTAAACAAAAGATATATGGGCGTTACCATTGTTTGTTATAAAGATAGTTACAAACTAAGTTGTTAACACAAGAAAGTGAAGATGAAGATAACACTGCACAGAACATTCATTGAAACCTTCAGTCATACACTGTCTATATATATATATATATATTTTTTTTTTCTTTTATTATTGTATATTCTGACAAAGAATGTCTTGAAACGACAAAGGTTGTACTTTCTACTGACTTGAAGTGTTTGACACCCTAGGGGTCAAAACGCGTTGAGAATTGAAGTGATTTATATTAAATTCGCATCTACTAAATAGTTGTGTCGTTTCGAATAAATCTAATTTCGGTATTTAAATGTTTCAAGTCCCATAGAGTTTTATTATCATTTGAGTTGAATATATTTACATTAATCGACATATTTAACTTTATTTCCGTTAACTTTTACCACACAACCCCGAGTATTAAAGTAACAATAAAGGCTAGATGTAAACAAAGCGGGTGTTTAAATGTATTTGAATTGATATCATACCATTTAAAAGTATGGAAATCATTGTGAAGATGACAATCTGTCATTGTACGGTCGGTCCAAGTGTTAGTTACTGATAGAGAAATTAAATTCAAAACTAGGTTAAAACCTGCCAGGTAGCTGGTCTTTTGTTTACTTTTTGCCTGATTTTAAAATTCATATTTTTTTTTTCTGCCAGCGACTAACACATGGCCCGACCACACGATAACAGACTGTCATCTCCACAATAGTTTCCATACTTTTAAATGGTATGATTTAAATTTAAATGTATTATGACACCTGCTTTGATATTTTGGACTTTACTAGGCCTTTGATTAACGACCCTGGAGTATACAGCTTTTTTTGAAAACATTGTGGGAAAAGGAGAAAATACTAGTATGTAACCAACACTTTCTCCTTTTCTACCCTTTCAGAGACAAAATCCTCTCATATGAGCCATATTAATCTAATTGTCTTTAAATGCTTTCAACATGTACAGGTCTTAATTTTGCTCTGTGTAAAGGTTTAACCCTTTCCCACACGACAAATTTTTGACTCATCCAAACTTAAAACATCCTGCACACGACAAAATCAAAATTGCTACAAACATGCTTAAGTTCTCTACCAGCATGGAAAACATAGTGGGAGAAGGAGAAAATGCTGGTTACCAGCATTTTCTCCTTTTCCCACAATGTTTTCAAAAGCCCTTTTCATCAGGGTCGTTAATTCTCGTGATTGTTCGGTAGAGGTTAAGTAAGAGCTTTGTGTCGATTTTTTTCTTCAAGTAAAACAAGATGCTATTTGACTCAGTTTCAAAGGACGACATTAGAAAACACTGTTACCGATGAATAATTTTCTCCTATAGAGCGATTTCTCCATTGTCACTTCCCGAACCTTTCCTAAATAGCTATTTTTAAACACTTCCAAATCGAAGTATCTGCAGATGATAAATTTTAATTTGGTTTAAGACCGCTGAAGTTTCTTGACAAAGTAGAAAAAGAATGTTAGAAAATGGGGGAAAACAAGTAATTTCTCCTTCTCTCCTTTTTTCTCTCTGCTCTGATCATTGTTTCGACGATGGTTATTTGGAAAGGTAGCCAGTGGCCTGGAAAGAATATTGTGCAAAGTACTGGTGAAAGAAACTCAAGAAAGCATAGAGATATGCACTGGCAATAAACACCATACCAACAAACTAACTAAATGGTTACGTGCTGCACGGCGTTGGCAAAGAGGACCAGACAAAATGTTGCTTATGAATATTTTGCTTATTCTGAAAACCACTTAGTGAACAATTTCCTTTTTTACGACATAGGAGTGAAGCTTTAACTCGTTTGTACCACTAAGCCCGCCCATTTAATGCTCATAAAATATCGGCAATGGCTCGTTCATAATCGGAAATACAAATAAATCAGTATGAAACACTCTAGATATGCGTACAATGAGAATTTTTGTGGGATGCAAGAATGTGTCAAAGTTTTTTGAAAGTGTATGGGGGTTAACAACCGTGCTTTAAGCCTTTTTTTATCACAAAAAAAAATAACGACTCAGAAGCTGAAGGCCTTTAGAAAACTTTGTGGGAGAAGGAAAAAATGCTGGTAACCAGCATTTTCTCCTTTTCCCACAAAGTTTTCTGTCATTTTGAAGACAGATCCAGCCATTGGAGCCGAACTTGATTTAGCATCTGCAAGTAAGATAGAGGGAGAGAGGGAGAGACAGACAGAAAGACGCACTGACGGATGGACGGACGGACGGACACACGGATGGACGGACGGACACACAGGCGGACAGACAGACAGACAGACAGACAGACAGACAGACAGACTTTCAAATTAATTTTTATTAATCCTCGCAGGGACCGTTGCCCTAGCCGATAATCGAACTCAAACCATTGGCTCGCAAACCACTGTGTTGCAAAGCTACGATGATTTAGCTGACCATGACAAACACTTGATATATATGGCCTGCAACACACGAAAAGGGGCATTCGGACATTTGCGTAAAGTGTCGTCTCGGATCAGTCTGCGCATTCCGCGCAGGCTAATCCGAGACGGCACTTTACGACTACATTAGATTTTGTGCTACAGTAGACTTGCGAAAAACAGAAAATTACATAAAAACGGAAAGTTTTGTTTCGGATTAGCCTGCGCGGAGTGCACAGGCTGATCCTAGACGACACTTTACGCAAATGTCCGAATGCCCCAAAAGCGGGTTTAATACATCTCCAAAGTTTTTTCAGTCGTACATTTTGGGAAAAGAAGATAATGCTGGTAATCAGCATTTTCTCCACTATGTTTTCTAACTTTATAATATATAGGCAAACATTAGAGCCACGTTTAATTTGTCGTCTGCAAATGCTTTCAATTTTGCCAAGTCTAAAATTATGTCGTCTGGATAAGAATTGATAGCATCCTTTAGCCTTTACCAAGGCTTTTTGTAACTAACATTTTTTCCTTTCCCGCACTGTTTTCTACCCTTAAAAATATAGATACAGTTATTTGAGCCATACTTACGGTATTTTGTCGTCTGCATATGCTTTGAATTTGAACAAGTCTAAATATTTATAGTGTGGTTCAGAGTTTAAAATCATACTTATAAAGTACATTGTTACGGTGCCACAATAAAGAATCTAAGACCTAGATGATCGAAGCGGACCGCTTTATTTTCGCTACTTAGTCGATAATTCTAAGTGGACATTTGACTCTACTATACAATTGTAGCTTTTATTTCTAAGTCAACAGCTTCATTCAGAGTGGGCGAAACTGGTCAAATATTATTAATGTTTCGTTCGGTGTTAATTGACATTAATTCTTTGTAACCTGAGGATCGGAAGGGTCCCTCATTGCGTGTTGTTTCAGTCTTTGTCGGTTGAAACGAACTTTTACTGGCCTTTGCCAAAAGGACAAAATGTTAAACTGGCTCAAATTGAAAGCATTTGCAGACGAAAAACTAAAATATTATCCAAATGATAGAATTCGCGATTGCAAAAGAGTAGAAAAAATTGTGGGAAAAGGAGAAAATGCTGGTTACAAACATTTTCTCCTTTTCCTACAATGTTTTCAGAAAGTATTCCTCTATGGAATCGTTGAAACAGAGGATTTTGTTAGTTTGGTAAAGGGTTCATTTTAGGCGAAATTGGTCAAATGTAATAAAGGTTTCTTTCGATGTTTGCTGATATTAATTTTTGTGCCCAGAGGTTCAGGGCCCGTCTTTACCAATTATTCCTAGGAATATTGTTTGTCTTTTTCCAGATTTAGAAACTAACACAAGTTCTGACTGGCTAAACCATTTGGTTTAGCCAATCAGAACTCGTGTTACTTTCAAATCTAGAAAACTCTTGAAAATAAAACTAAGAATGTCCTTGAGAATGGCCGATGAATACGGACCCAGAAGGTCTCCCTCAGTGCCTCTTGAAGAAAAAAATGCAAAATTGCAAAAAAAAAATTGCTTAAAATAGATATTTTGCTCATTAGGAGCAACGTCTACTTTTGGCATGATGTTTTCGAAAGCGGTCTGCAGCAAATTGAAATATAGTCCTTTGCAGAGGTAAATGACTTAAGTTCAGAAGGTAATAAAAAATATCTGAATGGGGGCATTCCATAATGTAGAAAATCAACTGAGTTGCTTCTCGATTAACCCTGTACCATATAATCCCGAGTTTTCACTACCCTGAGAAAGAGGTATTTTTCCACGAACTTCTCTTCCATCCCAAAGACAACTTTTGTAATTTTAGCTATAGTAATACGTCGTCTGCAAGAGGTTTCACTTTCGGTATAGTCAAAAATTTTGTCGTTTGGTAAAGAGTCAAAAGAATACTGAAATCGTGATGTTTGAAATTTTACTTTGGGCGGGAAAAACATCATTTTCATTTGACCCGTATCGAGGTGTTAACCGAACAACCTGCGGAGAGGGTAGACCAAGATCAAACAAGATTGAGGCACTTGCACGTCCTTTTATGCCGAGATATCCTATAAAACATCAATTTTTGTAGATAACATAGAACGTGCCGTCTGTTTTTAGATATACATGTACATTTGACTTATCTTTAATTAGATTCTCCGACCTGATTGGCTTTATATTGAGTTGCTGGGACTTTCTATTGACTGACTCTAGTATTGTTTCTTTGAATTTCGCAAGCGGACAATGTGTTTATTATTATCGTTACCCCTAAGCTGCCAAGCTCGACTCACTGACCTTTTGCGGACAGCGTAGATCAAAATCAGACTGCACAGAACGTGCAGTCTGATCTTGGATCTACGCCGTCCGATAAGGAGACATTATTCTCCAAAACTTACCTTTGAAATAGCAATATTTAGGTTTTTACAATCGAATTGAAAATTCAATTTTAGGGTTAAAGTACAAGAGGTATATGTTTGATAAGCGTGTATCCATTTATAATAATTAAAATAAATGTAAAACTTACCATCTTTACAGCTACTCAACAGCTCGCTTTTCTTTCGTAACCATGGTAACACATCTTTTATTTCCGCGCTAGTCCTGTGTCTTGGTCTTTTCGAAATGATGGAGATTACTTTATTTTGCATCATCTTTTCTCAGGTAAGCTGCTATCGTCGAGTCACGAATGTCTTCTGTATTTCTACGTATGGCTTAGGTATGTTCAGTTCATACCTGAAAGAGATGGAAAAATACTTTAATTGGCGTTTCTTCCAACCGTATTTCTCGGTTGCTACACGGTAGAATGAATAAAAAAAGTGTTTGAAAAAAGGCAAGTAATTTCTTTAAATTGTAGAGAACTTTGTTAGAAAAACCATCCTGACCCTATGGATGAGACAACCCCTGTTTTTTTTAGGAATGTGATCTAAAATATCAGATTCGTTGGAAAATGTCTATGGTGATACTGCTACAATTGGTTATGCCTGTGGGAACAATACGGTCATGGTCACCAACCATTTTTAAGAATAGTCTTGGTCTTATTCTCAGAAATTTTCTAGGTTTGAAAGTAACACAGTTTCTGATTGGTTTAAAACTTCTCAGCACAAATCAAATGAAACAATAGTTCACTGACACAGGCAAATCCTCAACAGAATCGTATTTTTATATCAATGTTCCCAGACTTGCGTGGACTGCAGAATGCTTTATTCAGTCAGATAACTATCAGTGTTGTTAAATATGGTATGCTGACACTCTGTTCACTTTTCGGTTTGCATAATTTGTTTTACAGCCAAATTGTTGTGTTTTAAACGTCTATTCATACCCAGTACTTTTCGTTACGCTCGTTTTTGTCAACTTTTCAAAATTTAGTACCAGGTTTCCGTACAATAGAGCAAGTGATGACAATTTTCTTACCACATTAGAGGACGTTAATATACTTTGATAAAAATGGCATACATTTTTTCCTACAATTCAGATCAGAAAACTAAATCAAAATGCGTGTAAGACGACAAAATTGTGATAAAGTCATCCACATAAGTGATGTTGGCACTTGTTTACCGTTATTGACATATTTATCGTTTAATTAATGTGTCACATCACTGAATACTTGTACTTTCAATTCTATACCTCCATAATCTATATACTCAATAAACGATTTGAATATTAAGGTACTACAGTGCAATATCGATTTTACGAGCATGCGTTTATTCGATATGGCCTGCAACACGCGAAAAAGGGGCTAATCTGAAACGATACTTTCCGTTTTTATGAAATTTTCTGTCTTGCGCAAGTCTACTGTAGCACAAAATCTAATGTTGACGTAAAGTGCCGTCTCGCATTAGCCTGCGCCAACTGCGCAGGCTGATCCGAGACGGCACTTTACGCAAATGTCTGAATGCCCCTTTTCGCGTGTTGCAAGCCATATATAGCGTATCCCTTTACCAAACAATCCAATGTTTTTAAAATCTTGAGAAAGAAAGTCTTCAGAAAAAAAAAAAGAATATGAAGTTTTTTCTACACCTTTCCACATGTACATTTTAATCTACAACTGCATAAAAATATACAATTGTTGGTATTCCGCAAATATTGTCTAATACACCGTTACTCTTATAAATGTAAGCTCCCAAATGTAACAACAACAGACAACTACCGATTTTGAAAATAAAATCTGTTTTCTTATATTCCCAATGTACTCAACAAACAACACTGACGTTCTGGTATTTGCTCAAAATACAACACTGCCTTTTTGTTATGTGCTAAAAAAATGCCGTTCTGCTATGTGCTTAAAGTTGCCGTTTTGCTATGTGCTCAAGATAAACATTACCGATCTGCTTTATTCTCAAAACACAACACTGCCATTCTTCTCTGCAATGTTCTCAAAATACAACACGGCCATTCTGTTGCGAGTATGTGCTCAAAATGAAACGCTATCTTTCTGTCCATTCTGTTCTATACTCAAAGTACAACACTGCCATTCTGTCGTTTTGCTATGTACTCGTATTACAAACCTACGCAGTTCAGCACTATACTGTTCTACTCTGCACTCAAAATTCAATTCTTTCATTCTGCTATGGGCTAAAAATATAATACCGTTACTCTATGTACCCATATACAAGCCCGCCATTCAGCTTTGTACTCAAAATTCAACTATGCTGTCTGTTTTGCACCAAAAATGATTGATTGATTGATTGATTGATTGATTGATCGAATGGTTTTTTACGCCGCTTTCAACAATATACCAGTCATATCACGGCGATAGCTCGCATATTCATGCATTTCCTCGGTTTAACCAGTACTAGGTGAACCAAAAATACAACATTTCCGGTTTGCTATTTACTTCAAACACCTCCTCTGCTCTATCGGTCTGCATGTACTCAAAATACAACACTACCGTTCTTCAACGTACTCAAACACAAAATTGCCGTTCTGTCATATACTCAAAATACAACACTACCATTCTACTTTGTACTCAGAAAACAACAATGCTAATCTGTCGTCCCGCTTACGCTCGACATTCAAAACTACCGCTCTGTACTTCTACTATGTATTGAAAACCCAACCCACTGTTCTATTATGTTCTCAATATACATCACTGCCTCCCCTCTATGTACTCTAAAAACAACTCTGCCGGTCTTTTATGTACTCGTGAAACAACACTGCCGCTCTACTCTGTACTAAAAAAACAACAGTCTGCACAAAAAACATAATTACCGTTGTACTTTGTACTCATGAAATAACACAATGTTCTATTCTGTACTCAAAAACATCACTACCGTTCTACCGTATGCTCAAAAAACAACACTAGCGTTCATCTATTTACTGGAAAAAAAAAAATCCCGCGGCCGTTTCACTATTTACTCAAAAATAACACTACCTTTAAACTATGTATTCAAAAACCAGTTCTACCCTTCTCTCATTTACCCCTCCCCTCCCTCCCCGCAAAAACTTCCTTTCTACTATGTGCTCAAAAAACAACATTAGTGTTCTACTATGTAAACAAAAACCAACACTGCTGTTCTGTAATGTACTCAAAAAACAGCACTACCGTTCTACTGTGTACTCAAAAGGAGTACATTTCTACCTTGTTTAAAAAGAAAACACTGCTGTTCTAGTTTGTTTTCTACTTTGTACTAAAACAAAAACAACATTACCGTCCTGCTATGTACGCAAAAAGCAACACTGCCGTTCTATTTTGTACTAAAAAATCAACACTGCTATTCTGTTGTATACTCACAACACTGCCGTGCTCATATGTACTCAAAATACAACACTGCCGTTCCCATATATACTCAAAAAACTACACTGCCGATCTTTTATGTACTCAAAATACAACACATTCCGTTCTACTATGTATTGAAAATACATCACTTCCGTTCTGAATTAAAATCAGTTATCACAGTTCCATCAATTTAGTGCATTTCTTTTCGAGAGCCAAAACGAACAGAATGTACATTTTCAATTATTAGAAAAGACAGCTACCTCAAGGCTAATTTGGTTAACACATGTTATATTGATCGATGTAGATCCAAGATCAGACTTGATGTCTTGTGCAGTCTAGTCTTCGATGTGCACTTTCTACAGAATTACAAAGTATTATGTTATTGCACTTTTGGATACAAAAGGGAACCAATACCGCTGCGAAAAGTTCGTCATAATCGTTTGTAGAAAATAAATATCAAGGAAATTCCCGATTGACTCTGGCGTAGCACAAACATCAAACAGACAATTTAATAGATTCTTACGTCTAGTGCTGGAATGTCGGTGTCATCAATTTGTGACACTAGACCTTCTGTACTTGAGGATAAGACTCTTACGATTTGTGTATAGGGTTACTTGTAACGAGTGGAAATAATCAAAATGGGATGAGATTCCTAAATCTAAGATCACGATAAAATGACAGGCGCTTTCTGCGTTGTCTGCTTCCCACTGCTGTTTTGTAGGACTTATGTGTTAACTTTATAATAACAAAGGATTAGTCCTTTACTAAAAGATCTAGCATTTTACGATCCCCACAAAAAAAGGCTTTTAACTGCGTCTTAAAACATAATTGGAATAGGAGTAAATGTGATTTTTCTTATATATTGTAGAGACAAATTCTCATTAGTTGAGCCGCTTTTCAAATGTCGAGTGCCAATGTTTATAATCTGAACCAGTCTGAAGTTTTTGACGTCTAGTAAAGCGTTGATGTGATTGGAGACCTTGATAATTGGCTTGCAACACGCGAAAAGGGGCATTCGGACATTTGCGTAATGCCCTGTTTACACTGCCGATCAGATCAACTCGATCAAACCCGATCATGCGGTCGGGGGCTGATTGAGCTTGTTCGACGGGAGCGGTCGGGACGGTCTACTTTGGTCGGCATCACTCGGGCTTCCTTCCCGAGAATTTTTGACATGTCAAAAATATTCGAGTAGGGATCGTGTAGCAAAAAGCTCTGGAAGCCATCGAGAATAAATCGAGAATCAGTCGAGTAGAGGTCGGGTCAGTCGAGAAACGATCGTGTAGAGATCTACCTATATCGGGATTGAAATATTTGCCGATCAGAACACGATCAGCTCGACCTCAGTTCGACCACTACCCGATGCTTACTCGATCAACACGATTCATACTCAAGCCGATGTCCAGATCAAGACGATCTCTATACGACCGTACTCGATCGCTCCCAGATCCATACCCGATCCCTTTCGATTTCACTCGATCGCTACCCGATCGTACACGATCACTACTCGAGCATACTTGATCGCTACTCGAGTGTACCCGATCGCTACCCGACCTTACACAAGCGCACTGACCTTGAATACGTTCCTTCAAAAAAGGCGCGAAGATCAAGCCGTCTCTCATTAGTCGCTTGGTACTCGGAGACATAAGTACACACTGATGCCGCGAAAAGGTAAAAAGGCGCGTCTTGCCGTTGCTGCTGAGTTAGCAGCAACGGCTTCACCAGACCCCAGCCCGCAGAAGGTTAAAAAGGGGAACCAGCGGTCAGCTTCAACTCCTGTTGATGTCGATGACTCTCCTGCTAAACATACAAGACTCCAGGAGCAACAACAGACTGACAGCACTGAGCAAGAGGTAATTTTATTAATTTAAATATCGGCAATCATTTTAAGGATCGTTTGTCGCAAAGAAGCCTTACTACATAACCCACTTTCTTTAGGTTCTATCAATGGAACATAATATAGGAAATGTACATGTAGAACAACTATCTACTTTTCATTTATGCATGCAGAAGCATCAGTGGTGTAGTAGCTCAACTGCCCGCCTGGTAAATCAGGGTTCGTGAGATCGATACTGGGCTTACCGGTCCATCGGGTGACAGATTGAACCGAGGTCCACGTCTTCGAATGACCTTAGCTGTTGGTGGGAAGTTAGATACTCACTCGGTCATCACTGATACATGCAAGTTTTTATTGAATCACATGCTTGTTTTAATGTAATGCTTGATCTTATTTTTCAGGCTGAATTCAAGCCCAGAAAGTCTATGTGTCGAGTACTTACTCAGGATGAAGAGGACGACCTGGTTGCTTGGTTGAGAGAAAACACCTTCCTCTATGATAAATCATCGGCGGAGTTCAAGTTGAAGGAGAAGAAGAACAGGACATGGGCAGATAAGGAGGCGGCATTGGGCCTTAAACCCGGAGATCTGTCGACCATATGGTATCCCAATATGCGGACCCAATTCTCAAAGCTGATTAAGGCATCAAACAAGTCCGGGTCCGGATCACTAGAACGTACAGCCAGGCAAAGGTGGATTTTGGACAACTTCGGGTTCCTGCGTCCGTACCTTATTCAGAGGGGGTCTAAGGTAAGTAGACAAAAACTTTGCAAGCGCCACCTGTCATATGCAAATATCTCTTTCCTCGGATTACTTTCATTTTGATTCTTTTAAATTCAAATTTCTAATGTACATGTATATATACTTGAGCCGTGAAGCGGGAACAGCCATTATTGCATAATTATATGAGCAGCAAAGATTCAGACGAGCCTGTGCAACAGTCACATTAGAACCCTCACTGTTCTCTCTGACATGTACAGTATTCTAAGAACCGCATTGCGAAAAGTTTTCAACGTCAGCAGGTACCTGTGGGATGTGTATTCTGATTTGCGTCTTTGTTGTTCGCAAATACCAGGCGAGAGTTGCACAGCAAAGCGCTTTCTCGTAACGTTCTGTAACGATTCGTCCACGTTGCTTGCCGTAAAGCGGCTCTTAGGAATGTTACAAACCGTTACGAAGCGCCTTTTGGTAACGAACCGTTGCATGGGAAGCGCTCGAAACGTTTTGTAACGCTTTGAGATAGGCAACTCTCACCAGCTATCTTACGACGCAACTCATATATGATCCAGAGCATGATATTTCCTACAATTTACGTGTGTGTCCATCGAAGACTCAGATCCAATTGCAGATCAATCAAATCTGATCAGTTTAAACTTTGTGCTCAAGTGGCATGGACCAAAACTTCTTCGTGCGAACAGCGAAGACTCTTATTAGACTGTATGGATTTACAAGCTGATCTGAGTATTCGCTGATCGCCCATGTTAAATAGTATAATACGCAGTTTATTGCCCCTGCCCAATTACTGTTTGGATTTTCTTGTGTTTCTCCAGTTTGCTGAGAAGAGGAAAGAGCTTACATACGGGGAGGAGGCATGTGACGACGACATATCAGTTGCATCAACACCATCATTGTCGCCTTCTACTAGTGGCCTTCCAAAAGCAGCGCAGGTCTCCTCTCTGACATTCGAGCTAGAGTCCGTGCGTAGTGCCATCACAGGTGCTCATGATGCAGCTGCACAGACTGGACAGTTTCTGGTGCATTTAATGCGACAAATGGATGAGCAGAGAAGGAATAGCTTCACTACACACCTCACCCAGATTTCTCGGCGCCGCCGTTGTCTGCGTCTTCTCATACGCCTATGACGCTCCTCAGCTTCTTCTACCTCCATAATGGCCACCACCCTGTTTCTTTGGAGCTCTAAATACCTAGCATATACCATTAACTGCTCTATTTCCATCTTGTTATTACTTCCAAATCTAAATGTTCTTTATAACTTTCTTCGTCGCACAAATCACAACACTCTGACACATGAAGGTCAAGGACCCAAGGTCGAAATAGTTGTGTAGCGATCGAGTATCGGTCGAGTGGAGATCGAGTAATGGTCGAGTTTGTCGAGTATTGTTCGTGTAAGAATCGAGTATTCATCGAGCTGTTCGTGAACAGATCGTGAAGGGATCCTGTTGAGATCGGTATGCTCGAGCAGCGATCGGGTTGTCAGTCGGGTTGAAGTCGTGTAGGAGTCTTGAGCGCTTGTGCGGCTATCGGGTATGATCGAGTAGCGCTCGAGTAAAAGTCGTGGACAAGCCATTGATCGCGTTCGGTCGGGAACTTTTGGCAATCGGGACGATCGAGTTGATCTGATCGGCAGTGTAAACCCAGCTTAAAGTGTTGTCTCGGATTAGCCTGCGCAGTCCGCGCAGGCTAATCCGAGACGGCACATTCCGTTTTTATGCAATGTTCTGTTTCGCGCAAGACTACTGAAGAACAAAATCTATTGTAGTCGTAAAGTGCCGTCTCGAATTAGCCTGCGCGGACTGCGCAGGTTGATCTGAGACGACACTTTACGCAAATGTTCGAATGCCCCTTTTCACGTTATGCAAGCCATATTATAATCGTATTTTCTTTCTCATCTCGTTGCCTAATCAAAGATGGATTTTCAAAATAATACCAATGACTTGAACAAATCATATGACTATCTCATAAAAAGCATCAAGTGACTTTGAATACATGTAAAGGTTTGATACATAAACATATAACTGAAAAATGTGGCAACGGGAGACATTACTCGTCACGAGCAACCTTCCTTGTCAGTCGAAATAGTTTTAACCCTGGCCTGCTTTAGCTCTTTCCCTGCCAACTAAAATGTATTCAACTTTTCTTGAGGTCTAAAAGTATTATTTCGTTGCAATTGAAACAGATTCTGGGCAAGAATTAACATCAGGTAGAGGAAGGTGTAAGTAAAAGATCAGACTGCACATTTTGTGCAGTCTGATCTTGATCTACGCTATCCGCAAAAGCTATCTTAGGCGACATTGGCAGTGAAAGAGTTCAGGCATTGCGTTAAGTCTGCATCAAGATAGCTGATGTTGATCAATTATATTCTTTTGGTCAAGGCTCTTACTTCCTTATAGCCCATTTTTGTGCAAATGCTTTCAACTGGTACAGAGTGATATATTATTATGCTGTGAATATATGCTGGAAATGAAGTTTTAACAAAAAATATCCAAATATCAGTCCGTTGAGTGTGTTTTTTAATTGTTGACTGCACTCAGTCCTGGCAACGGCATTTCGCCATATTTGCACTGATTGATTTCTTGGGCTAAGTATTTGCCGCGACCTGTGGTCTACAGAGCTCAAGCACCGTACTTGTGAAACCAAAAATAGGCATGAAAATGAGCGGTCGCCATGATATGGTTTGAAAAATGTTGAATGCGACCCAAAGGCTCATTCAACAAGCAAAGCGATCGTTCAACATTCAGAATCTTAAAGCGCTATGGCGTGCAACGACCTGGTCACCCATCCAACCACTAACTTAACGCACGTTGCCTAATTACGGAGAGAATTAGGAGAGAAATACATCAAACAGCATCGCTGTAAAAGCTCACTGAGCAACATGGCAGGTTTGAAGTGCTTATACATCTAACCTCTCTCCGTGACAAAGCCATTATAGCTAGAGAATCCCATGGAAATTTCCTCATAAAGATCCACAGGGTCAGTCGAGGACCAAATAACCACAATCAAATCACGAGAAAGTTAATCACGTGACATGACGCAATTTCGCAGGATCTGAATCGAACGAGACTGAAGCGACCGTAAAACAAAACGTCTGCAATTCAACTGTATACGTAAGAGCCATTTTTTTTTTTCTTCTTTTTTTTAAACAAATTGGATTTGCCATGTTTCTAATTTTGACAGCTTTTGACATCATTTGGGAAAAAGGTTATTTGCTTGTGACAAGCGATTACTCTTTTCCCTACGATAAAATCAATTTTTTTCTAAAAATAAAAGCTTTATTTCTTTATCGTTATTGCAGTTGTATAATTTTTGGAGACTACAAATTAGCTTGCACATTGAAGGGTTAAGTTTTACTCTACCTATTTAAAGCCGAATAGCTGGACCCTGAATTAAGGTAAGTTCCATGGACCGTTTCTGTTTAGCAGCATAATCAGTTATCTTCGAAAGCAAATGGTCTCCTCAACTGATCGCGAATCTAAAAAAAAAAGAAATGCAAACATGAAAACTCGAATATTCATGATAATTAATCTGTTTACGGGTTCGTGTAGAGGATTTTGAAAACGGGGAAAACTTATAGAAACGTAATAGCTTTATGTCTACAAACAGCTTAATTGAAAAGCATACTTGTTGAGTCGTTCCCCGATACGACCCTTAGACCGTCATGCAAGTAAATTGGGCGATCAGATTTAAGTGGAAAAACAGAAATGGTCAAGATATCTCATAAACTATAGGCTTAGAAAGTGAAGATAGCACGTTCTCTACTGATCTGCACTGTCCGCATTGACAGACTGAAATGTTCTTTGGTGCCGAAGGTGTAACTTTTGTGGTGCCAACTAAATAAAGTCGACTTTGTTCGCTGCCTTACAACAGATTTCCATTGCAATCGAATATGCGTTTGGCACATAATTTAGTACATAGTGGACGGTGTAGCTCAAAGATCAGACTGCACGTTCTGTGCAGTCTGATCTTGATCTACGCCGTCCGCGAAAGGGTATCAAAGTCGCGAATTGCGGAGAAAGAGGTGATTAAGAGGCATACGAGCCTACTTGTTGAGTTTTACTCTTTTTAAACAGAGTTAAAGAAGAAGTGTTTGATAAGAAAAGTAAATAGTGTTATTCGATCGCCAATAACAGTATTAAGTCTACCACTTGTAAAACTAAACTAATTGTAGCTCGATCCCGACCCACATCGGGCAAAAATGACCAGAAATATTAGGCCTCCTTTGAAATATACGTACGAAAATAGAACGTAAAGTCAGTCTGTCTGTACGTCGCTTTTTGTGTCTGTCTTCCTTTCTCTCTTCTACCGCTTGTCTCTCCTACCGTTTCTTTCTCCTACCGTCTCTCTCTCCTACCGCCTGTCTCTCTCTGTCTCTATCTCTGTCTGTCTGTCTGTCTCTCCGACTGTCTGTCTGCCTCTCCGTCTGTCTAACTCTCCCCCTTCTCTCTCTCTCTGTCTCTCTCTATCTCTCTCTCTTTCTCTCTGTCTCTCTCTCTCTCCCTGTCCCTTTCGCGTGCGAATGCGCATTTCATCAGTCCCTCACTGTTTTATTATCCATTCTTCTCCTTTTCATGAATCTGTCTCAAATGCACATGTCTCTCTGTATCTCTAGTACATATTTTTCTGTATTTTTATCAACCTGACTGTTATCTCCTTATCTTTAATCGTTACTTCAGTGCTTAAGACGGAAAGTCACTGTCTCACTAAGTTGGGTTTATCACCTGGTTACCTGGTTTATAGTACTTTCAGTAATTTGATTTTCACTGCTTCAGAAGGAGTCCAAAATTTTACAGGGAGGGAGGTTGGGAATCAAGCTTATACAAAAAGTGTTGAAGCTTGTCTGTTAAGTCTACTATTGTCAGGGGATTTACGAAAAACAAACATTTTTATACCTCTTCACATATCGGATTTCCTAAGTCAAATAAAACTGAATCATGCTCTGTGAGAAGAAGAATAAATTCATAACCGAAATATTTCGACCCATGTAAGCCTGCAGTGTCCACACAGGATGAAATGAGTATAGAACCTTTTTGCCATTTTGTAAATTTGCTGCATGTCCAAGGATCATTCTCTCTCATGATTCATACGGTTGTTATGTGATGTGTTGCTTAGTATAATATATAAAGATGATGCATTTAACCTCCTTTTGCCACAGCGCAGATCATTTATACTCAGAATAAGTGATCATGCAACCTCGTTTTTCCTTTTCCTTTCCATGCGGATGTAACATTTCACAGATATTAGAATCATTTCATATTTCGGGTTTTAATCTCGGTTCTATCCCTACCCATCGAATGAGTCTGGCTGAACATTGCAGGGGTTGAAATGAATAACATCTAGGAGAATTCTTAGTATTACTCTGGTACTGACTTGGCCAAAAGACAGACCAAAACAGTCCGCAAAAATACTTATAAAATTGTGGTGTACGTTGTGAGGGCAACGTGAATGCCTATATCGAAAGAAACGCTGTTTGGCCTTTTAACTAAATGGTACCGGATTTCAACGACCCCGAGGAAAAAGGCTTTCGAAAACATTGTGGGACAAGGAGAAAATGCTGGTAACCAGCATTTTCTCCTTTTCCCGCAATATTTTGTTTACTGTTTGAAGACAACCCCTTTCATTAGAGCCATACTATTTTTCGTCTGCAGATGCTTTGATACATGCCTAAAATTTCTTCGTCTAATAAAGAGTTGAGAGCATTCGTCCAAAGCCTATATATAAAGCAGTGTAACTTTCACGTCTAGGTACAAAGCCTTCTAGATGAAGTTTTATGTGGCCTGTACGAGGAGTGGGGGTGGCGGGGGGGGGGGGGGTTTGAATTAAATTTTGAGAATTGAATTATTCGAAGTTGCTAGTAAAGACATGCCACCACCACGCCCTCTAATGAAGAGATCGTCTGTTTAATCAGAACTTACATTTTGTGACAGCCAATCACAATTCAAGTTTGGAGCTGAATAAGATCTGACGTGAACTGCTATTTGAGATAACAATTTATTAAATGTGTCGAGAAAAAATATAATTTAGTGAGCCTTTGGCGAGCTTAATAACATTTTTTAGACGAGTTTGATAAATTTTCACCTCAAAAACCACAGAATGTCAAATTCTTTTTATCACATAGCTGTAATAGTTATATTTCATGATGCGTTAAAACATAGGCCTCCATGTACATGTGTATTGAAATAACACGCAGTCTATATATTGTGTTCTTAGACAGGTGTGCACATCACGAAAAATAGTTACAAACTTGCATATAATGATTTTTCTGGAATCTAAAAACGAGAGTTTGCAGTTTTGTCACGATCATCAGTTTTGACAGAACTGAGATGCATGGATACAGAACTTTGACCCAACACGACAGTATTTGCTTTTATTAGATCTATATAGCTGAAAATTTTCCAGCTCAAATACATGCACCACACGCGGATGAAATATCACACAGTGCAGAAAAAAGACCCGTATCTACACACTGTGAAATACGGTTCCAAATATGGTATGATGACGTCATAATGACGTACCTCATGCGCGATATATACGGAATATTATGCTGTAGTGATTTTCCTGGTGCTTGTACTCCCTTCGAGCAGCGTGAGAAAATTTGGTATCGCGAGAGACCGAAGGTCGAGCGAGATGCCTATATTTTCTTACGCAGCGAGAAGTAAATACAAGCACCAGGAAAGTCACTATCGCACAATATTCCTTTTATTATATATCTACACCTTTTCAACGACAAAATATTGCAAATTATTGACATTTCATTCGAAAAAGGTAAGCAAAATAAAACAAATAATGGTGTAGTAGCCGGTAACTTCGTTTTTATGAATGGCGGATAAATATTACAGCGTAAAATTTTGACCAATGAACTTGCAAATGAATACATACGTATACCGCCCGTGGGTTACGTCAATATGACGTCATCATACCATATTTGGAACCGTATTCCACTGACTGTAGATACGGATTTTTTTCCGTCGTGTATGATTTTATCCGCGTGCGACGCATGTATTTAACCCGGAAAACTTACAGGTATATAATAAATGTATATACTCATTTGCAAATTCATTGGTCAAAATTTTACGCTGTAATATTCATCCGCCATTCATAAAAACGAAGTTACTGGCTACTACACCATTATTTGTTTTATTCTGTTTACCGTTTTCGAATAAAATGTCAATAATTTGCAATATTTTGTCGTTGAAAAGGTGTAGGTATACAATAAAATATACTCGCTGCGTATAAAAATTTTGGCATCTCGCTTGACCTTCGGTCTCGCGCGATACCAAATTTTACCACGCTGCTCGAAGTAAATACAAGCACCAGGAAAGTCACTGCAATATACGAGTAATATTCCGTATATCTCAAGTGTGTGTAAGATGCGAAAATTTGTAATGGTTGTTTTACACTGAAAACTTGGGAAGGCCTACATGTGACAAAAGGAATGGTCATATCGAACAGAGAATGAACAAGGTGTGCCGTCTAGTTTACAAAAAACAATTCTCGAGATAAACTCATCAACTAACTCTGCAGATCATATGTATTCTTCCGCTGTCTGGTTCTTAAATCCAACCAGTCTAAGGAATATCGCTAGCCTTATTCTCTAAGATTTTCTAAATTTGAAAGTAGCACAACTTCTGATTGGCTAGACCCAAATAGTTTAGCCAATCAGAAGTCATGTTACTTTCAAAATATGAAAATTCTGGAGAATAAGACTTAAGAATAGTTGTCGAATACGGGCCCCTTAAAAACTGTCGTCTGCATTTCAAGGACAAACCTTTATGTATTGTTTGATAGCGTTATCAAACAATTTTGTTGAAGAGCATTTGAAATTGGAAGGCTCTAAGGAGCCGCATAATGAGTAGGCATAATATTTGACGAATCTTGACCTTCGCTGAACTTTTCATATTTTATCGTGTTTAAGCGACGAAATCGTTGGGGAAGAGATTTGTCTTCAAGTCTATATGGCCTGCAACACGCGAAAAGGGGCATTCGGATATTTGCCTAAAGTGTCGTCTCGGATCAGCCTGCGCAATCCGCCCAGGCTAATCCGAAACGACTCTTTCGGGTTTTTTTTTTTTGTAATTTTCTATTTTTCACAAGTCTACTGTAGCACAAAATCTGATGTAGTCGTAAAGTGCCGTCTCGGATTAGCCTGCGCGGACTGCGCAGGCTCATCCGAGACGACACTTTACGCAAATGTCCGAATGTCCCTTTTCGCGTGTTGCAAGTCATATGTTATAACTTATAGACGAGGAATTGAGAGTTATTTTTTAATATCCGTTTTTTCCCCATTATCGTTTGTTTATTTATTGGAACTTAGAAAAATATTGTGGGAAGAAAAAAGTGCTAATAATGAGCAATGGCATTTTTTCTTATACATTGTGATTCTTTGAAGTAAGTGTATTTGTGGTCTAACGAGATTGTTTTTGAAAGGGTTACAAGATTTGTATGTAAACAACATTTTGCTCGAATGAGTTTAGAGTGGATTCATTAGACGTTTATTGCTTCGATGATGAGAAGTATAATGATGATCATGATCAAGTAGCTAGAATATTATCCAATGATCAAGTAGTACTAAATCAAGATGTTTTGAAACTGATAAATCTGGATGCTCCTCTCCTCTCTCTCTCTCTCTCTCTCTCTCTCTCTCTCTCTCTCTCTTGCTTTGTCTCTCTCTTGCTTTGTCTGTCTGTCTGTCTGTCTGTCTATCCTCCTGTCCGTCCGTTCATCTGTCTGACTTTCGAACGATATATCAATTTATTCAAGTAATCGTCTCTCCCCGTCTTTTTATCTCCTATTTTCTCTCACACATAGGCAGCATACAGTGTCTGCCCACTGCTCTTCTCATCATAAAGATTAGTTATCTTTCTGTTCTTTTAAGGTGTTTTAACTTGCATCTCTATATCTGTCAGTGCGTCTGTCCGTCCTTGAATTCGTTTTTCTATCTTTAATTTGGACCCCTTTGTGTCCATGTGCGTACATAGACGTTTCACAAGATAATATTTAGTGGCAATAAACGAAATGATGGCATGTACACACAGTAGAAGGACACATGACCCAGATAAAAAGGAGCCTTGACCACAGATAATGTAAGCTTTAGCGATTATCTTGTGCGTGCACTTAGAATAGTTGATTCGATTTGGGAAAGACTTTTTACAAACTGAAATTTCTGCTAAGAATAGGCATTTGGTTCTTTGTTGAAGCAACGGGATGTGATGTCCAACAAATCTTTACCTCAGATCAAAGGTGCTTGATTCTGATAATTATAGGGCATGCTTGGTGAAAAGGGAGTTAAAACATCATCTTGATGCAAGTTATCATAATTATGATCATAGATCCATAAAATCCATTTTGTCTAACAACCTGCTGAACAATGAGGTAGAATGGTCATTTGACATGCAAAAACATTTACCAATAGCAGAAATTTCTGGCCCAGGTCCGCGAAGGCTGACCTTGGTCGATACTTTTTGCAGATACAGTAAACACCCTTTTTCTCAGAGCATAGCTAATACATTATGTGTTGAACTTATTCCGTCGAGTAAGGTTTTCAATTTCTCTTGCAATTAAAGAGACCCTTTGTAAATACACAGAACAAAATAGTGGACGGTGTAGATACAAGATCAAATTGAACGTTCTGTGCAGTTTGATCGTGATATAATCATCTGTAGAAGCTCTTTTAGTCGTCAAAGGTAGTTTAAGAGATAGAGTTTACTTTTGTTTACTTTTTCCCTTTCAGGTCAGTTGATGAATCCAAAAATCGGTAGGTTATGTATGGCTTGCAACACGCGAAAAGGGGCATTTGGACATTTGCGTAAAGTGTCGTCTCGGATCAGCCTGCGCAGTCCGCTCAGGCTAATCCGAGATGGCACTTTACGACTACATCATATTTTGTGCCACAGTAGACTTGCGCAAAACAGAAAATTACATAAAAACGGAAAGTGCCGTCTCGGATTAGCCTGCGCGGACTGCGCAGGCTGATCCGAGACGACACTTTACGCAAATGTCCGAATGCCCTTTTTCGCGTGTTGCAGGCCATATTTGAGCGGAGCTCTGGCAAACACGGCTTTAATGCATCTCCTCCGTGATGCATTATACCAAGCAAGTCATAATACATGTATGTTCATAGATCCATTTTGTCTAATAACCAACTGAATCATGTGGTAGACTTGTCCCTTGACATACAGAAAATTTAACAATAGCAAAAAGTTTCGACTGCACAGGTTGACATGCTTCGATACTTTTGACAGATGTATTAACCCCTTTTTCACAGAGTATAGCTCATTTATTGGGTTAAAGATTCAGACAAAATTGAGCCAAATTTTGCAGAATTCGAATCTTTTCGAGAAACATTTTTCGTTCGAGTATATAAGGTTTTTGATGACTTTGATTTTTTTCTCAATGAATTGTAAGAGAGCAAACTGTGTATATGCTGGCTAGGCCTGATTAACAGTCCCGTAAAGTTTACTAGCTCGTATCCAGAAAAAATACAGATCAAATTTCTAATTTTCCAACCTACCCACGCCCCTGCCCTTGACACCCCCCCCCCCCCCCCCGGTTGCGTTCAGTTTCAACATTGGATTATAGGTTATGATGTTGTATGAAATGATACTCTCAAACGAATATCCCGACCAGAGAGACAGAGAGACAGAGACAGAGAGACAGAGAGAGAGCAAGCATACAGCATGGCAAGATGAGGGCCGGGAAAGAATCTCAAATGGAAGGTTCCTGCATAATATCGGAGAAAAAAATACTATCACACAGTTATGAAAAAAAAAATGTCCGGAAATTAATACATCATTACCCTTTACCACACTATTCCGAGTTCTAACGATCCTGAAGGAGAAGGCATTTGAAAACATTGTGGGAAAAGGAGAAAATGCTGGTAACCAGCATTTTCCCCTTTTCCCACATTGATTTCTACCTTAGTAGACGATTTTAACCACATTTAATTTGTCTTCTGAAAATACTTTGGGTTTGGAAGAGTCTAAAATTTTGTCGTTTGGTAAAGAGTTAATTCTCTCAACGTCAAATCTATAAGCTCGGCGTCTTTCCACGACTCACAATACAATCCACTGTAACCGAGAAAGATCCTTACTTTATAGGCTTGACTAAACAATTGGACGGTAAAGATTTAAGATCAGACTACAGAGTGATCTTGGTTTATTAAGTCCGCTAACGCCCCCTTTTTCGCTCCATGGCGCTGGAAAAGTTAACGGTTCACGAAACAATCCTGAGTTCTATCGACTCTAAAGAAAGAAGCTTTTGAAAATATTGTGGGAAAATGAGAAAATGCTGTTAACCAGCATTTTGTCCTTTTTTCCGTTTGCTTTATAAATTTTCAAAACAAGCCCAAATATTTCAATTTTCATATCGCCAAAATAATTTTCTCGTCCTGACATGCTATCAAGTTTTTCAAGTCTAACATTGAATTAATACTTCCAGAAAGACTTTAAAGGAATATTTTGCTAAGATTCCAGGGTGTAACACACAAAATAACAAAACCTCTGACAGAAATGTGAAAAGATTAGTCCGGAAATTAATACATCATTAGATGGATTCAATATCAGCTATTTTTTACGGCCGACTTAACTTCATATAAATAGCAATCAATTACGTAACATTATCCGGCTGTTGAAACCCGTATGGTTCTAGTAGCGCAAAACAAATGAGCGTTTGTTTGTTTGGTGGTCAACACCATTTTAACATTATTTAAGTTCTATCGGCGAGGCCAAATCACATATTCATGCTTCCGATAAGTTTCTTTTACCAATTATTCGTAAAATATTTTTTATAAGCCATCTGCTGCTTTCTATAATAAACATCGTCGAAACAATTAGCGCTGATACGTACGGAATACCGTTAGGGCCATCGCCTATGAATTTGTTGATTTTAAACGCGATGCTCGATAGTACGATGGTGATAACGCGAAATCACGATACAACGATGGTGATAACGCGATAGTACGATGATGATAGTGCGATATAATATCGTGTTCTCATCATCGTACTATTGCGTTATCATCATCGTACTATCCCGTTATCACCATTGCACTATCGCGTAATCATCATCGTACTATCGCGTTATCATCATCGTACTATCGCGTTATCGTCATCGTACTATCGCGTTATCACCATCGTACTATCGAGCATCGCGTTTAAAATCAACCACTTCATAGGCGATGGCCCTAACGGTATTCCGTAGACACAGGAATGAATCCTGTTACATTTACTATCACCGATTCTCGGTCGAGATGGGGACTCAAACAAGCGACGACCTGGTTTGAAGCCCGAGGGCAAAAGAAATAAACTTTTGTTCAGTTGGTGGTTAAAGCCATTTTAAGTTTCTTTGAGTTATATTGCAGCAGGCACATCGTTCAATGCGTTTCTATCGTTTGTTTTAGCAAGCGTATCACATAGAGTGACGAATAGAAATTGTTAGATCGATCATTCGTTCATTATTTTTTAGCTCGAAAATATCCTTTTCTCTCAGCGATGTATGACTACAGTGCAGCTGTCCAGGTTTGAGTGTTTTTTACAGACGTATATTCGTATATCTTCTATTATCTTCTGTGTATGACCTGTTTTTATGGCCTTGCCACAGACCACTTTTGAAAACATTTTGGCAAGAAGTGAAATGCTCGTTACAAATGAGCCATACTCGGAGAAAAGGGGGCTTAATGCATCTCCGTGATGCATTGTATCAAGCTTTTTATCACATGATTGTGCATCTTAAAAAAAATCCATTTCACCTAACAACCGACTGAATCCTAAGATAGAATGGTCCTTTGACATGCAGAAAATTTACAACAGGCAAAATGTTTCGACCCATGTCAGCCTGTGCAGGCTGCACAACTAGACATGCGTCGATGCATTAAGCCCATTTCCACGGACCACGACCCAAATAAATTCTCCATTTGCTACAACATGGATCTATGTTCTTCATGGATTAGGCCCTAGCGTACTTTAATAATTCATATTTTACAAGCATGTTTTCATTCTCAGTAGGTTATAAAATGGGCATCACGGCGAATTGTAAAAAACTCCAGAATGCCCATACGATTTTTGAATGAAAAATCTATTTCCTCATAATTCTAAAGAAAATAAATTTCATTATCCCACTAACCAACGCATTGATTAACAATTGTGTCCACTAACCAACGCATGAACTAATATATATTATGCCCCCCTCCCCCCATGTGTCGACGCAAGATAAGCCTATGCATGAGGGACTAATCTAATTACTATATCCATTTTACCTTTAATTCAAAAATAAAGAAGTGAAAAAATTTTTTTGAATTTTTTAAATTTTAAGTCATAAAATAATTCAAGATGGAGCCGTTAAAGGAATTTTTAAAAGAGTTAAACTTAGATGAAAATAAAAGTTTAATGAAGTCTATAAATAACATGGAAGAAAATTTGTTAAATATGGATATAGCTAAAGATAAATTTAAAAATTTAATTTCGGATAAAGAATTATTAGCGAAATTTGCTATACTTTTATCTAATTATGTGAATAGTATTTTTTTAGATTCTATAAACCCTATGTTTAGACTAAATAGGGTGTTAAACTTACATACAAATGAAGTTTTTTACGATGTACTTGATACAATGGCACCTAAAGCAAAAGTACTAAATTGGCTTACCTCTGATGAATTACAAAACTTAAAAAAGCATATTAAAAATAAATCTAAAGCAATCCCCGTTTTTGATGCGCAAGAAAGAAAGATATATTTCCCTAGAATTTACGGTAACGATTATTGTACTACTTTGATAAACGCGGGACCTGTTATATATTATTGTTTTAGTAAAGAAATGGAAGAAATGAAATCACGTAATATCCATGATTTATCTATGTGGGTTGGTCTTTATAATAATAGAACTGAAGAAAGGAAAAGAGTTGGTTCTTACTGGTTTAATACTAGACCACAACATGAAAAATGTTTATTTGATTATTATAATCAAATAAAGCATTTATATTTCCATGATTGTGGATTTGCACCTGTTGAAGTTAGTCAATTCGAACCACCATTTAATATTTTATCACCTTGTATAGAATTTAGTGATGAATTTAAATGTTTATATGGAAACCCTGATGTAAATAAAGCATTAGATGAAATTGATGAATTAGCAAGAAATGTAACACTATCTAATTATGTTAGAACTAATAGAAATGAAGCTACACTTGTTAAAATTGCCCATCCATTTGGTAAAACACTATTTATTAATAAAAGTGACTTTGATAATTCTTTTTTTGTCATAAGAGATAGAGATTATTATCGTATAGAATTCTTAATGCCTAATAATGAAAAAGTAATCAAACAAAAAAGACAAAAAATATTTCTAGAAGACACATGTTGTATATGCGCAAATGCTAAACCTAATATAATATTTGATTGTTGGCATATATGTATATGTGAAAAATGTGATAAAATACACCCCTTAAATAGATGTCCTATATGTAGACAGTAATCTTTTGTTAAAAGAAAAATTTTTTTTGAATTTCTTAAATTTTAAGCTATAAAATAATTCAAGATGGAGCCGTTAAAGGAGTTTATAAAAGAGTTAAACTTAGATAAAAATAAAAGTTTAATGAAGTCTATAGATAACATGGAAGAGAATTTGATAAACATGAGTATAGTTAAAGATAAATTTAAAAATTTAATTTCAGATAAAGAATTATTAGCAAGATTTGCAATGCTTTTATCTAATTATGTAAATAGTATTTTAGATTCTATAAACCCTGAAATCAATCAATCTAGAGATATGAAGACTCTATTTTTTTCTAATGTATATAAAAAAAGAAATATGTCTAAAAAACATTTAAGGCATGCAATTAATATAAATTGTAGAACTAAATTAGATAAAAATTTAACTAAAAACCAAATATTTTACGAACTTGCGTTGATTGGTTTTAATATTTATGAGAAAGAAGAATTAAAACGTCCTTCACATATTAAAGAAGTAATAAGAAATAAAGTAATGTCTTTAGATGATGTAAATCTACCAAATAAGGTAATTAAAGATATTAAGTTTTTAGGTTAAGAAAGTTTTTTATAAATATAATTTAATTCATAAAATTAAATTATATTTCACGATACCACCAAGCTAAGTATTAATATTATTTTATAATGCCCCCAAGCTAAAGTATCAATCTTGTCTTTCAAAACAAACCTTTTATCATCACTTGACCCTAACGCTTTTTTATTTAACTTTTCAGTATATATATTATGCCCCCTACTTCTTAAAACACTCATCTCTCTATACTGGTCCTTTTCTGTAAACAAACACTCTTTGAAATTATTAACGGTTATCTCTTTCTTAACAACTGATTGTTTAACGCCTTTACATCTTTTATCTTCTATATCATCTAAAGTTTTATAAGCATACATTTTTGCTCCAAGGCCAACGAACTCAGTCATAATTTCACCACCTAACTCATCTTTAAACATTCCAACTACTCTAGCATTACAATCATTTTTTAAAAAATGGTCTTTAAGATAATTGCTTGTATCAAACATTTCAACCACATCTTCTTCAATATCCTTATATAAATCCTCAGTTTCTATTTCGAGAATAAAACTATCCGTATCAGTATAACACATTCTAACCTTTTCACCATACTTAGGTTTAAAGTAATTATAATAAGTTTTTTGCATATGTGTTTTACTAATATCTAAGATGCTTAATCCTGAGTAAATAGGTTTATCATATACCAACTTAGTGTTTTTCATGTGTACCGCTGTTAGGTTTTCATCGAATATTGTTGCGTGGCTATAGTTTGGTTTTGCTACTAATTTTTTACAACGCTCTTCACTAGAAACCAGTTCTATCGCTACTCTGTTTCTCAGGTTTTCCATAGTTTTACCAAAAACTGAGTTATTCATTAATTTAAAAAAATCTTTCTCGAAATTATTTTTAGCCGCTTTTCTTAGTTCAATGTTTGTATCAATATATGATTTAAGCCATGAGCTTTCCTCAAACTTAATTCCTCGATGTATTTTAGTAATCTTTAAACCTAAATCAACGCATGTTTTTAAAGCTTCATGATGAATAATGTAATTTTCTTTATTATTTAAGTTTGGAATAAGTTTTTCTACTTTTTCTATTTTTAAACGTTCAGGAGCTAAAGGAAAGTCGTTATGTAAATCATGTAATTCTCTCGGATATTCTAAATCTACTTCTAATATACATGGGATTTTTTGCCAAATTTCTAATTCTTTATTTGTCATCCATTTAAAACCATGTGTAGGAAGAGGACGACTCATTGCCCAAGGATAAAGACTATTTGCATCTATATATAATAAATATTTTGATGGTTTACTAGAATCATATAATTTACCCATATACTTATTATTTGCTTTTGCATATCTTTTACTGCACATACTAACACCTCCTCTGATACCCTTTTCAACCATTAAAAGCATATCAGAATCACTTAAAAGCTCTAGGTTCACTTTCGTTATTTTTAATGCTGCATCCCAAGCTAAACCAGGAGCTGTATAATACCAACTAGGGTCTAAATTATAGTTTTCACGACAAACATCTCTAAAGTTCTCAAAAACATCCGCTAAAAGCAATACATCTATTTTATTGTAAAGTTCTAAGTAATCCTTCAACGTTTTCATGTTAAAAGTTTCCCAAACCTTTTGTGCATGAGCATAATCTTCGGCACTAATTCCTTCTTTGTTTAAACTAGAGTAAAATGCTTCTTTAGGTGGTAATTCCTTATCTTTAAGTTTATCAAATGAATCTAAGTACTCATAAGGGAAAACTCCTTTTCTCCTAACCAAAGATAACTCATTAACATTAAAATATCTCGATAAAATTTTTAATTGGCTTTCTTCTAAGTTACTCGAAAGCTTATCTAAACTAGAACTCATAAACTTAAAGCTATCAAGAAATCTAATTTTATGTGGTATATTTTTTCCAACATAAATACCTTTACTAAAACTAATATATTTCTCTTCATTATTTGGAATACAATCAATCCTCCCTTCAGATTTGCCAAGACATTTAATAAAAAGATGAGCGTCATATCCACTAAGATTATGAAGGTATACAGGTGTGAAGTCAGGATTTTTAGCGTTTAGGTTACATTCAGTGTGTGCGGCACCTCTATATTTACCCGTAAAATGACAATGGTCTCTTACTCTATAATTAGCATGATTGAACTCTCCACCACAAATCCAACAGTGTGTTTGTTTTTTATGTTCCATTTCTTCCTCTTCTGTAATTTCAATAGGTTTTGGTTTTTGATAATATTCTTGATAAATTTCTCGTATATCATCTCTCAACCAGCTTATAAAAACTTCATCAGCATTTTCTCCAACATAACTTCTTAATATAGGAGCTTTAACACTATCATCAAAACATTTTATAATATAAACAAAACTACAAGGTATATGCTTTTGATATTGCATAGTATAACTTTTTTCTGGGTTTGGTTGACATGTGTGTATTGGTTCTAAAACACTTTCAAAATCAGCGTATACAACAAAGGGAACCTCAAGTTTTCTAGAATGGTTTTTAAAAGCTACCCAGGTATCTGGTGGTGGCATCTCTAAAGTAATAGGTTCATGTTCATTACAATATTGCTTGTGTTTTTCCAAAAGTTCTTTTTTACCAAAATGATTCAAACAACGTGTACAAATTTCCATATTTTTACAGTTATGACTATTAGTTATTTGGCTTCTTACTAATTTAATTAAGTTTTTTATGAGAGCGTAGTGCATGTTTTCCTCATTTTTAATTAAAAGAAGGTTAACATGTTTATCTTTTTCCTCTTTGGTAACTCTTAAAGGATAAATAGTGTTTTTTTTCCCTTCCTGATATCCATATACGTTTACACTAATTTCAGGATTTTGTGTTTCAAACTTACTGATATCCTTAACTGAAACAGGGTAGGCGATTCCCTCCATATTTAAACTACCTTCTTTTTCTTTCAAAGTTTTATCTACTATTTGTGAATCTCTTTCTTTTGGATTAAGCTTTCTTAAAGTACACCATAAAAAGCATTTATTATCTTTATTTTTCATATTGATAACTGCTTTTTTGTTAGCAATCCATGGTGGTAAAGGTATCCAACTATTAGCTCTTAAAGGAACATAAGCAGCTGTATGTATTTCTAGTTTTACGATACTCCCAAAAGTCCAACCACTACCTTCTCTTTGGAAATTAGCTAAATTTTCTAAAACTTCATCTATCATTGTGTTCAATAAATCCTCTATTTCTTCACTGTTTAAATTTAAATGTTGACTACTATGAAAAGCACGTTCGACAGGACCTTGATCAATATCTGTCATTAACCACATTTTACACCTAAGTACAAGTTTTACCTTTGTTCGTAAATTATTTCGAAGAGTATTTATAATAGACTCCCACGTTTCTGCGAAAAATTTTTGCGGGTTATAATTTTCTCTACCATCTATAACATATTGATTAACAAACTCTCTAAATGCTGAGCGCTCTATTCTAACCTCAAACGGTTGTCTTGGTGACAAATTCTCTCTAACATTCTGAACAATTCCATCAACAACTTGTGGTATTTGGTTTTCTTCCACATTACCAGTTAACCAATTAGTAAAATTATTGATTCTACGTTGGATTGATTGAGGTATAACATTCGTTACGACCCTCCCAACATTTGATGCAGCTCTTCTAGCTATATTAGAAATTCTATTAAGCCACGACATTTTATAAAGTAAATATAATTTTCTTATCTTAATATCAAAAATTTTTTGAATTATATATATTAAATCTTATTAATATATATAATGTGGGGTAAAGAAGAATTTATTATGAAAAGAGAATTTATGCAAAAGATATAAGCAAGCTGAATTAGCAGAATTATGTGAAACCTTAGGACCTAGAAAATATGGTGAAAGATGTTTTAAATATCAACCTAAACATGAGTTAGTTGAAAAACTTGTTAGTAGGGGTATCAGACCAGATTTAAATAAAAAAAACAATAGGAAAAACTGGTTGGCGACTTTGGGAACTTAATAAACGTTAATCTTATATTTATCTTTCCAAACCCTTCCATTCCAATTCTCAATCGTTTGTGGACTGCGGTCTATAAATTGACCTGCCTTATAAATCGATGGAAAGGTTTTTATTTCTCCAGTTTCAACATCCTCTAAACTAACTTTCTTAGGATTTTTCATAATAGTTTTTAATCTATCAAACTTAGAGTCTATACTTTTTTCTTCTTTAGGTGATTCACTCGGAAACAATCCATGTTCTTTCACCAACTCAACTAAACGCTTTTTATTCCAGTATGAGTAGAAATTTATATTATTTTCTTTAAGAATTTGTTTTAAATCTGCAACCTTTATCATTTTTTTATATAAAAAGAAAAAATCTTAATACACTACACTCATTTTATTTCCATCAGACTGGAAGTTAATTAACCTATCACTAATAATAACAGCATATGCCTCTGTATTCGCAAGCACATTAGCAGTAAAATATGTTTTGATTTGGATATCAGTGACAGAGTATTTCAATCTCTCACTCTGTTTGGAAACATCAAACAAAAACAAAGGATAAAGAGTTTTATAATCTGAGGGAGTAATGTTAGGGTTTGACACCATTTCATTCATGTTATAAAACTTAGACCTAAATAGAGAAGCGTCCCCATACACTCTACTAAATTGGTTTGCGGTAAAACTGAGATTATAATCAACAACGGGATATCTAGTAGAATTTAACGTAACATAAATGTTTTTAACGTTTCTATGGTCAAATATGGCTGGATTTTGTTGCTGGTCACCGCTTTTACCAGTTTGAAAACCAACAATGATAAAACGTGGCACTTCAGGTGATGATTTGACAGCAAGTCTCCAGGTAAATGATGTTGACTCGGGAACCGCAATAGAGTCACACTGCCTCATTCTATATCCAACCGGTATTTTTTCTTTTTTCTCAATAATTTTATAAAGTTGCATTTTCTCTTCATCTGAGGGTAACACATGAGGTATAAACCAAGATACTTTAAGTAAATTAATTCTACCATCAGCAGGAGCAACACCATCTCGAAAGACTGCATCATTATCATTATTTCTCGTTAATGTGAGAGTTTGCTTCATTCCATACAATATCTTATCATAATCATCACAAAAACCAAATATATGTTTTAATGGAACTCTGAAGCTAAAGGTACCTCTTGGAAGAGGGTCATTAATAATATAATTTCTTCTTACAATAAAACCAGTGTTTCCGGCACCCGCGTTAGCTGCTGTATCTTTATACCACAATTGATTTAACCCTTGTGATTTAGAGAAATCATCCGGATATTTTAACAACCCAAGCATTGTAGTAGCCTGACCAGGATTCAATACAGATTCAATCTCCATACCCGAAAGTTGATACTTAATATTATTAAAAAGATACATGAGACCATTGTTTGTTAAAGAAATATTAGTGTTAGCATCATAAACTGCTCCATTATCACTTCTTACTAATTCACCTACAATAAATAAATAACTTTCACTAGGATGAGTAAAAATATCTTGAGTCTCAATGTTAATCCTAATTTCTGTTCCTGGATTGTTGAGATTGGTACCAGTGATTGGTTCATACTCATGGTGTTCATACTCAGCAATACTATCATCTTTTAAAATTGGTTCAGTGATTCTTAAAATGTCCATTTTATAAAGTGATTATAATTTTTAAATGAGATAAAAATTATAATTGTGTTACTTAAATTACAAAACAAAGCTGGGGAAAAGGCTTATTATTACCATTAACAAACACACCTTGAAGTTTAATGCTTTTTGTAGTATCCATTTCAACTTTAGGATAAACTTTATTCCCGTATACAAGTGTTATTTCAGGTATACCTTGATCTTTTAAATAATTATTCACCTTTTCCTCAATCTCTTTTATCTTGGTTACCTTTTCAGAATATAACTTCACAACAGCACTTTTACGGCCATATTTCGTTTTATCAATTCCGAGGATATCACAATCTTCTATGTTTAAAGAAGCGCCTGTTATTTCAATAGTAGCACTATTGTATTTTTCATGATCTACACGATTAAAATTTAATATACTCATTCTTTTTTATAATGAATATAATTTTCTTAACTTATCTATATTTTTTTTTTCTTCATACTGTTTTAATACCCGCTCCACTGTTTAATCTTTTAACTAAGTCTTGAATAGCAATGGCACTTCCATCTATTAATGTGCTAATGCTTTGCGTTTTAGGAGTATTATTAGGTTTTGGTGTTGTATTATATTTTTGTAAAATTTGCTTCGATTTTGGTGTTAAAGCTTTCGTAACTAATTTTTTCCCCGCTTCTACTGCTGCACTTTTTCCAACCTCTAAAGCTTTCTTTACTCCTTCCTTAGCTACACTCTTTCCTACATCAAGAGCAGAAGACGCAATTTGTTTAGCTGCACTACTAGTAAAAAGCCTCGCTAAAAAGTTAGCAATACTGTCAAAGATTCCGGAACCGCCGTATGAATACCTTGTTTTAAATCCGTGTTTCTTAGTAATTATCATCTTTTTTATAGTAAAGACATTAAATTTTTATAAGAGTGTGAATTTATAACACCTTGTCTTTTTAATTCATCACAAATACTTACTAACTCGTTTCTTACACCTGTATTACCTGCTTCTTTACTTGCCATCAACAGGTCTAGTCTTTCTAGTAATGCGTTAGGGTCAGATGGGATAACAATTCCTTTTCCTTCATACGTTCCCCTACTATACCAAATAGGCCTAAGAATTTCCAACCATTTTTCCCTTTTAGAACTTTTAGGACGTGGATTATTCGGGTCGTTATTTTGATGAAGAGCGTTGGTTTTTTGCATTAAATAAGAATATTCCTCCTTATCATCACTTGTATAAATATTTTCATCTGGTTCTTTAGATGTGATTAACTCCCATAGACCGGGGGAACCGCTATATTCTTCATCATCATCCACAATAATATTATCACCACGAATACTAATTGGTTTGTTACCGATATAAAACTTACCCTTTCTGTCATATATTCCATAGATTTTGTCAGCTTCAGGATTATCTAAAAACAACTTTGCTATTTCACTGATAAATTGTGGGTCTTCTTCTGTTGGTTTATCATAAGCTGTGATAGATGGAAATGCTGGAAAAGTAATAACCTGTGGTAACTGTTCGATACCTTCTTCTTTAATAGGTTTAAGCCCCTCTGTTATCTCCTTTGCTGTAGCTTTTTGCGTTTCTGTAATCTCCTTTGCTGTAGCTTTTTGCGTTTCTGTAATAGGTCTAAAAAACTTTGAAAGGTCAGTTTGAAGTTGTCGTTCTCCTGTTCTCTCTGCTAATAGATTATCTCGAATATTCTTTTTCGTTTCGAGATAGTCTTTTACAATAAAGTCTCTTTTTACAGGGTCAGTTATTTTTAGAAATGACATTTTTAATTAGCAACATTTTTTTTTAACGTAGTTTTTATCATAGTTTTTAACGTAGTTTTTATCATAGTTTTTAACGTAGATTTTAATATATAAGAGCATATATAATGTTCTTATATATTTATTCATCATCATTATCCCCTATTTCACATTGACATTTACATTTAAAACTTGGTAATTTAGGTAATTTAAAAGGGAAGCTTTCCACCATGATTTTTCTCAACGAGCCTCCGAAAGGAATCCCTCGCTTCTTCCCTCCCTTTTTCAATCAAACTTTCCTTTTCTTCAAGTGTTACCTTCTTCTTAAAGCTAGTTCTTATTTCACTCTTCATTTCTTCATACTTATTCATTTCTTCCATTATCAACTTAAACTCATCATCAGATATATGATTATCCATTAAAGCCTTTGATACATGATTAGCTATAGTATTAAGCTTAGCAGCAGCAAGAGTTTGAATTTTCAAATGTTTTTCAGCTTTATTAGTAGTTTTCCTAACAAATACTTTACTAACCAATGAAGAAAGACCGATTACACCAGCAGCAACTTCCAAACCTACAGCAACGGGTGCCGCTGCAACAGTTGAAAGCAAAACAACACCTACACCACCTAATGCTAATGAAACAACAACCAATCCACCTTCAACATTATCAACTGCTTTAGCCATCCTACTATATTTCTTATTCAATCTTTCCCTTTCAGTTATTTCCTTTTTGAGAAAATCTAAAACCTCAGATATTTTTTTAAGTCTATAAGAATGTCCATTATCCATTGTTCCCATTTCAATATCTTCATTAGGTGGGGCGTTAGGGGTAACCCGTTCTTTGGGTAGTGGGGGATATAATTTATTAGGGTGTTCCTGATTTGTATCTGCCATTTTATAAATGTAATATTTTTTTTATGATAAATATTTTAGATAGCAGAATAACTCTCCCTCAGGTATTTCGATTGGTTTTTGTGAGAAATTATAAATGTAGACTAAGATATCATTAACATCATTATCAAGATGTATACCGTTATAAATGGTTAAACTATCTTTCCATTTATTACTAATAGATATCACTACAACTCCTCGTGTAGCTATATAACCAAATTCTAACGGAACTCTCTTACCATCATTAGGAGGAATCTTGATAGGTAGTTGTGAGTATATTTTCCATTTTAGAGAATCTTGCTTTAAGGGATGATATCTTATTCCATTTAAACGAGGTTTCCAAAATATAGTTTTATGTTGGGTAGTAATATTATGTTTTATATCAAATTTATAAATATCCATTTTTATTTGTTGTAAATAATATTTAAATATTATTATTTATAACATTACACATTAGAATGCTACCATCTATCATCATACCGACCCTTATCACATACAACGTAAAATAATAGTTCATTTTTTTTTTGTAATCAACTCTACTTTTACATAACATTTTTTTAATTACTATTTTTTTCTTATATTAATATTTTTTTATAATATAGCTCCTAGGATAGGAATATTAGCAAATGGGCTATTAGGTCCAAGTAAAAGTCCTTTTCCATCATACATTTTTCCTCCTTGCTTTAAATACAACCCATCACCAACGGAATCTAATCCTTTACCTTTGTATGGTTTTAAGTATAGTCCACTTCCATCAGTTTCAACTTGGCAAACACATCCTCCTTTTTTAAGGTAAAGCCCTGACCCCATAGCTTTTTGAACACCTGTTTGTGCTAATCCAGAAAGAGCACCAACACCTAAAGCTGGTAAAACGGTTTTTGCGAGCATCGGTAAAGCCCTAGCAGCTAACCCCGCTAACATTCCGAGGAAACCCCCTTCTATTTTCATGTTATGTTTAAGTTGTTTTGTAGTCATTCTAATAGTTATACCCACACCATCCTCATAGGCTTTAGCCATTTTCTTCGCTTGTGAATTGGTAATTGCTAAAACATCATTACCTTGTAAATCTTCATGACCTAAACGAATACTTACTGGGCAACTAGCTTTAACAGCATGTTGAAGTTTTTGTTTTTGCCCTTCAGATATATTTACTTTAACATTAGTGTAACTTGTCATTTTATATACGAGTATTTTTTTATTTAGCTCATCTCGCTTCTCTAATATGAAACCTAATCGTTAAATTTTCGCCTCTAAGATTTAGTAAATTACCATCTTGGTTAGTAATATTTACATTTAGGCTATGTATTTCATTTAACGTTATTGGTAAGTATACTAAATTACGTGGTGACTCAATTATCTTATATCCAGGTGCAACATCTGGGAAAAAAGAGTAAATAGTATTTTTTGTTGAATCATTAACGTAACTTCCTGAAATAATATCTATGTTAACGAGTAAACTATTTATGCTAAGAATGTTCACTACATTCTCTGACTCGTGAAATCCTTGCGAATATTTAGCTCGAGTAAATCCTAATACTTTAGCGATGGAACCTGGTTGATTAAAATCTACTTGATAATCATCGTCAATAATAAGAACAGACTTTAGGGTATTAGTGTTCGCAGAAAAGTTAATAGGATACTCTTCATTAACTCTATCGTAATGACCATTTTTTCTCATTTCCTGACGAATCGTATCATTAATGTCAACGAGGTCATAACTTCCTTCAGGTATTTTTATTTTATTCCATGTGGTGCCATTGTCTGAGGAATAAACGAATGTGTTGTTCGTTTCATCAATGTTTGGAAAAGAGTAGTAAGTTTCAAGGTTTACCATAGCTATTTCGTATACTTTATCCTTTTCCAGTTGAATTGGAGGATTAAACCTTGTTCTAAAACTTGTTTTGTTGTCGCTTACTATGATTTGAAATGATGTTTTGCTGCTCGTATTTTTTACAATTTGTTCTAAAAGTTTTTCCATTTTTTCCATTTTTATAAAGTGAAAATATTATTTATGTGTATACAACTTTTGTTTTTTTTCTTCTACTATTCCAGGCAAGTAAAAATTATCAAAACCGCTTCTATACTTCCCATTATATTTTTCACTAGTTAAGTCAATGATAACAAAACCATGTGGTCTTTCCCATGCCTTTTTACAAAATTCTCTAAACTCATCCTTAGGCATATCTTCACCTACATGATCGCTATAAATATGATTAATGTTTTTTAGGTCTTGTTTGAAAAGACAAATAAAATTAGCGTTTTCTCTAATAGTTTGTCTTGGCAGTCTAAAATAATTCTGTGAAAGGTAAAAACAGTCAACATTACTATGCCTTCCTCGAACGTAGTAACATTCACATTTATTTTGCTTTTCTAAAAGTAAATCATCGAAAATCATTAAATTTTTATTTCCTGAGTTTAACTCTCTCGGATCAGGTACATCACTACCATTTTCAAAGAAGTTGCAATTTATATCCGGTTTGTCTTTAATCGTTTTAGCCCATTCTTCAACTAAAACTGATGGTGGAGCGTCTGTTTTTTGTATCTCATCACGCATGTTAAACAATCTTAAGATATATTCTTTTGGTAGTTTTTCTTCAAAAGCCTTTTTTAGTATTTTGTATTCTGGTTGAAAAAGACTTTTTCCAAAAACACTCAAATCGTTGTAGTCAAGCCATCCTGGTCTGAGTAAAAGGTTTAACAATAAAGTAGTTTTACCACATCCTGATTTACCTACAATTAAACCCCTAATACTTCTCGGTAAAAGGGGGTGATTAAATCTCTTTGGTACTACTTCATTCCATGATAAGTTCATAATATCCATTTTTATTTAAATACTTTTATTTTTTATATATAAAACAAGATGTATTGCGTTAAATGTAAAAAACATACAGATACGAGTGATATAAAATATTCTGTTTCTAAAAATGGTAGAAATATGATGCAGGGGAAATGTGCTATTTGTGGAATAACTAAATCACAATTTATAAAAAAAAAACCTCCGGGAGTAGTATATTAAACAAATTTATAAATAATTTACCCGTTGAAATGCATCTACCAGGGCACAACTTTACAGGGCCAGGTACCAAACTAAATAAAAGACTCAATCCAGATTTAACACCAAAGGAATGGAGTAAACCTATAAACCGTGTTGATAAAGCCGCTTATAATCATGATGTTTGCTATCTTCAACACAATGATACTGCTACAAGAAACGCAGTGTGTGATAAGAATATGTTAACGGAGTTAGAAGGTATTTACAATCCTAGTATTAGAGAAAAAATGGAAAGACGTTTGGTAAGTAGGCTCATTGGAACTAAAATGAAATTTGGAATGGGAGTAAAAAAAAAATTTAGCTGAAGAATTACATAAACCCGTAAAAAGAAATTTTAAGAAAAGGAGAGTTAGAGTAAACGGTATAGATAGGATATGGGCTGCGGATTTAGTAGACATGCAAGCATTTTCTAAGCTTAATCGTGGTGTTAAATACCTTCTCGCTGTCATTGATATCTTTTCTAAATATGGATATCTGGTGCCATTAAAAAATAAAACAGGAAAATCTGTTGCTATAGCATTAAAAAATATTTTTAAGGAGAGAAAACCTGAAAAAATGTGGGTAGATAAGGGTAAAGAGTTTTATAACAAAGATGTAAAAGACTTGGTTGAATTATATTCTACCGAAAATGAGGAAAAATCTAGTGTGGTTGAGAGATGGATTAGAACAATGAAAGAAAAAATGTGGAAGTATTTCTCCGCTAACTCTACAAACGTTTACATTAATGTGCTACCGGATTTAGTTAAAGAATATAATAACACGAGACATTCATCTATTAAGATGACTCCGGTAAATGCTAGTAAAAAAGAAAATGAAACGAGAGTTTGGAGAAATCTTTACCCTGATAATCTTGAAATAAGAGACTCTAATCCTAATTTCTCTGTTGGAGACAAAGTAAGGATAACTAAAAAGAAAAAGACTTTTGAAAAAGGTTATACAACAAGATGGACTGAGGAGGTTTTTACTGTTTCTGAAGTAAAACTTACATCACCTATAACATATAAAATTAAAGATTTTAATGGAGAAGAAATACAAGGTACCTTTTATGAACCTGAACTGCAGAAAACCAGTCAAGAGGTGTATAGGATAGAAAAGGTTATTAAAAAAGGAAAAAAGAAATCTCTCGTAAAGTGGAAAGGTTATCCCGATGAATTTAATTCATGGGTTGACAATAAAGATATTAGAAATATTTAACTATAAAAAAAATGCCAAATATTTCGATTGAAAACGTAATTTTACCGAATAAACCGTTGAACAATTTCGAATTAGAGGATGCCGTTAAAAAATTAAAGATTCCTTATTTTAGAGGAGTTTTTTTACTAAACTCACTACCAAGAAAACCGAGTAAAAAAGAATGTGGTATAGTAAACTTTGATAAAAGTGATGGGCCTGGTACACATTGGGTCGCTTGGTATAAAAATGGTAAAACTAAAATTTATTTCGATAGTTATGGTATACAACCGCCTATTGAAATTCGAGATTATTTAAAAAGCCCAATACAGTACAATACTGACCAATTACAACAAGCTGGGCAAGTATTTTGCGGTCATTTATGTTTGTACATTCTAAAAGAGTTATCTAGAGGTAATCGGTTTCAAAATGTTTTAAATAAGCTTTTTTAGTATATATAAAAATGCCTGTTGACAAATTCGGAAGAATGAAAGATGATGGTGAAACAAGCGGTGATGGTGTGTCACTCGCTTACATAAATAATGTTTTTTTACGTAAAGATGGAACAACTGTTGTTACCGGTTCCATAGACATGAATGGTAATACATTAACGAGGGTTAGTAACCCAGTAAATTCTCATGATGTTGCAACTAAGAATTATGTTGACGCTAACTCAGGGTTATTAAATGAAAACGGGGGATACCACTTTACTGGATATTTAAATATGGGTTTTAATCCGATAAGAAATGTTAAGGATCCAAAAGAACCGGGTGAAGCTGCTACTAAAAATTATGTGGATAATGTTGATAGAGCCTTCGTTTATAAAGACGGAAGGTGGTATGAAGCAGATGATGCAATCTCAATGGGAGGACGAGTAATTAACAATCTCGGAACCCCCACGAGACACGACCAAGCCTCTAATAAGTTTTATGTGGATACTAGTATTGAGAGAGTTACCGCGGGTGAAAAAGCTTTAACGAGAAAACAAGATGGGTCCTATTCAATAGATGGTGGAATAGATATGAATGGTAACCAGATTACTGGATTATCAAACCCCATATCCCAAGATGCGGTTACCACTAAAGGTTATGTTGATGATCTCGTTAAAAATATTAGAGGTGGCCAAGGTGCTATGTATAGATCTTTCTCAATGAAAGCGAATGGGGAACTATCAGTAAACCAAAATATTGATATGAATAATTTAAGAATATATAATATTGCGGACCCAAGAAATGAAAAAGATGTTATCACTAGAGAATATATGGAGCGTTTCTTCAGAGCATATAAACCAAAACCTGTTATAACCGTGTGGGCTGAAGAACAGGGATCAATTGTAAACGGTAATTATGAGTTTTCATTCGGTAATGGTAATTCAAGTAAAAGACACGGTTTAGGGGGTTATTGTATGATTGCGTCAGGTAGAATTACAAGAGGAGCTTTAGCGATCGTTAAAAGGGATCGTAATGCATCAGAAGAGGTAAAAATTAATATAACGGTAAACGGAAATGAACAGGTTGATTACACTATTATTAAAAAAGCGAACGAAAGTTCTAGCTGTACGATTTTCCCAAGACCGTTGGAGGTAAATAAATGCGATATAATAAACTTTATTTCGAGAACAGATAACCGTGATGTAACAAACGCTTACATATCTATTTTGATAGAATTAGACTTGTAAATATATATAATATATTATAAAAAATATATTATATATTTATTTAGTCATTTTAAATATTTTACAAAATTCTTTTAGTGTAAGATTCTGTTCTACACATGGGGCATATATTAGTTGTAAGCTTATTACATTTTTCACATATCGGTATATGACCACAATTACAATATAACACGTTAGGTTTAACTTCACCACATATAACGCAAGATTCTAAATAAAAAGTTTTTGAACCATTCATTAATTGGCAAGCGGTTCCTATATAATCTTCTTCATCTTCATTATCTTCATCGAAAGAATAATCTTCAGCATCCCCTATATAATCATGAGAAAATCGTATCATGGGAGAAAGAATTGCTCCATCATAATTTATTACATCATGATTATACATTTCATCATTATTACATAAATCATATATTTCTTCTTTATAAGTTGTTAAATATGTATCATTCCATGGTTCTATTTTTAACCAATATGGACCTCTCCTAGGTAGTGTTATATCAAGACTACGAGAAAAGAGACCTATCCACATAGTTGAATTATATATACCATGTTCATATATTTCTTTACTAAAATGATAATAAATTGCTGCTTTTACATTAATTAAATTTTGTATATAATTATAGGACTGAAATTTTGGAAAAAATATTTTTCTTTTTAATTCATCATGATAAGGTAATTCTTTATATTTAGATTGGATATGTTCTTCTAATTTATTTAATTCATCAGAGGTAATCCAATTTAGTACTTTTGCTTTAGGTGGTATTGTATCAAGTACATCGTAAAAAACTTCATTTGTATGTAAGGCGCTCATCTTGAATTATTTTATAACTTAAAATTTAAGAAATTCAAAAAATTACTGTCTACATATAGAGCATATATTAGTTATAAGCTTATTACATTTTTTCACAGATTGGTATATGACCGCAATTACAATGCTATATCAGGTTTATCTATATAAGATATCCACCATTTATCTTCTGGAAATATTTTTTGTTTTGTTTTAGGGTCCAATTCTTGAGGTTCTCCTATTTGTGTATAACCTAATGTTGAATTATTTACTTCAGTAAGAGTTTCTAATCCAACCCAAAAATAACTACAACAATCTATATAACCCTGACTTCTACCTTTTTCATTATATGACTTTCTATAATCTACAAAAGTATCTTCAAATTCAGGATGAATATCATTTCTAAATGTTGTTATAGGATATATTAAATAATTAGTTGGAACCGGTTCTCTATGTTCATCTTCCACTATTTCCAACAAAGCATCTTTATAATCACCAATAAAATTATTACTTCTACAAAATGGTATTTCAATGATAGTATACATATTTTTACCTTTTTGACGATTAGGGTCTACATTAAAAAGGCATTGGTCTGGCCAAACCATAAAAATAGTTGTGGTAAAATCAGATTCAACCAACTTTTGTTTACTATGTAAGTAATAATTGTATGGTATTAATTTCTTTAATATAACAATTGGGTCAGACATTTGCGAATCTAGTAAATTATAATTTAAAGTTATATTTAATTTTTTATTTTCTAAATATATTCTCTCTAAACGATGTTTATTTTCAATAACTCTTGTTAGGTTTTGTATAATTTTATAATCTTTAAATCTATCTAGCACACTCATCTTGAATTATTTTATGACTTAAAATTTAAAAAATTCAAAAAAATTTTTTCACTTCTTTATTTTTGAATTAAAGGTAAAATGGATATAGTAATTAGATTAGTCCCTCATGCATAGGCTTATCTTGCGTCGACACATGGGGGAGGGGGGCATAATATATATTAGTTCATGCGTTGGTTAGTGGACACAATTGTTAATCAATGCGTTGGTTAGTGGGATAATGAAATTTATTTTCTTTAGAATTATGAGGAAATAGATTTTTCATTCAAAAATCGTATGGGCATTCTGGAGTTTTTTACAATTCGCCGTGATGCCCATTTTATAACCTACTATTCTCATCTTCTGCAATTTTTTTTGCAAAGAGGTGATGGGTGTTATATGTGAATTTTGTCAAAATATCTGAGGGCATTTTACCGATGCTAATGACACATAATACATTTTCTGTAGAGACATTGTAATCGTATTACGTCATGAAAAATAGATTACCCAAAACCTAGTTATTTCAGATCGATACCGAAACTAATTATACGACCACCAGAAATCAATGATCGATGATGAGAGACTCCCGAAGCAACCAACGATTTTGAATCTCAGGAAAGTCAAACTCGAGCGAAAGATGTTGGTTATTTTGTCAGAATGTTAACTTTGGAAGTGCCGAATAAACCTAATGGGCATTTTCAGTCTAGAAATAAGAGCAAATTGATTGCAATTCCAATGTCGTTCTTGTCGTAATCTTACAGCAAATCGGACAGTGTAGATCAAAGATCAGACTGCACGTTTTGTGCAGTCTGATCTTGACCTACACTGGCCGCACAAGTCTAGAAATAAGAGCAAATTGATTGCTATTCCAATGTCGTTCTTGTCGTAAATCTTACAGCAAAGCGGACAGTGTAGATCAAAGATCAGACTGCACGTTTTGTGCAGTCTGATCTTGACCTACACTGGCCGCACAAGTCTAGAAATAAGAGCAAATTGATTGCAGTTCCAAGGTCAGTGTTGTGCAGGATCTTTCAGCACAGCGGACAATGTAGATCAAAGATCAGACTGCACGTTTTGTGCAGTCTGATCTTGATCTACACTGGCCGCAAAAGTCTAGAAAAAAGCAAATGCGATTCTAAGGTCGTTCCTGTCCAGAATCTTTTACTAAAACGGACAGTGTAGGTCAAAGATCAGACTGCACGTTTTGTGCAGTCTGACATTGATCTGTGCTGTCCGCAAAGGCAAAAATAGTTGTAAAAGGCGGTTTAAGGTTGTTTTTGCTCAATACTTTATTCAAACTTAAAAGCCATGCAGTATTGGATGCAAGCACGTATATTGTCCTTGCTGCTCATACCTGGTTTCGGTCGCGATACCTTTGCAAGCGATATAAGCATAAGGTAAAACCAGGTGTCACACCACTGGTTTTAGGCTACTTTGAAAATAGAGTGGAATTCACCAAATGAAACCTTCTGCTGTACTTTTATTGGCATACCCACAGCTTTGCTGTTTGTTTCTATCAAATACATATATATATGTCTATCAATTATATGTCTAGTTACCTACATATGAAGCTGAAAACTTGGCATCTTTACCGATTGCGGTTTTTGCGATTCCACATCATACTCAACTACCCTAAAAAAATATGGTGGAAAACAAAAGCCCTTTCGGGTGGTAGACCATATCCCATTATATGAACACAGGCACAACATAGTTCTCCAAGAAATGACAAACTTGCACTCAATTACCACAGAAATCATAAAATCAGATACAGACACACATTTTGAACCTGTCCTTCTATTGTCTCCGTTAAAACAGTGCAGCAGATGTGCTTGCTGGCAATTTTTCGAATTGGACTACTTTTGATACTACAACCCGAAAAGAGTGGACAGATTGAAGTGCGACACCAGATTCATCCGCGCTAGTCTAACTTCCTGGGACGGTACACGGAAGACTTGGTCACAATCAATTCAAGAAATCAACATTTATATCGGTGAATACGGTCCTTCCAAATGGAACGAGAACCAATGATCTCCCACTCCAGGCAGGACTTTTCAAGTTCTATTACGACACGCTGAAGGGTATTGACTAAACTATATTTTGCGATTTTCAACTCTGTACAAGAATTCAAGACGTATCCAACCTGAAAAGAATTTCAAATAGAATTTAAAAAAAAAATTGACAAATATCATAAGGCTGAAACTATGAAAGGTAAGAAAGCATTGTGGGAAACGGAAACGACGACAGTATTTTCTCCTTTTCTCACAGTGTTTTCAAACGCCTTCTTCATCGGGGTCGTCAAAACCCCGAGAGGTTTTGGTACAGGATTAAAGTATGAATAAACATTTTGATTTTTTTGAATGAGTCGTGTGAGAAAGAAATATGATTTAGAAAGGCTTTACTTAATTCTTAAAATATTATTTACCTTGGGATTTTTCCGTTTGAGAGTTTTGTGGAACGCGGCAAAGTTAGTGTTGGTGAGTTTTCTGAATTTGTCAATTTGTATAATCACCTGTACACGATATTTGTTGGTTCACAGCAGACCTCTTCTGAAATCATTGTGACGAAAGGAAAGAAGTTTCTCGCAACGAGAATTTTCTTTTTAGATTGAGAGCTTCACATGCATTCATGTGTTTCAGCTTAAAGGCCTAGTAGCGGCCAAAAGTAAACAACGCAGGTGTTAAAACGCATTTGAATTTAAATCATACTATAAAATAGTATGGAAATAATTGTTGAGTAAGTCGCTGGAAAAAAAAATGAATTTAAAACTATTTGAAAAGTAAACAAAAGATAGCGCTACTTGGCGACTTATTGCCTAGATTTAAAATTTATTTCTCTGCTAGCGACTAAAACTGGACCGACTGTACAATCACAGATTGTCATTTTTACAATAAGCTCCGTACCGTTACATGGCATGATTTAGTTTTAAATGCATTATAACGCCCGTATGGGTTACTTTTGGTCACCACTTGGCCTTTAATTTAACCCTTAATTTTCTTTTCATCAGGGTGTTTGAAAAAGCCTCTGCTGTACATCTGTTGCAGGGGCCAATGAGATTCATTTTGGGTCACACGGTCAAAGTGTAAAACTTGTATCCAATCCCCGGGGATCGAAGCTCAAGTGTCCTAGGACAACAAATTTTACACTTGTGTTGGTACTGGTACTGGTTATGTAGAAAGTAATGTATGGCTTGCAACACGCGAAAAGGGGCATTTGGATATTTGCGAAAAGTGCCGTCTCGGATCAGCCTGCGCAGTCTGCGCAGGCTAATCCGAGACGGCACTTTACGTCTACATTAGATTTTGTTTTTCAGTAGACTTGGGCAAAACAGAAAATTACATAAAAACGGAAAGTGTCGTTTCGGATTAGCCTGCTCGGACTGCGCAGGCTGATCCGAGACGACACTTTACGCAAATGTCCGAATGCCCCTTTGCGCGTGTTGCAGGCCATATAATATGACCCATGCTCTGGGAAAAGGGGGTTTAATGCATTTCTGTGATGCAATATACCAAGCAAATCATCACATAATTATTGATCCATACAATCCTTTTCGTCTAACAACAACCTGAATCCTAAGGTAGAATGGTCCTTGGACATGCAGAAAATTTACAGAGAACAAAGGGTATCTGGACTGCTCGGACTGTGCAGGCTGACCTGAGCCGCAATAAATCCTCTTTTCCTAGACTATGGCCCTTATATGTGTTATACTTTTGCCAAACATCCTCTGTTATTTTTTTTTGGTCGCAAACCTTTGGTAAGACGGATTTTGACAACGTGGTCGGAAAAGGGGGAAAAGACTCTATACTTAACCAAATTTTCTCCTTTTACCCACAGTGTTTTCTATCCTTTCAGAGACAAATTTCATCTTATGAAACACGCATGATTTGACACCTGCAAATGCTTTCAAAAGGGACGTGTTTATGATACATATGTTGAAGGAAGGAAGAAAGGAAGGAAGAATGGGAAAAAATGGAGGAAGAAAGAATGGAGGAAGAAAGAATTGAGGAAGGAAGGGAGAGAGGGAGGATGAGAGAGAGTAAAGACAGGAAGGAAGGGAGACAGAGAAAAAGAGAGAAAAACAAGAAACTTACCATATTAAGATGAAACTTCTGGAACTATACTTTTTGTAACAATTCATTCACAGTTCTAAACTTTTAACACAGTACAAAAAGAAAACTTATTTCATATCGATTATACATAATGAAGAGTCAATAAGCGGTTATACGGACTAATGCTTGTATATCTACTAAAGCAACTCCTAATAACGGAGAAAGTCAAATATTATCGTTAAAAAGTGTAATGTTGTCAAACAAAAACTGCGGCTGTTTAACTTACTCTCATTCTGGTTTCCGAGGCCTGTCTCGGGTTAAATCATTTTGATGTGCTACTATTCTTATAAAATAGGCACCAACCCCATATAATTATGACGTTTCGACGTAGATCCATGTAGGATTGTGGCCAACGAAATCTGGAAGCCTATTAGTGCAAGCGCACAGTTTGAAAAAGAAGTAAATTAACCCATGGACACGGTGCACGCGTTCTCGTGGTTCTTTCACAAGCACTTTGCACTACAAAAGGGAAACAGCTTAACCGAGTTAGAAATCAAATTCACGACCCTGAGTTGCAAGTTCCGTACTTTGACCACAGTGCTCCAGCGCTCCAAGTTAAAAAAAAAAAAAACACACACACACAAGAAAAAGAAAAAAATCAACTCAAGTAATCTAATCGACTGACCATTTTCATTTATCTATCTACTTTCTCTAAATATATATTATCATTATTTGAAAGAAAAATTTGTGTTTCATTTTACATGTATCATAACCTCGCAAGCTAATTTTAAACTTACCAAAAAAAGAAGATGAAGGGCTGTAGATACTATTGTACTCTTCCACAAATCGAAGCTGTCGAAGATGTCTTGTCCAAGGAAATCCTCACAATACCACATACAACCTTACATTTTGTGGACAAAACTAGCTTATAGCAACGTATTTCCAGGACCCTATGATAGGACCTCTTTCTTAATTCAGCACTCCTCTTCATTTAACACTTAACTCGTTAAATAAGTTAAAGCTTTCAATCCGATAGTAAAAACACGAATGTTGCTTTTTCAAACTTTTTTTTGGAGAAAAAACATCTCCTTATCGGACAGTGTAGATCCAAGATCAGACTGCACGTTCTGTGTAGTCTGATCTTGGTCTACATTGTCCGCAAAAGGTCACTAAGGGTTTATCCTTCGCACTTTTGGACTCCTTCGATAAAAGGTCAACTAGGACGAAGATGGAATCAAATTTAGATCTGGGTATAACTTTGATTTTGAGAAATGCTCCTTGCGAAGGAATCTCTCTATTTGTGACAATGTTTTTAGAATGGTATGACAAAAAAAAAATCGATTTCTTTCCCCTTCCCCCGGCTGTTGGGTAATATGATTGAAGAAAATTGTAAAAGTGCAAAGACATCGCACTTTTTTGGTGTTAAAGTGTTTTGCTCCGATGTTAGAATGTTCAGACCATGCTTATTACATTCGTCCCTTTACGTGTTTTTCTTTTTATGTAGCTAAAATAAGTGAGTATAAAGATTTTTTTTTTCAGAATATAGATTCATGTTTAAAAATTTTCCTCCTGAATGTATCTATCGGATGATTTACGAACCCTAGGATGAATGGATTTGAAAAATATTGTTGGAAAAGAAGAAAATACTGGTAACCTGCATTTTCTACCCTATGAGAGAAAATCCCATCGCTTGAGCTTCATTTAATTTGTCGCCAAGATATGCGTTTAGCACGGACAATCATCAGGGAAAGAGTGATATTATCAGCACTGGAACCTCATGTCCATCCTTATTTGTTCCAACAAGTTACGAGCCAATTCTTAACAAATCAAGTGATTTGAACAAATTACATAAACGAAAAATACTTGAAGGAAAGTGTAAATGTCTCTCTAACATGAAATTTAATACATTGCGGGAACATAATTTATGGTTTATGACAAGAAAATGCTCCTTTCCAACTTTATTTCCATCGCTCCTCAATAGTTACGGCGTTGAAATATTTCTTTCCATTAGTGAAATTCTTCAAGTTAAAGGCGCGTTTAGACTTTAGACCTATTACCAGGATCACGTGTTAACAAATGTGAAAGGCAAAGTTGACAGAAAACAATTAAATGCAAGTATCTATACTAAATGAGGCATATTACATTGTGATGTAGCGTTTTATAACTATATTCAGGCTTTGATTTTTCATTTGTTGTTCCCGTAATGAATTAGTTAATGTCTCGTCTACGTTATGGGCACCGTATCTGACCTTATAATATTGCACTGTCTCGCGAGACTTGTCCGTTTTCTTACCATATATGCAGAAGAGTGCTCAAAGAGAGATAATTATCGGAATGTCGATGATAAGTATTGTAGTCAGGAGATCCTGTTTCGATCCGAAATAAAGGCATTGGTCACTTGTGAGAGTCCTCGGGCAATGCACTTCTAAGCCCAAATGTTGTACTAACGAAACCCTGGAAATACATAACTAGGAAACTGCTGAAAGTTACTTTAAACGCTATCTAAACAAACCATCGAATTTGGCTTTAACAACCGTCTTCTGCGGGGGTGTAAAAAGTCGTACTTCATTAGTAAAGAGTTCAATTTTTCACTGCCAGTGGTGGCTTAACTCTTTACCAAACGACAAAATTTTGGTATTGTCCAAACTGAAAGCATTTGCAGATGACAATTTAAACGTGGCTAGGATTGTGAGATTTGGCCGCGAAAGAGTAGAAAACATTGTGGGGAAAAAGAGAAAATGCTGGTTACCAGCATTTTCTCCTTTTCCCACAATGTTTTCTAAAGGACAATTCCTCAGGGTCTTGAAAACAAGCGCTTGTTTGGAAAAGGCTTATTAAATAGCTCAGTTTTGCAGACGGCACAGATCAAGACCAGACGGCACAGAACGTGCTGTCTGATCATGAATCAACACCTGTTACAAAACTTTTACGACCAAATGATTTTAGATTGGTGGGAACATCTACATTTAGACCTTGATAGAAGGTCGAAGATATTCAGCTTGCAGCGGAGGAGGTCATTTGCTCCAGGCAATCCCGTGTTTTAACATATTAGATGAAGAAGACATTTTGAAAACATCACGGGAAATGAAGAAAATAGTTTCAACCTTTTCAAAAACAGAAATCATTTTTTGAACGGCACTGTCTATATATGTCTTTGTCCTTTGACATTGCTTTTAACTTGGTCTAGTCTAGAACATTGTCGTTTCGTAAAGAGTCAAATAAAGAATGAACTTAATCACTCAACTTTATTCTGTAAAAGCAAAGGAAGGGGGCGTAACTCATCCAGTGTCAATCATAAAGCTATATTTAGTACATGTCAATAGCGCTATTGTTAATGTTGTATCGTACATACAACAATACAAAAGAAACTTTCTAATATAACTATATTGACACTTTCTCAATGAGTTGGACACATGCTGAACAGTGCACTTGAAATTAATGGGTATTGACTGCGATCCCAATTAACCCTTTACCGCTAAGGCCTATTTGAGGTGCTTTTCTGGAGAATTTATATAGATTACGATCAGACAGCACAAGGGAGTAGTCTGATTTGGGATCTAAACCGGTCGATGTTATTGGAAAATTACAAAGATGAAAGTTAGGAAATGAAAATATCATTAAACTATTTTACCTTGTGATTTGTAAGGTCACTGAAGTTGATTTTTTTTACGCAATGGGTAAAAAAAAAAAGAAGAAATATCTTTTCGAAAAAGAATAAACGGCGTTAGAGGTACCAGAATATGAATATTGAATCTCTGTTGAAGTTCAATATGAAGAGAGATAATGAAATGTGACCCAATCAACAATTGGTTCTTTTGCCACATTGTTTTGTTTCTATACATATTGTTGAAAAACTGACATGAATCAAAACTTGTTGCTATTGGTAAGTTTTCTGCATGTCAAAGGACCAATCTACGTCGTGATTCAGTCGGTCGTTAGACAAAACGGATTTTATGGATCCATAATTCTGTGATGAATTGCTTGGTTTAATGCATCACAGAGATCTACATTAAGCATCCTTCTGCCAGAGCATAGTTCCTATACATTTGATAAGGTTTTTAACCAGAAAAAAGTACATCAGAACGAATTGTACTAATGTGTAAGGACCGACCGGGTAGCTCAGTGGTTAGCGTATCTGACTCGCAACCAGGTGGTTGGTAGTTCGATACCCGGTTGAGGCAAATTTTCTTTTCTGCAATCTTTCGCCTCGCACCTCTGAGGCATGTGAGAAAGTCGGTGGCTTAGAAAGAAAATTGTGTCAATACTGTCGTGAGAAAGCCAGGAAACAAATGTATAGGTGTACTGGCCGCCGTGATATGACCTAAGCTGTTAAAACGGTGTTAAACTCCAATACAAACGAACTAATGTGCTCTGTTTTGTTAAGGTTATGATGATATTGTGGTACTGTAAGAACCCCAGAAAATGATCATTCAACCGACTCTTATTTTATTTATATTTGCCGCAACCCTTTACCCCACAAATAAGGCTGTCGGAGACACGTGTTCAAAATATTGTAGGAAAGGGGAAGGGTTGCGTGTCGCAAACAGTCACTGACTTCGCCCACGTTTTTTTTTTTTTTCACTCAAAAGATGTATTTTCTTGACCATCAAATGGTTGTTACTGCGGTCTCTGTAATCAGAAAAGAACTTGTCAAAAAGTAGTCTGTATGTTGATGAGTTGAGTATTCAAACAAATGTAGAAGCTTAATAAAGATTTAAAAGTAAATATACTCAGTTCCATAAATAAGTGTGCACTTAATTTTCTTTTATTTCTCGTCGCATGTTTTACTGAAGACCAACAAGTTTGGTATCATACTTTAGTTCAGAGTCTGTAGAAAATGCCAGGCTAATCAGATTTTGACTAACAGAAAGTTTAAGTTAAGTTTTTGCAGTTTAAATGAAGGTGGTACTAAAACCAAAGTTGCAAAACTACTCAAAGACTAAGGTAACATTAAAGTTAAGTTTTTCTTAAAGTTCTTGTAATTTTTCAATCAATATCTTGTATGGCCATCTCTGCTGTCGATACAGGCAATTATTCGACGTCGCATAGACCTTACATAACGTAAAATCATTGCATCAGGAATGTTATTCCATTCTTGAACGGCCTAGCCCCGGTAGCTCAGTCGGTAGTGTGCAGGACTTGAGAACACGGGGTCCAGGGTTCGATCCCTGGCTACGACCCCTGGCTCGGCCAATTTCTTTCCGAGGATTGATGATAGTCACTGCGACAGGATTCATTCCTCTCCCAGGGCTGACCATTGTCTCGACGATGATTATGTGGGAAAGCAGCCAGTGGCTTGGAAAGAAAATTGTGCGGAGTACTGGTAAAAGAGACTCCAGGAAAGCATGGATAGGTGCACTGGCCGTCGCGATATAACTGAAATGATGTTGAAAACGGTGTTAAACACCTTACAATCAATCAATCAACCATTCCTGAAAGAGGAGCGGTGGCCAAAACCTAACTTTAATGTTATCAGCGCAGGCTGATCCGAGACGACACTTTATGCAAATGTCTGAATGTCCCTTTTCGCATGTTGCAGACCAAATAGTGTACCAATGTGCACAAATGCGATCACATAACAACTGGACGTAAACCAGAATTATCTTTTGCAAAATATTTCTATGATGCCAATAACGACGCATTTATACTTACACGTTAGATTTAGAAAATTTATTTCAAGACAAAACAAGAAAACAGTTAACAATTATTAAGAAAATACAATAACATAATGTGCCCTTAAAGAATTCAGGAATTTTGGAAAGTTGAAAATTACGGTCGACAGTGATTAAAATCTATAGCAAATACTTCCAACTTTTCATGACCCTGAGAAAGAGGGCTTTTGAAAACATTGTGAGAAAAAGAGAAAATGCTAGAAACCAACATTTCCGTCTTTTCCTACTGTGTTTTTCTGTTTCAGTGACAATTTTCATACTTTGTATAATTTCTATTTTGTCTTCTGCAAATCCTTTCAATTTGAACCAGTCTATTTTTTTTCGTCTGATAAAGCATTAACCCCTAGGCTGCTAAGCGCGACCCACCGACCTTTTGCGGACAGTGTAGATCAAGATTAGACTGCACAGAACGTGCAGTCTGATCTTGGATCTACATTGTCCGATAAGGACCCCAAAATTACCTTTGAAATAGCGAAATTTGGGATTTTACACTCGGCATTTAAGTTTCATTTCACTTATTTAGCAGGATAAGGGTTAAAATCTATAGCATACGACATATTGAAAACCTTTGTGGCATAAGGAGAAATTGCTCGGAACGGGCTGTATCTCATTTTGACGTAGTGTTACAAAAAATGGTTATCTACAAGCGGAAAATAATAGCAAAATAGTCCTCTGCCTATGTCAATTTTGAAAGGGAGATAAATCATAATCAAACTTATGCAATATCATGGTTATCTTCCGTTGAGGCCAATAGCAAGTCGGTGACTTGTTTGTTAAATCTTTACCAGACGACGAAGTTTTTGACTCGTCCGTACTGGGAGCATTTGCAGACGACAAATTAAATGTGACTTTAACGGTGGGATTAATCTTCGAACGAGCAGAAAACAACCAGAGAAAAAGAGAACCTGCATCTACAAGCATTTCCCTCCATGTCATCTGAAGTCTTTTTCCTTAAAATTATTCAAAAGCATGGGATTGTGTAGTAAAAGGCTAAATTTGAACAGGAAAATGATGGAAGAAATGCCACTGCATGGGACAGGTCATTGTTTAAAAGTTGACTCTTTTCCAAACGACTTGTCCAAATTCAAAGCATTCGCAGACGAAAAAATGAGTGTGGCTTAAAAGACAGGATTTGTCTATGAAATGGTAGTAAAACGTCGTGGAAAAAGGAGAAAGTGCTTGTTTTCTCCTTTTCCCAAACGCTTTCCTTCTAAGGTTATTAGAAATCAGTATCTTGCTAAAGAAAGCTTAAAACAAGACAGGTGATGCCAGTCGGAATCGAATCCAAAAACTTTTGGATCACCAAATCAAACGACACTAACGCACGAATGACCACGAATGACACCTAAGGGCAAATAGCAGAAGCGAAAAGGAGCATATAGCACGAATTGTTATATATGACCACAGGCCTTTGAAGCTTCATAAACCCATTACTGAACACTGAAATTTTCCTTGATCGATCATTGAACAGTTTTACTTAAAATAGCATATAATTGCAACGCCTTTATATCGTATACATGTATTATTATATACCGTACAGAGGCGATGCACTTATGTGCTATTTGCTTATGTAATTGTGTTCGATGATCGAGCAATGAACATTTCGGTATTCGATGATAGACTAAAGGAGTTTCAGTGGCCTATGGTATGACCGAAGTTACAAATACAAATGTAGACAGATTGGTAAATGAATATTGCGACTTCACTGGTTGCTGATCCACCATTTTCCCGGTTACTTCGTCATCAGCATCTTCACGAATTCTGAAATTTAAAAATTATGAGGTAACAGGTAAGCACTTACATTTGAGTATATTGTAATGTTTCACACGGAGTTGCTGCACGGTATGTAATTTGTAATCTTGTCCATATACCATTTTACTTAAAGGCCCAGTAGCGGCCAAAAGTAAACTATACAGGTATTGAAATACATTTCTTACGGGAGAGCACTCCTTCATGCATGGCTTCATCCCGATTTAAATACAACACCTAACAACTGCTAGTGATCAATTTTCTGCAGCTCAAAGACCAAGTTTATCTCATTATTTATTTGGTTGTTAAACAAAATGGATTTTACGAAACTATAATTATGTGATAACTTGCTTGGTACAATGCATCATTGAGGTACCTTAAACCCCATTTTGCAAGAACGTGGCTCATATTTTTTTACTTAAATGTTCACTGCTCAAAAGAATTAAAAGACCACACAAATATCAAAATTCAAATCTTTCACTATGCTAAACACTCAGTCTTTGTGCTCTGAAAACCATCCGCTTACATTCTTACCAGACAAATTGTCTCAATAGTTTTCTTGTTTGTTTCATTAAAATGCTGATAAGCCTTGTTAAGAAGAAAATCAAGAAATTTGTTTTCCTTGTTCTTTTGTTAAATAGCTTATATTTTTCCAATCTTTTGTTGATGTTTTTTGTTAAATCTAATGAAAGAAGTAGATGAGAAGAAAGAATGACGCCTCTGATTCTCTTAAGAGCCTGTGTGGTCTATCAAAATTATGGCTTTGACAGGAATAGCCCATATGTCTTTTGTGCAAACAAATCGTTTTGCCTGTTCTGAGATTTTACAGAGTTAAGACTGAATGAACTTACGAGTAGAAAATTATTTGCATTGTCTTGCGGTGAAAGAATTATCTTGTGATCAAAGTCGAGGACATGTGTTCCTTCAATTTTTTTGAACAGTGTATTTATTTTATTTACATTGATCATGAAACGAGCTCCTACAACTTATTTTAATCAATCTCGATGACTGCTTCCTGGAAGCCTCATTAATCCTTTGCAACACAATCCCGAGTTTTAACGACTCTGAGAAGAAGGCCATTTGAAAACATAGTGGGAAAAGGAGAAAATGCTGGTAACCAGCATTTTCTCCTTTTCCCACAATGTTTTCTAGATTATTTGATACAAATCTTACCATTTGTGCCATATAAATTTTGTCGTCTGCAAGTCCTTTCAAATTGGACTGTCTAAAATATTGTCGTTTGGGAAAGAATTAACAGTACTAGCTCCGTAAAGGAGGCAGTTCCATAGGTTGACCCCGCCCATAAAGGGATTTAACCCTTTACCTGATATGCCAATTTGAGGCTCTTCCATTTCAGCAGCAAATAAAGATATGATGTCAAAAATATGGACAAATGAGGATACAAATATCTGATTGAGTGGAAAACATTGTGGGAAAAGGAGAAATTGCTCGTTACGAGCAATTTCTCCTTTTCCCACAATGTTTTCAAAAGCTGTCTGTTGTTGATACGTCAAAATGAGTATCTATGGAGTAAAGGGTTAAACTCATTTCTTTTGCTGAGAAAGACGCTTGTTATACCCATTAAGTTCTATCCCACTGCCGTCCAACTGTCTGATCATGATGGTGATCTTTATTTATCTAGATATCTTTTTCTTTTTTAAATGTAACACCCCCTTTTTTTAAATATGAGTTTACATACAAATTCAACTCTTTACAACGTGACACTTTTTTTTTTAAAGTTGTCAAAATTGGAAGCATTTGCAGACGACAAAATATTGGAAGACTTTAGAAAATATTGTAGAAAAATGAAAAATGCTGTTGGTCAACATTTTCTCCACTTCCCACGATTTTTATAACCCTTTCAAAGAGCAATTTCATCATTTGACTTATATATAGGTTACCTTAAACATATTTTATTCAATATAATCTATGTATTACACCTAGTACAACAAAGCATTTCGGAAAGGGTTAGAACGGAATCATCTGCCTAAAAGACAGTCATATTTGGCCTGCAACACGCGAAAAGGGGCATTCGGACATTTGCGCAGGCTGATCCGACACGACACTTTCCGTTTTTATGTAATTTTCTGTTTTGAGCAAGTCTACTGTAGCACAAAATCTAATGCAGTCGTAAAGTGCCGTCTCCGATTAGCCTGCGCGGACTGCGCAGGCTGATCCAAGACGACACTTTACGCAAATGTCCGGATGCCCCTTTTCGCGTGTTGCAAGCCATTTGATCTTATGATACAACGGTTTTTAGTTAAAATGAGTCCATATTATGCATCGAATTGCTAAAAATTACGAGGATGCATTTAACCCCCTTTTCCACGGGTGCCGCACGTTATAATATGGCCTGCAACACGCGAAAAGGGGCATTCGAACATTTGCGTAAAGTGTCGTTTCGGATCAGCCTGGGCAGTCCTCGCAGACTAATCCGAAACGTCACTTTCCGTTTTTGTGTAATTTTCTGTTTTGCGCAAGTCTACTGTAGGACAAAATATGATGTAGTCGTAAAGTGCCGTCTCGGATTAGTCTGCGAGGAGTGCGCAGGCTGATCCGAGGCGACACTTTACGCAAATGTCCGAATGCCCCTTTTCGCGTGTTGCAGGCCAATTATTTCATGGAAGTTCAGATTTTTTTTTTATTTATATTGTGGCCAAAGACATTTTTTGAAGTGTCAGTTATATGTAATGTTTCATTTTTTTCGTAATTGGTGTTACCATTGTTTGATTTATTAACTAATACATGCATATTTTTGTTTGCTTTCGCGTGTTACAAGCCATATAACAATTACAATAAGTCCAATAGTACGAACATACACCAAAAGTTTACACTGATAGTGAAAATTTCAGAGAGGGAATTACATTTAATTTAGTCGTCTGCAAATGCTGGTTACCAGCATTTTCTCCTTTTCCCACAATGTTTTCTACCCTTCTAAAACTAATTTCATTCTCTTAGTCACATTTATATCGTCGTCTGCAGATGTTTTCCATTTGGACGAGCGTAAAATTTTGTCGTTTGGTAGAGGGTTAAATTTTACTAAGAAACAATTGACCTTGATATTCAATATGGCCGTCACCATCAAGGTCAGCGTCTTCAATCATTTCATCAACTTCGTCATCAGTCATCATTTCTCCTTTCGTTGTCATGATGTGGCGGAGGTCGGAGGCCAAGATATAACCCTGGTTGTCCGGGTCAAACACCTGGAGGATAAATGAAAATAGGCAAGGTATGTTCGTGCGTTTTTTTAAGGGGTCCTGCTTGGCTCAGTGGTAAAGTGCAGGACTCGTGATTTGGAGGCCCCGGGTTCGAGCCTCACTAGAGGTACTGAGCTTTTTATTTGTGTGTCCTTGGGCAAGACACTTTAGAGCCCTATCCTTTACTGGTGAAACACAGGACATACCTGAGTAAGCCAGCTGTCGCCTTGATATGACTGAAATAATGTTGAATAATGCGGCGTAATCTTGAAAGCGGCGTAAAGTTTATTTATCGTCGCCACCGCTTGCCCATATGGGCGACGCCCCAAAAAGGCTGTAAGTCATTTTATGTCATGTGGGATAGTATAAGATATAGGACGAAATTCATGCTAAGTTACTCCTGGTTCTATCAAGTGCTCGATGTACATTGTGTAGTGCCGTAACACGGGACCTAGATTTAAAGTCTCAACCTAAAGGCTATTAGAGATAATTTCTAAAAGGAGGCTCAATGCATCTGAAAAAAATATTGACCCATGTCAGCATGGGCAGGCTGACCTGGGTCAAAACTTTTTGCTGTTGGTAAATTTCCTACATGTCCAAGGGTCATTCTGCCTCATGATTAAGTCGGTTACTAGACAAAATGGATTATAATTATGGATCCATAATTATGAGATGACTTTATTAGTATAATGCATCAGTAATATGCAATAGATCCCCTTTTGTCAGAACATGACGCAGTTTTAGTTGGCTAGCCTTGGGAATAGGTTTTAGCAGCCTTAGATTATAAATGTTGTGCTGAGCTAATATGGCAGTAGTGTCTGTCTGCTTGGAAGATGTTTTATACCGCTGTAACCCTTACCCTTCCGAATTTTTACTGTCGACTATTAGATTTTGTTTGTTTGTGTGTGTGTGTGTGTGTGTGTGTGTGTGTGTGTGTGTGTGTGTGTGTGTGTGTGTGTGTGTGTGTGTTTTTGTATTGGAGTTTAACGGTGTTTTAACAGTTGAAGTCATATCACGGCAATCAGTCCATCCACGAATATGTTTCCTGGCTTTCTCACACCAGGACTGACACAACTTTCTTTCCAAGCCACTGATTGCTTTTCTCACATGCATCAGAGGGAAGAGGCGAAAAATTGTTGGAAAGAAAGTTTGCCTCAACCAGGTATCGAACCCACAACCACCAACTCACGAGTCAGATACGCTAACCAGCCGAGCTCGACTATTCGAAGAATTGATTTGAGGCATGCTTTATGAAAATGGGGTTTAACACTTTACCAAACAATCCCTGGTTTTTACGACCCTGAGATAGAAGCCTTTTGAAAACATTGTGGGAAACGGAGAAAATGCTGGTAACCAGCATTTTCTCCTTTTCCCACAATGTTTTCAACCCTGCTGGAAACAAATTTCAATTTTTGAGCAACGTTTATCCTGTCGTCTGCAAATGCTTTCAATTTGGACCAGAGTAAAATTTTGTCGTTTGGTAAAGAGTTAACGCATCTTTATCAGGCAGTATATCGAACAAGTTACATGTACATTAAGGATTATTAAAATCCATTTTGTTAAAAAACCGTCTTAGTCTTCAGGCAGAATGATTCTTTGACATGAAGAAAAGTTACCAATAGCAAAAAAAAATTTCGACCTATGTCAGCCTGCGCGGACTGCACAGGCTGACGCGGGTTGATTTTTTTTTGCAGACGCATTAAACCCTTTTTTCACAGAGCATGACTCGTTTCTTCTTTCTTTTTTTATTATTATTATTTAACCTTTTCAGACAGACAGACAGACAGACAGACAGATACACAGAAGCTTGAACGATTCCCTGCTGAAACCTGGCACTGAATATATATAATTATTATTGTCTCTATAGATGTCAAATAATGTATGCATGGCTGCTTTTGCGAATTGTCCGAGCAGTCGGAATAACAATCGATTGATTCACTGAACAACATGTCTACATATTTAATTGCATATTTTCTGATATGATTGTTCAAAAAACAGATCATAATCCTGTGACTGAAAAATTAATGAAACAGATATATTCTACCGGAAAAAATGCCGAGCCACAAGCCAACAATTTCATTGTCAAAGCATGAATAATTTTGTGAAAACTCAGTGAGAAATGGACTTGCAGTGATAATCAAAACATTTGAAAAAAGGGTGCTTCAAAAACCACAGCAAACTACATTTTGACTTCAAATTCTGCAGCATGCAGGATTATAATTTGTTTTTCGGCGTACCTGTATAAACTGGCTTTTGACCCACTTCTCCGTTTTAGTCTCGATTGAATGAATACTTACTTACGATTGGTCAAAAAATATGGACATGTATTAAGAGCCATGCTCTGTGAAAAGGTGGCTTAATGCATGTGTAAAAAGTATCGAAAAAGAGCCGAAACTTTTTGCTATTGGTCAATTTTTTGCATGTCAAAGGAGCAGTGCTATTGGTCAATTTTCTGCATGTTAACGGCCTAGTGTACCTCATGACTCAGTTGTTTGTTAGATAAAATGGATTTTATGGATCCATAATTATGTCATGGCTTGCTTAGTATCATGCATTACGGAGACACGTTAAACCCTCTTTTCACAGAGCACGGCTCATATGTATTATGCGGACCTCAATAGGTCTTTTGCGATTTTAGTTGCGGGCCATTTTTTGCTACCCGTAAACAAAGGCTTTCTTACGCTTATCGAGATCCATGCGAGTCTGATTAACACCTTATCAAATGTATATGTTTTGGGATTATAATTTTCTTACATTCTTTGGTAATTAAGTATTTTTATGTATTACCCTATAATCTACATTTAGTTAGAGACATTTTTGGCGTAGCTCATCTTTGCAAGCCAAGGGGTGACAATTACTACATGGATCCACGTAGTGATCGTCACCATGGCTTGCGAAGATGGGCATGGCTATATGATTTGTTTTTGACCCACTTCTTGGAACTAGTCTCGAATGAATAAGTAGTAATTTGCAATTGGGAAAGTAATGCTGATACGTTATTTCTGCGGGCCTCCGCGGGTCTATTTGTGGACCCATGTATGGCACCCATACACAAAGTTTCCTAGTGATGACCAATACTCCGCGGAGCTTATTCACATCTTAAAAGATGAGACAAAGAGTTTCAGTATCATTTTCCAGTACCTCTCAAAGAAAAATCCGTCTGGTTTGTCAATAGCTTGCACTTTGGACTTACCTTAAAAGCTTCTAATATGTCTTTCTCGGTGCATTCTGCTGAATATTGCTTCGACATCAGCACAATGAACTCGTTAAACTCGATTAGACCATTTCCTAATGAACAGATAACTTGATTTATAAGTCGATAAATAAATAAATAACTAAAATGAATAGATAAATTAACGAACAAACAAATAAATTGATAAATCAATAAATGTATATAAATTTCCCTTTTCTCACAATAATACTCATACGATCGAAAAAATTAGTTTCTTTTCCTCAAATGTATTATCTTTTTGAAATTTGCAAAGTTTTCGATAGGCCTAACAATAACCTGCACAGCCAGGGATTAACCCTTAACCCACTAAATAAGGTCAGATAAAACATTCAAGCCGATAGTAAAAACCCTAAATGTTGCTATTTAGAAATTATATTTTGGGGTAAAATATCACCTTATCGGACAGTTTAGATCTAAGATCAGACTGCACGTTCTGTGCAGTCTGATCTTAATCTACACTGTCTGCTAAAGGTTGTCGAATCGGGCTTAGCAGCCTAAGGGTTAATTCGGTAGGGTAAAGGACAAGCATAGTCGAAATAGAGTGTAGATAAGATAGACAGATACACAGAAAGCGCATTGCTTGGGTACTTATAGGCATAGCAGCGGCCAAAAATAAAACAATGCGGGTCTTAAAATACTTTTTAAAGTATGGAAATTCTTTAGCACATGACAATATGTTACGGTCGGTTCAAGTGTTAGTCGCTGCCAGAAAAAATGAAATTTAAAACCAGGTAAAAAGTAAACAAAATGTATAGCGACTTGGCAACTTTTTACCTGGTTTACTTAGAATCCATTTTTCTGTCAACGACTTACACTTGGACCTATTGATTGATTGAATTTGCATTTATTTGTCGTCGTCACCGGTTGCTCATATGGGTGACGCCCCCTGGAGGCTGTTTGTATCGTTACGGGGGATAGTGCAGATAAAGGACGAAACCAATCCTAAGTTACGCCTGGTTCTTTTACGTGCTCGGTGCATAGCACCGTCACACAGGACCTCGTTTTAACGTCTCATCCGAAAGACTATTAGTAACTTTAGAAGGCCAGCTATGGGAATTAAACCCACACCCTCCAACAATGTTTTCCAGGGTCGTGAAAACCAGGGATCATATGGTAAAGGATTAATGCAAACAGACAGATTAAGGCATCCGAAATTTTGATAGAAATGTTTCAGCATCAGCTGATATACCTTCACAAGCACCCCAACACTTTATCAACCCTATCATCAGGTAATTATGCCAGACATTACACCGTGGCACCAGCACTTGCTATCTATACATGATCCGACTTATACTATAATTGAAAAGCCAGCATAGCTCAGGTCGTAGAGCGTAGGACTTGTAAACATCAAGTCTTGTGTCACTTGAGGGTATGGGTTCTAGCCCCACGGCTTGCAAGCTAAAATGGGCTATACACCGAGTGTGTTACAGAACCAGGCTTAACTTTGAATGGGTTTCGTCCTGTATCTTGCACTATCCCCCGTAACAAAAATAACAGTCTTTAGGGGGCGTTGCCCATATGGGCAACCGGTGGTGACTATAAATAACGCAATTCAATCAACGTCCAGTTAACAATTTATTTCGCACTTTATATAACCTTTTAGTTTTACAACTATTGTTTAACAATTTCTGCTCGATGATTACTTAACAGATACTCGGGTCATAATGTGCACAATTCCAGTGGTTGACTGCGTTTATCACTGGATTCGAACATGGAACCTTCATTGTGAAAGTATGTCCAAGGCCTGTACTTACCAACAATTCTATGTTGCATTCTAAAAGTAACCCAATATCACTGATTGGCTAAAGCATTTTGTTTAGCCAGTCAGAAATAGTATTACGTGTATTTTGGTTTTAAGAAACCTCTTGAGGATTAGCCTTTGGAATGGTTGAAAACGGGCCTATTTATTAGCGTATTAGCTACCTCCTAATTAAAAGCCATTGTTCCGTATTCACCAACCATTCTTAAGAATATTCTTAATCTTATTCTCTAAGATTTTCTCAGTTTGAAAGTAACATAACTTCTGATTGACTAAACCAAATGGTTAAGCCAATCAGGAGTTTTGTTACTTTCAAATTTGGAAAATTCTGGTGAACAGGACAAAGAACGTTCTTAAGAATGGTTGGTAAACCCAGTGCGTTACCAACTTAACTACCAGGAGCAAAGCCCGATGGCTTAACCAGTAACAGACCAAGCTTGAAACCAGGGGGTCCCTGGTTCAAATCCCCAGTTTTGCCAATTTTTGAGGGCCAATGATAATCATTCCTCTCTCACCGCTGATCATTGTTTCGACAATGGTTATGTGAGAAAGCAGCCAGTGGCTTTTGAGGAGATTGAAGGCAGTATCGGTAAAACTAACTGCAGGAAAGGTATGAATAGCGGCATTGGCCATCTCTATATAAAAACGGCGTAAAGCACCAAACAAGCATTGCACCACTTACCGTCCTCATCTACCTCGTTAATGATCTGTAGAAGTTGTTCCTCTGTTGGATTCTGTCCAAGAGAACGCATAACTGTTCCTAGTTCTAACGTCGATATTGTTCCGTCACCATCTTTGTCGAATATTCGAAATGCTTGCTTAATCTCTGGTTTAAAAAGGACGGAAGAGTATACACTATACAAGTAGGGTAAATTTTCTATTCTTTTGCTCTTTCATTACCGATGATGACTTGAGCAAGTATTGCGGACAAAGAAGACCGAGATCAGACTGCACATTCTATCACGACAGTCATGTTCAAAAGCAGTGGAAATCTACTTTTCCGACCGGGAAAAACGTGGAATATCCGGAGTTTGTGATGAAAGACTTAAAAATTAATTAATTTGAATTTAGCAGTGAATTTTAGTAATGGCCGATTTAGGTGACCACTATAGACAGGTCTTTTACTCTTTATGTAACCAAGCTTTAACTTTTTCGCCAAATGCCAAAATTATAAAACTGTCGAAAATGAAAATATTTGCAGATGACAAAGCTAAAACATGACTTCACTGAGTTCAGCGTTCAAACCCTAAAGTATTTTCTTGGTTTACCTCATATCCGAAAACCAAGGATTTTACAATTAGTTGTTCCATAAAAAATAATAATAAATAAATTTCTGACTAGCTAACAAGCTCATAAACTAAGCAACCGATGAACAGACCGACCACCTGACCGACTAACACACTAACTGACCGACTGACTCACTAACTGACTGACCAACCAAATAGTAATGCAAAATACCTTCTAACTGCTCCTCTGTCAAATTTTCTTTCGGGTTTTCCGACTGAAAAGAGATAGTTGAAATTCTAGTTGCTAGTCTACTGTTACTAAAATAGATTCGATCGGGTTAATGCCTTGACTTACAGGGGAGATGTAGGAAGGGTAGGATGAGGGATAGATGAGACAGATGGTATATGGGGGTTGGGGGGGCGGAAAGGCCTAGGGAACAGGGAGGAGGGGAGGAAGGACAGACTGAATAAAAGAAAGATGAAAGACGGAAATGAATATTCACTCTAAAACTATACATATGACTATATATTTATAACATTTTGTTATACAACAATATTTACAGGGGAGAGGTGGGAAGGGTAAGATTAGGGATGGACGGGACAGGTGGTATGACGGAGAGGGAACGGAAGGCTGAGGGAACAGGGAGGATGGGAGAAAAGACAGACGGAAGCAAAGAAAAATGAAAGACGGAAACAAATTTAACTTTGAAATAAATACATTTGATCATGGATATATAACATCATGTATACATAAATTTAACTTGTAAATAATTACCATTTTGTCTTGAAATACTCTTCTAATATGAAATATCCGGTTACATTACAATTCTATCGATTCTCGGAGTCAAACCAACAAACAATGTGATAAATAGTGACTTCAATAACGGGTTGTACGTATATAAATTTCACAGCTAACCTGGCGATTTAATCCACATTGATCGATCATCGATCTGCGCCAAGGGTTGTTTGAATACCAACGTATTGTCAGCCTTTAACCCTTTACACACAGTCTCGAGTTTTAACAGTTCTCAGAAAGAAATCATTTGAAAACATTTTGGGGAAAAGGAGAAAATGCTGGTAACCAGCATTTTCTCCTTTCCCTACAATGTTTTCTACCCTTTCTTATAACAAATTTCAGTTTTAGAGTCATGTTTTTTTTTTTGTAAATGCGTTCAATTTGGACAAGTCTAAAATTATTTAAGTCATGTCCAAATTGAAAGCATTTGCAGGCAACAAATTCAACAGGGATCAAGTGATAAGATTTGTCCAGGAAATGGTAGAAAACATTGTGGGAGAAGGAGAAAATGCTTTCAAAGGCCTTTTTCGTAGGGTCGTTAAAACTCGGGATTATATGGTAAGTTAAAACTCGGTATCATATTTTGCCTAGAATATGGCATGGAATTTTGGATGTTTTGGATCCAAGATCAGACTGCAAGTCTTGTGCAGACTCATTTCATGAACCTAAAAACGTGGCCAGCCAAGACTTAATAATACAAATGAATTGTTTCAGTAGACTTTTTTTTTTTTTTTCATGAAAAACGTCGTATATATAAAACTCGTAGGATTTTCGTGTACAAACAACGCTATTCTGTTGATTTACAAAAACTGTTTTTCATACTATTTTCTAGATAAAGTAAGGATAAATTTTGGGTTTCATCAATAAGAATTATACCCGAAAATGCTCATTTATGAGACTATATTTATTCCTTCGAGTAGACGATATGGCCTGCAACACGCGAAAAGAGGTATTCGGACATTTGCGTAAAGTGTCGTCCCGGATTAGCCTGCGCAGTCCGCGCAGACTAATCCGAAACGACACTTTCCGTTTATATGTAATTTTCTGTTTTGCCCAAGTCTAGTGTGGCACAAAATCTAATGTAGTCGTAAAGTGCCGTCTCGGATTAGCCTGTGCAGACTACGCAGGCTGATCCGAGACAACAGTTTACGCAAATGTCCGAATGCCCCTTTTCGCGTGTTGCAGGCCATATATTACCTACTTTATTAATCTCTTAAACCACCAGATAAACCCAACAGACATTTACAGTGTGGAAACAAAACCAAAAGAACTTTAATTTCAGCGTTGCTTTTTTTTTCTAAGGTGTTTAAGCGAAGCGGACAATGTGGATTAAAGTTCAGACTGCATGTTTTTGCAGTCTGATTTTGATCTTTACGGGTCGCAAAGGCAGCTATGGATGTGAAAGACGCTTTATAAGGTAAGTGCAGCGTAAGAATTTCTCGATCGATTCGAAGATAAATCAAGATCCTTTATTCTGTTGAATCACAATAGCAGTTGGTTCCAACCATTGCTTAGAGATACTACTAATTGATTTCAGAGGGTAAGTTTGATTAGGTATGGAAAAGATCAGACGAAGATCAGAATGCAAGGACATGCAGACTGACCTAAATATTGATTCTTCGCAAATAAAGTGATAGGTGACGATACGATCATATTGAAGTAAATAATTGGTTATATGCCGGTCCGGCCTACAGCCTTTACCAAATATAAAATAATCTATGCCAACTCGCCCGATACGATCAGTCTACCATTGGTGTCTTTTTATAAAGAATATTATACTAAATAAAAAAGTTAAAGATAAAGACTACCATGCGTATTTTCTAAGTCACTGGGAAATTTTGGCGACATTAAAGAAAACACTATTATACCAGGGTGAATACAATGAACGAATCTGATTAGTCGTTGAGAGTTAGCTGGCGGCATTTGATACCATGGCGAACTGCTAAAAGTAGTATAGACCAATCGGATTCGTTTTACATATTCACCGTGGTATTGGAAATTCCATCTCAAGATGGGACGAGAAGAATTTTGCCCACTTCCAGGGTTTCGAACTTCAACACTTGGATAATATACTCACTTCCAAAAAAAAGTGTGCACTTTTTAATGTTGAATATTTCAATAATAAGCAGACATTTTATTTTCAAATTTGGAACACTTTACCTCAAGTAAACTTGTGATCGATTCAGTATTAAATCTATGCCGTGTTATGAAGAGATTTTTTGGTTTATACAGTAAGACATAATTTTCCCTGATTTGCACGTGCAACCGGAAGCGAACGTACATGTCACAGAAAATGCGCATGGATATAATCCATATACCTCGTACTTTGGAAAAATCACATTTGAATTCACAGCGCTTGTCATTAAACATGCCTAGACTGAACCAAAACCAGCGAATTCAAGCATTGATGATGCTTGTTCGTGGCGATAAAGTCTCTAACGCGAGTAGGACGTTAGGGTGCCACAGAAACACATTGATTCGGTTGCACCAACGTTTCCAGCAAACAGGAGAGGTGGCAGATCGCCCCAGATCTGGTAGACCCAGGGCTACAAATCCTCGAACGGACAGATTTATAACGTTGACGCACCTCCGACGTCGTTTTCAAACAGCGTCAAGTACTGCAAGGCAGTGCGGTATCAGCAGCCAGATCGTGTTGCGCCGGCTCAGGCAAGCTCGGGCACCCATTCGGCCTAGGAGGCCCTATGTGGGACAAGTCCTGACACCACGTCATCGAGCTGCTCGTTTGCAGTGGGCCCGACGGCATTTCCGTTGGGTTCGACAGCAGTGGGCTAGAGTTCTATTCTCTGATGATTCTAGATTTAATCACTGGAAGAAGGAAAACAAATCTAACTATTGTACGTGGCAGCTTCAATGCTCAAGGCTATATACACCAGATTCTGCAGCCTGAAGCAGTTCCTTTCCTTCAAAGACATGGGCCTGCAATTTTGATACATGACAATGCAAGGCCTCAATGTTGCTCAGAGAAGTCGACAGTTTCTTGACAGAAATCACGTTAACGTGCTACCCTGGCCTGCTGTCTCTACGGATAAGAGTCCGATAGAGCACCTCTGAGATAGTCTTGGTAGAAGGGTGCGATCCAGAGGCAACATCCACAATCTATAGGACCTCGAAAACGCCTTAATTCAAGAAAGGAATAACATTCCCGCCGTCGTTATCAGACGTTACGTTAGATCCATGCGAGGTCGCATTGTCGCTTACATCAATAGCCGAGATGGCCACACATGATACTGACTAAAATAAATATTAAGGTCCCAATTTGAACATCATGAAATTCTAAACTGCACAAGTTCTGATTTTCTGAGTAACTTTTCAACTTTCGTTTTAACACCCAGTCCTTTATCGTGATCAAAAATACTCTTAACGCGACCGGAACTCAAAATCTAAACTAATGGCTATATTGTACATGATCTGATCTCGATTTTGGTACCAAATACATAGGCATTAAGAAAAACTGTTCATGAAAAATCACCGAAAACAAAGTGCATACTTTCTTTTGGAAGAGAGTATATTTATCCATTTATACAAGAACGAAGATGAACTGCCGCAGAACACGATGAGCGTGATGACTTTTTTCAATTCCAGTTTAGAAATCTGTGCAAAATACTGACAAATGACCATGTTCGCTAGGTATTATGGTTGAAAACAGTGTGGTTGTCAAAACAATGGCCGTTGTGCTGAACGAATACCTTTCGGCTCTGTCAAGAGATTAGGCAAGAAATCAGGCAATCCTCAACAGCAAAGTCGTGTGAAACTGTGGTGCTGATTTTGGCACTCAAAAATGGACTGGTAGCTTTGCAGTAGGTTACTCCGTCTATTTTGTATGCGATCAAACATCACGTCATCGTACTCATTTGAATATCATCTAACATAATCGAGGCGTGTCCCTGATCACGTGACATTCCAACAGACCTTTGCAAATTTCTAGCATGATATCACAAGACACTTACAGAGGCTACGTGTCCCTTTAACTCTTTACCAGAAGAGGTAATTTTGGTCTGCTGAAATTGAAAGAATTTGCAGACGACAAATTTAGAGTGGCTAAAAAGGTTGTATCTTTATCTGTAAGGGAAGAAAACACTGTGGAAAATGGAGAAAATGCTCATTATGAGCATTTTCTTCTCTATCCACAGCGTTTTCAAACGCCTTCAACAGCAGAGCTGTAAAAACCAGGGCTTATCTTGGAAAGGATTAAGGAAACACAACTTAATTAATAGGTGAATTTATTTTGAAGTTTAGTAAGATTTCAAAATTTCTGAATAGCCCCTTTAAATTTTAATATTAGGGTTCTTTGAAGACAAAAATGACTCAACCGTCTCCCATACAATTTTGAAGTTGGCTGTAAAGGAAGAACAAAATGCTTTATAATGCCTTCTTCAGAACAGTTCTATCGAATTTTGTATAGCTGCTTTCGAGTTAAACGTGACCTATAATACCTTCTTTCCTAACTCTTTAGCAAACATTCCGGTGTTTTTACGATCATTTGTCAAAAGTCTTATGAAAAGATTGCTGGAAAAGGTGAAAATGCTTGTAACCGGCATTTCCTGCGTTTTCTACATTGTTGTCCATCAGCTGAAAGCCAGGTCACATCATTTGCCATCATGGCTGCAAACGTTTTCAACGCGGACGAGCCTAAAACAGATTTAAGTAAACGTCTATTCGTTGTTAGAAGACCCAAATATAATATGAACCAGTTCTATGGCAAAAAGAGACTTAATGCATCTCTGTGATCGATAACATCACGCAAGTTATCATATAAATATGGATTCATAAAATCCATTTTGTCTTTTTACCGACTTGATCATGAGGTAAACTGGTTCTTTGACATGCCAAAAGCAAAAAGTTTCGGCCGAGGTCAGCCTGCGCGGACTGCGCAGGCTGACATGGGCCGATACTTTTTGCAGTTGCATTAAGCCCTCTTTTCCCAGAGCACGGCTCTCATTGTCTCATTATTATATCCCCATAATTTTTCTGCCCAGTGCATTATACGCGTTACTTGTTTTATCAACCCCTAAAATGCTGGGCACGAACTTAGGTTTACCTACTTTTTTATGGACGGAGTAGATTAAAATCCGACTGCACAAATCGTTCGATCTAATTTTGCATCGACACTGTCCGATGTTTTGTTAGATATTCTAGCAACGGGCTACAATGTCGTTAGTAGAATTTGAATAACCTTGAAAGTCAAGAGTTTATTCTGAGCTCAATGAACTAGGGGAGGTTATGCATTAAAGTGTTCATGAGTCCACTTTCCAATACAGTTGCCTCCCTTGAAATGATTATATTACACTTCAAGATTTCTTGCACAACTTACCTCGCTTTTTCAGGCCGGACCACGCTAGATGACACATGGTCTAATCTTGTCTACATTCAGACCAATACTGAGTGAGATATTTGCTAAACACAGTCTTGAAACTGCAATGCAGAAGGGTTCAATTATTTTCGCACACAATAGGTTCATCAAAACATTCCCCTGGTACAAAAAATTTTACTGGTGTTCTAGCAAAAGCGTTCTTCATGCATCTCAGTGACCCAGTATACTATGCAAGTCATCATATAATTCTGGATCCATGTAATAGTCAGTTTGTCCAACAACCGACTGAATCATAAGGTACACTGGTCCTTTGACATGCAGAAAATTGACCAACTGATATCAAAAAGTTTCGACCCCGGTCAGCCTGCGCAAATTGTGCTGGCTGACTTGGGTATGTACTTTTTAAAGATAGATTAAGCTTCCCTTTCACAGAGTATGATACTGTATGGCTTTCTTTGAAAGATAAATCGAAATTAATGAATCAAGGTTGTCAACAGCCGTATTTAATAACACATCTAACTTTTTATCATGCTATCCTGAGATTTAGAGACCCCGACAAAGAGGGCTTTTGGAAACATTCTGGTAACCAGCCTGTTCTGCTTTTCCAACAATTCTTATATACACTTTCAAAGACAAATCTCGTCATATAACCCTTTCGTCGCCATAGGCAAAAACATTGACTTTTGCGGACGGCATAGATCAAGATCAGACTGCACAGAACGTGCAGTCTGATCTTTGATCTATACCGTCCGCTTGTGTCGTGAAGCCTATACAATCAAAATCTTTGTAAGTTTCAATGGATTGTACTTAGAGCCGTCGAAAGAGGTCGAGTTTATTTATTTGGCGCTGAAAGGGTTATATCGTATTTAATTGGTCGTCTGCATCTGCTTTAAATAATATGGAAGAGTCTTAATATTATAATTATATAGGTTTTTTTTTTTTTTCTTTTTCGTTTGGTAAAAAGTTAAAGAAAGTCTAATACTTAAGTCTAAGACAGGTAATCTGATTGGCTAGGGCAGCCCTGTATACACCATTATGTGTAACATTTACAAATAAAACATATCTCCATCATTACAAGATTCATCGTGGTTATGAAACTATCGATTTACGCCGTGCACAATAAGATCAGATTTCTTCATCAAAAGGCCTGCTAATGGTTTGACATAGCTTTATTTGGTATCCTTTAGCCATTTATAACACAATCTACCACAAAACTTTTAATGAATCTGAAAAAGAAGGCTTTTAAAAACATTTTTAAAAAAAGGAGAAAGTGCAGGTAACCGACATTTTCTCCATTTCTTACGATGTTTTCTAACATTTAAAAGACAAATTGCATCATTTAACTCTTTATCAAACAATCCCGTATTTGAACGACACTGAAAAATAAGTTTTTTGGAAACACTATGGGAAAAGAAGAAAATGCTGGTAACCAGCATTTTTCGCCTTTTCCTACAATGTTTTCTACACCTTCAAAGACAAACTCGATCATACATGAAAAAAGAAGGCTTTTGGAAACATTGAAGTTACCGTCTGCAAATGGTAGATTGTGTGGTTACCAGTATTTTCTATATATGAGCCATGCTCTGTGAAAAGGGGGCTTAATGCATATGCGAAAAGTATCGACCTAGGTCAGCCTGCGCAGTCCACGCAGGGTGACCTGGGCTGAAACTTTTCGCTATTGGTCAGTTTTCTGTATATCCAAAGACCAGTCTACTACATGATTCAGTCGGTTGTTATAAAGAACCGGATTTTATGGATCCACAAATATATGATGGCTTGCTTGGTACCATGGATCACGGAGATGCATTAAGCCCCCTTTTACCGGAGCAAGGCTCATATATATTTTTCCCACAGTGTATAGCAAGATTTCCTCCTTATGGTCTTTACAACACGGGATTGTTTGGTAAAGGGTTAATTGTTTGGCTGACAATAAAAAATTAGACTCCTCCAAGTTGAAAGTGAAGACAAATTAAATGTGACTTTGTATTTGTCGTTTTCACTCGCAGCTTGGAGGAATGCATCCGACCGAAATTAAGAAGGGGTGATCACTATCAGTCATTTTACTGAACTAACACGGAACTTACACGGTTTCATAGACAAACTTTCATCAACCAACCAGCAACTACCGAAGTTCGTTCGTCTAAATGCACATACATTTGAACTCTGCTTTGTGAAAACGGGGTTTGACACATCTGCAAAAAGTATCGACCAAGGTCAGCCTCGATTTGTGAAGGCTTACCTGGGTCGATACTTTTTGCTATTGTAAATTTTCTGCATGTCCAAGGACCATTCTACTTCAACATTCTGCCGGTTGTTAGACAAAGTGGGCTTTAGGAATACATCTATACTCATTTTCAGGCAGTATTCATCCGGTAATTAATCCAATTCATCTTTTTTTATGGAACTTCAATCATTCTTGTATCTTCATGCCAAATGTTGCACCTGACGGCTGCAATATTGCACAGATTCCGACGGATAGAAAATAGCATTTCATGTTTTTGAGGCCTTCAAAGTAATCGCTGTTGTCGTTTCCGGTTTTAGATGAGGACAAATCCCTTAAATTTTTTTCTATCCCTTACATCATTTATATCGGTAATTTGTCTATATTTACATAGCTGAGCCATTCTACACACTTTCAAGTTTTAATGGCGTTACCCCTCTGACTGTAAGGATGTATCTTTAACCCTTTACCAAACAATCCCTGGTTTTTAAGACCCTGAGATAGAAGCCTTTTGAAAACATTGTGGGAAAAGGAGAAAATGCTGGTAACCAGCATTTTCTCCTTTTTCCACAATGTTTTCTTCCCTGCTGGAAACAAATTTCAATTTTTGAGTTACATTTATTTTGTCGTCTTCAAATGCTTTCAATTTGGACCAGTCTAAAATGTTGTCGTTTGGTAAAGAGTTAAGGATTGATAATTATGGGATGATTCGCTTGTTGTATAATACATTGTGAAGAAGTATGTAACCCTCTTTTTTCCCAGAGCATAGCTTTTTTTTTTATCTTTGTTTTAAATTCAAGACGTAAATGGCGGAATAGAATATAAATTGCCAAGAGTACCAATTATAATTAAATTGAAACATTTGATTTTTTCACAGTACTCAAACAGAGAAAAATCCGTTTATAGGTACGTTAATCCACAGTATGCAAGAAATGGAAGTTTTATCTGACAGGCCGTGCATAACGGAAGTTAAGGATTATAGAATGCCACACGGTCTCCCGACCAGCTCCAATAGTTCAGGTGGTAAAGCATGAGACTTGTGAACGTCAAATCACGGGCTATGTGAGAGTTTGAGTTCGATGCCCACGGCTAGCCACTTAAAATTACTACTAGTCTAAAATAAACCGACGTCCTGTGTTACGCTGTTATATACCGAGTACGTTAAAGAACCAGACGTAACTTAGAATGAGTTTCGTCCCTGTATCTTGCTCTATCCCTCGTAACAAAACGAACACTCTTCTGGGCTACGATCAACAAACGAAAATCAGACAATCAAACACTGTCTCCTGCCAGTCGGATCATCATTATTCGATGACACTTGAAACCAAGAATTCCTAGTTCGGCTGATTTTCTTCTGAGGATTGGTGACAGGATTGATTCCTCTTTAAACAATGTACATTGTTTTGATACCGTTAATATCGGAAAGTATCCATTAGCGTGCGAAGAAATTTGTGCGAAGTACCGGTCAAAAGAAATTCCTGGAAAGCATGGGGGTGTGGACTGACCGCTGCGATTCAACTGATATATGTTGAAAAATGCGTTAAACGCCAATTGATCGATCGGGTTCAGCAAAGTCTTTGAATTATCGCATGCTCGAAAATTCAATACAGTACTTCATTTTACCGTTTTTGTCATCCCTCGAACAAGTTGTTTACATTCGTGTCGTGTCTGTATAGAATGGACGATAACCTTAATTTTCGCGACAAACGGTCGAAGTGTAGTTTGATATTGGGTACACAAATATACTTTTAACATTGATTCAAACGTTTGTTATATAAAACAGTAGCCATTCGTTAAAATCTTATAGCTCGTTAAACAAATACAATGATTCAACTCTTTACCAAATGGATTTCTTTGACTCTTCCACAAAGAAAGAAATATTAGACAGTAAATAAAATATGGCTGAAATCATGGAAGTGATTGGTGACACACCTTCGAAAACTTTGTGGGAAAAGGAGAAAATGCTGGTTACCAGCATTTTCTCCTTTTTCCACAATGTTTTCAAAGGATTTTTTTTTTAATAGTGTCGTTAAAACACGAGACTGTTTGAGAAAGGGTCAATACGAATTTTGATCCTTTTCTACATTTGAAAAAAGGAATATATCTTTTATTGTTTGGTTTATCTTATTTGGTGTTTCATGCCGTATTCAACTTTATTTCTGATTGATTTATCGATTGATTGTATGGTGTTTAACGTCGTTTCAAACATTGTTTCTGTTATATCGCAGCGGCCAGTGCACCTACCCATGCTTTTCTGGAGTTTCTTTTACCAGTTCTCCGCACAATATTCTTTCTAAGCCACTGGCCGCTTTCCAACATACCCATCGTCGAAATAATGGTCAGCGTTGAGAGAGAAATGAATCCTGTCGCAATCACTATCACTAATCCTAGGAAAGAAATTGGTCGAGCCGGAAATCGAACCAGCAACCTTCTGTTCTCAACTCATGTAAGCTTCCGACTGAGCTACCGGGGCTCGGCTTTTATTTTAGTTATATCAAGGTGGTCAGTGCACCTATCCAAAGCCGTCGAGACCGCTAGCTCTGTCTGTGACGCACGGGGCAACTCGTCACAATTCGGCCGATTCTGTACCTACATATAACCACGTCTGTATAACGGTCGTTTCCATTTGAACTGCCAATCACGTGATCTTATATATGGCTGCGCCACTGTAAGTCGTTTAGCAACGACATAACCTCGATGAAGTTATTCACATCCATCTATCTGTCGGTGAAAACTTCAATCGGAATTGATAGACCACGTTAAAAAATGAATGTACGAACTGTTTGCCAACTGAAATATAGTTAGAAAAATTTCGATACAAAATTAAAACTCAAGTTTTCTTTTTTAAGAGGAGCCTTACAATTTTCAGAAAGGTACACCGGCGTATTTCCGGCGAAGAAATGTACCGTGTAGGTGCATATCAAGCTACGTGACACAGCCGAGGGCTTTGATGACCCCCTATCACCCGAGGTATACCGAATGACACGGTCCTTGAAACAATAAACAAGGGGGGGTGGGGGTTTGCTGAATCGAATCCCTAGCTCTGCCATTTTTTCCCCCGATGATTAATAATTGTCATTGAGACAGGAACATTTACTAACTGACCGCTGATCATTTTTTCATGTTGGAGAGTAGTCATAGGATTGGGAAAAAAAATGTGAGAGGTACTGGTTAAAGAAATTCCAGGAAAGCACGGATAGATGCACTGGCCGCTGCGATATAACTGAAATAATGTTGTAAATAACGTTAAACACCATACAGACAAACAAATTTAAACAAATGCTAAATTAACCCGTGTTTTACAACCCTTTCATTTGTCATCAGCAACTGCATTCGATTTGGCGTAGGGTAAAAAATTTGATGCCTGGTAGAAAGTTCCTAAATGTCTATTAGGTAAACAAAACTGACCAAAGGTTTTTACATTACAATAACCGCTGTATTCACCTTATGACATTTTTTGTCATGTCATTTGAACCATTGGAGGTCATGACTGCATCGTAAGTATGGAAATGGAACTCTGTTGGGGATTGCCAAAGTGTGGGCGTACAGCAATGATCCCCATTGCTCCCTACACATGACCTTTTTGAAGGCCTTAAAGCAGATGACTTTTAAAAGCATTGTGGAAAAAGGGAAAAACCGAGCAATTATCTTTTTGTTATACTTATTTTCATTTTTAACCTTTACTACTCAGTCCCAAGCTTTAAACCTGCTAAATAAGTGAAATGAAACTTTCAAGCCGATCGTATTTTTCCAATTTTAATCAAGAATTTTCTATTTCAAAAGTATTTGGGGGAGAGATATTTCCTGATCGAACAGTGAAGATCCAAAATCAGACTGCACGTTCTGTGCAGCCTGATCTTGATCTACACTGTCCGCAAAAGGTCTGTAAGTCGCGCTCAGCAGCCTAAGGGTTAGCGACCTTTAGAAAATGACCCCTTTTGAAAACATTGTGGGAAAAGGAGAAAGTGCTGGTAACCAGCATTTTTTTTTTTCACCCATGATGTTTTCTATCCTTCCAATGACCACTTCTATTAATCTAGCCACATTTTAGCGTGTTATCTGCAAGATGCTGTCAATTGGACACGCCAGTGTATAATTTTGACGTTTGGTAAATGGTTTATAATTTTTTTTTTAAAGTGATTTATTAACGCCTTTATAAGAACAGTAGACTTATAGCTGTCCACAGTTGTTTGCTGCCAATATGTTTCAAGAGATATTGAAGAAAGTAGTAACCCGTAGAGTGCTGAATTAATGAAATAGATCTTTTCAATCAGGGAAACAACGTCCGAAATCTTTAATGGTTGTTTTTGACCAGAATATGTAACAATGTAGCGGACGGTGTAGATCCAAGATCAGACTGCACGTTCTGTGCAGTCTAATCTTGATCTACACTGACCGCAAAAGATAACTTAAGTCGTTTCCAGCACTTTATAGGCTAGGCAAGGTATGGGACAATATTAGACATTCAGATAACGCTAATGGCCTAAAGTTAGACTTCATAAAGTCACTACAATGTTTAACGCCGAGCCCCGGTAGCGCACAGGACTAAAGAACAGGGGATCGCTGGCTCTAATCCTTAGCTCGGCCAACTTCTTTCCGAGAATTGATGACAGTCTTTGCGAGAGGATTCATTCCTCTCTCACCGCTGATCATTGTTTGGACGATAGTAAATAAATGGGAAAGCAGCCAGTGGCTTTGGAAGAATATTGTGATAAGAACAAGTGACAGAAATTCCAGAAAAGCATAGATAGATGCACTGGTCGCCTCGCTTGAAAACGGTGTTAAACATCCATCCATCAATCAATCAATCGATCGATCGATCGATACATCGATCAATCAATCAATCAACCAATCAATCAATGGTTTACAATGCGTATTCATTCACTGAAGTAAGATTTTATTTGTGTAGTTTTGATTCAACAATGTTCGCAAGGTTGTTTTTATCTCTTTCGCTGCCAAATAAATGAATTCGACGTTTCTCAACATGTAAAAGTATATTCCCGTTGCTTTTAAAGGTGATTTCGTTTAAGTATTAGCATCAGGAAGCGGATGGTTTAGATCCAAGATCAGACTGCACGTTTTGTGCAGTCTGATCTTGATCTACACCATTCGCAAAAGCTATTCAAGGCGACAACAGCAGTCAAAGAGTTAAATGTAGTCTATGGAGATTTGTTTCAAGAAATGATGCGCAAAACGAAAGACGTGCGCAGGTGTCGGTGTTGGCCAAAGATTAGGCGTCACAGAAACAGTACGATGGTTTAACAATGCTAAAATAATGCGTAGTCATGTATTTAAAGATACATCTATGCTCTTTTTCAGCCAGTATCAGCCAGTTTTTAACCCATTTCACCCTTATCTTATGAAACTTTAATCTATCTTTTATCTTCATGACAAAATTTTACCCCTAACGACTGCAAAATTGCACAGATAACTACGGATAGAAAATGCATTTCGTATTTTAGAGGCCATCAAAGTGATCGTTGTTGTATTTCAGGTTTTAAATGAGGACCAATCCCTTGAGTTTTGCTATCCCTTACACCCTTGGCAATGTATCTATGTTTACACAGCTGAGCGATTTTACACACTTTCAAGTTTTAACTGTTCTTTTCTAGCTGTGAGGATGTATCTTAAAGGCAAGGTTTATCTGTTCTTTAATTTTTATTCACCACTTTTTATAAGGACGATTGAAATATCCTTTGCTGAAGATTTGTTTCAAAAGATAATGCGCAAAACACTGAGCAAGGCAACGTGCAATATCGAACGTTCAAAATGACGCTACACGTATGAAACACCATTAAAAATCCGATTTTCTTGCAGCAAAAATTTATTCATGTCTCGAGCAGTCTGAAGTCTAACCATTGTAACTCTTAACCAAGCGATCTCCGGTTTTTGACTATCCTGAGGACGAAAGCTTTTAAAAATATTGAAGCAAAAGACAAAATGATGGTTACCAGCATTTTCTCCTTTTCCACGAAGCTTTACACCCTTGTATAGATAAACACCGTTACTTGATCCACGTTTAATTTTTCATCTGCTGGCGCTTTCAAATTCGAACAGCCTAAAGTTTTCTCGCCTGGTAAGGACTTAGACCAGTACACAAACTGAATTAAAAATATCAAGCAATAGTTCAAGCACTGGCATTGCAATTACAATTTTCTATTCGCCAGAAAATTCCCATCGTATCAGACAGCGTAGGATCCAAGATCAGACTGCACATTCTGTGCAGTCTGATCTTGAATCTACACTGTTCGTAAAAGCGCATTGATAATCGCTTTGTAGCCAAAGCGTTTGTCCATTGTTTAAGATGGGTAAGTTTTACATAATTTTCTTCTTCATTGTATTCCGTGCTAAAATATGATACTTTGTTTACAATTACTTCATCTTAAAGGCCCAGTAGCTGCCAAAAGTGAACAACGCGGGTGTCAATATGCATATAGAGTAAAAAAAAAAAATACTATTTAAAGGTATGGAAATTATTGTGAAGATGATAACCTGTTTTTATACGGTCTGTCCAGGTGTTAGTCGCTGGCAGAAAAATAAATTTTAAAACTAGGTAAAAAGTTGCCAGGTTTCTCTATATTTTGTTTACTTTTTACCTAATTTTAAATTTCATTTTTCTTCCAACGACTAACACTTGGACCGACCGTACAATAACAGTTTGTCATCTTCACAATAATTTCCCGGCTTTTAAATGTTATGATATAATCTAAATGCATTTCTAACACTTGCATTGTTTATTTTTAGTCGCTATTGGACCTTTAAACAGTATTTTTCAGTGCATATAAGTGGATGACTGATGATAGTCATTGGGACATGATTCATTCCTCTCTCACCACCTGATCATCGTTTAGACTATGGTTATATGAGAAAGTAGCCAGTGGCTTTGGAAGCATGACATACAAGGAACTGACAAAAGAAACTTCGGGAAATAATGGATAGGTGCTCAGGCCGCAGTGCTTTAACTGGAAACGGCGTTAAACACCATGTAAAAATGCACAGCAGAGCAAGACTGGGCGTAGAAGAGCTAAAATACTTCTAAATTTACCTAAGTGTTCCGCAAAACCTGAAGTAAGCAACCACCTAGGGGACACTCATATGTGCTTGCTTAAGACAAGTGATTGCTTAAAACAGGAACATTTCAACACATTTGACTTTCTCTAGAATAACTGAGCCGTGCTGTGTGAAAAGGGGACTTAATGCATATGCAAAAAATATCGACCCAGATCAGCCTGCGCAGTTCGTGCAGGCTGACCTGGGTCGAAACTTTTAGCTAGTGGTCAATTTTCTGCATGTAAAAGGCCCAGTGTACCTCATGAATCGGTCGCTTGTTGTACAAAATGTATTTTATGGATCCATAGTAATGTGAAGACTAACTAGATATCATGCATGACGGAGATTCATTAAACCCCCTTTTTCCCAGAGCAGGGCTCATAAATACTTGCTCAGTACAGATTGCTTGCCTAATAGAGGTGTACTACTACAACAGATTTTGATGTATATCAGATAGCTCGCTGATTGAATGTTAAGCTGTTCTGAAAAGAAAAATTTGCTCTCTGCTTATTTTCTCAGCGTAATTTAACAATTTATAGCAATCCAAAATTTGGTTCCAACGTTATACAACTTTGACAAACGGCATAATTTTAGACAAGATTTTAGTCAGCTTGTCTGCATTTGCAGACGACTATTCGTTTTCGCCTAAATGAAAGGAAATTGGACTTTAAAAGGCGGAAAACATTTATGGAAAGAGGAATATGCTGGTTACCAACATTTTTCTTTTCTTTTTCCTATAGTGTTTCTCTGTCTTATTCTGCAATGTCCTAAAAGCACATGATCGTTTGGTAAAATATTAATCATTTACCACTCAATCCCGAGTTTTAAAAACTCAGAGGAAAGAAGCTTGTGAAAACATTGTTAGAAAAGGAGAAAATGCTGGTAACCAGCATTTTCTCCCTTTCTCACAATGCTCTCAGCACATACAAAGACATGTATAACTGAGACATGCTCTGTGAAAAGGAGGGTTACTGCATTTGCAAAAAGTATCGACCAGGTCATCTTGCGCAATCCTCGCAGGCTGACCCAGTCCGAAACGCTTTGCTTTTAGTCAACTTTCTGCATGCCAAAGGACCAGTGCACCTCATGATGCAGGTCAGCTGTTAGATAAAATGGATTTTATGAATCCACAATTATGTGACAACTTGATTGGTATAATGGATCACGCAGGTACATTAAGCCCCCTTTTGCCAGAACATGACTCAATCACTCGAGCCACTTTTGACTTACTGTCTACAAAGGCATTGTAAATTGTACACGTATACAATTTTGTCGTTTCGTACACAGTTAAGGATGAGTATATATGGCCTGCAACACACGAAAAGGGACATTCGGACATTTGCGTAAAATGTCATTCCCGGATCAGCCTGCGCAGTTCGCGCAGGCTGATCCGAGACGACACTTTCCGATCGTGCGTGATTTTCTGTTTCACTCAAGTCTACTGTAGGACAAAATCTTATGTTGATGTAAAGTGCCGTCTCGGATTAGCGCAGGCTGATCCGAGACGACACCTTACGCAAATATCCGAAAGCCCCTTTTAGCATTTTGCGGACCATATGTGAGATAACGGATATTATAGAACATGTCATGTAAAGGGTAGGTTTATCATTGACGATCCGTGTACAGTTAGTAATGTCTATAATAGAGCAAGAGGGACCTATTATATTTGGTAGATCAATGAATAAGGATGATACTTGATAAATATTGGTAATTAAAATAGGAACGTAAATATACGTGTAGATAGACCAATTAAGTAACTCATTACTAAATTACGGGTCTGTGACAGAGGAAACGACAACTCTCTCATTTAGGAAAGATTTATATGATCAAAATTGGGATTTTTTCACCACTCAGTGATTGAGATATGGTAAGTTTAATTTTTGTTATACACATAACAGTCAATATTTGTAACTATTTATTGTAACTCGATCTTATAAAATTTTTTTCATTATATGACTTGCTGTGTTAAAAGAAAACAGATATCTGTGCTTATAAGTAAATTTAAACTCCTTACCACACAATCCCGTCTTTTAACGATCCTGAAGAAGATTACTGAAAACATTGTGAAAAAAGGAGAAAATGCTGGTAACCAGTATTTTCTCCTTTTCCCATAATGTTTTCTATCTTATGAAAGACAAATTTTGTCTTTTAAGTAACATTAATTGTGTCGTCTCAAGTGCTTTCAATTTGGACAAGGCTGAAAATTTGTCTTGTGGTAAAGAGAGTTAATTATAAAATTAACCGCATAAGTTGCATTCATTTTTTAATACTTAACCCGATGAAATAACTCCACACTTGTCCATGTTGAAAGCACTTGCAGATGCCAAATTTATACCAAAATCAAGCTTAAATTCTGGGATTTGTTTTTGAAAAGTTCGATACCCTTGTGCGAGAAAGACAAAACTCTGGGTACCTGCATTTCTCCTTTTCCCTGCTATATTCTGCTATATTGTATACCCCCCCCCCCCACCGCCCCCGCCCCGCACCTCGGGGTCGAAAGATCGTTTGGCCCTTAGGTAAAAAGTCATCTGCATTTTCTCTATGTACTTTGATACCATTTTACATCAGCTAAGATCTTGTTCAGCGTAAAATTAGGTGGAAGGATGTTCAATTTGAAAGGAGGTGGGGGGAAAAGAAATACCACTCGTAATTCTTAATGTGCAAATGTTGACCTAACACTGTACCAGACGACAAACTATGTGACGAGTTCAAATTAAAAGCAAAATGAACCATGCTCTGTGAAAAGGGGGCTTAATGCAATTGCAAAAAGCATTGACCTATGTCAGCCTGCGCAGTCCGCGCAGGCTGACAAGGGTCGAAACTTTTTGCTTGTTGTATATTTTCTGCATGTCCAAGGACCATTCTATCTCTTGATTCAGCCTGTTGTAACACAAAATGGATTTTATAGATAGATCTATAATGAAGTGATGAATTGCTTGGTATCGCGGAGATGCATTAAGTCCCCTTTTGCCAGAGCATGACTCAAATAAATATGACTCAAATGATGGGATTTGTGCCTGACAGAGTAGAAGACATTGATGAAAAAGAAAATATGCTGATACTCAATTTCCCATTATGTTTTCAAAGGCATTTTTGTCCCCCGGGCCATTTCAAATGGGGATCGTATGGTACAGGGTTAAATAACTTTTCTTTAAGATGCAGATCAAGATCAGTCTGCACAAGCCTCTACAGAACTTGTAGTCCGATCTTGTATCTATATCGTCCGATACTATGACCAGAACGTATCTTTATTTGCAGTGCAAATATTCGTTGAAGGGATATTACACCAGATTTTGATCTTTGTTTGCTTGTGTGATATTTTGTAAGGAAAAAACCATAAGGATGTGACTATTTGCCCTTGGGTGCGGGGGAAAGGTGTGGGCAGGGGGAAATACTGCAGAGAAATTGCCTCCAGTGTGAGTCAAATCCACGACGTTCAAAGTCTTAGCTGGCCACTCTATCCCTAAGCTACGGTGCCAACTGAAATTTGCTTGTGTTAACATATGTTTGAGCCACACTCTGACAGAGGGGGCTTAATGCGTCGCCTTGATGCATGATACCAAGCAAAACATCACACTATTAGGATTTAATGACTGAGCCACTTTTTTAAAGACCGACTGAATCATCAGGTAGACTGGTCCTTGGACATACAGAAAATTGACCCATAGCGAAAAGTTTCGGCCCAGGTCAGCCTGCGCGGACACCGCAGGGCTAACCTGGGTCGATACTTTTCGCAGATGCATTAAGCCCCCTTTTCACAGAGCACGCCTCATTTTATTGTGGTAGTATAGGCCAGTGGCCAAGTTTACAAAATATCCAAATAGCATACATTATTATGGCAGCCTGGAAAATCTAGAAATGAAAAAAATATGAGCCATGCTCTGTGAAAAGAGGGCTTAATGCATCTGCAAAAAGTATCGGCCCAGGTCAGCCTGCGCGGACTGCGCAGGCTGACCTGGGCCGAAATCTTTTGCTATTGTTCAATTTTCTGCTTGACCAAGATCTAGTTTACCGCACGATTCTGTCAGTTGTTGGACAAAAATTGACTTTATGGATCCATAATCATATGATGACTTGCTTGGTATAATGCATCTAGGAGAAGCATTAAGCCCCCTTTTGCCAAAGCATGTCTCATATGTATAGGACTGTAAAAACTGAATTGATTGTACCTGAATAGAATCTGAAAAGACCTTTGAAAAGTTATCGACTAGAACTGGTCAGCGTTGTTCCAAGATCAGAACGTACCACTTGCACATCTTGATCAACAACCACCGAAAATAAATGAGCCATGCTTCGTGAAAAGGGGACTTAATGCACCTGCAAAAAGTATCGACCAATGTCAGCCTGCGCTGTCCGCAGGCTGACATGGGTCGATCCTTTTTGCTACCAGTCAGTTTTCTGCGTGTCAAAGAATCATTCTTCCTCATGATTCAGTCTGTTGTTGAACAAAATTGATTTTGTGGATCCACAGTTATATGATGACTTGTTTGGTATAATGAATCACGGAGATGCATTAAGCCCCCTTTTCCCAGACCATGGCTCAAATAAAATGTTAGAAATGTATTATCCTTTGTAATGAAATAGTTGCTATACTGTTACTAACGGTATACGAAATTTTACAGTAGAAATACAGATCAGATAACTCGGATATTACATGTGTTTTCTACATGACTTGCATTTCTATGTATGTTTTAATTTTAAGGCAATCTTTGTGAGCCAATGCAAATTGTAAAGATTTTCTAAAAATATTTTTAAAAAGACGTTTCTAAAAAATGCGAAACAAACTCTGGCTTAATGCCCCTTTAAGATCACTGGGCCCATACTTGGAAAGCCAATCTAAATAGCGTTTTCAATTGTTAGAGTTAATACAATTTTCAAGGGTTGCAAAGTAACCCAGTTCTGATTGGTGAATCTTAATCGTAAAACCAATCAGAACTTGTGTTACTTTCACTATTTAGAATGGACTAAATAACTAAATGACTGATGATTATAGGCCTTCCTAGTTACCAGTCGATATGGTTCTGTATGACCAATACTCTCAACGTGTAATTTGCAATATTTAGCGAACGAATGTAGCAATTGTGAGACCATTGTTGACGAGTTTGACCCTAAAATTGATTTGGTAGTGTGTAGTAGGCCACTCACTCTGATTCGTCATTGTTCAGACTGCACAAATAATGAGAGGAAAAGAGTGTTTGCTTGTCCATTTTCCAAGAAAATTGACCTAAGACCTTGTGACACTAGGCGGAGGTTAGCTGACAATGGCTGTATGTGGAGTTGGAAATTTTGAATCAAGCATCACAATGCAAGTTAAACGAATGTAAAAATGCACGTATAGTGAAGCCTGGGTCAGATTCATCAAACATTCTTGACGGTATTGCTAGTTTTATCACGAAGCATTTTCTCCTCTTCCCACATTGCTTTCTCTTTTTGCAATGACAGTTCTGACCATTTTGACGACATTTAACTCATCTTCTGCAAGTGCTTTTAGCTTTGAAAAGACTTTTTGTCGTAAACGAAAGGAATAATTGATTGATTGATTGATTGATTGATTGATTGATTGATTAGAGTGTAACGCCATTTTCAAAATTGCTTCAATTATATCGCGGCAGCCAGTGCACCTTACTATGCTTTCTTAGAGTATCTTTATTTCCCTGAGAGGGGTATGAATCCTAATGCAGTGATTATCATCAACCAACGGGAGGAAATTGGCTGAACTAGGTATTCGAACCAGCGATCCTTCTGTTCTAAAGCCCTGTACACGACCGACCGCGCTTCCGGGAATCGGCAAAGAAATTAAGGAATATGAACAATAAAAAATGCATTTTTACAGATAGTTTGCAATCTTCTCAAAAGAATAAACAAGGAATAAAAGAATTTGAAAAATAATCATGTTAAGGATGATTGATTTATTAATAGATTGATTACGCAGTGTTTTGTTTCTTTTTATTGTTGATTAAATGATTATTGTCCATGTAGAAATGATATCAAATAACCATTTAATGGCCCCGGGTTTTTGACACATAAACAATCAACGGAAAAAGGGAAAGAATCCAAGAACCCGAAATATTGTCTGTGTGTCGGTCTGGCTGTCTGGCTGTATGTCTCTCTGTTTGTTCGTCTGTCTTTCGATACGTCTGTCTGTCTTTCTCTCTTTGTCTCTGTCTTAGTCCTTCCCTCTCTCTCTGTTTTTCTCTTTCTGTGTACCTCTCTCTCTCTCTCTCTTTCTCAGCCTCTGTCTCTGTTTTTCTGGCTTTTTCTTTTTCTATCTCTGCCTCTCCGTGTCTTTCTGCCTTCATCCATCTCTCTGCCTCTCTCTTTCTCTCTCTGTCTCTCTCTCCGTTATCCGGCTGTACAGTAAGACAACATGTTCTTGCTCGCAATTTTGTCTATTTACAATAAACGTTCGCTGCTTAAGACATTGGATTATTTCGACAGCTGTAAATGATACTTTGAATAGTATTTATTTTTCATTAAAAAAAAATGAGGCATCATAAGTCGTTAAACTACACTAGCGGACGGTGTAGGTAAAAGATTAGACTGCACGTTCTGTGCAGACTGATCTTGATCTGAATCTTCCGCAAAAGGTATTCATTTTGCCAAGTAGCATTGACAGAGTAAAAAAACCTTCAAGACTGAACCTAGTGCAATGTCAATCCATTATGTACCAATCGCGACAAGATTCACCCCTCTCCCACAGTGGGAGTCCTTCGTGGCTGGGTGGATTCGTAGCCTGGAGGCCCCGCATTCAAGCCTCACTGGAAGAACTGGGTTTTTCGTGGGAGTGTCCTTGGACAAGAGGCCTAGCCTAGTAATGGTGAAACCCAGGTTATTCATAAATAATATGTAAGCTGTAGCATTGATATGACTGAAATAACATTGAAAGCAACGTAAAACACCATTGAGTCAATCACTCTCGCACGGCTGATCATTACTTTGTCTACGTTTTGTTTTGTTGTTGTTGTTGCCCGGTTGGTTTGTTTGTTTGTTTGTTTGTTTGTTTGTTTCTTTCTTTCTTTCTTTCTTTAAGCAGCCAGTGGCTTGGAAAAAATAATGCACGAAGTAATGGTCATAAGCCACTGGAAAGAATAATGTAACGGTCAAAGAATCTCCAGGAAAGCATAGATAAGAATACTGGCCGCTGTAACTTAATTGGCAAAATCGTTAAAACGGCGTTAAAGGTTATCAAACAAACAAACAGTCCTCCTCATGGACCCTCGTGCAAAGAGTCTTTACATACGAAGGGTCAGCTAACTTCATATTATATTTACATACACAATGGCAGTAAACAAGATTTTCAGATCTTAATTTAAACTGAGCGGTCGTAAATTACTATTGATAACGACTTGCGTGAGAGACATGAAGGCCAGGTTAATAATATTTCTCTTCGACCTATTATCATTATTATTGTTGTTGTTGTTGTTATCTCTATTTCTGTTTTGATCTTAACGCTAGATTTACTATATAGATCTAGAATCCAGCGAGAAATAAAGCTAAATATGATTAAATATTTTCCTTATGTGTCGAGCACAAAATCAAATGCATAGGCGAACTGTAAAAATCAAGATCAGGCTGCACAACAAAAAGTGCTTCGGATCTTGGATCTACCCTTTCAGATTTTTTTTTTTTTTTGGTCATATTTCATTCCGTTCAAGAAAACAGCTGTGAACTGTGAACTGTTTACCAAACGACAAAAGTTTGGAATTGTCCAAACCCATTGCATTTGCAGACGGTAAATTGTACGTGGCAGAAAGGGTGAAAATTGTCCCTAAAAGGATAAAAACTTTCTATACACTGTCTGTAAAAGCGACCCCCAAAACCTTTCTTGACACCAACTTGGCGAAGGGTATTTTCTATACTATAATATATTATATATATTATCTAAACAAATATTAATACGCTCGAGGTCGACTCCTTTCATGTTTTAAAGTTTAGTTGTGTTGTCGAATTTAAAATTCGAATTTACGTCTAAAAGATTGGATATAAAGTTAATTGAATTTAAAGGCAGTTTGTGTGCACAAAGGCTTAATTTAAAGCTGAACGTTTAGCACTTTAATCATTTTTGAAAAAAAAAACACACACAAATAAGCCATGATCTGTGAAAAGGGGGTTTAATGCATCTGCAAAGAGTTCGGCCCTAGTAAGCCTGCACGGTTTGTGTAGGCTGACCTGGTCGAAACATTTTACTATTGGTCAATTTTCTACGGCTCAAAGGACCAGATCACCCAATGATTCGGTCGGTTGTTAGACAAAATATGGATTTTATTGATCCATAATTATGTGTTGGCTTGCATGGTATTATCCATCAAGGAGATGTATTAAGCCCCCTTTTGCCGGAGTATAGCTTATACCATATGAACCATGCTCTGTGAAAAGAGGGCTTAATGCATCTGCAAAAAGTATCGACCCAGGTCAGCCTGCGCAGTCCGCGCAGGCTGACCTGGGCCGAAGCTTTTCGCTATTGATCAATTTTCCGCATGTCTAAGGAGCAGTTTACCCCCACGATTCGGTCGGTTGTTAGACAAAGTGCATGTTATGGATCCATGATCCGGTAATGACTTGCTTGGTATCATGCATCACGGAGATGCATTAAGCCCCCTTTTGCCAGAGCATGGCTCATATTCTTTTTCCAGTACTTCGCACAATATTCTGCCTTAGCCACTGACTGCTGTTTCGACATAACCATCGTCGAGACCGTGAGCGGTGCAGATAGAGGAGTGAGGCTTGTCACAATGACTGTCAACAATACTCGGAGAAAGAACTGCCAAGCTGGGGACTCGAACCAGTGACACCCTGGTTTTAAGTCTTATACGTTGCCGACTGTCCTACTGGAACCGATCCCTATTCAGATATTTGTTGATGAACAATGAAATATGAGACAAAGAAGACTCTGCAAGCCATCATTGAAACAATGATGAGAGAGGAATTAAACCTGTCGCAATGACTATCATCATTCCTCAGGAAAAATGACTAACCTGGGGACTTGAACTAGCGACATCCTGGTTTCAAGTCCTGTACACTACCAACTGTGCTACCGGGGCACACCCCCTGTTTAGATATTCGTTGATGGAAAATGAAATGAGACGAAGTAGACTGCGCAAATGATGCTTGTCAAAAGTTAATCGTTTAATCTAAAAGGACATCTGATCTTAAACTGGATATCTATTACGGAAATCAGATGTCGTCATTGTCATTAGGAATTTTCGTAATCTTTGTCAACGTCTTTTTTTTGTATTTCTGTTTGAACTCTTTGCCAAAGGACAAAATTATGGACTTGACCGAATTGAAAGCATTTCTAGACGACAAATTAAACGTGACTCAAATTATGACAGTTTCTCATTTGACTCTTTAACATACAACAAAACTTTGGACCCAACCAAGTTGAAAGCATTTGCAGACATTAAATTAAACGTAGATCAAAAGATGACTTTTGTCTTTGAAAGGGAAGAAAATATTGTTGGAAAAGGAGAAAATGCTGGTTACCAGCATTTTCTCCTTTTCCCACAATTTTTCAAAAAGCTCTCTTCTTCAGGGTCATTTAAACTTGGGATTATGTGGTAAAGGATTGAAGAGGAGAATAACATTGAAGGAAAAGGAGTAAAAATGCTTGTTATTTAATGCTGTCATTAGGAATCTTCGTAATTTTTGTCCACGACTTTTTGTACTTTTGTTTAAACTCTTTGCCAGAAGATAAAATTTTGAACTTGGCCAAATTAAGGGAATAATATCCAAACAACAAATAAAACGAGATTCAACCCAAAACATTTGTCATTGAAGGGGTAGAAAACTGGTTACCAGCAGTTTCTCCTTTGCCACAATATTTTCATTTGTCTTCTTCCTCAGGGTCGTTAAAACATGAGTTTGTTTTGTAAATGGTTGACTTCCAACTTTGATACAGCACAGATCTTTTTGATTGATGTGGTTTTCGTTTGTTGTGTTTTTCTGGCGGTAGCATTTTCTACTATTTCTAACTCTTTGAAGATACATCCCTACAGATACAGAGAAAACAACGCCCTTGAAAGTGTGTAGAATGGCTCAGCATAGATAAATTGCCAATGTATCTGATGTAAGGGATAGAAAAGCTCAAGGGATTTGTAACCATTTAAAACCGGAAACGACAACTGAGATTGCTTTGAAGGCCTCCAAAACATGAAATGCATTTTCTATCCGTCGTGATCTATGCAACCTTGCAGCCATCAGGGGCAACACTTGGCATGAAGATACAAGAATAATTACAGTTTTATAACAGAAGGATAAATTGGGCTAAAAACTGGATGAAAACTGGATGAAAACGAGTACAGATATATCTTTAACTCACAGTCCCGAGTATTAACGACCTTGCATGAGAAGGACTGCGCAAGCTGACATGGGTCGATACTTTTCGCAAATGCATCAAACCTCCCTTTCACACAGCATGGTTCATTTTCAAAGTTTTACGCTGCAAATAGGCCTACGTTTTAGGGGAGAATAATATACATGGTAAATATGAAAGACTGCATGCTGTGTAATGTCAATAACAGCTCGGTAAGGGGGGGCATACGTATGAAAGAGACATTCACACATTGTCAAAAACAGCTGATTTGGCCTGTTACCTCTTGAAAACAAATTTGTAGCTGATGGTCTGAAGGGCAGACGAGTAATTTAGGTTAGTTTTCTTTCTGTATCTTGCACTATCCCACCATAACAAAACTATAAGCAGGCTGGAGACGTTGTCCATATAGACAGGCAACTGATTGCTGTGATGAATAAAGGCATATAAATGAAAAACAGACGTTCATTGTTAACTATGGATAATCAACATGGATAGGTTAAAGAATTTTGATACATATAAAAACCTGCAGGTTGTCTGTCCTTCTCTCTCTCTCTCTCTCTCTCTCTCTCCGCTGGATATTTCGTGGAAGTACGGGAAATAAATCAACAACAATTTTATGATAAGACGCGTTATTAGCTCCCTTTACCTGTCTTACACGTAAACTTCTCAAGATTGATTGATTATACGGTGTTTAGCGCCGTTATCAACACTTTTTCAGTTATATCGTGGGCGAAAGTGCTTTCCTGGAGTTTCTTTTACAATTACTTAGCACAATATTCTTTCCTAGCCACTGGCTGCTTTCGCACATTACCCTCGTCGAAAGAAGGATCAGTGGTGACAGAGAAATGAACCCTGTCGCAATGACTATCCTTAATCCTCGGAAAAAAATGGCCAAGCTGGGTATTCGAACCAGCGACACCCTGTTCTCAAGTTCTGTACGCCACCAACAACGCTACCTGGGCTCGGCTGAAAACTGCTAAACAAGTACAATTCAGCTGTATTTCTAGCACATAATGAAACCTAAAATGTTGCAATTTGAACGTTCCTTTCGACGGAAAAAATCAATGGATTGGAAAGTAAAGATGCAAGATCAGACTGCAGGTTTTTGCAGCCTGACTTATATCTACAATGCCTTCAAAAGCGCATCGAGTTGCGCTTAGCAGCTTTCTGGTTTATGATTAACCTTCTTGTCCTGAAATCCATCTGCAAATATATGAACCATGCTCTGTGAAAAGGGGGCTTAATGCATCTGCGAAAAGTATCGACCCAGGTCAGCCTGCGCAGTCCGCGCAGGCTGACCTGGGCCGAAACTTTTCGCTATTAATAAATTTTCTGTATCACAAAGGACCAGTCTACCTCATGATTCAGTTGGTTGTCAGACAAAATTGATTTTTATGGATCCATAATTATGTGAAGTCTTGCATGGTATAATGCATCACGGAGATACATTAAGCCCCGTTTTTCTAGAGCGTGGCTCATATCACTGAGCCCTGCTCTGTGAAAAGGAGATCTAATGTATTTGCGAAAAGTAGCGACCTACGTTAGCCCGCGCAGTTTGTGCAGCCTGACCTGAGTCCAAAGCTTTTGCTTTTTGTAAATTTTTCTGCATTTAAAAGGACCATTCTACCACTTTTTAGACAAAACAGGTCCATATCAGACAGCTTTTCTTGGTGTAATGTATTACGAAGAATTACGAAGAATTACGAAGAATTACGGAGATGCTCATATCTTTCCACATTCGGATTATATTACTGACATACCCCCACAAAAAAAAGTAAGGGAAGAAGGATGTGTAAACCAACGAAATTTTTATCTAGATTTTTTAACTGTTATCTGATGAGATAGTGTTTTACACCGCTTTCAACATTATTTCAGTCGTATCGGGACAACAACTAACGTATTCTTTGTGTGTGTGAGTGTTGCACTCTTACTTTGCCGGTGCTCCGTATTTTTGCCCAAGGACATTTCCGAGAGGACCTCGGGACCTTGGGTGAGGATCGACTGAGCCAGGAGCTCTACATTGCTAATGCAACACTTTGATCGAATTTGTATGTTTTGTATTTGTTTGTTTGCTGTTAATCCTAAACCTGCTAAATAACTGAAATAAAACATTCAAGTCGAGATCCAAATATGGCTATTTGAAAGTTTATCTTTGTAGGAAAATATCTCCATATCTGACATTGTAGATGAAAGATCAGACTGCACGTTCTGTGCAGTCTGATCTTGATCTACACTGTCTGCAAGAGGTCCTTAAGTCGCTCTTCGCAGCTTAGGGGTCGAAAGGCCATTTCTAGCATTATTCCAATCCAGTCGAGCTGGCCAGTGCACCTATCTATTCATCTGCTCCTGAAGTTTTTTTTTCTCCAGTGCTTGGCAGAACAGCTTTTCGAATCGACCGTCTACTTTCCCGCATAAACATCGTTGAGAAAACTTTCAAAGGAGAGAGGAGAAATGCATACTATCGTAGTAATATCATCATTCCTGAACAAAGGTTATTTCGAGCTGGGATTTGAACTCCTAAATTTCTGGCCTCGAACGTAACTGATTCATTTGTCTGCCGCACATTTATTTCGGAGAAAATATCCTTGCAAACATAAAAGAACCAACATAAAACGAGGTTTGATCCATGAATAAAAAGAAAGACCTTGTTTGTATCAGGAGATATTGCTGATTTGTCCCTTTGCCTCGATGTTTTAAATAAAAGATATCTGCTGCAAAACTAGAAAAGTTGTCTGCCGCAGGTTATGTATTTTTTCGCAACTATAGTTGTGTTTATGGCCATTGTAGATCAAGAGCAGACTAAACAAAACATGCACTCGATTTTTATTTATCTACAATGTCCACTTTGCAGGCCAACAGCAACCTTGCAATTGCAAATTATTTGGTTCTTCTTTCTAGACTAAAAATGACTGTATGGTGTATGCGACACACTTAGAGTTTAAAAAAGGAACAAATGTCATCAAAATTAGAATTTTAATCATATCTACAGCCCCCTCCCCTCCTCCAGGTGCCTTAACCCTTAGCCTGCTAAATAACTAAAATGAAATTTTCAATTCCATAGTAAAAACCTAAATATTACCTTGTCATAGAACTTTATGTTTTTGGGAAAAATATCGCCTCATCGGACAGTGTAGATCCAAGATCAGACTGCACGTTCTGTGCAGTCTGATCTTGATCTAAACTGTCCGCAAAAGGTCATTTAGTCGCGGTTAGCAGCCTGGGGTTAAATACCTACATTTACATTACTATAAAGAAAAGGTTTTGTTAATTCAACTCATATGACGCGAAAAGAATCAAATTTAGTGCCCTTTTAAGCTTCATTTTCTATTTACAATGGATTTTGTTCTCCGCTATTAATAATGGTGCAGTGCCGTTATTCTATGTTCCTATTTCACGTCTATATTAATATAAGCACGTAGATATCCCTAATGTAAATATAGCACACGAGGGATGGTCAAAAAGTACCTGAACCTTTTAATTATCCTTTCTTTCTATCTGCAAATATATTATGTATCGTTATGCATTAGCGAATTCTGCGTTTTAAAAATCAGTTTTGAGTTGATAGTTTTATTTTCAATGAGAAATGTGTATCATAAAATTTGAGTATTTCATAAGGTAGTTGGTATAGCAACAAATTAAAGCTTTACAACACAGTCCTGAGAATGAGGCCGTTTGAAAACATTGTGGGAAAAGGAGAAAATCATGGTAATCAACATTTTCCCTTTTCCCTCTTAATGTTTCCTACCCTATAACAGACAAATTTCATCATTAAAGTCACATGTAATTTGTCATCTGCAAATGCTTTGAATTCGGACAGGTCTAAAATTTTGTTGTCTATCAAAGAGTTCATACATAATTATGCTGAGGAACAAAGAGTCTTAATATTTTGCTTGACGTACACGGATATGTGGATATGTGCGTTTCGACGATAAAAAGAACTTGGTTTTTTTTTTCAAAAGTTACGTAGTCTTTTCTAATCTCAAGTCCCCCTTCCTCCCCCCCTTGTCTTCCTTCCCCCCCCCCCCCCACATTATTTTTACATCATAATTTTATAAAATAAATGAGCCATGCTCTGTGGAAAGGGAGCTTAATACATCTGCGAAAAATATCGACCCAGGTCAGCCTGCGCAATCTGCGCCGGCTGACCTGGGCCGAAACTTTTCGCTATTAGTTAATTTTCTGTATATCAAAGGACCAGTCTATCTCATGATTAAGTCGGTTGTTTAAAAAAGTGGCTATTATGTCTCCATACTTATGTGATGATTTGCCTGGCATCATGTATCACGGAGATGCATTAAGACCCCTTTTGCCAGAGCATGGCTCAAATATAATTTTATAACAATATTACACTTGTTTCCAGAACTGAAAAAAAGGGGATCACAAGTGTGAGACCTGGGGCCGTATTCACCAACAATTTGAAGTAAAATTCTTCCTTCTTTGTCTAGTTTTCAACAATTTTCCAAATTTGGAAGTAACGCAGTTTCTGACTGACTAAACCAAATGGTTTAACTAACCAATGAGAAATCGCGTTACTTTCTAAACTTAGAAATAGACTGAGTATACAGTTTAAAATGTTTGGTGAATACAGTTCCAGAGTGGCTTTGATTTCAGCTGTAAATCGTACCTCTGCATTTATTTGCCATGGAAATAGATCTGCCAAGCTCCCATAAAGTTGACACTAAGGTATACCCGTAAAAAGAATGCTAATATTCTTTCCGTTTTTCACAGGAACGGTTTTTTAAGGGTTAGGGAGGGAGAGAGAAGAGAGAGTTCGGATATTTTTGACCAGCCCTCCCCAATAGTCTCCAATTGCTAACAACTCTAATTTATAAAAGAAAACGATCTTTCTTATCAGATAATGTGAATTTAATTTAGATTGTACATTCTTTTAACGAGGGAAAAAATGGTTATCGTGTTAATACTTGGGTGATATGGACAGATTGTAAGTGCTTTTGTGGACAGTGTAGATCAAGATCAAATCAGAGCATACGTGGTGGTCATGTACCTGTCTGATATTTTGTGACTTACTCAAGCTAGGCATCGATATAATGGCCTGCAACACGCGAAAAAGGGCATTCGGACATTTTTGCGTAAAGTGCCGTCTCGGATCAGACTGCGCAGTCCGTGAAGTCTAATCCGAGACGGCACTTTCCGTTTTTATGTAATTTTCTGTTTTGCGCAAGTCTACTGTAGTACAAAATCTAATGTAGTCGTAAAGTGCCGTCTCGGATTAGCCTGCGCCGACTGCGCAGGCTGATCCGAGACGGCACTTTACGCAAATGTCCGAATGCCCCTTTTTGCGTGTTGAGAGCCATATGATATAAATGTAACATGCTCTGTCAAAAAGGGACTTGAATGCATCTCCGTGATGAATTATACCAAGCAAGTCATCAAACAATTATGGATCCATAAAATCAACTTTGTCAAACAACCGACTGAATCCTGAGGTAGAAATGTTCTTGGGCATGCAGAAAAGTAACTAAAAGCAAAAAGTTTCGACACAGGTCAATCTGCGCGGAATGCATCGGCAAGCCCATGTCGATACTTTTAACCCCCCTTTTCACAGAGCGTGGCTACAGTAAATGTTTCATACTCTGTGAAAAGGTCGTTAAATGCAACTTTACTAGTATCGACCCATGTCAGCCTTCGCAGTCCGTATAGGCTGACCTGAGTAGAAACGTTTAGCTAATGGTTAATTTTCTTCATGTAAAAGGACAACTTTGCCTTGTGATTCAACCGCTTTTTAAAACAATTTACATCTATTTTGTACGCAAGGACTCTCTTGGTATAATTCATTACGAAGACGTACTTATAATTCCCTATCTCTAGAGTATGTTTCATATGTGTTTTGTTAACTGAAATTGTACAATTAATAGATTAGCTTTAAAAAATGATGGATTGAAATAAATCTAACACGGACAACTGACAAAAAATCGTGCATGATCCCTGAAAAGTGACAGTAAGTTGTAACGGTGAAATATACATGACATAGTATTATGGTACAGTGACAGGATGGCGCTCTTCTCTTTCTTACAGGTTGAACCGGAACAACTCACAGAGGAACAAATAGCGGGTAAGGCAATATTAACACCTTCATTTACTGGCTTAGCTTAAATTCTAGTCTTTGGAAGGGAAGAAATCATTGTGGAAAAGGAGAAAATACCGGTAACCAGTATTTTCTCCTTCTCCCAAAATGTTTTCAAAAGCTTTTTTCCTCAGGGTCGATAAAGGTTGGGATTGTTTCGCAAATGGCACCAGGGAGCCACTGGTACGTATCCCGAGCTCGGCGAATGGTTTTCCGAGCATAGATGATCTAGTCATTGCGATAGGATTCATCCTCCCTCTTTCTCTCCGCTGATCGTTGATTCAACAATGGCTGTATGAGAAAGTAGCCTGTGGGTTGGGAACTACCAGGTACCTTGATTATCTTCTTGACATTGAATCAATTCCTTTTATCGCAAGTCTTTTCTCCGTGACTACGCATCTACGCATACTGACTTTAGACAAAATTGTGCCAAAAGAAAAGAACATTCTTTTTTAATACTGTCTAGGAATTATATTTAGTAAAGTCAGAGAGAGAGAGAGAGAGAGAGAGAGAGAGAGAGAGAGAGAGAGTACATTAAGATGGTTATTTATTATGGAAAATGAGTTTCATATCTAATATTTTATTATTTTCCTTTTTCAAACTCGTGAAATATTGAATATTGTGTTATTCAATGTTTCTGACAGAACCAGTATTAAACGATAACTCAGAACTCAGACCTTAGAACATTTTATTTTTGCATAAAATTTACCAAAAGCAAAAACTTTCGACTGAGATCAGCCTGCGCGGACTGCAGGCTGAACTGGATCGATACTTAACTTACTACCTACTCAAACAAATTTGCGACAACTTTTGGAAAGCGTCCCTAAAGACTATGGATAGTCAACATTAACCAAGTTTCAAATTATCAACACACTTAAAAAAAATATGTCAAAAAAGAAAGAAATAATAATAATAATTCTCCTTTTTTGATACTATGTTTTTTTAAGTCTTCTACTATGAGTATGTCTAAAAGAAAGTTTGCAAGCCTATTATAATGTATTAACGGTGATACTGTATTGCAGAACTGAGAGAGGCATTCAGTCTATTCGACAAAGATGGAGACGGGGATATATCCACCAAAGAATTAGGCACCGTTATGAGGTCATTAGGTCAAAACCCTTCAGATGAAGAGCTAGAAGATATGATACGAGAAGTCGACGTAGATGGTATGTTCTCTACAAAGTCTTCATTTGCAAATGAAAGTGCTTTCAATGCGTTTTATCCTCTAATAAAGAGTTCAAGCTTTAGATTTATATCAGGAAACTTTGGTTCGATCTCCCCTGATCGCACTGATCCCGTTGACGCCAAATTCCACGACTAGAACAACCCAAGTAAGACATGAACATTTGAGCTGTCGCCGAAATATGACTTAAATACTATTAACGACGTATAACACAAATGTTGGCGCGCATCCTAATGCGCATTTGTTTTTGTCATGGATAGTGAATCAACAGTGCACCAATGTATTTTTTGCACATATGGTAATACTATTGGTGCACTGAAACAAGTAGCACTTTCTTCGGGTAGTATTAGTAAAGAGAAAAAAAAATGGTTTTGTGAACTGTCACCGTGAAATGATTAAACAAATGTTGACACGGCGTTACACACCAAACAAGCAAACATAAGCAGAAAATTTAAAGCTGTGGAAGAATAGCTGTTTCCACTTTGAAAAATATTGTGGGAAAATGAGAAATCGCTCCTTATGAGCGATTTCTCCTTTTCCCACTGTTTCTGCTGAGCTTTTATCTTTTTTTTTTCCCTTGAAAAATATAACTTCCACAGTGACCTTCAGCCCTGTTTTCTGATGAAATTAGAATTATAAATACTAAAAGTATGGAAATTTTAAGAAAAATCTGTCCGTTAAAAAGTATGTATATATTAAAGATAACCCTTAATTCGATCGAATTATCTCCCTTTTTAACTAAATGGTCTGTATTTAACATGTATATTTGTACATTTACCATGCTCAAAACCAGACCTTTTTACATTTTTTTGTGCAAAACTAAATGGATTTCCTTTAAAATGATGTATATTTGTATATTACTCCGGTAATTTTCCTGTTTAACGGAAAGGAAAGGAAAGCCTGTTAAATCCAATATAAGCTGAATTTTGGAACTTTATATACCTTTTTCACAGGCAAATTTCTCAGAAACGAGCACGGTGACCCATATCCTTTTTTACTGTAATCTCCTAGAGACATGATAAGCTTTGTATGTGCAAAGTTTAAAAGAAATCTGTCCGTTAGAAAAATTTGTGATATACGTCGTTAAAAGCGATGTAAAACACCATCTAAACAAACAAATCAGTCTTCTCAAAAACATGGTATTTTCATATGAACCTCGCTCTGGAAAAAAAAACAGTTTAATGCCTCTCCGTGATGCATTATTCCAAGCAAGGTATGGATCCATAAAATCCATTTTGTCTCACAACCGACTGAATCATAAAATAGACATGCAGAATATTGACCAATGGCAAAAAGTTTCGACCAGGTCAGCCTGCGCGGACTGTGCAGGCTGACCTAGGTCGATACTTTTTGTGAATAGGCTACATTAAATCCCCAATTCACACAGCATGGCACATATAATTTATCTAACAGGAAATGGAACAATTGACTTTGACGAATTTCTACAAATGATGTCACGGAAGATGAAGGAGACAGACACGGAAGAAGAGATAAAAGAAGCATTTAAAATTTTTGACAAAGATGGCAATGGTCTCATATCTCCATCAGGTAATGTGTCAAAAATAGGCTACTTTGGGGGTTAGAGTAAATGAACATGTATGAAATTTGAAAAATAGAATGGTGACACCTTTGAAACTTTTCACAAGGATGGCAATAGTCTTTTTCCGTTCGGTAATGTAGCAAAAGAAGGGATACTTCAAAAGGGTATATTGAGGCGAATCATCACGTCTGAAATTTGAAAAATAGTATAGTAGCCGTTTTGATTTGCTGTTCTATTTTCCACGAAAGAGAAATTATGACGGTGTATTATCTAAAAGCGATGATAATTGTCTGATACCCCCACTGGTTCATCAGAGAGATAGTATAAATATTAGTGTCAGTAATGGGACGATACGGTGATTCTTTTTCATATTTGGACATTGGTTGTGCACCGTACCGTCTCAAGTCCATCGTAAATTTTTCGGTAGCAAAGATAGAGCTATACTGACTTCGGTTTAATCTGTATTGCAGCGAAATACAATTAACTTTTAGTAACAAACATGACCAAGGACAAATTATTAAGCCTTTCATCACCTAAAGAGCTTGTAGAAGTCGTTTATAAGATGAAATCTCGGAAAAAAAACTGACGAAATCTATCGTGTGTGGCGGCCATTTTGTGTCTTCGGGAACGTAAATTACTCGAGTAACAGATGAAATGAACTGGTTTTTTATATGTTCAGCGTTTAAATTGTAAATATTTGTATTTCAAACGAAGGATTATTGAATACGCAAGCAACAGGTATGTTCAAATCCTAGTTTTGTGCTCTATTTGTGAAATTATGAGAGTTCAAACTTGCGCACAAAATCTGTGCGGACCTTTCAACTGGTTTTGTCTTGATCGTCTCTGTACCCAGAGGCGACCAGTCAAAAAGTAACATCGCCTTTGGGGACAGTTATCTGTACTGGTATAAACATGAGCCATGCTCTGACAAAAAGGAGTTTAATTCATCTCTATGATGCGTTTTACCAAGCAAGTCATCACATATACATGGATCCATAAAACCATTTTGTCTAGCAAGCAAGTGAATCATAAAGTAAACTGGTCCTTTGAGCTGAGGAAAATTGACGCATAGCTAAAAGTTTCGACTCAGATCTGTCTGTGTGCGGGCTGTGCCTTCGCCAATGCTTTTTGCAGAAGCAGTAAACGCCTTTTTCAGAGAGCATGATCCATATGCATATGCACATACATGTACACCTATATGGCTTGCAACACGCGAAAAGGGGTAATCGGACATTTGCGTAAAATGTTGTCTCGGATCAGCCTGCGCAGTCCGCGCAGGCCAATCCGAAACGACACTTTCCGTTTTTATGTAATTTTCTGTTTTGCGCAAGTCTACTGAAGATTAAAATCTAATGTAGTCGTAAAGTGCCGTCTCGGATTAGCCTGCGCGGACTGCGCAGGCTGGTCCGAGACGACACTTTACGCAAATGTCCGAATGCCTCTTTTCGCGTGATGCAAGCCAGAGCCTTTCTCCGGCAAAAGGGGGCTTAATGCATCTCCGTGATCCATAGTGCCATGCAAGCCATCACATACTATAGATCCATACAGACCACTTTTGTTTAACAATCAACTTAATCAGTAGGTAGCCTGGTCCTTGGACATACAGAAGATTGACCAATAGCGAAAAGTTTCGGCCCAGGACTGCACAGGCTGACCTGGGTCGATACTTTTCGCAGATGCACTAAGCCCCCTTTTCACAGAGCATGACTCAATATTATCAAAATTAAGTTTGATAAAACTTTTCGGTATTGATCCTGTCAAGCTTCTCTTCGAATGATTTAATCCTTGGAAAACTAGGACATAGCAACGTGACAGCAGAAACTTGAAAAATCTGTAAAAAAAAATGCCTCACTAAAACGGTGCGGTGTTAATTCTTATGAAATTTTGGTTCATCTTTAAATCTTTGGCTGCTGCTGGCGTAACCTATCTACTCTGCATAACAATATACCAATTTTACTATCCCTGAAAGAAGATAAACTTCTTGTCTGTCTTTTTTATAACCTGCATCATGGGCAGTAAATATACTTTCAGGAACTCTGTATAGAAAATGTTCATTTACCTTCCATTTATGAAGATTTTTATTTTTGTAACTATAAATGTTCAGTTGAGCAAAAAAAAAAAATGTATCATTCTGTTGTTTGCTAAAAATGTATCTATCGTGTTCTGTACGGAATTTAAGATACTTACGCATGTGATTTTACTTATAAGGTCTTGTGAACGCCAATGCTTAAGTGTAAATATTCCTCGAATAAATTGGGGTATAAGTAAGAGCATATTTATCTGTGAAAAAAGCCCTTGTCTGATCCCTGAACAGTAATGTAAGTATATTGTAGAAAGGCAAAGTTAACATTTATAATTCCTCTTACATGTTTTTACAGAGCTAAGATGCGTCATGAACCATCTAGGAGAAAAGCTGACAGACGAAGAGGTAGACGAAATGATACGTGAAGCTGACACGGATGGAGACGGGCAAATAAACTATGAAGGTATCGTAAGGTTAAACCCTTTCGGCACCATAAGCGAAAACAGTGACTTTTGCGGACGGCATAGATCAAGATCAGACTGCACAAAACGTGCAGTCTGATCTTAGATCTATACCGTCCGCTTGTGCAGCTAAGCCTACACAATTAAAATCTTTGTAAGTTTCAATAGATTGTATTTAGAGCCGTCGAAAGAGGTCGAGTTTATTTATTTGGCACTGAAAGAGTTAATATCTGTGGACCGTATTTGTGGACCGTTCTTAATATTGTTGTAAATAAGCCATGCTCTGTGAAAAGGGAGTTTAATGCAAAAGCAAAAAGTATGGACCATTCTAGATTTGAAACTTCTGTTTGGTAAACCAAATGGTTTAGCCAATCAGAAATTGTATTATTTTTAAAATTTAGAAAAAATCTTCAGCATAAGACTAATGGTATTCCTAAGAATGATTGGTGAATTCGGACCAAGATATTTCTGTTTGACATAAAAGTCGTTTATCATGCAGTATATGTTTATCAGTGTGGTTGACTAGTTTTCGGGTGGTGGATTTTTCTTTCGAATTTCAAAATCGCTTCCCTGCTCTTCATGCTTTGGATTAGGTTGTACAATCGGAAATGTGGGACAAATCGCTTGTAAAAAAAATGTGTATTGCCTCGTCGCAGCAACGCATTGTTTGTTTGCACAATAAAGTAACATTGGTCGATGCTTATAAAACTTTATTCATGCTCAACTAAGGTGAGCAGGAAAGAAATGTAACTTAATTCACCATTATGGAGTAACGTTTTTTTTTCCTTTTCGATCTTGTTCTTTCGTTCTTCTATATAAATCAAAGTTCTAATTTGAAATTTTCTTACAATTTTACTTTCTGAATAATTTATGACACGTAGATTCTGAGAACAAACTCAGGTGCATATGAACTCATGTTTTACATTTGTTCGCTAAAAGGTATAACATGTCGATTCGCTATATTTGAAGTAGAATTATATTAAAGTTTTATAGACCTGTACAGACCACTGGCCTTTGGTACTTTCAGTCCTTTGATTTTCCACGCGATATATGTTTTTAATTGATCTGTTGACAACGCGTCAGTGTTTAAAGGAAGATATCGAGATACGAACTACTTTGTTAGGATAAAGGCTTCCAGTTATTCCGTGGGTCTAGTTAGCTTTTGATCTGTTTAAACTGGGAATAAAAATGCAAAACGATATCAGAAGTTAGCATGTAGATACACACAGTTTATGCAATGGTTTGAAAAAAAAAAAGATTAACAGAACATAGATTAATAGATTTGCGAAAAAAATGTGTCGCGGCCACTTAACAACTATTCAATGGTGTGTCTTATTTTCATTCGAAGATTATCTCGTGGCTACAAAATAACATTTCGTGACCGTGATTCAATTTGCACGTGGCCGCGAAATATAAGTCGAAGCCATGAGCTGCTGGGATAAAATTTCTTTTCTGGCATGTCGCCTCAATGTTGCCGTAAAGTGACTATATTCACCACCGTTCTAAGGTGCATTCTTCATCTTATTTAAGATTTCGAGAATAATGCATTTTTTGATGGGCTAAATAATTTGGTTTAACCAATCAGATATTGCATTACTTTCACGGTTAGAGAATTACATTAAGAATGTAACTATAGAAGGTTGGTGAATACGAACACATATCTCAGTCATCAAGCAATACTTTTAAATTGGTGACGAGGTGCTTCTTTTAAAAAATTCTGATATGTTTGTTATTGTGGCTATGGTTGATGTTAAAAGTCAACAATATGAATTTATTCTCAGGCTAAATTGATTCATGTATTGCTTTATTTGCAGAATTTGTAACAATGATGACGAAGTGATATATGTGCTTCATAGCTAAATGTGACGTCATTTCCGTTTTAACAGAACTAATCAACATCGGTGGTGCTCTATTTATCAAGATTGTGACGTTGCCATTATTATGTAAACATGCCATTTCCGACTTGATAATTAAAGGCATAGAACCTCGGGTTTTAAACAGTGATACAGTGCTGTTACTGAAATGGTATCAGAGTTCGTAACAACCAAAAAAACTTTATATGAGTCGTGCTCTGTGAAAAGGGGGCTTAATGCATCTGCAAAAAGGTATCGGCCCATGTCAGCCAGGGCAGTCCGCGCAGGCTGACCTCAGTCGAGCCTTTTTGTGATCAATAATTATCTGCATGTCAAAGAACCATTTTTCCTTATGATTCGGTAAGTTTATGAACAAAATGGATCCGTCTTATACGGTGAATTTCTTGGTACATTGCATCACTAAGATGCATTTAATTAACTTTTCCATAGCGCCGCATTATATAGTTTTAATTTTTATTTCAAAACCTAGCCATCCGATTGGTTGTAACGCCCTGTCTCGGCCATTTAGGTGGATAGTACTGAATGAGAATTGAACTTATGACTGAATAGTGAAAACGGTCAATTAGGGAATCTTAGAGCTTTGTATACATATGAGCTATGCTCTGTGAAAAGGGGGCTGAATGCATCTGCAAAAAGTATCGATCCAGGTCAGCCTGCGCAATGCGCGCAGGCTGACCTGAGCCGAAACTTTTTGCTCTATGGCAATTTTCTGCATGTCAAAGGACCAGTTTAGCTCATGATTCAGTCGGTTGTCGGAGAAAATAGATTTTATGTATCCATAATCAAGTGATGAGTTGCTTGGTATGATGGATCATGCCGGAGATGCATTAAGCCCCATTTACCAGAGCACGACTTATATGTATAGGCTACGTGTCTTGGATTTGAAGCTAGCACCTTGGAAGCTCTTCATAATGCCATTAGCAGGCTTCACGTATGGTTTATTTCTCAGCCAAAATGGATGTGTGTGTTAAAATGGTATGATTGAATGATTGAAATATTGTCTACTAAAAATGGAAGACAAGACTTTTATTAACGAATGGTTGACTACATTTCGGTTAGAAAAGCAATTAGTAGTGTAGCAGTATATGCCAACACCTACATTTGACACATGCTCTGTTAAAAAGGGGCTTAATGCATCTGCGAAAAGTATCGACCCAAGTCAACCTGCGAAATCCGCGCAGGCTGACCTGGGCCGAAACTTTTCGCTATTTGTCAATTTTCTGTATGTCCAAGGACCACTTTACTTAATGATTCTGTTGGTTGTTAGACAAACTGAATTTTATGGATCCATGATTATGTGATGACTTGCTTGGTATCATCCATCACGGAGATGCATTAAGCCCCCTTTTGCAAGCCATGTATAACTGACGCTGATGTCTAAACTTATACAATTCCCTGTTAAAACATAATGATCCATGCTTTTTGAAAAAGGGGCTTATTGCATCTGCAAAAAGGGTCGATCCAGGTCACCCGGCAAAGTCTCGCAGGCTGAACTGGGCCGAAACTTTCTGCAATGGGTCAATTTGTGAATTTGCTGCATGTCCAAGGACCAGTTTACCCCATGATTCAGTCGGTTGTTAGACAAAAATGGACTTTACGGATCCATGATCTGTGATGACTTGCTAGGTGTAATGCATCATGGGGATGCATTAGGCCCCCTTTTGCCGGAACATGGATCATATAAACGTGGTCGTATTGCTTGAATGTTTAATGATACACTATCATTGTCAGTTTCATTCTATATCACTACTGGATTTTCACTTTTTTTTGTGAAAAATCTGCGGATGTTCCGCGTGCTTTGACAGAAAGACCTGGTTTTTCTTATATATATTTTTATTATCATTATGTATGGCGTTGTTTCGTCGAGGTAAATTTCTGAGTATATGCTCGGTTTTATCGACCATTCTGAATTCAATTCTAATTTGTGCACTCCCAAGCTAACAACTTGATTAGCGGAGACGTTTGATCTCAGCCGATCATTTGGCCAGTACTGAAATGCAGAAAAAGAAAACTATTTTAAACGCTAGGCGAATATAGTCGATGAAATTCGGACGGCATTTATACCCGTGAAACAAGTTCTATATGTACATAAGCTGTGCTCTGGGAAAAAGGGGGCTTAATGTATCTCCGTGATGCATTATACCATGCAAGTCATTTCATAAATATTGAACAGTAAAATCTAATCTAGGATCTGGAGGTAGAATGGTCCTTGAACATACAGAAAATTAAGGTATCGCAAAAAGTTTCCACTCATGTCAGCCTGCGCGGACAGTGCAGGCTGACATGAGTCGATACTTTTTACAGGTGTATTAAATCGCCTTTTCATTGACCATGACTCAAATATATGTGCCATGCTCTGTGAAAGGGTAGTTTAATGAATCTGCAAAAAGTATCGACCGATGTCAGACTGCGCAATTCGCGTAGGCTTCCCTGTGTCGAAACATCTTTGCTATAAGTAAATTTTTTGCGTCCATTGAGCAATGGACAATTTGATCTTATGATACAACGGTATTTAGTCGAAATGTGTCCATATTATGCATCGAATTGCTAAAAATTACGAGGATGCATTTAAGCCCCTTTTCCACGGGTGCCGCACGTTATAATATGGCCTGCAACACGCGAAAAGGGGCATTCGGACTTTTGCGTAAAGTGTCGTTTCGGATCAGCCTGCGCAGTCCGCGCAGACTAATCCGAAACGTCACTTTCCGTTTTTGTGTAATTTTCTGTTTTGCGCAGGTCTACTGTAGGACAAAATCTGATGTAGTCGTAAAGTGCCGTCTCGGATTAACCTGCGCGGAGTGCGCAGACTGATCCGAGGCGACACTTTACGCAAATGTCCGAATGCCCATTTTCGCGTGTTGCAGGCCAATTATTTCATGGAAGTTCAGATTTTTTTTCATTTATTTTGTGGCCAAAGACATTTTTTGAAGTGTCAGTTATATGTAATGTTTCATTTTTTTTTTTCGTAATTGTTGTTACCATTGTTTGCTTTATTAACTAATATATGCATATTTTTGTTCGCTTTCATTTTGATGTCCGTTTATTGTTTTTGATCAAGGTTTTATGTTATCAGACTACGTATCTGTTTGTAGACCATAGCCTGTTTATGTACATGTAATTATATTTATAATGTTACCGTGAATACCATATACCTTTCGCCCGTCCACTAACTATTACCACACAACACGCAATCCCGATTTTAAACGACCCTGAAAAAGAGGCCCTTTTGAAACCAATGTGGGGAAAAGAAGAAAATGCTGATTACTAGCATTTTCTGCTTTTCCAACAATGTTTCCTACCATTTAAGACACATTTAATTAGTGGTCCACTTGTGTTTTGATTTGGGACAAGCCCGAAATTTTATTGGTTGGTAAAGATTAAATATAAAAGGAAAGGACTGGCTGTGGCTTCCCATATGTTTCAATGTTGCTGGAAAAAGATTTTATAGCAAAAAATAAATGAGACATACTCTGGCAAGAAGGGGTTTTATTATCTCTGTGATACATTGTACCAAGCAAGTCCTCATGTAATTATGAGTCCATAAAATCCATTTTGTATGAACAACAGGCTGAAACCTGGGGTAGAACTATCCTTGGACACGCAAAAAATTGACCAGTAAGAAAAAAGTTTCGACCCATGTCAGCCTGCGCGGACCGCGCAGGCTGACATAGGTCTATACTTTTTTGTATATGCATTAAGCCCCCTTTTTCAAAGAGTACTGTTCAGAAAGCTCACTTTTTTAAATCATATTTGAACAATTCATGTTGCACCGTTTTCCATCATTTTCTGTATAAGTAATGGGGAAGGGAATTACACTGTTGGTGTTAGTTTTATACCGTTTTCATATCTTTATTATAATGTTTACCATTGCTTGCATAAAGTATTCTTTTAGCACAGTTTGTAACACTTTGTTTCGTTTTATTCTACACATGTCGCTAACTTGTGACGTCAACTTGCTTCTGTCTGGTGGTCGGTGTATTGTCTCATATAAAGCACGAGGTATGTATAACAATGGCTTTAACCTTATATGAAACAAAAAGGAAGATTTTATCATATATGTGTATAAGAGCAATGCTTGTAACAAGCAATGCCAGCTTTTCCATCCACCAATAATTCCAAGACAATTCTAGAAAAGCATCTTCTTTGTCCTAAACGTAACTCCTTCATATCTCTCACGAATGCTGACAGTTCTAAAACTAGTGTGGGCGATGGTAGATTTTAACAATGTCGGTTTGGGGAATTTTAACTTTTCACCTGTGTTAGAAAACGGAGAACTGACTTAAAAGTGCCTCAAGGATTTGCTAATATTTCTTTGTTTAATCATCTTGAAGAACCTTTATTGACAGTCGTATCACACTAGTTACTAGTAATTTAAACATATTTTATTCAATATAATAATTACATACATATTAATATTCTAAAAATTTAAATTGCGCGAAAAGGATTGGAACGAAAGCTGTAAGCTTATAAAGTTCCTTCCTCATACTAGTTACGAATGTCGTTGAAGCAAATATAAATGGGCCATGCTCTGGCAGAAGGGGCTCTAATGGATCTTCTTGAAGCACTATGCCAAGCAAGTCATCACATAATTACAGACCAAAAAAATCCATTTTGTACGAGGGTCGTTCGAATATTATCCGGATTAAGTCTATAAATTTTTAATGAGTTATCGTAATGCGACAAAAGTCCAAGCATCGTAAAACGACATTCATTATGTACAAAAGTGCAAAATATTTCAACAATCGAACAATACATGTTGATTTTACATGCAATCAAACATGCACAGGTACTAGGAACCGGCGCACGAAACGCTACAATATACGAGGTCATCAACGTCGTCGGAAAGTCATCAGGCAACATTACCTATTCTTTCTCGAAGTACTCGCGCCCTCCCCCATGCTGTATGCATCGTCGGTGACAGCGTACCCACTGGCTGAAAATATTCCTGTACCACTCGGACTTGTACTGCTTCGTAATTAAACGTGTTGCAACTCGCAGTTCTTGAAGGGACTGATACTTCTCACCCTTTAGTTATGCCTAAGCTGGGTCGATACGTTTTGCAGATGTATTTAGCCTCCTTTTGACGGAGCAAGGCTCAAATGATGTAAGGGTTTCCCCCTAAAATTTTAAGGGCCATGGACTCCGCTACTTATCTCTTCAATACATGAAGTCGTAAAAGTTTGCTCAAGGAATCTAGAAGGCGATGCTTCTTTTAATCAAACTTTATTCAGTTGCAAAAGAAAAAAATACTGATACTTATCAATTATTGCTTCCTTGCAAACGGCTTTCTTCCATCCAGCCGTAGATCCCGTTAGAAGTCAATACAAAAAAAAAAAAGAGAAATCAATATATTTTCTCCTGTTTAGCACAACGTATCATATGTATTTATTTCTAATCTCAATTCACATGTATTGACTTTCCCCAAGGTCGAAGGCTTTTGAAAACATCATGGGAAAAGGAGAAAATGCTGGAAACCAGCATTTTCTCCTTTTCCCATGATGTTTTCTATCCTTTGTGAGACAAATTCTATCATTTGAGCAACATCTACTTTAAAGTCTGCAAATGTTTTCAATATTGACGAGTCGGAAATTTCGCTGTCTGGCAAACGGGTTATTTAGGATACTTTCAAACTCGTCTCAAATTTCTTTAAAGCGGCCATGAGTTTATATTGATCGATTGCTTTGTTCTGTGTACTATTACATTCTAATGGATAAACAGGAGTGGTTACAGAGTTTGCATTGGTATGGAAGAAGAAATGTGTGAGCCATGCCTCTGGCAAAAGGGGGCTTAATGCATCTTCGCGATGCATGATAACAAAGCATGTTATCACATAATTATGGATCCATAAATTCCGTTTCCTCTATCAACTGTCTGAATAAAAGAGATACACTTGTCCTTTGACATGCAGAATATTGACCGATAGAAAAAAAGTTTCGACCCAGGTTAGCTTGCGCGGACCAGGCAGGCTGACCTGGATTGATACTTTTGCAGATGCAGTAAGCCCCCTTTTCACGTAGCATGGCTTATGCCTTTTCTCCTTCTCTGTGTAGAGAATAAACGTTAAAGTTCGGCTTTTCCTTTTTTATTTCAGAATTTGTTCAAATCATGATGAAAGAGTAACACCAAGAAGCTAACAATGGCGTTCAGTGGTGTCAACTTCTTGCAGGGCAACATCTTAAGCGTTTATCGTATCTACTGATCCATTCAGCTCGACATAGTTTGATGACGCTTCACGTGTACCTCAATTTGAGCATTTTAACACATATCGTGTGCTTGTTTCCTGTCGTCGTTATGATACTTGATGTCGCATGGTTTCCTGCCTGTAGACAGCTTTCCGATCAAGAAAAAATTAGATTGTTACCAGCCGTTACTGGATTGAATAATCAACCAACTGCTTAACACTTTAAAGTGTAGGAATTATCAGTCTAGTAGACCTGGGCTGCCTTACACTTAACTGCGTATGCACGAAATTTGCGCAGATCTATGCAGTTTAGGTAAGCAAGCATTAAATCTGAAATTAAAAAAAGGTACATAACTTTACGATCTGAGTAAATATTTGCATAATTTTACGCCAGCTCATCCTTTTGGGTACAGCAGTGATCGTATGTGTGTATATACTATCCCAAATAATTTGCCTCAATCTACGCAGCTTTTTGAAACGCAGCCCAAAGCGAACATTGCAAAAACAGGTACCACGTTTACGTCGGACTTATAAATAAACTCACTTGATTTTAGCTGGTTTTATTCATAACAAATTATACAGCACTTACTTTAAAATATCTATAGACAGAGTAAATGTGAACGGTGCGTTTACATTACCGTGGTGCCCATTTTTGCAATGTTCGCTATGCGACGATTCGGGAACCGGATTAATTTGAAACCAGTGAACGTAGCCTACTTCCGTTGCTTTTAAACATAGCAGCTGCGAAACCTTCTAGTATTTATAGTATACAGAAATAAATGTCAAGTTGTGAAACTTAAAGTCATGGAAACCAAGTGCCTATGGTCATTGTAATGCATATTTTCTTCCAGGGGATTTTGAAAGAAAAATAAACCGCCATTTTGGCCTTTTAAGTAATATTTCGCGAATTATCGGTCAGTGTAAATCCAAAACCAGATTGCAGTATATTTGTCAGTGCTAAAATAATCCGTTACTGATTGGTTTAGCTTATAAGAAATTGTGTTACTTTCTAAATGTAGAATTAGACTGAAATACGATTTGGAACGGTTGGTGAATACACGCCCTAGTCGACAACTCGCTGGTATTATTATATGATCCACAAAAAGGATTATCTCCCCTAAAGTGATCTTGGAAAGAACACAGGACTTGCTAGTCACTGTACAAGTGATTTTTCATGCGCATGCAGTTGAGCAAAATTTGAAAATATCGTTAGAAAAGAAGGGGTTACTTTTGGTAAGTTAATCATTTCCCCAACAGTATAATCTCTACCGACATTTTATTTACCTTTCCTTCACACATTTTGCCTTTTGGTAATTTGTTTTAGGTTTGGATAGCTGAAGTTCATTACAGTAATCGGGTAACCGTTTACAACACAAAGCCGACTTTGAACGACCCTGTGAAAGAAGCCTTTTGAAAACATTCTGGGAAAAGGAGAAAATGCTGGTAAACAGCATTTTCTCCTTTTCCCACAATGTTTTCTACCGATACCAAAACCAATTTCAATTCTTCAGTCACCTTTGTTTTGTCGTCTGCAAATGCTTTCAGTTTGGACCAGTCTAAAATTTTGCCGTCTGGTAAAGAGTTAATTGACAATTTGTAAAGACTGGTACTGTGTTGTACTGTATTGCTTTAGTTGGCACAGGTCAAAGCTAGACAGAGCAATCTTACTGAATAGTAAGTATCGTACTCTATGAAAAGGGGGTTTAATGCATGCACAAAAAATATCGACCCATGCAAGCCTGTACAGTCCACGCAGACTGACGTGGGTAAACAAATTTGTCATGATTTTCTGCATATTAAAAGAACATTTAACCCCATGATTTAGCTGGTTTTTACACAAGATGGGTCCATATCATGCAACGACTTGCTTGGTGTAATCCTGTTCTACAAACAGTAAACCCCTTTTGTCAGAGAGTGCCGCTCGTGTAAACGTAGGAGAGAAAATTGTCCATAGCGTGCACAGGCGTAGCTAGCATAACATAAAGTACATGCAAAAGTAATGCCACAGGTGTTATCCGTTGCGCGAAGTGTCGAGAAAGGGGGGGGGGGGGCTTGGGGATTTCCCAGGCGGGTCTCGAGGGCCTCCCCCAGAAAAACATGTGTATTGTAGAAGCTATAATGTGCAGCTGCTTTTTTTTTCCAAGACCCTGGCGTGTATCTGTTAAATTTAGGTATACGACATATACTCTCTTGGTTTTCAGTAAAACTATCGGTATAATAAGCCTGTAGGAAGAAACGAAAATCAAGTTTCTTTCCTGATAAACAGTACTGCCTAACTGTTTCGTCGAAATCTAATGTCGACTTATGTGGTTTCTGGGGACAGCCTAGATGAAGATCAGACTGCACGAAACGTGCAGTCTGATCTTGGATCTACGCTGTCCGATATATAAAGCAAAACTATTACCAACAGGATCTTTTATACTGCAATAGAAATCTACCTCTAGATATCTAAAAGAGGCTAAATTAATTTACGTGACAGCCTACGAGCGAAAGCCTTAAAAATATCCCGGAGTTTACAGAAGATACGGATACCAGTTGATTTATTACCGACACATAGGCATGCATGTTGTAGAATTGTTGACAAATATTAGGTGCACGAGGGGATCACTATGGATCCTCTCGAACACGTAATCTATGTTTTGCGAAGAGAATTAATAACCTCAGTTGTAACGAGGTTAACAACGATATAATCCTTACATAAACAATTCACGGTCTTTCTGACCTTGAAGAAGAAGTCTTTTGAAAACATTGTGGAATTTTTTCGGTCATGTCTTTCGCAAGAAAACTTCCGAGCCCTATCCAAGCAATGGTGAAATACAAGAAATGCATGAATAAGTAAGCTGTCACTTTGATATGACTAAAATAATGTTGAAAGCGGCGTATGATAACCGTACAGAGCTAAAATCTAGCACTGTGAGTTCGAATTCCCCCATGAGCGGCCAAAACTCTTGAAAAGGATTGTTGGATGTCACTTTTTTCCTACCCAGCTAGATTACCTATGGCCTTGTTAATGGGATTCAGCCAGCGGCTTCGATAGAATTCTGTGTAAAGTAAATGGAAAACCTGAACCTCGAGAGCATTGGTGTACGTTACCGGCATATAATTGAGATACAGCTAAAATGACCGTGGCTTGATTACCAAGTTAACAAATTCATCATAGTTACAAAGGCTTAAAAGAGCACGGTATTAAAATGTAAAACCTCGGCATTTCTTATTATGCAGTCCAATACTGAAATTACTAGTCTATGAGCCAGAAGGGTTTTTGCTTTCCGGGAACAATCATTTTCATAAAGCCCAATATCTCCTGAGTATATTGCCAAAGTCTAACACTTTGCAAGCGGAGGTATTTTGCACGTCAAAGGGATCAAAGGACATCAAGTGCACTCTTGATTGCACCTTTTCAGTTGATCAACACACATTTGGTAAATTTTAGTCCTTGTGCTTACAAGTCCTAAATGACCTTAAAGAAAATGAGCATTTTCTGCAAATAAAACACTTAAAGCTTTTGAGGATTTGAGCTTCTAAAGGTCTTAAATATGAGAAATGACAATGATATTTTTCACATAAAACACAATTTTCTTGACCACAGATGCCTTGAATGCATCCTATAAGCAATCCACAATGATTTTTAAGATTTGTTTTACATCTATTTGCTACATATATGAACAAAACTTCTCAGGTGCTAAAAGCCTAAGGTCATAAAATTGTTTTGTATCAGTTGCTGAGAAGTTAACTATTATCCGGTTTATTCATTTCTATGTTCAAACTATAAGAGATCCAAGATTAATTGATATGTTTATTTTTATCATCTCAATTTATCTGTTTTCAGTAAACAGAAACGTTTAGTGTAAATCAAAGCACCAAAAGAACTGACATTTAGTGTACCATTAAACTCTTATAGATATGAAACAATAATTCTTAGGGAAAAAAAAATATATATGCATATATTCAATCTTATTTACTACTAAGATAGAATACTAATACTAACACTGAAGAAAATGTAAGGAAAATGTACGGCAATTTATTAAGACCTTGTATGCAAAAGTGCATTTGATGATCTTTGACCAGTATAGCACGCAGCCACCCCGTTCGCCAGATGGCAGACTTTGACAAAGTGTTCAGGAGGCATTCATGTTTCAGAAAAAAAAAATTGCTGACTCCTGCCCCCCATTGGGAGAGACAGGGGCCTATAAGTTTACATGAAGAGTGTGAGTTTTCTTCTCCGCCCCCTTCCTTATCTGTCTGTCTGTCTGTCTGTCTGTTCGTCCGTCCGTCCGTCCGTCCGTCTCCGTCTGTCTGTCTGTCTGCCTGCCTGCATGCCTGCCTAACCGCTTGCCTTCTAACAACACGCTCTCTGTCTCTCTATCTCTGTCTCTCTCTCTCAAGTTTAAAAAATTTCCAGTTTGACCAAAAACAATTTTCATCGCTTTATTTGGTCCTTGTAGAGCTAAAAACTAGACTGCATGAAACGTTGTGTCTGGTCCTGTGTCAAGATCGTACGATAGTTTGTCAGATAATCTGAGAATAATTGAAAAAGTCTTGAAATTCGAATGTTCTTGTTTAACCCTTTACGGCACAATGCCGACTTTTTTTTGCAACACCCCTGGAAAAAGGTTTTTGAAAACATTGTGGGAAAAGGAGAAAATGCTGGTAACCAGCATTTTCTCCTTTTCCCACAATGTTTTCTTCCCTGTCAAAGAAACATTATACCATTTGAGCCACCTTGATACTGTTGTCTGCAAATGCTTTCAATTTGGACAAGGCTAAAGTTGTTTCGTCTGATAAAGGGTTAAAAGTCTCCCACTTATTGTTGTGCTCACGTTTTGTTGTGCTCACGTTTTCTTGTGCTCACGTATTATTGTGCTCACGTTTTGTTGTGCTCACGTTTTGTTGTGCTCACGTATTGTTGTGCTCACGTTTTGTTGTGCTCACGTTTTGTTGTGCTCACGTATTGTTGTGCTCACGTTTTGTTGTGCTCACGTATTGTTGTGCTCACGTTTTGTTGTGCTCACGTATTGTTGTGCTCACGTTTTGTTGTGCTCACGTTTTGTTGTGCTCACGTATTGTTGTGCTCACGTTTTGTTGTGCTCACGTATTGTTGTGCTCACGTTTTGTTGTGCTCACGTTTTGTTGTGCTCACGTATTGTTGTGCTTACGTATTGTTGTGCTCACGTTTTGTTGTGGTCACGTATTGTTGTGGTCACGTATTGTTGTGCTAACATTTTGTTGTGCTCACGTATTGTTGTGCTCATGTATTGTTGTGCTCACCTATTGTTGTGCTCACGTTTTGTTGTGCTCACCTATTGTTGTGCTCACCTATTGTTGTGCTCAAGCGACTGAAGATAAAAAATGAGCCATGCTCTGGCAAAAGGGGGTTTAAAGCATATCCTGGCTGCATTATAGCAAACACAGAATCAAACAATAATGGATCCATAAAATCCATTTTGTCTAACAACTGAATGATGAGGCAGACTGGTCCTGTGACACGCTGAAAATTGACCAAACGTGAAAAATTTCGAGACGAATCGAATTAACATCGTTGTCTGAGCATGTCATATTCTTCGAAGATTCGACCTGTCTGCTATGACGCATCACCCCTCCCATATACTTGGGAAAAGTAGGGCTTATACCGAAGCTATTACCCAAGCATGTAGGGGCTGTTTTAATAAATGGCCGGTGCATAGGTTACATGCGAGCTGATCATAGCTGAATGAATCGCACCAGGTAGCGTTTTCTTGAGTAAACGTTTATTTCATTTTGAAATTCAAAATAACGGTTGTCGTTTTGAAAAGTAGTCCGGTTCTGTACCCAGAATGCCCAAATTAGATAGACGTGTAGAATGCCATCTAGCGGAAGATAATGGAATTAACATTAATAGACTTGAATAACGTTCCCAAATCCTGAGCTTCAGACTCAGTGGTCTGTTAACTAAGTCTGTTAATGTCTGTGAAATGCGTCTCAAATAACGAACTCTACTTAAGACAGAAAAGGAATCCCCTAAGGTGTTTAAGCAAAATAATATCTTTTTTTCTTTTTTTTTTCACAAGAATGTTCTCAAGTTGAAAGTAACACAACTTAACACAACTTAGCCAATCAGCAGTCATGTTACTTTCTCTCTACATCTAGAACTAGATTTAGAATTGAATGAAGAATATCTGGAGAATATAGGGTCTACTGTTTTTAAAATCAGAATTTCGTTCGCGCATCCTGTGCGGTCCTTATATGAAATTTGACCAAATAAAGTTTTATATGTCATGAGAAGAAACAAAAACACACAATTTAGACATTGTGGAGGGACAGTGTGCCAGGCAGACGGACTGACGAACAACGGAAGGCATGCAATCACAAAACACCAGGCCGGTCGAACACTTCCTGCTCTATTGAGCAAAGAGCGTATACTTTATCATTTTAAGTACTTTGATACATGCGCTCAGAATCATTAGGATTTCAATGAAAATTAAGTTCTTGAAAAAAATATATATACATTTAAGTGATCGTGAACTGACAGCTAGCCAGATGGACGGAAGGACGACGGCCCGAAGGCAATCACAATACGTCTTCTGGTCGAATACTTTCGCTTTATTGAGAAAAGAAAGCACATTTTATCATTTGAGTACTTTGATACATGCGCACAAAATCAACCAGATTTTAGTAGAAATGCAGTTCTTGGAAAAAAATCAATTTCAGTGATTTTGGACGGACGGCCTACCAGACGGACGGACAAACAACGATTCGTGGGCAATCACAATATGTCACCCTGGTCGAGCACTTCCTTCTCTGTTGAACAAAAAACGCATATTTTATCATTTGGAGTACTTAGATATATGCGCACAATATCTGTAGGATTTAGTAGAAAAACCACTCAACCCTTATTCCCTACCGTGCATTGCTGTAGATGTATTTTGCGGAGAGTATATGGCAAGATCAGACTGCTCTATCTCTCCTTTTCTCTCTCCTCTCAAAGGTTTAAGTCGTATAATAGCCATTCAATGCTAGAAGATTGACTAAGTATGTTTTTATATGTCAACAGTACAAATTCGAACGGAGAGGGGTTTATCAAGATTGACGGAAAGGCAGATTACTTAAAGGTTAACAGGGGTCAAGATTAATCTGCTTGCCAATTTCTGATAGAGGTTTAAGAAAACAGTATGACAGCCATTTTTCTCATTGAAAATACCTGTTTTTTTTTTTTCATTTTGTTTGTCAATGTCAGTTTTTTCAATGTTAATGATTTTACTTTATTTACATATCTTTTTAATTATTTTCTTATCTCTTTGATTAAATCGGTTACTTCCTGAATTAATGCGCTGTCTAAAACGTGCATATTAGATAAGACAGACAGATACACAGACAGACAGACAGACAGACAGACAGACGGACAAACAGACAGACAGACTCGTTAAATGTGCAAGTTGAAATAAGTCGACCATAGAAGGTAATAAATTATTTAAGCTGTACCATACCTATTTACAAGTGCTAGAATGATTATCATTTAAATTCTGCAGAATAAAGGTTAATTTTTTTTTACCCAACACGTAATAAGGTCAGCTTCATAATTATGTTGGCATAGAATTTGTGTTGTTAATTAGCAGAACGTGACACAGCATAGGATGTGGCTTCAAAGGTGGACGTGGACGCGTACGAAATAATAGTTATATCTTTAGTGATGACAGAGCTATAAGAAAATGTCGATTTTTTGGCATGACGCAGACAAAGATGGTGAAAGGTCCATAAATAACATCTCGACGTTTTCCTCGAAAACAGTGGAGCTAGAAGTGTTAGGTGTTGATCACAGTAGACCAAACAGTCTTTACTCGTATTCTCTGTTTCGATTGGGCTGTTGACATTATATATGAGACAGGCTCTGGCAAAAGGGGGTTTAATGCATCTCCATGATGCATAACATCAGGCAAGTCATCCTATAATTATGGATCCATAAAACCCATTTTGTCTAGCAACCGACTGAATCATGAGGTAGACTGGTCCTTTGTCATCCAGAAAATTGGCATATAGCAAAAAGTTTCGACTCAGGTCAGCCTGCGCAGACTGCGCAGGCTGACCTGGGTCGATACTTTTTGCAGATGAGTAGATATAAAGGGAGAGAACTGGGACAGAACCCGGAAGTAAATTATGCCCTCCTTCAATTCGAGCATTCACTTTTCTTTTTTACTTTGGTCCCTCCCACCTGCCTAACTCTGGTTAAGTCAAGCATAAACTCTCCCCCCTCTAGAGTGGTCCCTCCCTCCTGCCTAACTCAGGTTAACTCAAGCATCCCTTTGCTCACGCCTCCCCCCTCTAGAGTGGTCCCTCCCACCTGCCTAACTCTGGTCTAGTCAATCACTCTCCTCCCCCTCTAGAGTGGCCCCCTCCACCCGCCTAACTCAGGTCAAGTCAAGCACAAAACTCTCTCCCCATTAGGGTGGTCCCCTCTACCTGCCTAACCCCGGTCAAGTCAAGCATAAAAAATAGAGTGGCCCCCTCCACCTGCCTAACTCTGGACAAGTCGAGCATGAACTCTCTGGCCCCCTTCACCAGCCTAACTCCGGTCAAGTCGAGCACAAACCCCCCTCCGCTAGAGTGGCCCCCTCCACCGGCCTAACTCTGGTCTAAGCCAAGCGTAGAACTCTCTCCGCGCCTTAAGGTAAAAAAATGCATTAATGTCGTGAGAGGAACGCAAATATAAATGGTCGGAGTTGAGCGTAAAACTTCCCTCGGTCCCCTGTCTCGCCTGGGCTCGACCCAGGTCGGGGGCCGACGGTCCCGCTAGAGTGGTCCCCGGCCTATCTCTGGTCCCAAGGTCAAATGAAGGTCAAACGGTGCATCGAGGTCAAACGGTGCATCGAGCGATCGAGCGAACGGGCCTGACCTGGTGGCTCGACACCAGGTCGGGCGACGAAGCGAGAGACAGTCACCTCGCTTCTCTAATATGAAACCTAATCGTTAAATTTTCGCCTCTAAGATTTAGTAAATTACCATCTTGATCCGTAATATTTACCTCTAGGTTATGTATTTCATCTAATGTTATTGGTAAGTATACTAAATTAACTGGTGACTCTATTATCTTATATCCTGGCGCAACGTCCGGGAAAAAAGAGTAAATAGTGTTTTTTGTCGAGCCATTAACGTAACTTCCCGAAATAATATCTATGTTAACGAGCAAACTATTTATGCTAAGAATGTTCACTACATTCTCTGACTCGTGAAATCCTCGCGTGTATTTAGCGCGAGTAAATCCTAATACTTTAGCGAGGGATCCCGGTTGATTAAAATCTACTTGGTAGCCATCTTCTAGAGTAAGAACAGACTGTAGGGTATTAGTGTTTGCAGAAAGGTTAATAGGATACTCTTCATTAACTCTATCATAATGACCCTTTTTTCTCATTTCCTGCTGAATTGTATCATTAATGTCAACAAGATCATAACTTCCTTCGGGTATTTTTATTTTAATCCATGAGGCGCCATTGTCCGGAGAATAAACTAATGTGTTGTTCGTTTCGTCAATGTTTGGAAAAGAGTAGTAAGTTTCGAGGTTTACTAAAGCTATTTCGTATACTTTATCCTTTTCAAGCTGAATCGGAGGATTAAACCTCGTTCTAAAACGCGTTTTGTTATCGCTTACGATGATTTGAAGCGACGTTTTGTGTTCCGTATTTCTTACAATCTTTTTTAAAAGATCTATGTCCATCTTTTAAAAAGCGAAAAGATTCTTTAAACCGATCCCTGACGAGCAGGGCGACCTCGCGTCGAGCCGCCTCGCCTCACGAGGTTCGCCGAGTGAGTCGGCGAGACAGTCACACCGGTATATAGAAATTATCAAAACCGTTTCTATACTTCCCGTCATGCTTTTTACTCGTTAAGTCAATGATGGCAAAGCCGAATGGTTTTTCCCACGCCTTTTGACAGAATTTTCTGAACTCGTCCTTAGGCATATCGTCACCCACATGATCGTTATAAATATGGTTAATGTTTTTTAGGTCTTGCGAAAAGAGACAGATAAAATTGGCGTTCTCTCTGATGGTTTGCCTCGGTAGTCTAAAGTAATTTTGTAAGAGGTAAAAACAGTCGACGTTACTATGCCTTCCTCGAACGTAATAACACTCGCATTTATTCTGCCTCTCTAAAAGCAGGTCGTCAAAGATGATCAGGTTTTTATTTTCCAAGTTTAACTCTCTCGGATCGGGCACATCGCTCGCATTCTCGAAGAAGTTGCAATCTATATCCGATTTATTTTTAATCGTTTTAATCCATTCTTCGACTAAAGCCGTCGGCACAATGTTTTGTTCTTGTATCTCATCACGCATGTCAAACAATCTAAAGATACATTCTTTCGGTAGTTTTTCTTCAAAAGCCTTTTTTAGTATTCGGTATTCGGGTTGAAAAAGGCTTTTTCCGAAAACGCTCAAATCGTTGTAATCGAGCCAACCCGGTCTGAGTAAAAGGTTTAACAATAAAGTAGTTTTACCGCATCCCGATTTGCCTATAATTAAACCTCTGATACTTCTCGGTAAAAGGAGGTGATTAAATCTCTTTGATACTACTTCATTCCATGACAAGTTTATAATATCCATTTTCTATTTAACTTTTATTATTTTATATGAAAAAGATGTACTGCGTTAAGTGTAAGAGACGTACCGATACGAAAGATGTAAGCTACGTGGTCAGTAAAAATAACAGGAATATGAAGCGTGGGAAATGCGCGGTTTGCGGGATAACTAAAACCCAATTTGTATCAGGAACGGCGACGGGTGGATCCCTGCTAAACAAAGTCATAAACAACATGCCTTTCGAAATGCATCTACCCGGCCATAATTTTACGGGACCAGGTACTAAGCTGAAGAAAAGACTCAACCCCGATTTAACGCCGAAGAAGTGGAGCAAACCGATCAACCGCGTTGATAAGGCCGCTTACAACCACGATGTTTGTTATCTTAAGCACAATGACACAGCCACGAGAAACGCGGTGTGTGACAAGAATATGTTGGCGGAACTGGATGGTATTTACAACCCCTCTATTAGAGAAAAGATGGAACGGGGTTTGGTAAGTAGACTCATAGGTACGAAGATGCAGTTCGGAATGGGAGCGATCCCTGACGAAGCAGGGCGAGTCAACTCGCCGACTCGTTCGGTGATAAAAAAAACCTGAAAATGACAACTCTGGCGGAGGAATTGCACAAACCCGTAAGACGAAGATTTAAAAAGAGGAGGGTTATAGTGAACGGTATCGATAGTATATGGGCCGCGGATTTAGTCGACATGCGTGCTTTTTCTAAGTATAATCGGGGCAATAATTATCTTCTCGCTGTGATCGACATCTTTTCGAAGTACGGGTGGTTGGTCCCGTTGAAAAACAAAACAGGCAAGGTGACGGCAGAAGCGTTTAAAGCTATTTTTAAGGAAAGAAAGCCAGAGAAATTGTGGGTCGATGAAGGTCGGGAGTTCTACAACAAAGACGTAAAAGCGTTGGTTCAATTGTATTCCACACAAAACGAAGAGAAATCTAGCGTCGTTGAACGATGGATTAGAACGATGTGGAAGTATTTCTCCGCCAACTCTACGAACGTTTACATCGATGTCTTGCAAGATCTCGTTAAGGAGTATAATAATACTATCCATTCCTCTATTAAAATGACGCCGGTAGAGGCTAGTAAGAAAGAGAATGAAACTACGGTTTGGAGAAACCTTTACCCTCATAGTGGTGAAGAAAAAGCGCCTAAGTTTTCCGTGGGAGATAGAGTAAGGATATCAAAAAAGAAAAGGACCTTTGAGAAGGGTTATACAACGAGATGGACGGAAGAGGTTTTTATAGTTTCCGAAGTAAAACATACATCGCCTATAACGTATAGTATTAAGGATCTTAATGGAGAAGAAATAGAAGGCGCATTTTATGAACCCGAACTTCAGAAAACTACCCAAGAGACGTTTAGGATAGAAAAGGTTATTAAAAAACAGAAAGATAAATCCCTCGTAAAGTGGAAAGGCTATTCCGATGAGTTAAATTCTTGGGTCGATAATAAGAATATCGAGCAGTTCTAAAAATGGCAAATATTTCGATCGACCACGTAATTTTACCCAATAAACCGTTGAGCAATTTCGAATTGGAAGATGCGGCGAAAAGATTAAAGATTCCTTATTTTAGAGGAGTTTTTTTACTAGATACATTACCGAGAAAACCTAGTAAAAAAGAATGCGGTATAGTAAACTTCGATAAAAGCGGTGGACCAGGTACACATTGGGTCGCTTGGTATAAAAACGGTAAGACTAAGATTTATTTCGACAGTTACGGCGTACAACCCCCCATTGAAATTCGAGAGTATTTAAAAAGCCCGATACAGTACAATACCGATCAATTTCAAGGTGTGGGACAAGTATTTTGCGGTCATTTATGTTTATACATTCTAAAAGAGTTATCCCGAGGGAAGGCGTTTCAAAACGTTTTAAATAAACTATTTTAGTATTAAAATGCCCGTTGACAAATTCGGAAGAATGAAAGGTGATAGTGGCACAATCGGTGATGGTGTGTCACTCGCTTACGTGAACAATAACTTTTTACGCGTGGATGGAACGACCGCTGTTACTGGTTCTATAGACATGAATGGTAATACATTAACGAGGGTAAGTAACCCGGTAAATTCGCACGACGTGGCGACTAAGGATTACGTGGATGGAACTTCAAGTGGGGGGTGGGTAAAAGAAAACGGGGGGTATCAGGCACTCGGATTTATAAATATGGGTTTCAATGAGATACGAAATGTTAAGGAACCTAAAGAACCTGGTGAAGTTGCTACTAAGAGGTATGTTGACAACTTCGATCGAGCCTTCGTTAATAAAGATGGAAGGTGGTATCAAGCAGTTGATGAAATCTCTATGGCTGGACGGGTAATTAACAATCTCGGACCCCCCTTGAGATTCGATCAGGCTGCTAGTAAGTTTTACGTAGATACCACCCTAGATAAAAAGATAGAAAAAATACATCCTGTTATAACCCTGTTTGCGGAAGAAAACGGACCTCTTAAAAACGGTAATTTCGAATTTTCATTCGGTAATGGTAATTCTGGAAAAAAGCATGGGGAGGGTGGTTATTGCATGTGTGCGAGTGGAAGAATCATAAGGGGAACTTTATTAATCGTAAAGGAGGATCCTAAACTGCCTGGAGAAACCATTGAGATTAATATAACGATAGACGGTTATGAGGTTGGTCCCACTATTCGCAAAATAGCAACCCAAGATTGGGATTGTAACTTTTTTAAACCACCAAAGAGGGTGACAGGAGGTGCCGTCATAAACTTTCTCTCGAAGACAGACAGTCGTAATGTAGCACACGCTTATGTAGCTATCTTAATAGAATTAGATTTATAAAAATATAACTTAAAGCAAGTTATATTTTTCCACGCGTTGGGTGTCTGTCTCGCCTGAAGGCTCGACTCCAGGTCGCCGACCCAAGTCGACGCGAGGCCGTCACCCCTGACGAGCAGGGCGAGTCACCCGATGATCGGACCCTACTTTATTCATCATCACTCGGAGATTCATCATCCTCTTCCTCATCATCATCACTCGGACTTTCATCATCCTCTTCCTCATCATCACTCGGACTTTCATCTAAAATATTAGGTGCAATTTCCTTTTTCTTCGTATTCGGTATTTCCACATCCTTTTCTACTATCTTTACCGAACTAACCTTAATCTGGATCGTTTCAACGCTTTTATTTTTAAATATTCCCTCTACTTTTAAAATACAAAACAACTTACAAGTTATTCCCATATATGAAAGAGGGTCTACCTCCTTGCCCTCTTTATCGTAAAAGAGGGTCCGAGATTCTCCGTTTTCGTAAAGTTTTGCGTATAACATAGCCGATCCATTATCATTATATCTTAAAATACTAATTGCTCTTAAATGTTTAATCTTATCTACTTTTAGTTCTTCGTCCTTACCATGCCCTTTGAAGAAATCCGTTAGTTTTTCCAGATCTTCTTTAAAAGCTCTTTCCTTCTTCATAGGTTTTCCAGCGTTATAACATATTAAAGGTAACGAGCAATCTTTTAGACCTTTTTTTCCCGATTTATCGGCGGGGACCGAGGAATCGGGCGAGCTACCTTCCGATTTATCGGGCGAGCTACCTTTCCAACCTTTTTTCTTCGATTTATCGGGCGAGCTACCTTTTTTCTTCGATTTATCGGGCGGGCTACCTTCCGATTTATCAAACGCATTAACACCGTATGAAAACAAAACGGGGGTACGTATAAACAACGGACCACTTTTACCATTAGAGTATCTGTACTTTACTGGTATCTTAACAAATTCATACTCCCTGCTCTTATATTTATTCGGGTAATCTATAGAAAGATCTTCTTTACGAAATTCCCCACTTTTGATACAATCCATATCCCTCCTCATTTTTACATAGGATTTCTTACTTAATTTTAATTTTTTTATGCCGCGTCGACCCAGGTCGGGCGACGACCTCGCGTCGAGCCGCCTCGCCTCACGAGGTTCGCCGAGTGAGTCGGCGAGACAGCCTGAGATCTCTTTAAGATAACTCGGAAGTAGATATTTTTTTAGCGAAAAATTACTGGCTTCTTTCGCTTTTATATCACCACGTTTTACTAAATCTAATAACCATTCTATAACCCGAGTTTGATACTTCTCATGAACACCCGAACACAGGACTTTCCCCGTTGAAAATATAAATATACTAATATATTTCTTAGCTCTATTAATTGCAAACTTGCTATAAGTTATACTCGGTTCTTCTATTAATCCCTCGTCTTCTATTCTAATTTTATAAACCGGCATATCATCTATCGAGTCTATAGTTACGCGATAATGCTTTTCATTAATGCAGGATACCTCGAGACCGTTCGAATTTTTAATCACGCGAAATAACTTTTCTCTATCAACTGAGAATCCTAAGTTAAAAATAACGTTTCTCATTGTTGAAACTATACGAGCCTCTAAATGATCGAACTTAGGACAACATTTAAGGCTCCAAAATAAAAGTAAACCCGATTTACAATCATCAAAGTTTCTACAACCCGTAACCTGAATTACCCCATTTCTAAAAAGTTTAAGGTTAAGGTTAACTCCTTCGAAAAAAGTAAATGATATACAGTTTAATAAATGCCTCGTTTTATTTACCTTTCTTTTCTTAAAACCTTTCTCTCTCTCTTTATATAGCGTATGGATGAGAGAAGAATTTATGCCAACTTCATCGAAGATTACTCCTAAATCAAGGTCGTTTAAGTTTGTGTATGCTGTGAAAGTGTGAGTGGATACAAAAAAGTCAGACATTTATAAAATTTCTTTATCATTAAGTTGATATCAATCTCTGTCTCGTGTGTGGGATAAATAAAAAATAGTTATATATAAAATGACGCGTTACACTAATGTTAAAGTAAATATATCGGAGGGGCAAAAGGAAAAGCTTCAACATGCTGTTAAAGCTGGTTGTTCAGCAACAAGTATTCGTTTAGGCCACGAAGATTTACGCGGTAATGATGTTTTAGCAATTACCGATTCACAAGCGAAGAAAATGGCTAAAGCCTATGAGGGTGGTAAGGGTATAACTATTAGAATGTCTGCGAGACAACTTAAACATAACTCGAAAATAGAAGGAGGTTTTCTCGGAATGTTAGCTGGGTTAGCTGCTAGAGCTTTGCCGATGCTCGCAAAAACCGTTTTACCGGCTCTAGGTGTTGGTGCTCTTTCTGGATTAGCTCAAACGGGTGTACAAAAAGCGATGGGGTCTGGTCTTTACCTTAAAAAAGGAGGAAGTGTGTGTCAAGTTGAAACTGATGGATGTGGATTATACTTAAAACCATACAAAGGTAGGGGGTTATCTCGTGTCGGTGATGGGTTGTATCTAAAGCAGGGGGGAAAAATGTATGGTGGAAGAGGACTTTTACTCGGACCTAATAGTCCATTCGCTAATATCCCTATCTTAGGGGCTATATTATAAACTAATATAATTCTATATTAAAATGGAGGTTCATAAGTTCGGTATAAAGTCTAATATCTTCGGCTCCCTCGCCGACACCCTGGCGAGCCGACGTGCGAGGGGAATATTTTGGAAACCTCATTTAGAGGGAGTAAGATTTCCTCCCTTAAAGCGAGATCCTCTAAAATGGAAAATATACTCGCAAGTAACTATCAAGATTCCTCCTCGTGATGGCACGAGAGTTTCGCTAGGATTTGGTTATATAACTACACGAGGGGTTGTAGTTATATCTGTTAGTAATAAATGGAAAGATAGTTTAACAATTCTTAATGGGACACATCTTGATAGTGAGGTTGATGATATCTCAGTCCACATTTATAATGTCTCGCGAAATCCGATCGAAATACCTGAGGGAGAGTTAATCTGCTATCTGAAATATTTGGTATAAACAAAAATAGTAGTTTAATAAAAATGACTGATACGGATCAAAAACACCCTAATAAAATATACCCCCAGTTACCCAAAGAACAAAGTACGGCAAGCGCCTCGTCTCCCGAGACTCGACGAGGGAGCCCGCCGCTTCCCTCACCTAGGGAGTCGACTCCCGGGCCGATTGAGATGCATGCGGATGACAAAGGCCATTCCTACCGTTTACAAAAAATATCCGAAGTACAACAGTTTCTTGAGAAGGAGATTCGAGAAAGAGAAGCTCTAGCCAAAAAGTACTTAAATATTACGTCCCTCGTAACGTATCACGTTAGAGATAGTCTTTGCATTCAAGAACTCAGTCCACATTTATAATGTCTCGCGAAATCCGATCGAAATACCTGAGGGAGAGTTAATCTGCTATCTGAAATATTTGGCATAAACAAAAATAGTAGTTTAATAAAAATGACTGATACGGATCAAAAACACCCTAATAAAATATACCCCCAGTTACCCAAAGAACAAAGTACGGCAAGCGCCTCGTCTCCCGAGACTCGACGAGGGAGCCCGCCGCTTCCCTCACCTAGGGAGTCGACTCCGGGGCCGATTGAGATGCATGCGGATGACAAAGGCCATTCCTACCGTTTACAAAAAATATCCGAAGTACAACAGTTTCTTGAGAAGGAGATTCGAGAAAGAGAAGCTCTAGCCAAAAAGTACTTTCGTGCCTCTAGAATAGTAGACAACGTTGATATCGTCCTGGTAACCGTAACAATGGTTGCTGGTGCGGGGGGTATAGGTTTGCTTTCTACCGTTGTAGCTATTCCGGCTGTAGTAGCATTAGAAGCAACGGCTTTGGGAACCGGCCTTCTTTCATTGGTAGGTAAGTATGTTGTTAGAAATAGTAGAAGCAAAGGAGAAAAGCACCAAAAGATTAGAATGTTAGCTGAAGCTAAGTTAGATACCGTTTCAACGCATATATCCAAAGCTTTAATCGACAATTATATCTCCGATGATGAATTCAGACTAATCATGGAAGAATTAGATAAATATAAAAGCATGAAGGAAGAGATACGTACCAAGATCAAGAAGAAGATTTCCTCAGAAAACGAAGAAAGTCTAATAGAAAGGGGGAGGCGTGAGCAAAGGGAGTCCTTTCGGAGGCTTGTTGAAAAACATCACGGCAACCTGCTCGAATATTAGATTGCCAGAAATCCGTTGTAGATGTATTTGTGAAATGGGTGATACCTCAGACATGTAATCCGAAGATATATTACGTTGAAAACTGGGTTGAAAACTGAGTTGAAAAACTATTTTAGTAATTTAAAAAAATGTCTTTTTTAAAAATCACGGATCCCGCAAAGAGGGACTTAATCGTAAAAGAGTATCTCGAAACGAGAAAGAATATTCGGGATAATCTAATAGCGGAGAAAACGGGCGAACAACAACTTCAAACCGATCTTTCGAAGTTTTTTAAACCTATAACGGAAACGCAAAAAGCTACAGCGAGGGAGATTACGGAAGAACTTAAACCTATTAAAGAGGGTATAGAAAGCTTACCACAAGCTATTACTTTTCCAGACTCGTCTATAAAGGCTATTGAAGGAACATTAGAAAAACAAGGAAAAGATCTCGGAGAAATAGCGAGGAGTTATTTAATGAGACTCGGTGACCCAAAAATAGCGGATACAAAATTTGGAATAAGGTATGATGAAAGTAGTAATAAATTAAAACTCGGCGACAAAATGATAATGTTTGATGGAAATGATATTATAATTGGTAAAGATGTATATGAGGGCACCCCCGGTCTATGGGAGTTAATCGTGTCTAGAAACCCGAATGACAATATTTTTAATGATGAGGATTATGATAATTACGCGAGGATAATGGTAAAAACGAGTGCCCTTCATCAGGATTATGATTCGAGCAAAAACCGACCTAATGCCAATAAAAGCGATAAATGGAAGAACATACACAAAATTATTTGGTATAACAGAAGAAGGTATGAAGGAAAGGGCATCGTTGTTATCCCATCTGACCCTAACGCGTTAATAGAAAGACTAGACCTGTTGATGGCAAGTAAAGAAGCGGGTAACACGGGCGTAAGAAAGGAGTTAGTGGGCATTTGTGACGAATTAAAAAGACAGGGCGTTTTAAATTCGAGCGCTTATAAAAGTTTAATGTCTATATTATAAAATGATCATCGTTAAACATCACGGATTTAAAAAGAGGTATTCATATGGTGGTGCTGGAATCTTTGATAGCGTTGCTAACTTTTTAGCGAGGCTTTTTACTAGTAGCGCGGCGAAACAAATCGCGTCTTCCGCCCTCGATGTAGGAAAGAGTGTAGCTAAGGAAGGTGCAAAGAAAGCTTTAGAGGTTGGAAAAAGCGCCGCTGTAAATGTGGGGAAAAATTAGTTACGAAAGCGTTGACACCGAAATCGAGGGAAATCTTACAAAAATATGGTGCTACGACTCCAAAGCCCCCGCCCCCGGTGAAAACGCAAGACATTAATACGTTAATAGATGGATCTTCTCTGGCAAAGACAGAGAGCGCCATTGCTATTCAAGACTTAGTTAAAAGATTAAACAGTGGGAGGGGCATTAAAACAGTATGAAGCTCTCGCCTTCCCCGCCTCCGAGCGTCGGCGAGGAGGTGCACGAGCTTCTGGGGTCGTCGAGTGAGACGGTTAGCCCCGCTGGCCGCCTCGCCTCACGAGCTCGGCGAGTGAGAGGGAAGCAACACTTATAATTTTATTTAAAATTATAAGTGCTATTATAAAATGGACATTTTAAGAATCACCGAACCAATCTCGAAAGACGATAGTATCGATGAGTATGAACACCATGAGTATGAGCCAATTACAGGTACACACCTCAACAACTCTGGAGGAGATATTAGGATTAACATCGAGACCCAAGAAATTTTTACTCATCCTAGTGAGAGTTATTTACTTATTGTAGGTGAGTTAGTAAGAAGCGATACTGGAGCAGTTTACGATGCTAACACCGGTATTTCTCTAACAAACAATGGTCTCATGTATCTTTTTAAAAATATTAAGTATCAACTTTCGGGCATGGAGATTGAGTCCGTATTGAATCCTGGCCATGCTACTACGATGCTCGGCTTGTTAAAATATCCGGATGATTTCTCTAAATCACAAGGGTTAAATCAATGCTGGTATAAAGATACAACGGTTAACGCGGGTGCTGGAAACACGGGTTTCGTCGTAAGAAGAAATTATATTATTAATAATCCTCTTCCAAGAGGTACCTTTAGCTTCAGAGTTCCATTAAAACATATATTCGGTTTTTGCGACGATTACGATAAGATATTGTACGGAATGAAGCAAACTCTCACATTAACGAGAAATGATGATAATGATGCGGTCTTTCGAGATAATGCCGCTCCCGCTGATGGTAGAATTAATTTACTTAGAATATCTTGGTATATGCCACACGTGCTACCCGCAGATGAAGAGAAGATGCAACTCTATAAAATCATCGAGAAAAAAGAAAAAATACCGGTCGGATATAGAATGAGGCAGTGCGACTCTATCGCAGTTCCTCAGTCAACATCATTCACCTGGAGACTTTCTGTCAAATCATCTCCCGAAGTGCCGCGTTTTATCGTTGTTGCCTTTCAGACTGGTAAAAGCGGCGATCAAGAGCAAAATCCCGCTATATTTGACCATAGTAACGTTAAAAATATTTATGTTACCTTAAATTCTACTAGATATCCCGCCGTTGATTATAATCTTTCATTCGTTGCGAACCAATTTAGTAGAGTGTATGGTGACGCTTCTCTATTTAGATCCAAGTTTTATAACATGAACGAAATGGTGTCAAACCCCAACATTACTCCCTCAGATTATAAAGCCCTTTATCCCCTGTTTTTGTTTGACGTTTCCAAACAGAGTGAGAGATTAAAATACTCCGTCACTGATATCCAAATCAAAGCGAGTTTTACTGAAAATGTGCCCGCGAACACAGAGGCATAAGCCGTTATTATTAGCGATAGGTTAATTAACTTCCAGTCTGACGGAAATAAGATGAGCGTAGTGTATTAAGTTAAGAGGCTATTTCTTATATATAAAAAATGATAAAAACAGTTAAGTCAAGTTAAGTAAGTCGGTTACATATAAAAATGTTAACGGCTAGCGATTTAAAGAAAATTCTTAGACGAAATGATATACCTTTTTACGGGTACTGGGATAAAAAGCGGTTACTCGAACTAGCGAAAACGTGTGGACTGTTACCGGAGGAGCCACCAAAAAAAGAAAGGAGCAAAGACCCGAAGTATGATAAATTAAAGACTATTTCGCGTAATCCTAGGAAAGTCACTTTAGAGGATGTTAAAACCGGCGAAATAAAAACCTTTCCTTCGATTTATAGCGCGAGTAAATTTATAGATCGATGCCCGCAAACGATCGGGAATTGGGTCGGGAGAATTTGGAACGATAAATATAAGGTTACCATCGATTAACTTTATTGTGTCACTCGCCCGACCTGGTGTCGAGCCACCAGGCGACCCCAGACGACTTGGGTCGAGCCCAAGCGAGACAGCTGGGCGTTCCCTCGCTGACGCTCAGGAAGCGAGAGTCAGACAGGGAAGTATTAAGTTATGTATCATTTTTTATATACATAAAAAATGATAAAAAAAGAAAGAAGTTAAGTTAAGTAATTAAGGTACATATAAAAAAATGTCCAATTATAATATATATACCGTAAGAGGTTTAAAAAATTTAGCAAGGTCTAGAGGAATCAGAGGATTCTCTAGGCTTAAAAGAGCCGAATTAATCGCGCGTCTAGGTAAACCCCCGCCTATTAGTCTAGCCGATCAATTCCGAGGATCCACAGTAGAAGACTTAAAAAAGGAAGCTAAGTCTAGTGGAATCAGAGGATACTCTAGGCTCAAAAGAAGCGAATTAATCGATCTCTTACTTAATCGGAGAGCGTCATTATTAGACTATAATATCGGCAATTTTCGAGCCAAGTTATTACAACCAACACCTTACACGCCTCCCAAACCCTCGGGCGTCAAAACCTCAGTTGACGAGTTGATAAAGTATTTAGATAGCATTAAAGAAATTCCGATAAATATATCGCCTAGGATAAAAGCTTTACAAATAAGAATAGACCAGTTATATAAGGATAAAGATGAAATAGAGATTATAGAAAGATCATCCGCACTAAGGGGATTCGCGAAAGAATATCTTATAGAAGGTAAAGGAGAATATTCTCCAGCTGATTTCCTTGATCTAGCGAAAGGTAAAGTAACCAGTATTATTAGAAATAACCGACAGACAAAAGTTAAACTCATTATGAATTGCATGATGAAACACTCTATTACCCAAGAGTTAAAAGAGATGAATTTCCATTCCGGTTATCCAATCACTAACTTAGAAGGGGAAGACGAGAATGAAATATATGATGTAATGGCGGAAGCTGTATTAGAAGCTATAGCTGCCAAAGAAATGGAAACAGATTATTGGAGAGTCGTTTACGTAATCGATTTAAGATTATACACAGCAGCGTTTAATCCATTAAGAGCTAATTCCTGGTTTCCAACTCCTCCTAACATAGCGAAAACAAAAAGCGTTATTAACCCGATAAATAAGGAGGATGATATGTGCTTCGCGTATTGTATTCTTATAGCTTTAAACCCAACTAGTGAACACCCTGAAAGAATTGCTAGACTAAAACCTTTGTTAAGCACTATAAATATGGAAGAAATTAACTACCCCGTTTCCCTTACCGATAGAATTAAATTTGAGAGACAAAATCCTTCGATATCGGTATCAATTTTCGGATATAATCACACCGGTGTTTACCCACTTAGTATAAGTAAGGAAACTTATAAAAGAGACCATCATATTAATCTTTTACTTCTCGAGAAGGACGGCACCAAACACTACTGCTTAATTAAAGACCTGAGTAGATTGTTATCTAAACAAATATCCGATCATAACGGTCAAACTTATATTTGCCAAAGATGTTTAAATCATTTCAAAGAAGAAAGAACTTTAAAGAAACATTTAGAGTATTGCGGGGAAAAAGATGCTTGTAGAATAGACTTACCTGAAGAGGGTACCACTATATCTTTTGAGAATTTTCATAGACAGCAGAGACATCCTTTCACAATTTACGCGGATATGGAGACTACGTTAGAAAGGCAATATGAAAAGAAGGGGAATAGTACGAAGGTTATTCACGCTCATAAAATCTCGGGGTACTGTTTCTACGTTAAATCGCTTTACGAAGATGTCTACCCATCTGATCTTTTCCAATATTCCGGCGAAAATGCGGCTGAGGAATTCGTAGATGAATTAGAAGAGGTTATAAAAGAAATAAGTAAGATACCAAAGAGGGAAATAATTTTTAGAGCTAAGGATAAAAGGAAGTTTGATAGAGCAGAAAATTGCTGGATATGTAATAAACCATTTACGGATTCCCGCCTTGGAAGGCAAGAAGATGAAGAAGATGAAGAAGATACAAAAGTAAGAGACCATTGTCATTTCACTGGAAAGTTTAGGGGAGCCGCGCACAATACGTGCAATTTGAAATGTAGAAGACGTACTTTTACACCCGTATTCCTTCATAATCTTAGTAGGTATGATGCTCATTTATTTATAAAAGATTTAATGACTACAGAGGGTGACACGAGTTGTATACCAACAAACATGGAAACGTATATAAGCCTGTCTAAAAGGATACCGATAAAATACTACGTATTTGATAAAGAAGAGAACCAATTTATAGAGAAGACTAAAACGCATGAGATTAGATTCCTCGATAGTTTTAAGTTCCTAGCCAGAAGTTTAGACGAACTCGCCAGGTCCCTATCCCTGGAGGAGAAGGTTAATCTCTCAAAATACTTCGAGGGAAAAGAGCTAGAAATGGTCTCTCAAAAAGGCATATTCCCGTACGAATGGTTCGATAGCCTTAGCAGACTCGAAGAAACGAAGCTACCCGAACGAAGGAAGTTTTACTCGAAGCTTAAATGTAGTGGAATTGAAAAGGAAGATTATCAACACGCGTTAAATGTATGGAAGACATTCAAGATGGAAACTTTTAAGGAGTATCATGACCTATATAACAAGGTTGACGTTTTACTGCTAGCTGATGTTTTCGAGAACTTCAGGAACGTTTGCTTCGAGAATTACGGACTGGACCCATCTTGGTTTTATACGGCTCCGGGATTAGCTTGGGATGCGATGTTAAAAACTACTGAGGTAGAATTAGAACTATTATCCGACCCAGATATGGTTTTATTTATCGAAAACGGAATAAGAGGAGGTATCTCTACCATTTTAAAACGATACGCGACAGCGAATAATAGTTATATGGGTGAGAAATACGACCCGAACAAACCCTCGAGATTTATTACTTATTTGGACGCGAACAATCTTTATGGCTGGGCAATGTCTCAAAAACTTCCTACCGGTAATTTCAAATGGATGGATAATCCGGAAAATTGGCGGGACCAACCCTGTATAGTAGAGGTCGACTTAGATTATCCCGAAGAATTACACGATTTACACAATGATTTACCTCTAGCTCCCGAAAGATTAAAGGCCCCTAACGCAACTGGGCCAGTCGAAAAACTTATACCTAATTTGTACCATAAAAAGAAATATATATTACATCGAGAAAACTTAAAGTTGTATTTAAGTTTAGGTATAAAGCTTAAAAAGATTCACAGAGGGTTAACTTTTGATGAGAGCGAATGGTTAAAACCTTATATCGATAAAAATACTAACCTGAGAACGAAAGCTAAAACGGCGTTTGAAAAGGACTTCTTCAAACTCATGAACAATTCCGTGTTCGGTAAGACCATGGAAAATATAAGGAACAGAGTCGATGTGAAATTAGTTAGTACCGAGGAGAAAGCGGGAAAAATTAGTCGCCAAACCAAATTTCTACCATATAACTATCCTCGATGAAGACTTATGTATAATTCAAATGAAAAAGCTTCGTTTATACTTTAATAAACCTATCTATGTAGGGATGTCTATTCTAGATTTAAGTAAGACATTGATGTATAACTTCCATTATAATTACATTAAGGATAAATATGGTGAAAAAGTTAAACTTCTTTTCACCGATACAGACAGTTTAATGTATGAAATAGAAACGGAAGATTTCTATAAGGATATTAGCGATGATGTTAAAGATTGGTTTGATACGAGTGAATATCCACCCGATCATCCTTCAGGCATTCCCACCGGATTAAATAAGAAAGTTGTGGGTATGTTTAAGGATGAGGTGAGCGGTGGGACTATCGAGGAGTTCGTGGGTCTCAGGTCTAAACTATACTCCTATAAAATGTGCGAGGGTGAAGAGAATAAGAAATGCAAGGGAATTTCAAAGCAGGTAGTAAAGGCGTTTATCAAGCACGAACATTACAAGAGTGTTTGTTCGAAAAGAAGACGCAATTAAGGAATATGGTAGTTATTAGGAGTCATAAGCATGGGTTGTATACTGAAGTAGTTAATAAAATCGCATTAAGCGGGGATGATGATAAACGCCATATCCTCGAAAATAATATCGATACGTTAGCATGGGGGCATACTAAGATAAAGCAAAAGTGTGCGCGGACCCTCGGATCCTCGGACGACGGGCCCCGGTCGTCAGGCCCGTTCGCTCGATCGCTCGATGCACCGTTTGACCTCGATGCACCGTTTGACCTTCATTTGACCTTGGGACCAGAGATAGGCCGGGGACCACTCTAGCGGGACCGTCGGCCCCCGACCTGGGTCGAGCCCAGGCGAGACAGGGGACCGAGGGAAGTTTTACGCTCAACTCCGACCATTTATATTTGCGTTCCTCTCACGACATTAATGCATTTTTTTACCTTAAGGCGCGGAGAGAGTTCTACGCTTGGCTTAGACCAGAGTTAGGCCGGTGGAGGGGGCCACTCTAGCGGAGGGGGGTTTGTGCTCGACTTGACCGGAGTTAGGCTGGTGAAGGGGGCCAGAGAGTTCATGCTCGACTTGTCCCAAGTTAGGCAGGTGGAGGGGGCCACTCTATTTTTTATGCTTGACTTGACCGGGGTTAGGCAGGTAGAGGGGACCACCCTAATGGGGAGAGAGTTTTGTGCTTGACTTGACCTGAGTTAGGCGGGTGGAGGGGGCCACTCTAGAGGGGGAGGAGATTGATTGACTTGACCAGAGTTAGGCAGGTGGGAGGGACCACTCTAGAGGGGGGAGGCGTGAGCAAAGGGATGCTTGAGTTAACCTGAGTTAGGCAGGAGGGAGGGACCACTCTAGAGGGGGGAGAGTTTATGCTTGACTTAACCTGAGTTAGGCAGGTGGGAGGGACCAAAGTAAAAAAGAAAAGTGAATGCTCGAATTGAAGGAGGGCATAATTTACTTCCGGGTTCTGTCCCAGTTCTCTCCCTTTATATCTACTCAGATGCATTAAACCCCCTTTTCACATGCATGGCTCATATGTAGTCACGTGATACCTTCAATACAGTAAAGTGTCGATATTCGACCTCCAAGAAATGACAAAATCCTCCTCAAAGCATCACAGACCAATAGAATTAAGTACTTGACACCGTACAGCTTAAACCCTTATCATTCAAAGCCATGTTTTAACTGTCCTGATGGAAAAAAATGTTCAGTTTGAAAGCATTGTGGGAAAAGGAGAAAATGCTGGTAACTGGCATTTTTTAATCTTCCCTCAATATTTTCTGTCCTTGTCAAAAACATTTTCTATTATTTGAGCCAGATTTATTTTGTCGTCTGCAAATGCTTTGAATTTGGACAAGTCTGATATATTCATGTCGTTTTGTAAAGAGTTAAGTCACAGGCTTCAATAGACCGATAGATACAAGACAACTTAAGTGAGAATTGATACAGATTGATGTCGCCATAATTATACGAACTAGAATGTACAATCTTCCATTGCAAGAACTCAGCCAGGAATAAAGCAAAGTTAAAGCTCAATTTATCTGATCTTTTTTCTCATCTTTTTATCTTTCGCCTTTTTCCTCTAGCAAAGTCATTAGTTAGACTTACATGGCAAAGCACACAGTTTTTAGTGGGCCACGGTAGCGGTAGAGCATCGTCCTCTCACATTAAAGGTTCCGGGTTTAAATCCCGCGATGAGCGTGGCCCACCTTTGAAAGTACGTGCACTGGCATTACGGCGCAAGAACTGGTTAGGGTGTCTAGAAGGCAATCAACGTGAGTACTTGTAAGAACTTGTGAGAGTTTGTTTAACAATCGATGTAAAATACATGCAGGTTTAAAGTAATATTTGTCGTTTTGCTATTTAATGTTGGTCAAGATCAGACTGCATTTTGCATACAATGTAATTCTAGATCAGACTGCAAAGAACATACAGTCTGATTTATGATCTATAGGCCTACTGTTAGCTATTTTGTGAACTTGAATACTCTGGTAAAACATTATTGAAATTAAATTGATTTTGGTCTGTTTTGCAGCATGAGAAAGTGCATTATTATTTTGGCGATATAACGGTTAGACTGCTCGTATTCATAACAGAACTTAAATTTGAAAATTAATTCAATATGCTCAATGGAAAATTATTGAAAGACTTTGTTAATTTTAGACTGTGTAATCATCGTTTACAACTAGAGAAGAGACCGTGTTGGTCTGGTCGTAATTGTTACAGGAGTAAACGTACCCTTTGTGACAAAAATAATCTTAGTGACGAAATTCATTACTTATTCAACTGCAGCTTTTTTCAATGAAGTGCGAGGTAAAATGTATTTTTATGTATTTTTACGGTGCTAGAGATATCCCCGAATCTTTACCACAGGCGTTCGTTTTGTTACGAACTTCCCCATCTATATAATGTAATATGGCCTGCAACACACGAAAAGGGGCATTCGGACGTTTGCGTAAAGTGTCGTCTCGGATTAGCCTGCGCAGTCCGCAAAGGCTGATCCGAGACGACACTTTCCAACTACATTTGATTTTTTGCCCTACAGCAGACTTGCGCGAAACAGAAAATCACATGAGAATGGAAAGTGAAGTCTCGGATTAGCCTGCGCGGACTGCGCAGGCTGATCCAAGACGACACTTTACGCTAATGTCCGAATGCCCCTTTTCGCATGGTGCATACCATATGTAAGACATATATTACGTTATAAAGATGGCGAAGTTCGTCATTAAAGGAACGCCTGTGACCTCTACAGTGCTATTATGAACAGCCCAACTGAAAAGAAATTTGCCAACTTTGAAAGTTGATATTCTATGCATTCGTTGAGTAGCTTACGCGTTTGTTGTAGGACAAAGACATGGCTGGAAATGAATAGTAATCTAATGATGTTCCGTAAATTAATGAGTGCAAAGCGTGTCAGTCAACAAAAAAAGCTCCGATCAATTTGAAATGCCTGAAAATGTAATGCAGAATATTCCTCGGTATCGAATATTTCGCGATGTAGCCGTTGTTTCGATGGCAACCGAAAACTTCTTTGTTCTCTTTGGGACAATAGCGATACATCGACAGTTCTCCGCCTGGCAGACAAACATGCATAACTTACAACTTCGCCGTGAGACTGATGACTTCTTAACTTGACGACAAAATTTTAGACTCTTCCACATTCAAAGCATTTGCAGACGACAAAAATTTAAAAATCAAAATCTTTAAGAATTGTATGCAAATTTCTGATTAATACTAGAGACCCTTAAGGGCCTGAAATCGCCCTACTGGCAGAGATTTGCTTTTTTTTTGCTCGCATACATTATAAATTCATGATGCAAAAAGAAAAAAGACAAAAAAATAGGGGGGGGGAATGTTCTTGCAACTGGGCTTGAACCCACTAAGACAACATAAGTAGGCATGGTGAATTGAACAAACAGTGAAAAAAAAAAATGAAGTGCAATTTCTCAAAACCAATTGTTTGGAATCCAGCCAAATTTGATAGGGTTGCAGTACGCCTTGTGTTAAACAATCCTAGCAAATTTCAAAGAAATGTGACTAATAATGTGGACTTTGTTGAGTAAATAATACTAAGTCATCAAATGGCTGCTTTTCCTGAACGGATTACTAGATTTTCTTCTCTTTAAATAGAGTTCAATCCCTTGATGAACCAAATAATCTTTGCAAGTTTGAAAAGATTTGGATCAAAACTGTGACATCATTGCCTAAACAAGAAATGGAAATTTTCAACTTAAAATGGGTACTTTTCCCATATTTATTGTCGGATTTTTTTTTCAAAATCAATAGGGTTCAAGCTGTTGATAATACAAAGCAACAGAGCAAGTTTCATAAAAATCCGACCACAAATGCCGACTTCATCAAGTAAATAAGAAATGCAAATTTTCAACTAAATGGCTACTTTTCCCATACTGTTAATTGGATTTTTTTCAAAATCAATAGGCTTCAAGCTATTGATGGGATAAACAAACTGCAAGTTTCACAAAAATCTGACCACAAATGCAGAATTTATCACGTAAACAAGAAATGCAAATTTTCAACTTGAAATAGCTTCTTTTCCCATATTATTGGTTGGATTTTTTTTCAAAATCAATAGGGTTCAAGCTATTGATGGGATAAACAAACTGTGCAAGTCTCACGAAAATCTGACCACAAATGCAGATTTTATCGCGTGAACAAGAAAAAGACTAACGGACGGACGGACGGACGGACTGACGGACGGACGACGGAAACCATACCATGACATAAGCTATGCTGGCTTTCAGCCAGTAGAGCTAAAATTGATAATAGAATATAGAAAAGCATGAAAAGGTGCATTGGTAGCCGCGGTATATCTGAAATAATGTTTAAAACAGCGTTAAACACTATACAAGCAAGACTTATATTCATTTAGAACTCCCATGACACCATCTGTCCGGAAAAGCGTGAACCAACGGAAGTAAAGCCATCATACGTGGTTTCCTAATGTTCGTTTGATAATACAGATAATCATTAACTCTTTATTAAGCAACAAAGATTCAGACACGTCCACATTGAAACCCTTGTAGACACCAAATCAAATGTGGCTCAAATGATGAAATTTGTTTTTAAAAGGTCTGCTGCTAATCGGCATTTTCTCCTTTTCTCGCTTCCGCAAGTACGTAAAACAGAGGAATATTTTATTGTAGGTCAAAACACACTGTGTTGTAATCATTTTATACTGGTATTTGATAAGACAGCGTTAAATATTCAACCTTGGTAAAGTCTTGCTGAGCAGAAAATGTTACCGAGTTGAGAAGTTGGTAAACGAGTACGTGTAGTTCCTGTAGATTTCGTTTTCGGTGTGTTTGTATCAGCTGGATCTTGGTCTACTTGTTGGCATACGTCTCGAATGATTAAAGCGTAAATTCCGATTGGTGAAAAGTGTAAATATAATTATTTTGCGGGTCTCTGCCGGTCTTTTTATGGACCTATTTATAACTGAAATTTAGCAGGGTTGGTTCTGCTGCTTTAAGTGGATTTCTCGTGTGCTACATGTGTGTAATAGCCTTAGATACCGAATAAATTATCTATAAATAGTTTCTGCATATGGTAGTTGGTTCTTTGTTATTAATATTTTACCAATTTCTGGTTAGCTCGGGCACTTTTGAAGAATAGTAAAAAATAGCAGTGGGTTAGGAGAGAGAGAGAGAGAGAGAGAGAGTCAGAGAGAGAGAGAGAGAGGGGGGGGGAGAGACGGAGTCAGAGAGAGAGAGAGGGAGACTTTTTGTGATAAGCCTTGAATAAAAATGCACAAATTCATAAACAAGCACATCATGACGAAGGTTACAACAGAGTATTTGAGCCTTTTGGACCAAATTTGCAGGAGAATACTTCGGAGTTATTCTTGTACGAGTAAAACATGGCGGAAGAGTCCAGTTTAATACAAGAACACCTGTAAAATGTTGCTGCCAATGTATTAAATGCTCGTTTAGAGTAATTTCTCCCCTTGCCATCATGCCGGTATTCTTGCCTTTTTCCACAATATTTTCTACCTATTCAAGCAAAATTTCCGTCGTTTTGAGTGATTTCGTTTGTCATCTTCAATTTTTTTTCAATTTGGACGAGTCTAGAATTGTATTGAATGGTAATGAGTTGACGCTGTGTCTAAAATGTGATTTTCTTAATCCGTACAGAAGCCAGTTTTTAACCCTTTACCTCATGACAATTTAAGACTGATCCAAAGTGAATGCATCAGCAGATGACATAATGTGGCAAAAATAATGGAATTGGATGTGAAAGATTATAAAACGTATTTTCACAATGTTTTCAAAAGCTTTCTTTCTCAGAGCCTTAAAATTAGGCATTGTGTGTAACGGGTTAAAGAGGGTAACGGGTAAATTGCTTATAAAAGTACGAATTTCAAAGTCTGTGCAAATGCTAGCTTTTGGAAACATTGTGGACAGAGGAGCAAGACTCTTTTTATCGTGTAATCCTGGTTAGGCTTATATTGTTTGTCTTTTTGGTGTTTTTCCGTCCTTCTTAACGTTGTTTCAGTCATATCACGGCGATCAGTCCACCTATCCATGCGTTTCTGGAGTTTCTGTGCGCATTATTTCACACAACACCATTTCCAAGCAACTGGCCACTTTCCGCCCCACTCTTCAACGTTGTCGAAAAAATGGTCAGCGGTGAGAGACGAATGCATCCTGAGGCAATAGCTATCATCAATCCTGAAAAGTTTACGGCCATGCTCGGGTAGATCACATGACCTATGGTTTTCTGTAGCCCTGTAGGCTACGGATCGAGCTGCCGGTCTGGGATATAATTGGACACGGGGAATGACATAAATGGAGCCACATTTAAAACTGATGTGATAAAAACAAATCTTTATTGAAATAAAAAAGCAGAAAAATAAATTCAAATCTAAATGCGGAGCCCCTATAAAAGTGACAGTCTACAAATACTTTTTTCGTATACACGAAATAGTTCTGAATATTTGTAACGTTACAGAAAAGGAAGTTCATAGAATGTCACTTACAGGCCTCCGTATTTATGACTGTATTTAACCCTTTACCACGTAACCCCGACTTTTAACAACCCGAAGGAAGAGGACCTTTGAAAACATTGTGAGAAAAGGAGAAAATGCTGTTAACCAGCATTTTCTCCTTTCCCCACAATTTTTTCTACCTTTTCAAAAAGAAACTTTTAATTCTTGAGTTACATCTTTTTTTGTCGTCTGTAAACGCTTTCAATTTGGAAAAGTCTCAAAATTTGTCGTTTGGTAAAGAGTTCATTCTCTTAGAAATCTTCACCGACCAATGTCGTGTCTTTTCTGCACCGGGGGCGGCAACACTACTGCTCCTAAGTTTTAACCCTTAGACTGCAAAGCATGGCTCAAGGACCTTTTGCGGACCGTGTAGATCAAGATCAGACTGCACGTGACGTGCAGTATAATCTTGGATCTACACTGTCCGATAAGGAGATATATGGCTTGCAACACGCGAAAAGGGGCATTCAGTCCGCGCAGGCTTATCCGAGACGGCACTTTACGTCTACTTTAGATTTTGTTCTTCAGTAGACTTGCGCAAAATAGAAAATTACATAAAAACGGAAAGTGTTGTTGCGCGGACTGCGTAGGCTGATCCGAGACCACACTTTACGCAAATGTCCGAATGCCCCTTTTCGCGTGTTGCAGGCCATATTTCCCCAAAAAAGTAGACTTTGAAATATCAAAACTTGCTGTTTTACTATTAGCTTGGAAGTCTCATTTCACTTATATAGCAGGATAAAGTTTAAGAACTAGCTTCATAATCGATGTAAAATGAATATGGGCCATGCTCTGTGAAAAGGGGGCTTAATGCATCTGCGAAAAGTATCGACCCAGGTCAGCCTGCGCAGTCCGCGCAGGCTGACCTGGGCCGAAACTTTTCGCTACTGGTCAATTTTTCTGTTTGTCAAAGGACCTGTCTACCTCATGATTAAGTTGGTTATTTAAAAAAAGTGGCTGTTATGGATCCATAATTATGTGATGGATTGGGCTGGTATCATGTATCACGGAGATGCATTAAGCCCCCTTTTGCCAGAGCATGGCTCAATTATGATCAATCAGTTAAGGAACTTTAAAGGAATACGTTTTGTTTTCATAATTTACAATGACAATCAAAAAACCACGTTTGAAAAAAAAAAAAATTGGCAAGAGTATAGATTGCTCGAAATGAGCCATTTCTCCTTTTCTCACTATATTTAAACATGTGTGATGTTTACAAAATCGTCTGTTGCACTGTGTTACAAAAATATAGGTAATACAAAAAAAGTATGAATTTCTAAAATGATTTTCTCGACGTGATAAAACACTAAATCTCTTCACCGTTGACAATTGACCGTGTTTTAACGACCAAGTAGAATGAAAGATTTTGAAAACATTGTGGGAAAAGAAGAAAATGCTGGTGACCAGCATTTCTTTCTCTTCTCCGAATATTTTCTACACTTTCAAAAGCAAATCCTATCATTTCAGTCACATTTCATGTTTCGTCTGTAAACGTTTTCAATTTTTACTAGTCTAAAATTTTGTCGGTTGGTAAAGAGTTAAAAATTTAAAGTAAAATTCACGATATTCTGTCTGATTTACGCTAGCACCGTCGAGTAAAATGGTTAAACTATTGAAATTGACAGCTTTTAAATACATAGCAAAAAGGGGGAGAGATTTGTTTGTTAAAAGCAATTATTGTTCTTTTACCTACAATTTTTTCTCTGTCCTTTTTTCAAAATCTTTGCTAAATCTTTTTAAGTACATAATTTCTATTTTTTTTTTTCATACTTTTTTTGTTATTACATTTTGTGTCTCTTTCATTAGTTTATTTGTCCAAAATACACCGTTTATGGGCAAAAATACTATAGATAACAAAATACTGATTGAACTTCGATCGATGAACAAATAAAGTGGCTCTCTCTCTCTCCCTCCCCCCCCCCCCCCCTATATAAAACTACAGATAAATCAAATTGTAATCTTTGAAATCGGCAAAAAGTTGGCTTTAGTACATTTTTAACATATAAATCTTGCTTATACTGTTCACAAAAACAAAGTATCTACAATGTAAAAATAGCGTGTAAAAGTTTTTCTTCGTACTGATATCGCAGACAGTAATTTTATCTGTCTTTATCTTTTAGCACATCCCGTTTTTTAACCAACCTGACGGAAAGTCTTTTTGAAAACTTTGTGCGAAAAAAAGTAAATGCAGCACTGTCTCCTTTTCCCACATTGTTTTTTAACCTTAAAGACCAACCCCGTCATATCAGCCACATTAAGTTTGCCGTCCACAAATGCTTTCAATTCGGACATATCTAAAATTTTGATGTCTGGTTAAGAGTCAAAGAAGAATTTCCTAGGGGATACTTAAGACGTTCTTGCTTAAGACAGGTGCTTATCCAGTACAGGTATATACAAGATAGTTGCCTTATCAGGAAACTCAGTACATAAGCCATTCTCTGCTAAAAGGGGGCTTAATGCATCTGCAAAAAGTACCAACCCAGGTCAGCCTGCGCAATCCGCACAGGCTGACCTGGGTCGAAACTTTTCGCTATCGGTCAATTTTTCTGCATGTCCATAAACCATACCTCATGATTCACTCGATGGTACGTAGGACAAATAACATTTTAAAGTGGATCCGCAATTATACGATTACTTGCCTGGTATAATGTATTACGGTGATGCAGTAAACCCCCTTTTGCCCGAGTGCTACTCTTATGCTTGCTTAATACAGGGTGCTGGCCTAATAGAGGGGGCTATTAAAACGGGGTGTACTGTATGTAAAACCTTACATGAATAAAATGTTATACCGAGTGACAGAACTTGAAATGCTGTTTTGGCAACATGTATACATGTAAGTAAAAGATATTTCTGATTTTAGTCAGAAAAAAGGGATTAAAACTATATCATATTTTCTAACCGTACATTCAAGTAAATCTCTACACTACGCAAATACTATTATTTTAACTCTTTTCAAAACGATCCCAAGTTTCATCGACCTTAGGGAAGAAAGCTTTTGAAAAAATCGAGGGAAAAAGAGAAAATGCTGGTAACCAGCATTTTTTTTTCTCCTTTTCCTCAATGTTTTCTACCCATTTGAAGAAAAAAATTCTTCATCTGAGTAGCATTTATTTTGTCGTTTGCATTGCTTTCAATTTGGACTGGTCCTACATTTTGTCGTTTGTCGTGGAGAGTTTACGTAAGTTGGCACATTGTTTTTAAGCTTTGGCATATAGTACATTCGATGTTCAACATTTTTGTATTATATACATGTAAAACCACACATTTACTACTTATTGTGTAACCTGCTGCCTTCAGTTTTTGAAGAAAGAATAAAAAGCTGAGAGAAAAGGGGCAAATCGTTTCATTTTCAACATCATTTTCCATTTCATGAGAGATAGCTTTTGAAAATATTGGCAAAAAGGAACATTTCTTCTAAAAATTCAATTGCTCCTTTTCCAACATCTTTTTCCGCACAATCCCTGTTTTTTTCTTTCAAATCTTCTTCTTTGTGTCATTTGTTGAAATTTTTTGTAGATAAAATGCTCGTATTTTACTCATCTAAAATATGTTAACCCTTTACAAAACAGCCACATTTGAGACTCATCCAAATTCATGAGCAGTTGTACATGAAAATTCAAATGTGGATCAAATATTGATATTGTCTCTGAAAGGGGAGAAAACATTGTGGGAAAAGGAGAAAATGCTTGTTACCAGCATTTTCTCCTTTTCCCGCAATGTTTTCAAAATTGATCAGATTCGTTAAAGCTCTGGACTGTATGGTAAAGGGTTAACTCATTACCTCCCGAAACAAATTTACAGCTAGCAACTTTTAAACATCTTTCTAAAATATGGACAATCATTTTGACAATACAAATTATACATAAAAAAAAAAAATAAGTACAGCAAACGAAATAACTCCACACCAGAAAAAAACTCCTTTAGCAAAAAAAAGCATTAACAGGTTTTCTGCAACACAAAGACAGTCATCTGCAGGTAGTTTTAGATATTGATCTGTTCAGCAGTTGAAAACCTTTTGACCACACAATCTTGAGTTTTAAAACCCCTGTAGAAGAAAGCTTTTGAAAACATTTTGGGAAAAGGAGACAATGCTGGTACCTAGCATCTTTTCCTTTTCCCACAATGTTTTCTATCAACTCAAAGATAAATCCATTCTTCGAGCCAAATTGAATTTGAAGTCTGCAAATAGTTGCAATTTGGACAAGTCGAAATTCTGTCGTCGGGTACAGTGTAAAGGTTAATACATGCAGTACAAGCGAAAAAAAGCAGATGTCCTTATAATAAACACAGACGATTCCAGGAACAGTAATAATCCATTCATGAGCTGTATCAAAACAAAAATGACAATATTTATTAAAATCAAAGTACTGAAACTACTGATAGAAGGTGATAGTAGAAATTTGCTAGCAAATAAATTTTAACAGTGGACAAACTTATTATTAATTATTCACTTATCTGACGATTGACATTTTTTTCTAGGACTGGTAACAATATTTCATGATTATTATCTATAAAATCATGTATCCTAGCGTTTGGCATGCGGTTTTAGGCGATAGAAAGTTGTTTGGGTGAAATGACAGTAGTATGGGGTGTTTCCGAGTAGTTTTCACCCGTCATGTAGACGTGATGAACTAGGTCATGTCAACGTTGCGAAACTAGACTAATTTCAAATCTAGAGCTATTTCTATGACATTCAACTCTGAATTGCATTGTTTTGTGTAATTTGCTTGCACAGTTTTTCAATCAGCACGTTATTTTCACGTAGCAAATGACACAGACGCGTCTGTTCATTGATCTATGCGGAGCTATTCTTCTTGAAACAGAGGAGTGAATCGTCTTCTTAAGGGGCCCCAGTCTGACGGTTGCCATAACAGTGTGAGACCTTCAAGGTCATCATCTTCTAAATAAAAAAATGAAAACAAACTAATCAGACCATTTACTTAGAAATGGTTACACCACTACATTTGTTGAACACTGGTTTATGCATTAATTACATTCATACTTCTAAGAAAATCCGTTTGGCCTTTAATGTATCTCTAAAAGTCTCGCATGTGGACAAAAGTAGAAAATTTGGAGTCGAAATGCAGGCAGTTGAATTCATACTACTTAAAAAAGTCTTTATCAATACGAGATTGACAATGTGATAGTAAGGTCTGTCAAAGTTCTTGTCAGTGGCAGAATCATGAATACTAAAACTACAATCAAAATTACCAACTTTAATTCTAGTTTTGAGATTAATTTTGCTGCCACATGATCACTATAGTTTTGAAAGACCTTACTGTAAACACGTTGTCAGACTCATAATAATACCCATACTTTTAAATCTCCCTACAATTTGATCCCCGAATCGTTTACACTTGGCCTCAAGTGGGCCTTTAAGAATTATGAAGATAGAGTAAAAAAAAACTTACTGTTCCAGATCTTTTCTTTTAAAGTGTAAATATAAAACAAAAGGCATGACATTAGCTCTTTGGGTGTGTGTTTTATCCATGGTCGAACGATTATAAAATCCTTTTCGTAAAATTTTATTCTACCGTCATAATTTGCGCCATTCAAACTATATATTTCGCAGACAGATTCATCTGTCTCTTGGTGACAAGAAATATGTTTAAAGAAAAACGATAGACGGCGTTAATTTGCCCGCTAACATGCCTGCGGGGCCCTTAGAATAAACATGTCCACTTTTTTTTTATCAATCACTATTTTTCACTATTTTCTATAGATACTTTCGAATAGTCAATTCCAAAAAGTAGGTAAAAGCCAGCACTGTCAGCTAGGCAGGAAAAAAAAAAAAAGCGCACGACCGTTGATAAAACGCATCCCCGGGTCCGTACTCTCCAACCATTCTAAATAACATCAGTCTAATTCTCAGGAATTTTCGAAATTTAAAAGTGACGAAATGTCGGATTGGCTAAACTAAATAGTCAAACCAAATGGTTTAGCCATCCAGAAATTGCCTTACTTTCTAAATCCAGAAATAGATCAAGACTGCAATATAGAATTGTTGGTCTGGACAGGTAGAGCTAACAGATCGCTATTCATAAGCACTACAGATCACCGGTTTCATTATCGGATATTCCTACTCTTGTTTAACATGTTGATGACCATTGGCTAGTCCGTTATGACCATTGGCTAGTCCGTTATGTTGAGGCCCATCAACGTCTTTTGATACGTCATTAGAAGTTTCATTTTCGTTTGTGTCAGGATGGGTGACGTCATTTCCTTTACCGTTTGAAAGTTCAATTTTCTTTTTGTCGAGTCCTGTTGGCAGCTGGATCCTTCGAACACGAGAATAGGGCCCAATTTCAGGATCAGTGATGAAATCCCAAATGACCTTAACCCAAGATGTGTGGTATGGCAAGTCCTCGTAGTATTCAGGGGCTATTTTTCGTACCTGGAAAGGTAAACGAGAGAGAAAGGAGTAGAATACGGAGGGAAAAAATCAAATTTCTAAATTCTAATTTCTGCATTAGGCTACACTCGTATTGCAACAAGTGCTGGCATTTCGGTAACGCTTGTATCGCACATAAGGCCATTGGTGACGGAACATAGGTGGGGACAGGGGTAGCGAAGAACGGCCCCTCTTCCCTCCCTAATAATTCTAGTGGGAACAAAAGGTTTTTTTGGCCACTAACTCCAATATTTAATGTTTTGTTTTTCTAAGTTATTGAGGATATTTGTCTTTTATTTTTCGTCGGTGAAAGATCGAAATTTATTTCATCGAGTGAAAAAATTACCAATGATGTTTACGAGCTGAAATAAATTTCGATCTTTCACCGAAAAAACAAATATTCTACTTATTTCATGCTTCTAATCCAAAATCCAGACAATTGTTTTCGGTAATTCCCCGTGGCGAACACCCTGCACATAAGAACGCATTACAATTTTACGTAAAGCGCTAGAAATGCACGTAAATGACGTCATTTTTCACTCTGGTTGAATGGCACACGTTATTTCACCCAGGTAACTAATGCTCGTTTCCGCCTTCAGTTGAAGAGTAAGAAAATATGAAATCAGTATTTTTCACTGGTCGTAGCAATGAAATATCAAACCACAACCCACCATTATTTCTAAATAAACAGAGGATATAATCAACTCGTTGCGTGTGATATTCTTGAAAAATCTGTCAGTAGAATGGAGTGTGATGCGGTTGAAAAAACGAGTCCGAAGGACGAGTTTTTTAATCGCATCAAACCCCATTAGATTGACAGATTTTTAATATCACACACAAATAGAAATAGTTGATTATCCTATTTATTATATTCCTAATTCACCCTTTTTATTCTGATAGTTATTAAGAATGGTACAATATGAGCAATACAGTATAGGAAAAAAGTAGTTCCGGCAAACATTCTAAAACTATATCGACACTAGTGATGATACCATATTTATCATCAATAGTGGTGTTATTCACTGTGAAATCGAAGTAATTCACTGATAAGAATATAATAAACACATGTATCACACTATGGTGTCGATCTCAAAACGTAAATAATACAGTCTTCAGTTGAGTTTTTCTCAATATTTGTAACCTTCCTACACCTACATCGACCTTCACGTAGCATTCTGTTTAGCATTATCTATGCAACATTATTCATGTAAGGGGCAGCGCGGCAACCTCTCGCACCAAAGGTTCTGGGTTCGAATCCTGTGATGAGCGAGGCTCAACCCTTGGAACACTCACACGGCTTGCAACACGCGAAAAGGGGCATTCGGGGATTTGCGTAAAGTGTCGTCTCGGATCAGCCTGCGCAGTCCGCGCAGGCTAATCCGAGACGGCACTTTACGACTTCATTAGATTTTGTGCTACAGTAGACTTGCCCAAAACAGAAAATTACATAAAAAAAAAACGGAATGTGTCGTTTCGGATCAGCCTGCGCGGATTGCGCAGGCTGATCCAAGACGACACTTTACGCAAATGTCCGAATGTCCCTTTTCGCGGGTTGCAGGCCACATGGTGTCAGGTGACGGCACGAGCACTAGTTAAGATTTTCAGGAAGCAAGCATCGAGAGTGATTGATATAACTTGTAACAACTTGTTTCACAATCGATGTAAAATAAATAAGCAATGCACTGTGAATATGAGGTTTGATGCATCTACAAAAAGTATCGACCCAGGTAAGTCTGCGCAAGCTGACCAGGATAGAAACATTTTGCTTATAGGAAATTTTCTAATTTCCAAAGATCATGGTACCTAACGATTCTCATGTTACATAAATGGATTGTATGGATCCATTATTATTAGATGACTTGGGTTGGTATAATGCATCACGGAGATGCATTAAACCCCCTTTTACCACAACATGTCTCATAATATGGCCTGCAACACGTGAAAAGGGGCATTCGGACATTTGCGTGAAGTGTCGTTTCAGTCCGCGCAGGCTAATCCGAAACGACACTTTCCGTTTTTACGTAATTTTCTGTTTCATGCAAGTCTACTGTAGGACAAAATCTAATGTAGTCGTAAAGTGCCGTCTCCGATTAGCCTGCGCGGACTGCGCAGGCTGATCCGAGACGACACTTTACGCAAATATCCGAATGCCCCTTTTCACGTGTTGCAAGCCAATTATCATGTTTAACCCTTATCCTGTTAAATAACTAAAATGATATTTTCAATTTGATAGTAAAAACACAATTATTGCTATTTTAAATTCATGTCTTGGGGAATAATATCTCCTAATCAGACAGTGTAGATCCAAGATCAGACTGCACGTTCTGTGCAGTCTGATCTTGATCCACATTGTCTGCAAAAGGTCAGTGAGTCGAGCTTAACAGCCTTAGAGTTAAATTATGTTTCTGCAATAGGATGATCACATGAATCCATACATGATCATCCTTATCTATCAGCCCAGCATGATTTTGTGCGTGTAAACTTCAATTAACAACCCTTCACATAACTAACTCAGTTAGAAACACGATAATGTACAACTAGGGCTATGTCCGTATCCACCATTCAACCATTAATAACCTTTTACTTAACAAGCCCTTAACGAATCTAAGTATACTATACAGCCTTTTGAAAACATTATGGGAAAAGGAGAAAAAGCTGGTAACCAGCAGGGTTAGGTTGTAGAACTTGTTTCATAATCGGTATGAAATAAATGAGCAATGGTCTATCAAAATGGGGTTTAATGGATCTCCGTGATTAATTATAGCATGCAAGACCTTAGTCATCGTATATAGATCCATAAAAGTGCATTTTGTCTGACAACCGAGTGAATCATGAAGTATAATTCATTTATTCCATCTGTTGAGAGAGAGAGAGAGAGAGAGAGAGAGAGAAGGGGGCTGGGGGAAGGGATGGTCACAGTATTTTGTTCATCGGCATTTTTCAATAAGTATATTTGATTCATACTCTGTGAAAAGCGGGTCTAATGCATGTGCAAAAAGTATCGACCCATGTCAGCCTGCAAAGTCCGCTCTGGCTGACCCAATTTGAAACTTTTTGCCTTTTGCCTCTTGGTAAATTTTTGCCTATCAAAGGATCTTTCTACCTCAGGGTTCAGCCGGTTGTAAGACAAAATTTATGGATTTTATGGATCCATAATTATGAGATGACTTGCTTGGTATAATACATGTACATCACGGATATACATTAAACCCCCTTTGGCCACAGCGCCCCTCATGGATTTAAGTTTCATAAAAGAAAACATGCTGAATAATTATGTTGTGGCATACGGAAAAGTAAGCCGTCATGTGCAATTTCTCCTTTTGCTATAATATTTTCAAAAAAACATCCGAGGAAAAAGATATATAATAATAGCGTACTCACACTTGCAAACTGTATATATATAATTTATAGACATGCCAAAATAATGTACAAGATAAGATTCACCCTAATCCCGCCGAATCAGTTTTGTAGGCCGTTAACAGATTTCGTTAAAGTTTTTGACACTAAGTGGGAATTATAGGGCCGAAACCAGGTATCGAGTAACGGAGAGAGCCGATCAAGATCAGACTGCATGTATGTGCAGGCTGATCTTGGTCGAAACACTCCGCAAAAAGTAAGTATGATCATGGCCGGCAGGAGATGGATTAAGGAGAATCCCGTTGAGAGAGTCTACAGGCAAGCACGAGTACTTGATGGGACACAAGTCTAATCAGCTCCTATACAAGATATAACATCAGTGTCCTCTTTATGTCATTATTTTAAAGCCCCAATAGCGGGCTAAAGTAAACAAAACGGTAGTTAAAATACCAATTTGAATTTAAATCGCACCTTTTTTATGTAAGGAAATTATTAGGAAGACGATAATTTGTTACTGTACGGCCTGTCCAAGTGTAAGTCGCTGGCAGAAAGATGCACTCTAAATTCAGGTAAAAGTAAATAAATAAAAGATAGAGCGACCGAGCAACTTTTGACCTACATTTAAAATTCATTTTTCTGCACACTTGGACCGACCGTACAATGACAAGATTGTCACTTTCGAAATAATTTCCATACTTTTAAGGATTATGATTCAAATCTGAATGAGCCTTGCTCTGTGAAAAGGGGGCTTAATGCATTTGCGAAAAATATCGACCCAGGTCAGCCTGCGCTGTCCTGGGCCGAAACTTTTCGCTACTGGTCAATTTTCTGTATGTTAAAGGATCTGTCTACCTTATGATTAAGTCGGTTGTAAAAAAGAGGGGCTGTTACAGATCCATAAGTAGGTGATTGCTTCCTTGGTACCATGGATCACGGAGATGCATTAAGCCCCATTTTCTCAGAGCGTGGCTCAAATATATTTTAACCACATTGTTAACTTTTGGCCGCTATTGGGGCTTTGACTCTTTACCAAACAATCCCGTGTTATCGCGACTCTGTGGAAAAGGCCTGTTGAAAATATTGTGGGGAAAAGAAGAAAATGCTGGTTACCAGTACTTTCTCTTTTTTTCTTTTCCAAAATTTGTTCCATTATCCTTCACACCATGTACAAAGAGCTAATGTTCTTTAATAACAACTCCAAATTTTTCGTCTGCAGATGCTTTCAATTTGAAAAGGTTTGAAACTTGTAGTATGGCAAATGTGTTAACCCTTTACCAGACGAACAAACTGTGAGACTTGTCCAACTTGAAATCATTTGCAGACGACAAATTATTAGGTGACTGTGGATAGACAGCATTGTAGGGAATGAAGAAAATGCTGGCTGCCAAGATTCTCTCCTTTTCCAACAGTGTTTTCAATAGCCTTTTTCTTCAGCGTCGTTTACACAGGGGATTGTTTGGTACACGGTAAAATTATCGAACTTTTGTCAAAATAATGCAATCGAGGCTTTGTCGAATTCCTTTTTTTTTTTCCATGTAGTTTGTAGAATGAACAGATAGTTTAAAAATAATATGAAAGGATATAAGAACATGAATGTGATCATATTTTTACCAAAAAATTCTTACAATTTGCGAATTGCGCATAAAACAATGGATATATCGACATCCAGGTCATACTGAGGTAAATTAAAAAAGTACATGAATTTGTTAAGTGGCCTTTCACAGTTGCCACAAAAATGAAGATAATAGATCTATGCCAGTATTCGAAATTTTAAAACAAAATCTTCACTTTTCAGCATTTCAACCCGCATTTAGAAACCCGAATTTGCTGACAACATGTCTCTCTTTTCACAGAAAAATGTAATGAATACGAAATCTAACTTCAATAATACGACACAAAAATGACGTCATTGACTTGACCCATGCTCTGTGAAAAAGAGGTTTGATGCATTTGGAAACAGTAACAACCACTGTCAGCCTGCGCAGGCTGACATGGTTCGAAACTTTTTGCTGGTTGAAAATTTTTTGCATGTCCAAGGATTGTAACTCATGATTAAGTCGGCTGTTAGACAAAATGAATTCTATGGATCTACAGAACGCTTGCTTGGTCTAAAGTATCGAGGAGATGCATTAAAGCTCCTTTTGCCACGGCGTCGCTCTTTTACTAGTATCTTACCATTTGATAAAGAATACAAGTAAGGTATAAAATGTATAATTACCTCTTTTTACCTAACAGTTCCGGGTTTCCCACGCCCTAAGAATGAGGGCTTATGAACACAATGTGGGAAAAGGAGAATGTGCTGATAACCAGCCTTTTCTCCATTTCCCACAATGTTTTCTAACCTATCAAGGATAAATTTCATAATATCAGTCCCTTTGAACTTGTCGTCTGCAGATGCTTTCAACACGCACTTAACTTGAACCCTTAGGCTGCTAAGCGCGACTTGCTGACCTTTTGCAGACAGTGTAGATCAAGATCAGACTGCACAGAACGTGCAGTCTGATCTTGGATCTACACTGTCCGATACGTAGATTTTTTTTTTCTCCAAAAGTAAGTTTGAAATAACATTATTCTTTCTTTTTTTATATCGGTATGAAAGTTTCATTGAAGTTATTTAGAAGAGTTAATTTTATAGTCTGGTTAAGAGATAAAACAGATGCCGACATGTAGGTATACGTACCAGTGGTAAACGAGAGCCGGGGATACTAGGAAAATCATGGTGTTCGTTGTGGTATCCTACATTGAATGTGAGATAATTCAGTGGTCCATAGTACGAATAGGTTTCGTACCCTTTATGGAACATGTAATGCTCAGAAATGAAGTGACCAGACATCGGATGAAGCCCAGTTGCCAGTAGTGTACCGGATATCATGTAGACTAGAGATTTGGCACCGAAATAATACAAGACTAGCCCATCAAATATAAACTGAACGACTAGATTAACAACTTCGAGCGGTTGCACCGGTTTAGGATGAACAAATAAAGGACGGATCGTGTAGAAGAATGGCTGCAATATAACCCAAACTAGTTTTAAAAACGTGTTTGTAAACAGTTTTCCCTCAATAGGAGAGGGAATGTCAACATCCCTCGTCACGTCTCCTTGGTAACGGTGATGCTCTAAGTGGTACTTTTTAAAAGAAATCGACAATGGTACACCTATAGGAAGGTTGGCAAATACTCCTAGAGCCCGGTTGTATAAGGGCTTGGCGTGACCAAAAGCTAGGTTGTGAGCTATTTCATGTATTGCTAGCGACATGGAATGGTTGATGGTTCCCCCGATACAGTAAGCCAGGACGATAACGAAGAACCAGCTCGCTTCGGATATCAGATAGATCATCAAGAACTGGAAGAGTACCATGGCCGTGACGATGTACTTGAGGTTTGGATCATGTCCCATCAGCTTCTTCATCTCGGGATATTTACCTGAAAACAAGAAATATCAACATGTTCAATACTAACAGAAAAAAGAGTTAATTCTTTCCGTACCAAAGGACGAAATGTTGGACTTGTTCAAGTCCAAGACGATTGCAGGCGACAAATTTTATGTAACCTAAATGGAGGAAAAAGCCTTAGATATGGTTCAAAACATTGTGGGAAAAGGAGAAAATGCTGGTTACCAGCATTTTCTCCTTTTCCCACAAATGTTTTCAAAAGCCTTTTTTCTCAAGGTCGTTAAATGTAGTATTGTGTGGTAAAGGGTTAATCATTTATCAAACGACACAATTCTAGACATGTCCAAGCCCAAAGCGTTTCTAGACGACAAATTATATGTAACTCAGATGGGGGAAGTTGTCTTGAAAATGGTTCAAAACATCGTGGGAAAAGGAGAAAATGCTGGTTACCAGCATTTTCTTCTTCTCCAACAAATGTTTTCAAAAGCCTTCTTCCCCAAGGTCGTTAAAAACGGCTTTTTGTGCTAAAAGGCTAATTATTTACCAAACGAGACAATTTTAGACTTTACCAAATTGAAGGCATTTGAAGCATGCTGAGGTTTGTTTTCAAAAGCACTGCTTTTTGTATCCTTTCGAAGATGAAGTCAATCCTTTGAGACACAATTATACTTTGTCCCCTGGAAACACTTTCAGTTTGGACAGGTGGACAACTTTGCCATCTGATAAAGAGTTTACCTTTAAACTCTCGTATAAAAGTAACTAACCGAACCATCCACTGTCTAGACCAGCCCAGAGAGCTCAAGTGGTAGAGCGTATGACTCGTAAACGACACATCTCGGACCACTTAAGGGTGTGGGTTGGAGCCCAACGGCCGGCCATTTAAAATTACTAATAGTCTTTGGAATAAGGCGTTAAACCTAGGTTCAGTGTGACGGTGCTATACACTATGACCGTGCACTTTAAAAAAAACCAGGCCTAACTTTCGATGGATTTCGTCCTGTATCTTGCAGTATCCACGTAATATAACTAACAACCTTCAGGGTGGCGTCGCCCACATGGGCAACCGGTGCGACGATAAATAAACGGAAAATCAATCGATTAATCCGTTGTCCAGGATCAGTTGTTTGCTTTTTTTACTGGACTTATGAAGCTTAAACAACCGACAAGGTGTCGATAAAAAAATACAATGATCAGACCTCGAGAAGCGCTTGCTGATCTTAATCTAATCTGTTAGGAAAGGACACAATACTTAGGACAGCAACTCCAGAACATGAGTCGATTCGGCACGCTGGAAATCGTAGCATCTTTTCTAGCCAAAGATGACGATCACTACGTTGCGTGTAGCAACGTAGTGATCGTCATCCTTGGCTATAGCAAAGAGGAAGTGATGAACTTGACCTAGTTACAGGATTTATTACAAAACGTATGAATACAAAGGCTATTTGTTTTGTAATTTCTTTGTTCCTTGTGCACAGATGCCTCTCTCATCAAACACGATGTTCACTGATGTGTTTACATTTTTCCCCAACAAATAAATGAATCATTTTTTTTTTAAAGTTCTACCACAAAATTACAAGATAAATAAACAAAGCTTTGGTAATACAAATATTTGTTTTTTCGGCATTTAACACTGATTTCAAACTAATTTCAGAAATATCACGGTGGCCGGTGTGCCTATCCATGCGTCCCTGGCATTTCAATACCAGCACTTCCTCAAAATATTCCTTCCAAGCCACCGACTGTATTTCATAATCATCAACATCATAAAACATGACAATGTTCAGCCATGCGAACGGAATGTATCCTTTCAATGAAAATCATCAATCCCCGAAAAAAGCTTGATAGAGCTGAGATTGGAGCTTTAACTCCTCACTACGCAATCCGGAGTTTTAAATGACCCTGAGAAAGAAAGTCTTTTGAAAACAAAGTGGGAAAAGGAGAAAATGCTGGTAACCAGCATTTTCTTCTTTTCCCACTTTGTTTTCTGGCCTTTCAGAGACAAATTTCCCAAAAATTTAAGCCACATGTAACTTGTCCTCTGCAAAAACTTTGAATTTCGACGAGTCTAAAATTTTGTCGTTTAGAAAAAGGGTTAACTATCCCTGCAATTCACCGATGAAGCAACCGGTCTCTGCACACCAAGGATCAGACCATCATTTCCTCAAACACTCCTTCCAACCCACTGGCGTTTTTTTTAAAAAGACTTTTCTACGCACTAACATCCTCGAAACAATGTTCAACGTGAATGAGAAATGAATTATGTCGCAATGGCAAGTATCAATACCCGAGACCAGCTTGGCCAAGCTAGGATGTAAGCCTTAATAAATAGGCCTGTATCTCACCGACGGAACAATCGTGCTCAGCATACCAAAGATCAGACAATTTCTTCCGGCAGACCGTCGGCAAGCAACAATTGCAATCAAAATGCTACTATCGACGTGGCAGGGGTGGGTGGGGGATGGGCTTTTCTTTAGTATTCACTTTAAAAATGCTAAGCACCACTGTACTTATATGTCATTTTGCACGATCAGACTGCACAGACGACGATTTCTGTTCTTCGTTCGATCTCTAATGTCCAACACCGTGTGAGATATTCTGTAAAAAAAAACTCCTAAAACCTTAGAGCGTTTTTAACCAATATAGTTGCTTCTGCTACCAGGATAGATCAAGATGAGAATGCACAAAATGTGCGGTCTAATTTTTTATCTACACTGTCCGCTTTGCTGAGACATTTTTTAAACAAAAGGCACCTGGGTCATATTATTTTGCTGAAAAACCTCAGTTGGGTTGTTCAGTGCTCTAACCTGAACAGTGCTGTTGAATTTGATTTATTTCAATAAAATCTTATCTATAATGATATATAAAGTCAGTCAAACTCATTTGAGCCATGTTCTGTGAAAAGGGGGCTTAACGCATCCGCGCAGACTAACCTGGGCCGAAACTTTATGCTTTTGGTTAATTTTCTGCATGTCGAAAGACCATCTTACCTCATGATTCGGTCGCGTTTTTAGATGTATATAAACGGATTTTATGGATCTATACTTATGAGATGACTTGCATTGCGGCAAAATGAGAATGTGTTCACAACGTTTCAAAAGTGGTCTGCTTCAGGCCGTAAAAGTCTTTTGCATTTGGTATAACAACCGACTGAATCATGCGGTACAGTGTTCCATTTACATGCAGAAAACAGACGTACAGCAAAAAGTTTCGACCAGGACTTCGCAGGCCAACCTGGGCCGATTCTTTTGGCAGATGCATTAACCTCCTTTTCAGAGAGCAGCGCTAATACCATGTAGTCTGCAACACACAAAAAGGGGCATTCGGACATTTGCGTAAAATGTCGTCTCGGATCAGCCTGCGCAGTCCGCGCAGGCTAATCCGAAACGACTCTTTCCGTTTTTATGTAATTTTCTGTTTTGAGCAAGTCTACTGTAGCAAAAAAAAAAAAACTAATGTAGTCGTAAAGTGCCGTCTCGGATTAGCCTGCGCGGTCCGCGCAGGCTGATCCGAGTCGACACTTCACGCAAATGTTCGAATGCCCCTTTTCGCGTGTTGCAAGCCATGTTATAATAACTGTTTCTCTAACGAACATGAAGTTAAAAACGCTTCAACATCAAGATTAAGGTACTTACCAGTACTCTTTGTCGGACAATAAATTTTAGATTTGTCCATAATGAAAGTACTTGTAGATGGCAAATTAAGTGTTGCTCAGTTGATAAGATTTGTCGTTGGAAGGGTAAAAAACAGGTGAAGAAAACGTTGTGGGAAAACGAGAAAATGCTGGTTACCAGCATTTTCTTCTTTTCCCATGACGTTTTCAGAAGCTTTCGTCATCAAGGTCGTTAAAACTCTGGACTGTTTGGTGAAGGGTTAAACAGGTCACATACGAGTACCTGCCCACTGTGAGAATCACGCCACATAGCTTGACATTTTGTTAATTAATTATTAACTGACACTTAATTACATATAAAAATGTCTACATGTATACATTAATTTATAATTAATCGCGTACGTTCCACACACACACACACACACACACACACACATATATATATACACACACACACACACACACACACACACACACACACACAAGATAATTATAACATTTGAGCACCCGAAGAACCGCCGGATTGTAAACACAAAGATGTATCTTACAACTGAGCACGCAAAGGATCGTTCAGACTAAGAAATATCTTACATTGGAGTGTAGCAAAACTTGTTAGAACATACACATGAAGATATTAACTTGCAACACAGCACTCAAAACTCACCAGGTCGTACACATAAATTTAAATCTTACAACAAAGCAATCAAAAACGTGCCCCATCGGAAACACAAAGCTATGTTACAACCCGTTTTGTAATAAAAACCCGTTTTGTAATAATTTATTACAAAACGGGTTGGGAGAACATTATTACTATTCGGGTAGACAGTTACAACCCGTTTTGTAATAAAACCCCGAATTGTAATAAAACATTAAGTTTGCAATGAAAAGAGAAAATCTATCATTCTAAATAGAATTGGGCAAGTTATAAACTTTTACATTGTATTTTACCATTATGAAATTGATCTAAACACAACAGTTTTCAAGACATTTTTGATCGGAGTGTATTTTTGTTTTCATCAGAATCAAATTAATATAATGCTACAAAATTACAGACATAATGGTGATACAATTATTACAAAATGAGTTGGGAGAACATTTTTACATTTAAGGTAGAAAATAACGACACGTTTTGTAACAAAAACACGAATTGTAATAAAACAGTTCGCAATGGAAAGAGAAAAATTATCATTCTCAATAGAATTGGTCAAGTTATACACTCGTGCAGCTTATTTTATGGTTATGAAAGTGATCTAAACACAACAGGCTTCAAGACACTATAGAAAGGAGTGTATTTCTTTTTGAACAGAATTTATCAAATTATTGTATTCCAACAAAATGACTAGCATGGTGTTGATACAATTATTACAAAACGGGTTGGGAGAACATTATTACAATTCGGGTAGACAGTTACAACCCGTTTTGTAACAAAACTCCGTTTTGTAACAAACCCCGTTTTGTAACCGTTTATTACAAAATGGGTTACAAAAACATGATTGCAATTCGGGTAGACAGTTACAACCCGTTTTGTAACAAAACCCCGTTTTGTAACAATTTATTACAAAACGGGTTGCGAGAACATCATTACAATTCGGGTAGACAGTTACAACCCGTTTTGTAACAAAACCCCGTTTTGTAATAATTTATTACAAAACGGGTTGTGATAACATTATTACAATTCGGGTAGACAGTTACAACCCGTTTTGTAATACAAGCCCGAACTGTAATGAAACATTAAATTTGCAATGATAGGAGAAAATCTATCATTCTCAATAGAATTTTGGGCAAGTTATACACTTATACATTGTATTTTACAATTATAAAATTGATCTAAATAAAACAGCCTTCAAAACACTGATAGATGGGAGTGTATTTTTTTAACGGCTTATCAAATTATTGTAATACAACAAGATGACTAACATGATGGTGATACAATTATTACAAAACGGGTTGGGAGAACATTATTACAAATCGGGCTAACAGTTAAAACCTAATTTGTAAAAAATACCCGAATTGCAATAAAACATTAATTGCACATTAAAAAGAGAAAATCTGTCATCCCCTATAGAATTTAGCAAGTTAAACCATTTCAACCATTTCAGTTTTTTTATTTATTCATTTATTGCATAAACACAAGATGTTATAGCAACAACAAGTATATGTTTATTTCATGATTTTTCACGTACATATAAATACATAGTTAAGAATTGCCATGGTATCCTTCTTTGTATCTACTTTTAACACAATGATGGTCCTATTCATGCGGTATGAAAAGCGCTCTTCAGGGGACTCAAACTTGTCAAGAATATCACATTAGCAAATTGCCGACCCTTTTGAATTACAGTAGATGTTGGTTGCATGTGTACATGTTTATCTAACAATATTGTATAGAAAAGCATCGAAAAAATGAAACTTGCACACGTGCCTCATAACGCTTAAATTCCCTATCATAACAAACATGTAATAATTATTTTCCATAATGTCTTCTTCGGACGCTATTTTTGAAGCTTCTTCTGTGTATTCCTGTAAGTAAATGAGCGAATTGATCATCTAAAAATAGAATGTGTCTCCCGTTGGTGTCAACCTGGGCCGTAGTTAATCTCTAATTTCTCTTGTTGTCGGACGGTTTTCGACTACTGGGGTGTTATGAATGAAAATTAAAAGGCTTTGGGAGTATAAGGATGATTTTTTTGCACTTTTTTAAAATTTTCGTCCCAAAATCTTAAGGTCCACCTTTAATAGTATTACAAAACGGGTTGTAACTGTCTACCCGAACTGTAATAATGTTCTCCCAACCCGTTTTAAAATAAATTATAACAAAACGGGTTTTATTACAAAACGGGTTGTAACTGTCTACCCGAATTGTAATAATGTTCTCCCAACCCGTTTTGTAATAAATCATTACAAAACGGGTTTTTATTACAAAACGGGTTGTAACTCTCTACCCGAATTGTAATAATGTTCTCCCAACCCGTTTTGTAATAGTTTTATCACCATAATGTTAGTCAACTTTTTCCATTACAATAATTTGATATATTCCGTTGAAAAAACACACTCCCATCTATCAGTGTCTTGAAGACTGTTGTATTTAGATCAATTTCATAATTCTAAAATAAAATGTATAAGTGTATAACTTGCCCAATTCCATTGAGAATGATAGATTTTCTTTTATCGTTGCAAACTTAATGATTTATCACATTTCGGGTTTTTATTACAAAACGGGTTGTCACTGTTAACCCAAATTGTAATAATGTTCTCCCAACCCGTTTTGTAATAATTGTATCAGCACCATGTTAGTCATTTTGTTGGAATACAATAATTTGATAAATTCTGTTCAAAAAGAAATACACTCCATTCTATAGTGTCTTAAAGCCTGTTGTGTTACGATCAATTTTATAATCGTAAAATAAAATGCACAAGTGTAAAACTTCTATTCTATTGAGAATGATATATTTTCTCTTTTCATTACGAACTGTTTTATTAGAATTTCTGTTTTTGTCACAAAATGGGTTGTGATTGTCTACCTGAATTGTAAAAATGTTCTCCCAACCCATTTTGTAATAATTCTATCACCATTATATTATATTAATTTGATTCTGATGAAAACAAAAATACACTCCCATCAATAATGTCTTGAAAACCGTTGTGTTTAGATAAATTTCATAATGGTAAAATACAATGTATAAGTTTATAACTTGCCCAAAATTCTATTTAGAAAGATAGATTTTCTCTTTTCATTGCAAACTTAATGTTTTATTACAATTCGGGGTTTTATTACAAAACGGGTTGTAACTGTCTACCCGAATTGTAATAATGTTCTCCCAACCCGTTTTGTAATAAATTATTACAAAACGGGTTTTTATTACAAAACGGGTTGTAACAAAGCTATATAGAAAGATCTTACACACAAAATAATAGCTAACAATGGGGCACTCAAACACTAGCATGAACGTTTAAACAAAATCATACCTAACAATGGGACACTCAAAGATTAGCATGAACGTTTGCACAAAATTATACCAAAAATGGGGCACTCAAAGAGTAGCATTAACGTTTGCACAAAATTATACCTAACAGTGGGGCACCCAAAGACTAGTATGTTCGTTCACACAAAATTATACCTAACAATGGGGCACTCAAAAACTTGCATGAACATTTGCAAAAAATTATATCTTACAATTGGGCACTCAAAGACTACCATGAACGTTTGAACAAAATTATACCTAACAATGGGGCACTCAAACACTAGCATGAACGTTTGCACAAAATTATACATAACCACGGGGCACTCAAAAACTTGCATGAACGTTTACACCAAAAAGTACCTTACAATGGGGCATTCAAAGAGTAGCATTAACGTTTACACAAAATTATACCTAACAATGGGGCACTCAAAGACTAGCATAAAAGTCCAAACAAAATTATACCTAACAATGGGACATTCAAAGACTAGCAAGAAAGTTAAAAAAAATTATCCCTAACAATGGGACACTCAAAGACTAGTATGAACGTTCACACAAAATTATACTTTACAATGGGGCACTCAAATACCAGCATTGACGTTCACACACAATTATACCTAACAACGGGACACTCAAAGACTAGCAAGAAAGTTCAAAGAAAACTATACCTCACAATGGGGCACTCAAAGACTAGCAAGAACGTTTACACAAATTACTCGTATACCTAACAGTGGGGCAATCAAAGACCAGCAACAAAGTTTACACAAAATTATACCTAACAACAGGGCACTGGCTCAAAGACTAGCAAGATTTTCACAGAAAAATTTACCTAAAAACGGGGCTAGCAAAGACTAGCAAGAACGTTCATACAAAATTATGCCAAGCAATAGGTTAGGCAAAGACTAGGAAGAACGTCCATACGAAACTATGCCTAACAACGGGGCACTCAAAGACTAGCAAGAACGTTCACACAAAGTTATACCCAACAATGAAGCACTCAGAGGATTGCCAGGTCGTATTCACTAAGTTCTGCCTTACAACAGGTACTCAAAAACTAATCATGTATAATTTTATGCTTTAACTCATGTTGATTATCAATCTTTAACAAACTTGTTTGCTGCGAATTGTTTCGAGTGGTTAAGAATTTAATAATTTTGGTAAATGCTTGCAATACACAGTTATATGTAGTTTGTACCAAAACGCTACCACGGAAAAGAGCATAAAAACGGGAAAGAACAGCTGTCGATTCCAAAAGGTAATTTTGAAAATTTAATGCATTGGATGTACAATATTAATTTTGCCGTCTGACTAGAGAAATTTGTCTGCAGCTTGACTAAATATATTGGTAGGAAAGGCAAACTGATGCTCCGATAATATTACATCGACTCATCGGATTTTAAAGGGAACTATTCAATCATTTAATAAACTAAAAAAAAACTGATGCTCCGATAATATTACATCGACTCATCGGATTTTAAAGGGAACTATTCAATCATTTAATAAACTAAAAACAAAAAAAAAAAAAACTTCAAAAATGATTTATCACTGAATTAAGAAAGGTGACAGACAGCAAATCATCAGTGTAAAGAGTAAGGAAGAAAAACAAAAGTTTTAAAGTATATAGATGGTATTTCTATAACTTACTACGTAGCCTCTTAAAGGGTATTTTCAGATTTTGCGCCAAATCAATAATAATCGATTACGAGGATTCGTATTCAAATCGGTACGTTTATGTCATATCGGGAGCAATAAAAATAGAAGAGGTTACTGGATTCAAGACGACTATCCCATTATTTAAACGCAAAACGTTGCATATTTTTGCTAACAGTAGACGTACAGCCTCTTCACAGTTGCAGAGAAAAAATATATAATCCATGTCCTGAAAAGGGGGGCTAACTGCATCTCCGTGATGCATTACAGGCCCACCAAGCAAGTCGTCACATACTTGAAATCCATTTTGTCTAGCAAACCGCTGGTTTCGGTGGTAGAATAGTCCCTGGACATGCAGAAAATTTACAAATAGCAAAACGTTTCCACGCATGTCAGCCTGCACGAACTGCGCAGGCTGAAATGGGTTGATACTGTTTTGCAGATGCTTTAAGCACTCTTTTGACAGAGCATTGCTAATACATGTATTTATCCATGTATTGCAAGAAATTTTGATTAACGACATGAAAACTAAATAAGTCCCCTTAAAGAAAACGACCAATAGTCGGGTTTTAATGGGATAAAAAAGTTCCTTAACCCTTTAACAAACAATCCCTGGTTTTCACGGTCCTGGGAAAGAAGGCTTTTGAAAACATGTCGGGAAAAAGGAGAAAATGCTGATAACCAACATTTTCTCCTTTTCCCACAATGTTTTCTACCCCATCAAAGAACAATTGCACAATTTGAGCGACATTGAAATTGTCGTCTGTAAATGCTTTCAATATGGAAAAGGCTAAAATTTTGTCGTCTGGTAAAGGGTTAATGTTCCGTGAAACAAAGACAAGAGGGATTATCTATTACCAAAAAGGTTATTTCCTGATCTACTGAATAGAAATGCCTTAGGCAAGCAAGTTTTTTGTTCATGCATCCAAATCCTTATTTAGCGTCAACCCTTTAACAAACCAACCATCCAATATTTAAACGACTCCGAAGAAGAAGTCTTTTGAAAACATAGCGGGGAAAAAGAAGCCTTTTCGAAACATTGTAGGAAAATGAGTCAATGCTGGTAAATCAGCATTTTCGATATTTCCCACAATGTTTTCTTCTCTTTCAAGGTGAATTCCCGCCACTTTAGTCACATTTTACGTTGGTATATCAGATCTACAAATTAATTCAATAGAAATGAGTATTACATTTCGTCGTCTCATACAGACTTACTTCTTCCTCATTTATAGGCGGAAGGGATGTCAAAGTATTAGCCAAGGTCTGTAAGAAGTGAGATTAATGCATTTGCAAAAAGTATCGACCCAGGTCAGCCTGCGCAGGCTGCGCAGGCTGACCAGTGTCGAAACTTTTTGGTATATGAAAATTTTCTGCACGTCCAACGACCATTCTACCTCAGGATTCAGCCGGTTGTCAGACAAAATTTTAAGGGTTCATAATCAATAACATGTATGTAATGAATTGTTTGATATAATGTATCACGGATTTAAGATGATTAAAAAAAAAAAAGCAAATTTATTTAGTTGGTAGCAATAGAGTTAACCCTTTACAACACAGCAAAATTTTTGACTTGTCTAAATAGAAGAATTTACAGATAACAATTCATTTTTTTTTTCAAATTAAATATTTGTTCTTTAACAGTTGGAAAACATTTTGGTAGAAAAAAGGGGAAAAGGCTGGTTACCAGCATTTTCTCCTTTTCCAACAATGTTTTTAAAAGGTCAGTGAAACTCAGGATTGTGTGGTAAAGGGTTAAAGCTCGATGAGAATATGAACCATTTACACCTAAGTACCTCAAACAATTAATCTTTACAAGGCGGCAATGTTTCAGGCTCGATCAATTGAAAAAAAAGCGAGCGACAAATATGTGCCTCAATTGGTAAAATGTACCTTAGAAACGGTGGAAAACAATGCTGCTAAATGCATCTGAAAAAACTATCCGCACAGGTTTGACATTGGTCGAAATTTTTTGCTATTTGTAAATTTCTACATAGCAAAGGACAATTCTACCTCCAGTTTCAGTCAGTTGTTAAACTAAATAGATTTTATGGATCTATAATTATGTGATGACTCATTTGGTATAATGCATCACGGAAAGGAGCGATCACGGCTAATACGTATATTTGAATCAAGCTCTAGGAAAAGGTGGTGATTGCATTCCTTAATGCATGATACCAAGCCAAAACATCACGCAACTATGGATCCATAAAACCAATTTAGTCAATCAATTGACTGGATCTTAAGGAAGAATGGTCCTTGGACATGCAGAAAATTAACCAATAGCAAAAAGTTTCGACCCAGATCAGTCCGTGCAGTCTAACCTGAATCGATTTTATTTGCAGATGCATTAAGCCCCATTTTCACAGAGTATGGTTCATTTAGATTGAAGGAAACAATAAAGATTACATGCACAAATGCAAGATACAACAATAGTTTTTTTTTTAATGTAACATCGACCTCACAAATAATATCGAATAACAATAATTGGCTTGCAACACGCGAAAAGGGGCATTCGGACATTTGCATAAAGCGTCGTCTCGGAATAGCCTGCGCAGTCCGCGTAGGCTAATCCGAGACGGTACTTTATGACTAACATCGGATTTTTTACTAGAGTAGACTTGCGCAAAACAGAAAATTACATAAAACGGAAAGTGTCGTTTCGGATCAGCCTGCGCGGACTGCGCAGGCTGATCCGGAACGACACTTTACGCAAATGTCCGAAAGCCCCTTTTCGCGTGTTGGAGGCCATATGGAAGCTGCTAAAAGTGTTTATTACCAAATCAAAGGAAATGATTCACGGAAGAAATTTGGTGAGACTGAATCGATACAAGCACAATACGATACGATTCACAATCACCTGACGTTTGCAGGATTGTCGCCTTCAATCCTTTATCCAAATAGTCTTGAGCTTTACGACCCTGAAGAGAAAGGCTTCCGAAAACGTTGCGGGAAAAGAAGAAAATGCTGGTAAGCAGCATTTTCTTCTTTTCTCACGATATTTTATAACTTTTCAGTCAGATTTCATCATTTGAGCCACAATTAATTTGTCGTCTTCAAAAGCTTTCCATACCTATTTTTATAGGCAAGTCTGTTTTCTACTGATGACTTCGAGAGAGATATCGGGATTTCGGCCAGAATACTGAATTTGCAATATTCTTGCCTGTCTCTGGTCCTTTCCATGTAAGCCTTTGTAGAAAGCGTAGATCAAGATCAGACAGCACAGAATGTGCAGCCTGATCTTGGATCTAAATTGTCCGCTTGTTCATTCAAGCTTACAGGATCAAATATATTTCGGCGTTTTGAAAAGTAAATTGTATTTCCGGTTGTCAAAAGATGTCTAGTCTATATGAGCTATGCGCTGACAAAAGGAGGTTTAATGCATCGCCGTGATGCATTATATCACGCAAGTCATCACAATCATAATCATGAATCCATAAAACCCGTTTTGTCAAACAACTGACTGAATCCTGAAGTAGAACTGTTCTTGGGCATGCAGAAAATTGACCAAAAGCAAAAAGTTTCGATCCAGGTCAGTCTGCGCTGACTGCACAGGCTGACATGGGTCGATACTTTTTTCATATGCATTAAACCCCCTTTTCACAGAGCTTGTCATTTATATTTGGCACTCGAAGACTAGTTAAATGGACCCTTTAGACCAGAGAGGACTCTCACTCTAGACCTATGAAATGTAGGCCTACTATGGTATTGAGGAACATGGATTGACTGCTAACCAACAGTTGGGGGAAAAAAAAAACAGAGAAAAGAAAAATACTAAAAGAAATATCCTCTGGTTGGACACGAACCCGTGACCCTCAAAACCGTAGAGTATTAGCCCACTTGCAATAGAGCCAGCCGATCTGTTGATGCGATAAAAATGTATTTATCCCTTGTTATGCTATTTGGTCTGCAACACGCGAAAAGGGGCATTCGGACATTTGCGTAAAAGCGTCGTCCCGGATCAGTCTACGCAGTCCACGTAGGCTGATCCGAGACGACACTTTCCATTTTTAGGTTATTTTCTGTTTTGCGCAAGTCTACTGTAGCACAAAATCTAATGTAGTCGTAAAGTGCCGTCTCGGATTAGCCTGCGCGGACTGCACAGGCTGATCCGGGACGACACTTTACGCAAATGTCCGAATGCCCTTTTTCGCGTGTTGCAGGCCATTTAGACTTTACCGTTACTAACGGAATATGAAATTATACAGTTAAAGTACAAAACAACAACAACAAAAAAAAAAAAAACGATAGTTTCTCTTGTTTTCTAAATGTATTTTAAATCAATCTTTACAGATGAATGAAAACTCGCAATCTTTAAGATTTTTGAAAGGAAAAATCATAGGGATGTAACTGTTAACCCTTAATCATTAATGGGGGGGGGGGGGGGGGGGGGGGAAACAGAAAAAAAATCTTTGGTTAGACATAAACTCGTGAACTTCATAATTGCAATCGGCGACTTTACCCATTTACAATAGAGCCAATCTATCGGTTGTTTCGTTAAACAAGAGGGCCAAGATGGCCCTGGATCGCTCACCTGAATATTTGAGTAGACCATAGCAAGTTTTTTTGTTATTCCAAAACTTTTTCTGCAATAACGTCAATAAAAAAAAAACAAGAGCACCGCATGCGGCTGCCAACAATTGGCTGTTGGGTGCTGGATAGTAAGTTAAAATTGTAATTCAAAAAAGGGGCATAATTTGGCACCAAAGGATCATTTCTGTGAAATTATTTCAAAATCTGACCAGTGTTTTCATAGAAGAAGAATTTTTAAGAATTTCTTCATGTCCGTATAGTGCAAATAGCCCCCCACCACCACAGCCTTGTTTCTTGACGGATCAAAATTTCGCCAACATTTTTTCACAAGGGTCATCTAAGGGACATTTTTGTGAAATTATTTCAAAATCTGACGAATGGTTTAAGAGAAAAAGAACTTCAAAGAATTTCTTTAAGTCAATACAGTGCAAGCCCCCCCCCCCCCCCCCCACCCCCACCACGGCCATGTTTTTCGACGGATCAAAATTTTGCGAACAGGTTTTGAAAAGGGTCACCCATGGAACATTTCTGTGAAATGATTTCAAAATCTGACCAGCGGTTTCAGAGGAGAAGATTTTTAAAGAATGCAAAGAGCCCTCCACACCGCCACCCCCCTCCCCCACCACAGCCATGTTTTTCAACGGGTCAAAATTTCACGAACACTTTTTGAAAAGGGTCACCCAAGGAACATTTCTGTGAAATTATTTCAAAATCTGACCAGTGGTTTCAGAGGAGAAGATTTTTAAAACATTTCTTAGAAAATTCCATTTGGTTGCCATGGCAACCAGACATTTTGATAGAATCAAATTCTGTCAATAATTTTTAAAGAGGACCTCCCAAGAAACATTCCAGCAAAGTTTGGTTCTAATTGGCCCAGCGGTTTAGGAGTAGAAGTTGTTTAAAGAATTGTTGACACCGCACGATGCAAAGAGCCCCCGACCCTCCCACCACCACAACCACCACCACCACAGCCATGTTTTTCGACGGATCAAAATTTCACGAACAATTTTTGAAAAGGGTCATCCAAGGAACATTACTGTGAAATTATTTCAAAATCTGACGAGCGGTTTCAGAGGAGAAGATTTTTAAAGAATGCAAACAGCCCCCCCCCCCACCACAGCCATGTTTTTCGGCGGATCAAAATTTCACGAACAATTTTTGAAAAGGGTCACCCAAGGAACATTTCTGTGAAATTATTTCAAAATCTGACAAGCGGTTTCAGAGGAGAAGATTTTTAAAGAATTTCTTTAAAAAACTCCATTATGGCAACCAGAGTTTTAGATGGAATCAAATTCCGTGAACAATTTTCAAAGAGGACCTCCCAAGGAACATTCCAGCCAAGTTTGGTCCAAATTGGCCCTGCGGTTTAGGAGGAGAAGATGTTTAAAGAATTGTTGACATCACTTGACGCAAGGAGCCCCCCATCCCCACCCACTGCCACGGCCATGTTTTTCTACGGATCAAAATTTGGCGAACAGTTTTTGAAAAGGGTCACCCAAGGAACATTTCTGTGAAATTATTTAAAAATCTGACAAGCAGTTTCAGAGGAGAAGATTTTTAAAGAATTTCTTAGAAAATTCCATTTGGTTGCCTTGGCAACCAGAGTTTTTGATGGAATCATATTCTGTGAACATTTTTTAAAGAGGACCTCCCAAGGAACATTCCAGCCAAGTTTGGTTCAAATCTGCCCGCGGTTTAGGAGGAAAAGATTTTTAAAGAAATTGTTGACGACGAACGACGCACGACGGACACAGGGTGATCCTAAAAGCTCCCCTTGAGCACGTTGTGCTCAGGTGAGCTAAAAATGTATCTATTCCTTGTTATGCCATTAAGACTATACCGTTACAAACGGAATTTGAAATTTAACTGCAAAAATAATAATAATAAAAAAACCTCGGTAATTCCTCTTTCTTCTGTATGTCTTCTATCTAGGTTTTAATTTTAAATCCATCTTTGCATATGAATAAAAATTAGCAATCTTAGGTAAAATTTTCTTTAAAAAAAAGAAACCTTGCAAAACGAATCTAGTTCAAAGTCCCTTTAAAGGTAAAATGCATATACACTACACGCCATGTCTTCATGGGTGAGGTATTTCGTGCATTGAGTCATCCGCCTTCATACCACAAATTATTTAACTCTTTACCAAAATATCCTGACCTTTAACGACCCGAAGGCTTGATTATATGCTGTTTAACGCCGTTTTCAACATTAAATCAGTTATATCGCGGCGGCCAGTGCACCTGTTCATGCTTTCCTTGAGTTTCTTTTACCATAACTCCACACATTATTCCTTCCAAGCCACTGGCTGCTTTCCCACAAAAGTATTGTTGAAACGATAGTCAGCAACGGCCCTGAGGAAGAAAGCTTTAGAAAACATTTTGGGAAAAGGAGAAAATGCTGGTAACCAGCATTTTCTCCTTTTTCCCACAATCTTTTCTACTTTATCATCATTTTCGCAATATTTAATTTGTTGTATGCAGATGCTTTCAATTCAGTCCCGTCCACATTTTTTCGTATGGTAAAGAGCTAAGCGATTTGTTTTATCAATAACAGCACAAGCAACAGTTGACCAGTAGAAGCAACTCTGGTTGCTTATGCAAACAATTAGAACTTTAGTTACACGATCAATAATTCGAATTCACCTATACATTCGAATTATAGAAAGTTCGAATGATCACGTTTTACCCCTACAGCGCTGGAGCCGACTTTGTTGTATTTGTGGACAGTGAAGATAAAGATCAAACTGCACAGATCGTGCAGTCTGATCTTGGATCCACACTGTCCACTACTTCGTCACATATTCTGGCAAAAAAAAAAGACCCTGAAATTATAATAATGAGGATGTGAGGCGTAATTGAAAAGGTCAATTTCATCTAATCAACGATATAAGGGTGAACTATTAGTCGTGTTTTGTGTATTATTTGTGAAATACTACTTTGAGGTTTAACTCTTATCGGGCTAAATAAGAGAAATTAAACTTTTAAGCCGATAATAAAAACCCAACTTTTGCCATTTAAAAGGTATTTTTTGGGGGGAAAAATATCTCCTTATCGGACAGTGTAGATCAAGATCAGACTGCACGTTCTGTGCAGTCTGATCTTGATCTACACTGTCCGCAAAAGGTCAGTGAGTCGCGCTAAGCAGCCTAAGGGTTTAGTGATGACTTGGTGATATATCCTGCTTTACTTCCTGATGCATCATAAAAACTCTCTACTGAACGACCAAAAAAATTACACTTGTTCAAATTGAAAGCAATAGCAGACGACGTTATATACATGAGACACGCTCTGTGAAAAGGGGGCTTAATGCATTTCCGTGTTGCATGATACCAAGCAAGCGATCACATAATTATTGATCCAAATTAGTCACAAATTTTTAACAACCGACTTAATCACGAGGTACACTGGTCCTTGGACATTCAAAAAATTGATCAATAGCGAAAGGATTCGGCCCAGGTCAGCCTGCGCGGATTGCGCAGGTTGACCTTGGTCGATACTTTTCGCAGATGCATTAAGCCCCCTTTTCACAGAGCACGGCTCACATGCATGTAGCAAAGATCATGGCATAATGTCTGTGAAGGAGTAGAAAAAATTGTGGGAAAAAGAGAAAATGCTGGTTACCAGCATTTTCTCCTTTCCCCACAATATTATTATTATTATTTTCCCTTCAGGGTCGTTAAAACTGGGAAGTGTATAGTAAATGGTTAATTTTTTTACGAATGACAAAAATCTTAGACCTATCCTAATTGAAAGCATTTGCGGCCAAAACAAAAAAAAAAACCCAAGCGTGATTCAAATATGATGTCTTTAGAAGAATAGAAAACATGTTGGTAATAGGAGAAAATGCTGGTTACCAGTATTTCGCCCTTTTCTTGCAATGTTTCCAAACGCCTTCTTTCTAAGGGTCGTTGAAACACGGGATTACCAGGTATAGGAGTCCGATTAACTCTTAAGCTCGGTACATACTGTAACATAAATCTCTGAGGTTTTTTAATCCGAGACAAATCTTACCGTCTGTACACCCCTAAAGGCCGGTACACGCAATAAGATTTGTCTCATGCAATCAATCTTAGAGATTTTTGTATCATAATACACTCCTGCACACACACTAATACAAATCTTAAGATACTCTTCTTACCTGTTTCCCCTGACAGAATTATGCTGATGTGCAGATCTAGTGTCAAGATGGTGCTTACAGAGCCAGATGAAGTGAACATGGCATTATGCACGATAATTATTGCTATATTGCATTGGAAAACTTGGACGGACCATTCCTGGTGCGAAGATGTTGGGCCAGGGTCCACATTGACCAACCATTCTTAAGAACGTTCTCAGTCTTATTCTCCAGATTTTTGAGAGAAACCCGCTTTCTGACTGGCTAAACCAAACGTACACTGGGAAAGGCACTTCCTGATACACAAAAATGGCAGACAAGGTATTTTCTACGAAGGTACTGTCCAACATCTTCGCATCAGGAAAGGTTCTTCCAAGTTTTCCAACGCAGTGATAATTATCATGCATAATGCCATGATCACATCATCTTGCTCTGTAAGCACCATTTTGACACTAGATCTACACATTAACATAATTCTGGCGGGGAAACGCGACAGGTAAGAAGAGTATCATAAGATTTGTATTAGTGTGTGTACAGGATTATAATCATTATGATATAAGAATCTCTGGGATTAATTTTGTGACACGAATCTTATTGTGTGTACCGGCCTTTAGGCTGCTAAGCGCGACTCACTGACCTTTGGCGGACAGTTTAAAGACCAACTCAGCAATTCTTTCCTTTTAAACGATCATTAAAAAATCTATCCCTTCCTAATTAAAACGTGTGCTGTCACATTTAGGCCAACATTTAAAACATTGTCGGAAAAGTAAATTTTCCTTAAATTCTGTTTTTACATAGTTCATTCATACCTAAAACCAACTTAATTTCAACATTTTTCTAGTTTTCATGAGTGTGAAATAGCAAAAGTGAGAAAAAATTAATGACCGACGCATGTACTGAAACATGTCTGCAAGTGTTGTATTTTTGTTCCATGCACCCTATGTCCGATGTGACCAACTGTTGGCATGTCTGTGTTAGCACAATTTAGCCTCTAGAGCAAAAAAGCCCTCATTTTCATAGTGTGAGAAAGCAGAGATAACTTAGGAGCGCTCTCCTTCTTGGACTGACCCGGCATAGCTTGCCTCAAGAAATCAAACGAAATGCAAATTGAGCGGCCCAATCACTCCCATAGTCGAAAGATGAAAGATTAGAATCGCTTCGAGACCAGCTGTCACAGGCCCGATCCTAAGTCAGGCTGGCCACAATGGTGTGCTGTATGACACGGCACGTTTTCCTAGCCTCGATCCATTTTGTAAAACGTATTTTATAGCACGACCCCTGAATACAGTAACTGCTGTGATATTTATCTGCGTACCATTGACAACTGACCTAAGGGTCCTGCGTGGCTCAGTGGTAAAGTGTAGGACTCGTGACCTGGAGGCCCCGGGCTCGAGCCTCACAGGATCAACTGGTTTTTCGTGGGAGTGTCCTTGAGCAAGACACTTCAGAGCCCTAGCCTAGTACTGGTGAAAACCAGGAAATATATAGATATGTGAGCTGTCGCCGCGATATGACTAAAATAATGTTGAAAGCGGTGTAAAACACCATTCATTCAATCAATCAATCAATGATCACCGACCTACGGCCCTATATAACTTGATGAATTAGTGCAAACGGACAGTGGACAGACGGTAGAATTTAAAATAAGGGAGTGTTTCAGGCTAAAGCTTAAACTGCTATTTCAAATAATCAATTCGAAGCTTTACTGAGCACTGAATTCACTTGTGCAGCATCACCATACCTACCAAAATAGAAAAATATCCTATGGTCGATGCTCAAGAGGTGTCAATTTCCAGCCACGATTCATTAATGTTCAGGTGAAAAAGATAAAATTAATAAATGAATAAAAAATTGCCAAAAGTTTTTTGCCATAAACATGTTCTAGGCTTCTTTTTTTTCATCGTAAAGATCTATACTTTTCGACATAATGGTTTAGTCGTCTGCTCAATACTGATGGTGGCCGGTGCGTAAGTTGGATATCGACCTAATGCATCTGTCTTACCGTATAACAACGACCTTGGCACGAGCTTCACAAAACATCTCGAGCGCTTCGCGCTCTCGGTGTTACGTGAAGCTCATGCCCAGGTCGTTCTTATACGGAAAGACCTCGTACTCAGTCGATATCCTATACAAAAAGGTAAACAAAAGAAAGAGCGACGTGGCAACTTTTGACCTGGTTTTATAAGTCATCTTTCTGTCAGCGACTAACACTTGGACCTATCGTGAATAACAGTCATCTTCACTAAAATTTCCGCTTTTAAGTGGTTTGATTTAAATAAAATGCGTTTTAACACCCGCATCCTTTGCTTTAGGCCACCAGTAGGCCTTCAAAGCCACATTTACATAATTATGAAGTTATCTATGGCTTAGCGATTTGGCTGCTAAGCACGACTAAATGCTATTTTGCGCACAGTGTAGATTAAGATCAGAGTGAACAAAACTGGCTATCTGATCTTAGATCTACACTGTCCGACAGGCCGAGTTTTTTTTCCAGCAAGATCTTTGTAAACGCAATGTTTCAGTATATGATATAGGCTGAAAATCTTTATCTTATATATCAGCCATGCTCTGTGAAAAAGGGGGCTTAATGCATCTGCAAAAAGTATCGACCCATGCCAGCCTGCGCAGTCCGACATGGGCCGAACTTTTTGCTTAAAGTAAAATTTAAATTTTCTGCATATCCAAGGACCATTTTACCTCCAGATCCAGTCGATTGCAAGACAAAATTGATTTTATGGATCCATATGTAAGTAATGACTTGCCCGATACAGTGCATCACGGGGATGCATTAAGTCCCCTTTTGCTAGAGCACGGCTCATATTTATTTAGCAGTTCAAGGGTTTATCTCAAGCTGTAAGTATAACTATTGAAACATGCGTACATACTGTGGTTTCCTGCGAGGAAATACCATGAACTGACGTGTAACTGCTTTACACAATGACTGCAGAAACGTATACATAATTGAGCCGTGCTCTGGGAAAAGGGGGCTTAATGCATCTGCGAAAAGTATCGACCCATGTCAGCTGCGCAGTCCGCGCAGGCTGACCTGGACCGAAACTTTTCGCTATTGATCAATTTTCTGTTAATCAAAGGACCAATCTACATCATGATTAAGTCGGTTATTGAAAAAAGTGGCTTCTATGGATCCATAATTATGAGATGACTTGGGCTAGTATCATGTATAACGGAGATGCATTAAGCCCCCTTTTGCCAGAGCACGGCTCATATACATGTGTCGATAAGAGCCGCTGACTTCACTTAGCTAACGTTCTAGTGAACATAAGCTAAAGCCCGGCCGGGTCGTTCAGTTGTTAGCGTATCTAAACCAAGACCATGTGGTTGCAGGTTCGATACCGCTTGCGGCAAACCGTAGTGGTGTGACCAGAAATAATTCATATTATGCGTCAGTGATGATAATTCTCTAGATCTAGTGACAGCCATTACCGCAGGAATCGATTTCCCATTCTTCACTCTTTAACTGTCGATGGAAACCTCTATATATAGCTTTTGCGGACGACGTAGATCAAGATCAGACTGCACAGAACGTGCAGTCTGATCATGGATCTACATCGTTCGCTCCATGATACTACTGTGTCATCACATCATCTACAACTTCAATGGTAATCTATACCTTCTGTTTTAGACATTGAAAAAGGGTTGATGTAGAATTTCCTTGGTGAAAGCTAAAGTGTTTCACTTCGTCCACAAGTTTTCGGGCACGAATTCGAATTGAAAATATTACGGGGGATATAAAACTTCTTATACGAGCAAGAATTAATGTAATAGGATAGGAAAGAATACGTTATGATGAAATAATAATCTGCACTGCGTACTGACATAACGTTGGTGGATTGTTTGTATGGTCTTTATCACTAATATCGCGGCGGCTAGTGCACCTACCCATGCTTTCCTGGAGTTTATTTTACCAGTACTTCACATGATATTCTTTAGAATTTAGCTAAAGCCGAGGTTCAAACTCACAACCAAGGGATTAATTATCACCGAAGTTACCACCAAGCTACCTGGACTTGGCACTTCTGGTTGAACAAAGTACAGAAACAGACTCGTCTTCGCTAGCCAAGGGTGACTCTGCACTGTGTGACCCTACGATTACGCGTCACCCTTGACTTGCCACGAAATGACTGGCTAAATACGGATATAAACTTGACCCAACAACAAAGACAGACGACACCCGGTAAGATCGCAATATTTTTGAATGCAACTGATAACGCCTGCACATTGTATGCACAGCAGGTGATAGCGGGTTAGCGATCGTAAACTATGTAGTCAATAATCGACTTAGTTGCCCATTGGGAAAAGATAAGTGCAGAAATACGTTATCATGAAAAATTCTAGTAGTACTAATAGCTTTTCCGAATGATCATTGATCACACGTCAACAGTTGGGTATAAATTTGGTTTCACGGGATATTTTCATTGATTCTAGCTCTATCCGGGCACAGAACAAAGTTCGATGCTTTCAAATTCTGTGCACAGCATTCTGATCTAAATCGACGACGTCCGATTATACTTTGTGAGACGAATTAATCTACTATAAATCGGCCAACGTTTTGAAATATTTGGGTGCTCTCTGCTCGAGCACAAAATATCCCTATCGTTTACTGGGAATAACAGAAGTTCTTTCAAATATTGATGCGTATACACATCTTATTGATTTCTGCTTCCTGTATGACTCGCCCGTTGGCAGATAAAACGAAACTTTAAATGCTTTTTGGTGGACAATAGGCCTGCCTAGGTCTGTATATCAAGGTCAGACTGCGCAAAATAGGTTTACAGGTCAACTGTCCGATATTTTGAGAGATACTATTGATAAACAAGAGGGCCAAGATGGCCCTGGATCGCTCACCTGAATTTTTGAGAGGACCATAGCCATTTTTTTTTTGTTATTCCAAAACTTTTTCTTCAATAACTTCAATTAAAAAAAAACAAGAGCACTGCATGCGGGTGCCAACGATTGGCTGTTGGGTGCTGGATAGTAAGTTAAAATTCTAAGTCGAAAAAGGAGCATAATTGGCACCAAAGGATCATTTCTGTGAAATTATTTCAAAATCTGACCAGTGGTTTCGTAGAAGAGGAATTTTTAAGAATTTCTTCATGTCCGTATAGTGCAAATAGCCCCCCCCCCCCACCACGCCATGTTTCTTGACGGATCAAAATTTCGCGAACAGTTTTTCAAAAGGGGCATCCAAGGGACATTTCTGTAAGATTATTTCAAAATCTGACGAGTGGTTTAAGAGAAGAAGAATTTCAAAGAATTTCTAAAAGTCCATACACTGCAAAGAGCCCCCCCCCCCCACCACGGCCATGTTTTTCGACGGATCAAAATTTCGCGAACAAGTTTTGAAAAGGGTCACCCAAGGAACATTTCTGTGAAATTATTTCAAACTCGGACCAGCGGTTTCAGAGGAGAAGATTTTTAAAGAATTTCTTCGAAAATTCTATTTGGTTGCCATGGCAACCAGAGTTTTTGATGGAATCAAATTCTGTGAACAATCTTAAAGAGGACCTCCCAAGGAACATTCCAGCAAAGTTTGGTCCAAACTGGCCCAGCGGTTTAGGGGGAGAAGATGTTTAAAGAATTGTTGACACCGCACGAGTGCAAAGTGCCCCCCCCCACCACGGCCATTTTTTTCGACGGATCAAAATTTCACGAACAATTTTTGAAAAGGGTCACCCAAGGAACATTTCTGTGAAATTATTTCAAAATCTGACCAGCGGTTTCATCAGAGAAGATTTTTAAAGAATTTCTTAGAGAATTCCATTTGGTTGCCATGGCAACCAGAGTTTAAAATGGAATCAAATTCTGTGAACAATTTTTAAAGAGGACCTCCCAAGGAACATTTCTGCCAAGTTTGGTTGACATTGGCCCAGTGGTTTAGGAGGAGATGATGTTTAACGAATTGTTGACGACGCACGACGGACACAGGGTGATCCTAAGAGCTCCCCTTGAGCACGTTGTGCTCAGGTGAGCTAAAAAAGTTTTGCAATCGCAGTACCCCGGTATTTTTTTTTTTATACCGACTCGTGTCCTTTCATCAACATGAGATCATGTCAATAGTAAAGGCTTTTTTTGACAGAGATGGAAGAATGTTGTCAATACACCTTCACTCGAATGCTAGTATGAAATGAGAAGATACTGTTTTGACTGTGCCTTAACCCTTTACCACACAGTACAGACTTTTAACAACCCCGATAAGGAAAGCCTTTGAAAACATGGTGGGAAAAGGAGAAAATGCTGGTTACCAGCATTTTCTCCTTTTCCCACAATGTTTTCTATCCTATCAATTACAAAATTCGTTATTAGGGCCACCTTCAATTTGTCGACTGCAAATGCTTTCAATTTGGACCAGCTTTAAATATTGTAGTCTGGTAAAGGGGTTAATGCCTTTACAAAAAAAATTTTTTTTGAATTGTCCCGTTTGAAAACATTTTCAGACGACAAATAAAAATGTGGCTAAAAAGATGATTTTTATTTTTGAACGGGTAGAAAACACTGTGAAAAGGGGAAAATACGTTAGACAACTAAATAGCCTATATCTAGTTGTTGTTCAATACTTCATGAAACAAATTTGCAGCGAAAAGCTTTGGAAACGTCGATCACTAGCAATCGTTTTCTCAGCCAGTCCGATAGATATGTTTCAATATGGAAACAGTCCATTCTGTGCTTACACGTTTCAGAAATCATGACTCACTGCTGAGCGCTGCACGAATGCATTATCCAGACTCCAGAACTAGAGAGTGGTGTTGTTTGACAAACTGCTTTCCACAGGAGTAAATTGTGCGCCAATCATTCAGCTAAAATAGTCTAATTCTGAAACTTTGAAAATGCACACAGCCTCAAGACATCGTCGAGGAAAAGCTCTAAAGCTCGAAAAAGATACGGAAAAAAGTATGACCAAGAATATGCATGCAGTGCTCAATCATCATCATCATCATTGTCTTAGTCGTAGTTGTCGTCAAGATCATCATCAGCAGCATTTTAATCAATATTTATAGCGTAGCGTATTATGGTGAGTGACTAGCCGCATACATGTAGATCTACCAACTCTCTTACAGGCATTCCTAAATCAGTCCATGTTGTAACAAAAATTATGACAGGAAATAAATCAAATAGGTATTTTAACACTTTACCAAACAATCACTTTACACGAACCTGCAAAAGACAGCTTTTTATCACATTCAGGGGAAAGGATAATGCCGGTAACCAGCATTTTCTCCTTTTTCCACAACGTTTTCTACCAATCCCGAACATGGACAATTCTATGGTTTAAACCACATTTAATTTGTCTTCTGCAATTGCTTTGGACTTGGACAAGTCTCAAATTTTGTCGTATGGTGAAGGGTTAGGTAGCCTAGGGACAAATATCCATTTTCAGATGACTTGTTAAATTTTACATAACTCACACAGTGGTCTTTCCAGCGTCTATTTTTATCATCGCATGATCCAGGAATGCCTCGGGCGCTCACACAGCTGACTATATGGATGTTAACGGAGAAATGTAGACAAAAATTAGCAGACTTGCGTAATCAAGTTTTCGACTCGACATTGTCTTAGATCTAGATCCTACTTGATTCTAAAGCACAAGATGTTTACAGTCTAGATCTAGAGTTTATTCTTCCGTTAGATCTACATGCCGAATTGTTTTAAATCTAATAAAAAAAAAAAACAGCAAGGGAGTAGATTTAGATAGATCTAGAATATCTAAATCAACCCAAATCTACTAAAAGTATTTTGTTACTAATTTTCTTACTGTGATACACAGATCTGTAGAACACGTGTAGTGCGCAGTCAGTCAATATGCTAAGAACTGCGTTTCCAGACGCCAGCCTCCTAGATCTATTTACATAGAAAAAAAATAGCTTCGCATCACTTACTTAACATTTCTTTCCTTCTTGATGCATGCGGCTCTTGAGTGTATGACCATTCATAATCCGTCCTTGAAACAGTAGCACCCATTTAGAAATCTTTATCAGAATTTCAGTTAAAACATTAGATCCAGTGAAACAAAACAGAAACTACCAGCACTCCCCACAGTATCGTGTCAAGCACTGTGAATGAATGGATCAGACGACGTGACGTCATGTAAATTTACATACGATCACGTGACTTTGTGTAGTTAATTCTGTATCCTGCCGCCATTAACGAAACAAAGATGGCGTCGATCATCGGTTCGGAAGTGGAAATACAAGAGGTGGAGATTGAGACCGTTCCTGTGGAACTTCCCATCGAAACAGTGGAAACTTCGGACAATACAATTGAAGTACAGCCCATGATTGCACTACAACCACTTCCGGAGGCTGGACACGAGGAAATAGTGCTACAAACACGAGAAGAAGTCGTTGGAGACCTCGTGTGTGGGGACGGGATTTCGGTCCCGGCCCCTGATATTGAACTCGTTACAGAGGACGTGACAACTTCTAGAAAGGGAAAGGGAGGAAAGAAAAGGACTAATAAATCAAAGTACATTTCAAATACTGGATTAAACGATTTAAGTTTAGATATCCCTTCGTCGAACAAAAAATGGGAACAGAAGCAAGTTCAAATAAAAACTTTGGAGGGCGAATTTTCTGTTACGATGTGGGCTAGTGGTAAGATTAATGCTATTTCTTTTGATAAAGTCGAAAATACTTTATTTCGTCTTTCATGTATTATGCATAGATTTTTCGTAGAGCTGTCGGAACGCCGGGGGAAACGGCGAAAACAACAGACGCAATTTCAAAGGTCACTTAGGACCTGTGACGTCAGGCATGCTGTGGAACAGACGAGGAATATGCTTATTTTGTTGACCTCCCTCATAATATAACATGTTAGATCTGCAATACTAAGTTTGCAGCATGTTTTTGTGTTTGTTTTGATTTTGCGTCCGCCATCATGAAATTCATGGGCGCCGCCATATTATTGTAAGATGGCGGAGATTTAGGAATGGCGGACGGTCGCCATCTTCAGAAAGAGCCGCGTGAAGTTTTCTTTTCACACGCTTTACATACGCGTTTTTGGCTTCCCATGGATAAGCCTGCATTTTAAATGAATAAATTTCATTTGTTTGGTGCTTGTTTAAATAGTATAGTATAAGAGATATGCTGGTAATTTCTTTTTACATTTGAAATATTCTGCCTATCGGACCCTAGTCTGGTTTCAACATGGCGGACATACGTTTTCACATTCTTTAGCTTACGATGACGTCACGGGCACCTCCCTTCTCGCCTTCTACTAGACAAGAAATTTTAGCCTCAAAGTGTCCAACTTCAATGCAGTTTGTAGACTAAACCAAACGAGGTTAAGTTGATAGAATTTGGCTTTGAAATGATAGAAAACATTGCGGCAAGATTTTTTTCTGTTTCCGTTTGTCACAATGCTTTTTAAAAGATTTATGGCCAAGGCCATGAAAACGGGATTGTTTTCCTTATCAACGATTGGATCCATAAGAAGTTAGATAGATAGTTTGGTCTTAAATTTAAATATAGAAGGCACCCACAGTTGCTTGAACATTCAGGGAGCTCTACACTGTTTGATAAACAGTTTAAACATTTAGAATGTTTTGAATGACTGATAAAGAATAAGGCATTTTTTCCCTATAATGATTGGTTTACCACCTTGGAAAAAAAAAATAAATGCAAATGTAGAGATTTTTGTAGGATTAACTCCTTACCAAACGACAAAGTTTTAGACTGGTCCAAATTGAAAGCACTGGCAGACGACAAAATAAACGTAACTCAAAAATAGAAATTTGTTTCCAGCATGGTAGAAAACATTGCGGGAAAAAGAGAAAATGCTGGTTATCAGCATTTTCTCCTTTTCCCACAATGTTTTTAAAAGGCTTCTTTATCAGGGTCGTGAAAACCCGGGATTGTTTGGGAAAGGATTAAATTAAACAGTTGGAATGTTTTGAATGACTGATAAAGAATAAGGCATTTTTTCCATTTAATGATTGGTTTACCACCTTGAAAAAAATATAAATGCAAATGTAGAGATTTTTGTAGGATTAAGCATCATACAGCATAGATCTGAGATTAGGCTGCACTTTTTGTGCACTCAGATCTTAATGAACATTTCTAAAGCAAGTAAAGCACTCTTGTGGGTAACCTTTTACTGCACAATCCGAAGTTTTTAATGCCTCTCAAAATAACAAAGGTTTTGGAAACATTGTGACGAAGGAAGAAAATGCTGGTGAAGTTCTAGCATTTTCTCCTTTTTTGGCAATGTTTTCCTCTCTTCCAGAGGCAAAGCACATCAATACAGTTAATTTTTTCATCTGCACATGTTTTCATTTTTTATGAATCTAAACTGTAAACTTTTTTTGTCTGTTGAAGTCAAAAGAGTTAAGAATGTAAAAACAATTCAATAATATTGAGGAAGGAGGCTTTCGAAAACTTTGTGGGAGGAGGAGAAATTTCTGGCCCAGCAGTATCTTCTCCTTCCCAACAGTATGGATATTATTCCACCCTTTCAAAGACATACACAATCATTTGAGATACAGTTAATTTGCTATTTGCAAGTGTTCTCAATTTGGAGAATTTTTAATCTTTTATATGTCTGGCAAAGTGTTAAAGGTTTTCCCTTATCATCAGTTATGACACGGTTACATGACTTTGAATGGTCCAATATAAGCTTCTCTGTATTTTGTTAACTCTGTGTAAGTTTTTGCCTTGTATATAACTTTATAATGAAATTCTTTAGAATTGTGGAAGTGGGAAAATAGATCTAGTTGTTTCATACATGTTAACCTTTGCCACATAATTCCAAATTTAAATGACCCTATGCCAAATCCTGTAAGAAACAGAGTTGGATGCATAGAGGACTTTAAACCAGGGGTTTGCTGGTTCGAATCCCCATCTTTGTGAATTTCTTTCCATTGATTGATGATAGCCATTGAGACAGGATTCATTACTCACCCACCTCAGGTCATTGTTTCGAAGATGGTTATGTTGGAATGTAGCGAAGGCTATTGTGCGAAGTGCAAATGTGTTGGTTAAAGAAACTCCAGGAAAGCATGCCATGGGTAGTTGCACAGGCTGCCAAGATATAAGTGATGCTATATTGAAAAGCATGGTAAACACCATACAAACAAGCAAATAATAATCCTGACAGCGAATGCTTTTAAGAAATAGAAAGGAAGAAAATGCGGGTAACCAGCATTTTGTCCATTTCCTACAATGTTATCTACCCTTTAAGGGACTAATCCAATAATCTTTAAATTATTCTTTTCAGTATAATCTCTCCCATTTTTTTTCTAAAATGGGTTAACCCTTTATCACACAATTCCAAGTTTCATGGACTCTGATGGAGAAAGCTTTTGAAAACGGTGGGAAAAGAAGAAATGCTGGTAACCTGCATTTTCTCCTTTTACCACAATGTATTCTACCCTATTCTAGACAAATTCCATCATTTGAGCCACTTTTAAATTGTCATCTACAAATGCTTTCAATTTTGAAAAGTCCACAATACATTCGTGTCGTGTGGTAAAGAGTTACGATTTTGTCAGATGACAACATTTTAGAGACTAAATCATGTATGTTTAATTTTCAGGGGATGACAAAGTTAAACTCGAAGAAGACTCGAGTGTGTCAGAATCTGATGCAGATTACACAGAGTACATGACGGGCAAAAAACTGCCACCTGGTGGTATTCCTGGTCTAGATTTAAGTGATCCGAAACAGTTAGCCGAGTTTGCAAGGTATGTAGAGATAGTATAAATATATCAAGATTTAGATCAGCTGGTATAGATAGTGCTCAGTATTTCTGTTTGCCAAAGGTTTTGAGTACATGGGACTGAGTGTCGCTGTAAAACTTGAGTCTCATTAAGTTTAATCGAGTCCCATTTCTGCCTGCATAACTCATGAGTTTAATGTCTCGATACAGTGTGGAAAGAACTACTTTTGAGTTTTGACAAAAAATTTCTGGAAGCCATCTTCAGCTTCAGCAATGCTAGTCAATAGTTGGTTCCTGCAATCAATGCTGTAGGGATTTTCACTTATTCTAATGCAGGTAGCCACTTGAAAAGTTTGATGTTATTGATTTGAATTGAACTACAATCACATAGTCTTGGTAACATCATGATACACAGGTTGAGATGTATTTGTTGGCAATTTGGAATTCCGATAGTCTAGCTGTGCACTAAGAGTTAAAATCTTGCATTTTGCAATTGTTCCTATCTTTATTCAGTGTTTTCATTCTGTAGAAAAAACACTTTTTCCATGTCTTCTAAAGTTTCCACATTGTAAAGTTAGTCATAGTTCTGGCAGGCCTAAATATAGCTGTTAGCCTGGTACAGTAATGGGTCTAACAAAGCCTTACTTTTTAGCTCACCTGAGCACAAAGTGCTCATGGCGAGCTTTTGTGATCGTGCTGTGTCACGCGTGCGTCGTCCGTCGTCAACTTTTACCTTGTGTGTGCTTTACAGGCCACATTTTCATTCTGATACTCATGAAACTTGGTCAGAATGTTTGTCTTGATGATATATCGGACGAGTTCAAAAATGGGTCATGTTTGGTCAAAAACTAGGTCACTAGGTCAAATCTTAGAAAAGCCTTGTGTACGCTTTAGAGGCCACATTTTCAGTCCAAAACTCTTGAAAGTTGGTCAGAATGTTTGTCTTGATGATATCTCGGTCGAGTTCGAAAATGGGTCATGTCGGGTCATAAACTAGGTCACTAGGTCAAATCTTAGAAAAACCTTGTGTACGCTGTAGAGGCCATATTTTCAGTCCAAAACTCTTGAAAGTTGGTCAGAATGTTCGTCTTGATGATATCACGGATGAGTTCGAAAATGGGTCATGTAGGGTCAAAAACTAGGTCACAAGGTCAAATCTTAGAAAAACCTTGTGTACGCTGTAGAGGCCATATTTTTGGTCCAATATTCTTGAAAATTGGTCAGAATGTTTGTCTTGATGATATCTTTGATGAGTTTGAAAATTGGTCATGTCGGGTCTAAAACTAGGTCACAAGGTCAAATCTTAGAAAAACCTTGTTTACACTTTTGAAAGATTTAAAATGGATCATGTTTGGTCAAAAGGCTCAGGTGAGCGACTTCAGGACCATCATGGCCCTCTTGTTATGTTTTGTTTCATGCTTGCCACAGTATTAAACAGAAGAAGCCTTCAGATGATGTCCCAAGAACAGTGCCCTGTCCTCATAAAGGCTGCAATAAAATGTTTAGAGACAATTCAGCTATGCGTAAGCATTTACATACCCATGGGCCACGTGTCCATGTTTGTGCAGAGTGTGGTAAAGCATTCGTAGAAAGTTCGAAGTTGAAGAGACACCAGCTTGTTCATACGGGAGAAAAGCCTTTTCAGGTAACATAGAAATTAAAACTTTTTTTGTTACACTGCATGATAGGCAAACAAATGCCTAGTAGACTTTTTCATAAATATCATTTGTGATGGAAATGCACAGGAAAACATTTTCATTAGTGAAGTTTAATAAATAAAGAATATTAGCTTTAAAATCTACGTCCCACTAGCTGCCAAAAGTAAACAGTGGGGTGTCATAAAATGCATCTTAAATTTCAATTATACCATTTAAAAGTATGGAAGTTATTGTGAAAATGACAATCTGTTAGTTTAAGACAGGTTTGAGTGTTACTCGCTGGCAGAAAAATGTATTGTAGGACCAGGTAAAAAATAAACAAAAGATACAGCGACCTAGCAACTGTTGACATTGTTTTAAAATTCATTTCCTGCTAGTGACTAACTCTGGGACTGATTGTACAATAACAGATTGTCATCTTCACAATATTTTCCATACTTTTAAATAGCATGATCCAAATGCATTTTATCTCTCCCTTTGTTTACATTTGGCCTCTATTGGGCCTTTAATGTAAACGCATTCTTTTGAGACATGATTGCCTATAACGTTTGACTAAAAACGAAAAAAATATGAAGGAAAGGAAAATTTGATGGCTTGAAAACCACCATTGGGGAAGGGAGCTGTAGCTTGTCTGTTACTGTCAGTATACTTTTATAGCTAGACAAAAATTGTGATAAAAAGGATGAAAACTGAGAGTTATAGTCAGATTTGATAGCATATAGGCAAGAGATTGATGGTACATGTACAAATGTGTTAAATTTACTTAACCTTTACCATACAATCCTGTTTTAAAGGCTGAGCCCCTGTAGCTCAGTCAGGACTTAAGAACAGGGGGTCGCTAGTCCACACAACTCTGTTTTAACTCCTTACCACACAATCCCGACTTTTAACGACCCTGAGAAAGAAGCCTATAGAAAACATTGTGGGAAAAGGAGAAAATACTGGTAACCAGCAATTTCTCCATTTCGCACAATATTTTCTACCCTATCAAAGTCAGAAGTCATCATATTAACAAGATTCAATTTGTTGTCTGCAGATGCTTTCAATTTGGTCCAGTCCAAAAATTTGTCGTTTGGTAAAGAGTTAAAGACTGAGCCCCAGTAGCTCAGTCAGGACTTGAGAAGGGGGGTTGCTGGTTTGATCCCAGGCTCTGGCAGTTTCTTTCCAAGGATTGATGATAGTCATTGCGACAGGATTCATTCCTCTCTCACTGCAGTGCTGACCATTGTTTTGTGGATGGGAATGCAGCCACTGGCTTGGAAAGAATGTTGTGTGGAATGCTGGTAAAAAGAAACTTTAGAAAAGCATGGATAGGTGCACTGGCCGCCATGATATAACTGAAATGCTGAAAACCAGCGTTTTCTCCTATGTCAACTGTGTTTTCTACCCTTTCAAAGACAAATGGCATCACTTGAGACATGTGTACATTGATCATCTGCAACTGCTTTCTTTTTGGAAAAAGTCGAAACCTTGTTTTATGGTACAGGATTGCAACATACTGTGGACATATTCTCAGGGGAAAATATGTATATTAGCATCCAGTCTTTGCCTGGATAGGTTTGATACTAAGGTAACTCCAAGTCTTGTTTTCACGTGCAGACAACCTTTCTTGTCATGCAACAAATCAGTTGTGTAATATTTCTGGCAAAAATGATACATTGACCCTATAGAGCAATTCCTTTTCAAACCATAATATTTTCATATGTACTTTTATATGAAATCATGATTTGTCTCCGTTTCGAAACGACCTTTTTAGAGTAAACTACTACCAATTTGCTTTTGAAAGTGATAATGCAGATTTAACTACATGTATATTTTTAATTGCAGTGCACATTTGAAGGCTGTGGTAAGAGATTTTCTCTTGACTTCAATCTTCGGACACATGTTAGAATACACACAGGTGACCGGCCATATGTCTGTCCGTTTGATGGCTGTAACAAGAAGTTTGCACAATCAACAAATTTGAAATCACACATTTTAACTCATGCAAAGGCAACAAGGTAAGTGTACAAAACAGTAAATTGTAAGAGTTGTGATGAGAGTACAAACTACAGTTGAACCTGGTTTAAGAGACCACTCAAGGGAAATCTTAAAAGTGGTCTCTTACAGCAGGTGATCTCTTAATAAAGGTGTCCCAAGCAATGACTTTTTTTTGGGGGGGGGGGGGTTCAGTGGCATCATTTCTCTGCTAGGGCACTGTTGCTTGCATCTTTTTTGTACTGGTATTACAGTAATTGGTTAATAGAAACAAAGGATATAATTAAGAACTCAATTTTCGTTGTTTGTTTACTGTAATTCAATCTTTGTGTAACTTGTTTTAACAGTTTTATACCAACATTTTAAAAGAGAATTGTAAGTGAAAAACATTTAAGAAAATTTGTAGAACAAATTCTCCTTTCTTACGATTCCTAAATCATTATGTACTTCATAATTTGAGTCCTGCTCTGTGAAAAGGGGGGTTTAATGCATCTGCAAAAAGTATCAACCCATGTGAGCCTGTGCAGGCTGACATAGGCCAAAACCCTTTGCTATAGGTAAATTTTCTGCATGTCAAAAGGACCATTCTGCCTCATGACTCAGTCTGTTGTTTTTTAAAGTGGATTTTAGGAACGCACAGTTATATAATGACTTGCCTGGCTTGGTATGATGCATCACAGGGGTACATTAAACCCCCTTTTGCCAGAGAACTGCCCTTAGTAAAATAACTTCATTTGTTTTCCTAATTGAAACTTGTCTATAGGTGATAAACTGTATGGTTGGAAATAGCAATATGGATAGAAACTATCAAGTGACTACTTGAGGAGGGAATATCACAAATCAATGATTTCAAGAACATTGCATTATGCATGCTTAAAATTTAAGGGTCCTCATCAAAACGGAAGATTGGAAAAAAAGGTTTGGAATAAATGCTGAAGCATTTGACATTTACAAAGAAAATGTCACAGTTTTTTGCACTGTGATTAGCGCTATACAGCAGAAATTGCAGCTTTTAATGTCATTGCATTTTCTGCTGTTTTTTGAAAATTGAGTGGGAACAGTTTCTTCTTATAAAAAGTTTCTCAGGAACTTTATAATGTAGACAAGTTACTTGCCTTTCTTTTATCCCTAAAATGCTTGACAAATGAAAATTCCCAGGCTGTGGTAAAAAAATCGGATACAGTATTTGTGATTTCAAAGTTCTTTTTTTCCAGAGTAATGTAGAGTTAAGCTCATACTGGACATTTTGTGTAGTCTGATATTGATTTACATTGTTAGCAAAAAGGTATGAACCCTTTACCAATCTCTAGTTTTTACAAGCCTTAAGAAGAAGGTTTTTGAAAATATTGTTGGAAAAGGAGAAAATCCTAGTTACCAGTATTTTCTCCTTTTCCCACAATGTTTTCAACTTTATCAAAGACAGTAATCATCAGTTGAGTTACATTCAATTTGTCGTCCGCAAATGCTTTCAGTATCATCGATCAGTCTAAAACTTCTGTTGTTTGGTAAAGAGTTAAGTCAAGCCTAGCTCTCGGAGTGTTCGATATTACTGCTTAATGATGGGTCTGAAATAAACTTGTGTAAAAATGTGGGGTGGGGAGTATATAGTGTCTTCACAGTTGGAAAGGCTGAAATGCCAGGCTGTTCTGCATAGGCTCTTTCATAAAGTATCAGAGCAGTTGTGAACAAGATAACAAAATATGTGATTGCCAGCCAGAGGAATACTAGAGATAGTTCAAACTGAAACTTATTTATAATAGCATGTGTATTCACTTGAGAATAGGATGACAAGTTACCTTTGAAATATATCATAGTATTACTGATAAAATGGTATTAATTTTTGTTGTATTTAATTTTGATATAGATGTTCTCCGTTTCTGATATCTGGAAGTTTTTGTTAGTGTACAGAAACAGATTCTAGATAAATGTTTGATGTCATCTTGTGTAAATGGTGAATTCAAGTCTCAATGTTTTCTTTCATTTGGCAGATAACTTTTGCATCTAAATGCTTTAAATGAACTGCTCTACACTATTGTATCATTAGAATTATCTGATTAATACTTTTGACTCTCAGCATGCAGTCAGAAATAACATAATACATGCCTGCTTTTGTGGAGAGAGTAGATCAGGTCTAGATCTGCTTTGTGGGATATTTTGTGGGATACTGTGACAATAATATTCACAGATTCAAAATATTTTGGGTCTCTCCAACTGACTGGAAATGTTTGTTATATATAGGTATTTGACATTCTTAAAGTTGTAGACATGGTATTTATGCTCTATCCTAGTTGCATTTATATGACATACTAAAGAAACTTTTTTTCAAAGCATAGATATTTTGTTTGCTGCTTTTGGTTTTATACATGCAAAAAAGGAGAAATTGCTTGTCAGTGATTTGTTTTGAATGTAACTGTGAAACCTAGAGCTTCCAGCTGAATAAACTTCCTTGAATTTGACATATTCATTTTCCTATTCTCAAAATATTCATTCTTCATTGATTTCTCATTTGACAACTTCCGCCTGTACTGCATGTGATATTTATAATGTCTCTGGAGTGTATAGTTTCATCTTGTTCATTTCATGTATTCCAGTCAGCTTGGAGCATCTTACGCGACCTCATCCCCTGAACTTATACAGACCCAGCTTGAGATAGGGTATGTGTCCAATAGCCCTTTGCCATTGATTCCTTGCTTTTATGACCTTAACCTTTTACCACACAATCCCAAATTTTAACAACCTGGAGATTGAAGGCTTTCGATAATATTGTGGGAAAAGGAGAAATGCCGGTTTAATAGTGGTTACCAGCATTTTCTCCTTTTTCCACAATGTTTTCTACCTATTCAAGGACAACTACTATCATTCCAAAATTATGTGAATTGTAGCTGTGAATTGCTTTACCATGGACAAGTCTAAAATTTTGCCGTGTGGTAAAGAGCTAAAGAGAGAACCTTTGAGCATGTGGATGGAAAAGAAGAAAATGCTGTTTAGAAACATTCATAAGAATTTTCACCTTTTCTCACAATGTTCTGAAAGGCCCTCTCCTTTTCCTAACAATCCTTTATTTTATGACCCCGTGGAGTAAAAAAGGCATTTAACTCTTTACTACACAATCCTGACTTTTAACGATCCTGAGAAGGAAGCCTATAGAAAACATTGTGGGAAAAGGAGAAAATGCTGGTAACCAGCATTTTCTCGTTTTCCCACAGTATTTTCTATCCTATCAAAGTCAGAAATCATCTTATTAACAAGATTTAATTTGTTGTCTGCAGATGCTTTGAATTTGGTCAAGTCCAAAAATTTCTCGTTTGGTCAAGAGTTAAAAACAATGTGGCAAAAGGAGGAAAAGCTGGTAACCAGCACTCCCCTCCCCCCTCCATTTCCTTTTCATAAACAAATTCTATCATTTTAGCCACATAAATAATGATCTATAATGATTTGTCGTCTGCAAATGCTTTTCAATACAGACGGGTCTAAAATTTTGTATTTTATTAAAGATTTTTGTGCGGGAGGTGGCTGCTATACAAAAGTGGCTCCTAACAGAGATTGTGATGCATATACTGAAACTGAAGCATCACAAGGTTTGTTTTGGGGCAATTTTCTTCTAAAAACTTCTTCTTGCATGCATGTCCCTATGTATGCTACCCTTTCCACCCTTACTAATTTTTCATGTCAAGGTACTCTGTTCTTTAGCATACCGTCTTGTAATTTGATGTGGTGTTTCATGTCTTGTTGGCTATATAAACCGATTGAATATCAGTATTCAATAATCCAATTGTCATGTCTCGACCCTGACATTGTGTCTCCCCATATTGTTTTTCCCCGTGCGTCCGTCTGTCTGTCTGTCTGTCCGTCACAAATCGTGTCCGCTCTATAACTCAAAAACCTTTTAAGATATTTTGATGAAACTTCACACATTTGTAAAGCACCATGAGACGAAGTGTCATGCACAAGAACCCTAACTCTGGCTTGTATATTTTTTTCGAGTTATTTCCCTTTATTTTCCGTCACAAATCGTGTCCGCTCTATAACTCAAAAACCTTTTAAGATACTTTGATAAAACTTCACACATTTGTAAAGCACCATGAGACGAAGTGTCATGCACAAGAACCATAACTCTTGCATGTATAGTTTTCGAGTTATTTCCCTTTGATTATTTTCCGTCACAAATTGTGTCAACTCTATAACTCGAAAACCGTTTAAGACATTTTGATAAAACTTCACACATTTGTAAAGTACCATGAGACGAAGTGTTATGCACAAGAACCATAACTCTGGCTTGTATATTTTTCGAGTTATTTCCCTTTGATCATTTTCCTTACTCATTTTATGTACAATTTCGTATTCGCTCTATAACTCAAAAACCGTTAGAGAAAAATGACCATTATTTCAGTTAGAAATTGCCTTGGTGACATATCAATCCTTCTGACACCAAAAAGGGGGGGAGACGTGGTTTTTTTTTTTTTGTAGAAAAACAAGTTCTAGTTGTGATTTTGATTTTGAATATAATTGCCCTGAATAGTTCAAGTTAACCTATTACCACACAATCCCAGTGTTAAACAATGAAGGTTTTTGAAAACATAGTGGGAAAAGGAGAAAATGCTGGTAACCAGCATTTTCTCCTTTTCCCACAATGTTTCCTGCTCTTTTGTAGACAATTTTTACCATTTGAGCCACATTTGATCTTCTGTGTGCAAATGGTTTGGATTTGGACAAGTTCAAAATTTTGTTGTTTGTTAAAGAGTTTAGTGATGAATTACTCTCAAAGGACAGCTACTCCGTGATTTCAGTCAATATTTTCTGGACAGCATGTTCTCATTAAAGTTGGTAATTGGATGCCTTTCCCTTTCTCTATTAGAAATGCTGGTTGGCTCAGTCATTAGGATGATGGATTACTGATCTAGAGGTCCTAGTTTGATCCTTAGCAAAGGTACTGGATTTTTTTGCGGGAGTGTCCTTGGGAAAGGCACTGCAGAGATATGGCCTAGCATTGCTTACCAGTAATTCTTTATCAAACAACAACTTTTAGACTTGTCAGTATTGCGAGTGTTTACAGATGACAGGTTAACTCTTCACCCCGCAATCCTGAGTTTTAATGGCTTTAACTCTTTACCAAACGACAAAATTTTACACTGGTCCAAATTGAAAGCACTTGCAGACGACAAAATGAATGTAGCTCAAAAATTGAAATTTATTTCAAGCAGGGTAGAAAACATTGTGGGAAAAGGAGAAAATGCTGGTTACCAGCATTTTCTCCTCTTCCCACAATGTTTTCACGTCTCAGGGTGGTAAAAACCAGGGATTGTTTAGTAAAGGTTTAAAGAGGAAGGCTTCCTAAGAAAAATTTGAGATTTCTAGTCACACTTAATTTGATGTCTTCAAATGCTTTCTGTTGGACAGGTCTGAAGTATTGTTGTGTGGTAGAGTTAACCCTTTACCAAACAATCCCTGGTTTTCACGACCCTGAGATAGAAGCCTTTTGAAAACATTGTGGGAAAAGGAGAAAATGGTGGTAACCAGCATTTTCTCCTTTTCCCACAATGTTTTTTAACCCTGCTGGAAACAAATTTCAATTTTTGAGCTACGTTTTATTTTGTCATCTGCAAGTGCTTTCAATTTGGACCAGTCTAAAATTTTGATAAAGAGTTAAACATGGCTCAAATGATGGGATATTTTCTTTGAATTGGTAGAAAACATTCTGGGTAAATGAGAAAATTCTTCTGTTCCCACATCATTTTCAAAAGCTTTCCTGCTCAAGGAAGTTGAAACAGAATATTGTTTGGTAAGGAGTTAAAACCAACATAAATAAGGAAAGTAATCTGCTATGTAAATGTATTTGGCATGGAAAAGAAAGTTGCCATTAAGAACATGTTCTTATTTATATTTCCAGCACACAAGCTTACCAGATTCCATCACAGTAAGTAATCACTTTTATCACATAACCTCCCTTGTTTTCAGTGTAATATAGCCATTACGGATTTTTTTTCCCTTTCATAATTTGACATAAAATTGTGGGAAAAGAAGAAAATGCTGGTAACTAGCATTTATTCCTTTTTCCCACCATGTTCTCTTTTGTTATAGAGGGTCTTGTTCATTAATTTATATACAGGTTTTTTCATATAGATCTAATCATTAAATATTATTCTTGACATATGGTTATCGAATCAAAAGGAATTCATTAGCTATTATTTTATATTTTATTTATCTTATATGGAAGAACCTTAATATAAGCTCTCCAAAGGCTTGCTGAGTACTATTTTCATAAACTCTTTCCAAGATGTTACCTCAAAACACCAGAGCATCTTAAGAGCATCTCTGTGATCCTTTATATCCAGCTGTAGATTCTGGAGAACACAGCTTCAGAAACAACCAGAACTTTATTTCTTTGTGATCATTCTTATCAGTCAGATGTAACCCCTCCTTAACATGTAATTTCATTACTGTCTATATACATGTATTTTAAAGATACCTATCTACTCATTTTAAGCCAAATATAGAAATGTGTTTAAATGAATAAATTAGCAATATCTATGGCCCCAAAGAATAAACAGAAGGTTCAAATTAGTTATTTGAAATGAATCTTGGTTGGGAGAAGACTACGTTAGGTCAAAATTGTTAACAACACGGAAGTGTATCAGTAGAGTCATTTACATACCCCCATCTGAAAATAGAAAGCTAGACTACTTGTTGTTTCAACACGGGAAATGGCACACTTGTCAATTTGTAGGATAATGTCTTTTCCCCTTCTTTCAGCAATCTAAAAATGCTAAATATTAATGTGTACATACGAAATTTACATTTCTACTGTCTTTAAAATCATTCCATTCTCGATATAAAATTCCTACATCCTCGAGTAAATTGCTGTTAGGTTCTTGTGACATAGATTGTTGCGACAGTAGACCTGTGTAGTGTATCGCGGCTCCACTTTCTTGCCAGCTGCATGAATATGCAAGGCTAAGGTCATACACAGTCACGTGACAAGCATCATGCGGTATCCTCAATTGAATGAGTGGATAGGAGCCAAGTCCAAAATTACATTTTCTATCCGTCGTAATCTATGCAATCTCTTAACCACCAGGTGTAATATTTGTCATGAAGCCACAAGAATGACTGTAGTTTGATAAAATATGGTCGAAGTTATTTTTTATTTGGTGTAAAATGAGTAAATGGGTATCTTTAAACTTCCACTAGAAAGGTACTGGAACCTTACATTTTCTAAATAATTTTTTATTAAGTTTGGTGTTCAGATCTGATTTGAGGGCATGAGAATGCAGATGAATAAAGGCTTAGTCATTTTGTGGATCTGTTATATTGTTTTGATAAATTGTTTAATATGAACATAGCTCAAAGGATGAGCTCTGTCTTTGATAGGTACTAAACAATGTGGGAAAAGGATTATATGCTAGTTACCAGAATTTTCTCCTTTTTCCACAATGTTTTCAAAAGTCATCTTATTTAGGTTGTTAAAACTTGGGATTGTGTGGTAAAGGGTTAAGTTAGGACAGCACATTCTGTTCAATCTGATCTTGACCCACATTGTCTGGGAAAGTATCGGAGAAAATTTACTTTCAACATTCAAAGAATTAGAAAGATCTCTTTGCTTTTTTTCTTTCAGGGAGGCAATGCTAATTGGTTACACCTATGAAGAACAGTGACTAGGCAATGCAGTAGAAAGAGCAGAAGAAATTGAATAGTAAGTGTTCTGTGCTCATCTGTTTCTATTTGGACATTACACATACACTGCTACATAAACTTGTTGAATACTTTTGTTGGGTATGAAATGTAAATCTTTCATAAATTCATTGCTTTTGCGGCAGAAAATCTATCCCCCTAAGAATTGACATGAGTGAAAGGGTGAAATTAAGAAGAAAGTGAATGCAGAAAGTGCAGCAAGATCTTGGGTCTTCACCTTTCAATTCAAAAGTCCAATTACTTTATTTGGCAGTGTCATAGTTTTGTTGACTTTATTGAGTTGTTGGAATTTTTTATATACCCTTTACCAAGTAATCTTGTATTTTTATGCCTTGTAGGAAGAATACTTTTGAAAACATTGTTGAAAATGAGAAAATGCTAGTAACCAGAATATTTTTCCATTTCCGGCAGTGTTTTCTTAGAAATTCTACAGTGCTTCAGATGATTTTTCATGCTTTCAGTATGGTACTGATCCAAATATCCATGATTCAGTACCAGCATATGCTAACTAATCAGTTCCCAATCCTAGCTAAAAAATTCAAGTAAATATTGGGTGGCTTTAGGGAAATAAATAATACTTTGTGTGAGCAAGACAATAGGAAGTACTTCCCCCTCGAGAATTAAAAAGATCTAGCTATCATCCAACAAACCTATCTTGTTGGCCGGTCTCAGTATCATTATGTTATTGTTGCCTGTAGAGTACCTAGGACATAGGGTATTGGAGGATTGGATTCTTTTCTTATTGTCCCCAATTTCATTTTGTAAATGAAAGCATTTTTTTATTTCAGTGACTTTATTCATTTTGTATTTAGACTTTCAGTTTCCTTTTCAGTCTTTTATTATGTAATTGGATTATGTTCATCAGCATGTACTTTTTCTTCTGTTCGTAAACAGTAAATTCTATTGTACCACAGTGCTCCAGCCAGGGTAAAAAAAGGGCAGGGTGCTGGGGCTGAGAAGGGCACTTTGATGTGTAAAGCGCCAAGCGGGGGGGGGGGAATTTTTATAAATTTTGACTTTATTGACAGTCTCTCCCGTAATTTCTGACATAGAATAAGGGATTCTTAAAACAAAAAGTATTCTGTCATAGGGGCTTATATGGACATTCCAGCTTCATCTCAACAAGAAAGCCATTTTCCATTACCCATTACTAGTAACTCAGTTTCTTGAATGGTTTAGCTAGGTCCAGGAGCATTACAAGTGCATGTAGTTCATATTATAACCCTTATTTAACTCTTACCAAATCACAGACTTGCCCAATTTGAAAGCCATTTCTCAAAACAAAATTAATGGTTACCAGCATTTTTCCTTTTCACACAATGTCTCCTAAAGCCTCATGTCATTCAACTACAGACTTGATACTATTACAATACATTACTTTTTATGAGTGCTTTGCAGATAAGCAAGGCAAGTAAGCTACAAGAACTAACAAATACAAACTTTCAACACTTTCTTTCTTTTATTGCAATGTAACTGTGTCTCTCCTTTTTCTGAAACTTGTTTGTATTCAATTTACAGGGTTTTAAATCTGTAGAGTTGGTGACATGAGGCAAAAACAGGTGTTTATTGAGTAACTTATTACTTTGCATATCATTCAACATCGTGGATAAATGTTAAATGTTCCATAAATGTTGCATACTTCCTTTCATTACAACACTTGTTTCTATATTCCCGTTTAGAAAGGGAACCACCAACCCCCCCCCCCCCCCCCCCGGAATTTTCTCGATCTTTTTCATTTCATAAAAGAACAATCCAAGTCTTTTTTCCACAGTGAAAATAAGGAGATTTTAGCTTCTTCTTCATGTTTTATGTGCTGAGTAAACAAATCTCCTCTTTGAATTCATTATTGAAGCTGGAAAGATGGTTTGAAGTGTCTCTGATCGGGTTGAAGTGAAATTGACATTCGTTATGTCATGGGGTTTCATGCTTTTTGCATTGGTCCTTTTTCCATGTAATTTAAGTATTGGAAAGGTATTTCTGGACATTTTGACATATATTCTACAAAATGTAAGTCAACAACACTCTGTCACCTGTGGTATGCTTCATTGTCTACTTTATGAATGCACCATTTTCCAACTTACGATAGGTTAATTTGCTGACTCATCAATCCTACCTGAGTGTTAACATAACTCAGTATCAATTATGTTTGAAACCAGGGGTAAATCTAAGAATAAGTTACTTTGCTTATGAACAGAACACGCTACAAAAAGGGTTATTTTATCAATCACACACCCTTGATTTAACTTTGTACATGTAACTTGGTACAGGAAAATAAGCTTGATCTTTGTTGGACATATTTTTTTTTACGACTTAAATAATAACTTGTGATTGATTACAAACTGAACAGCCTCCAATATTGTTGAATAAAGGCAGTAATCTTAAAGATACGATAATCTGTTTAATAGCCTCTATTGTTCTCAGCACTTGTGTAGGCCTACTTTGATGAATAAATTACGAACTTGTAATTTACAGTCATAGTCGATTTTTTCACACTTCGCTGTCTGCAGGGGATTAGTGACACGCTGTAAATTGGAATGTATATTCGGAGGCGGATATCAATGAGGTCTGTTAAAGACTCATTGCGTAATTAAGATTACAGGTTACAATACTGAACATAGGGCACTCCGGGGTGCTCATATACGGCAGGGTGTCCAGAAAAAGGGCAGGGCGTCTACAAGAGGGGGCAGGGTGCAGCGCCGTTCTATTCCCCGCTAGCTGGAGCACTGTACCAGAAGTTAAGCACTGAATGACAGGACCTTCTGTTGTTTTACTATCCCAGACAAACCAGGGAATATGAGCAGAAGAGTGAATTTTTGGTTACCTCCTGTCAGTTCAGTTCACATTGTACATTCTCTGTGTCTTTCTGGCAACGTTGAACAACAAAATATTTAATCTCATCCAAGATACTTTAGACAAAGCTCGCTATTCTTTTGGTTATCTGGTTATGCAGACATGTCAGAGAAGCTTATCAGTTATTTCTAGGTTTTGTCCTCCAGTTTTCTGTGACATAATGATGAAATGGAACCTTCTGAATATGTCTTACATACATGTACTAGTGTCACAGAATGAAATTTATGAGGCAGGGTCCCAACCTCATCTATTTTGTCAATAGGCACATCACTTTGCTACTCATGTACATGAAAACAGCATGATTTACTATTTATTAGATCATGTAAATACCTGAATGTCTACAATGTATGAACGAGTGAGCTCCCTTCTATCTTTCAGGAATTTGTTTCATGCTTTTCATGTACCAGCATAATAGTTGCATAATTGGGTTGGAATTTTTTTTAGGCTATGATAGTACCACAGAAAAATCAAATGCGAATTACATGTGTACAGGCCTTATCTAGAGCACTGTTTCAAACCTTCTAAAAACCAAGTTCAGTTTTTGATTGATGTTTTCAACTGCAATTGCTTTTAATTTTGAAGTCTGAAATTTTGTTGTCTCTTAAAGAATTAGTGTTATTCAGTGTAATATGATCTATTTTCAGTGAGCAGAGTTTTCATGATTCATCATCATCTGGATGATTGGCTGAGTTCAGAGAGACGTCAAGTCTCATCAGCTTCAGTCCGAGACGGGGAGAACTGCATCACTGATCCATCAGTACAGTTTTGTTGCACCAAGTTTTTGTTTTTTTACTCATTTTGGAGAACATTTTTTCCCCTGCATCAGACCACACATGAAAACATCAGGGTACAGGGAGAAATTACTTGTAACAAGCAATTTTTTCTGTTTGACCAAATGTTTTCATTTGTTTATCTATTTAATATTAACTCTCATTGATTATCAATATTTTACAAGGATAGTTTGAAAGTCCTCAGCTGCAAGTTTGTGTCGGAAGATGATGCATTCGGCTGAATGATGTGGAAGGTGTTTTATTTACAAGGGAGTGATGTGCTGTCCAAGTTTCTACCAAGTCTTAAGAATTTTGCCTCCCGCAAAAGTAGAAAACATCGTGGGAAAAGGAGAAAATGCTGGTTACCAGCATTTTCTCCTTTTTCCACAATGTTTTCAGAAGGCTTCTTCCTCGGGGTCATTAAAACCAGGGATTGTTTTGTAAAGGGTTAAAATTACCTAAACCATGTGGTACAATTGATCTCTGCATCACCCCCTGTAGACCTCCTATTTAGCTCAGCGGTTTTCAAAGAAAACATCAAGGTATTGTGTCCACACTGCTGGTACTTTTTTTCCCTGCATCATGGTTTTTGTTGTTGTGTAAACAATTTCTGATGTTGCTTCTATTATGGAAGATATTTACTTCAGGCTAAGAATAGTTGAAAGTGTTGAAATGAGAATCTGTACCACAAGGGCAGATGACTGTCAAATTCTTTTCCAGACAGTTTTTACCTATTTCAATCCAGAAATTTTATTGTAAGAGCAACTGCAGCAAGCATTGGCAACCTTTAGCAGTGGTCTTTGTTGGTCTTGTGCTAGATCACTTCCATAAAAAAAAATTGTTGCAAAAAAGAGAAAGGTCTTGTAGTGAGCATTCCTAGTGATAAGTATATAAGCCAGGGTCTGGGAAAAGGGACCTAAGTGCATGTTTATTTTTCAAAATGCTAAGCAAGCTGTCATGTACCATGAATCCATTTTGTCTGAAAACTAGCTGATCCATAAGATAGAATGGTGCTTTGACATGCAAAAAGCCTGCACAGACTGTATAAGCTGACATGAGTCAATACTTTGTGCAGGCAGATGCATTAAATCACTTTATCACAAAGCATGGCTGAAACAATCTCTCCATCTCCATATGCCACTATGCATTCATGTATATTCAGCCTTAATTCATGTCACAAGAATGCTTTCGAGGCTGTATGCTTTGGAATTTGTCTTATAAGGTCATGTGTGAGTGCTGTTATCTGTTTTCCAAGTTTTTAAATTTATTATTTTTACAAATGTTGAATCTGTTTATTTCTTTAAAAAGTTTTTTCATGTTAAGCACTCATAGCATGATTGGAACAGGTAACACATTTTGAATTCTTTTTAGTGAAATTGTTCAATTTGCAGGATAGTTTTGTCAAAAAACATAAAATCTGTACTAAAATGAACCTTTGAAACTTATTTTTTGCAAAAGTCTAGAAAATTGTTACAACTTAAAATGGCTGTATGTAAATGAAACGAAGTGACAGGCTATAAAATAGATAAACTTTTCACTAAACAATCACATGTTTTAATGACCCTGGGGAAAAAGACTTACAAAGACATTGTTGGAAAAGGAAAAATATGCTAGTATGCTTAGTATCCTTTATCAAAAAATGTTTTTACTCTTTGTTGGAAAAGAAAAAAATGCAAGTAACAGCATTTGCTCCCTAATCCCAAATTTTTTTAACTCTTTCACAGGTACCATAAATTCTGTCAGGTTGCATTTTATCTTTAACCAAACTGCAGAAACCTAAACTTGTTCAAATGGAAAGCATTTGCAGATGACAAAGTGGTGTAGCGCAAAATATGCGATTTGTTTTTGAAATGGTAGAAAACAATTTGGGAAAAGGAGAAAATGCTCTTTCCCAGTTTTTTTTTCGTCTTCACAATGCTTTCAAAAGCCTTCTTCTCGAAGGTCATTAAAATACAGGATTGTTATGTAAAGGGTGAATGCTCTCAGTTTGGAGAACTCTGAATTTTGTAAAAGTTTTGTTGAGGAATTCTAAAATTTTGTTGTTTGGTGAAAGGTTGAGGTCTTTTTGGTATGTAGTGTCCTCTTGAAATGGTGATAAAAATTGAAGAAAGACTGAGATAATACCAATGTTATGTTGTATGTCTTTTTTTTTACCATTCACTTCACATGCAAGTAAGAACAGTCAAGAAAGGAAAGTTTCATTTTTGTTTTGCAAGACAACTATCATGTTTGTTTGTGTGAAAGGCTTTTATTGCTGTTTTCAAATTTATTTCAGTTATATCATGCTGGCCAGTGCAACAATCCATACTTTTATGGAGATTCTTCTTCCATTGCTTCGCACAATATTATTCCCAAGTCTCTGACTGCTTTCCCACATAACCATGATCAAAACAATGATCATCAGTGAGAGAGGAATGAATCTTGTTGCAATGACTATCATCATACCTCAGAAAGAAATTGGCCAAGCTTGGGACTTGAGCCAGGGATTCCTTAGTGTCAAGGCCTTTATGCTACCTACTAAGCTATCAGGCCAGGCAAATACATAAAGTGAAGCAAATGCTTCTTACAAAAAAATAGTTTTTGAACTAATTAGATAGATGTGGGGTTGTAAAGAGTGATGTGGTGATAGGTTTAATTCTTTCACTCTTTAGCTAATGACACAATTTCAGACCCGTCCAAATTGAAAGTATTAATTTTGCAGACGGCAAACTAAATGCATCACAAATTAGGAAATATTTCTTTGAAGGGTAAAAAGCATTGAGGGAAAAGGAGAAAATGCTGGTTACTAACATTTTCTCCTTTTCCAACAGTGTTTTCAAAAGTAATTTTCCTTGGGGTTGTTAAAACTCAGGATTGTATGGTAACCGATTGTATGATTCTTTAAGTTTTTTATTCTACATTTTGTCCAAAAAATGTAAGATTTCAGGAACTTTTCCAGAATGTATGTTCTTCTGTTCATCACCAGTTTGTTACAGAAACGAAAAAATGCTTGGCAGGAAAATTTAGGATACAAGTCATGATATGTGAAAAGATGGCTCAAAACAACATTTTTTTTGTATAGGACCAAATTCAAAGCATTTGCAGACGACGAATATTGCCAAAATGCTGATTTTTGTTTTTTGATAAAGTAGAAAACGTTGTGGGAAAAGGAGAAAATGCTGGTTACCAGCATTTTCTTTTTTTCCCACAATGTTTTCAAAAGCCTTTTATCTCTGGGTCGTTAAGTCGGGATTGTGTGGTACAGAGTTAATGGATCTGCATAAAGTATTGACCCAGGTTATCCTGTGCAGTCCATGTAGGGTGACCTTGGTTGAAACTTTTTGCCGTTGGTAAATTTTCTGCATATGAATGGACCACTCTATCCCATGATTCAGCCAGTATATAGATAAAAGGGATCCATATTATTTGAAGACTTGCTGTAGAAAGATACATTAAACCCCATTTTCCTAGAGCACTGCTTATTGAAGAATACATGTAGTTTCTGTCTTCCATACTTGAATATCCTTTATTCTAATGTCATATACCTTGTCTTGTCTACCAGATGTTGCATTTTTTTAAAGATTTCATGTATGCTTTTTTTAAAGGCCCAATAGCAGCCAAAAGTTCAAAGCAGGTGTTAAAATGCATTTTAATTCTTCACCATATGATCCCGACTTTTAATGACACTGAGAGAGAAAGCTTTTGAAAACATTATGGGAAAAGAAGAAAATGCTGGTAACAAGCATTTTCTCCTTTTCCCCATATCGTTTTCTACCCTTCTCAAAACAAATTTCAATTTTTGATTCACATTTGATTTGTTATCTGCAAATGCTTTCTAATTAGACTGGTCTCGTTGGTAAAGAGTTAATCGAAATCATACCATTTAAAAGTATGGAAAATATTGTGAAGATTACAATCTGTTATTATGAGGTGGATGCAAGTGTTAGTCACTGGCAATAAATGAAGTTTGAAATCAGGCAAAAAGTAAACAATAGATCGAGTGACCTGGCAGGTTTTAACCTAGTTTTGAAATTAATTTCTCTTTCAGTGACTGACACTGGGACCGACCATACAATAGCAGATTGTCATCTTCACAATAATTTCCATACTTTTGAATGGTATGATTTATATTGAGATGCATTGTAACACCCGCTTTGTTTACTTTTGGCAGCTATTTTTACTTGAACGTTTGAGGAAAAGTTTTTGGGAAGTGGAAGCAGTCATGCAAGAGCAAAAATGCAGTGACAATTTCGATAAAAATTCGTTAAAAACAACAACATTACACTGACTTTCAACTTTAACATAAGATTCACATTCTAAGTGGCTAAAGTGGGTATTGGTGGAAATAGAACTTCTCAGTACAGGTTATGCAAAGAAGAAATATTTGATGGAGTACAAAAAACGAGTTAGGAATAAGTTTAAGACATTGTTGGGTAAGGTGTATGGCTCAAGCCAAACAATATTTCTACGTTTCCTTCAGTATTTTCCAAATCAACAGAGAGCAGACTAGATGTTTATACTCCTGAGTTTTATAAGACTCTCAATCGTTCACCATACGAAACCTTTTGAAAACATTATGGTAGATAGAGAAAATGCATGTAACCACCATCACTTTCTCCTATAAGCAAAATGTGTTCTATCCTATCAAAAAAGAAAAAGTTGACTCAACCTCAATCCCGAGTTTAACGACATCGAAGAAGAAGGCTTTTCAAAAAAATTGTAGGAAAAAGGATAAAATGCTTGGTAAACAGCATTTTCTCATTTTCTCACAATGTTTTCTACCCTACAAATGACAAATCCCATTATCAGATCCACATTTTACTTGCTGTCTGAAAGTGTCCTTGATTTGGGCCAGTCTAAAATTTTGTTGTTGGTAAAGAGTTGAAAAACTGTGCCAAATGTGATTTGTCGTCGGCAAAAGGCTTTCAGTAAGGGCAAGTCTAGCATTTTGTCGTCTGGTACATGTTTATAGGTAATTTGATTCTACATGTATCTGTACACATGAAGGCCTTTGTTTCAAACACATGTAGGCCATATTTATGCTATTGAAAAACAATTGTACATTTCTGATATTTACAACAATTGTATTATAGTGTAAACATACAGTCATGACTTATTTTTCTGAAGTAAAATGTCACGAAAATCCAATTTCCATCTTTATTGTGTGTCAAGTGTAAAAAAAGAGCCCCGTGTTTACACTTTCGACTATCAAGTTTATTAATTAGTATCCTGAAAAGAATATTTATAATATGTCCAGTTGATGAGCCCTTTCTCAGACAAAGCCGTATTTTCATGACCCTAATCTGAATACACTGGAGATAAAAAAACAATAATTGTTGGAAACCAGTTATTTTCACTGGAAGACAAATCCAGTCATTTGAGCAGAGCAACAGTAAACTGTTGATTTGTTGTCTTCAGATGCTTGCAATTTGAGCAAGTCTAGAGTTTTGTTGTCTGGTAAAGAGTTAACTTATTCACTCATGAAACAAACTTGCAGAGTGGACTTCAAAAACATCGTAGTTTAACCCATAATCTGCTTAATAAGATGTATAAAACTCTAAAGCCGGTAAAAAAAAAAAAGCCTAAATGATGCTACTTCAAAGATCTTTTTTTTCGGGGGGGGGGGTAATCTCCTGATCGGACAGTGTAGATCCAAGATCAGACTGCACGTTCTGTGCAGTCTGACCTTGATCTACACTGTCCGCAAGAGGTCTTTGAGTCGCCCATTGCAGCCTAATGGTTAGGATGAACAATCAACATGACTTGTAATGCATTAACGTATGTGAAACATTGTACTGAATGGGGTAAATCTTCGCTACAAACGATTTATCCTGCTGTTACAATGTTCTCTTAGAGTTGTTCTGTAGAAAGTACAAAAATTAGTCGTCTACCTAAGGCTATGTGTAAATTGGTTTTGTGAGAATACCAGATCTTTGCTCCGAGGGTTTCCATCCCCGCTATAATATGACTAGATGGAATACGATAAATTGACCCATTAACAAACAAATCCTTGTGTTTTAATGAACATGAAAAAAAGATTTTGAAAACAACGTGGGAAAGGGAGAAAATGCTGTTAACCAGCATTTTCTCCTTTTCCCACGATGTTTTCTACCATGTTTAAGACATACTTCATTATTTGAGCCATATTCCTCTTGTCGTCTGCTTCTGCGTTCAATTTGGAAAGGTCAAAAGCTTTGTCGTATGGTAAAGTATTAAAGATACAACTTTATTCGTTTTCAACCAGTTTTTAACCCATTCTAATTTATACTTCATGAAACTATAATCATTCTTGTATCTTCTTACCGAATGTTGCCTCTGACGGTTGCATTGTCGCACAGATTACGACCGATAGAAAATGCATTTCATTGTCGGGGAAGCACTGTTGTCGTTTCCGGTTTTAAAACAAGGGCAAATCCCTTGTTTTTGTTCATCCCGTACACCATATTTATCGATTATTTATCTATGTTTACAAGGCTGACCAATAACTTAACCATTCTACACACTATATAGATTTAAAAGCGTTTTTTTTTTTTTATCTCTATGGCTGTAAAGATGTATCTTTAAACAGACAAGTCTGCCGCTCAACCCTTTACAATGCATACACTCCCTTGCACTCATCAATTGCTCGCAAGAAGCAATTTTTCTGCAGCCTGTGTTCGTCACTGCTGGAAAGTAGCGTTTCCTTATTTGTTTTGTAAAACTTGTCCTGTACGTTTTTAGCAGCTCTAGGTCTGAAAATGCATGTAGTCTGTGCAGTATATGATTAAACCACTTGCCTTTTGTAATAGATTTATTCTCACACAGCACACACTATCGGTCTATCTAGAATCAAGTTGTTCTTCCATCTGTAGGTGCACTTTCGTGACCTAAGTCTCTTGCAGCATTCAACCGATTTGGATGAAATTTTAGTAGAAACTTTCCTACCATAGAATCTTGTGCGCCTACAATTTTCATTATGACCCGTCAACTATTATAGAAGTTATATGATCCTTTGTTGTCCCGACCCAGTGACGATTGATTGATTGATTGATTGATTGATTGTCGTTTTCAACGTAACTTCAGTCGCATCACGGCGACAGCTTGCTTATTCATATTACGTATATACATACATATGTTCAGGGTTTCACTAGTGCTAGCCTAGGGCTATGAAGTATCTTGCCGAAGAACACACCCATGAACAACGTAGAGCTTCAAGTGAGGCTCAAACCTGGGGCCTCAAGGTTACGAGTCCTACTGTTTAACACCGAGCCGCACAGAACCCCTGATCCAGTGACAAGGGGACCGTTAGGTACATTCGTCGGCCTGCCACAATTCTGGTTTGAACAACTCTTTTTGTTAGACGTTCCACCGATGGCACTAGATATGTAGGATTGTACCCGGACAAAGCACCGTACATCAGCTCCTGTCTAATACAGGTGAAATTCAGGAAATACACAAAAAGAGTCCTCCAAGTGATATGACTAAAATAATGTTGAACGCGGCCAGGAACAATAAAGAAACGAACGCGTTTTTTCGTTCATTGTATTTTTTGCGATTGTAATGAAATTTCTCATCATCGGTTACCGATCACCTTTTGAAACTTCTGCAGACGGCCCTCTGTGTTTGCCTGGTGTTTTAAAATCATTTCAAAACTATCGTGAAATTAACCATGCTTTACGAAAAGGTGGCTTAATGCATCTGCAAAAAGTATCGACCCAGGTCAGCCAGCGCAGTCTGCGCAGGCTGACCTGAGTCGAAACCTTTTGCTTTTGGCATATTTTCTGCATGCCCAAGGACCATTCCACCCCAGGATTAAGCCGGTTGTTCGACAAAACGGATTTTATGCTTCCATAATAATGTTATGCCTTGCTTGTTATCAAGTATCACGGAGATGCATTAAACCCTCTTTTGCCAGAGAATAGTTCCTTTATGTATAACTTGTCTTACCACGGTTTTACCTGTCCTAGACTTGAGCTCTGCAGTTCCTGGCCAAAGAACACGTTTTCTGTGAACAGAGCCGCAAAATGTGGTGAATTCTACATGGTTTAACATAAATCTATGATCAAGTTTTCGTTGGTATTGGACTTTATCGCCGTTTTAACAGCTTAGGTCATGGCACGACGGTCAGTGCACCTTCGCATGTGTTTCCTGGTGTTCTCACCACAGTACTGACACAGCTTTCTTTCCAAGCCAATGACTACCTTTCTCACGTGCATGAGAGTTGAGAGGCAAAAGAACATTTATCTCAACCGGGTATCGAACCCGCCACCACCAGATCACGAGTCAGATATGCTAACCAATGAGCTACCCAGCCGGGCAGATGATCAAGAACTTACACTCTTATGTGCTTTGTACAGGTAAACACATTACACCCTTCATTCCCCATCTGTAGTCTTTTGTTAAAAAAAAAGGAAATACCCAACCCGTTCTTAACCCCTCCCCCCCCCCCCCCCCCAAAAAAAAGGAAAAATTAGTACGGTTAAAGGGGTACTTTGAATTTCCACAATTACCTGTCTGGACGATGCAATTTTCAATACACAGTGCAAATGAATCGGCACCTAAACCCTTAAACTGCTAAAAATTTTCACACAGTAGTAAAAACCAACATATTGGCATTTCAAAGTTCTTTTCATCCGAGACAGCCCACTGTAGCGGGCAGTGTAGATCAAAGATCAGGCTGCGCGTTCCTTTCAGTATGATCTTGATCTACAATATCCTTGAAAGCGTATTATGTGATGTTTACCAGCGGAGGAGTTAATGCGAGTTCAGGGGCATCAGTTTTATGCAAAAATGTCTTCCCTGGGGTAAAATGAAGACACAGTGGAAAGACAATGTAGAAAAGGATCAATAAACCCTTCGCTTTACAAATACGTTTTTACGTCTCCTGCCAAAATACCCAACACGTATCAATTTGACCCAGAAACGAGATCTTCTGAAACAAAGTTTTAGTAAAGAAGTGACATTAACAGTCTCTGGAGGGGGGGGGGTTCTGAAACATATGAGCATGCTCTGTGAAAAGAGGGCTTAATGCATATGCGAAAAATATCGACCCAGGTCAGCCTGCGCCGAAACTTTTCGCTATTCGTCAATTTCCTCTATGTCGAAGGACCAGTCTACCTCAAGATTAAGTCGGTTGTTTAGAAAAAAAGTGGATATTATGGATTAACAATAATGTGTCAGCTTGCTAGGTATAATGAATCTCGGAGAAACATTAATCCTCCTTTTATCAGAGCACGGCTCATATCTTTTATACATTTGCCCTTTTACAAGCGGCAACCGGAAAAAAGTGCTTGTCAAAAATCTTAAATCCACCTGTTCATAATCTTGTAATCGCACTGTCAAAGGACAACAGAAAACTACTCTAGAAAACCTTGTAGGAAAGTAATTCATTGTTGAACAGCAATGATTCTCTTTCTCAAGATGTTTTCTCTTTCATTAAAAAAGCAATATTATTATTTCTTCAGAGAAATTTCTATAGAAGTTTTCTTGATATAATCATAATCCGTGCTGCTTCGTGAATGTCATCATTGCCTCAGTGTGGTTGAGCCGTTACGACAAAATCCCTTGCTTTAACGAAGTGGTGAAAAAATCTCTAAAAAATAAAAACGTTTTGCCCCTTAAAAGACAAGTCTATCATTCGAGCCCGTTGACTTCGCCGCACGCAAATGCTCTAGAATTGGCAAGTCGTAAATTTGTCGTCCTGTAAAAATCTTAAACTTGTCCAAATTAAAAACATTTGACAATTCAAATGTGAGTCATATGATGGAATTTGTCTTCGAATGGGTAAAAGACATTGCTGGAAAAGGAGAAAATGGTGTTACCAGCATTTTCTCCTCTTCCCACAGTGTTTTCAAAAGGCTTCTTCCTCAGGGTCGTTGCAAGTTTGCAATGCAGAGGTTATGGCTTCGATCCCGACGGGCGGCGCTGTCTACATTGAAGAATCTGTGAAACTTGACTAAATAAGCTTTCGCTGTAAAAGTTATTCATTAAATGCCGTCAAGGCTACTTTAAGTGGCATTCAACTCTTTACCATAATTATGAAAAAATTTTATACATTTCCATGCAGACGACAAATCAAGGGGGGGGGGGGGTCAAATGATGAAACTTGCTTCGATTGAGGATTGAGTGGAAAACATTGTGGGAAAAGGAGAAAATGCTGGTAACCAGCATTTTCTCCTTTTCCCAGTGTTTTCAAAAGCTTTCTTATTCAGGTCGTTAAAACTCTGCAGCTAGGTAAAGGGTAAAGAAGATGAAAGGCACGTAAATCAAAGAACATGGCTGTGTAATTTATATCGCAGTACAACACACACCTGAACCCTTAACCTGCTAAATAAGTGAAAAGAAACTTTTAAGACGATAGTAAAATCTGTAATTCTGCGATTTTAAACGAATTTTTTAGGGAGATAATATCTCCTAATCGGACAGTGTAGATCCAAGGTTAGACTGCACGTTCTCTGCAGTCTGATCTTAATCTACACTGTCCGCAATAGGTCCATGGGTCGCGCTTAGCGGTATAAGGGTTGAAGGTGATTTACAGAAAAGAGGAAGTTTTACGTATCAAAATACCAAATACAACTAACAAATATTAATATTTCTTATAAATTTCATTTCGCTAGCTACTGAATAAAAAACCCGATTTAAAAAAAAAACCCATGTGTGAAGTGGTGATTCCTATACCACTGAAGGGTTTTTTTCCCCGTGGGTTGGAATCTGCTTGCAGATGGTATGGATCTACGTTCTGTGCAGTCTTATCTTAATCTACATCGTCCACAAAAGCTTTTTTATCCCCCATTGCCAGTGAAAGAGTTAAATCTCCCCACCCCCCCACCCCCCCCCAAAAAAAAAATGCTCACGTGACAGGAAATAAGTGTGACAGAGAAATGATATACAATTTCTATGGTCTGCTGATTCCGTAGCAAGAGCAGGTATATTTTAGGAGCAGAAACTATATACAGGACGCTTGTGTATACACAACTTTATATAGGTGTATTGTTTTAAAAACCCAGGTAAGTTGTTTTCTTTTTTTTGCTTTATGTTGAATGTTATGTATCTATAGACCATCCATTCTTTGTATGAGTTTTTGTATAGTGTTAACACGGTTTTCAATCTTATATCAGTCATATCGGGACGGACGGTGTATGCTTTCTTGCAGGTTTTTTTTTACCAGTACTTAGCACAAAACTCGTTGCAAGCCTCTAACAGCTTAAGTTTAAACATATTTATTTTACATCGATTGAGAAACAAGTTCTAACAACTTATCCTGATCTCCCTCGATCCGCTTACTCACATAACTATCGGCTAAACAAGGATGAGCGGTGAGAAAAGAAGGAATCCTGTCGAAATTACTACCATCAAACGCTGGAAAGAAATTCGGAATACCAACAGAGAAGATGCCTGCAAATAGTTTGTTTCACGGAAGTGCAGTTTCTGTTTCGTATTAACCCCTATCCTGCTAAATAACTAAAATGAAATTTTCATGTCAATGGTAAAAAACTCGAATATTGCTAATTTTCAAAGTCATGTATTGGGTAAAACTATCTTCCTATCCGACAGTGTAGATCTAAGATCAGACTGCACGTTCTGTGCAGTCTGATCTTGATCTATACTGTCCGCAAAAGGTCAGTGAGTCGCGCTTAGCAGCCTAAGGGTTAATTACCCACGTGTTTTCTCGACCGAATAATCACACGTTTTAACGACTGCGAGGAAGAATACTGCTGTAAACATTGTGAGAAAAGAAGAGAATGGTAACTAGTATTTTCTCCTTTTCCCACATGCTTTTGATGTTAACAAGTCCATAGATTTTGTCGTCTGGTAGAGAAGTAAGCTAGTACCCGGTATCAATGATACTAGTTATCATGTGTGACTCTGGAAAGTTTTCACGATGTCGGATATTCTTGACCGCAGAGCTCTGTCCATGCTTCGATGACAATTCATTCATTCATTCATTCATTCATTTCAGAAATGTCGATCGGAAATCTGTTACCTGTGCAATTTTACGAACTTGTCTTCGTTTTGGCATTCCTTCTTCTTCCGGTTGTGGCTTTTCGAGGAGAAATAGAGAACTATATTTTCGGAGTGTTTCTGTTATATTTGTGCACCAAGATAATCAGGCGCAAGGGGAATAAAGAACTTCCGGCGGAGGGTCGTGCTGTGTTCATATCCGGTTGTGATTCGGGTAGGTTTCATTCTTTCGGTAGTCGGTAGCGTACAGGACTCAAGAACAGGGGGTCGCTGGTTCTATCCCAGGCTCGGTCAACTTCTTTCCGAGGATTGATGATAGTCATTGCGACAGAATTCATTCCTCTCCCACCGCTGATCATGGTTTTGACGATGGTTATGTGGGAAAGCAGCCAGTGGCTTGTAAAGAAAATTGTGCGGAGTACTGGTAAAAGGAACTCCGGGAAAGCATGGATAGGTGCACTGGTCGCCGCGATATAACTGAAGTAATGTTGAAAACGGCGTTAAACACCATACAACCAACTAACCATACCTTTTAGTAACTCTTTGGTTCAGATTTCCTTTTGCGAAAAGCTTCATTATGCTAATTGATCCCTTAACAAATCGGAGCTGAAACGACGATAAGGAAAAGGGCTTTTGAAAATATTGTTGGAAAAGGAGAAGATGATAGTAATCAGCAGTGTAATCCTCTCAAAGACGACAGCCTAACATTTGAAACACATTTAATTGTTTTCAAATTCTTTCAAATGGGACAAACCTGAAATTTTGTTGTCTCGAAAAGAGTTAAACGGTGTTAAACAGGAAATGAAGGATGCGCTTTTACCGTCAACTGCTTTTATTGCAGCAATGTAACTCTTACTAAATCACCCTGACAATTATAGAGCATCAGCATTTTCTTCTTTCCCTTTCCCACATTTTCGAAAACCCTTTTTTCTCAGGGTCTTTAAAACACGGAATAGTTTGGTGGAAGGTTACAGTTAAATGAGAGAGAGAGAGAGAGAGAGAGGGAGAGAGAGATCGATCTAGGCTATTTTCATTTCAAATACATGGACTGTATATCATCTATGAATTATAAATAAGGGATCCACCAGAGTATTTTAAATTCATCTAGTATTTTAAGTACAGGAAACTGGGTGTAATGTTACAAGTAAGATTATTCATTAGATTTTCCTTTCAGAAACGTACAGTATTTGATATTCCATTAAAACTTGGACCAGCAAGCCCATTGGATGCTTTAGACGACTCTCAGCGCTTTTATGGACATCGTAGATCAAGATCAGGCTGCACAGAAGAGCAATTTGATCTGGAAATCTACACTGTCAGACATGTGTTGAGATACTTTTATTATTTTAAAACAGGCTTTGAACAACATCATCTTAGCTCATGTTACTGACCGATAGCAGTTTTAACTCCGGTTACTGAGCGTGACTCAGTGCGCTTTTGGGAACATTGTAAATCAAGATCAGACTGCACAGATAGAGCAGTCTGATCTTGATTTACACTGTCCAATACACAGATGATTTTTCGGCAGGAAAAAAACACTTCGAGCCCGTAATCTTTGAGTGTTTACCCTTGGATACTCATACCTAAACCGATAGTTTACCTCGGTGTTATCTTTCGGTATTATGATGGTTTTGCGTGGCTCAGTGGCTAAGTTGTAGGGTTTTGGAGGTCCTGGGTTTGGCCTTCACCCGAGTCACTAGATTTATCATAGGAGTGTCTTTGGGTATGCTTAGATACTACAGAGCCAGAGCCACAAAACTTCAAAACTGACTCATCATTAAATTAAAGGTGACAGCTCACAGGTAAAAGACAGAGTGATTTGTCCCAATCTCGGTTCTTTGTCTCACGACCTCAACCCCCCGCCCCCACCCTACACACACACAAAATAAAAAACAAAAAAGTACACAATAAACAGCCTAGAAATATCTGTGAAAGCTGTACTCGTATTTTAATCAATGTGTGACTTTTGAATTTGGAATTTTGTCCTTACGTATGTGTAACTTCAAGAGCATTTTCTAGGTACCACTTATAATTTTCCTATCGCAACTCATCAAAAAATGCTTCAGGGACAAACAGCAGGCCTACGGCCTAGAAATTTACTGTAGGGTTTTGATAACAAAATGTCTTTTTCGAATTTTCGGAATTCTCTCGTATTTGTAGGGCCAATACAGCTGATAGATAAATAAAGCGAAGCATCAGACGGAGACGATCTGATAGCATAAACTTCTTAGCCTTCACTACCTAGTTGTCAAAAGTACGGCGAAATGCCCTGAGAATACATCTGCAGAATATAACAGCAACTTATTCTTTTAACTTTGTACAGATATCATCCAGCTATATCAGTCAAAAAACTATGCTTCAGTTGTTAAAAATTGCCGCAAGCCATTTAATTTCTGAACCGGAAGTTATAGCTGCTAGCAATCGTATTTCATGGACGCTTTAATGAAAAGCCATGAACCAGCAGGGCAGTTGACAGCAATACCTCCTCAATTGACCAATCAGCAAAGACTAAACACGTAATTATTTATCAGATCGTGTCTGACCTTATGCTTTCGCTTTAATCAACTGTCTACTGTATAAAAACGAGAGAGAATCGGGAAAAGTAAGACATGACTTTGTGTTACCACAATCCCTAGGCCGGTTTGTTTGGCCTCGAGGCAACATTTGATGAGCTGCGATAGAAAAGTTGCAAGAGGTACATGTATCTTGTCAATACAGAACTTGCCGTTGAAGTTAAATACCTCTTACACACCGATGTGTTTGGAAACAAAATTAAAAGAAATATAAGTTACATTTTGATTGAAATACAGTTATTTTTTGGTTATCTCGAATGTTGTTTACACTTTGAATTTTTAATTTTTTTTGGGGGTGGGGGTTGGGGTGGGGTCTGAGGGAGTGAAACAAATAACCGAGAGTTGGACAAATTATCGCGTCTTTTACATGTGCGACAGCTGGCAAAAAATCAGTACAGAAAAAAAAAATAATGGAAAAAAGTATATTCTAGAGGTCCAAGTAGATCTTGCCTAATTCGGTAGCTTTTAATCGAAAAAAGAAATGGGGAATTCAAAGTGATATACAATAAAAGTCGATTGTGTGGAATCATATCCAGATGACATTAAACCTGATATAATGAAAATACACAGAGGTATTGATTGCATAGGGACCAAAACGTTATTTGAACACCAAATTTGCACGTTTTTTCACTGCATGTAACCATCCAGTGTCTATAATTGGCGTGCTACACGCGAAAAGGGGCATTCGGACATTTGCGTAAAGTGTCGTCTCGGATCAGCCTGCGCACTCCGCGCTGGCTAATCCGAGACGGCACTTTACGACTACATTGGATTTTGTGCTACAGCAGACTTGCACAAAAACAAAAAAATTACATAAAAACGGAGAGTGTCGTTTCGGATTAGCCTGCGCGAAGTGCGCAGGCTGATCCGAGACGACACTTTACGCAAATGTCCGAATGCCCCTTTTCGCGTGTTGCAGGTCAATTATATTATATTTGCAGAGAGAGTTATTTGTTGTAGATCTGGTATTTATCCGTGTTTAACAAAAGCTTGAATTCTCAGCAAAATTATCAAAAGAAAAATTGCAACTTTAAACACGATTCTATCAAACATTGTAGGGTTCGGGAATCTAGAAGCTGCAAAACTACACGAGTTGGGATACAAAGTATTCGCTGGATTTCGAAATCCTGACGGAGAAAGTGCACAGAAATTGAAATCAGAGAGTTCCGATCGCTTGCACGTGCTGCAGCTTGACGTCACCAGTGACGAAAGCGTGAAATATGCAGGAAAGTTTGTAAGAGACAACCTTGGAGAATGCTGTAAGTACGAGGGGTGATCAAAAAGATCGCGGACCACCTCGTTATTTTGAAAACTACTACACGTAGGATTACAAAAATTTGTATAGATGAGCATTAATTATCTGGTAACTGACTAAAGCTTTCAAATGTCGTCTTATTCAAGTAGGTAAAGTGTGACGTCATTCTCATGACGTCATATACTGCATTAGTGGTCCAAAATGTCGGACGACGTTTTATTTGAGCCGAGAGTAATCATAAAGTTTTACGTCAAACTCGGAAAATATTTATCGGAAATCAAAACCGATTGAGAAACAGTTTAAGGGGACTCTGCACTAAAGAATTCTGGTATTCGTACATGGATCGGACCAATTTAGACAAGGGTGCGATACTGTTAAAGATGGCCCTAAATCTGGCTGTCCATCAACATCAATCACAGACAAAATCATAACGTGTGTAGAGTAGCATGCAAAACAAAATCATCGAGATACTGTCAGGAAAATAGCTGACACATACAACATTTCATATAAAAGTGCTCAGAAGATTTTGATTGAGAATCTTGGAATGCCGTGTGTTTGCTTAAGGTGGGTACCTCTGCAACTGACGCCCGAGAAAATGGGGGTTAGGGTCGAAATCTGTTAAGAAATTTCAGAACGCATTAGGATAGAGGGATCAAACTTTACCCATCGTATTGGAACAAGCGATGAAACATAGGCACACTTTAACGAGACTGAATCTAAACAATAAAGCACTGTATGGAAACATCCAACATCGCCTTCCGCTGGTAAAGCCAACCTCTCTAAGTCACTTGGTAAAGCTATACATCATGTATTTCTGTTCTCCTTTTTTTCCTCTACATCATGTTGTATCTATACATACTGCAGTCAATACTGAGTTTTATGCCAACATTATTCAAATAAATTTCACAAACACCATACGGAAAAAACAGCCTGAAGTCCTGCGGGGTGACGTCACTTTACACTAAGATAACGCCCTAGCTCACAAAGCCGCGCTTGGACAAGAAACGTTGCAAAAACTAAACATAGAAACACCAACCAATGCCCCTTAAAATTTAGTCCTGACTCCATGTGACATCTGACTAGTTCCTGTTTTGAAAGATTCTCTATGTGGCACGCACTACAAGAGTAGAGAGGAGCTAACCCTCGCTATGACCGGGTCCTTGAGAGTAATGTCACGTGACGCGCTCGCACACGTGTTTCGCACGTGGAAATCAAGAATTAGTAAGTGCATAGAACTCAAAGGAGGTTACTTTCAAAAATAGTAAACACTCCAAGTTGTTTTTTATAATGATATTCCGATACCGGCACTGGTCCACGTTCTTTCTGATCACCCCAGTAACTGCAAGTTATTATTCGCGCAAGATAAGTATATTTATTTCAGGTTTTTCCGTGATTTATCGGGAAATAATGGTGGGTATAGAGGATATTTGTTTTTTTCGGTGAAATTTATTTTACCGAGTGAAATCATCAGTAACATTTTCACTAGTGGCGCAGCCATTATTCGGGTCTATGCGTCATATTTCCGTCTGGTGGAATGGAACGCACTGTATACTAGGTAGATCTACCTAGTGCGCGGGAAGAACTGTTTCCTCCTGCAATTGAAGACTTACGGAAACATTTACGGTAATTTTCTCTGGTCGTAGCCATGAATTATCAAACCTTATAATCCGCCATTATTTCCCGATAAATTACCAAAAATGAATGAAATTAGGTTTGATAATTCATGGTTACGATCAGTGAAATTAACCGATTTGATAGCTACCAGTACGAACTAGGGCCTACTAAGATTTTTGCACCATGTTTATAACTTGAAACGCATCAGATCTATTTCAGACAGCGACTTAAAAAATCGAGAGGGTGGGGGGGAGGATGGACTGGGAAAGGGGGGACAGATATCATTTCAACGAAATAACGTGTAATGAAATTAAAAATGATTTGTAAATACGGTCCCAGGACCAACGCCTCTACCGTAGAGTAAAACATGCAAAACTGAGTTTATGTTTACATCTTTTTACATTCTTAACGATGTTTTAGATAGTTTGTAAATTTGAAATAAAGACTTCAACATAATAACAAGATGTAACAAGATGTAAAAAGAACATACATGTATCTTGAATTTAGAAGGTAATTCCCTTAGCGTTTAAAGTCATAGTAAGATCTATGTTAGTTTTAAATTTCATATTCGGGCCAGATAAGCATGAAGAAAGTCCATCGTTCATTATTTAGAATAGTCCTACATGTCCATGCATTTCAGTCTCTTGCATGGAATCGAATCACCTTTAACATTTTTCTGTCTGTTGTATGGGACGTAGAGAAAGAGAAAAAGAAAAAGCGAAAAAAGTGGAGGCACTGCGGCAAAAGGAAATATGTCTCTCTACAATGTTTTCAAATGTGGTCGGTAGCAAGACGAGGAAAAAATGGCTGCAGGAGGTTGTAATTTAGTGCTACCATTTTGTTATTTTCTCAACAATTTCAGATTTATGGGCCCTTATCCACAGCGAGGACGCCCAGGGGCTCGGAGACATGGAGTTGTGTCATGTTGATACTTTTGAACGACTGATGAAGGTCAACTGTTTCGGAACTGTTAGGCTGACTCAAGAATTAGTTCCACTCATTCGTAAATCTAAAGGTATAATCATAGTTAATCTTAAGGCTGCTAAGTGTGACTCACTGACCTTTGGCGGACAGTGTAGATCAAGATCAGACTGCACATAACGTGCAGTCTGATCTTGGATCCACACTGTCCGATGAGGAGCAAGATTACAAGAAAAGAGTTGCACTGATGATAGACTTGGCCATTGTGAGCATGTAAAATTTGCACAAACATCCTTTAATACCATACAGTACTGGCTGTTAACGATCTTAGCGTTGGGGGCTTCTTAAAACATTGGTTACCAGAGACTTTAGCAATTTGTGTGTTTATGTGTGTCTTTTTTAAAAAGTTTGTTCTCCGTGTAAAGCCGTTTCAAATTATTTCAGTTATATCGAGGTCGCAAGAGCACTTAGAATTTCCGTTACTTGTATAGCATTCTTCCAATTTCACCGGCTGTTTTCCAACTTAAACATCTTCTGACAATGTTCATCGTTCACAGAGGAATGAATCCTGTCGCAATAACGATAACCAACCTTAGGAAAGGTTTATTTTTCACGACTGTACGTCACGTCTGTACCTCTATATCTTTTATGGTTTACGTCTGGCTCTTTAATTTTATCTAAATCGTTATGATTCAACCGCGTCCTCACGTATCTATCGATGGTATGCGCCTGTACGTTAACCGCTTATCATGCGCATCTAGATCTAAGAAGGTTCTTGATGTCAAGGGACGTGACTCTCGCAGTCAAGAAAATATTTTGATTACAAAAGTTACTTCCCATGGTACTTCATGCCCTTACCATTTTCCTCCGCGAGTCACTTTCTTCGTATTTATCTATATTAAAGTTCAGAAACTGATCAAATGCAGTAAAACAAACTTTGTTATCCGTTAGCACACAAATGTGAGTCTTACGGACCCACACACACGCTAGATCTACTTTGAATTTAACCCGTAGGCTGCTAAACCCGACTCAATAACCTTTTGCGGACAGTTTAGATCAAGATCAGACTGCACAGAACGTGCAGTCTGATCTTTGATTTACATTGTCTGATGAGAAGATTTTTTTTCTCCAAAAAATGCATGTGAAAGAGCAAAATTTGGGGTTTTTACAATCGGCTTTAAACTTTCATTCTACTGATTTAGCAGGTTAATGGTTGAGACTTTTGTGAGACTGGGAGCAATTGGTTAAACAGTTTTTTTCCTTTGTGTAAAACTGGCTTATCATTTTCCACATTATTCATCTGTAAGCGAAGATAACCGAAAGACTTTTTCCGCACTTGCAGGTCGAGTAGTTATTGTTTCCAACATCATGGCGAGATTTTCTTGGCCGAGTTCATCCGCATACAGCGCTTCCAAGATGGCGTTGAAATGTGTCGGGGACTGTCTCAGAATGGAGATGACGAAGTTCGACGTGAAAGTCTGTACGGTTGAGCCTGGAATGTTTATCGAAAATACAGCTATACAAGAGGGAAAAGATGTAAGTTGTTAAATATTGATATCATTCATGAGTTTAAGAGCTATGATTTGGCCTGTAACACGCGAAAAGGGGCATTCGGACATTTGGGTAAAGTGTCGTCTAGGATCAGCCTGTGCAGTCCGCGCAGGCTAATCAGAAACGACACTTTCCGTTTTTATGATCCCAGACGACACTTTACGCAACAGTCCGAATGGCCCTTTTCGCGTGTTGCAAGCCATTTAAATCTTTAATAACGAGCACTTAAAACCATTTCCGAAGTAATTTAATAGATCTATGCCTAAGTTATAGATGTACAACATTTTCTGACAGTGTAAGGAGAACTGCATTTTTAGATAGGATAGATAGATATTTTTTTTCACTTGTACCTAAAGATGTACATCATGTTACAAAATGTTATGTTTACACATCAACAATAGTCAAAAATGACATTTTGTAACATGATGTACACCGTTAGTACAAGTGAAATAAAATATCTATCTATCTTATATTTTTAGACTGGTGTTTTTTCCGTAAACAGCAAGGGAACCACTTTCCATTTCTGCCTTTTTTTCCCCTTAACCCTGTACCACACAATTCCGACTTTTAACGACCTTAAGAAAGAAGCCTTTTGAAAACACTGTGGGAAAAGGAGAAAATGCTGGTAACCAGCATTTTCTCCTTTTCCCGCAATGTTTTCTATTCCTCTAAAAAACAAATTTTAATTTTTTAGTCTTTTAGTTTCATTTTGTCGTCTGCTAATGCTTTCACTTTCGACTAGTCTAAAATTTTGTTGTATGGTAAAGAGTTTTTCCTTTCATTGCCGTAGGGGAAAATATGGCCTTTCGTGCACGGCATAAATGAAGATTAGACTGCATATACTGGTGTAATCGAATTTCGCCAACGCAAGGGAAACTGCTCTTGCGGATTGCACAAAACAATGGTAATTTTCTTTCTGGTTAAATATCTATGCACTTGTATCCAAATACTTTTGTGAAAATAATTTTTACCACTTAAAAAATCTAAATTTATCTGTTAAAACATCGCTAGAAGTGAGACAGTACAAAGTCGCCATCTATAAAAAGAGTAAGCCAATTTCGACAACTCTGGTTTTCCAAGAATTAGAGGCCCCAGAGAGGGTAAAATGAAATGAAAAATTCACAGCATCATTTCAGCAATATTCATTGCCTCCCTAGGATATTAACTCTACATTTACTTCCTACGAGAAAACCTGAAGAACATAAAACGAAACGCAGCTCTTAGAAAACAAAATCGGCATTTATGTGATTTTTCGTGTAATTATTTCTGTTGTGGCACTGAAATATTACAATCTAAATCAGAATGACAGTGTTGGGGATAAACAGGCTGTAAATTAAAAAAAAAGATAACCTTTTGTAGCTCACAGAACAAAGGTATTTTCTTGTCTTTGTAGTAATTTTTGTACCTGATTCAATCTATTTTCTTAGGAAAAGATGAATAAGGACCCCTCTTTCATTCATATGGATATATTTCCCTTTAGGTGTCCCATACGAAACTTCGGTTATTAAAGTTCAAAAGATAACCAGTCAAACCGAAAATAGACGACACAAAAAAAGTTTTAAGCTAAAAGAATTTTTTAAAATCTGCATATAAAGGAGACACCTGAAAAGTGATATTAAAATGGCGGGGAAAAGCATGTGAGAGGTCGCTTGTGAACTTTTTTCCTATTGATAGGCATTTTTCTGTCATTAGATTCAAATGACAGTTCAAAACACCTTTGCTGCTAAGATATCAATCATTTCCGTGAATGGATGATGTCACAGATACAAAAATATTGCCCGAGAACATAGTTGGCGAAATTCGATTACTGGCGAAATTCGCTTACGCTCCTATATATTATTATACTGCAAAGAAATTTTTCGTGATCTGATTGGATAATATGCCCCGAACATATATATCATGTACACTGGCGAAATCCACGTAAAACCAGTTTCCCTTTGGGGTGCCCCGTTTACATAACTACACTTTCAACACATCATCCAAAATGGCGGCGTCGATCGATCACCAGACTGCACGTTTATGCACCAAACTGCACGTTTTACCAAGGTTTCAGTAACGTCAGTTCCCAGTGACGTCAGTTTTCATTGAATTGGGGTACTCAGAAGGGAATTTCTATTTCGTCAGCATACTTAATTCGTGAAACCATAAAACAGGGAAATTTCGCTTAACACACTTTGGAATGGTAAAACTTTGCCTTCGGCTCGGCGCAAAATGATTCGCCACAGCCTTGAACAAGTTTCCAAGTCCCCTGCCACCTGACCGTACAACTAATAATGTATACCACCTGAAACAAACGTGCAATAGACACCTATATAATCTATGGGAAATCAATGTAAATGACCCATGTTGAATACATCTTCAAAAGATATCGACCCATGTCAGCCTGCGCAGTGCACGCAGGTTGCCATGGGTCGAAGCCTTTTGCTATTTGTAAATTTTCTGCGTGACTAAGGATCATTCTACCGCATGATTCAGTTGATTGTTAGAGAAAATAGATTTTATGCATGCATAATTATGTGACGGCTTGCTTGGCATAATATATATCACTGGGATGCATCAAAACCGTTCTAGCTCATGAATCAGTTGGTTGTTAGAGAAAATGGATTCTATGGACGCATAATTATGTGATTGCTTGCTTGGCATAATACATCACGGGGATGCATTAAAAAACCCCTTTGCCAGAGCATGACTCAAATCAATTTTTTTTTTGTAAATGACTCGTATCTAGTATCATTTTCTCCTCTTGCAACAATATTTTTAGTAGTTATCTGCGGCAAGATAAAAACAGCCCAAAATACACGTCTGCAGAGGTCTATTTTTTTTCAATTAAATACAGGCATAATATTTACTCCTAGGTTTCAGCGTATCTCAAGGATGTAGATGCATTATGGGACAGCCTCAGTGATGACGTCAAATCCACGTATTCGAAAACTTATATCAGAGACCAAATGACTGCCATCGTCAAGTTTAGGCATAGGTTTGGTGCCAAGAGTCCTGAAGCAGTTATTACAGCCTTGACTGAGGCAGTTACAGGTTCGAATCCAAAGAGCAGATACTCAGTACATGGAGGGCCATTCGAAATTGACCCCATTGTGGTGAGTGGTACTGTGAATAACTCAAGAGTGTTTTTGTGTTATTGACTTCTTTTATTGTTCATGTTTGTCCTTTAATTAATGATGATCTAAAGTTTGGGTTGGTAATTAAAATATGTTGACATTAAGGCTTCAAGTGACTCAGTGCAATTTTGGGGACAGTGTGGTTAAAGATCAGACTGCACAGAACGTTTGAACATTTGATTTATTGTTTTCAAAAGCTTTCAAATGGGACAAGCCTGAAATTTTGTCTCCTTGTAAAAAGGTTGAACGGTGTTGAACTGGTATTGAAGGCCGCTTTTACCATCAGTGGATTGTATCGCAGCAATGCAACTCTTTAGCAAATTACACAATTTTAGAGTAGACTATACTAGTATCAGCATTTTCTGCTTTTTTTTGCTTTTCCCGAATTGTTTTCAAATGCCTTTTTCCTCAGGGTCGTTTAAACACAGGATTGTTTGGTATAGGTTTACAGGAGAGAGAGAGAGAGAGAGAGAGAGAGAGAGAGAGAGAGAGAGGGACAGACAGACGAACGAACGGACGGACGGACAGACAGACAGACCGTTTATTTTTAACAAAACAGTCGGCATCATACTATTCGATACTATTTCTTATCTTACAAATTTTACATCTTGAGCCAGCGTCTCTGTTCTGAAGTGGTTGAATACTAATCTATTACGATAAATGCAATTTTGTAATCGATCACTTAGCTACTTGACAGGTTAATGCGCTGCTGTTGTATCTTATACATTATGTAATAGATGTAAGCTATACTTTACTTATTACTTACACTTGTGTTATGTGGCAAATTCTCTACTCTGTTAACCTTCAACGGAACTACGTGTTATCTAGGAACCTCTTAATGAGGAAATACTGGTCACCGTTTTTCGTCTGACACCAAACCATCCAATTGTTATTTTAAGGATAACCTCATTTTTTCTTCATTTATCAATCGGACGATTAACCAGGTGTTGACTCAATTTCCTTTTTATTTATTTATTTAATTATTTATTTATTTATTTATTTTTCTTTTTTTGGGGGAAAGGGAGCGGGGAATTAGATATTTGATACATATGTATTTTTAAGGAAAAGATGTGATTGTTAACCTATAATTGGAAATATAATAAATAAATAATATAATAAAAAACCTATAATTAGAATAATTAGAAATAAGAAATTGTAAAAAAAAAAAAATGCCTCCGGTGGGGTTCGAACCTACGACTTTCGAAAAAACTTAAGTCTTGGACTCTACCAACTGAACTATGGGGCCAACCGATTAGAGACTGTTAAAAATGTATTCGAGCCATACTCTGTGACAAAGGGGCGCAGGCTGACCTGGGCCGAAACTCTTTGGTTTTGGTAATTCTTCAGCATGTCAAAGAACCAGTGTACCCCAATATTAAGTCGGTTGATAGAAAAAAAATGGACTTTATCGATCCATTGTTATATGATGACGTGCTTAGTATCATGGATCACGGAGATGCTTTAAGCCCCTGTTCGCATGAGCATTGTTCGTTTATATTTGTTATGCCATAAGGCTATACCGTTATTAGGAAATACGAAATTAAAAAGAAAATAAGTACTTCCTACTGTTTTCTGCATTTATTTCTACCTTTGTTTTAATTATTTTTGAATTAAATACTGAAATCTACAAGCTACTTAACAGATCTACTTTTCAATGTACAATCTCCTCGACGGTAAGAAGGTCTGTACTTCCGGTTGAGTACAGTAACAATTTGAGGCGAGAGTATGACTGAAAAAGTTACAAAACCGATTTTGGTGCTCGGAAACCATCGGTAAACTTCTAGAATAGACACAATATTAGAGGCTATGTATCTTGACCACTGTGACTGCCAGTTTAATTTCTGAGATCACATGTCACGTTATAAACCCATTTATTACAGAATGATTCGATCGTACTGGTCGCGTGCGCTCGTGCAGTCGCCTCTTGGTAACAATTATCTATTGTTTATTGCTGTTTCATTGCCCACTACGAAATTGGAAAGTAGATAAATTCCTTTCATCAGCTGCTCTGATAAATTCTCTCTATACATGGCTAGCAACACGCGAAAAGGGGCATTCGGACATTTGCGTAAAGTGTCGTCTCGGATCAGCCTGCGCAGTCCGCGAAGGCTAATCCGAGACGGCACTTTACGACTACAATACATTTTGTTCTTCAGTAGACTTGCGCAAAACAGAAAATTACATAAAAACGGAAAGTGTCGTGTTACGGGAGACCACTCCTTCATGCTTGGCTTCATCCCGATTTAAATACCATACCTAACAACTGCGTTAGGGAGAATTCTCTTTAGCTCAGTGGTTATGGTGTTGGCCTTTCGTCCGGGCGTTCTAGGTTCGAATCCTGCCCGGTCCCTGTATTTCTGCTATGCATTTGTTCGTTTGTTTCTTTGTTGCGGACTTTGTTCGTAAGAGTCGTTTCGGATTAGCCTGCGCGGACTGCGCAGGCTGATCCGAGACGACACTTTACGCAAATGTCCGAATGTCCCTTTTCACGTGTTGCATGCCATATGTCCTTACAAATCGTGACCATCGAAGTGACGCAAGACCTAGATCAAGATCAGGATTATACATTGAGCCAATTGAATTATATGAACCATGCTCTCGAAAAAAAGAGTTTAATACATCACCGTGATGTATTATACCAAGCAAGTCATCCCTTTTGCTAGAGAATGGACTTACTCATTAGGTAGAATGGTCCTTTGACACGCAGAAAATCGACGAATAACAAAAATTTTCGACTCTGGGTGCAGACTGTGCACCCTTTTCACAGAGCATGACTCGTTTAAAGACTTAGCAGGAACCGTTAAATTGACGTCGTATTAAGTGTTATATCCCATGTCGTTGCAAGCAATTCTTAGTGTTCTTATCTTTTCTATAGGTATACGCAGCAGTACACAACTTCCTCCCAGAATCAATCAGCGATTGGCTGCTTTGCAAGGCCACTGGGCACGGTGATGCACGTTTACTAGGTGGATTCGAAGTCATGCAAAACGGGCATGAAGGGAGCAAGAATGAATGACTGCTTGTAAAGCATTACTTTACAACTTATATTTTGACCTACCAAAGACTTTTATAAGTGAGCCACGGGACAAACATCTAAAAGAAAGGAAAGTATTGCAGCAAATGAGTAATTGCTTGTTACAAACAATAGTACATCTTTTTAGATTCTTTTTTTCCTCAAATCGGTCGAGTATAGAAGCGTTAAAAGTCGTATTTTACAGTAGCGCTTTAAGTTTCGATGTAATATGATGCCATTTTTAAAACATTGTGAAAAATGGAGAAATCGCCTGTATGGAACGATTCTCTTTTTGTGCTAATGTTTTTAAATGCACTACAAGGATCCTATAGAGTTTCCCAACGAGGCTTACTTTGGCAATATAACATGAAGAACTGACATATTTAAAAAATTATAGAGCGAGTTGAAACAGTAATGTTATTAGGTGAACAGTGCAATGACACAAGGGATGCAATTGTGGTTGCTATCGTGGACAGTTGAAGATCAGACTAAATGAACAGTTTCATCTTATACCTATGCTGTCCGTTTTATCTGGGATATTTTGATGGGGAAAAAAAAAAAACCAAAAGAATTTAAAGATCTGTAATCGTATTCACCAACCAGTCTTAATAACAGTCTCATTCTACTTTTCAAGAATTTTTCAAATTCAAAAGTAAGACAATTTCTGATTGGCTAAACTAAACAGAATTATTTCTGAAAAAAGAAACATAGATCTAGAAATTGTACGTAAATGAAAATAAACTTTGACAGAAAAAATAACAATCTTCTTATGATGTCCTTTTGTTTTAGACATTTATGTAGAATCTGACATAAGTTGACATTTTAGATAAAACTTAATTATTATAGTCTAGTGAAATGTTCTCAAATTCTCGCTGAGTTCAATAAGATTTTACTACAAAAGCCGAATGTTAGATTCCTGTCATCACATGTTTGTATTCCAAGAATTTAAATTAGTAATATGCTTAACCCTGAGGCAGCTAAGTGCAAGTCGGGACGCTTTTGCGGACAGTGTAGATCATGATCAGACTGCACAAAACGTGCAGTCTGAACTGGATCTGCAATGTCCGATACAGTATTTTTTTTCAGGTGAAATCGTCTGTTAAATCACAATATTTGGCTTTTTACTATTGAGTGGCAGTTTCCCTTTCCTTTATTGAGCAGCTGTAGGGTTAATAGACCTGCGTGTACCTGTGTACTTTAGAACCCGTAGGTATGGTATATGGCTTAACCCCTTACCAAACAATCCCGGGTTTTAACGACCCTTGGAAAGAAGCCTTTTGAAAACATTGTGGAAAAAGAGAAAATGCTGGTATCCAGCGTTACCTCCTTTTCCCACAATGTTTTCTACTCTATGAAGGACAAATTCCAGCATGAGCCATCTTTAATTTGTCGTGTGCAAGTGCTTTGAATTTGGACCAGTCTAAAATTTGTCGTTTGGTAAAGAGTTCAAACCCAGCAGTCGCTGATTCTGTTCACAAGCTCGGCGAAATTCTTACCGATGATTGATGATAGTCATGGCGATAGGGCTACGTTTTCTATCACTTGAAAATTGTTTTGACGGTATTTATCCAGACAAGCAGCGAACGGTTTGGAAAGAATAGTGTGAGACGTACTGGTAAGAGAAACTTTAGAAAAGCATAGAAAGGTGTGCTGGCCGCCGCTATATAATCGAAATAATGTTGAAAACGGGGTAAACACTAAACACGCGCGTGTATTTAAACTGACATTAGTGAGACCTATTGGCTTCTGTAGCAGATATTATAAATAACCCAGGAAGTTCATTTTTATTTCGCACTGAAAAACACCAGTGACTGTTCCTCTGTAAAATGTACATATTACATGTACAAATCTATAATGCCACGTGTTAGAGATTTATTTCTTCTCCCAGAAATGAACTTCATTTTGGCGCCGCATGAGCGGCGGCACTATATTTTTATTCGCTTTTGAAAAGTGCCAGTGGAGGTTGCCATATTGTTTACTATATGGACTGGTTCACTGTTTTTTTTTTTTAATATACATGTAAAAATATGGTACTTTCATTACCAGATCGAGCCCGTACCAACTTTGTTTTTCTATTTGGACTGATTTTTTGTTTTTTAACATGTAAAAATACTGTACTTTCATCGCCAGATCGATAAAAACCAGATCGTATCCCAGATGGCCCAGAGTTTAAATATTTGTCAAGTAGTATCACCACCGGTGGACCTCTACGAAGTTTGTTCAAGTGTTGCCCTTGGCGTAAAAAATTAAGCCGCTGTAATGTGCCCTATTTCAGAAACAAATGATTTGCGGCGCCATCGATGTTATGCATCAAAATTTTACTCATTTACTGTAAACAGTCCTGCACCTATTGAACGACGCATGGCGACATGCTGTAGGCTGTTATAAAAAGTATACGTAAATATGAGCCATGCTTCGTAGAAAGGGGATTTCTGCATCTGAAAAAAATACCTACCCAGACTCGGTAGGCAGGGTAGAAGTTTTTGCTATTTGTAAATTTTATGCATATCAAAGGACTATTCTACCTCGTGATTCAGTCTGTTGTTAGAAAAATGGATTTTATAGATCTATATTTATGTGATGAATTGCTTGGTACAATGCATTCCCAGAGCGCAGCTCATAGGAAAGTGTGAGCGTTTCCGTTAGGTTAAGGCAGAATGACAGCAACTTTGTTGAAAGAAATCTTACAAATAATTGAAAAAATGTCAAGAGGTCACTGCCTCTTTCTTGGTGGCACATTTCGGAACCGATGAAAGACGCAGTAACAATTTATCTGAACCTATAAGACACATTGTCTTAATCTATCTCTGCATGTGTGACATATTTTCAATTAGAGAATCGACTGTTTGACCAGTACAATTATAAGAAGCTTCATCCATCTCCTATAGAAAGAGAAAAATAAATTTATTTTCATCAATTCTTGATGATACGTGGAACTGTTTACATTTCTAAATGACACGCCAATCAGTCAGAAAATACGAGAATTCCTAAGATAGAAAGCCCCGAGTTTTGGATAAATACCAGTAAGAACTACTAATAAGCTTTTAGAACCAGTAAAAACACTAAGAAGTACCAAGAACCACAAAGAAGCACTAGGAAACACCGAAGAACCATTTATTCAAAATTTATGTTTTACAGGTAATCCCATTTCTTTGACAAGTTTGACCATAGTTAAAATTTGATGCTGAGAAGCCAGCCCTCGATCCTGATGTTACCTTTAAGTTAATGTCTTTGAAGAAGGTCTTAAAGTTGTCCTTGGTGAGTCATCCATGTCACATTTATAACCACTTTCTCGTCATCTTTGCCGAATAATTTTTCGGAACTGTTACTTTCTCGCTTTAGGGATGCTTTGATATACGAGAAAAATCTCAGATAAGAAGAATAAATACCATCCCAGCGGGCCCATCATAATTGGGGTTCACGAGACTTCCTCCGCACAACTTATGATTTAACGACGTATATCACAATGTTTGATAACAGACAGATTTTTTTTTAAACTTTGCACATACACAGCTCATCATGTCTCTAGGAGATTACAGTAAAAAAAAAGATATGGGTCACCGTGCTCGTTTCTGAGAAATTTGCCTTTAAAAAGGTATATACAGTTCCATAATCCAGCTTATATTGGATTTAACACGCCTTTCTTTAATATTCAGTTAAACAGGAAAATTACTGCAAGAATCATTTTAAGGAAAATTCATTTAATTGCTCAAAAATATATAAAAGCTAGGTTTTGAACATGGTAAATGTACAAATATGCATGTTATATATAGAACATTGAGTTAAAAAGGGAGATAATTTGATCGAATTAAGGGTTAATCTTAAAAAAATACATACTTTCTAACGGACAGATTTTTCTTAGAATTTCCACACTTGTAGTATTTATAATTGTAAAAAATAATTGTAAAAAATGAAGGTCATCGTGGAAGTTAATTTTTTCAAAGAAACGAATAGGGTAAAAGCTCAGCAGACATAGATGGAAAAGGAGAAATTCCTTATTAGGAGCGATTTCCTCTTTTCCAACAGTAATTTTCGAAGTTGAAACAGCTATACTTCCCCAGATTTAAATTTCCTGCCTTTGTTTGCTTGTTTGGTATGTAACGCCATGTGAACAGTATTTTAATTATTTCACGGTGACAGTTCATAGATCCATCTTTTTTTTCTCTTTACTAATAACACCCGAAGAAAGTACTACTTGTTTCAGTGCACCAATAATATTACCACATGTGCAAAAAATACATAGGTGCATTGTTATTCACTATCCATGAAAAAAAAAACACATGCGCAGTAGGATGCGAGCGAACATTTGTGATATACGTCGTTAAATACCACTGCTGCTACACAGCAAATCCTAACATAAAATTTAAAGTTCTGTCCACTTCATTCACAAACTACTATTTGACATTAGAAACAAGGTTGGGTCTGGTAGATTGTTCAGATGTTTAGCATATAATAGTTTGCTGAGGTGTTTCTCTAACATGAATTACTTTAGTTACGTATGGGTGCCATGAGCTCAGAAGTTTGGTTACTTCCAAAATCCCATATGCTTCGTTTAGTCACGGTTTGCAGTTCACATTATCTCTAATTTCCCCCCGAAAATTTCGACGCAGTCAATGGAATTCTTCGTTGAACCAACTTTTCTCGTTTCTTGTAGTTGTTTTTGCTCTTAGAGGCCCATTAAAAGCCAAAATATCAAAGCAGGTGCCATAATACATTTAAATTTAAATCATACCATTTAAAAGTAAGGAAAATATTGTGGAGATGATAGTCTGTTATCGTGTGATCGGGCCACATGTTAGTCGCTGGCAGAAAAAAGAATTTTAAAATCAGGCAAAAAGTAAACAAAAGACACAGCTACCTGGCAGGTTTTAACCTAGTTTTGAAATCAATTTCTCTGTCAGCAACTAACACTTGGACCAACCGTACAAAGACAGATTGTCATCTTCACAATAATTTCCATACTTTCAAATGGTATGATATAAATTCAAATGCATTTAAACATCCGCTTTGTTCACATTGGCCTTTACTTTAAGCGACGTAAATATCTGTTCAGAGTTATAATAGATGACAGCTGAGGATCGAGTGGTACAAGAGTTTCTTACGTTGAACCCGGTTATTAGTGCTTTTGAATGGCTCATTACTGAAAAGATGTTGAAAAAGGCGTTAAACACATGTAAACTATACCATTCCTTTCTCACCGCTTATCAATTTTTCGACACCTGTTATGTGGGAGAGTAGCCAGTGGTTTGGGAAGAATATTGAGTGAAGTACTGATAAAAGAAACTCCAGGAGAGTAAGGACAGGTGCACTGCCAGCCACGATAGCATGGGACTTCATGCAAACAAATCATCTTGTTGGTAGAAACTGATGTGTTGTTGATCGATGGGCGTAATTTTCACACAGCTACGGTTACATATTGTATAATGAAAACGCAGTATACAGTTTATGATTACATCATATGGGGACTTTGAAGAGCTCAAGAAATGCAGGCTATTTTGCTTATGTAATTTCTCTAGTGACTCACAATTGAGAACTCTACGAGAATTACTAGGAATAAAATGTAATTTAACACATTTAAGCCTAAACAATAGATTTTATTAAACCTTTATCACACAATCCCGTGTTTTAACGATCTTGAGGACGAGAGCTTTTGAAAATATTGTGAGAAAGGAGAAATATTAGTAACTATCATCCATTTTCAAAGAATAATTTCCACCATTTGAGCCGCATTTAATTTGACGTGTGCATATTTTTTGGATTTGGACAAGTCTATATTTAGTCGTTTAGTAAAAAGTTTGAACTACGGGGATTTTAGAGCATCAGCTTAGCTTTCTAGGCAATACATCTGGTCTATGCTTCATGCAGATACCCCAGTCCTAGAGCATAGTTTTTCAGGCAATACATCTAGTCCATGCTGCATATATACGAGTAGATACCCCAGTCCTAGAGCATAGCTTTCCAGCCAATACATCTAATACATGCTGCATGTAGATACTCCAGTCCTAGAGCATAGCTTTCCAGCCAATACATCTAGTCCATGCTGCATATAGATACCCCAGCCCTTGTGTATAGATTTTCAGGCAATACATCTAGTGCATGCTGCATATAGATACTCCAGTCCTAGAGCATAGCTTTCCAGCCAATACATCTAGTCTATGCCATATATAGATACCCCAGTCCTAGAGCATAGCTTCTCAGGCAAAACATCTGGTCTATGCTTCATATTTACCCTGGTCCCAGAGCATAGCTTCTTAGGCAACGCATCTAGTCCATGCGGCATGTAGATACCCCCAGTCAAAAAGCATAGCTTCTCAGCCAATACAAGTAGTCTATGCTTTACATAGATACCCAGTCCTAGAGCACAGCTTTCCAGCCAATACATCTGGTCTATGCTTTATATGGATACCCTAGTCCTAGAGCATAGCTTTCCAGCAAAACATTTGGCCTATGCTTTATACGGATACCCTAGTCCTAGAGCATAGCTCCTCGGGCAATACATCTGGTCCATATTGCATGTAGATACCTTAGTCACGGAGCATAGTTTTCAAGCCTATACATCTGGTCCATGCTTCATATAGATACCCCAGTCCTAGAGCAAAACTTTCCAGCCAGTACATCTGGTCTATGCTGCATACAGATTCCCCAGTGCTAGAGTCAATGCTGCATATAGATACCCTAGACCTTGGGCATAGCTTTCAAGCCTATACATCTGGTCTATGCTTCATATAGATTCCCCAGTTCTAGAGCATAGCTTCACAGCCAATACATCTGGTCTATGCTGCATATAGATAGCTGAGTCCTTGACCATTGCTTCACAGGCAATACCCTTAGTCCATGCCGCATATAGATACTCAATTCCTTGAGCATAGCTTTTCAGACAATACATCTTGTCCATGCTGCATGTAGATACCTTGTCCCAGAGCATAGCTTTCCAGCCAATACGTTTGGTCTACGCTTCATATAGATACCCCAGTCTTAGAGCAAAACATTACAGCCAATACATCTGGCCTATGCTGCATATAGATACCCCAGTCCCAGAGCAAAACTTCGCAGCCAGTACATCTGGCCTATGCTGCATATAGATACCCCAGTCCTAGAGCATAGCTTTTCAGGCAATTCATCTTGTCCATGCTGCATGTAGATACTCCAATCCTAAAGCAGACAGGTATTTGAGCCAGATCATGCACCGCGTTTTCTGACATCTGACAATAGACAACGATGTCTGTTATTGTACACTTGTGTGGTCACTGTGTCAGGCATTATCGGGTTGTAAAATGTTTCCTTTTTTGTAGTTTGTTATAAATAAGCTAAGCAATGTGAAAAAGGGACTGCAGCTGCAAAAAGTATAGACCCAGGTCAGCCTGCGCAGACTGACCTGGTCGAAACTTTATGCCTTTGGTAAATTTTCTTCATGTCAAAAGACCAGTGTACCTTATGATTTAGTCGGATGTTAAACAAAATGGATCCAATAGACTAGCTTGGTATAATGCATCACGGAGATGCAGTACGTCCCTTTTTTCCAGAGCATGCCTTATATATGGCTTGCAACACGCTAAAAGGGGCTTTCGGACATTTGCTTAAAGTGTCGTCTCAGATCAGCCTGCGCAGTCCGCGCAGGCTAATCCGAGACGGCACTTTACGACTACATTACATTTTGTGCGACAGTAGACTTGTTCAAAACAGAAAATTACATGAAAACGGAAAGTGTCGTTTCGGATAAGCCTGCGCAGACTGCGCAGGCTGATCCGAAACGACACTTTACGCAAATGTCCGAATGCCCCTTTTCGCGCGTTGCAGGCCAATTATATTAATTTCTGTAGGTCTACAAATACCTCCGATTTCTCCTTTTCCTTAAACGTTTTTTAAAGACAGAGTCGTGAAAACATGAAATTGTGTAGTAGAGGATTAAAAAGGGAGATCGAATGACAAAATGCAAGAAGAAGCAACTGTCGGGTTCTCTGTCGCGTGGATTTAAGTATGAAGTTGCCTACCGTAAAACAAGTTTGAACTCGTCTAATTCCGTAACTCTTTCAGCGCCTAATAAATAAACTCGACAGCTTTCGACGGCTGGAAATAAAATCCACTGAAACCCAGAAATATATTCATCTTATAGGCTTGACTAACTCGCTGTATCAGACTACACGTTCTGTGCAGTCTGATCTTGCTCTATGCCAGAAGCACTTATTTTCTCCTGTGGCGTTGAAAGGGTTAAAATTTCATTTACATAGAGATGACCGTAGAAGTGTGTTTCATAGAATGAAGTCACAATACAGACAACAAATCTAATCTTCGCAACGATTGTTGCCATTGTTGTAGAAAACGTGGTAAACAAGGAAAGACCAGTCTAGCTAGTAATAAGCTTTTTAACCCCATGCAACAATCTTTGTTCGATTTACATACGCCTATATAACCAGCGATCTTTTAAATAATACAGATAACAAAACACAGTATCTTAATTAAACCTAAGGCTGCTAAGCGCGACTCACTTACCATTGTGCGTGCAGTGTAGATCCAAGATCAGACTGCACAGAACGTGCAGTCTGATCTTTGATCTACACTGTCTGATAGGGAGACATTTTTCACCAAAAAATGAGCCTGAAATAGCATTACTAGGGTTATAACTATCCTCTAAAAAGTTTTATTCAACTTACTTAGAAGGTTTAGGGTTAACTGACAAAGCCACCAGCTCCAATAACATTTGAGCCATGCTCTGTGAAAAGGGGGCTTAATGCATTTGCGAAAAGTATCGACCCAGGTCAGCCTGCGCAGTCCGCGCAGGCTGAACTGGGCCGAAACTTTTCACTATTGGTCGATTTTCTGTATGTACAAGGACCAGTATATCTAATGATACAGTCGGTCGCCAGAAAAAATAAATATTATGGATCCATAATTATGTGATGACTTGCTTGGTATCATGGATTACGGAGATGCATTAAGCCCCGTTTTACCAGAGCATGGCTCATTTCTATGAAGTCAGCCGTTTTGTCAAGGCTTTATCTGATTGGTCAAATACGCTCGCACTATAGTTTGGTTAAGCATTACCACTGTAGTTTTGTATTAGAAAAAAAAATGAACTGTGCTTTTGGAATAGGGGTTTCAATGCATCTCTGCCATGTATTATACCAAGCAAGTCACCATAATTTATAATTAGGGATCTATAAATACATTCCGTCTAACAGCTGACTGACTCGTGAGGTAGACTGGTCCTTTGACATGTAGAAAATTGATGAATAACGAAAAAAATCGACCTAAATCAGTCTGAGTGTACCGCGCTGGCTGATCTGGGTCGATACTTGTTATAGATACATTAAACCCCTTTTTGTGAAGCAATGTCTACATGCTTTTAATTCAAAATTACACATTTTAAAGGATTGAAAGTTTCTGTAATTATGTTTCAATATCTGGCTGAAAACACAAATTATTACAATTTTTCGAAAAATATTGATGGATAAAAGAGGAGGCACTGTGCAGACCATCCATGCTCAATGTACAGCGTTGTTCTTCCTCTGATTTGATTTGTCCAGTTACCTACACATGAACTCGAGCTACAATATACTTCTTAGAATGGAATTAAATGTCTTTTTGTATGCCAGCCAGACCACATTGTTTTCATTGTAATAGATAAGGGCCAAACTGTCCCCAAGAAACTGACCATTCAAATGAATTTGTGCGAAAATAGCTTACTTAACCCTTTCGACGCCATAGGCGAAAACAGTGACTTTTGCGGACGGCATAGATCAGGATCAGACTGCACAGAACGTGCAGTCTGATCTTTGATCTATACCGTCCGCTTATGTAGTCATGCCTATACAGTCAAAATCTTTGTAAATTTCAGATGATTGTATTTAGAGCCGTCGAAAGAAGTCGAGTTTATTTATTTGGCGCTGAAGGAGTTAAGACCTAAAAAGCCCTGTCTTATCAGCTAATTGCATTTGTACACTGGCAAAAGGGTGGCTAACGTATCTTCATAATGCATTATACAAAAGAAGTTTAAAGTTTTATTGTAGATTTAGAAAGTAAGACAGAAAATTAACTAAAAAAATGGTTATTCAATAAAAAGGAAGAGTAGTTTGAAAGTTAGAAAATTCTTGAGAACTGGACTAAGTACGCTGTTAAGACTGATTAGTGAATACTGACCAGGCACTGTCCAAAGACTAAGGATTGCATGGTGTTTATGCCGCTTTCAACATTATTTCAGTCATATCACGGCGACAGCTCACATATATGTATATCATGGGTTTCATCAGTTCTAGGCTAGGACTCTGAAGTGTATTGCCCAAGGACATCCAAAGAGTAAGGATGTTCTAGGTTGTTGATTTACGGAGTAAATCGATGATCATGGCCCATAATCACCAACCAGTCTCAGCCTTTTTCCGTATAGATTTAGTGAGTTACACAATTTCTGATTGGCCAATCATTCAGTTTAACCAATCAGAGGCTACGTGACATTGAAACTTAGATAATGAGAATATTGAACTAAAGATGTTATTAAGATTGGTTGGCGCATGCTGCCCCAGATAGTTCACAGTAAAGTTTATAGCGCTGCAATAATCGCACTTTTTTTCATTGTCAATGTTTCCGAATCAGATTCGATGTTTAATAAAAATTATGTTCAAGAGGTGGTAAATGTGTGGGATTAGTCGCCGAGAAATTTGGGTTTGAATCTCTTTGGCGTAGATGGTCTCACGAGAGTGTCCTTGGCCAGTACACCCCAGAGTCTTGATCCAGCAATTGTTTACCGTAAGAAAATAAGCAATACATCAAGCTACCGCCGTTGTGTAACTCAAATACTGTTGAAAGTATGGTAAAACACCACTTAAAAGCATCATATATTACACATTGATAAATGCAACGAAAGACTATATTAATGATATATCAGTGAAATGGCGGAAACGAATAAGTATGTCTGGCCGTTTATATATTGCCGGCTGGCGAATACCCATACGATAAATAAAACCTTTTGCTATTGACATATTGTTTTAGATCAAGGGGTGGTTCCGTTACCTCGCTAATACATTTGAGTCATGTTCTGTGAAAAGGATGATGGTTGGTTGAATGGTGTTATACGCCGCTTTCTACATAATTTCAGTCATATCACGGCGACAGCTCAAATATTCATGTATTTCCTTGGTTTCGCCAGTAAAAGGGTAGGGCTCTTAAGTGTATTGCAAGGGCACTCCTACAAAAAGCCGAGTGGATCAAGTGAGGATCGAACCCGGTAGAAGTTGCTCCTATTCTATAATTTTTTTCAACATCATGAAAAAGTATGTTATTTAGAATGCATTTCTTCTTTGTAACGTTTATACAAGTACAGGGGCTTTTTAGATTGTTAAAATGAAAGAAACTTCAACTATTCACTAAGTAAAATATGTCAATGACTTTCAAACCGTCAATAAATGAGAAACAAACGTTTACAAATAACATCTTTTTTAATAGAATTTCTTTATAGGATACGAAGCCTCTTAAGGTATTTATATGTTTCAGAATTTTGCAAATGTACGTGGGAAATTCACATAGATTATAACATGCGTCATTTATAAATTTATGTGGGATCGTATAATATTCAAATAAGCACGATGACGTCATAACTCATGTCACTAAGATAGACAGAGTTACCGATTGCATATCGACCATTTTACTCGATGGAAGTGTCCAGTTTACGCTTGGAAAGAAAAAATGTAGTAATTACACCTATCACTATCAAGAGAAGAGAGGTGGTTGCTTTTGTCACATAGAGTTACACATTAAAAAATAAATAAATAAATTAACAGACACTGCAATATTGCAATTTAAAAATCAAATGGTTGCTTGATTTTTTAAGCATCATTTCAGTTACATAATAGCGACAGCTCACATATTAACAAGCAATTTTGTTGAAATGATATCCCCGCCGAAAAATTTACTTGACTGCGTAACTTAAAATCGCTCCCAGTCGGCCATTTTTCATCGAATAAAAAAAAAAGTGTATCGGCGGAATTGGTTATTGTACACATGTATAAAGTTTCACGAAATTCCGTCCAATGGTATTGGAGATATTCTCCCGGACGGACACACGGACGGACGGACGGACAACGCTAAAACTATATCCCTCCGCCTTCGGCGGGGGATAATAATTATTCTGGGATTCACTAATGAGTAGGGCTCTCCCACGAAAGGCCAAGTACCTCGAGTTAGAATTGAACCTGGGGCATCTAGATTACCAGTCAAACACATTACTACTGAACCACGCAGGACCACATGAGAAATTTAAAAGAATGTAAATTTCCCCCATAAACCCTTTTACGCGTAGTGTAGAATTACAAAAAAAGTGTACATATTAAAGTAACAATAGAGCCCAAAAGTAAACAAAGCGGGTGTTTAAATGCATTTGAATTTATATCATACCATTTAAAAGTATGGAAATTATTGAGAAGATGACAATCTGTCATTGTACGGTCGGTCCAAGTGTTAGTTGCTGACAGAGAAATTAATTTCAAAACTAGGTTAAAACCTGCCAGGTAGCTGTCTCTTTTGTTTACTTTTTGCCTGATTTTAAAATTCTTTTTGTTCTGCCAGCGACCAACATATGCCCTGACCACACCATAACAGACCGTCATCTCCACAATATTTTTCATACTTTTACATGGTATGATTTAAATTTAAATATATTATGACCCCTGCTTTGATACTTTGGCCTTTAATGGGCCTTTAAATTCTGAAAACTGCCGCAATAACATGCATTGTAATTGCAGTGTCGTTTTCATCAGAACGTGTAACAAAGAAATGAACAGTGTCGATGAAGTTCAGACTGCTCTTTCTATGCAGTCTGATCTTGATCTACTCTGTTCACAAACGAGACAACTTAAGCGAGTTCTGTTGCTTTAAAGAATTAAATTTGCCCGTATGGTAATGGACAAAGTGAATCATATGCCCAGTTTGATTAATCACAAGAATGTAATACAAGACTGCGGTAACCAATGCAAATGCACAATAATGAACTATGTTCGTGGGCGCCATTGATCTTACTCTGGTTTCAAATGCAAGACACTTGATGATAAATCGGGACTTTAGCCATAGGATAAAGTGTCGTACTCAGTTTCTTCCTAATATTTCTAAATCCTAAATAAGAAAAAAATGGACTTCTAATACTAGTAGTCGTGACAAAGAAGATCCAAACCTTGAAAAGTCTACGGTATTTTCGGCGGGCTATTTTACGAGCTAACGGACACTGTAGACTGAGATCAGACTGCACGTTCTTTTCAGTCTGACATTGGTCAACTCTGTCCTTAAAGGACATTCTTATCCAAACCCAAAACAACTTAAGTTCTACTTGGCGATCGAAGGGTGAAACACAAGATTTTGTCGTATAGAGCCTTTGTAAAAACTGCGACGCAACAAGTTCGCGACCAGAAATTCGACAAACACAATGGTTTATTATTGCATGGCAGTAAAGTTTCATTTATATCTACATTGGGCCCTCTGCTGGTCGCAGATCTAATTTAAGCAGAGTGAGTATTTCAACAATACACGAAAGACTGGCACCGTCGGATAGTGTTAGCAGACTAGTTCTTTATGATTCCCTTGAAATTTCTCTGTAGGATGATGAGCTGATTTTTCAAGAGTAGTTGTGTTTCAGACTGAAAAGCGAAAAAGAAAGAAAAACTCACAATCGGTTGACGCAACCATTTTCTTAACTTCTCGTCATTGAGCTTTTATTTCATAGAAACAAACAGCAAATCTCTGAGTTCGCCAAGAAAAGTACAGCAGAGGGTCAAATGTGATGATTATATATCAATTTGCTATGTAGCTAAAATTAAGCAGTATGACAACTTGAAACCAACTAAAATACACGAATCACAGAATGCAGTTACGGATTCTGACGAGTAATGACGAATGAATAAAGTTCTTTCTGGTGCACTTTTCTATCTTCTTTGGCAATGTAGTAAATTTGTATTGAGGCGCCACTCCAGTAACTTTTACGGAGTGAAAATGTGAAATCACAATCTTTGACTCTCTGCTGATCTTTGCCTATCGAAGCGGTTCCAGATTTTGCTGTCTACTTCGATGAAATTTATGTCTAATGGCCACCAACAAAACAAGAGAGAGGGAAAGAAAAAGTAAATAATAGAAAAAGTATTATACCGATTGACGTATTTATTGCGGATGCTCTGACTAGTTGCAGACCTTGCTCTTAACGTGTAGCACACGCCAAAAAAGTTCCCACAAAGCTTCCAAACCTGTACCCAGCTACTACTGTACAAAATCGACACCAGAATTACATTTTAGACGCCTTCCTTCCATCTTTTACGATAGACCAGCAGAAATGCTTGAAAATCAAACTGTCAACCCTTTCAATGCCATAGAGGAAACAGGAGACTTCGAAGACGGCATAGCTGGAGATCAGACTGCACGACCTAGGATCTAAACTGCCACTTCTTTAGGCAAGCTAAAGAGAGAAAATCTTTCTGGGTTTTAGTGGATGTGATTTCAACGGATGATAGAGGTAGACTTTATATATCTGGTGCTGAAAAAGTCAAATAGGACCATGTTGGATACTGCGACCAGGGTCTGTTTTCACTAACAATCTTAAAGCTATTCTTAGTCTTATTCTCAATAATGTTTAGAGGTTGAAAGTAAAACAACTACTGATCGGCTAAACTAAATGGGTAAGACAGTCAGAAGTTGTGTTATTTCCTAAATGTATAATGAGACTAAGAATGCTGACCCAGGATAGAGTCCATTGTTCTTTGACATCTTTAGCATCATAGCCCGTATTCACCAACCAGTCTTAATAGCAGTCAGTCTAACTGTAAAGAGTTTTCTAGATTTCCAAGTAACGCGAATTTTGATTGGCTAAGCCAAATGGTTTACCCGTTCAAAAATTACATTGCTTTCTAATGCTGAAATAAGAATGCAATTTAGAGTGGTTTGCAAATACGGGTCGAGGACGCATTCATTTATGATGTGACACCCTCAGCAGCGGGACAATGGGCAATAGAATGATACTGCACCAAAACTTGTGTCAGCGACCATATCTATGAAGCAAGTAATCTGTATTGAGCGGGCATGTATTGAGTTCCCAATGAAGGCAGATATGCTTAAATGCCTATATTTCGTAAACAAATATCTGTTTTAGGCAGGCACACTTTTAGTGCCTCTCGGTTGCTTGCTGACACAAGTTTGGCTATATTTTTGTAAGTGTGCAGAAAGCTCGAATACCACTGAAGAGGCAGGACCTCAATGTTGTACCCAGTCAGTTCGAAAGTGATCGAGTATGAAATAATTTCGTCCTTTCTAATTTCCATTTACAAGACTCGGCTAGACACATATTTCTATATAATGTGAGGCAATTGCTGACAGACTGTATAATTACATTAGCATGAAAATTTCATTACGAACAAGGGACGTGTCTGTGCCTACTAGGCTATTCTCTGTGTATTGGAACGTGCATGTATGCGACCTCGAACAGCTCATGGCCTCCTAAAGTGAATATACAGTTTTATAGGAGACGATAAGAATACATCCATGTAAAACAGAGATGAGGCTGATTTTACACCAGACTGGAAACCAGTATTTTTTTCCTTTTCCCACAATGTTTTCTACCATATCAAAGACAAATTCCATAATCTGAGCCACATTTAAACTGTCGTCTACAAATGCTTTAAATTTGGACAATTCTATATTTGGGCCGTATGGAAAACAGTTGAACTGTAAAAGAAAAGACAAAGCCAAACAGTCTTTGTTGAGGGGTCCTTTTCATCAAACATTCTAAGTTGCGTCCTAGTTCTCAAGAATTGTCTAAATTTGAAGGGAACACAATTTCTAATTGGGTAAACGTCATTTAGCCAATCAGAAATAAGCTATATTTTTAAATTTAGGATATGAGTTAGGATGCAAGTCCGAAAGATGGGTGAATACCTTCAGGATCCTAGAATACTAGCTTGCGGAGCAATACGGTATTTCCGTTGCAGATGTTGCACAAACATAAACAATACCGGGATTCTAGATTGGTTAAGTGTCAGGCTTCCATTTTATAGACATCCATAACGTATTGTTGTCTTCAGCTGTCGTTCATAATTAATTCGTAACACGACGGCGACTTCCTGTTTCTGAGAAATATTATGTCAATATCTATGACACCCGCTGAATGGAATGCAAGCTTATATTGGTTAACGCAGGGGTGAATTCGAAATGGAGCAGACTTGTCGGCGCCTTGTATTACATCTGCACTGGCATTTAATCAGTCAAACTTTGACAAGAAATTCTATTGTCAATGTTGGCTGAACGTATGTTAAAAATGTATTAAAAAAATCATGAATATATTGTTTGTTTATTCAAATAGTGTCTAAACGCCGTTTTCAACAGTATTTCAATCATATCACTACTGCAGCTCACTTGTTCAAAGTACTTTATTGAGCTCTAATCTTTACAGTAAAAGATATGCGAGCAATATACAATACCATTGTGTAATAATATTATACGTGACTATGAGGGGTTTCCTCTTTTCTTTTTACAGTAGAGGAATATTGGATAATCAAAGTAAGACACCATTCAGCATTTTAGAACTTTATTCTGCCTCCTAATCATATTAGACATTTGCGGCTTAAAGTGGGGAACGATGACCGAAGAACAGTAACGCTAAATATTCATTGGTCGTCTCAACACATAATTTAACAAGTTCGTAGGGCCAAGGCACTGTAAATGTTTTCTGTCCTTACAACAGGAGAACATTACAGTTACTTTTGGGATGCCCTGTGTCCTAGTGGCTTAGTTTCTTCTGATATATACTCGTTTTAACACGTAAGAAGGAGATCGCTTTTAAAAACATTCTGAGAAAAGGCGAAGATACCCATTATGACCTAATGTTTTCCACCAGATCAGTGTTTCACACTCCTATTTAAGCTTTTTTGATCTGTCGTCTGCAACTGATTTCAGTTTCAGACAGTCTGAAAATGGTTGATCAGGGAAAGGGTTAAAATAACAGTATTATAATTAGAAGTAAAACCTGTTTATGAAACAGAACTGGAAACAAACAAAAATTTGCCTGCCTTGTATTGTTTGCACTCGTTTTACACGCCCACTGCGTTTATGCATAAAAAAAAATGGATTTTGCAATCTTATCACGTTTATAGAAAAATAGGGGTAAGTTTATATTAAAATATTATCAAAGTTGTAGCCTAGGATACAAAAATTATACATACTGTTGTTTTATTTTCAATTGAATAAACGTTTACATACCAGTATTAATGTCATTATCTTCCGTTTTCTTTTAGTACCAACGAATTATGTATACAATATACATGAGCAAGTGACTAAGCTTAAAAGTAACGACATTATCGTGCCGGTTGGGCCGCGCTGCAGTCCATTTTTTGCGTAGCTAAAACTGTCCAACAATTCGTACTCGTGAATACAATGAATATTAAAAGTATGAATTCAAGAGTATATTACCTACATTTCTTCAACAAAATAATATGGAAAAAAAACTCATTTTATTCATTTTAATTACCTGGAAGGGCTGCATATTAAAATTGCATAGTCCGTAACGAATCGTGTCTCAACGATACGCTAACTCGAAAACAAATTAGGCGAATTGGATGAAACTTCACAGAATGATTAAGGATAACAAGAGAGTGTGACGCGCACAGAAATGTTTCTCCCTTTTTAAATGTAACAGTTCAAGGTCAAGGTCTTTTGGGCATTTGTTGCAGTGTAACATTACTTGTTTACTTTCATATATTCTTTGACTTATTATCGGAATGGACAGGTATTCAAAAATATTCATTTTCATCGCATTTGTTAGTTGTTTTCTACATCCACTGCATAAAGTGTCAAACTATTTTGCCTTAATTGTTAAAGTTTTACTGTGGATGAGAGCTCCACCGGGACACTCACTTACACTCAACTACAGACTGTTTGGTTCTGACGAAAATTACTACAGTGGTGGAAATATGTTTCAAATGCTTTCTACACACAGATACCAGTTCTTAGAGTTGTGTGGTGAGACACCTGAAACACCTCTAAAATTACTTGATAATTTGATTATTACATCCCAAAGTCAAACAGAAACCGTGTTTTATTGACTCTTATTTGGCTACGATCTTATTCTACATTTATGATGTTATCCTCATTATCTGATATAAGTATATCGACAGATTCGTGCTATGCTTCCATGTTTTTATTTGAAACTTAAAAGATATATGAAATGGCCTTCAATCCAAGAGTAGTTTGAGATGATTTACGACTGGAACAAAATACTCTGGCGGTCGAAGCATTGACAGAACATCTCACAGAGTACACCGACCTAAACCAGAGCCACAAGAACAATATTATCCAGGACATAGTATAACATGCAATACATACGCAGATTATCTTTGACAATTCTGGTGATATTCGTTATTTAGAAACTGCTTTTACAGGTCACAAGAACGATGCACAACAATTTCGAATGATGCGATAAGTGGACACAGACTTAGAATTTCCAAATAACAGTGTCCTTTTGAGGAGTAAAATGTATCCAAACGGATACCCTTTAATTACCCCTTATAACAGTTGCACATCTATACGGAATGGACATGCGAACTAAGCTGGAATCTAGATTTAGGTATATTACAAAATATAGAGTCGTTGTAGAACATTCAATTGCTGAGCTAATAACATATAATTCTGTCGGTGGTGTATTGAAAAAAAAGTGAAATGTTTTGCCCCGTGTTGTGCATATTTGTGGTGGATTAGCGTGTCGTAGAAAAGAAGAAGGATTGACAACTTACATGTAAATATCATTGGATTTGAATAGGAAATCAGCAAACAAAGTGAATGCTACGCACCTGCGGTATTCATAACTTTTTTAGATCATCTTGAAATTGTCCCTAGATATAATGTCCCCGATCCTCTATCCCCTTTCCTCAACTTCAAGCCGCAAATGTCTATTATAAATATTAGGAGACGGGCTACAGTCATAAAATACTTCTGAGAAAGTCCATTTTAAATTTTTAAACCGAGATTCTGTACGCATTTAATCAGTTTCGTGTTGGAATATGGATATTTGATTTGTATGATTTCTTGAAATAGTGTGCTATTTCTGATTCACAATTCACAGCTCCAAATGCAGGGCACTGTTATAATTCATTAGATTTGTGTTGGTTTTGATCACAGTGCAGGACAAGATCCGTCAGCATACAAGTGTAGTCTGATCCCAAACTGCACAGTCCGATAAAAAGTGTAAAGTTTGCAACTTTCATTTTTTCATTGACATCGGTACAGCTGTGAATTCTCCAATATCTGTACACATGATAAACCAGTAGCCAGCCAAGCGCGACTCAGGGCCCCTTGCAGACAGTGTGGTTCAAGATCAGACCTCATAAAACCTGCAGTCTGATCCTAGATCCACACTGCCTGAAAAGGACATATTTTCCATAGTAATGAATTTGAAATAGCAATATTCGGGTTTGTACTGGACTGGAAAAGTTTCATCTAGCTTATTTAGCAGGCTGACTATTTTTTATTTACTGCTTGAATAATTTACTGCTTGAATAACTGATTTTTTGAACTCCGTGTTGAAATATATACTAACTTAATTTTTGAAATAGCTGGTAATTCTGTCAATTAACTTACACAAATATTTTAATTGTTTAAGTGATTTGCAACTCATTAATTGTTGGAATTTTATAGTATTTGGCCTTATATAATAATACTTTTTTAACAGTGAAACTCGGCTCATTTTAAAGAAAGGGCATTTTAAAAGATAGCGCAGTTCATCACCAGTGTCATTTTGGGTACAAAGTGGACATTTTCTTTCATTAATATCTGCCAGTTTCAATAGGAAAATGATGGGTTAGATTCTCGAAATTTTGCTAGAATCAGGTATATTTTTTTTTGTTAAAGAAGTCAAGTTATTTTCAAACTGTATTGTGTTCTTGAATATCCCATACTTAGTGCCTTTACTAGAGTTTTGTAGACTATTATGCCATTGTTGCTGATACTCATCGGTCAAAATTTGTTTCACCATCTTGTGTTTATCCTGATTTACATATGTAGACTGATTCATCCAAATAACTGGCTGTCCTATTCCATTTAATATATTTTGTATATGTTCCATCCATTTAGACTTAAAATCAGTACTATGAATCATAATTTGATTAAGTTTATATGCAATTTTGCTCTGATTTCCTGAAACTAATCTACTATAATAAGCTATCGTTCTTGTTTTTATCATAATTTCCAGAGGAAACCTTCCTGTTTTTGCATATAACATATAATGTGGGGTACTCTGTTTTAAGTGTAAGGTTTTTCTGAGGAATGCAGAATGTATTTTTTCTAGGAGTTTATGATCTTCATATCCCCATACGTCTGACGAAAATGTTAAACTTGGTAAAGAAGTATGGTCAAATAACTTAAAAACAAGATCAACAGGTAAATTCAAGTTATTTACTCTTTTGTAAAAGTAATAAAGTGCTTTTGTTGCTTGTTGTACAATATACTTTCTATTTGTTAAGAAACTTCCAGCTGAAGAAAAATAAATACCCAGATATTTGTATACAGTTACTATCTCCAATTTGCAGTTACCAAGTTTAAATGAATATTCACTTTTCTTCTTACTGCCAAATATCATGATCTTAGTTTTGTTAGTATTTACTTGTAATTTCCAAGTTTTACAGTATTCTGAGAAGCTGTTCAGACGTAACTGTAACTTTTTTGGATCATCTACTAGTATAACTGTGTCATCTGCATACAACAGAATTAATATCTTTACCATTATATAAAATTCATCGCTACTTAGGGTTATACCATCAATATTGTTATTGCTGAGATGACATTCAAGGTCATTAAAAAATAACGAAAAGAGAACTGGTGAAAGGTTTTCGCCTTGCCGGACTCCGCAGTTGCATAGGAAAAATTCCGATAAGTTATTGTTTACTGATACACATGACATAATGTTTTATTACATGTTCATAATAAGATTAAAAAATTAACATTTATGTTGTATATAAATAATTTGGACCATAACTCAACCCACCATACTGAATCAAATGCCTTAGAGAAGTCTATATAGCAGCAAAAAAGCTTTTCATTATAAAACTTGAAGAGTTCAATAATAGAACTCAATGTAAATTGATGATCAGTTATAGAATAGCCTGCTCTGAAGCCATCTTGGTTTTCTGATAAGAGATTTCGAGTTAATATAAAACTTTGTAACCTGTCATTTAAAATAGAAGTGAAAAGCTTACTGACGCAACTTAAAAGTGTGATAGGTCGATAATTTTCAGGGTCAGTTCTTTCACCCTTTTTCTTATATATTGTTACGATAACACCAGATGACCATTCAGATGGAAATATCCCTGATTCTAAGATTTTTTTGAAAAGATTTACATAAACAGGTAATAATTTTCCTGTGAATATTTAATGTACTCATTTTAATACCATCTAATCCTGGTGCTTTATTGTTATTTAATTTTTTAATGCTCTTTTGAGTTTCCTGTGGTGTAAAGAGAGCATTTAGTATTAGGTCATCATCTACTGTCATGTTTTCAAGTATGATTGTGTCCTCACTGTCACGAGACTCTTCATTACTAACATTTTTGAAATGTTTATGTAGTGATTCCAAACTCGGTGATTTAATCTTTATCCTGATCATTCAAAGAATTCAGATATTTCCAGTAATCTCTAGGTTTGCTAGTGATCTAAAGAGATCTTAATTTCTTTTGTGTTTGATTGTTGTAGATATTTATATATTCATTCTTTGTTTCTTTATATGCTTTACATTTTTGTTTTAATTCATTTTTAGCTGTTGCAGAAGGATTCCTGGTGTAATTTCTTCTTGCCTTATTGTAGATATTATTTGCCTTTTTGTAATTAGAACCATGCCAAGGTTTGTTTTGGGTATTTGCATTAAAACATGCTTTTTACTTGGAAACTTTTTATCTGCACTTTTTACATATATCTGTGATAGAATTTCAACAGCTTTATCAATGTTACTTTGAATTGCAGCATTGTCTCTGCAGTTATGTAGATTGTTTAGTTCATTCTGTATGATCGATATATCATTACCAGAAATATTATTCTTGAAAGTTTGCTTTGAATCTTCATTCCATCGTTCACTTTGTTTTGTATTAGTTTTTTGAAAATGTTTATTTTTTAGTGGCTTTATAGTTTACCTAAATTGTAAAAGTGTATGACCATCAGAGAATAAAGAGTCTAGTGCCTGAATTTTGAATTCTTGTATTTGATCAAAGCCCTTAATTGATGACACTAAGTAATCAATAACTGATGTGTTTCTAAAGGTCATTTAACCTGTTAATGTACGATTTCCCCAAGGACACCTCCAGGTTTTCAGCATCACAAGCAAAAGTCGAACTTGAATTTACGGATGTATATTACTGAAATTGTTTATTTCATCGCTCTTTTGTGTTAAAAAGTTACAGATATGAAAAAAACAAGTTTTTTGTTAAACTAAATTCTGTAATTTCAATTCCGATTCATTTTATTCAACCCTTTATGATCGAATACATATTTTTGTGTATCAAGCAACTGTTTTTTTTTTTCTACTATTGTTTTCAAAAGCTTTCTACTACAACATCATGAAATGCCGTACTTGTATTGTTATTGGTTTAGTCTTTCACAGCCAAATATACAAACACGACCTCTTTCGACGGCTAAAAACATATTTTACTGAAACTCAGAAAGATCTTTATCATGAACACTTCACTAAACAAGAAGACGGTATAGATTCAAGACCAGACTGCACGTCTTATGCAGTCTGGTCTTGAATCTATACCCTCGTTCTGTGCAGTCTTACCTTAATCTAAGCTGTCGAATAAACAAATAAATAAATAGATAAAAATAAAAATAAATAAAATAAAAATAAATAAAATGTTTTCGTCCTTTCGCGGTGGAAGGGTTAAGCGGTAAAGTGCAAAGGCATTTGATTCGTAATCAGGCAAGCCAGGCTCGTTCCTCACTGGCGATCTAGGTCATTTGGGAGTGCCTGTGGGAGATGCGTTGCATGGCCCAAGTCTAGTATTGGTGAAATCCATAAGCATTTACATGTGTATAAGTGATAAAATTAAACTGTCTTTGGAATAACTCATTTTTCAATTGAAATAACATTGTAGGTTGTGACTAAATCAATGTTTAAAGATGCAAACAACGCCGCTTTTGAACTCCTTATTAGTCCACAATTTTTAGACTCATCCATATTGACTGCATTTGGTTCCGACAAATTTGATATGATTAATTGATGGGTTTTGTATTAAAAAGAGAAGAAAACATTATGGGAAAAGGAGAAAATGCCGGTTACCAGGATTTTCTCCTTTTTCTACAATGTTTTCAAAAGTCTTCTCCGTTAGGGTCGTAAAAACATGGAATTATCTTGTAAAATGCCAGAGAAACATACAAGCAAGAAAATATAATGCTCCAAAGATGGTACAGGATATCATGTATTAGGCTTTTATTTTTGTAGATTGTAGAAAAAACAGACATAAAAAAAGTCTTGGCACTGACTTACGTAAACATTGCAGTATGCAAATCATTTCTATTTACATTTTTTCCGCATCGTTTTTGATTTGCATGAATATCGTTAGAGAGATCGGGCGAAACATCATTCATCAAGAAACATTCCCAGACATTAAGTTATTCATTACAAATCTCTTCCTGGTTATTCAGCGTCGAATATTGAACTTTGGACCGATCAAGGGCAAGATCAAATTGCACTGATATGGAGTCTGATATCTATCTACAGTTTCGCAGGGTATGTACAGAAGCCTCCTAGAACAAAAGTCCCGCAGAACAATATGCCCATGAGTCCTATGCACTTAAAGGTTGCTATTTAGTTTTTTACCCCTTTAACCAAAATATTTTATAAAACACAGAAAAATACAACTAGATTATATTTTTCTTTGTACTCATATAAGCTGTATGGTTGCATTTCTATAGAAAGGCGCAAGTTAGGCTTTTAAAAAAAATGCGAATGTCGTTTAGGAAATGGTATCTCCGTCTATTTTTATTACATTAGGGAAGACGTCATCATACTGCTTTAAATATGAATCCTTGTAATCGATGCGTGGTTTTGATCATGTGACATTCCCACGTGTCTTTGCAAAACTTTTGCGCGAAATTTAAAAATACCTTGAGATGCTACGTTTACCGGTTATTTGACAGTCAGCTCCTTTAATCAGTGATTTCTTTAGTTTGGTGAGGTTGTAAAAATTTGAATGGCTCCGTTTAACAGAACAAGAGGGCCACTGGCTCTAAAGGGCTCGTCCGGGTAAAGTCATCTAGGATTGATAAAGCTGAAAAGATCCTGGTTGTGATGATGTAAAACACATAATTATTAGTGACCTACTTTTAGACCGACTTAACCTATTTTTTAATTTGTCATAGGTATCATCAAAACAAACATTTTTACATTGTTTCATGAGTATCAGACTGAAAATGTGGCCTCTAGACTGCACATAAGGTTTTTCTAACATTTGTCTCAGTGACCTACATTTTGACTTGACATGACGCAATTTTGAACCTGTCTGGTTTATCATCAAGGCAAACATTCTTTCCTATTTTCTTGAGTATCGGGCTAAAAATGTCACTGCTTGATTGCAAATATGGTTTTTCTAAGATTCTAAGACCGATGACCTGCTTTTTGATCTGACATGATCAAATTTTTAACTTGTACTGGATGACAGCAAGACAACCTTTATGTCCAAGTTTCATGAGTATCAGAATAGAAATATGCACAAGGTGTTTTCGAAGGCTTGTCCCAGTAGCCTACATTTTGATCTGTTGAGACCCAATTTCAAAGTCATCCGAGATATCATCAAGATACCCTTTCTGACCAAGTTTCATGAGTATCTGGCTAAAAATGTGGCCTCTAGAGTGCACACAAGGTTTTTCTTAGATTTGACCGAGTGACCTAATATTTTACGCGACTTGACCCAATTTAAATCATGTCCGAGATATCATCAAGACAAACATTCTGATTAAGTGTCATGAGTATTTCATAAGTATTGGGCTGACATTGTGGCCTCTACGATGTACACAAGGTTTCTCTAGAATTTGGCCCGGTGACCTTTTTTGACACGAAATGACTCAATTCCAACCTTTTCCGAGATATCATCAAGACAAGGATTGTGTAAGTATTATAATGACCGATCTTCTAATTTATCTGAAAGATTATCAAGACAAACATTCTGACCAATTTTCATGTGTATCTGGCTGAGAATGTTGCCTCCAAAGTGCACACAAGGTTTTTCTAAGATTTGGCTCAGTGACCTACTTTTTTACCCAACGTGACCCAATTTGGAAGATGTCCAAGATTTCAAAAAGACTAAAATTCTGACCAAGTTTTATGAGTTAGGCTGAAATACGGCCTCTGTGGTGCACACAATTTTTTATACGATTTGGCCCTATGACCTATTTTTTGCCTACCTCGGGACTTTTGTTGAAGGAGCTTTTGTCCTATTTGGGCTATTTTCTTAAACTCATTTCTCGCAAACAACGTCACAGGTTGCAAATCCCAGGTTATGGATAAATGGATGAACCTTTTCCTGCAATTCAAATTAAAAAAAAAAACAATGCGCAGAAGTATCAGATTGTCCAATATTGAGCGAAAAAACAGGTCTGAACCACTAATTTTATCAGTTACCTTTTATTACAAGACAAAACTCCAGAATTGTCAAAATTGTAAGCATTTGCAGACGACAAAGTAAGTGTAGCTCAAAACTGAAATTTCTGTTCGGAAGTGTAGAAAACACTGTGGGGAAAGGAAAAAATGCTGCTTACCAGCATTTTTCCTTTTCCCTCAAAGAAACTAAAAAAAACATTGACACTTCAACCTATGGTGTTCTTTGCTATTCCACCTCAAACATATTTTCGTCAAAAATCACCGTGAAAAACAGACCCTCCCGGGTTGTAAGACCATGTTCCTTTATGCGGGCACAGCCACAAAAATAGTTCCTTAAGAAAAAACAAACTTCCAACCAATTTCCACAGAAATCATCAAATCAACATTAGCAACACATCTTAACCCTGTCCTTCCATTTTCTTTGATGAGACAGTCTAGAAGAAGTACTTGCTGTTAAATTTTCAAACCGGATTACTTTTAGCTACTACGACCCGGAAGCAGGTCGCAATGGTGAAAGGGTAGGTAACCAATCTATACTGTTCTGGCCAACTTAACACTGACGCTACTCAGCGCGACTCAATGCGCTTGTTTCATACAGTGTCGATTAAAGGCCCAGTAAAGGCCAAAATATCAAAGCAGATGTCATAATACATTGAAATTTAAATCATACTATTTAAAATTATGGAAAATATTGTGGAGATGAAAGTCTGTTATTGTGTCGTCGGCCCATATGTTAGTCGCTGATAGAAAAAAGAATTTTAAAAATCAGGCAAAAAGTAAACAAAAGACACAGCTACCTGGCAGGTTTTAACCTAGTTTTGAAATTGATTTCTCTGTCAGCGACTATCACTTGGACTGACCGTACAATGAGAGATTGTCATTTTCACATTAATTTCCATACTTTTAAATGGTATGATAAAAATTTAAATGCATTTAAACACCCGCTTTGTTTACTTTTGGCCTTTATTGTTACTTTAAGATAAGACTGTACAAAACTTGCAGTGTAATCTATGATCAACATCGCTCAAACAGTGATATTTTTCTAACGCAAACAAATTGTATATCTTTTTTAAATGTTTTAGACTTAAGATGTCTATAAAAGCAGGTGCAATGCAATCTTAGATTATTCAAAATGATTTTGAATATCTGAAATTCAATAATATGAAAAAAAAAAAAGGCCAATGAAGCGGAGTTCAAAGTTATGCAGCAGTCTATGAAAAAATTATGAAGCTGTATAAAAACGCTAAGCATTTATCAATCCGTTACCTAGTAACCGCATCATTTTAGTACAACCCCAAAGAAAACTGATTTTGGAAACATTCTTGGAAAAGGAGAAAATACTATTAACCTGCATATTTCTCCTTTTCCAACAACGTTTTCTACTCTTCACAGATAAGTTCTCATGATTTGAGCCACATATCATTTATCGTCAGCACATGCTATCGATTTGGACGAGACTAAAATTTTGTCGTTTGTTAAAGGTAAAACCCAACGTGGCGATGTTCTAAAGAGCCAGACTACATATTCATCATCCTAAACATCTTTGTGACAAGATAATGAACGAAGTTAGACACACAGAAGATGCGCAGACCCTTCTCTCGATATGCGAGGGGTAAGTTGCCTTTGCGGACGCCGTAGATCAAGATCAGACTGCACAAAACGTGCAGTCTGATCTTGGATCTACTTCGTCCGCCCCTTTATTTTAAACTATGTGCTAAAGTTCTCTTCATTCGTATTGCTATTATATTTGAAACCGAATGTTTTATAAGTAGTGAGAGAGAGAGAACCCTTTACTAGGTGCAAGAATTTCAGACTCCTCCATATTAAAAGCATTTGCAGATAACAAATTAGACGTGGCTCAAATGACGGGAGATGTTTTTGAAGGGGTAAAAAACATTATTAAAAATACTGATAGTGGAATATTTTCCGTTTTTAGCGATGTTTTCTGAAGCCTTCTGCCCCATGGTTCTTTGACAAAGAGTTGATAATAGTGTCTAACCGGACGGGACTATGTAATCAGGAACGTATTCGAACTATACAGCCAGATAATTACTTTCACAAAATATACGATGTGTATGCAAATAGTATTTGATGAACGGAGCGAAGGCCGCAGAATTACGATGCTATTCAAATGTCCGTTGTACAATTGTAGATGCGATTCAAATTTCCGCCATGACATTTTTTCTAACGTTTGGTGTTTTACCGCAGTGGAATGCTTCCGAGTTGTCCCATTTGTAAATGTGGTATCAATCATTCTGCTGCTCTGTTTTATTAGAGAAAATGGAAAGATAGATCTACAGTGTGTTTCTCGAGCTGATTTGATGATGTCTGTCGAAGTCTGCGAATCTTTGGTATTTCAAGGGGATCTATTTATTGCCTTTGACCACATACAGAGCACAGTCTACAACTAGCGAGGGCCTTTTCCACTACGGCTGTGTTTTAGGAAAAGTAGAGCAAAAGCCTTTGGTGAAAGAGGATTTTTTTTTATCATTTCTTACCTTTTTTTTCCCCCTGAAGATGCTTTGACAAAAAGGTTATAGAAACAAACAGCGAAGCACTAACTTTGTTATAGAAAGAGCAGCAGAGGATCGAAGATAGTGATTTCATTTCATGCATTTCGGTAATTTATCGTGTAATATTAGGTTTGATAATTCATGGTTACGACCGGTGAAATTGACCGTAAATATTTCCATAGCTCTTCAATTCAAGGTGGAAACAGTAGTTCCCGCGCACAAGTTACCTAGATAAACAGTCCGTGCCATTCAACCAGACGGAAATATGACGTAATTTACGCGCATTTACCCTACATTTTCGCGCTTTACGTAATATTGTACTGCGTTCTTATTTGGGAGGGGGGTACGCCACGGGGAATTGCCAAAAACAACTGTACTGGATTTTGACAAAATCCCAACAACAAAAGAGTTTAGAAGCATGAAATTATTGAATATTTTTTGTTCGGTGAAAGATCGAAATTTATTTCATCTCGTGAACATCATCAGTAATATTTGCACGAGTGACCCAGCCATCCGTGAAAATATAACCGATGATGATCACGAGATAAAATAAATTTCGATCTTCCACGAAAACACCAGATATCTTTTATAGCAGGCAACAAAATTTTAGACTTGACCAGGTCCTCCTCAATTACTATATCATTTCTCACAAAGGTCTATAAAATGCCGAGTTTTGAACCCTGCGTGGTTAAGTAGGGAAGGTGTAAGATTTTAAATCTGGAAGGTCCGGGTAGGGTTTTTTTGTTGGAGTGACTGTGCAAAAGACACTTCAAGGAATTTGTAAAAAACTGGTAAAACCCAAGCGTATATAGAAAGTCAGTTTTGTCCACTGAAGGAATAAAAATATTGAAAGTTTCGTGAATAAAGCCAAATCAATCAATCAATCAATCAATCAATCATTCAATCATAAAATGCCATAGGAAAAATGCACACTCGATTAGGTTATAATGATAATACAATATTTGACCGTGTTTTCCTCTCGGGGTAGAGACGTCTTTTTTCCTGTTCTTTCTTAGACCAAGGGCAATAATGACAAACAGCCTGCTAAAAGCGCCCATGGGACTATAACTGTCGTCTGCAATTCACGTTTTTGTCTTTCAAACACACGTTTATCAACAATATTTTCTTTTCTGGAATTATAGCCAGTATATATCCGATCTTTTACGGTAAAAGAAGACAAGTTATTCATGTAACGTCACGTTAATTCAACTATACATCTAGAGTATAGAATTAAACAATATTTGAGCCATGCTCTGTGGAAAGGGGGTTTAATGCCTCTACGAAAAGTATCGACACAGATCAGCATGCACAGTCTGCGCAGACTGACCAGGGGCGAAACTTTCTGCCATTGCTAAATTTTAGCATGTCAAAGGACCAGTCTACCTCATTACTTAGTCGTTTGTGAGACAAAATGGATTTTATGGATCCAAAATTATGTGACGACTTGCTTGGAACGATGCATCATGGAGATGCATTAAACATTCTTTTCAAAGAGCATGTCTCATCTGTTTTTATTCACAGCAGATGTTTATTTGTCTGTTCACCCTCTCGACTGGTACCATGTTTGAAAGCAACTTTCATCTCAGTAAAAGATGAATTCTTACTCGTTTTTGGCCAATCAAAACCAATTTCATTTTCCTTTTACCAAATCATATTCTGTTCTTGTGTCTTTATGCTCAATATTACCTCTTGTGGTTGCGAGGTTGCACAGATTACAATCAATAGAAAATGCAGTTCTGAATTTTGTGACCTGGCTTATTTTACTGTCTTTTCGGGATGTTTAACTCGGTATATCGCATGATGCTTGTCACTATTTACGGCTTTCACCTTGCACAGTGATGATGTCACAAAAGCAATCAACTCTATGACAAGCGGAAACGAAATAATTGTATGTGTGTATTTTTTGCCTTATAAAGAATATGAATGCATTGTAAATCTACGTTTACTTATGCGTGCATTTTTTCTTTATAAAGCAAGATAAAAGCAGCTATATTTTTTTGCATGTAAATGGGGTCTATGACAAAGTAAGATTCCAGAAAGTGTCCCAGGAAGGGACAAAAATATCACCCATGATGGCACATCGTCGTCGTCACGCAATCCATGTTTATATCTCCTAAGTAACAAATGATACCTTTTGGGGACAAATCGAGGAAATACGAACGGAAATTGATCTTCAACAACCGTCTTGTCGGGCAGACAAACACACAAGTTTATTGGGTCCAGTTTGTCTTTTTCGTCTGATTTTTCTCTTTGAGATACATGGACAAAGGCGTGTGATGTTGTCTATATTGTTGTTGTTTTCGTATTACATTTTGTTACAATATTATTTATTATCTTTTATTCAATATCTTTTGTTGTCATTTTGTATTTTTTTTCATAGTCCCATGAAAAAAAGTATTTTGGATTCTTTGTATTCTTACACATACGATTTATGTTTCTACGTGTATGTGTGTGGTGGAGGGAGGAGGCAGGGTTACGAGAAACTATGCGTTCATTTGAAATAAAGAGATGGGTTATAAAAATGTGCATTCACCATATTTATTGCAGACAGAAATGATATTAAATTACTAAGAAAAAAAAGGTACAAAACATTTTTAGTTTCATATTAGTCTGAATAGAATAGTCTCACCATACTTGTTTTAAGATTTTCTTTTCTCATACCTCCATGGAAACAACAAAAAAAAAAAACATATAAGATTTTCGAACAACAGATCTTTATCGTTTGCCTTTGTATCTGGACGGATATTGTCGACTGTCTTACCTTAGGCAGAGCTTTGAGACTTTGCTTCAAATAGATTGATTAGAATGTATGTATATTAATTTATAAAGATTGAGGTAATCTTTACAGTCTCATAGGTGAAAACAGGGGCTTTTTGCGGACGGCATAGATTAAGATCAGACTGCACAGAACGTGCAGTCTGATCTTACTTCTATACCGTCCGCTTCTTTATCTTAACCTGGAAGACAAAAGAAATCATTTTAAGTTTCACTGACTTCTATTTTCAGTCGTCACAAGAGGTCGAGTCTATATACTTGATGCTGAAACAGTTAAAGCATTTAGACATGCTCCGAAAAAAAAAAGGGGTTTAATGCATCTTCATGATTCATTATACCAAGCACGTCATTACTTAAAGTTACAATAAAGTCCAAAAGAAAACAAAGCAGGTGTTTAAATACATTTGAATTTATATCATACCATTTAAAAGCATGGAAATTATTGTTAAGATAGTAATCTGTCATTGTACGGTTGGTCCAAGTGTTAGTTGCTGACAGAGAAATTAATTTCAAAACTAGGTTAAAACCTGCCAGGTAGCTGTGTCTTTTGTTTACATTTTGCCTGATTTTAAAATTCTTTAAAATACTGGTCGTTGCTGCCAGCGACTAACATATGGACCGACCACACGATAACAGACTGTCATCTCCACAACATTTTTCATACTTTTAAATGGTATGATTTAAATTTAAATGCATTATGACGTCTGCTTTGATATTTCTGCCTTTACTAGGGGTTTAATTGTGGATCCATAAAATCCATTTTTTCTAACAACCGGCGGAATCCTGAAGTAGATTGGTCCTTGACCATGCAGAAAATTATCTTAAAGCAAAATATTTCGGACTGCGCAGGCTGACCTAGCGCAATGTTTATTGACAGATGCAATAAAACCATTTTCACATGCATGACTCATTTCTATTACAAGAGCACTATATGCAAGTACCAACGCTCTATTGCAGTTGGTATTTAGGTGAAAATTCTAAGGAAAAGAAAGGGACATCACGATATCAAAATATCTTGACGGTCACCTGTCCTTGTAGATGTTTTCCCTTTTCAACTAGTTTAAGTTTGAAGAAAATTTCTTCAGTCATAATAGAGATGTAAGAAAATGACATTTTCTTTCGGAAACAGCTGAGCTAAAATACTGGATGTCGCAGTCTGCTTTCATAATTCAGGCTCTCTATTCACCAACCATTCTCAATTGCGTTCTTAATCTTATTCTAAATCTAGACAGTAACAAAGCCTTTGATTGGCTGAACCGTTTCGTTCCGCCAATCAGAAGTTGTCTTACTTTCAAATTTAGAAAATTCTTTTTACGAGAACAAAACAGAGAATGTTCTAAAAATAGTTGGTGATGATGGACCCAGGGTTCCAATAAGGAGATGTGATCGTTTTGGTTACCATGGATATATGCTTGATTGTGACCACTTGTATGTAAAGATTTAGTTAACCTTAAGAGAGCTTGTTTAATAAAATTTCATGTCCTGCAAATAAGGAAAAAATCCAAAATCTTGGACTTTCAAATGTGTTTGTCCAGAATATGTAGCAAAGAACAGAAAAGAAACTTTACACCTGATCAAGACCCGAACACATTAAGTTCATCACACAAAGAAGCCGACAATGAAGGTCCAAAAGTACATCACTATTTTGTGTAGTTTGACTTTAATATACACTGTCCACGGTAGCATCGCAAGCAAAGGGTATCGCTTAAAGATACATCTCTACAGCCAGAGAGAAAGAAAAAAAAAAAAAACACTGTTAAACTCGATAGCGTGTAGAGCCTAGTCAGCTGTGTACACATTGATAAATAATCAACATATGGGGTGTATGGGATAAGGAAACTTAAGGGATTTGTCTTGATTTAAACCGGAAACAACCACAGATTGTTGTTTTGGATAGCCTCCAGAGAATGAAATGCATTCTCTATCCGTCATAATCTGTGCAACCTTGCAACTATTACGAGCATTATTTGGCATGAAGATACAAGAATGATTATAGTTTCATAGAATAAAGATGAAATATAAATAAATACAGTCAAATCCAAAACGATCTCATAAACAACCCGAATAAATATTTTCCTTTTCAGCGAAAAGAGGCGTTATTATTTAGAAACTTATGTAAAACAATCGTGTTATGACATTTCTGTCATTTTTACCTCCAATTTTGGTGCACAAATATTCAGCTATGTATCATTGGACCCCTCGTGTCTATCTCTGTGAAAACATGGTGTTACTGTATGAACAAAGACGCCTACACATTGCTGTTAACTTTGCAATTGTACCGTAATTACTCCAGAGGCATTATGTCTTCAGCTTGATCAACACTTTTACTGGATACTAGACAGTCATTAACGCTTTACCCAAACGACAAAATTTTAGACTGGTAAAAATTGCAAATGACACATTAAATTTTGCTGAAATGATGGAAAATGTCCGTGAAAGTCAAGAAAACATTGTGGAAAAAAGGAGAAAATGCTGGTAACCAGCATTTTCTCCTTTTTCCCACAAGGTTTTCAAAAGGCTATTTTCTTAGCGTCTTTAAGGCTCGGAATTGTGCACGAGAGCAGTATTACCAAATGCATTACGGTCACATTGCTAAAATGAGGTGAAATCTAGGACTTGTTTCAATTTTCTTTCTAAATAAAAACAATTCCATCCAATTGAATCAGAATGAGATAGTTTATAACACTGCCATATACCCTTATGTACTTGTCTTCCTTTCATCCCAATTCACAGATAAATTTTTATCTTAGAAATTTTTTAGCCAAACTCCAGCAATGTAAAATACGAACTGAAAGTAAAAGGACAGAAAGAAGACCGAATTTAGTGCGCTTTACACCACTTTCAACCTCAATTCCGTCATCTTACGGCAACAGTTCAGTTGTTTATGTGTATCATGGGTTTCACCAGTTCCCTGCTGGCGCTTTGAAGAGTCTTGCCCAAAAGGACATCCACACAAAAACCAGAGAGAGAGAGAGAGAGAGAGATGCAGACAGACAGAAACATAGACAGGCACACAGAAACAGAGAAGAGAGGAAATACATTCAATAAACTTAGAAAGTCATTTACTTATAGAGGATTCTTTTGCATTTCATATTTTCCTCTTTTTTTGTCCCAGAAAAATTTAAACAATGTATTTATTGCAGATTCTGGTAAAAAAATGAGTCACAAAGTGCATTGACAAAAAACAAACCGTTAATGTGTTGTATTAACTAGACATGGAAAAGTGGTTTGCATCTTCCTGTTTGGAATTTACGGTTGACCTAATGATCTGACTAGTTATCACGAATGTAAATTGCATTCTCCAGTGTACACCCTTATCCCACACCATCAGATATACTCAACGATACCAGCTGTGGTTAAGGACTCCGCTCGCTGATTTGTAATGCTTAACCGTTAACCACACCATCTTGAGGTTTAGATAATGACCTTGAGGAAGCTTGGTTTTGAAAACATTGTTGAAAAAAGGAGAAAATGCTGGTAACCAGCATTTTCTCCTTTTCTCTCAATGTTTTCTATCCCTTCAAAGACATATCTCACCACTAAAGCAACATCCAGTTTGGCGTCTGCACTTGTTGTGGGTTTGAACAAGTCCAAAATGTTGTTGTCTGGCGTGGTCTTGTCGTCTAAACGATTGTCTCGAAATATGAGACAAGGAAAAAAGATCAACCTGAATGTTGGTGCAGTCTGATCTTGGTCTACAATTTTAGCAATGAACAGCAGCGGTTGTGATGTGAAGGAGATTGGTTAGTGCAATTAGATAAATCAGGAAGCCTAATGTGTTTTTTTTTTTCTATTTCGACAGTGTTAAAAAGTTAGGAAATTAATGCGGTTTCACTTATAGAGAAAAACTTCATTTCGACTAAATCTTGATGATTATCTTTTTCACCAAAACTTCGATTACTGAAACAAGCAATGAGTAAGTTTACTTGAAGTAATCAGTTTCGGAAAAAAACAAATATCTGAATCGCTACAGCACTTTAATTTCTGTGGCAAAAATACTCCGTTAATTCTACTTGTAAGAAGATAAAAAAATGTAGACATTCCTTTTATATTTCACTTATATGAATAACTCGAACCTTTCTTAAGTCGTAAGTTTCAGATTGATTATGTTTGTCATGTTTGCTTGTGTGATAATTAGCCTCAATGTCAACAGGACTTCAGTTTCATCATGGCGGCTAATGCACATGTCCATACGTTTCTGACAAGCCATGGGTTGCTTTTGCACACAATATCAAACGACGTTGATTGGTGGTGAAGAAATGAATCTGGGTGCAATAACTCTTGTCAATCCTGGTGGGGGGGGGGGAACAATGGTAGAGCCGGGGATAAAAACTAGTAACCCAAAGATAAACAGCACTGAATTTTTGCTATGAGCTAATGGGAAAGGCAATCAGATTCGAAAGTTCAATACACAATTCAGTAACGGATTACAAAGAATGTTTTGGTATTTCACACGGTTTCAACTCTATTTGCGACAAGAGTAGGTAGTCCTAGATGACAATATCCCCTGTTCAAATTTTCTCCAGATGGCAGCATACTCTGCTGATACAATACCCTGATGACAATATCCCTGGTGATAACCCCATGACAATACAATACCATTTGACCACAGTATCAACGATTCAGACATTATCTCCAAAATCCTAATGTTAATGAGAGCAATGTGAGTCTTGGTGCTTTTACAGACAATGCTGATCAAGATTACACTGCACGAAATGTACCCGGTAATTATATCTAAGCATTATTCACTTATATTATCAGGAAACATCCGCAATGGTAGTCTCATGCTATGATGTCGAGAGGAATTCAAAAGAATTTTCAAAAAGGTAGCCCCAAACATTATTTTTCTTGGTTTGCCAACTTCCTGCCAATACAGAAAGCATGTTTGCAGTGGGGACATTTGATACATGTCCTTGTACTCATCTATCAAGATTATTGACACGGTCACAAAACTCGATTTTTAATTTGAATAACTTCCGTTGCACCAAGTGCCAGTTTTGACTTCCTACCGTTTTTCAGTGGTGTTGTATCATCAAATTTACGAATCGTATATTTACGAACAAGTTGTATTTTGTGGCAGAAGAAATCTAATGTCAGTTAAATTTTGACAGACTTTATGAAACTTATCACTTATTGTTTTGATCAGCCTGCAATATATGTTTATTAGGTTCTATACCACGAAACTGAATTGAAAACCACGATTTTGTATGCAGTGTAAAGACAACAGAGAACTGACTTGCAAGTCGGTTAGCTACATGTATATAGCAAAATGTATTCGCTTTTTAAAACAGCGATTACGTAATCGCTGTTTTAATAATATTGGTTTTGAACTGTTTGGATTTTTTTCGATGCGCCTTTTGATAAGCACCCTCTGGCGACAAAAATTCACTGTCCACCTCGGTTTTTCGTATCCAATTTTACTCAGTGTGGGTTACCTTTGTTTAATGACCATGTCACCTTATCAGGTATTTTGACACAATCTTTCTCCTCAATTCATCCATTATGCAACACATTGTTTCTATAAAACATGAACAATAGCAAAAATCCTGACCCACATAACCTTCGAATCCTACGGAAACAGCTCCCAGAGTAATCTCCCTGTAATGTTTACAATTATTATCGAAGTACAGTGAAACAGATTCCGACCCTTCAAACCTTTTTTCTTCGAAAGTAAGATTTGTATGCAAGCCTAGGCATAAAAGATCTTATAAAAACCATTTAAAAGTTAAGTTTGATTTACGACAGGGTATTGAATTTGAAATGTCCAAAATGTAAATTTTTGGAGATAAACAATAACACTTATCTTCAAAAATTACGACTTATAAGAATTGATCATTTGATACCAAAGTGCTTTGATCTAGTAGGCTAATCATCCGGCATATTCCTTTTTGTGTGCTATACATTGTTCGATAACTTTGTTAATTTTTTCACGATAGTGTAAAGGAGTAAAAAAATATTTTCACGATAGTGTAAAGGAGTAAAAAAAATCAAATTTAGTAAACCCTAGAGCGATTAGAAGTATAACATATGTGACTGACAGACTCTAGGGGGAAAGTAATTGCTCGCAGCACCCGGTATATACCGGTATTTTTAGGCCTATTATTTAAACTCCACTGCCATCGAAATTTTAACTGAACAACCGTTTTAGTGTTTCCAGTCAACGATACGAGTTCATTTGTCGAATTTTTCAACGATGATTCGTGCACGTAGGCGGGATTCGATACAAGGTACAAATTTGACACTATTTTTTTTTTATTTTATGGATATATTCTTACCAAGTTTTCATTTGTTCAGGGTGCAGGACAACTCGCCCCAAGACAACTCGCCCCGCAAGAAGCTCGCCCCAAGACAACTCGCCCCACCTTCAGAAGACAACTCGCCCCAAATTCTTAAACAACTCGCCCCACTTTTATTTCAATTGTTAAATAAGATAGAAGTCTACAACTGTTATGACTTTTATTCAGTTTTTATAATTACTTTTGTGTATATTTAACTGTCCATTTTGAAACAGATTAGTGTCAGTTACATGTAGGTTGTTATTTTCATGAGTTTATAATCATTTCAAACCGAATTTTCATATACGGGATGTGAATTCTGGTATATTTTGTACATTTCCTTAAGTTAGGCAAGAATCTTCGAGTTCTGTGAACTGTTCCATGTTTTCATAAAATTGGGGCAACTTGTCTTCAGTATGGGGCGACTTGTCTTCTAAATGTTGCTTTATGGCAGATCAGGGATATAAGATCCCTAGGCAGATATGTGCCTTAATTTCATAAATGGCTAGAACTTTTGATAAAACATCACAATTATATTTCAAAAATTTTAGTCACCATTATAAATAGACTATGAACATGTTTTTTTTTAATCATATATGTTTAAGGACTTAATACACAACCCTGAGTTTTAATGACCCTATGAACATAACCTTTTAAAAAATTGTAGTGGGAGAAAATGCCAGTAACCAGCCTTTACTCCTTTTTCCACATTGTTTTATACCTTATCAAAGGCAAATTTCACCACTTGTGCCAAGTGCAAATTGTCGACTGCAAATGCTCTCAATCTGGGCAAGTCTACATTCATGTCGTGGACAGTAAAAAGAGAAAAAAACATGTAGGTGAAATTTCTACTTTCAAAGTGGGTGTGACTTACCGGTACTTTCAGAACTGTACAAATTGGTTAAAACAACACTGCCAATAGTATTTTTCTCGACTTTGGTATCAGTTTATCATTTGATAAGGGTTGACGGCTTGCAACTAAACTTGAGTACAGAATAAACAAGATTTTATATGGTGACTAACAGTGGAATTTGGGGACCTTTTTTAATCATGAAAAATTGACCATACCTTACTAAAAGTATAGGCTGTAAAATCTGACCTGGCAGGGCAGAGCTATGTTTTAGCACATCACATTTTAGACTGACAATTAATTGGTAATATGGAAAGCAAAGGATTGATAAGTATTGTGTGTGCTTTGATTTACTACAAACAATTCCGGACTGGCTTGTGGCCATTAAATTAAAAGTAAACTAGACAACTGATGTCAAAGGTTAGCCATGCCCCATGAGATCAAGTTGGTGTAAGTTATTTTTATTTTGTTTTCACTGCATCCCTTATCAACCTCTGAAAGAGACGCAGATATCCATTTCATGGATTTTCTTGCCAATCAAGTCAAACTGTCGCAGCAAACAGAACAAAAACACCACATTGAGGTAATACATCAAAGGACCGAATTCTTTTGATCTGGATACCAAGGCTGCTATTGATAATATTTTCATTTATAACTACATTATTTATCAGACTTCTTATTCTAGGCATGTCTTTGCAGATTCATTTTTGGACAAAAAATCAAATGAATCCTCATTTAAGTTTTGAACTTTGTTGTCAATACATGAATCTAGAAAACATTGTTGGAAAAGGACACTGATTTCCTCTTACTTTCTAGAAAATGAAGGAAAAGTGCAATCATTTGATACAAGCTTAACTCTTTAATGTTCAACATCAGTGTAAACACCAAACCTTTTATCACACAATCCCAAATTTTTATGACCGTAAGAAAGAATCCTTCTGAAACAATATGAGAAAAGGAGAAAATGCCGGTAACAAAACAAAAAAAAAAAAAAAATCTAAATTCAATCAATTGAATCACATTTAATTTATTGCCTGCAAATGCCTCTATTTGGAACTCTGTGAATTTGATACTGGAAAATTAAAGAAATTAATTGAAAGTTACAAAAAATAATCAGTGACTTACTTATTTGTCTACAAACTCTTGCCTTCCTTGCTTCGAAATTGATATTACATTATTGTCTGCTAGATGGCATTCTTAAAATACACATCTATCTGATTTGGCATTCTGGGAATAGAACTGGACTGCTTTTCAAATGAGAACCGTAACTTTGAATTTCAGAATAAAATAAACGTTTACTACTGCTATTTATTAAGCTATGATCAGCTAGCATGTAACCTATGCACAGGCCATTTATTACAACAGCCCCTACAGGCTTGGGTAATAGCTTCAATATAAGCCCTACTTTTCCTTTGTACCTTGTATATGGGATGGGTGATGCGTCATAGCAAACACATCGAATCTTCGAAGAATATGACATGCGCAGAAGATTGATATGATGGATGCTCTGGTAAAAAGTGGTTAATTGCATCTACATGACACACTTTACCAAGCAATTCGCCAAATTATTATGAATTCATAACAAACAACTGAATTCTGAGGTATTCTAGTCTTTTGATAGTCAGTGAATTGACCAAAGATAAAACGTTTCAGCCCAGCTCAGCATGCGCCTGCTGAGCTGTGATACTTTTTGCAGATGCATTCAGCCCCCTTTTGACAGAGCATGGCTCATATAGCAAGTACTTTATATATTTCAACCTTTTACCAACTAACAAAATTTTGGACTTGTCCAAATCAAAATTTTTATAGACAACAAATTAAATTTGGCTCAAATGGAGCCATTTGTGAATGACAGGGTAGAAAACTTTGTGTTAGGAGAAAATGCAAAGCCGTCTCTCTCAGTGTAGTTCAAAGTATGGGTTGTGTGGTAAGAGTTGAAGATTCAGTTTTATATTTCATAATATTTAGAATTAGAATTTTGTTGATCATCCAGTTTACCATTCTCTCTCCCTTAGTAAATAATTGATTTTTGATACACACTACAGTAGGCAATTGAATGTGACATGCTGGATGTCCTTGCCAGGATAGAACCTGTACTGAGTCAGTGTTCACCGAACCTGTATAAATTATCAAAGTTATCTTGCCTGCCTTGATGATGATGGCTTTGTAGGATTAAGCTCCCTCCATGCTCTAGGCATATATGATATGGACCATTAGAGAGAAAGAATCAGATACAAGGAAATCTGGGTACAAGCCCCTAGCTCTTCTTCGAATAGACCTCCTTGGGTCTTTAACGTGCGTGGTGTAAAGCACCGTTACACACGAGGCTACCGGTGGCTTCCAAACCAGTTCACCTCTAGTTGGGTGGGAAACACAAGGTTTCAGAAAGGTCCTGGTTTGGCCGGGTATCAAACCTCGGGCCTCAGGATTGATAGTCCAGCGTTTTACCACTGCACTATCTGTCAACCCATCTTGCCTGCCTTGATTGATTGAATTTGCACTTATTTATCATCCCCACTGGTTTCCCATATGGGCGACACCCCCTGGAGGCTGTTAGTATTGTTACGGGGGATAGTGCAGATACAGGACAAAACCCATTCTAAGTTTTGCTTGATTCTTTAACGTGCTCGGTGTATAGCACCGTCACACGAGACCTCGGTTTAACGGCTCATCTGAAAGACTACTGATAATTTTAGATGGCCAGCCATGGGGGCTGAACCCACATTCTCATGATCACAAGTTCTACGCTCTACCAACTGAGCTATGCAGGCTGGTCAAACGATTATTGGTCCTGTTGCAAAAGTTTAGTATGTGTTAAAAAATAAATGACTAGACTGGTGAATTTGAGGACGTTTTCTGTTATTTTCTTTGTAATCCCAACCTTACACTCTGCAAGAAAAGGCAAATGTAAATTGCAACTACACAATTAAGGCAAGCAATATATATGACAATAAGATCTCAAATGAGTTTGATTATGGGTCTAATCTGACCAGAACAACTGGAATTATTTTCCCTTGAAATAGAAAGTTTTTATAATAGTTCTTTGTCCGGAGCATAACTTTGTCATCTCCAGTCGGATTGACTTGAAACTTGGCACTTGGCATTTGTGTTTGTTGCAATAATACTGAGTGCAGTGCGAAAGAACCATAACTCTACCTTGTACTGTGGATGAGTTATTTCCCTCTGATCATCATTTTTACAGCATTTTCTGCTTCGTCATCTTTTGTCTGAAAATTTGGTATGCATGATTGTTGAAAAATTACGAAGTGCAGCGCACAAGAACCATTAATCTCCTAGCACAAATTTTGAGTTATTCACCCTTTGATCTTCACTTTTGTAGTATTTCTTGCTTGTCCGGAGCAAAATTTTGTCATCTTAAGTAGGAATGACTTGAAATATGGTTTGCTTATTTGCCTTTGGAAGTGCAGTGTGCAAGAATTGTAACTCTACCTCGTGCTGTCTTTGAGTTATTTCCCTTTGATTGTCATTTTAACAGCATTTAGTTCTTGTCCGGAATATAACATTGTCATCTCAAGCCTGAACGACTTCAAACTTGGTATGCACGTTTGTTGAATATTATGGAGTGCACAAGAACAAAAACTCTACCTTGCGCGGATTTTGAGTAATTCCACTTTGATCTTCATTTTTACAGTATTTCTTTCTTGTCCGGAACAAAACTTCACCTTACGTCAAATTGACTTGAGACTTGGTAAACATGTTTGTTGCATTACCTGCCCTTTGCAATTATTATACCTCCTAGACAACTGGCGGTGGGACAGGCGTATCTTGTGACAATTTGGAGCTCTTGTTTTGCTGTCATTTTGGCCTTGAACCTCGATATTTGGTATAAATCTTCATTGTAGACCTTTTCTGCTTAATATTCAGGTGAGCGATATAGGTACATCATGGTCCTCTTGTTTCAGCTGTACTGGCTGAAAACCAGCAGATTTTATGTCATGGCGTGGTTTCCGTCATCCCTGTATTTGTCCATATTTCTTTTTCTTGTTTGAAAAGGCTATTTAGTCTGCATTTATGGTCAGAATTTTGTGAAAGTTGCACAGTTTGTTTATTTCATGGATAGCTTCAATGCTATTGATTTTCAAAAAAAAAACATCAAATTTGGCTGGATTCCAAACTATTGTTTTTGAGAAATTGTACTTCAATTTCTATTACTATAACTAATTTGCCATGCCTACTTTCACTGTCCTACTGTGTTCAAGCCCAGTTGCAAGAACATACCGAGCTAGCCCCCCATTTCTGAAATACCTTACAAACGACAATCTGAAGTACAGAAAGCTCGGGGCTTCTGGTGTACATTTGAATTATCAATCAAGCGCTCAAACCACAAGACCATGCAGGACCGCCTTTCCCTTAACAACACTTCCGTAAGACTATAAAGTAGTCTGACCAGGTTTCAAAACCAAATTTAGAGTACCAAGCATTGTAGCAACCAGTTTTGCAATAAAAACGAGAATTGCAATAAATTATTGCAAAACTCGTTGCGATGACAGAAAATTTATTACATTTGACTTCACAACCAGTTTTGCAATAAAAACGAGAATTGCAATATGTAGATTCTCGTTTTTATTGCAAAACTGGTTGCTACAAAGCATGCCTTAACTCCAGACTAAACTGAACAGAAGCAACGGGACCTAAAAGCTGTCCTCGATTTCATCTCTCTTTGTAGCAATTTCACCAGCAAATTGGTGAACTGTCCACATTTTAAATACAAGTATATTATTTTACTAGATAATCGAATTGCTTTGTTAATATATACTATGTATTTCTATTTTCAGCACGAAAGTGAGCGGTTCTCGATTAATCATTATTATATAGTCATTCTTATTGCAACTACCAACTTCATAGCTTGAGTAATGGTTATGTTTATCGAGAGTAATACATATAATTGAAAGAACTTGTTTTCCAATGGCGGAAAATAAATTTGTTTTAGTTCTTTCCAAACGACAAATTTTAGACTTTCCACTTCAAAACACCTGAAGAGTACCAATTAAACAATGGTACAAATTATTTAAAGTTGTCTGATACGATTTAAAAAAAAATGTGGGAAAATGAGAAACATCTGGTAACGCACTTTTTCTCATTTTCCAACAATGCTTTCAAAAGCTTTCTCACACGGGGTCGTTAAAACTTGGGATTGTTCTGTTAAAGGCCAAGTAGAACGGAAATATGATTTTATTCAGTTGACGCTTAAGCTGCAATTAGGTAAGTTTTACGAGAATTACTCGGTGCGAAAAGGTTATAAAAAGGCCGCCAGTTTCGTGACATTTCTTTAATTGTTACGAAGCATAAGGAATATGGGATATAGTAGAAATTACTTCGGGTTTTTATTAACTCGTTATCTTCTGTAACAAACTCACAGCAGTAAACTCTTGCATATATTTGAGCCATGCTGTGTTACATGGGGTTTTGATACATCTGCAAAACGTATTGGCCCAGATCAGCCTGGGCAGTCCGCGCAGGCTGACCTGGGTCAAAACCTTTCGCTATTGGTCAGTTTTGTTTATGTCAAAGGACACTTTTAACTCATAATTCAGTTGATTTTTAGACACAAAATTGATTTTATATACCTAGAGTTAAGTGATCACTTGTTTGGTATAATGCATCACGAAGATGCATGAGACCCCCTATTGCCAGAGCATGGCTGATATGCATTAAAACACTTAAAAATATTGAGAAAAAATGTGAATTACTGGTTACGAGCATCAACTTCTTTTTGTTACAATGTGTTTAACAATAGTGTGTTGCACAACAGAAAAGGTCGTCTTCTGGGAGCTATAATTTATTGGATGCCGTTTAAAATATTATGGTAAGCAAAAATGATTTTACAGCGCGAAACCATGAAAACACCCTTAAACCCTTAACTACAAGCAAGCTAAGTGAAACTTAAAAAACCTATTTTGTATATCGAGCTTTGACCGTATAGACCGTGCAGAAAAATCTTGGATCCTTTCTTGTCGATATTTCATCGGATATTCTGGTCAAAAGAGCATCTAAAAGGTCAAACCCTAACTTGCTGCCTAAAGATTTTCGTTATCTTTTTTTCCCGAGTACTTATATATGCTGGTAAAATTTACGATATTCGGTGATTAAATGAAGGATACTTTTTAAAAGAAACCTTCTGAAACCTTATCTAAAGTTTGATTAACTGTTTAGCATAGGCCACAATTTTGGACACGACCGACTGTTGCATTTGCAGACAACAAAAATGTAGCTCAATTGATGATTTCTGTCTTTAATAGGATAGAAAACATTGGAAAAGAAAAAAAAATTCTTATAACCAGCACTTCACCTTTTCCCATTTTGCCACAATGTTCTAAAAGCTTTCTTTCTGAGGGCCATTAAAACCTAGGACCGTTAGTAAAGGGTTAAGAGGACAGCGTGCATTTGTTCGAATACGATGGCGTTAAATAGATAATATACAAGGCAAAATTTTGGGCAATTCGATGGCATATTCTTGGTCACACTTGAAGTTTTCTTTAATTTTCAATTTGTTTAGGTATGTTAAATTACCGTGCTGACGTGTTTTCTGAGTTAAGCGCGGGGCGGGGAGGAGGGTTCAGAATCATTACGCACTCCGAATCGGGAGTGGTATTTCACCCCAAGGCTGTTACCGAGATCCACTGCGCTATTGCCGACAATGTAACTCAAGATCAGACTGCAAAAGACGTGTAGTCTGATCTTATTCTTGATTGTCCGATACAGGGAGATTTTTCATCGGAGAAAAATAGGACAAAATGGCAATTCTTGGCTTCTTACTATAGGTTGGAAATATTTATTTTTTTTGAGGAGCAGTTTTAGGTTTAATGTTCTGTTCTGTTATAAAGATGGGGTTGTTCCATAAAGTGATAGAAGAATGTTTCGCATGTCCCCATTTGTACTACATTACGCACTAGCTTAGTGTGCGTTACGAACCCTACGCCTTTGATTCGGACAACTTCACCTCAAAAAAACGTGATTCTCAAAGATATGACGTGAGGAAAAGATTTCATTTACATGGGAAAACAACGGTTACAATAACCTCACGTAAAAAAAAAACAGTCGGACTACTTTACAAGGGAAAATTAACTGCCGTAAACGTGAAACACTGGGAGCGAAATTATGAGATAATTTTCGTTTCCAGTTGACCTATCGTGATCATAAATTGGATCGACACTGTGCAATTACAGAAATGACTCTAGAATTATTCATTTGAGAGAAATGTCATGTGCATGACACGAACTGGGGTAATAATCGAACATAGCCTGAACGTATTACTCCAGTCGTAACATGTTGTGCCACATCGTTAACATTATGTACAGGATATCGACCTATGAGGTCCTTCAATATAAGAAATACCTGGGCACGAGCTTTACGTAACACCGAGAGCGCGAATCGCTCTTGGTGTTAACGAAGCTCGTGCCCAGGTCTTTCTTATACGGAAAGGCCTCTGTACGTGGTACTAAATAGGTATCCGACTTGTAAACACACCTGCCAATGTCGAAAAGTTTGGACCTGTTCGAGTAAAAAAGAAGCATATCATTGTTTTATTGCAAACTCTTTGGCATATTTTATTCATTTGTCTATTTTCTCACTCAAATTTAATAAATTGACACCTTATGAGTACCGGCCCTTGCATTGTTTTTTATTTGTCTAGGTTTGTTTATGCCACACAAGCTCATTCATGATTGCTGATTGTATTGGAGTTTAACGCATTTTTAGCATCTAAGTTCATATCACGGCGGTTAGTGTACCTATGCATGTGTTTCCTGACTTTCTCACACTAGTACTGACACGATTTTCTTTTCAAGTCACTTACTACTTTTCTTACATGCATCAGAGGTGAGAGGCGAAAAACCACCGGAAAGAAAGTTTGACTCAACTGGTTATTGAACTCACAAGCACCAGGTCACGAGTTGGATGCGGTAACCACTGAGCCACCTAGCTGGGCACAAGTTAATTCAATGTTTAGTAAAGGTTTGAATTGATTTGAATGAAATATTTATGGATTTCAGCTTGAGTCGGAAACGCTCACTTGTTTACAAAACTACCGTCTGTCTACGGGCCGCTTGCACTGATTCATTCAGTAAAAATGGGCCGTACATCAGTGATAAATGGTTTGCAGTTATATCACAGCAGCTACTGTAATCAGAGGTAATACTATTATACATGTTTAACATACTAGATCGCGCCGTGTCATATTGTCTTATTCTCTAGAATTTTCTAACTTTGAATGTAAAATACTTCTGATTGGCTAAACAAAACAAAATTGTTCCACCAATCAGAAGTTGTGTTTCTTTCAAATTAAGTTACCTTGGAGATAAGACAAAGAATTTACTTAAGGATAGGGCACCCTAATGGGGTTCGTGTAACATCGCCTTTCATCACCAAAATATCGTACGGATTCGGCTAAGACTCGGGTAATCCGTAATCGATGCGGAGAACCAGCGTCTATCGGCCGATCGATTATGGAGTACCCGAGTCTTAGCCGAATCCGTATGTTTTTCGGCAATGAAAGGCGGTGTTACACGGATCCCATTTGAGTGCCCTATCCTTAAGAATGTCTGGTGAATACGGACCATGGTCCCAAATTAACAAGAGCAAAATTCAATCTCTTTGACCCCCGGTTGCCCTTTTTCTGATGAAGGAGCCGTTGTGTTTTTGACTTCTCTAAAAAACTCTGTGTAATAGCCTTTGGAAAAAGGCAAAGAAAAATCGCATCAGGAGCATAAGACCTTTTTGCTTTGAAAATTTTCGACTACCGTCGAACAATCCAAGTAAAATAAGACCCTTACTGCTTTTGGGCTGTGTTTTTATGTGGCTATTGGCACGAAAGAGTTCCAACAGAAATAACAAAATTACGCACACTTTCTCAAGAAATCATCAAATCAACGCCGGAAAACCATTTTAGACCGTCTTCTCGTCTTTTCTCATAAAATATAGAAGCAGCAGCGCGTGATATCAATATTTCAAGTAGAAATAAATTCCTTTACTACGACCAGGAAGCACTCCATTCCTCTGTTCTACCATATACATAATATTTCTTCTTCTCTTAGACAGTTCAAGCAATTTTAACAGTTTGTCATTGAGTTTTTGAAAGTTGACAGTCAATATCATGAAACTTAAGTTTAACCTTCTCCTAAAAAATCCCGTGTTATGACAACCCACAGTCAAGGAGCTATCGCAAAAAAATGGGAGAAGGAGAAAATACTGGTAACAAGGATCTGACCATAATTTGAACCATCATTTGAACCACATTTTATCTGTCGTCTGCAAATGGAAAGCAAAGAGTGTATCAAACAAACATAAAATCTGACTTTTGACAGATTCGATACTCATTAACACTTGAACACCTGCAGACCTGTTTTTGTTAATCTCGTTGCAGACATATTATTGTGATGGATAGATAAGTTGTTTGTCACGACCGATTTTTCATGACCAGCAAATGCCAGATTGACAATAACTTTGTGGGTGAAAGGGATATGGCACGTAACAGTGGAATTAGGCTATTTCAAACAATGTTTTCTATTCTGCTAAAACCGATGGCTTCCTTTCCTGCAAAAGTTTGCTTTTTTATGTCAATTGTAACAAGAACTGATGGGTCGATAAGAAATGTGTGAACAGTGTATGGTGTTGGTTAGTCTGTATGGTGTTTAACATCGTTTTCAGCATTGTTACAGTTATATTGCGGCGGCCAGTACGCCTTTCCATTCTTTCCTGAAGTTTATCTTACTAGTACTTCGCACAATAATCTTACCAAGCTACTGGCTGCTTTCACACATGACCATCGTCGAAACTATGAAAGGCCGTGAGAGTAGAACGAATGCTGTCAACATGACTATCATCAGTCCTCAGAAAGAAATTGGCTGAGCTGGGGGTCAGAGCCTTCCACTCCCTGGTTTCAAGCTTTCAACGTTACTAACTAAGCTACCGGGAATATATGGCGTAGACAGGGACATACATACTTATTGTTAATTTGGTACAGAGCATAAAGTTTACCTATTTCACGGAGGCAGGCTGCTATATCTCTGCCGTTGTCTGCGCATGTCATATTCTTCGAAGATTCTACCTGTCTGCTATGACGCATCACCCCTCCCATATACTAGGGAAAAGTAGGGCTTAAACCGAAGCTATTACCCAAGCCTGTAGGGGCTGTTTTAATAAATGGCAGGTGCATAGGTTGCATGCTAGCTGATCATAGCTGAATGAATCGCACCTGGTAGCGTTTTATTGAATGAACGTTTATTTGATTTTGAAATTCAAAGTAACGGTTGTTGTTTTGAAAAATAGTCCGGTTCTGTTCCCAGAATGCCCAAAATAAATAGATGTGTATTTGTAGAATGCCATCTAGCGGGAGATAATGAGATCTCTGCACTATACAACATCGCCCATTTCGAGAGCATTTGCAAACAGCATTATTAAAAATGCCTCATATGATGGAAATTGCGTTATGGAAAGAATGAAAACATGTCGAAAAAGGAGAAAACGCTTGATTCCAGCATCCTTTTCCAACGTTTCAAAAATATATATAGTACCTAACGTCACAAGGTTGTTTGGTAAAGCGTACATTTATTGTCTTTTCTTTCTTACTAGGTTAAAGTCGGCAAATTTTATTCAAATACCATGTGCTTGTTTTTTTTTTCTGTTTAAGCCGTGGCTAAAACCATTTCATTGAAAAGCCGAATGTCCCTGTCTTTTTTGTCTGCATCAGGTGTCCCAGCTAGGCGCTGTCGCAGTATTTGCCAGACCTGTAATGTGTACTCTTTTCTTTGACTTGCTGTCGAAACAATGGCAATAAAAAGTCCTTTCTGATTTGTGTACAACCTTAATGATACCAGTAGTATATAAAATGGGTTATCTAGGCCAAAAACTAAAAATTAAGTAAAAATTAAGAAAGAAAGGGGGCAAAACCTCAATGCGATTCGAAAAATTCAATTTTTTTAAAATCCTCCAATCCTCGGATTTAAAAAAACAAAACCCCAACTTGTTTAGATAACTACAACACTCCAGAAGAGTATACAACTAACATGGGCAAAACCTCAATGCGATTCGAAAAATTCAAATTTTTAAATCCTCCAATCCACAAAACCCCATCCCACACCGGCTAACCGTCGTTCGCACAAGCCCCAACAGTCGACTAAAAAGCTAAAGCTGTTTAGACTGGTCAGTCTAGGTAATAAAAAAATATATAAAAAAAAATATTTATAAAAAAAAATTTTATTTAAAAAATTTATAAAAAAAAATTTTTTTATTTCTACTTTTAATTTTGAATTTTAAAAATTTATTCTTTAAAAATAAAAGTATACATTATGATTATTAATATAGAAAAAGTAAAAGAATTAATAACCATATCAGAAAATGTCAACGATTACATATACGATGTCTACAGAACACAGTTTCCAAACATCATCAACGCGGCAGTATTTAAAATAAACTACTACAAATTTAACGTCCTTGAATATGAAGACATCTATCAAGAACAGGTAGAAGAAAAACCAATGTGTCTTTCTATAAAATCAAACCTAGAATATCTCAGAAATACTATAACCAACGATCTAAACAGACAAAGAGAAAACTATAATTATCTCCTTTCCGCCTCCCTCGAAGAAGTAGGAGGTGATTGGGAAAAACTCATAGCCGCTAGAGAATGATACAATACAATCGTTATATACTTAGAATCTCTTTTAAAAAAAACCAACGAAGTATATTTAGAATTTATAACCATACCTAACTACGCCATAGAATGTTTACAATTTCCTACTATAGGTTAACCTTCTGACGAAGGCAAGAAAATTTATAAAAAAAATTTTTTGGAAAAATATAACTTTTAAAATAATAAAGTTATATTTTTACAGTGGGACCAAGTTAAACTAATCCTTTTTCCAATATTTAACACTTTAAGTCTACAAGTCTAACTCTATCAAAATAGACATGTAAGAGTGACTCGCAGTAGGGTTGTTTGATCTTGAAATAAAGTTTATGGTATCGCATTGTTTTATTTCGAGTGGTTTAGGAAAAACTACACAACTACAAGTCTCATCTTTCTTTTTAATAATAGAGTAATCAACCAGCTCTACTCCGTTTACCACAATATTAACTTTTGCCTCTTCTGGTACATTAGGGTTACTTGTAACAACCGATAAACTACCTCTTATAATTCTACCCGGCGCATTCATACAATAACCACCCTTCCTATGGTCAGCACCTGAAGCACCATTACCAAATGAAAACTCATAATTACCGTTTCCAATTGGTCCATTTTCTTCAGCCCACACGGTTATAATAGGGAGGGAGACTTTTTTATCCACGTATGATTTTGTTGCTAAATCTCTCTCTTCTACCGGGGCCGCAGCGTTTTTTAAAGAAAAACCTTGGAGATTTACGTTAGCCACCACCGTGAAACTTCCATCCGGATTTTTTATAATAGCTCCACCGTTATCAACATAATTTTTATTGACAGCGGAGTCACGGGATACAGGATTTGGTAATCCGGTAATTGGGTGATCATTCATATCTATTTCGCCAGCCATTGAAAAAGATCCATCTTGTTTTTTTGTCAAAGCGTTTCCACCCGCGGTAACCGCCTCAACAATGTTATCTACGTAAAACTTATTTGCAGCTTGTTGGTCTAATACAGGTGTTGCAACGTTGTTAATCCTTCGCCCACCCATAGAAACGTCTGCAACTGCTAGATACCCTCCAAATGTGTAAACAAAAGCTCGCTTAGCACCATCTACGTAAGCCCTAGTCGCAGCATCTTGTGGATATGTGGGATCTATAAGATTGTTCAATGAATACCCTTTCATATCTATATTTGCAACAGCGGAAAAAGTGCCATCCGGTTCCTCTACTATTGCTTTACCACTCCTATCCACATAATTTTTAATAGCAGCTTCATGTGATTCTGTTGGTTCCTTAACGTTTTTTATCGGATTAAAACCCATGTTTAAATAACCATTTTTAACATGGTATCCTCCGTTTTCATCCAACAACCCTGAGTTGGTGTCAACATAATCCTTAGTTGCCACATCATGAGAATTTACTGGATTACTAACCCTAGTTAATGTATTACCATTCATGTTTATAGAACCAGTAACAACAGTTGTTCAATCTTTACGTAAAAAATTATTATTTATGTAAGCGAGTGACACACCATCATCGCTTGTTTCAACATCTTCCATTCTTCCAAATTTGTTAACAGGCATTTTTATATTATTACTAAAAAAGTTTATTTAAAACATTTTGAAATTTATTATCTGTGGATAACTCTTTTAGAATGTACAAACATAAATGACCACAAAATACTTGCCCAGCTTGTTGTAATTGATCAGTATTGTACTGTATTGGGCTTTTTAAATACTCTCGAATTTCAATAGGTGGTTGTATACCATAACTGTCAAAATAAATTTTAGTTTTACCGTTTTTATACCAAGCAACCCAATGTGTACCAGGTCCACCACTTTTATCAAAGTTTACTATACCACATTCTTTTTTACTCGGTTTTTTCGGTAATGTATCTAGTAAAAAAACTCCTCTAAAATAAGGAATCTTTAATCTTTTTGCGGCACCCTCTAATTCGAAATTGTTCAACGGTTTATTTGGTAAAATTACGTTTTTAATCGAAATATTTGACATTTTTTATAGTTAAATATTTCTAATGTCGTTATTGTCAACCCACGAATTAAATTCATCAGGATAACCTTTCCACTTTACGAGAGATTTCTATGTTCCTTTTTTAATAACCTTTTCTATTCTATACACCTCTTGACTGGTTTTCTGCAGTTCAGGTTCATAAAAGGTACCTTGTATTTCTTCTCCATTAAGATCCTTAATTTTATATGTTACGGGTGATGTAAGTTTTACTTCAGAAACTGTAAAAACCTCCTCAGTCCATCTTGTTGTATAACCTTTCTCAAAAGTCTTTTTCTTTTTACTTATCCTTACTTTGTCTCCAACGGAAAACTTAGGATTTATATCTTTTATTTCGAGATGATCGGGATAAAGATTTCTCCAAACTCTCGTTTCATTTTCTTTTTTACTAGCGTCTACCGGAGTCATCTTAATAGATGAATGCCTCGTGTTATTATATTTTTTAACGAGATCCGCTAACACATTGATGTAAACGTTTGTGGAGTTAGCGGAAAAATGCTTCCACATTTTTTCTTTCATTGTTCTAATCCATCTCTCAACAACACTAGATTTTTCCTCATTTTCAGTAGAATACAATTCAACCAAGTCTTTAACATCTTTGTTATAAAACTCTTTACCCTTATCCACCCACATTTTTTCAGGTTTTCTCTCCTTAAAAATACTTTTTAGTGCTATAGCAACAGATTTCCCTGTTTTGTCTTTTAATGGCACCAGATATCCATATTTAGAAAAGATGTCAATGACAGCGAGAAGGTATTTAACACCACGATTAAGCTTAGAAAATGCTTGCATGTCTACTAAATCCGCAGCCCATATCCTATCTATACCGTTTACTCTAACTCTCCTTTTCTTAAAATTTCTTTTTACAGGTTTATGTAATTCTTCCGCTAAAATTTTTATCGTGTCGAAATTTTTTTTTTTTTAACTCCCATTCCAAATTTCATCTTCGTTCCAATGAGTCTACTTACCAAACCCTTTTCCATTTTTTCTCTAATACTAGGATTGTAAATACATTCTAACTCTGTTAACATATCTTTATCACATATTTCATTCCTAGTTTTTGTATCATCATGCTTAAGATAGCAAACATCATGATTATAAGCAGCTTGATCTACTCTATTTATAGGTTTACTCCATTCCTTTGGGGTTAGATCAGGATTTAACCTCTCATCTAGCTTGGTACCTGGCCCCGTAAAATTGTGACCAGGGAGATGCATTTCAAAAGGCATCATGTTTATAAATTTGTTTAAGATGCTACTGCCATTAGTAGTTTTTTTTTCTCCTTTTATAAATTGTGTTTTAGTTATTCCACAAATCACACATTTACCCCGCATCATATTTCTTCCATTTTTAGAAACGGTATACCCGATATTACTCGTATCAGTATGTTTTTTACATTTAACGCAATACATTTTATATATAAAAATTAAAAAAGTTATATAAAATGGATATTATAAACTTATCATGGAATGAAGTAGTATCAAAGAGATTTAATCACTCCCTTTTACCAAAAAGTATCAGAGGTTTAATTATAGGCAAATCAGGATGTGGTAAAACTACTTTATTGTTAAACCTTTTACTCAGACCAGGTTGGCTTGACTACAACGATTTGAGTGTTTTCGGAAAAAGCCTTTTTCAACCAGAATACCGAATACTAAGAAAGGCTTTTGAAGAAAAACTACCAAAAGAATGTATCTTAAGGTTGTTTAACATGCGTGATGACATACAAGAACTAAACATCGCACCAACGGCTTTAGTTGAAGAATGGATTAAAACGATTAAAAACAAATCGGATATAAATTGCAACTTCTTTGAAAATGCTAGTGATGTGCCTGATCCAAGAGAGTTAAACTCAGAAAATAAAAATTTAATGATATTTGACGATTTACTTTTAGAGAGGCAAAATAAATGTGAGTGTTACTACATTCGAGGAAGGCATAGTAATGTTGACTGCTTTTACCTATCACAGAATTATTTTAGACTACCGAGACAAACTATTAGAGAAAACGCTAATTTTATTTGCCTTTTCCCACAAGACCTAAAAAACATTAATCATATTTATAACGATCATGTAGGTGAAGATATGCCTAAGGACGAGTTTAGAAAATTTTGTCAAAAGGCATGGGAAAGACCACACGGTTTTGCTATCATTGACTTAACCAGTAAAAAACATGATGGGAAGTATAGAAACGGTTTTGACAATTTTTACATACCAAAGTCAGTATAAAACAAAGTGAAAAAAAATTAACAAAAGATTATAATATATTGTTAAAAATGTCTCTTTATAGAATATTTAAAAAACAAATTAAAATTATATCTGCTATTAATCATATAATAAAAGAACGTGATAGAAAAGAAAACTTAGAAGATGATAGAATAAATTACCAATCTCTAGTAGACTCTAGAGAAGAAGTGTTAGATTTAATCTATAAGATTGAATTTTCTGAGATTGATGATGTTGGTAAGTATAATAAGAAATTAAAATTAGTGTTTGAAAAGATAGCAAAACTTTCTACGGAATCAGAAATAATGAGACAGCTCTATTTTTCTAACTTAGAAGATAGTGTTAAATATTCTCCCGAAAAAAATTATAGTATTACTACCTTATCAAATTATGTTATTTAACACACATCTTTATAGAATATAATATAATATTATATTTAAATATTACAAAATGGAAGATCTTTTAGAACAAATTGTAAAAAATACAAACCATAAAACATCATTTCAAATTATAGTAAGTGACAACAAAACACGTTTTAGAACAAGGTTTAATCCCCCAATTCAACTGGAAAAGGATAAAGTATATGAAATAGCTTTAGTAAACCTTGAAACTTACTACTCTTTTCCAAACATTGATGAAACAAACAACACACTCGTTTATTCTCCAGACAATGGTACCTCATGGATTAAAATAAAAATACCTGTAGGAAGTTATGACCTCGTTGACATTAATGATACAATTCGTCAGGAAATGAGAAAAAATGGTCATTATGATAGAGTTAATGAAGAGTATTATATTAACTTTTCTGCGAACACCAATACCCTAAAGTCTATTCTTACTATTGACGATGGTTATCAAGTAGATTTTAATCAACCAGGATCCCTCGCTAAAGTATTAGGATTTACTCGCGCTAAATACACGCAAGGATTTCACGAGTCAGAGAATGTAGTGAACATTCTTAGCATAAATAGTTTGCTCGTTAACATAGATATTATTTCAGGAAGTTATGTTAATGGTTCAACAAAAAACACTATTTACTCTTTTTTTCCAGATGTTGCGCCTGGATATAAGATAATTGAGTCACCAGTTAATTTAGTATACCTACCAATAACGTTAGATGAAATACATAACCTAGAGGTAAATATTACGGATCAAGATGGTAATTTACTAAATCTTAGAGGTGAAAATTTAACAATTAGGTTTCATATTAGAGAAGCGAGATGAGCTAAATAAAAAAATAGTTGTATATAAAATGACGAGTTACACTAATGTTAAAGTAAATATATCGGAAGGACAAAAGGAAAAGCTTCAACATGCTGTTAAAGTTAGTTGTCCAGTAAGTATTCGTTTAGGTCATGAAGATTTACGTGGTAATGATGTTTTAGCAATTACCGATTCACAAGCGAAGAAAATGGCTAAAGCCTATGAGGATGGTAAGGGTATAACTATTAGAATGTCTGCAAAACAACTTAAATATAACACGAAAATAGAAGGAGGTTTTCTTGGAATGTTGGCTGGGTTAGCTGCAAGGGCTTTGCCGATGATTGCAAAAACTGTTTTACCAGCTTTAGGTGTTGGTGCTCTTACTGGATTAGCTCAAACAGGTGTGCAAAAAGCGATGGGATCGGGTCTTTACCTTAAAAAAGGAGGATGTATGTGTCAGGTGGAAACTGATGGATCTGGATTATACTTAAAACCATACAAAGGTAAAGGATTATCTCACGTTGGTGATGGGTTGTATCTAAAGCAAAGAGGAAAATTGTATAATGGAAGAGGACTTTTACTCGGACCTAATAGTCCATTCGCTAATATCCCTATCTTAGGAGCTATATTATAATGGGACCCAACTTGTTTGGGATAAATATTATTTTTCACCAAAATAAAAAATGGACATACATAAACTCGGTATAAAACCTAATATTACTACTCAACATAAAACTATATTTTGGAAACCTCATTTACAAGGAGTAAGATTTCCACCCTTAAAGCATGATCCTCTAAAATGGAAAATATACTCGCAAGTAACTATCAAGATTCCTCCTCGTGATGGCATGAGACTTTCGCTAGGATTTGGTTATATAACTACACGAGGAGTTGTAGTGATATCTGTTAGTAATAAATGGAAAGATAGTTTAACCATTCTTAATGGAACACATCTTGATAGTGAGGCTGATGATATCTTAGTTTACATTTATAATTTCTCGCAAAAACCTATCGAAATACCTGAGGGAGAGTTATTCTGTTATCTAAAATATTTAGCATAAAAAAATTATTATATTAATAAAATGACAGATACAGATCAAAAACACCCTAATAAAATATATCCTCCGCTACCCAAAGACGAATTTCGTCCTTCTGCCCCACCTATTGAGCTACGTGATATGAGTGATATGGGCGGACATGCTTATATATTGCAAAAGATATCTGAGATACAACAGTTTCTTGAGAAAGAAATTCAAACTAGAGAAGTTCTAGCCAAAAAATATTTCCGTGCTGCAAAAATAGTTGACAATGTAGATGTTGTTTTGGTAACAACATCTATGGCTGCAGGAGCAGGAGGAATTGGTTTGCTATCTACAGTAGTAGCAATTCCAGCTGTTGTTGCCTTAGAAGCTGCTGCTTTAGGATTTGGATTGATCTCCATAGTTGGTAAATATGTTGTTAGAACTACTAGAAACAAAGCTGAAAAACATCAAAAGATTAGAATGTTGGCTGATGCAAAATTAGATACTATCTCAACACATATTTCCAAGGCTTTGGTAGATGGGGTTGTATCAGACGATGAATTTAAACTTATTATGGAAGAAGTGGAGAAGTATAAGGTTATGAAGGAAGAAATACGTACAAAGATTAAGAAGAAGATTAGTACTGAAAATGAAGAATCTTTGATTGAGAAAGGAAGACAAGAAGCGCGTGAGTCCTTTCGGAGGCTTGTTGAAAAGAATAATCCGTCATCGTCCACGATGTAATCTTCCTGAGATTCGATGTAAGTGTATTTGTGAAATAGGTGATACCTCAGACATGTAATATATAAGAGAATATATAACACTCATATATATTATGTTAAAAACTATGATAAAAACTATGATAAAAGGTACGTTAAAAAATTATTTTAGTAATTAAAAAAATGTCTTTTTTAAAAATCGCTGATCCTACAAAAAGGGACTTAATTGTAAAAGAGTGTCTCGAAACGAAAAAGAAGATTCGGGATAATCTACTAGCAGAGAGAACGGGTAAACAAGAATTACAAACCGATCTTTCAAGGTTTTTTAAACCTATAACGGAAACGCAAAAAGCTACAGCAAAGGAGATTACAGAGGGACTTAAACCTATTAAACAAGCTATCGAACAGTTACCACAAGCTATTAATCTACCAGCTTTTCCAACAATAGAAGCTTATCCCTCTGAAGAAAAACCAGCTATTGAGAAAAGGAAATTGGATGAATATCAAGATACATTTGAAATTGGACCACTTGCAAGGGAGTATCTAACAAAATATCTTGGTAATGATGTTGATAGAACATATGGATTACGTGATGAAAATGGTAGATTTTATATTGGTCGCAAAGCTGTCATAATTGAGCATGATGATATTGTTCTTGGTACAGATACGTATATAGGAACACCTGGTTTATGGGAGTTAATTGTCGCTAAAGAACCGAGAGAAATATATACACTTGATGATTTTACAGATTATCAAGAGTTAATGATAAGAACCAACGCTCTTCATCGAAATAACGATCCGGATGAACGATATCCTAAAGCTTCTAAAGGGGAAAAATGGACTAAAATTCTTAGACCTATTTGGTATAATAGAAAAGAGCATGAAAAGTATAAAGGAACGGGTATCATTATCCCATATGACCCTAACGCGTTAATAGAAAGACTAGACCTGTTATTGGCAAGTAAAAAAGCAGGTAACACAGGTGTAAGAAACGAGTTAGTGAGCATTTGTGACGAATTAAAAAGACAAGGTGTTTTAAATTCAAACGCTTATAAAAATTTAATGTCTATACTATAAAAAATGATCATCACTAAGAAACACGGATTTAAAAAAAGGTATTCATACGGAGGTACCGGAATCTTTGATAGCGTTGCTAACTTTTTAGCGAGGCTTTTTACTAGTAGTGCAGCTAAACAAATTGCGTCTTCTGCTCTTGATGTAGGAAAGAGTGTGGCTAAGGAAGGTGCAAAGAAAGCTTTAGAGGTTGGAAAAAGTGCAGCTGTAGATGTAGGAAAAAAATTAGTTACAAAAGCGTTGACACCAAAATCAAAGAAAATTTTACAAAAATATAGTGCAGCACCTAACGAGACAGAGCAAGTCAAAACGCAAAACATTACTACATTAATAGATGGATCTTCTCTGGCGAAGACGGGGAGTGCTATTGCTATTCAAGACTTAGTTAAAAGATTAAACAGTGGAGCAGGCATTAAAACAGTATGAAGAAAAAAATAACATTAGTTTAAGAAATTATATTACTTATAAAAAAAGATAATGCCAGAATTAAAATTTAATCGTGTAGATTATAAAAAATACAATACTAGTTGTATTACTATAGTAGATGCATCTTTATCCCTAAAAGACTGTGAAATCCTAGAAATTAATAAAACGAAATATGGTTATAAAAAAGCTGTTGTGAAGTTATCTCCCGAAAAAGTAATCAAGATGAAAGAGATTGAGGAAAAGGTGAATGAATGTTTAGAAAAGTGGGGGATACCTGAAATAACACTTGTATACGGTAATAGAGTTTATCCTAAAACTAAAATGGAAACCGCAAAAAGCATTAAACTTGAAGGTGTGTTTGTTAATGGTGAAAATAAGTCTTTTCCCCAGCTTTGGTTAGAACAATTATAATTTTTATTTTATTTAAAATTATAATTGTTATTATAAAATGGACATTTTAAGAATTACCGAACCAATTTTAAAAGATGATAGTATTGATGAGTATGAACACCATGAGTATGAACCAATCACTGGTACAAACCTCAACAACTCGGGAGGAGATATTAGAATTAGTATCGAAACCCAAGATATTTTTACTCATCCCAGTGAGAGTTATTTACTTATAGAAGGCAAATTAGAATTAGCAGCTGGTGGTAATTATGCTGCTAATGCAAATATTTCTCTAACAAACAATGGTCTCATGTATCTTTTTAAGAATATTAAGTATCAACTTTCAGGTATGGAAATTGAATCCGTATTACATCCAGGCCAGGCTACTACAATGTTTGGACTGTTAAAATATCCAGATGATTTTTCTAAATCACAAGGGTTAAATCAATGTTGGTATAAGGACACCAACGTCGCTGCTGATTCTGATCCTGCTGCTGCTACCTATAACTTGGGTTTTACTGTAAGAAGAAATTATATTGTTGGTGGTACCGTTCCAACTGGTAGCTTTAGCTTCAGAGTTCCATTAAAACATATATTTGGTTTTTGTGATGATTATGATAAGATATTGTATGGGATGAAGCAAACTCTCACCTTGACAAGAAATGATAATAATGATGCAATTTTTAGGGCTAATGCTGTTGCAAATGGTACAATTAATTTAACTAAAATATCCTGGCTTATGCCGCACGTGCTACCTGCAGATGGAGAGAAGATGGAACTTTATAAACTCATCGAGAAAAAAGAAAAATTTCCGGTTGGATATAGAATGAGACAGTGCGACTCTATCGCGGTTCCCGAGTCAACATCATTTACCTGGAGACTTTCTGTCAAATCATCACCCGAAGTGCCACGTTTTATCATTGTTGGCTTTCAGACTGGTAAAAGTGGCAGTCAAGAACAAAATCCAGCTATATTTGATCATAGAAGAGTTAAAAATATTTATGTTACGCTAAATTCTACTAGATATCCCGCTGTTGACTATAATCTTGATTTTACTATGAACCAATTTAGTAGAGTGTATGGTGACGCTGCTCTATTTAGATCTAAGTTTTATAACATGAATGAAATGGTGTCAAACCCTAACATTACTCCCCCAGATTATAAAACCCTTTATCCTTTGTTTGTGTTTGACGTTTCTAAACAGAGTGAGAGATTAAAATATTCTGTTACTGATATCCAAATCAAAGCATTTTTTACTTTAAATGTGCCTGCGAACACAGAGGCATATGCTGTTATTATTAGTGATAGGTTAATTAACTTCCAGTCTGATGGAAATAAAATGAGTGTAGTGTATTAAGATATTTTTCTTATATATAAAAATGATAAAGATTATAGATTTAAAAAAAATTCTTAAACAAAATAATATAAATTTTTACGGTTATTGGAATAAAAAACGCTTAGAGGAGTTGGTAGAAGAACATGGTTTGTTACCGGAGGAGTCGTCTAAGCTACCAAAAAAAGAAAGAAGCAAAGACCCTAAGTATGATAGATTAAAGACTATTATGCATAATCCTAAGAAAGTTACTTTAGAGGATGTTGAAACTGGCGAAATAAAAACCTTTCCATCGATTTATAAGGCTAGTAGATTTATAGATCGCTGCCCGCAAATTATTAAGATCTGTAATGGAAGAATTTGGAATAATAAATATAAGATTAACATTCAGTATCCCTGACAAGGCACACTTTAATTTTATTATGACAATGACGAAGTCGTAATAAAATTGAGATAAAAAAATAGTTTAAGTTTTTTTTATTATATATAAAAAAAAGATGAGTTTCCTAAATAGATTTACGAGTGCAGCAAGACGAGCTGCGTCTAATGTTTACTCTGGAGCAAGACGAGCTGCGTCTAATATTTACTCAGCTGTCGTTCCGGAATCTATACAAAGAATAGTAACTGATTTTAGTAATTGGATAACAAGTAATGTGCCACCAGAACAAATACCGCAAGTGATGGATGAAGTTAATACTCAAGTTAGAGAAAGAACGCCTCCAAGACAGTTTGAGATTAGAGCTTCTCAATCCGCATTTAGAGGGTATGCTACACAACATGTTATAGAGGGTATCGAAAATTATAGCCCACAAAGATTTTTCGCAGACACGTGGATGCCTCTTATAAACACTCTTAGAAATAATTTACAAACAAAGGTAAAACTTGTACTTAGGTGTAAATTATGGTTAATGACAAATCTTGACCAAGGTCCTGTTGAACGTGCTTTTCATAGTACACAACATTTAAATTTAAACGAGGGAGAAATAGAGGATTTGTTGAATAGAATGATAGATGAAGTTTTAGAAAATTTAGCTAAGTTTCAAAGAGAAGGTAGTGGTTGGACTTTTGGAAGTATAGTACAATTAGAACTACATACAGCTGCTTATGTTCCTTTAAGAGCTAATGGTTGGTTACCTTTGCCAAAGTGGATTACTAACAAAAAAGCAGTTATCAATATGAAAAATGAAGATGATAAATGCTTTTTATGGTGTGTTTTAAGAGCATTAAATTCAAAAGACAACCATCCAGAAAGAGTTGACAAGGCTTTACAAGCAAAGGAAAGTGACTTAAACATGGAGGGGATAGAGTATCCTGTTTCGTTTAAAGATATCGATAAGTTTGAAAAACAAAATCCTGAAATTAGTGTAAACGTGTATGGTTATAAGGAATATATTTATTCTCTTAGGCTTACAAAAGATGAAAAAAATAAACATGTTGATCTTCTTTTTACTAAAAATGAGGAAAATATGCACTATGCCCTCATAAAAAACTTTAGTGGGTTGATGAGAACTCAAGTAACAAAAACTCATAATGGAAATATAGAATATTGCAAACGATGTTTAAATCATTTTAGTAGTAAAGAACTTTTAGAAAAACATAAACAATACTGTAATGAACATGAACCTATTACTTTAGAAATGCCAAAACCAGGTACCATGCTAGCTTTTGAAAACCACGCTAGAAAACTTCGGGTTCCCTTTGTTGTATACGCTGATTTTGAAAGTGTTTTGGAACCAATACACACATGTCAACCAAACCCAGAAAAAAGTTATACTATACAACGTCAAAAGCATATACCTTGCAGCTTTTCCTATATTATAAAATGTTTTGATGATGTTGTGTGTGCTCCTATAAAAAGAAGTTATGTTGGAGAAAATACTGAGGAAGTTTTTATAAACCAGTTAAAAGGTGATATACAAGAAATTCATCAACGGTACCACCAAAAACCAAAGCCTATTAAAATTACAATAGAGGAAAAAATAAAACATACACAACAAACACGCTGTTGGATTTGTGGTGGAAAATTTAATCATTCTAATTATAGAGTAAGAGATCATTGCCATTTTACAGGTAAATATAGAGGTGCCGCACACAATGAATGCAACCTAAAAGCTAAAAATCCTAACTTCACACCTGTGTACCTTCATAATCTTAGTGGATATGATGCTCATCTTTTTATTAAATGCCTTGGTAAATCTGATGGAAAGACTGATTGTATTCCAAACAATGAAGAGAAATATATTAGTTTTAGTAAAGACATTTGGGTAGGAAAAAATATAAACCATAAAATTAGATTCCTTGATAGTTTTAAGTTTATGAGTTCTAGTTTGGATAAACTTTCAAGTAACTTAGAGGAAAGTCAATTAAAAATTTTATCGAGATATTTTACTAGCTCCCTGCTGCCCTTGGTTAGGAGAAAAGGAGTTTTTCCTTATGAGTACCTTGATTCATTCGATAAACTTAAAGAAGAGAAATTACCACCCAAAGAAGCATTTTACTCGAGTTTAAACAAAGAAGGAATTACGGATGAAGATTATGCTCATGCGCAAAAGGTTTGGAAAGCTTTTAATATGAAAACGTTTAAGGATTACTTAGAACTTTACAACAGAATAGATGTATTGCTTTTAGCGGATGTTTTCGAAAACTTTAGAGATGTTTGTCGTGAAAACTATGACTTAGATCCTAGTTGGTATTATACAGCTCCTGGTTTAGCTTGGGATGCAACATTAAAAATAACGAAAGTAAATCTAGAGCTTTTATCTGATCCTGATATGCTTTTAATGGTTGAAAGGGGTATCAGAGGAGGTGTTAGTATGTGTAGTAAAAGATACGCGAGAGCAAATAATGAGGATATGGGTGAATTATATGATTCTAGTAAACCATCAAAATATTTATTATGTATAGATGCAAACAGTCTTTACCCTTGGGCAATGAGTCACCCTCTTCCTACTCATGGTTTTAAATGGATGACAGATAAAGAATTAGAAATTTGGCAAAAAATACCGTGTATATTAGAAGTAGATTTAGAATATCCTAAAGAATTACATGATTTACACAACGACTTTCCTTTAGCACCTGAACGTTTAAAGATAGAAAAAGTAGAAAAACTTATTCCACACTTAAATAACAAAAAGAATTATGTTATTCATCATGAAACCTTAAAAACATGTGTTGATTTAGGTTTAAAGATTACTAAAATACATCGAGGAATTAAGTTTGAGGAAAGTGCATGGCTTAAATCATATATTGATACAAACATTGAACTAAAAAAAGCGGCTAAAAATAATTTTGAGAAAGATTTTTTCAAGTTGATGAATAATTCAGTCTTTGGCAAGACTATGGAAAACCTGAGAAATAGAGTAACGATAGAACTGGTTTCTAGTAAGGAGCGTTATAGGAAATTGGTAGCAAAACCAAACTATAACCACACAACAATATTCGATGAAAACCTAATAGCGGTACACATGAAAAACACTAATTTAAAATATAATAAACCTATTTACTCAGGATTAAGCATTTTAGATGTTAGTAAAACGCATATGCAAAAAACTGATTATAACTACCTTAAAGATAAGTATGGTGAAAAGGTTAGAATGTGTTATACTGATACAGATAGTTTTATCCTCGAAATAGAAACTAAAAATTTGTATAAGGATATGGATAAAGATGTGTTTGATACAAGCAATTATCATAAAGATCATTTCTTAAAAAATGATTGTAATGCTGGAGTAGTTGGAAAGTTTAAAGATGAGTTAGGTGGTAAGATTATGACTGAGTTTGTTGGTCTAGGAGCAAAAATGTATGCTTATAAAACTTTAGATGGTGAGGAGGATAAAAGATGTAAAGGTGTTAAAAAAGCGGTTATTAAGAAAGAGATAAACTTTAATAATTACAAAGAGTGTTTGCTTACAGAAAAGGATCAGTATAGAAAGATGACTGTTTTAAGAAGTAGGGGCCATAATATGTATACTGAAGAGTTAAACAAAAAAGCGTTAGGATCAAGTGATGATAAAAGGTTTGTTTTGGAAAACAAGACTGATACATTAGCTTGGGGGCATCATAAAATAAATATATAATATATATAATATATATTATATATACTTTTACCCAAGCAATAAACCACATATACTTCATAAATTTTTTTTTTACTGGTCTTACTCCGCACACATTTCTAAATAAAGTTTTTGACCTATTAAATCACTAATTCTATCTATTAACTCAAAATAATATTTTTCTTTATCTTTATCTAAATCATATATTTCATTCATTTCTTCTATTTCATATTCTTCATATATATCATCTACTCCACAAATTTTTATTGGTATTATATTAATCATTTTTTCAAAATCATGTTTTTTACCTACTAAATAACCAACTTGATCTGTTATCGCGATATAATAACCTATACCATGTTCTTTATCCACTTCATCTATTTTTTTCAATTCATCTACAGTAAATTCTTTTAGTAGAATTACATCACTATTTTTTTCTATATAAAGTTGGCAACCTATGTCAAAATTATATTCTTCTATCATCTTAATATAACAATTTTTTATAATATCTTCACCCATTTTACAATCTTCATATATCTTTATTATTCTATCATCCTCCATAAATTTTCTAAAAAGCGAGTACGCAAAATCTGTAGATAAGATATTAGGGTCTTTTATACCACTATATACATTCATTTTTACAATTATTTTACAAAATTATATAGAATTTTTTCAAAATATTTTTCTATACAAATTTTTTTTATAAATTTTTTTATTACCTAGACTGACCAGTCTAAACAGCTTTAGCTTTTTAGTCGACTGTTGGAGCTTGTGCGAACGAGGGTTAGCGGGTGTGGGATGGGGTTTTGTGGATTGGAGGATTTAAAAATTTGAATTTTTCGAATCGCATTGAGGTTTTGCCCATGTTAGTTGTATACTCTTCTGGAGTGTTGTAGTTATCTAAACAAGTTGGGGTTTTGTTTTTTTAAATCCGAGGATTGGAGGATTTTAAAAAAATTGAATTTTTCGAATCGCATTGAGGTTTTGCCCCCTTTCTTTCTTAATTTTTACTTAATTTTTAGTTTTTGGCCTAGATAACCCATTTTATATACTACTGATACCTGATATAATAGTGTCAGCAAAACCCAGAGTTTCATCAGAGACTTAAATAAAGAAAGCTTATTTATGTCTGTCGGATCGGTTTTATAATCTGCATTATCACTAAGTAATAAAGCTCTTAAATCCTTTGCTAAAAAAGCCCCATGTTTTTACGACAATGAGAAAGCAGGTTTTTGAAAAGAAACAGCGTGGAAAGTAGAATGCTATTAAACAACATTTTCTTCTATTCTACTTTTTGTAAAGAAAAATTCTATAAAGATACTTAATATCTTGTATGTAAATCATATCAATATGGACACGTTTAAGGTTTTGTTGTCTCAAAAAAAAAAGAAGAAAATAGTCTATGATCTCGACTAAGAGCGAACAGGTTCATGTAGTGCAAAAGGATAATTCCGGTATTCGTTTTATTCTCCTGAATTAACTATAATAATGCCCTGATAATTTCAATGGACGTTTCCCCGAGGTGGAAAAAATTATCCATGCTCTGGAAAAGGGGGGTTTATTACATCTCCGTAATACAAAGTAAGTCATCAAATTATTATGGGTCCATAAAATCCATTTTATCTAACAACCTACTGAATTGTTAGGTACACAAGTCCTTTGACTTGCAGAAGATTAACCCATAGCAAAAGGTTTCGATCCAGGTCAGCCTGCGCGGACGGCGCGGGCTGACCTTGGTCGATACTTTTTGCAGATGCATTGACCTCCGTTTTCACAAAGTATGGCTCAAATCTAAATTTTACACTTTTTTACAGGGCGTCTCAATTTATTGGAGGGTATTTTATGCCGCTTTCAACATCACTTTAGTCATATCACGGCGACAGATCACTTATTCTAGGAAGTCCAGTTTTGAGCTTTTGTAGGCCGGCGCTCTAAATTGTGTCTGCCAATTAAACTCGTACAATAAGTCCAGTGCCTCAAGTGCAAATGTATCTGTCTAACAATTGACAAAACCATTCCGAGTTTTACTGACGACCTTAAGGAAGATGGCTTACAGCATTTCTCCTTTTCTGATATTGTTTCTACCGTTCAAAACAATTCAAATTTTGAGTCACAGTTATTTTGCCGCCTGTAAATGCAATTTGAACAAGTCTAAAAATTTACGTTTGGTAAAGAGTTATAGAAGAGTTCAAAGTCGTACTTGTACAGTTACTCTAAGGGAGTTACAGATTTGCTTACGCCAGTGGACCCAGTTCAAAGAAATTTGCCTCAAACTTCATGCAGTATACCAATCAAGTCGTCACACAATTATGGATCCATAAAAACCATTTTGTCTAACAACTGACGAGATCATGAGGCAGTATGGTCCTTGGACAAGTAGAAAATTTACCAAAAAAACTTCGCAGGCTAACATTGGTCGATACTTTTTGCACATGTATTAAACCCTTTATTCACAGAGCACGGTCTGATAACTGTGTTGTTGTTAACGTATTAGCTATGGTGTGTCCCTATAATGCATAGAATACTGGTAAAATTTCCCGATTTCATGGCAGTGTTTTACTGTTAGTTTTATGATCGTCAGGTCTTTGTTGTACGTACGCTAGTTATTGGCCACTGTGGGATAGTACATCATTTTTTCAGCGTAACTGAATACACTGGCTTTTAACCTGCTTCTTTGTAATAACATAATGGAAAGTATGAATACTGATTTGCGATTGATAAAATGTGTGGACATGTTTATTCAGCCAGCTTCTCAGGCCTATACGAGGGAAAATTTATGACAGCAATCAGCAATAATTCGTTACTGTCTTCCGCTTATTTGTTTAAACTGTTTCTCCATAACCCGTTACTGTATAATCTACATGTATTTTCAGACACAATTTTAGCAGAAACTGCTCCTTTTCCATCGACGATTTGGACTAACATCTTATTTTGAAAAATATACCTGATTGAAAGTTTCACTATTCAACAATTATATGCAAAACGATGGGAAGTAAGAGACAATTACTGGTAGGGTTACTTTCCGTTATTTCTCTTCATATTGAACCAAAAGAGTTTCGATATTCATATTCCAGTACCTCAAACGCTGTGTATCTTTTTGTTTTGTAGGAATTTCTTGTTTGAATTTCATTCACAAGGAACATCACTGACACTATACTTGTACGTGTATCTAGAACAAAGCTGTACTTGTACGTGTATCTAGAACAAAGCTGTACTTGTACGTGTATCTAGAACAAAGCTGTAGTTGTACGTGTATCTACAGTCTAAGGTCATAAGTGAGTCCACAAAAAGATGGCGACGTCATAACGTTTAACAAACTTTGTAACACAACTCTTGGGTAACTAGTTAACATCAACTATTTAAACTTACCCAGTTATCTTCAAAATTTTGTGATACATCCATTTACTCTCAAAACATGACGAATTCTTCTAGGTAATGAATGATATAATGTTTTTATATAGACTGGAGTAAATGATGTCCATATATCAAGGATATTGTCAATGAGGTCTTGTCTGGAATTAATCATGTGCACCCTTCTATTCAGCTGTACTTTAAGGGTTCTCCACACATTTTCTATAATATTAATATCTGGGCTCTGTGCAGGCCATGAAATTGTCGGAATTTGGTTATCCTGTTTCCACTGTGTTGTGTATCTAGATGTGTGGGGGGGTTGCATTGTCATCTTGGAAATACCAAGGGCTGTGGGGAAAAACTTTAGAAACAACTGGCCATAAGTTTCTTTCTAAAATGTCTACATACTTTTCTGAGTTAATATTTCCATTAACGGGAACTAATGTTCCCACACCATTGTAGGTAATACAACCCCAAAACATGACACTGACTTTTAAATTCGGATTTGGATCAGCATGCATTCCTAAGCACCTGGGTGACCATTTCTCCTCATCCCGACGCCAAGTATAAACATTCCTGTCCTTCCCTAACACAACCTGAGTCTCATCAGAAAAAATAACCCTCCTCCAATAATTTTCCACTGTACAATTTAACTTTGTTCTACACCAAGCCCTCCTCCTTACTCGGTTCTGACGGCTGATCACAATTTTTTTCTTAACAATTCTTCTTTTATAACCATGAAACTTTAAACGCCTTTTGACTGTCTCCTCTGATATTTTCGTAGGTGTATGGGCATTAAAAATGCATGTAATGTCTTTCAAAGTCTTCCTACGATGACTTTTAACAATCCTCAAGAGTTGCCGATCAGCTCGGTCGTTGGTCTTCTTCGGCCTTCCACTTCGTTGTTTATTTTCTATACTGCCGGACTTTCTGTATCTTTTCAAAAATTTGGCGACGGTAAAACGATTCAGTTCCAACATTTGTGCAATTTTTGAGGCACTGATGTTCTGTTTTGACAATTTTACGATCATTTCTTTATGGTCAGTGCTCATTTCTGAACGTTTCCGTTTTGACAGCAGACGAAAACATAAACAAAAGGGAGATAATTGACCCCTTTTTGACCTGAGCACGCGGTGCACCCCGTGAGGATTACACACGTGTATTGATTACATTGTTTACGCAAGTTGGTATGTATTCCGGATGGTTTAAATTAACGGGTACGAAAAAACAACAATGACGTTCGCCATTTGTGGAATCACTTATGACCCGAGACTGTAGAACAAAGCTGTACTTGTACGTGTATCTATAACAGAGCTGTACTTGTACGTGTATCTATAACAGAGCTGTATTTGTACGTGTATCTAGAACAAAGCTGTAACTGTACATGTATCTAGAACAAAGCTGTACTTGTACGTGTATCTAAAACAAAGCTGTACTTGTACGTGTATCTATAACAAAGCTCCCGTAATCATATGCTGAAATTCCTCTATGAACATACATGTAGCACACTAGCAGAAAAGCCGCTCTATTATAATTGGCTTGCATCAGGCGAAAAGGGGCATTCGGACATTTGCGTAAAGTGTTGTATCAGATCAGCCTGCGCAGGCCGCGCAGGCTAATCCGAGACGGCACTTTACGACTACATTAGATTTTGTTCTACAGTAGACTTGCGCAAAACAGAAAATTACATAAAAACGGAAAGTGTCGTTTCGGATTAGCCTGCGCGGACTGCGCAGGCTGATCCGAGACGACACTTTACGCAAATGTCCAAATGCCCTTTTCCGCGTGTTGCAGGCCATATACTGTCGTTAACTCCTATCTGTTGTATCAAGTCGGAGGGAGACTTCAAAACAAGTCTTTATCAGTTCAAAACTGCCTAGTTCGGGGCTCGAAATCATCAACAGTTCTGAACAGCGTTATCAATCTTACTCACGAAACAACGGGATTTTGTGAACTGCATAGATTAAACTCTTTACCAAAGGACTAAACCTTAGACTAGTCAAGACTGGAAGCATTTGCAGACGACAAAATAAGTTAGGCTCCTAGAATGTGATACTCAAGTCTTAACTGTGATATGTATAAGTATCTCTGTGATTTGACATTTTCCTAAAATTGTATTCAGCCCTCTTGTGATTTACTTTAGCGTTAAGCACAGATCAAAATGTTTGTCTTTTGAAATATTCCATTCCTATGTCTCTCCATGTCGGACCGTCAACACTTAAGGATCACAATGTAAATAAGGGATCCTTTCCCTTTTTTGTGATATCCTTGGTGCTGATGTGCCTGATATGGTTCTATGCATTTCCATCACATTTGACTTTGTATTTGAATATGTTGTGTGCTACTGTAAAAAACATATTATGTACGTTCAGTGCTAAATAAATAAATAAATAAATAAATAAGCTCAACAATTGAAATTTGTTTTTTGGAAGGGTAAAAATCATTGTGGGAAAAGGAAAAAAATGCTTGCTTCCAGCACTTTCTCCTTTTCCCATAAAGTTTTCAAAAGCTTTCCCTCCCGAGCTCTTTAAGGGTTGAGATTGTTTGATAAAGTGCTAAATATACATCCTTACAGCTACAGAGAAAAAACGCTTTTAAAACTTGAAAGTATATAGAATAGCTCAGCTGTGTAAACATAGATAAATTACCAATATGTATGGTGTAAGGGACAGAAAAATAAACCTCACGGGATTTGTCCTTATTTTAAACCGGAAACGACAACAGTGATTGCTTTGAAGGCGTCTAAATCATGAAATGCTTTTTCTATCTGTCGTAATCTGTGCAACCTTGCAGCCGTCAGGAGCAACATTTGGCATGAAGATACAAGAATGATTATAGTTTCGTTTCATAAATAAAAGGATGAAATGGATTAATAACTGGCTGAAAACGAGTGTAGATGTATCTTTTAGATGCGTTTGAAACTCGTTGTACCGAATAAGCAAGGCGAGCCCGGTAGCTCATTCGGTAATGTGCAGGGCTAAAGATCAGGGGGTCTTAAGTTCGAATCCCCAGCTCGGCTAATTTCTTTCCGAGGGCTGATGCTAAACAGTGCAACGAGATTTCTTCATCTCTTACTACTGACCATTGCTTCGACAATGTTTATGGGGGGAAAGCAGTTAATGGGTATGGAAGAACATTGTGCAAAGTAATGATAAAAGAAACTCCACGAAAGCTTGGATAGGTGCACTGGTCGCCGCGATATAACAGAAATGATATTGAAAAGGGCGTTAAACACCAAACACACAAACGAAAGTAGCATTTACAATGTTACTGTGCAACTGATTTAGTAGCCATGTGTCTAATATTAGCCAATAAACCGAAAAACCTACTGTCCTAAGCGGCTACCCCAGTTTGCTCCTACTGGCCCCAATATTCATGGGTTGCTCAATTTGATGTCTTACAAATAAAAAATATGCCAGGGAAGCCCTGAAAGCGCTTGAAGATTTCCCCCTGAAATAAATTTGCAGCAGATGGCGTTGAAAATACTAAGGTAGAATATAAACAGTCAGCATGAATAAAGGGTTGTCCGATTGCATGTGAAACGACAATATGGCAAAAGGTTAAAGGTCATCTCTGCCGCAAGAAAATCCAGTTTCTAGTGGCTTTAATCTGTGATTGTTAACCCTTAACCCTTTCCCAAACAATCCCTGGTTTTTACGGTGCTGGGAAAGAAGGCTTTTGAAAACACTGTAGGAAAAGGAGAAAATGCTGGTAACCAGCATTTTCTCCTCTTTCCCACAATGTTTTCTACTCTTTCATAGACAAAAATTATTATTTACACTACATTTGATTTGTCGTCTGCTAACGCTTTCAGTTTGGTCTAGTCCAAAATTTTTTCGTTTGGGAAAGGGTTAATCTGCTAAATAACTTAAATGAAACTTTCAAGCCCATAGTTAAAAACCCAAATGTTTCTATTTCAAACTTAGCAAAGAAATCCTTATCGGACAGTGAAGATCTAAGATCAGACTGCACGTTCTGTGCAGTCTGATCTTGATCTACATTGTCCGCAAAAGGTCATTGAGTCGCACTTAGCAGCCTATAAGATTAACTGAAGGTCGTGTTTTTTTATGTCGTTAGACAGTGATATTTTAAAGCAGTTCGGGGGATGCTTGCTGTGCTGAAATAATTGTCGTAAACACAGCATCTTAATTGCTTTTTTATTTCTCGAATACCTTGGTTTTCTCTTCATTTGAAAATGTGTAATTCAGATCAAATTTGGGAAGTTTTAAAAGCAAAAAGGGAGTTTGGAATTTTACAAGAAAAGAACTGCTACTTTTTTCTCAAGTTGAAACACTTTTCAAACTCTAACATGCCACGGCTTTTCATGTACCTGTTTCATAGCTTGTAAACAGTGAAAATATCGATTACTCGAAGACAATTATTCGAAAAAGACCACTAATTCGAAGTAATGGTTTTAATGCAAAGATGACATATTTTTCATGTGCATTTGTGTATAAAAACGTCTGTCCATGTTATTTATCCATATTCCCGTTTGGATATTTATGAAAGTCGCCTGTTCCAATTTTGTTTCACAAGGCATTATTGGTTTCATTATCAGTCGATTCAACTGTGTCCTTTTCCAACAGTGTTTCCCATATAATTGAGCTTTGCTCTGTGAAAAATATCTTTAATGCATCTGCAAAATATATCGATCCATGTCAGCCTGCGCAGTCCAAGCAGGATGACATGGTCTAAACTTTTTGCTATTTGAAAATTTTCTGCATGTCCAAAGACCAATCTACCTTGTGCTTCAGTGGGTTGTTAGACAAAAATGGTTTTACGGATCCATATTTATGTGATGAATTGGTTTGTATATTGCATCACAGAAATGTATTTAACCCCCTTTTAACAGAGCATGGCTCATTTATAAAAACAGATAAATAATTTACCTTTTTACATTTTATCATTTATAATAATTCTGATTCATGAAGGTCTAAATTGCATGTACCCATCTTTACACACCGGTTCCTTTGTTTGGACCAGGATTATCTTTTACTGACACACCGACTCCTTTGTTTGGACCAGGTCTATCTTTTTCAGAAAGATCCACCTTAACAATAGAATGCACGAGCGCATGACTATCTATGCTTGTGCACAGGTTTTTCTGTAGATAGAAAACCGGCCCACGTGCGAGGAATACCTGTCCACGTGCATTGACGGATCCGAGGTTGTGCAGACAGGTCGTGAAGGACATTGGTACTCTCGCGACCTTGATTATGTTCAAGAATTTGTTAATAGGAAGAATATCTTTCTGGAAATACACACTTTAACATTCTTTAATGATGATTAAAAGTAATTTAAGTAAACATACATTTCCTATATATAATGTGCCGAGCCCCAGTAGCGCAGCTGGTAGCGTACAGGACTCAAGAACAGGGGGTCGTTAGTTCGATCCTTGGCTCGGCCAATTTCTTTCCGAGGATTGATGATAGTCATTGCGACAGGATTCATTCCTCTCTCACCGCTGATCTATGTTTCGATGATGGTTATATGGGAAAGCAGCTAGTGACTTGGAAAGAATATTGTTCTGAGTACTGGTAAAGGAAACTCCAGGAAAGTATGGATAAGTGCAGAGGCCGCCGCGATATAACCGAAATAATGTTGAAAGCGGCTTTACACATCATACAATCAATCAATCAATCCTATATATTATGACAATTACGCTTTTTTCTTGAATCACTCGTTCGTATTTTACTCTCTGAACGACTTTTTGTACAACAAGGGAAAAAGGTCACCATGATTAAGTGTAACATGAAAAGCTCGCTCTAGTTTTGTTTATCCCAGTTACAAATGGAGGTTATTGAAGCGAATGATGCCACCGATCACGTGATTAGTTACAGAGCGTTGTTCCTGGAAATTTTATGGCTTACATCAGGGCCTGTTGTTGTAGTTCGCGTGACTCCAGTAAACGATCCAATATTTTCGGTTTCTACGACCCTGCAGCGGCTTGTTTGCGAAAACACTGTGGAGGAAAAGAAAGCCTAGTACTGGTTAAACTCATGACAAACATGAATAAGCGAGCTGTCGCCGTGATATAACTGAAATAATGTTGAAAGCGGCAATAACCATCATTCAGTCAGTCAAAATGAGTATGTCCATCTTTTTTTATTTGTTAAAGGATTAATTAAGTCGTATGATAACGATGCAGCTGGAAAGTTTTTAATGTTAAGGCTGAAGGCATCAAATGAAGGAATGACAAGGACAATATCAGTCAGCAAGCCAAGACCCAGTTATCGTTATTTCTCCAATTTTGAAAAAGATGAAGAAACATTTTCCGTTTGAAAATCACTCGAAATAACGAACAATGAATATCTCGATGCGAACAGCACGTCCCGAGACTCAAGGCTCTGTTTAAATACAGTTGGGCCATGCTCTGGCAAAAGGGGGCTTGTTACATCTCCGCGATCCGTGATACCAAGCAAGTCATCATATAATCACTGATCTATAAAATCTATTTTGTCTAACAACCGACTAAATCATGAGGTACACTAGTCCTTGGACATGCAGAAAATTGACTATCAGCGAAAAGTTTCGGCCCAGGTCAGCCTGCGCGGACTGCGCAGGCTGACCTGGGTCGAAACTTTTCGCAGATGCATTAAGACCCCTTTTCGCAGAGCACTGCTGTTTTTTTGTTATTTGAATCTGGGTTCAAATTACGTGATCAGCGGCGTCAACCTTTTGTAGCGACATCACGGCGCGAGCAATTGGTGAGATTACAAGGACGTGATGAGAGAGAGAGAGAGAGAGAGAGAGAGAGAGAGAGAGAGAGAGAGAGAGAGAGAGAGGCTGTAAGAACTTGTTTGATATTAAAAGAAATTAAAGCTATTAAAAAAAATGTCACGAAAGAAAATCATGTCCAGGGGTAGACAGTTGGACAACGAAATCTCTTTAAACGGGAAGTCATCCTATGCATTAACTTAGATATCGCTAGACTACGAGTAGAGACTCATATTTTCCCCGGTAGGAAGAAGGGTAAACATTGTTGAAAAGTCGCTCTAATTTCCATGGACACTAAAATGATTGCTGTCCGAAACAAAATAGGCCACATTGATCCACTTTTATGTTACCAAGGCAAATTTCCATTATCACTTTGCGTCCGAAACACGACCTTTTCCTTTTTTGAAAACACTGCGGCAAAAGTAGAAAATGCTCGTAACGAGCAATTTCTACTTTTACCACAACGTTTTCACATATTTTTGCATTAAGAATTGATCCTTTATCACAATTCATGTTTTACAAAGAAATTTTTGAAAGTCTTCGATTGCAAACTCTTTGTTGTGTCGTAAAAGGTTAACGTTTAATACGTTGCATGCTACAGTCCGTTCCTCTGTAAAAGGCCCATTTAAGAAAAATAAGGAGCGTAGATTGACCTAAGAAGGTCAAATATAGTGTTATTATCCAATCGTAAGGTCCGAACAAATGTCAATAACGCCAGCCAGAAAAAGTAAACATTACACAATGAATAATTGCATTCCTTTCCTGTGCGGATGCCTGCGAGAGTCAAAAGTGTCAATGGTGTTAATTAAACGGCGGACTGGTAACATAAACCATTTTATTTTTCTCTGCCTTCAAGCTTCCATTCACCGGGAATCGTGAAACATTTGGAATATTGGCCTTGTCAACAGTCTGATTAGTCTAACAAGTTGACGGGCAAAATAGGTCGGTTTGTTTTTTACAAAATATCTGTAAAAATTCTCTACATGAAAACTAGATCTAGACCGTTATGTGATTTTTTTTTTGGGGGGGGGGAAGCTTTGATTAGTTCTCATTCAAAAAATAAATCCTTGTTCTGTTTGAAAAATCAGCATCAGGTAAGGTTTGATAAAGTCATGGATAGTGAAAGCATTTTGGCAAAAGGAAACATTTCTCGTCTCGAGAAATTTCCTCTCTTATACAAAAAGTGGTTGTCTGAAAGCGCTGTGTTGTGTGTACTTTTTAGGACATCCTTGATGTCAAAATAATTATTTCCAAAAATTGCAATATAATAGTCCTGTGGCACTCTAGTGCATGAGAAAAACGTTTGCAATTTGTATGAAAATATTAAAAAAACTACAGCTCTGTTCCACTTTTGAGCATGTGAAGCAACTTTTTCGACGACTGCCCCTTGATGAAAGTACCAAATGAATGACGTAGGTGTACCGTACTACAAGCGTGTAGGAAGCTAATGAGAAATTTATACTAGGCCATATATGTATGAGCCCTGCTGTGGCAATAGGAGGTTTAATGCATATCAGTAATGCATTTTACCAAACAACTCATTTTATAATTATGGATCCATAAAACCTATTTTGTCTGGCAACTGACTGAATCAGGAGGTAGAATGGTCATTGGATATACTTTACTAAATTTACTAAAAAAAAAACCCCAAAAAGTCTCAATCGATTCTTTTTGCAGTTGCATTCAGCCCCATTTTTACGGAGAATGGCACATATCTTGTGTCACCAACTGTCAGTATTGCGAATAGTCTATCAGTCTGTAAGTAGCTTGCTCGAGAGTATGAGTAACGTATCTGAAAGAATGATAGCAGTATGTGGAGAGTTTATAAGCAACCCGTCAATTAACATCCACATAGAGTGAACTTTTCCATATGATTCATACTATCAGCAGAGCATTGAAGAGGTTTGCCAAGTCATCAAAAGCATTTTCAATCACTATACTAGCATAAATTAGATATCATTTATTTAACGATGGGATCCTTTTGGCTATATGGCTTTGAAATGGTTTCTGAAGCGCAAAGTCATAAGCAATAAGGAATAGTGTGGTGTGGAACATCCCATTAATCATTGGGTAGAAGGTCCCGGAAGGGGGAAATCCAAGGGGTCCATTTTATACCATATACCAATTCCTTTAGCTCAGAGTCGTTGTAGATTTGGGTATCTGATACTGAGCCGGTACCACCCACATCTGTCATAATGAATTTGCAACCAGCGTCAACCAGGTTCCCCAATAGAGTAGTAGAGTAGAATTCATTTTAAGAGCCACTCTATGCAAGACACTAGCAGGCAAAACACTATCCATCTAGTGCACTACACGCATCAATATTATTCGTTAGACATAGGTTAAATACGGTAAGTTCATTCATTAGACATACGTTGCAAACAGAACCCATTCGTTAAGTGTACGTTAAATGCGGTACTAATTCGTTAGACATACGTTAAATGCGGTACTCATTCGTTAAACCGCAGGCCTTTGAAGCTCCACTTGTTAATCACGGACTACACGGAGCACTGACATTTTCCTTAGTCGATCATCGAACACCTACTAAATCAGTTTGGACCAACGTACAGTCTCGCAAATCGGAAGCTGCTGTCACTGTACGCCCTAAATCAGTTAGCTGCGGTAAACAAATATCATAAAACAGGATGGCACGTGAATTCTAGCGAACAGAAACTTATCAGAAGTATACCATTTGGTAACATGTTTTTCTACCAACCTTTGCTGCTATTTAGAACATGAACCATGCAATTTTTGCACAGGGAAGCTGCATCACCGATTTTTGCCGTTGGCGGTTGGCGTGACGGCTAAACTTTTGCATTCTATTCTTTCGGGAAGATCGGTAAGCATTTTCTGATTATGCACACAGATAAAGAAATCATTCAACTTGATGTATACATATCCATAAGAGTATTCAGTGCTATTCCAGTGGAAATAATTCAACTTTTCTTGAGGTACTATCAAGAGGTTCACTCTCCGATCAGCTGCATCTGTACGCAAGCATTAGATGCTTGCTTTGATAGAAAAGGTGTACGCTTACCTGCATCGATGCATCCGCAGTATTGAAGGAAAAGGTCCAGTTCATACGATAGATGACATAATTTTGGCTCAGTTTTGATTATCATTTGATACTCTATACTTGGTTTTCATGAAAAGAGAATAACAAAAAGGAGCTCGTATTCTACAGTAGCTTGTGCACAGCTGTGACCCTTACCAAAGTTTCGAATTAAACACTCTGAGCGCTATATTTGTTATCAAATGTATTGCCACGAGGTACTTTTCTTTGTAGATTCTATGAAAGTCTTTTTATTCATTACACTATTTCATTTTATCTCTATTTTCAGATTTTTATAATACAGTGACACAATAAAAGATAATACTGGATTCAGGTGCAAAGTGTGCAGATTTACCTGTTGCCAGTTTGTAGAAATGATAGACCACATAGCCACCAGTCGTCCTAACAATGAAATACATGTCTCAGAAGACTTATAGAGAGAGGCTTAGCTGAGTCCACAATTTGGCAAACAAAAAACTTTCATGTAGTCCCATCTCTTATAAAGACAGTGGGTTTGTGATATATAGTGAACCTGCAGCATTATATGTACATAAAATTTGCCAGACTTAAACCGCAAGTGATTTTGAAATGATTCTAGACCGTAGCATGGACGAACCCATACAACAGTCTAGAGTTAAAGAAACTGAAATTTACATAAACTCATAAATAGTAGCAAGAGCCTTAAATAAGAAGACAGTGTTGGTTATCTAAAGGAAATGGAACAAGGGTTATCCAATCAGTCAAGCGATTTGTCTATGTACGAGCAAAAAGGAGAGCCAAGATCTAAGAGAACTTCAGTCATTAATGCCACTTGTTTTTGAAAACTTGCCTGAGCATAGCAAGAAAGATACCTTTTTTGAAATTCAATAGAATGATTGCCAGGAAATCTTCCAAAGGACAAATATAGCATACTTGCTGTTCCCAAAAATTGTGGAATGGCTTTCGAGAGAGTCAAAAACCATAAGGTTTTCAATTGGAAAAAAAAAATCTGTAGTGTTGGTATGAAGTTGTTCAAGAGCAAAGTCTTACGATTTATGGGTTGGCCGAAAAATGCTTTACATGATAATGAAGGCGACTTTTCGAGTAACTTTAGTCCTATAGAGTCACCTTTGCTGTACCCTACAGAAAAATGTTAGACAAAATGCTCCAGTCCAAAGATTGTCTCCTGGGATATTGACAAACTTGATAAACAAAAGCGGCTCTGCATTTGAGCACTGTGAAAACGGGGCTTAATGTATCTCCGTGATCTATGGTACCAATCAAGCCATAAAATACTTACGGATCCATAGTAGCCACCTTTTTTAACAACCGACTTAATCCCGAGGTAGACTGGTCCTTTGACATACACAAAATTAAGCTAAATAGCGAAAGGTTTCGGCCAAGGTCAGCCTGCACAGGCTGACCTGAGTCGATAATTATCGCAGATTCATTAAGCACCTTTTCACAGGGCATACCTCATTTGTATTTAAAGGAACTATGTGAGAACATTACCAGATCATATGTACTTTTTCAGAAAGTTTTAATGTATGGAATTTTACAAACAGCGAACGTACAAGTTTCTTTCATGCAGCGACGGTCCGAGAACCTTCGCCTTTCGCCTCGTATAAGACCAGGAATGAAGTCACGGTACAAGTCCGTTTATAGATATACGATCTCATAAAATGCATCACTTGGTGACGGGTCAGACACGGCCATTTCCGAAACTACATCTAACCTGTATAGCTAATTCGACGCATCAGCCGAGTTTTCCCACAGCTGACTTATTCGTGTGTCTACCGGGTTTCAACAGTACGTGGCTGGGGCTGTGACGTGTCTTGTCAAAGGACACTCCCACGACTAACTGAGAATTGTCTATATAGACGATATTGTATGAAAAATCCGTGGACTAATACAACGCTTAGGGAGGAAATGAAACCCGAGAGGGTTGGACTGGGACTCTTAACACATTCAACACCGAGCCATTTAAAGGACCCCGAACTCCAAATTGTTTGTATACCCCTTTTTACGACACTCCTTAACCTAACATTAAACTGATCTCGTCTACTTGACCACTGATTGATTGATTGATTAGTGTTTAGCGCCGTTTTCATCATTATTTCAGTTGAATCGAGGCGTCCATTGCACCTATCCATGCTTTCCTGGAGTTTCTTTTACCAGTACTCAGCACAATTTTCTTTCCAAGCCACTGGCTGCTTTCCCATATAACCATCGTTGAGACCATGGTCAGCGGTGGGATAGGAATGAATCCTGTCGCAATGACTATCATCAATCCACGGAAAGAAGTTGGTCGAGCCAGGGATCGAACCCATGACCCCCTTGTTCTCAAGTCCTGCACGCTACCGACTTAGCTACCAGGGCTCGGCTGTACTTGATCAAGACATGAAAAGAATAATGTCCATGGATGTTGTACACATCATCTTATATGCCAACTGAGAAAAATCACAGCCACCTGAACAGTGCAAAAAAAAAAAACCCAGTTGGCAGCTGATCGTACAGTGATCCTTTTGATAGTGCCTCAAGAGAAGTTGAATTATGTCCACTGAGATAGTACTGAAAACTCTTATGGATATGTATACGTTAAGTTAAATGATTTCTTTATCTGTGTGCATAATCAGAAAATGCTTAGCGATCTTCCCGGAAGAATAGAAAGCAAAAGTTTAGCCGTCACGGCAACCGCGGCTTTCCTGTGCAAAAATCGCATGGTTCATGTTCCAAATAGCAGTATAGGTTGGTAGAAAAACATGTTACCTTTCAAGTGGTATACTTCTGATAATTTTCTGTTCGCTAGAATTCACGTGCCAGCGTGTTTTATGATATTTGTTTACCGCAGCTAAATGATTTTGGGCGTACAGTGACAGCAACTTCCGATTTGCGAGACTGTACTTTGGACCAAAGTGAAATTACACATCGGTGCATGGCCTGTAGGTCCTATATCACAGAATACCGAAATGTCTATCAATACCGTTGCTATAAATAACACAATTATAGGCGATTGCCTCTATATTGCATACAATTATAAGTCAAGGTGTGCAACGAAATCGCAGAAAAATTGATCCCTGCCCCCTTTCAGAGATAATATTTGGCTGAAAACGGAAAATAAACCTAGTTACCGGTGCAGATGAGTTACAACTTTTTTAATTTCTTGTGTACTCTGACCAGGCTATACTTTTGATCACGCTATAGCGCTGAACTAAGAAATTTTTTTAAAAAAAGCTTCCACATTTTCCGAATCGCTGGAACAGAGAAAAGATATAGAGGATATTTGTTTTTTACGGTGAAAGATCGAAATTTATTTCATCTCGTGAACATCATCGGTAATATTACCGATGATGTTCACGAGATGTAATAAATTTCGATCTTTCACCGAAAAAAAATATTCTATTTATTTCATGCCTTTAACCCTTTCTTGGGGGAACTTAATCAAAATCCAGTACAGTTCTTTTCAGTTATTGCCCGTGGCGTACCCCCTCCGCATAGCAACGCATTACAATATTACGTCAAGCGCGAGAAATGTAAGGTAAGTTACCATTCGGCATACCTCGGGTGATGGGAGCCATCATATCCCTCGGCTGTATCTGGTGGATTAATATGCATCAGATCGATACATATCCGGAAATACGCCGGTTTACCGTTCGAAAATTGTAAGGCTCCTCTTAAAAAAAGAAAATTTGAGTTTCAATTTTCTATCGAAATCTTTCTAACTATGTTTCAGTTGAGTTGGCAAACAGTTCGTACATCCATTATTTATCAATTCCGATTAAAGTTTTCACCGACAGATAAACAGATGTGAATAACTTCATCGAGGTTGTTTATGTCGTTGCTAAACGACTGACAGTGGCGCGCCATGTATAAGATCACGTGATTCGCAGTTCAAATGGAAACGACCGTTATACGGACGAGGTTAGATGTAGGTACGGAATCGGCCGAGTTGTGACGAGTGGTAAGTTACGTCATATTTCAATCTGGTTGTGAGGCACGCGCATTTTACCTAGGTAACTAGTGCGCGGGGACAACTGTTTCCGCCTTCAATTGAAGAGTTAGAATATAAAAATCGGTATTTTCACTGGTCGTAACCATGAAATATCGAAAAATATTTCACCGATATTTCACGATAACCTACCGGAAAGCATAAAATAAAGGAACATATTCATTACATAGGGGTGGAGTCCTTAATGAGATATTCCAGTTACTTCATTACTTTTACGTTAGCTCAATAACCTTTTCTAAAGCATTATTCTAAAAAAGCACAAATGCTTTCAGTGCACTGTTAGAACCACTTTTGTAATAAAACGGATATCTCGTACCCGACGCTCAAATAAATAGCTTTACTTCTAGACACTGTTCATTGCGCACGATTTTTTGCAACTGACCGAAAATGAACGACCAAAGAAATGTCAAAATCACTGAAACAAATAAACACTGATTGGTCAATCTAAACACCTAGGCCCCGTTTCACTAAGGTAGTTACGAACAAAAATTGCGTAAGTTTTACGTAACTGTAATATAGTGGCATTAATCTGCCACGAGATACGTGATAACTTTCATGATTATTTTAGAAAACTATTGCGATAAATCAAAGTTTCATGGAAATTTTATCTAGATAAAATGAAAAGATAAAATTTCTAAGGAAACTTTGATTTATGGCAATAATTTTCTGAAATAATCACGATAGTTATCTCGTATCTGGTAGCAGATTAATGCCACTTTATTATAGTTACGTAAAACTTACGCAAATTTTGTTTGTAAGTACCTTAGTAAAACGGGGCCCTGGGCCATAGCTTATAAAACTTGACTTCATGAGTCGACTGATTTATGCTCAAACTTTCAAATTCAACAATGCTTTTGCAAAACGATAATGAGAAATACATAGAGGATATTTGGTTTTTTTTTTCGGTGAAAGATCGAAATATATTTCATCTCGTGAACATCATCGGTAATATTTTCACAAGTGGCGCAGCCACGAGTGAAAATATTACTGATGGTGTTCACGAGATGAAAGAATTTTCGATCTTCCACCGAAAAAATCAAATTTTTTATTTATTTCATGCTTCTAACCCTTTTTTTTTGGGGGGGGGGTTTACATCAAATTCAGTAATTCCCCATGGCGTACCCCCTCCGCATAACAATATTACGTAAAGCCCGAGAAATGTAGAGTAAATTACGTCATATTTCCATCTGGTTGAGTGGCACGCGCATTTTACCTAGGTAACTAGTGCGCGGGAACTACTGTTTCCGCCTTCAATTGAAGAAAATAAAATGGGTATTTTTCACTGATCGTAACCATGAAATATCGATTATTTCTCGATAAACTACGGGAAAACATGAAATAAAGACTTGTATTTCGTAAGATGAAGGAAAGAGAAGTCTGAAAAGTTAAAAAGTTGCTTTGTGAGTCCATGCTCAGCTTAATTGAGCATGAAAAAAGAAACAGTTTCACATGCCCCTACCATGATCTTGATGTCCAAAGATAGAAGCTAGAAGGAGATATTAACCCTTTACCACACAATGACGACTTTTGACACCCCTGATAGAGAAGGCTTTTGAAAACATTGTGGGAAAAGGAGAAAATGCTGGTTACCAGCATTTTCTCCTTTTCCTACAATGTTTTCTACCCTATCAAAGAAAAATCATTTCATATGATCCACATTGGAACTGTCCTCTGCAAATGCTTTCAATTCGGACAGGTCTAAAATTGGTCGTGTGATAAAGGGTTAAACTCCTCGCCAGACGACGAAGTTTTAGAGTTGTTCTTAGTCAAAGCATCTGTACAAAACAACATTCAATTTAGCTTCTATGATGGACTTTGTGTTTGCAAGGGCAGAAAACATTTTGTCAAAAGGTGAAAATGCTGGTTATCAGCATTTTCTTTTTTTTCTCATAATGTCTTTAACAGCAGTTTCCCAGGTCGTTAAATCTCGGAAAGGATTAAATGGCAAGGGTTGAACGATATGTCACGCAGAAGTCCTTGCACCTGGGCATACCTTGGAAAATACCGATCTTGTAACACTTATAGAGAGCAAGAGAGAGAGAAAGAGATAATTTCGCAGGAGGACTTCGACCCGGTCGAAACCCCCGTCCCCCTCTTTACAAGGAAAAACACCCCCTTCCCCTCTCTATAAGGAAGAACACCATCTCTTTATAAGGAAGAACACCCTCCACGACCCTCTTTGTATACAATGCAACCCAATTTCACCCTAGAGACACCCCGAAGCTGGTTATCGCCAGTTGGATTGGCCCTGAATTCCTCTCTAGAAAACACATACGAGTAATTACAGACGATAGCCTCCAGTATATAATTATGGTAAGGGTGGGAGTTGGTAGTTAGTCTTCAACTTACAAATTTAGCGACTCTCTGAACGAAGAGTACACACTTAAGCCATACTATCCTACAGGCAACCTTTTGTGTCATTTTGGAAAAAAAAAATGTGAGGGAAAACCAGAAATCACTCTTAACGACTTATATCCCTTTTGCCACTATTTTTTCATTCATATTCTGGCATCATGTCTCAATTCCTGATAATTTTAGATGTTCATCAAAAGTGTGTTCAATGTCTTCTGCTGCAAATTGTTGCAGGACGATTTAAAAGACGGTTATATATCCAAGGTTACCGGTAAAAATGTGTAGACTCATTTACATTTGAACAAGTACATTTATTACAGTTGCGAAGGACAAACATTTTCTCTGTACAGAGATATACAGCGATTCTTTACAAAACCAGACTGACTTTGAAAAATGAAAAAAAAATACACAGTAAATTCTACTATCTACTTAGCGAAAAAAGCTTTCGGCCATAATCAGGGCACAATTTTTTTCCCTCAGAAATTGTAGGTCCACTCCACCATAGTTATCGCCGTTTATAAATAAGCAGGATGATTTGTAACGGCGAAAAAAAAAAAAGGCAGATTCCATCGCGCATTAACGCTGCTTCGCGTACACTTATTCAACTCTATCGGAAAATAATTACATATCTCTGTTATAGCTGTGCCATTTGCACAGTACAGTCTTTCCGTTGAATACCATAGTCCAATAACTGCAGCGTTGACCAAAGGGTCAAACTACTGATGAACCTCGTTTGACAAATGACCACCTAATTCGTTCACCTAAATCATACATAGGGACCTCTAATGTCCCTGGCAAAGAGTGTAGATCAAGATCAGACTGCACGGACATGCAGTCTGATCTTGATCAACACTCTTTGGTGCCTATACTAAATGAAACTTTTACCCGTTCAGATCTACAGCTTACCCCTAAACAAATGATTCGTCCCGTTCACAATACCAATCAATCTGTTTAGTGGGGTAAAGGTGGGTTAATCGCTACAATTTATTCCACAATTTCGTTAGGACTATCGTCACTTTGATTATGATTGACGTTGTTTTTCAAGGGTATCGCTGTTGTGTCCTCCATATCTACGGACATTCGCGTGTGATTGGTCATTGTTTCTTTGTTATGGTACTCCGGAGAGTCCCCGTATTTACCGCAGCGTAAATGAAGAGCCTCGAAACACATTTTTCGTATATTTCTATCCATTATTCCGTACACCATGGGGTTACCACAATTAGCCACAGCAAAGAATACCGTAATAGCCACATAAAAATCCGCATGTAGCAACAATGGTTTGTCGATGGCCCGAACAATTCCGTAAGGAATATATCCAATCATGATTAATAAAAACACCATTCCGAACATTTTCGTGATCTGGATTTCGCGCTTAAGCCATTCCTTCTGGCGGTAGGCTCTGAAAGCTTGAGATGATTGATGTACTTTGATGAAAATGGCGATATAACAAATAATTAGAATCAGAGAGGGCATCATCATTAGAAATATACTGACTAGCAATGTAAACGGACCGTAGTTTTTCTTCACAATACAACGTAAGAGTTTCGGCTCATAGTATGCCATATGACCCAATGATGGCTGACACAAGAATAAAAGGGGCACAACTCTGCAGAAAACGAGCAAGAACACTGTGTATCCCGTTTTTGATATTTTCTTGTAAAAGTTGTTGAAAACGACGACAATGAGTCGATGTATGGCAATCAGTCCCGTATGCCAAAGAGAAGAGCCCATTAGTATGACGGTAAAGTGGGTGGACAATTCACAACCAAGCATTCCAGTTGGCCACTCGTTCTTAATATATGACGATAACACTAGAGTATTGTTGATGCCGAGGTTGAGAATATCATTTATGCACAAACTTATAATGAAAATATTAATAATATTCGACAAATCCCGTTTCTTTATTAACACGGCCATCACCAGCGAGTTGCCAAAGAGTCCCCACAGAAGAGCAATGAGCATAATTGCGGACCCAATAATCAACGCTGCTTGCGACGGTCCAGCTTCTGTCATTGTTGAGTTACTTGTGTTCGTAGAGTTATTGGAATTTACCGTGGATTCCATTATTTTTGAGAAACACGATCAAATAGTATTAAAGAAAATTTCTTTCGAGAACACAAGATATAAATCATTGAATATTTTCCATGAAATTGATAGCACTCAATTTTTCACTAAATCCAATTAATACGAACTTTCCTGCTCGTACATCATGCTTAGCGTTTTTTCCCATCATCCATTGTCTATCTGTTTGATTAGGGTTGTAAAATAAGATCCTTCGTGAAGCACATTTTATCGTCCACGTAATCTTTTATATTTTCCCCCGATTAAGTCTGAAATATTTCCTGCGCGAAATCGTATCTCTTGAATCCTCTTTCCTGTAGCAAAGTTAATTCGTCTCCACTTGATATGGAGAACTGTTAATGATGTTGTAGAGTCCGTGTATTATCTGCTCGACGTCGCGGCCATGTGGACGATCAATGCGTTTCTTGTGGAAGACAGCTGAAATACAAACGGAAAATATGTGAGCGATAGCAATGAACTTCATTAGAGAACGGGAGAAAAAAAAAAAGAAAGAGATAAAAAGACATCCCCATTCTTCGGACAATTTGGTGCGAAAATTGTTGTGGAAAAAATGTTATATTTTCCTGGATTAATCTGTCTGTTTATATTTACAGAATAACTCAATTCTCCTTAACCCTTTCAGAGCCATAGTTGAGAAAAAAAGAAAAGAAAACTTGGTCTTTTGTGCATGGCATAGATCAAGATCAGACTACACAAAACGTGCAGTCTGATATTGAATCTATACCGTCTGCTCGTTCAGTCCAAAAGCCTATAAGATAAGGATTTTATTCTGAATTTGCAACTTGTAATTCAAACCACCGAAAGAAATTGAGTTTATTTTATTTGGCGCTGAAAAGAACTGGTAAAAGAACAATATTTATATTTACAAACAAATCATAATATTGTGTATGAGCCGTGCTCTGGCAAAAGGGGGCTTACTGCATCTCCGTGATGCATGATACCTAGGAAGTCATAACATGATCATGGATTCATAAAGACCATTTTCTCTTCCAGTTGACTGAAGTATGAGGTAAACTGGTCCTTTGCCATGCAGAAAAATTCACCAAAAGCAAAATGTTTCGGCCCAGGTCAGCCCAGATGCATCAAATCCCCTTTTCAGAGAGCATGAATCATCATATATTTGTTTTATTCAAAGTGTTGTTTTATTGGCCTTTTTGACACTAATCAGCTGTGGGAAAAGAAGAAAGTTCAGGTAAGCAGCATTTCCTCCATTTTCCCACAATGTTTTCAACCCTATTAAAGGCAAAACTTTGATTGCAGCCACATTAAAATTGTCATCTGAAAATGTTTTCACTTTTGGACCAGTCTAAAACTTTGTCTTTTAGTCAGTATTTAGCACGTTAACCTCGATAGACGTCTTTTAGCTTGCATCAGACAACGTTTGACAAAACAAAAAATGTGACAAGCGGATGATATTGGGAGCCTGTAATTACTTCTTTTGCTAAAATGTTTTCTATTGTAATCACATAGTAGCATTTATTCGATGTTAACAGTTCCTATTTTGCAAAGATGTTATTAAAGTCTTCTCTTGCACATTTGTTTCTTCCTGCTGGTAACCACTTAAAGGGAGCTATTCAAATTTTTATAGCCTCACTTTACCTCAAAAAACATTTATGACTGACCTAGCAAAGCCGATAGCTGGCAAATCATCACAAAAGAAGAAAAACAAAAATAAGGAAAATAAAATGGATGGTATTTCCCTAATGTGCTAGGTAGTCTCTTTAACTCTTTCAGCACCAAATAAATAAACTCGACCTCTTTCGACGGTTCTAAATACATTCTGTTGAAACTTAAAAAAATTTCATTGTATAGGGCTGACTACACAAGCGGACGGTATAGATAAAAGATCAGACTGCACGTTCTGTGTAGTCTGATCTTGATCTATGCTGTCCGCAAAAGTCACTGTTTTCGCCTATGGCGCGGAGAGGGTTAAGTATCTTTAGATTTCGCTCCAGAGTTTACAAAGACTTGTGGGAACGTCAAATGATCATTAACACGCGTTGATTACTAGACTTGCATTCGGCATACCTCGGGTGATCTGGAGATCAAGTCCCTCGGCTGTATCACGTAGCTTGATATGCACCTGCACGGTACTTTTCTTCGTCGGATGTACACCGCTTCACTGTTCTTAAAATCGTAACACTTCACTTAGAAAGCAGATACAAGTCACAATTTTCGGTGGGAATCTTTCTAAATACATTTCCGATGTCAAACAGTTTGAATATTTTTTTTTCTATATCGGTCTATCAATTATGTTGTATTTTTCAGCGATATGTTGCATATTACCATGGCTGTTGTTGCCGTTGCTAATCGATTGACAGTGTACCGCCATGTTTAAGATCACGTGACTGGCGATATTTTAAAATGGAAACCCCTTGATACGGACGAGGCTAGATGTAGGTACGGAATTGGCCGAGTTGTGAAGAGTGCTAGGCTTGGTCTTCAAATAAGTTTGATGACACCATATTTGATGCAATAAAAACATACGGAGTTACCAACTGCACAACGACCCCTTTATAATATTTAAACGCGCATATTAGCATCTTTTTACTGAATGTAAACATACACTTCATACCATTGCAAAGAAAAATATATCCAGTTGTATTTATCGGTATTTGACAAGAAAGTGTCACTTGTGGCGATAAAAGTAACCTCCTTTAAGTACGTACAAGACGACAAAAATTTAGAGCAGGCCATACTGAAAGCACACGCAGGCGACAAATTGTATTTGGTTTAAACGATGATTGGCGAAACATTGTGAAAAAAAAGGAGAAAAAGACTTGTTACAAGCGTGTTTTCCTCTTCCTAAAATGTGTTCAAAAGGCTTTTTGTCAAGGTTCGAAAAAGTGCAGAGTCCATAAGTGAAAGGTTTCACCTTTGAGAGCTTGCCGAACAAATTGGACATTTTAAACAGTTATAGTAGCTTTAAAGGAGCTATTTCGGTTTTTATACCGTAAATCAAAATTTCTTTTAAACACCGATAATACATCTAGATATCTATTTCTTTGCAACTACATGAGCTTTGCTCTGCGAAAAGGGGGCTTAATGCATCTGCAAAAAGTATCGACCCAAATCAGTCTGAGCAGTCCGCGCAGGCTGACTTGGGTCGAAACGTTTTGTTATCGGTCAATTTTCTTCATGTCAAAGGACCAGTATACCTCATGAATTCAGTCGGTTGTTACACGAAATGGTTTTTATGGATCCACAATTATGTGATGACTTGCTTGGTATAATGCATCACGGATATTTATTAAACCCCCTTTGCCAGAGCATGGATCAATTATAGAAACCGCACTGTTGTTCTTGCAATGGGTAACTCCATCAATTTTTATTACATGAGATGAGACGTCATCATACTTACTTCAGTACGAATCCTCGTAATCGACGCGCCGTTTAATCATGTGACATTTCCACAAGTCTTTGCGAAAATACGCCCCGAAATCTAAAATTAAAAAAAAAAAACCATTAGAGACTACTTTTCCCATTAAAAGAATACCACCGAAAAGACTCTTTCTCTTACTTTTGTCTTTCTTCTTTACTGATAATTTGCCTGCTGTCGCTTTACTTAATTCAGTGATAAAACATTTTTGAATGTGCTGGTTTTTGATCTACTGTTTGGTATTGATAAAAATGAATAAATACAAATTTGTGATTGGTCAAAATGTAGACATGTTTATTCTAAGAGTCCTAGCCTATTTGCCGACAAACTTACGTCGTCTATTTATTTTGAAGATATTTTTGTTTGAAGTTTGTTGAGATTATTGATATCTAAATAACTCCATTTGAGGCTTTTTCATCACAACTTCTCACAAAATCACGAACTGTTTTTATCGAAGACCAAACCCTAATTTCCCTACAGTCCAGTTTTTATCTACAAAGCCATCAAAACGACAGCAAGACGAAATCGCGACATTCTAAGGATGAATACAATTTTTGTTGTAAAAAACCACATCCTGTGACAGCTGTTACGAGATCTTAACACAAAACTTCCCACAAAAACAATGCTCATTCACAGCTTAGAAAACGGATATGGAAGGGAATAATCTTTTTAGCTCACTTGAGCACGAAGTGCTCATGGTGAGCTTTTGTGATCGTGCTGTGTCCGGCGTCCGTCGTCAACTTTTACATTGTATACGCTCTAGAGGCCACATTTTCAGTCTGATACTCATGAAACTTGGTCTAAATGTTTGTCTTGATAATATCTCGGATGAGTTAAAAAATGGGTCAGGTCGGGTCAAAAACTAGGTCACTAGGTCAAATCTTAACCTTGTGTACACTCTAGAGGCCACATTTTCAGTCCAATGCTCTTGGAAATTATTTTAAATGTTTGTCTTGATGATATCTCGGATGAGTTCGAAAATGGGTCAGGTCGGGTCAAAAACTAGGTCACTAGGATAAATTGAAAAAAAAACAACAAACTTTGTGTACGCTCTAGAGGCCACATTTTCAGTCCAATACTCTTGAAACTTGATGAGAATATTTGTCATGATGATATCTCGGACGAGTTTGAAAATGGGTCAGGTCGGGTCAAAAACTAGGTCACTAGGTCAAATTTTAGAAAAACCTTGTGTACGCTCTAGAGGCCACATTTTCAGTCCAATACTCTTGAAACTTAGTCAGAATGTTTGTCTTGATAATATCTCAGACGAGTTTGAAAATGGGTCAAGTTAGGTCAAAAGCTAGGTAACATTTTCAGTCCAATGCTCCTGAAAGGTGGTCAGAATTTTTGTCTTGATGATATCTTGGACTAGTTTGAAAATGGGTCAGGTTGGGTCAAAAACTAGGTCACTAGGTCAAATCTTAGAAAAACCTTGTGTACGCTCTAGAGACAACATTTTTAGTCCAATGCTTTTAAAAGTTTGTCAGAATGCTTGTCATGATGATATCTGGAATGATTGTGAAAATGGGTCAGGTTGGGTCAAAAACTAGGTCACTAGGTCAAATCTTAGAAAAACCTTGTGTACGCACTAGAGGTTACATTTTCTGTCCAATACTCTTGAAACTTGGTCAGAATATTTGTGTTGATGATATCTTGCATGAGTTTGAAAATGGGTCACGTGGGGTCTAAAATTAGGTCACGAGATTTAATCTTTGAAAAGCCTAGTGTACACTCCTGAGGCCACATTTTCAGTCCAATAATCTTGAAATTTGGTCAGAATGTTTGTCTTGATAATATCTTAGACTAGTATGAAAATAGGTCATGTTGGATGAAAAACTAGGTCACTCAGTCAAATTTCGGAAAAAAACCTTCTGTACACCCTATAGGCCACATATTCTCTCAAATACTCATGAAAGGTGGTCAGAATGTTTGTCTGGATAATTTCTACATGTTTGAAAATAAGCAATATTGAGCTTAAAAGTAGGCCACTGAGACAAATTCTAGAAAAAGCTTGTGTATACTCTAGAGACCATGTTTGTAAGTCCAGTACTAATGAGTGTTTGTCAGAATGTTTGTCTTAATATCTCGGAAGAGATTGGAAACGGGTCATGTTTGATCAAAAGGCTCAGATGAGCGACTTCAGGGCCATCATGGCCCTCTTGTTTCTTGATCTATGTGGCAATTTGATATTTTCTCTACGTTATCCTACAACCCCTCACTGCATAATATACTTTTTACAGGAATTGTTCATTTTTCACCGATGAGTTTGAATGACATCTAATCTTCGAAAAATACATCGAATTGAAAACATGAAAAACAATGAGGAAAAAGTGGATATTACCTGCAATTACTTTTTACTGTTTGTCTTTATATTGAACCACAAAAGATTCATATTCTAGTACCTCTTACGCCATCTGTTTTTTTTTAAAGGTCGTTCTTTTTGTACATAAAGTTAACCTGGGTACAATATAGTCATTTTGGGTTTCCGGTGATTAACCCTTAGGCTTCTAAGCGCGACTCAAGAACCTTTTGCGAACAGTTTAGATCAAAATCAGACTGCACAAACGTGCAGTTTGATTTTGGATCTACACTGCTCGATAAGGAGATATTTTTAGCCAAAAAGTAATTATGAAATAACACTATTAACTATCGGCTTGAAAGTTTCATTTCATTTATTTAGCAGGTTAAGGGTTCATACGTTTATGCTAGAAGCAACGACTTATTGCGAAGCGGTAATATGCTTCGGGATTTGATGAACGTATTCAGCGGCAAGATAAAAACATAGGGTGTTATTAAAACCTTTCTATCATACGAGGAAAACTTTTCTTTTGTTATATAAGCATTTTATCATTAGGATCACCGAAAGCTCTCTCTCTCTCTCTCTCCCTCTCTCTCTCTTTGTTGGCAACTGAATTGAAGTCTGTCCTTAAAATTTTTACCCTCAATAACATTTTTTAACTCCGTTCTTGTCAAAACAGCATTGAAAAAGCAATTATTAAAAACAGGTTTTGTTCAATAACAAAAAAAATCAAAGCGTTGAGAACCCTGAAGTGGTATTTGTCAAGGAAGCCATTGTATGGAATTAATAATTTGAAAGAAAAAGAAAAATATTATTCAAATATTGGCTTGAAAGTCAATCTACTAAGCAAATGAATACCTTTTTTTTTTTTGTTGAAGGGAGAGTACTCATGACAAAGTTAGGATTATTTGTGTATTGGTGGTCTCCCTTCGATCATTAGGAGTCAGGAGTAACGTCCCTTGACAGTAGGATGCATGATGGATAGAAAGAGAAACCATGTGAACATATCGAATAAAATTAAGTTTGTACCTTAAAACTATGATTTTGAAATATCTTTGGCCGTTAACATTTAATTCCCAACATTACAATCAATTATTTCGATCTATAAATATTCATGCCCAATCAAATGGAGTAGCGCGCAATCATTGGATGAACAAGCCATGGGACGAACTGGTTTTGGAACGAAAAAGCCCAGGACCAAGTGATCGGTAGACAAATTTTGTATCATTGCGCCAATAGAAGGTTATGAGCCAGTGAAGCTATTTTCAATCAAAAATTAGTATTTCCACGATCGATGGCCTCACCCAGTGTATTTTAACATGCCATTTCCAATTACATATCTGAGTGCTACCGAAAAACTCATTTGCCTGAGAAAAATTGAATTTAATTGGGTTTATTTCCTTCGGCTTTGCACAAAATACGATACATGGTCTTCAAAATTCAATATTGAACTCATAGTGGTATTGTCTTCGACAAATACCACAAAAACCACATGGTTGTGAGTCATGAGGCGCAATGAATAAACCACTCGGGCAATCGCTTACGAGTCTTTCTACTTAAAATTTAGTTTGAAAGCCATCTGTGCACGCAGATGAAAAGTACCAGTCTTTGTTATGATGAAAGTTATTCAAAAACTTGTGAAACCACATCGGGTTGGTTGCCATTTTAAGTGTGCACGCAGCACATGTAAGTGTCAAATAGCAGAGATCTCTCTTTTAAAAACATCAAAGAAGAAATAACTGATATGGAAACACCAACCATTCTTCAGAACATTCTTAATCGTATTCTTAAGATTTTTCTAAATTTGAAAGTTCCGCAACCTGAAAGTGGTTTAGCCAATTAAATGTTGCGTTACTTTCACAGTCCAAAATTAGACTTTGAATAAAATGATGAAAGTTTAGTGAGTTCCGATCCTGAATGCTGACTGACGATAATATTTGAAACACTAATGGTTATGTATAGGATCTGACATGAGTTGGCGTTTGAGATAAAATTTCATTAAACAAGTCTAAGGAAAATGCCATTAAGCGAGCCTTTTGGCGAGTTTAATAACATTTTTTCTTGACGAGTTTGATAAAATTTGATTACAAACGCTAACGAATGTCAGATTCTTTTTATCACATAACGATATTTCAGAAATTATAGATCAGAAAATGCAAAACTATCTATATATGCACCCGCGGTAAAATCCATTTATAAAACCCATTCACTTCTATGAAATACGTACAAAATGACGTAGAAAATGAAGTCACACAATTCTGATATCAAACGTGTATAAGGTAAGAAAATTCGTCATGGGTATATTACACTGAAAACAAGTTATGTCATAAAACTATTGCTTAATTGTCTGAAATCTAATTGTCTCAAATCACATTAATTTATTTTGACACATGAAGTGTTTTTAGGTCACAGGTGGGACAAGCAGACAAAACTACACATTATCTAGGAACGTTGGTATCGTTTTTAGATGGATCTATGTCATAAAAAACTAATTTAACAATTCTGAATATTAGACCAAACCTTCACTCTAAAAATCCTACCGTAGATTAATTTCTTAAATATACACCTCGCAATCCCGCGTTTAACAACCCTAAGCAAGACGGCTTTTGAAAACATTGTACGAAAAGAAGAAACTTCTACTGCCCCTATTTTCTTTTCCCACAATGTTTTCTATCCTTTCAAAAACAAAACCCATAATTCGAGCGACCTTTTAATTGTCCTCTGCAAATGCTTTCAATACGGACTGGTCTATTTTTGTTTTCGCTATTTGGTAAAGAGTTGAATCATTCTGTCTAGAATAGGCTATTCGATTACATTATTACATTGCCAGAAGAACCATCTGGTGCCAATAGAAATACCATTTCAAACGCAAGCACCCATCCTCTAGGAAATGTCTTACTTTTCCAAAAAACCTGAACCACAAAACATTCGGAGCTTCAACAAATAAGTCAGCGTCGGTATTCATCAACCATTCTAAACTGAGTCTAATTCCAAAGCAAGTTATCTGATTGGCTGATACAGAACATTTCAACCAATCTAATTGCTTTTCTTTGAATTAAGAAGTAGAACTCGATATGGAAAGGTTGATAAACTCAATGTTTCCTTTTTTCACAGCCTTTTTTGCTCAGATGTTTTCGAAGAGGATATCGAGGTATTGTCATAGCCCTGTCGTCTTCTGCGTGGTAGTGCAAAGCAAAGCATAGTATTATAAAAACATTGACATATTATCTCTGTCATTACAGACGATATTTACTTCAAACTCGGACTAATTGTTACCTATCAAAAGCGGAACCCATACAACAGGGTTCAGAAACACATGTTATTAGACATATTGGAAAGAGAGAGAGAGAGAGAGAGAGAGAGAGAGAGAGCATTTCAAATATAACGGGACTTTTTTTTATAAATTCATGATTGACTTTCACAGCAATCAAGTTTTGGCCACCGGCGTTAAAAACTTTGCAGTTTGTAGTGCAACTGAACTTGCAGTTCTTGGGAAAGGAAGAATTCGTCAAAAGATATACGCCTGACAAATGGTTCAAAGTAACAATGACTACCTTGTACATGTATATTACTATGTACTTTCAATATTGATATTGTTCAGTCCTTTCAAAGAGAACACTCTATCCTAGTATAAAGACTTCAACAGAAACAAATCCCTCTAATTTAGACGTAAATTGATCGCTAGTAATCTATATTTTTAGGGAAAATGAGAGGTACTTTTATTGTACTCTTGGGATGACATTACGTCCGCCAGTTTCATTAGTGCAATGTGCTCTTGTTGATAGTATCAGGGAAACATTTACAGTAATCCTGTAATATATCGTTTAGAAGCATTTTTGTCGTTATGAATTTAGGTGGGATAGATTTGAACAAAGGAAGGGCTTTAAACACATCACCTTGTGGAATTCCAATATCGCACATTAATCTCTGAAACACCAGACCTTTGGGTATTTAGAACTGAAACTCTATCTAGATGTCTTAGTAACGTGAACAGTATCGACACGGTATACATGTACATTTGACAAAAGGTTATTTTTTTGAAAATTTCATTTTGAGATAAGCCAAGTGTTAACTCGAAAAGAAGCGTATAAACACTTGACAATCGTACGAAACTTTTACAGGACTGGGACAAAACACAAAAAGTACAAAATTTACAGTGCAAGCTCGCGAAGGATTATAATTGACTCTTATGAAAGCTTGACATGGCCTCATGCTCCCTACCAGGTTCCCTATTATCCTTTGTGACTGTTGTTCCGTTAATGGACAAGCATGGCACCAAACTTCTGGGTCCGTATTCACAATCTATGATTTTCTCCCGAGTAGTACATGTGTTACGTATAGACTGTACGACTACTTTCAATGGCGTAGGAGTATCTCCGATTTTTTTTCGGTTTTGTCGTTTTGTTAAAGATCCTACCAGTCTTGAAAAAACTTCCATAGATTTCTGTCCTCGCGTTTTCTCCAAAGGCGCTATTTTCTCATAATTTGCCATTTTTCTTGACAAACCTAACTTCTGAATTCGATTTGCCATGGAAGACATATGCAATAAGCTCAGCAGGACCAGGAAACAGTCAATGGGGAAGCTTTTAGGCTGCCAGCGTGCAAGATTGAGCAGGAAGGCTAGGACGTGCAGGCCATGGCACTTCTGTGGATTGCAGCCCAGGCTGCTAAGCAACCTGCCTTCTGTCATTGCGAGAATCTAATGCAGAAGGTACTGATAGAGACCAATGCTGGGTTCCAGAATTTTCAATGCAGACTTGTTCAAGAAAAACGTGAACAATGCTGAACTTCACACTGCAAGACGATCCTACTACAATAGCTCCACTTTTCCTGTGCCCGGCCGGTTAGATAAGTGGTTAGTGTACCTGACAAGTGACCTGGTGGTTCGATATCCGGTTGCAGCATTTTTTTTTCCTGCGATCTTTCGCCTCTCGCCTCTGATGCATGTGAGAAAAGTAGTCAGTGGCTTGGAAAGAAATTTGTGTCAGAGAATGCCAGGAAACACATGCGTAGATGCACCGACCGCCGAAATATGACCTCAGCTTTCAAAACGGCTTTAATCTCAAATATACACAAATTCATCTTTCCTGTAAATGGCTCACGGGAAGATCTTTAGTGTCTTGCGCTTCTGTCATTTAGCAGGAGGTGCTGGCTGTCTCTAGTCCTTCCAATAGCCTTATCCTCAGGCATCACAGTAGACTTCTTCCCTGGGCTGTGATGGGTTTCAGGTTAAGTGACACATCTTCCGCTTCCTCCTTTACTATTACTGTAGCCTTTGACGGCTCCTTTTACCCTCTTCTACCTCGCTGCTTCCTTGTGCTGTACTCACGTGGCATGGTAAAGATGATGAAAATCCAGTAATGTGATAAATCTAGAAGGAAACGGTATCGACGAAGCTCGAAAACTTTCTACTGGCGGGAACACACTAAGGGATTCGAAATCTGATTGCCTTGATGATATTTCGGATGAGTTCGAAAATGGGTCACGTCGGATAAAATACAAGGTCAGTAGGTCAAATCTTAGAAAAAACTTTTATACGCTCCAGAGCAATCATTTTGAATTCGATACTCTTAAAACTTCGTCGGGATATTTGTCTTCATAGAAACTCAAAGGAGTTTGAAAACGAGTCACGTCGGGTAAAAAACAAGGTCAATTAGTCAAATCTAAGAAAAAGCTTGTGTTCGCTCAAGAGGTCACATTTTCGGCTCCATACTCATGAAACGCGGTCAGAATTTCAAACGATTTCGTAAAAATAGGTCATGTCGGGCAAAAAACTAAATCACTAGTTTAAATCATGAAGAAAAGCTTGTGCACGCTCTACAGACTATATTTTCGGTCGGATACTCATGAAACTTAATCAGAATGTTTGTTTTGATAATAGCCCAGGCGACTTCAAACATTGGGTCACGTCGGATAAAAAACTAGGTCACTAGGTCAAATTTAGAAAAGCACGGTGTACGCTCTAGAGGCTACATTTTCGGTCCGATACTCATGAAACTTGGTCAGAATGTTTGTTTTGATAATAGCTCAGGCGACCTCGATTATTGGGTCAGGTCAGATAAAAGAGCTTTGTCGCTGTGTCAAAATATAGAAAAGCACTGTGTACACTCTGAAGGCCACATTTTGAGTTCAATACTCATGAAAATTAGTCGGAATCTTTGTCTTGATATCTCGAACGAATTCCAAGATGGGTCACGCGGGTTCAAAAACTAGGTCACTGGGTCAAATCTTAAAAAAAAAAAAAAAAAAAAAAAAAAAGCTTGTGTACACTCCAGGGGCCATAATTTCAGTCCAATACTTATGACAGTTTGTCGAATGATTATCTTCGATAAACTCTATGGTGAGTTTAAAAATGGGTCAGGTCGGATCAAAAACTAGGTCACCAGGTCAAATCCTTCATAAAGGGTTGTGTATACTCATACTTTAGAAGCAACCATTTCAGTTCAATAATCATGAAAAAAAAAAAAGTCAGAAAGTTAGGTCTTGATTATATCTAGAATTAGATTGAATGTGGGTCACATCAGGTAAAAAACTAGTTCACTGGGTCAAATCTTCTAAAAAGCTTGTGTACACGCTACAGAGCACATTTTTAGTCCAATATTCACGAAACTTAGTCAGAATATTTGTTCGGATGACTTCTAGGATTACATTAAAAATGCGTCACGTCGGGTTAAAACTAGGTCACTTGGTCTAATCTTAGAACAACCGCTCTAGATGCCACATTTTTATTCCAGCACTGATGAAAATTAGAATGTTTGTCTTGATGTTTTCTCAGATGAGTATGGAAGTGGATTACATCGAGTCAAAAAATAGTTCACCCGGTCAAATCTTAGAAAAAGCCTCTGTACACCATAGAGGCTACATTTTCAATTTGATACTCATGAAATTTGGTCAGAACATCTGTGTTGTTGATATCTGTGATGAGTTTCAAAACGAATAATATATTGAATTAAAAACTAGGACACCGGCTCAAAACTTTGAAATACCTTTTCTACGCTCTAGAGGCCACATTTACTGTCTCGAACTCTTGAAAATTGTCAAGAGTATTTATTTTACTGATATCTTGGACCAGTTTGAAAATGGGCCATTTTGGATCAAAATGTAGGTAACCAGGTCGAATCTTATTAAATCATTTTGTACAATCTAGAGGCCGGCCACATTTTCTATTAAATACGCATGAAAGACTGTCAGAATGTTTGTACTATAATATCTACACGAGTTTGAAAATGGGCTTTGTTTGGCTAAAAAGTAGGTCCTTGAGACAAATTCTAGAGAGGCTTTTGTACACATTTTAGAGGTCAAATTTCCAGTCCATTCTCTTGAAAGTTTGTCAGTGTTTGTCTTGATAATATCTAAGGTCTAGTTTGGTCAGGTGAGCGACTTCAAGACCATCATAACCCTTTTGTATTTGTTTGCATGTTTGGATTGTTTTTTACTGCTTCAAACACTATTTCGGTTAAGTCAAAGCGATTCCTCACTTTTTTTGCTCTGACTTCAAAGTCTCATGCTGGCGCCTTGCCCAACAACAAAAAAGAAAGCGCCGCCGTTGAACATCGAACCAAGAACCTAATCTAGATTACAAATCTATCATTTGTCACCCACGTGTCAAACAGGCCCTTCTGTCTTTTATTGAAACATTTTTTTTTTCAGCGCAAAATAAATAAACTTGACCTCCATCAAAATACAATCCACTGAAACACAGCAAATTTTTCAACGTGAAAGCTTGACTATATAGGCCGACAGTATAGATCCAAGATTAGATTACATGTTCTGTGATCTCAAAAGCCCCTAATTTCGCGTGTGTAGCTGAAAAGGTTCAGGACAAGCTTTGTTTTTATTAATATCGTTCAGTCACAGATCTTTTTGTCGAGAACAAAATGTCTTTTTTCAGAGAAGTACAATAGTTATCCCACCATCATCATTTATATCATATTCCAGTAGGACGTGGTTACAGTTTTCCAGATGACTGTCTCTCCTTTAACCCTTCACAAAAATTATTTTAACGATCCTGAGGAAGAAGGATTTGGAAAACATTGTGGGAAAAGAAGAAAATGCAAGGACAAATTTCGCCATTCGGGGCCATCTCTAATTTCTCGTCTGCAAATGCTCTCAATTTGGACAGGTCTTAATTTTTGTCGTCTGGTAAAGAGTTAACTCTTAACCAGACTACAACATTTTAGATTTGTCTGTCATGAAAGCATTGCAGACGTCAAATTACATGTTGCAGAAATGATGAGATATGTGGAAAAAGTAGTAAAAAAAGACATCTTGGGAAAACAGAATATGCAGGTTACCAGCCTTTTCTCATTTTCTGTGATGCTTTCACATGCCTTCTGCCTCTGAGTATCAGTTGGCAAAAGATTATATAAATTGTTAATTTTGGTTGGGTAATATAATGGACAAACAATCTGATTACATTAATGTCAAAGTTTGTCTTGGTTCAATTAAGTGTGAAACATTTTGGAAACTGTTTAGCGCCAGATTCAATAAACGTTTGGATTGGCAGTGGGCGGTGAATTGTTAAACTGATTTTATCGTTATCCTTAATCTCTAATATTTTCTTTTTATTTGTTTAAAAATTCTCTCAAGCAAAGATTTTAACAACTGTTCGGTGCCTACGATTCCAACGGAAGCACCGTTGATTATCGACATCACACGAATTTCGATTAATTCTTTTTATTTTTAATTTTCTAAGAGTCAATAACTCTTTTGCAGTGGTATCTCAATGTTCTGCAGATGATTTTCTCTTTTCCAGAGGTATTTTTACTTGTAAAACACCAGACACTAGATTCAGGGGTAAAACTTCTTTAAGCAAAGGAATATGAGAAAATGATAAAATTAAGATTGTTTTTAAACGAGTTGAAGATTTTCTTTAATTATGAAACTAGATGAGATTATTTTTAGCAAATTAAACGAAATATCTTCAAGATCATTTATTTTTATGAAATTAGTATTAGTATGAAATTTTGTGCCCTGGTCTATGATAACAAGGCCTGTGCGAGCATCCCAGCTAAGTCAGCCCCTGACTATACTGAAGGCGTCTCCATAGTGGTCATATGCATGCAGCAATGTTGGCTTCATGGACTCTCTTTCCCGCGCTTTGCCATGCTCTAGTGATATCTATGTATAGTATTTTGGACTATCCGTAAAGAGGACAGGGGTCTAATCAATTCTGATCTAACTAACGTGGTCTGGCGCCAATTCAATCCTAAAACGGGTTTTGTTCCGCGAAAGCGGAATGCGTATACATCTTCGTCTATAGGGAAGACCACTTTCTTAAAACCTTGTGTGGATAGTTTGCGTTGATGCAATGAACCCTGATATATTTTGAACATCGTTGCGAACGAAGCTGTCTTGCTGTCGCAGGACAGTTTCTACGTGCCAAGATGAAACAGCCTTTAGTTGCAGAGGTAACCCTGTCTCTGCCACCATCATGCCACCTACCAAACGTGACATTTTGTTGAAAACTCGCTCAGGACCTGGAGACAACAGTTTGTTGCGTGCTTAGGGCCTATCTACATCAGGCTTGGGGCTTAGGGAAGCCCCTTGCTGCACTGTTCCAACAGCCTGCCATATTTCTGCTCTCATTTATTTATATTTGTAATTACAATGTATGTCTCTCATTCATAAAACTTCAGACCATCGACGTTAAGTGAAGATTGAATATCCTACATGTGTTGGATACGAATATGCCATGCACCAAAACATCGTGAAAATCAAGAGGTACATCATTCCTTTGACTTGCAGAAAAAGAAAAGGCTTGTGCTAATCTTTTAGCACGGCTGATTTCGAAGAAAACGACGAGTAATTGTCACAGCCCTAGCGTCGTCGTCCTCTTCCTTGTCGTCTGCGTCGTCGTGCGAAAACTTTGACATTCTGTAATATCTCTATTATTACTGAAGATATTTACTTAAAACTTGAACAAGTTGTCAACTATCAAAGGTGGAACTTATACAACAGGGGAAGGTAACCATCAAAATATTTTGAACACAGTTATTCCCCTTTTTCAACTCAGAATTTTCACCAAAACTTTGACATTTTGTAATACCTCTGTTATTAGTGAAGACATTTACTTCAAACTTGGACAAGTTATTAACTATCAAAAGGGGAACTTATACAATAGGGGCAGGTAACCATCAAAATATTTTTGACACAGCTATGGCCCTTTTTTGACTTAGAATTTTCACTGAAAATCAAGCACTTGCAGCCGAGCGTTGGCACCCGCATGCGATGCTCTTGTGTTTTACACTTTGAATCATCCCAACACATCACTCAATTATAATCCAACAAAATATCACAGAACTTTACTACATCTTTTGGAAACTTTACAATGTTGTGTGAAACAATTGGTGATTTACAAACTTTCAGTAATATAATTTAAGGATATACAGTTTTTTTTTTAGACTTGACATGTAGGGAATACTAGAGTCGTCATATGCCAAAACCATTTACTCGCAAGAGTATATGAATGCATGTTATTGCACTGCGGAGAATTAAAGCTGTCATAAATGGACTTTCGCAACATTTTTTATGCGTTAATAGTTCGACGACCTCTTGTTTTTAATGCGCCAAAAAATTAACGCCCTAAGAATTTTACACAAGGTTTTTGAAAGGTTTCCGTTGTATATTTCCTACTTTATGCGTCTTGCAGCAGACTGGTTGTGACCTCGGACGGTAGTTTTTGGCTAATGCATTAAATCTCCTTTTCATGGAGTATGGCTCATATATAGAAAAAGGATGCAAAACGTCGTGTACAGGAGTTAATGAACCTTTATGCATAAGAATATTATGCTAAAATCCGGCTGAGCTTGTCCTGTTGCATCCAACTTTCGACGTACCTGTAAATCAGCTATACAGATTGCACTAGATATGTAATTCTGTTCCAGCCGCAGCTGTCTATGGAGAAAGGACAAAAAATCCCGCCTCCCGGTCATGTATTCTATCTTCTCGGTCGAAAAAACTGCCGTTGATCTTGCCCTCGACTTAGTAGAACAGTCTGATCGATTTATCATTTTCTCAGACTATCTGTCAGTCTTGCAGGCCCTCATTTACGAGAAGTTTGAGAACCCTTTAGTTTGCCATGCTCTTGAACGTATCAGTGCAATTTCCCCTTTAAATATACTAGTCTTCTGCTAGCTTCTGCAAGTCATAATGACATTAGATGCAATGAGAAAATCGATAGTACTGACAAAACTGCTCTTGGCCTGTCCCCTGTAATCGTAAGGCCCCTTACAATGATAACGAGTATTCTGTTTCATTCTGCATGCAATCTTCCTTTCCAGTGGAATAGAGACATCTTCAATGAGGTTCAATCAGTTAAAACTTTCCGTGGGGAATGGTACTCTACTGACATATCTGTACGGCGAGAAGAAGTTGTAATTGCTTGCATTCGAATTATATATTCACGGTTGACACACTCCTTCTTACAAAACAGAGAAGATGCAACTGAATGCATTCAGTGCAATCAACCTTACACTTTACAACATGTTCTTCGGACTGCGTTGATTTTAAAGCTATCCAAGCACAGCATTTCAATGTCAAAAGTATCTATAACCTTTTTATCAGCATCGAATCAGTTATTTCCTTCATTGAAGAGATTGGTATTTCAGCGAAGTTATTATACTTCTGTTGTACTTGTCCACCTTTCTGTGTCTTGACCCTATGTGTAATATCCTTCTTTTACTAAATTAATCCCCTAGCTTAACCCTTTATACCCTGATAGTCACATCTGTCTTTCACCTTTTTCTAAATAACACGGGCTGATGATTAGGCAGGGATTAACCAGTTGCTTAATTGTGTCCATTGTGCATGTATACATGTATATAGTCCAATTGGTTTCTATAAAAACTAACGTTCTGATCAAATGCATTCAAATGGAACAACTTCTTCAATATCTATTTGTTGCAATATAAGTTACATGTATTTATAAAAATCATACAGAAATAAAATTTTTCACAATATTTCATTGCCAATTCCATGCTTTTTAGTATAGAATTCTAAAGTATCATTTTAGCATTTTTTGGTCTTAACCACAAAGGAGTGAGCAACAGTTGAAGAACAGCCATAAACAATAACAATTCAAAGGAAAACCATGTGTTTTTGTTGAAATTTCATGCATGCGTATTTAGATTCAGTAGTGACTTTATGTACACAACTAGCATAACAATAGGAACAAACATGTTAATCTCGTGTTTTACTGTGGTATCACCTTTAGGGCTATAGAATTTGAATTATTTGACTATGTGTATACCTTAACCATGACAACAGTTTAATCAGTTTTCCTAACCGAAAAGATGTGATACAAATTATGATGACTTAAAGAACTGATATCATCCTCTAAGAAAAGAAAAAAGGTATTCATGTTCAGGCCAATTTCTGCTTGTTTCCAGGAAGGTTCTTCAAGGTGGCTGTATTCAAATAATTGAAAATATGTCTATGATAACCTATTTTGAACCTAGTTTTTTTCAATATGCATGGCCTCATTATGTAATTGTTTTCAAATTGACCGAGGTATAGTATGCTGCTCTATTTGTTGCACTTTCTCCACCTTTTTCAGATGTCGAAATTAACACTGATTTAATGGATTAATTAATCAAAACAAAGTTTTAAACTCTCTAAGCATTTTTCTGTCGTGGTTTTTGCTTTATAATAATTTTTTTTTTTTTGAACAGAACATATATTTTATTGGACAAGCACAAGTGTACATAGTCAAATATTGCATGATTCATATAACAAAGCATTTGTCAAGGCCTCTCTCTCTCCTTCCCTCTCTCTCTCTCTATCACACAATTTCTCTACTTCACTCTCTCTCTCTCTCTTTCTCTCTACCCCTCCCCCCCCCGAAAAAACAAAAAACAAAAAAAAAAAAAAAAAAAAAAAAAAAAAAAACTGCTTATAAGTGAGGGTGACATACGAAAGGAGTTTCACTCAATTTGTAAAAGATGATGATTAATATGTTTATAAAAAGCTTATATTATACTAACACAATGATGATATAACCATTAGCTGTACAGAAAATGAAATCGCACTGATAATGCAGATTCAATATAGTGCTACATTTGAAACTGTTCTTTTTTCTTGTTTGTTGAAAAGTTCAACCCACTTATACATACTTGGACTTCTAAAATAGAAACCATCTATGTACTGCCTGCGTAAAATACTATACTTTGGACATATAAACATAAAGTGAAATTCGTCCTCTACCTCGTTCATATTGCACAATAAACACACTCTTTCCTTTCGCGGTGTTCTGTTACTAGAAAATCTGCCTGTTTGAATCCGAAGAGAGTGTGCTGAGATTCTAAGTCGACAAAGGTGGGAGCGAAGTGAAATAAGCAAAATGTTTAAATACTCTTCGAAACAAAGAGAAGATTTTATATTTTTGTATAGTATTAAAGAGCTACTGTCCCTGATATGTGAAAACCATTCTTGCTTGAAGCAATCTACCATTTTCTCCTTTAAAAGGCTCAAAATAAGTACTGGGTTATAAGAAGCGGGATTATTAAAAACATCCGAAAAACCATAAATATCTAAAATACTTTTAACGTTAAAAACCCAATTTTTCTTATCACATTTAACATCATGTAGTGACTGTAAATAAACACTTTTCAATTTAATATTTTCTGTTTGCAGCACTTTGAACCAATACTTAATAATCTTATGATATCGTAGTATATACATCGGAAATCGACCGAGCTCTCCATAGACAGCCATCGTACTCGTACTTGTTCGTACTTGTAAAATACGTTTACAAAACTTAAGATGTATTCGTTCGATAGCTTTAGACTTACTGAATCCCCACTTTTCGCTCGAGTAATTTAGGATAGACCCGACGAATGCATCAAATAACTGACACAAAATACTTGTCTTAAGTTTATATTTAAGGCAGTTATTCAATAATACATTTAGCGCTTTCAAGGCTTTACCTGATATATATTCTTGGTTTAGATTAAAAGTCCCTGTATAACTGAAAACTGTACCTAGATAGTTAAAATTATCAACTGATTCCAGAAATTGTCCATTAAATGTCCATCTCTCGTTATTTTTAAGCCCCCTTCTTTTTCTAAATACCATAGTTTTAGTCTTATTTACATTAACCTCCAGTCCCCATGTATTACAGTAATCGTATAGTCTATCCAAGTTAACCTGCAGCTCTTCTGGCGTTTTACCAAAGATTACCATATCATCTGCAAAAAGGAGGATAATTATAGTCAACTGGTCCAATTTAATACCAGAGTCAGGATTCTGTTGTAAAAAGAGTTCCAAGTCCTCTAGGAAGAGTGATACCAAAATTGGTGAAATTGTCTCCCCCTGTCTCAGTCCAGTTGAGAAATCAAAGAAGTCGGACGTTTCATTATGGCTCCGAACACAAGAACTGACTTTGCTATACATATCTCGGATAACACGGAGTAGTTCCCCCTGGATACCACTTTTATACAATTTATACCAAAGTGCGTGTCTGTTAATCGAATCGAAACATTTCATTAGGTCGACAAAGGCACAAATATAATCGTTTATTTTCGCTAAGAAAATTCTGGACAATATTCAGTAAAATAAAAATTGCATCACATGTCGACAAACCCTTTTTGAAGCCAAACTGGGCGTCTGATATGACTGAGTGATCTTCACAAAACTTAGTAATTCTGTTATTAAGAATAGTTGTAAATAACTTAGATAAACAACTGAGAAGTGTAATCCCTCGGTAATTATTAACGTCATCTGTCGCACCTTTTTTGTGGATCGGGATTATAATACCTTCTGACCACTTGTCCGGGAAAACGCCCGAGTCCAAAATGCCGTTAAAAATGTCGCATATATGAGACGATAAAATGTCTATACTCTCAATTAAATATTCGTTCATGATTTCATCGCTACCCATAGACTTGCATCTTTTTAACGATTTTGTAGCTTTCAATAATTCAGAGTAAGTGATCGGCGAATTAAGTTCATCAAAAGCAATATCTTCAATAGTAAAATCATGTGTAGAACAGAAATCCTCAGCTTCCTGGTTAGATACATTGAAAAAATCTGATCCAAGAGAAGAAAAATATTCTTTAAATGCTGAGATAGAGACTGGAGGGTTTTTATGTTGTTTCTTTTTAAAAAATTTCCAAAATTGCTTCGGATTACTCTTCTTCATATCACAAATTTGGGCGATTTTTATATTTTCATAATTCTTTCTCTTCTGTCTACACAGTTTTTTTGTAATCTTTCTTCAATTTGCAAAACTGCTGTCGATTAAAATCTGATCTATTCCTATTAAATGAATTCAAAGCATTTTTGTATTGCTGACGTGCCTTACGGCAGTCATTGTCAAACCAATCTGAGTCTTTACATAGTTGTTTCTCTGAGAAGTCATTTGTGCATGACCGCTCAGAATAATCCTTCCGAAATAACGGCTTTGCTATTTCGGTAATAGTCGACGAGAACTGATTTACTATATGATTCACAGAAACTCTACTGTTGACATCAATGTTTGTTACTAGACTGTTAAAAAATGGTAACTTTTCGATCAGAGAAGACCGGAAAATATTCCGAAATTTGTCATCCCATTTGTAAACAGATGTTTGAGAACCTTCACAAATAATCAGCTAGGTCCAAGTTTGTATTGGAGTTTAACGCCATTTTAATAGCTTAGGTCATACCATGGCGGTCAGTGACGCACCCTTGTGTTTCCTGGCTTACATGGATGATTTTGAGCCAAATGTTAGTTTTCATACAAACCAAAGGGACTATAACCGGCTTTTACCTTTTTGTTATGTACAACCTACAATCACCAAATCATTTACACATTTTCAGATTTCTACATTCCTCCTTTCAAGTCGTCCTGTGTTCCTTTCATGTGCGCTTAATGACCCTGGATGTCGATGCGCCCTTTAACGGCATTCATTCATTCATTCTAAGATATAATACTGTGGATAAAACAAAAAATTAAGCTCTGCTTAAGAGAATACGAATTGAGACGCTTAGAGAGACATAAATTCATATCCGTTTGATAGCGGGGTTACTAAAACCCTTAACTAAAAACTCCCTTTATGACACTAGGGAATATGGTTTTGAAAACATCATGGGAAAAGGAGAAAATGCTGGTCACCAGCATTTTCTCCTTTTCCCATGATGTTTTCTGTATAATTACATAATTTGGGCCATATTCTATATTATGTGGTTTAATGCCTCAATATGGACGACTCGTATAATAATGGTTGTCTGATAAACAGCTAAAATCTACAAGACCTCTTCTCAATGGATTAGCTTGGCGTCTCGATCCGCATATCCGAAATTCACTGTATCTCATTACCATTGACCCTCTTTAGGTAATAGCGACTCGCATACCTATTATTACATTCAAATAGACGAGATAAAATGCTATTTATATTAAAGCGTATGCATAAAAGCAATTAACGTCCCATTGCATATGGGAAAAAATGCCTAAAGCTTCGTCTGGGATAGACTTTTTATGTCTATTAATTGTCTTCAGGAAAATCCTCTGTTGTGTGTGGTCTTGACATTTTCGGGAGATCAGCCAATATTCAACAGGACAATAAGCTTAACATTTGGATGTAAAAACTTTAGTAAAGACTATGAAGAATTTTGAGCTTATTGTATAATTGCATGTATAAATTCAAAAAATGGACTAGGTCATGCAAAAGACATTTTTTTTTTTTTAAGTTTGTCGTTACTCGGAAATATCAAAGTTCTACGCTAAAGCCCCCATTCCACCGGACGGCGATTCCACTACGCTTTAAATTTTTGGTCGAAACGCCGTGAATCGTAGCAGGAACGGCAACAGCGCAGTAGAAACGCCTTGAGTGTAGTAGAAGCGTATCGGAAACATCATGATCGCCACTTTAAAACCTCCATTCCACTGAGCGGCGAGTCGGTTTCGCTTCGAAATTTTGGTTAGAGCGCCGTGAATCGTAACAGGAACGGCAACAGGCGCAGTAGAAACGCCTTGATCGTAGTTGAAGCGTATATAGGAAGCGTCATGACGGCCACCTCACGGCGCTTGGTTTGATCTTGTTCAAAATTTACGTAGCGGGTTCGCGGTGAGCTCGAAGCGCCACAAAAACGTAGTAAAAGCATAGCTGGAAATTGGTAAGCGCAGCAGTATCGTAGCGGCAGCGCGAGTATCGTAGCGTAAATGCAGTGCATCGAAACAAAGGCAATACCCAACCCTTTCAATCTATTGTTCATAACTGCAAGCTGGAGCACAGCTACTGCAGCAATTCGATCCATTTTAGCTCACCTGAGCACGAAGTGCTGAAAGAGAGCTTTTGTGATCGGGCTGTGTCCGTCGTCCGTAGTCCGTTGTCCAGGCGTCAACATTTACATTGCGTGCACTCTAGAGGCCACATTTTCAGTCAGTTACGCATGAAACTTGGTCAGAAAATTTCTCTTGATGATGTCTTGGACATGTTTGAAATTGGGTCATGTCTGGTCAAAGAGAAGGTCACTTGGCCAAATCTGAATAAAAACCTTGTTTGCACTTTAGAGGCCACATTTAACCTAATACGTATGAAACTTGGTCAGAAAGTTTATCTTTCTGAAATCTCAGACAAATTTGAAATTGGGTCACAACAGATCAAAAAGTAGGTCACTGTGCCAAATCTTAGAAAAACCTTATGTGCAGTCTAGAGACACATTTTTCAGTCTGATACGCATGAAACATTATCAGAATGTTTGTCTGGATGATTTCTCTGACATGTAAAAAAGTAGGTCAGTTGGTCAAAAAGTAGGTCACTTACACGCATGCGTTTTACATCATTAAAACCAGGATCTCTTCAGCTTTATCAACGATAGATGACTTTACTCAGGTGAGCGCTTTAGCGCCAATGGCCCTCTTGCCTTCGAAAGCCGATGTTCAGCTGCTGCTATATAGAAACGTTCCAAAAGCGCAACAGAAGCGCAGCTCCTCCGCATAGGTCGTAGCAATGTCGCAGCAGCAACGTAGTAAGCCTGAAATCCCGTGCCGTAGTGGGAGCGTAGTAGGAGCGTCTTGGAAGCGCCGTAGAAGCGCAACAACGGCGAGACAGGATCGTGACCAGCGCAGCGAGATCGTAATTGAAGCGTTCGATAAGCACTCTGGAAATGCACGAGTCCCATGATGTCGCACGTGTCGGCGCTCCTTCGGCGATTCGGAAGATTTTGGAAAAGCGCCATTATCGCCATGAGCGCAGTGGGATCGCCGCCCAGTGGAATGGGGGCTTATGGGGTCATTTCACCGAGTACGATGTAGGAAAATTGCATGCGACCACAGGCGACTATGGACGTAGTTTTGTCTCCTCAAGGTCGCGGGCAAAATCCGTGCGACCTCCCCCATTATTCTCTGTGTACGCTCTAGGTTCGACGATTTCTCGATTGACCTTCGATGTATACGCTCTACCTACGACCATGCACGCTCTAGATACGCTGTACATGCGATCTACTTGCGTCTAGCTAGTCGATTTGACGCGATCTTAACACGACAAAGACTCTCTCGGTTCGACCAACGTACGACTTAGCATCAATGTCTCTTTTTTTCGAGACTGACATTTTCAAGGGAAATTGCTAGTTGCTTTCCTTTTTCAGGTGAATTGTATACTAGACCTGTATGTCTCATTAAAATGGGCATTGAACTGCAGCTTATTATTCCGGGAAAGGATATAGAAGTGAAACTATGCTTTGCTACAAAGTAACCATCTCTTGTTGTTGGGGCCGCGATTTCAACACCAAACTCTTTGAAGAAGAAATGCCCATTGGAATACTGTCAAACACAGAAGTGTGCAGACTCTTGAAGTGAGGATAGCACAGTCGTCACAGAATAAAACACTTCATCGCAAGAGCACGGGCTATGTTTTGGGCGTTAAGGTTCGGTGTAACCCTCAGGCTAAGTGCGACTCTAGGCGCTTTTGCAGACAGTGTCGATCAAAGTCAGACTGCGCAAAACGTGAAGTCTGATCTTAACTGGATACTGTCCGATGCAGTGGAATCAACTTTGAAATCGTGATATTTGGACTTTTACTATTGACTGGAAATTATCGAGTTCATTTATTTAGCAGTTGAAGGTTTAAATAACAGAAATGCAATTCATTCACATTGTGCAAGTTATGCAAGTCATCACATAGTTCTCACAACACGTGAAAATTTCTAGAAAATCTGCCCGATGACTAATTAACAATGTCCAAACTATACTTTAATGTGCATGTTGCTATAGTCTGAAACTTATAAGATCCATTGTAAGTTGTAACGCCAACGTACGTTGTGAGTTGTAAACTCACCCGAAAAAAAACCCAAAAAACAGTAATTATTAGTTTTTCTTGAAATATACTATGTACTAGTCTTTTAAAGTTACCCTCTTTTGTGTGACCCACCTTTTACTCAGTCCGCAAAATAAAATCCGTTTGAAATAATATGCTGCGCATTAACTTGCTATAGTTTTTCTTGAAAGATACAATGAAGAAGTCTTTTAAATTTACCCTCTTTTTGTGTGATCTACCTCTTACTCTGTCCAAAAAAAAAAAAAACCCGCTTGAGATAACATGCTGCGCATCAACTTGCCAAATGTAAAAACAGCAGCCAAGCCTTGTATTCAATGACTGCACTTATAGATAGTCCAAGAGATACCTCTCAATGTCTTGCTTGGACAGATTTTCCGAGCTTCTGCTTTTAAGCTTTAAACATATTAGTTAATCGCTTTGTTTGTCTTTAAGCAACGATTGGTCGCCGTAAATTTATATATGTAAGAAAAGGCTGAGCCATGCTCCCTGAAAAGAGGATTAATGCATCTGCAAAATGTATCGGCCCAGGTCAGCCTGCGCAGTCCGCGCAGGCTGACCTGGGCCGAAACATTTTGCTTTTGATCAATTTTCCGCATGTCCAAGTACCAGATTACCTTATGATTCAATTGCTTGTTAGACAAAACGGGGTTTTGTGAATCAGTAAGTATGTGACGTTTGTTTGGCGTAGTGCATCACGGAAATGGATTAAACCTCCTTTTCCCAAAGAGCTGCTCAAACATAATACGATATTTGATCTAGTCGGTTTTCATACAAAATGGATATCAGGTGATTCAGTGTGTTGTTGGACAAAATACTCGTAGATTTCATAGATCCATAATTACATGACGACTTACTTGGAATAAAAAAATACCCTTTTACAATGGCGCTGCTCACTTCTTTTTCCGTAGCTACAATTTACCACACAAGCAGATTGTAATACATCATTCAAAGAAAGTTGTTAGTGTTTTATAGTTTCTAGTTGCTATCAGACCACTGGGACCTGTTCATGGTCTTGCAGTTTGATATAAGGCACTATTTCTCTTTATGATTGTCGTGTTTCCTCATTAATATCTGTATGTATCGCTTACTGTTTATCCCATATACTGCGTTTCATGACAGATTGTATCCTCTGAGAAGAGAGGCCCGGTCACCCTGCATGCCCGGGTAGTTTGATCCCAATTTTCCTTTTGTCATACCAGATAAGTAAAGAAAGCTTTAAATCAGATATTTATTTGCAGTAATGGTTTGATATTTCAGTTTAAAGGGACAAAGGTTAATTGGCCTTTCACAGACAGTTGATAAAATTGAATCTTCACGACCGTGCAGTCTAAACCTCATCGATATTCCTCACTGAAATCATTAAAATTATCCCGTAAACTCTAACTGTTTCTGTTAAATTCAGTTTAGTGCCGTCAAGCTAACTTAACTTTGGAAAACGTGTAGACAAGATCAGCTTTTCTTTGTGAATCCTTGGGCGGTATTGACCAATCATTCTTAATTTCGTTCTTAGTTTTATTCTTGATTTAGAAAGAAACATAGTTTCTGATTGGCTAATCGTTTGGTTCAGCCAGTCAGTAATGTTGAACTTTCAAATTTAGACTTTTCTTGGGGGTAAGACTACGAGTGGTCAGTTAATGAGAATGGTTGGTGAATATGAGCCTTGGTTTTGATAATCCTCCCTCTTTTTGGTGAACTGTCCTCCATTATTATTATTGTTCTATGCCACTGTATGGTTACTCATACGGATCCTACAGAAATGGGTTTATTTTGAGGTGTTAACCATACATTACCGTCATAGCAACTATTTTTTCTCGGGCTAAACACATTGTTCCAATTAACTCTTTACCACGTGACAAAATTTTATTGTCAAAATCATAAGCATTGACGTACGGCAAGTAAGATGTAGCTAAAACGATGGTGCTTATTGTTTCTTCGAAGATAGAGAACATTGTAGGAAAAGGATACCAGCACTTTCTCCTTTTCCTACAACGTTTTTAAAGCATTCTTTCTTGGGGTAGTTCCCAGGGTTATTGATAAAGGCCAAACTGTTGGATTATTAGTTCTTTGTATCTGTTGTGAATGGAATCTGAAGACTCAAAAGACAAGGATACATTTTGCGCGAGAGAACGCAAAGTCTGCTCTTCCAGAGCAAAATACTCGATTTGTTAAATTGTTCCAAAATCTATTATTAATGATAGGTTTAATACGGCGCTTCTGGATGGAAAATACAGACGTCTGAAATCATTTAGACGCCAAGGGTGCCAAAAAAAAAAGAAAATAAAACATTTTTTTTTTTTAGGTCGGAGATAAAACACATTGTATTCTCTCTCTCTCTCTCTCTGTGTGGGTGTGGGTGTGCGTGCGTGCGTGCGTTTGTTTCAAGGTACTTTTGGAATTACTATCTAACGGAATATTGTATACTTTACAGAGCTCCAGATAGAGGGAGTGATTTTGATTTCAAAATTTAAAATGTTAATTATTCTCCACTAAACCCTATGTTGTGGGTACTCATTAGAATAGTCTCATCGAGACGATTCTAATGAGTACCCACAACATAGGGTTTCGAAGAGCAAAAATGACTTTAGAATACCATCACTCCCACTTATCTGGAGCTCTGACTTTAGATCAAAGGTCAAACTATACGGGTCATGCACCATGAAAAGGGGGTTAAATGCATCTACAAAAGTATCTAACCATGTCAGCCTGCGAAGTGCGCGAGGGTGGCATGGGTCGACAGTATTGGCTATTTGTAAATTTTCTGTATGTCCACAGACCATTTTACGTCATTATTCAGTCGGTTGTTAGACAGATTGGGTTGTATGGATCCATAATTATGTAATGACTTGCTTGGAAAATTGCGTCAAAGAAATGCATTAAGGGACGCCGCATTATGTTTAGTGCAGTCGTAAATGTCCACATATCCAATCACTTTTTTTTTCAGTGTATATAGGTCATTTCTATTTTTTACTATGAACTGTATCGTTTTGACTATTGAGCTGGTATGCATGTCAATATCAAACCTTTTTGTTTTGTTCTGTTCTATTTTGATTTATGCTGCTCGTAAAAAAAAAACGAAGCGGTAAATCACCTTTTATGTGGACTTTGTAATAGTTCTGCATTAACAACATCGCAAATTACAGACGAGAAAGATTAAATTGGCTGCACTCCGTGAAATAGTTACAACTAAGTCTTTCAGAAAGTAATCAACGTCATAAAAATTATTACATATAAGTGCTCTCCTAAGAGTGATGCTATACGGTAATAACAGGCAACCATCCACCCAGTGTATGTGTTTTATGTTTAATATTGCGCTTTCCTATATAAATCTTTCGAGAGCCCGGGGTAGGTATTCAAAAACCCCTCTAGACAGCATGCTTACTCTAATTTAGAAAGTAACACAATTTTCTATTGGTTAAACCATTTGAACTATGCTCTGTGAAATGGGTGTTTAATGTATCTGCAAAAATTGACTCAGGTCAGCCTTCGCAGACCTTGCAGGCTGACCTAGATAAAACTTTTTGATTTGGTAAATTCTCTGCATGTCCAGGGACATCCACGGACCTGGCTTCGCCCTTCCTTGCACCTACCACTCTTTAGTTAACATCTCCGTCAGAGTTGCCCCCTTTCCTGCAAAACCTGCTTTTGGTAAATTTGCTGCATGTCTAGGGACCATTCTACCTCAGGATTCGTTCGATTGTTTGATAAAATGTGTTTTATGGATCTATAATTATGTGCTTATCTGCTTGATGTAATGCATCACAGAGAGGCATTAATCTACCCTTTTGCCAGAGCATGGATCGATAGTTTCTGCAGACGTATTAGACCCCCTTTTTCACAGAGCTTGAGCTTGTGCCTTATGCTTGTGACCTACTGATAAGTGTACTTGCCACCGTATCATGACTCAGTCTTCTGAAAACGGCTTAACGCACATACTTCCTAACAAACAGTTCAGCTGCTATGGTTTGTAAAAAAAAATAGACTTGAGCTATGATCTGGTAAAGGGGGCCTTAATGCATCTCCGTGGTGCATCGTACCAAGCAAGTTATCTTATAATATATCAATAAAATCCACTTTGTCTGACAACCAAATAAATAATGAGGTAAACCGGTCCTTTGAAATACAGATAAAAGACTACTGGCAAAAGGTTTCGATCCAGGTCAGCCTGCACGGACTGCGCAGGCTGACCTGGATCGATGCCTTTTGCAGATGCAGCCCCCTTTTCACAGCGCTTGGCTCACATAAAGAAATAAACAAGATTCGTTTGATAAGGTACAAGTTGCTAGATGTCTCCAAACTGTTTTAAATATGTTTCATAAACATGTTAAAAATTCGCATAATAATAAAACGCAAAGTAGTAACAGGTTGCGTATAACCTTAACCCTTTACCACACAATGACGACTTTTGACACCCCTGATAGAGAAGGCTTTTGAAAACATTGTGGGAAAAGGAGAAAATGCTGGTAACCAGCATTTTCTCCTTTTCCCACAATGTTTTCTACCCTATCAAAGAAAAATCATTTCATATGATCCACATTTAAACTGTCCTCTGCAAATGCTTTCAATTCGGACAGGTCTAAAATTGGTCGTGTGGTAAAGGGTTAACCCTTTTAAGGACCATAGTTGAGAGAAGGATCTTTTGCGGACGGTATAGATCAAGATCAGACTGCACAGGACGAGCAGTTTGATCTTTGATCTCTACCTTCCGCGTATTACGATAATTTGGTGTTTAACACCGTTTTCAACATTATTTCAGTTATATCGTGGCGGACACTGCACCTATTCATGCTTTCATAAAGTCTCTTTTACCAGTACTCGTGACAATTTTCTTTCCAATCTACTGGCTGCTTTCCCACATAACCATCGTTGAGACAATGGTCAGCGGTGGGAGAGGAATGAATCCTGTCACACTGACTATCATCAATCCCCAGAAAGAAATTGGCCGAGCCAGGGATATAACCCACAATCCTCTGTTCTCTAATCCTGCACGCTACCGACTGAGCTACCAGGGCTCGGCTCCGCATATTACTCAGGCCTATGAAATTGCATTCTTTCCAATTTTGAGGGATTATCCTCAAGTCGTTCATACAACAGCCGTCTGAGGTCACCTAACTTTCTGAGTACTAGAAATGGACACTTTTTTAGTTTACCTTTATTGAGTAAAACAAATGCGCCATGTTCTGGCAAAAGGCGGTTTAATGACTCTCCTTAATGCATGATACTAAAGCCCCCGTCACACCAAACTAATTCTTAGAACGTCTTACCCCGCCCTGACATAGTCGGAAAACGAGTTCCGGTTGGGGTAGAACGTGTAATTTTGGCCTGATAATGCCTGAAGCCCCTGTATCACAAAACCTGTTCTAGAAAGCCTTACCTCGGTCAACAAAATCGTAAAACGGGCTGCAGTCGGGATAAGACGTGTAATTTCGATCGGTAAAATGTAAACGCCCGACTGCACCGCGTCTCTATTAGGATCGAAGTACGGCAGTTTCCGTTTGTAGCACGTCCATCTCGTTTTAAGTACGTTGTCAATCGGTCTAATTACAGGACGGGGTGGACGGCAAAAGATTTTGAGCAAGCTCAAAGTTCTGGAGCATCTTTCCCGTCCTAACTCGTCCATTAAGTTCGTAAACAGATCGTTAGAGGTTAAGTCCGTTTGGCACCGATTTTCGGAACAGAGTGAGAACGAGTTTGGTGTGACGGGGGCATAAGTAAGTCATCACACAATTATTGATCCATAAAATCCAATATCTTAAAACCGATTGAATAATGAGGTAGAATGGTTCCTTGACATGTAGAAAATTGACGGATAGCGAAAGATTTTGAACCATTTCAGCCTGTGCTGATTGCGCAAGCTGACCTGGGTTGAAACTTTTTGCAGATGCATTAATCCCCCTTTTCACAGAGCTTGTCTAAAATTAATTGGACCTTCAAGTCCGGAAAGATGCCCGATTGAATTTGCCGTCTGCAAATATTTCCGAAATGGACAAGTCTAAAATTTTGTTGTTTAGTAAAAAAGTTGACGGGATGTTGGTATGTAGTGGTGCAGGGATAATAGCTTGTACGAGATCCAGTCTATTCCAAGGCGCTCTTCGTCATCTTGATATTTATACGACTTCGAGAAACCTATTTAATGCTCTCGCGTAGATGTTGGATCCTTTTTCGAAACAAGTCCCTTTTCAAAAGAACCCCGAGGAAAAAAGGCTTTTGAAAATATTGTAGGAAAAGGAGAAAATGCTGGTAACCAGCATTTTCTCCTTTTCCCACAATATTTTCTACGCTTTTAAAAATTAGTCCCATCACTTAAGCCATATCTAATTTGTATTCTGTAAATGCTGTCAATCTGGATAAATCTTAAAACTGTTATGTTATAAAGGGTAAGACCCTTCGAACACAAACATGCATCATTTAGTAAAAACGTCCTCTATATCATAATGCCATGGGTCGTGTAGGATAGATTATTTCACATAGGAACGGATGGTGTAAATAGTACATCATACAAAACGCTTTGTGTAATCTGATCATGGATTCACACTGCCCTCAAAAACAGCCTAAGGTGTGTACAACACAAAAGTGGTTCACTTATTCTTCGAACAATCCCGTTTTAGCGACCCCAAGAAAGATGCCTCTGGAAAATAACGTTGGAAAAGGAGAAAATGCTGGTAACCAGCATGTTCCCCTTTTCCAACGATGTTTTCAGTCCTTCGAAAAATAAAACCGGTATTTTATACTTTTCCCACAATACTTTCAAGCCTTACACAAACAGATCCCATCCTTTGAGGCACCTTGATTTAGTCATCCGCAAATGCTGTAAATATTGACATGTGTAGAAATTTGTTGGCTGCGTCATAATTAATGGAAACTACGCATTACATCTACTAAGCCCCTGCCTTTCTCAGACTATCACCTGCGAAAGAAAATTTCTAAAAACATTGTGGGAAAGGGAGAACATACCACAACCAATGTTTCTCCCCTTTTTTCAAATAGGTTTTTCTACCTTTTCAAAGACTATCACACCGTTTGGGTCGCATGAGGTTTTTTTTTTCTCTTTTTTTCATGATCTTATTTGGACATGTCTATAATCTAAAGCTTTGTCTTCCGGTAAAGGGTTCCTGGAACTAGGCACTCCATCTATATCCTCTCAATCCCTTACCCAACTTTATCACAAAACCTACTTTGTTTTCAGTATAATATACCTACACAATCATTTTAATATTTCTAAATGGCGTGATTTAAACCAAAATGCATTTTAATACCCGCATTGTTTTCTTTCGGCAGTTACTGGGGCTTTAAGGTTTAGAACGCAAGATTACAGGTGAAAACCAATTGGCAAAAATAGAAAATGCTTGTCTTAACTCTTAACCAATAAATCTTGAGTTTCAACGACCCTGAGAAAGAAGGCGTTTGAAAACATTGTGGTTACTAGGAAAAAATGCTGATAACTAGCATTTTCCCCTTTTCCCATAATGTTTTCTTCTCTTTCACAGCCAAATCTCATATATTCCAGGCATATTTAAATTGTTGTATGTTTTCAGTTTTTGAAAAATTTTATTTTTTGATGAAGAGCAGAGTCAGTTTATAAATAGTTGAATGACGTAAAATGTTGTCGGCAAGTGGAAATTTTCTAAATAGTAAGTAACAAAGGGTAAAGATTACCGGTTTTCGAGAATAAACTTTTATTTGACTTCTCATGCTGCAACGTTTTAGAAATCTTCTATAACGAACGAATAATTAATTGGTGCATGCTGGCATATGTCAGTCAAAGTACTGAAAGTACTGACAGGCTACTGAGTGTGGAATTAGCGGCCTTGGTGAAGATAAAACTTGGTCGATCCCAACAAAAGTTGAAGAAAAATGGTCAAATACGGCTATTTAGTCTGATCCTGTTAAATTCGGTTATTCGATATTTAAAAATTTAGTCCAAAGAAATTCAGAGAAACTCAGAAAAATTTACTTAAGCAAAAAGGCTTGACTAAATAAGCGAACGGCATAAATCCAAGATCAGACTACAATTTCTGTGCAGACTGATGTCGATCTGTGCCATCCGAAAAAGCAAAATGTTTTCGCCTTGCCGCTGAAAGTGTCAAAGATGCTTCACAGAAGATGTAAGATAAAAAAAAAAGAAGGCACTTGACTGACAAATACTGCATTCCTACCTTTTCGTTTGACATTCAACAATCCTCGCACCTTGTTTTTTCCACGGCTGTTCGTATATTTCAACTTTGACATCAGGGAAAAAAAATCTACTTTGTTCCTGAAATAACAAGAGAGGGGGCGATATGAATCGTTTACCAAACTATAAATTTTTGGTCTCAACCAAATTGAAAGCATTTGCAGAAGACAATTCAAATGTAGCTCAAATGATGATTTCTGACTTTGATATGGTAAAAAACATTGTGAGAAAGGGAGAAAATGCTGGTAACCAGCATTTTCTCCTTTTCCCACAATGTTCTCAAAAGCCTTCTCTGTCAGTGTCGCAAGAATTCGGGATTATGTAGTAAAAGGGTAACGGGTGTGCGAATAAAAGGGGTTCATAATTTCTGTAGATCAAAAATCTTGCACGCCTGATCTGGGATTTAGCCGGTAACAGGGACGTCCAGTTCGATTTTGGGTATACATTGTTCTAGACGGAGAAACTTATTCGTTAACAAGAACGTTGAAATCGCAATGCTTTCGTTTTTGCAAATGGCTGGATATTACATTCATTTAACCGTAAAACTGTATCAGATGGCCTGCAACACGTGAAAATGGGCATTCGGACATTTGCGTAAAGTGTCGTCTCGGATCAGCCTGCGTAGTCCACGCAGGCTAATCCGAGACGACACTTTACTACTACATTAGATTTTGTCCAACAGTAGACTTGCGCAAAACAGAAAATTACATAAAAACGGAAAGTGTCGTTTCGGATCAGCCGCTCCGCGGAGTGCGCAGGATGATCCGAGACGACACTTTACCCAAATGTCCGAATGCCTCTTTTCGCGTGTTGCAGGCCAGATAGTCGAATGTTAGACTTGTTCAAACTGAAAGCATTGCAGAAGACAAAATTTAATTAAGCCAAACTCTGGCAAGAGGGTTTTTTATGCATCTCCGTGATGCATGATATCAAGTAAGTTATTACATAATTATGGATCTATAGAGTGCATTTTGTCCCACAACCGACTAAATCGTGAAGTAGAATGGTCCTTTAAATGAAGAAAATTCACCAAAAACAAAAAGATTCGACCAAGGACAGTCTGCGCGGACTGAGCAGGCTGACCAGAGTCGATACTATTTGAGGATGCATTAAACCCACTGTATCACAGAGCAGGGTTCAATTACGTGTAGCTTAAACCTTAACACTTATAGCGCTAAAATGAAATGGACCTTTTCAATCCGGACAAACATCCGAAATATATAGAGGATATTTGTTTTTAAATTTCGATCTTTCACCGTAAAAAACGAATATTCTATTTATTTCATGCTTTTAACCCTTTGGCGGGGGGGGGGGGAACTTATCAAAATCCAGTACAGTTCTTTTCGGTTATTCCCCATGGCGTACCCCCTCCGCATAGCAACGCATTACAATATTACGTCAAGCGCGAGAAATGTAAGGTAAATTACGTCATATTTCCATCTGGTTGTTAGGCACGCGCATTTAACCTATGTAACTAGAGCGCGGGAACAACTGTTTCAGCCTTCAATTGAAGAGTTAGAATATAAAAATCGGTATTTTCACTGGTCGTGACCATGAAATATCGGAAAATATTTCACCGATGTCTCTCGATAACCTACCGAAAAGCATGAAATAATGTAATTTAAAGGTTTTTTTTTTTCGCTAGAACATGTGACGAAGTAGCGGACATTCTAGATCCAAGATCAATCTGCACGTTCTGTGTAGTCTGATCTTAATCTACCCTGTCTACAAAAACACCTTAAGTCGGTTCCAGTGCTTTGTGGTTTAACTGTTTGGATTTGTCTTTGAATGAGTAGGTAACGTTGTGGTTATCAGTGTTTTCTATCTGTGACCCCAATATTTCCCAAAAAGCCTTATTTCTCAGGGTCATTAAACTCCGGATTGCTTGGTGAAGGGTTAACGGTTTAATTCCCAGGGTGACATGTCACATTTACTGTTTGTTTCGACAGAATATTTTATGGACTATAATGCTCTGGAGATTTTTTTTTTTTAATTCCGATGGTGTCTTTGCAAATCAGAGAGCATGTCTTCGAATCCTTTTTCTAATTATTTTAGAGCTGAATTTGGAACGATTGGTGAATACTGTCCCGGTTCTACTTTTCATAGCGTTAGAATATTTTGTTGAATGTAAAATGTCCTGCATTTTCGGTTTACCTCCCGTAACACATGGCTAATTACTCATCTTTGAAAAGGGATCATACTCTGTCATTAATAAATCATTTATATGAAGCAATAAAATTTCTTGATTTGAATTTTTTTTAAGGTTTCTGAAATGACATTTAATTTTCAGATATTTTTTCTAAGATAATGTTTTGGCATTATTCTCGTATAAGGGTATCAAATATCAGTCACGTGTTCTCGACATGACAGAATTTATTTATACCTGGAGAGATGATACAAAAACTGGGTCTGCGAGAATGTTGATTCTTTAACAAGTAGTTCTGACTCTGTCAAAATAACAAAATTTTAGACCTTTCTAAATCCAAAGGAAATGCAGACAATACACAAAAGGGTGAAATTTGTTCTTGAAAGAGCAGACAACACTGTTCATAAAAGAGAAAATGCTGGTCACCAGTATTTTCTCCTTTTCCCACAACCTTTTCACAGCTTTTTTCCTTAAGGTCGTTAAAACTCGAGATTGTTTGTTACATGTATATGACTGAAAACAAAATATTTATCCACTATGACAACTGTACCAGATTGTATATAGTAGGTACAGAATAAGTGAATCATGCTTGGTGAAAAAGGGGTCTCAATGCGTCTGCAAAAAGTATCGAGCCATGTCAGCCTGAGCAGTCCATGCAGGCTGATATTGGTCGAAACATTTTGCTATTTGTAAATTTATGCATCTCCAAGGATGTTCAACCTCCATGTTTAGTCAATTTTCTGTCAAAATGGATTTTATGGATCCTTGATTATGTGACGTCTTGCTTGGTATAATACATCACGGAGATGTCCCCTTTTGCCAGAGCCCCGCTGAAAATGGACATGTACTGGTACATAGAATAGCAAATGCTGCAAAGGTTTATTCATTAGGGAGAAAATAAGAAAAACGAAACCGGGCCGTAGGAACAGAGAGTATGGGTTAGAGGGCTAAGGGAGGCTAAGCCCCCTCCCTCATTCCCCCAATAATTTGGAAAGTCCTTTTCAGTCGATCTAATGCTCTAGAAAAAGATGAGGGGTTATATAAAACACGTACTAAATTTTTTTCTCTAGCCGTCACCCCCATCTCATAAAGTTTTCTACGGGCCTGCGAAAAGATAAAAATATCAGGAAAAATTATTATACAACTAACACATGATCACAGCAAAATTTCCATCTTAAAGTTCATTTCAGTAGTTTATTGTTGAGATACCAAATAAGATAAATGTTGTCCCACTAGGCGTCCTGCCGCCCACGTCAAACAATATCTTCTTTAAGCAATCAGTTATTCTAACAATTACTACTGAATAGAATACTTTCAATGATAAAGTGGTTAAACTTATTACCAAAAATACTGTGCTTTAAAAACAATAGAGAAAGGACCTTTTAGAATATTGTTTATGGAGGAGAAAATGTTGGTTAGTCCTTTTCCACAATGTTTTCTCTTTTTTCAAAAGACGAATTCCTCCTTTTGAGTGGCATTTGATTGGTAGTGACCAATTCTTTTTTTTTTCGTCCGGTAATACACTGAAAAATGAAAATTGATGTTTTTGAATTACAGATACAAAATCAAAACAAAACCGGTAAATATCAGGAGCAATTTCTTACTTTTCTAAAATGTTTAAAAAGAATTTTTTACAACGCTGACTTTAAAAAAAATTGGTGGGTAAACAGGAGGTTGTAAAAGTTACAAACCACATGTAAATAAAAAAAAAAGTAACGAAATTTTAAAAAATATGGCCGACAAAGTCAAATGTCCCTTTCAGCGACAAAGGAAAAAACAATGGTTTCTGCAGACAGCGTGAATCAAGATTAGACTGCACAGAACGTGCAGTCTAATCTGGGATCTATACTGCCCGCTTGTTTAGATAGAAATCTCTTTTAAATTTCAATGGATTGCTTTTTCAGCCGTCGGAAGTGGTTGAGTTTACGTCGCTGAAAGAGATGTTAAAGATTTCAATGTATTTTTAACCAGCACAGCTAAAACTGCTTGCGCTAGAACTTGTTGCATTTCTTTAACCCTTAGGCTGCTAAGAGCAACTCAGGGTGCTTTTGCGAACATTGTAGGGCAAGATCAGACTGCACAAACCGTGCAGTCTGATCTTGGATCTCCACTGTCCGATACAGTATTTCTTTTACGGTGAAATCTACTTTGAGCTATCAGTATTTCGATTTTTACAATTGCGTGAAAATTCCCTTTTCATTTATTTAGCGGTTTTAGGATTACAACCTCTTTGTAGCATATTTCTAGGTAATAAGAGTAATTGTACACCTTTTCTGAGAATTGCAATGGCACGTTTTCGGGTTTTTTTTGTAAATCTACCTATCAATTTCATAGATGATCGTCTCCCTTGATAGTGTCGTTAAGTAGCATAAGTCGAAAGTTTTGCTATCAAATTAAGATATCATGAGTGTATTTGCAACGCGACCTCTCCGCATAACGGAAAGCGATCAATCATTAAATTCCACTGATCGGATAAAATTTCATTTTAACCCCTACAGCTTCTTTCTCAACTAAAGTTGCCTTTGCTGGCAGTGTAGATCAAGATCAGACTGCACCAAACGTACTTTCCGGTCTTTCATCTACACTGTCCGCTAGACTGAAGTAATAAAGACCAAAGAAAGGATGAAATGAAAATCTTTGGATCCTATTTCTGGACTGAAAATTTCTGTTGGGTTCATTCGGCGCTTTAACGGTTAAAGATAGAAAAAAAAAACACTGTCAAGACTAAAAACCGTGTAGAATGACTCAGCTGTGTAAACATAGATAACTTAAAAGGGTGTAGAATGGCTCAGCTTTGTAAGCGTAGATAAAGTACCAATATATGATGTAAGGGATAGAAAAACGCAAAGGGTTTGTCTACATCTAAAACCGGAAACGACAAAAGTGATTTCTTTGAAGGCCTCCAAAACGTGCATTTTCTATCTATTGTAATCTGTGAAATTTTACAGCCTTCGGGGGCAACATTTGGCATGAAGATAAAAGAATGATTTTCGTTTTATAAAATAACGATAAAATGGGTTAAAAACTGGCTGAAAACTACCTGAAAACGAGTATTGATGTATCTTTAAACTGAAATTATAGCATCAGCACCTTCTGCAGAATACACGTTTTGGGCTTACAGCAGCACACTTCTGTAAAGATAGTGATAAAGAAACACGCCCGGGTCATTAACCCTTTTATCACATTTTTTTTCGTGAGCCGACTTGTGAAATACTTACAGTATGGACGAGTTCAAACTTATTTTCTTCTATTTGAGAGGAAGAGTCAAAAGAAAGAAGAAAAAAACGTGAGTGCGTTAGCACCAAGATCCCCAAAAAAGAGAAGGACAATAATTTTTTATAACTGTCATTTCTCAGACTAATTTATTTCCAGCATTCTCAACAGGGCTTTTTACGTCAATTAATCAAAAGAAAAGCTCTCAATAAAATTCAGCATACTTGAGCTTACACATTGTACTCTACAAAAACGTGTTGTCTGCATTTCGATTTACTTTGTTCGATAATTTTTACGAGATACTCCCGATACCAAAAGCATTGCAATTGCAATAACCCCCCTCTCCTTACAGTTCAACAAAACTGTCCCGTTAATGCTTTTGAGACCAAATAATTAAAAACAAACAAAATGACTGATGAATTTCAACTCCTCGAACAAAAGTTGCTAGAGCACCAGTGCTTAAATAGCAATTTCTTCCCAAAATCTAAACATCAACACGGAAGGCTGCGTACGAATTTTTCGGCGTAGCTGACTGCCCTGCTTTTTGATCTACATGTACTTCTTGGTATTGGTATACTCGAATGAATGAATTGTAATTTGTGATTGGTTAAAAATAGGGACCGTTTCGTCGGCAATTTTCTGCAAGCCTGTTTGAGGTGCACATACTTATGGCACCTATATTCAACAGGTGCTAGCGCTAATCAATACCCCGGGGGCGCTTATTCATACAGTAGCAATATGATATTATAATTTGGACTAAGATCTAATCGTGAAAAATATAAGAGCAATGCTCTGGGAAAAGGGGGTCTAATGCATCTCCCCAATTATTTCGATAGGGTGCCGTATATTTTTATTGTTATCCGTGAGTTGGTCACGTGACCGTAGAAGTGAGCACCTGTCAGCTGGGACTAAATTTGATTAAGGATGTCAATGGTTGAATGAAAGGATCGTAAACAAAAATTGTCTTTGAATTCAAATTTTTGTTAATCGTTTCCTCAAATTGTATTTTAAACATTCTTCTTTAGAGTTGAGAAATAACGGGATCGTTAATGGAAAAAAATCGGCAAATGCATTGTGGAAATTCGGTTCTAGACTGCAAGCTTTACATTTGCTTGTCCCAGACGTTTATGGGTTCATGTTCTACATGTAAATCTCGAACTTATCTAAACATTTTAGTGGTTAGTGTGATATGATAAATTTTATGATCGTCATACCTGTATGTACACGGCTGCCTCTTAATCCCTCGTATTTTTCTGTCACTCCGACAGTCTCAGATATAAATATGCACAGGGGTAGCGTCTACTGATATCAGGGGTTGTGGTGATCATATTTCCACAGTCGGGTCAATAGGTTTACCATGTTTATTTCTCTCCTTCTGTAACCGTACCATGAAGTTAAACATTTAGTAGAAATATTATTCGCCCCTCGAGATATTTTGATTGCGTAGGTACATAGGAGTGGTAAATTCATTACGAAATTTTCTGTCTGAGATTGGCAAACAAGTATATTATCGATTTGGGTATCAGACCTTTTTTTTGCATTATATCAGCACTAAAAATATTTAGTTGCAGTAAATTTTCACCTGTGCGTTACTTTATACCCTTTCAGGTATAGGTGAAAAGATGAGGCGTTAGCGGACGATACAGATCAAAACCAGACTGCCCAGAATCGCGCAGTCTGATCTTGGATCTATACCGTCCGTTAATTTAGTCAGGCCCATAGGATATAACTTTTTCCGAGTATCAGTTCATCGTATTATCCAAAAACGTCGACGAGAGAGTTAAATAATTATGATGCTTTTTACTTAAAGATACATGTATACTCGTTTTCAGCCAGTTTTCAGCCAGTTTTTAACCCATTTCATCCTTATTTCATGAAACTGTAGTCATTCTTGTATCTTCATGCCAAATGTTGCCCCTGACGGCTGCAAGGTTGCACATATTACGAAGGATAGAAAATGCATTTCATGTTTTAGAGGCCTCGCAATCGCTCTTGTCGTTTCAGGTTTTAGATGAGGACAAATCCTTTGAGTTTTTCTGTTCCTTAAACCATGTATATTGCTAATTTATCGATGTTTACACAACTGAAGCATGCTACACACTTTAAAGTTTTAACAGAGTTTTATCGCTGTAGCTGTAAGGATGTATCTGTAACAAGTATATTTCTCTAAACTCCATTCCTTCTGAAATAAATTTGCTGAGGAAAACTTAACCCTTATCCTGCCAAATAAGTGAAATGAAACTTTCAAGCCGATAGTAAAATCCCGTATAATGTTATTTCTAATTATTTATTTATTTATTTACATTTATTCTTTGTTTTGGGGGGAAGAATATCTCCATATCGGATAGTGTGGATCCAAGATCAGACTGCACGTTCTGTGCAGTCTGATCTTGATCTACACTGTCCGCAAAAGGTGCGTGAGTCGCGTGTAGCAGCCTTAGGGTTAATGAAGTATACGCCGTTTAATCAGCATAAACCGTGGTTTATCTAGAGCTTTCAGACGACAAAACTAAACTCATCCTGCGTGAAAGCGTTTGCATACAACATAATTATTAATGTGGTCCATCTGAAGGTAGAAAATGTCGTCAGAAAAGGAGTAAATGCTGCTGGTACCATCTTTTTGTCTGTATCTTACAATGGTTCTAAAAACCGTCTTCATCGGCTTTAAGAACAAAGCACGTTGATCGCAAACACCTACATGTTATGCAGTAGTACAGTAGATCACAATTTGGAACGCGCCTGGGCGTTCAACTTGTACAGGGTCGAAAGTTTTTATCTCTTTACTTTCTTTTTAGATATTCTACGGAACCCCTAAAGTGACATACTCGACTTTTTTTTTAATATGCAAATTTCTCAAGTTATTTCGTTTTTACAAAATATTATTTCGTAAAAACGAAATATTATTTCGTATATACGAAATAATATTTCGTTTTTACGAAATAATATTTCGTAAAAACGAAATAATTATTTCGTAAATACGAAATAATTATTTCGTAAAAACGAAATAATTATTTCGTAAAAACGAAATAATTATTTCGTAAATACGAAATAATATTTCGTAAAAACGAAATAATTATTTCGTAAATACGAAATAATTATTTCGTAATTACGAAATAATTTTACCAGCCTGTATATCAATGAGGCCACATAGCCTTGAATCACATTTTTGACTGGTTTTTACGCCGCTGTCATTATTATTCTAAATCTATGCAAATACATAATAAATTGTGCTCACTGAAAAGGATGCTTTTTGCACTTGAGGAAAAAATCGACACATACCAGCCGGCACAGTCTGTGCAGACTGACATGGGCCGATACTTTTTCAATATGGTCTTCCAATTTTCTGCACGTCAAAGGGATATTCGAACTCATTATTCGCTTGCTCATATTAGACAAAATGGAATTTATGGATCCATAACATGGAATCACTCATTTGCATAACATGGAATCACTCATTTGCGAAAAGTATCGACCAGGAAAGCCTGCACGGATTGCTCAGGCTGATCTGGGCCAAACTTTTCGCTATCAATAAATTCTCAGTATGTCAAAGGACTAGAACTACTATATGATTCCGTCGAGCGTTCTAGATAAAGTGAATAGATTTTCTATGTATCCATCAGTATGTGAAGGCTTCCTTGGTGTCATAGATCACGGGGATTCAATTAGCCTCATTTTGTCAGAGCATGGCTCAATTTCAAATTTGCTAACGTTACTGCGTACAACTTTAAACATTATTCCTTGACGCAATTCAGCTAGTTAGAAGAAGTCCTTTGTCGATTTGACTTATGTCTTTGCATAGATCTAGAGAATTTGGGGGACCGGATGCCTCCTCCCTCAACCCCCCACTCCCCACCCCCACGCTGATCCGCCTATGCATAATCAGGTGATGTCTTGCTTGATACCATGGATCATGCAGATGCATTAAGCCCCCTTTTCATGAAGCACGGCCCAATCATGTCTGATTGATTTGCGTTTTACGTCGCATCAATCTTTTAAATTTAAGTGAGGCAATCATTGTGCTGTCCTAGAGGCCCTGAGTACGAAGGAAGGAATTCCATTACTACCATATTAGAATTTGTTTGTATCAGCACGAAACCACTAACGTTACCCCTCGCTGTTCTCCACTCCCGAGGCGGTCTCTTAAGAATCTGATCTCCGTCTCTCCGTCTCTTAGTTTAAAAAGAATGTTCTGTCACTACTGGTGTGAGAAAGCCAGGAAACACATGGCTGCATCGCTTATCACCGTGATATTACTACCTGTCTGTCTGTCTGTCTGTCTGTCTGTCTTAATTATCACTCTACAAATCTCTTTACCCTGATTCTTAAGCGACAGTCGTAATGTTATCCCATCTTTCCAAGAGCAAAGAAGGTAAGAAATAAGGAACGCGCTTTTAATACCATATTATAAGTCTTAAAAATGGATTTGCAGAGTATCGACCCCACTGTAGGCAATTCAGGACAGCTCAACTCGGAATTCAAATCTATAGCCTATAGTGTGAGAGGCTGTCAATCAACCCTACAATGTAGCCCTATCGCAAGGCAGTCAAAGTGCCTCGAACCCGAGTCGAACCAAGGATGTCGGTATTTCAACTTATCAGATTATTTCGTTTTTACGAAATATTATTTCGTTTTTACGAAATACTATTTCGTAAAAACGAAATATTATTTCGTTTTTACGAAATAATATTTCGTATATACGAAATAATATTTCGTATATACGAAATAATATTTCGTTTTTACGAAATAATATTTCGTAAAAACGAAATAACTTGAGAAATTTGCATATTAAAAAAAAGTCGAGTATGTCACTTTAGGGGTTCCGTAATATTCAAACCAAACTCTTTCGGCTTTTATTTTAATTTTGAGTCAATACCATAGTATTGTCTTACATATCATCTCTCTCTCTCTCTCTCTTTCTCCCGCTCTCTCGCTCTCTCTTTGAAAATTCTGTTGCGGTTCTTTGCACTCAAAATCTTTAAATAAAATAATAATCTTTAAGTAGTAAAACCTATTGCACTAACTATCTGTTCTGTGGAATTTCGAAAGACAGACATAGACTCTTAAAAGATTACAGTCAGCAAGCTTGTTATGAAATCCAAATCCTGTTAACCAAATCTTTATTTATCTCTACGGCAGTACTCTTTCAAAGTCTATTTTAGTTTCCTACAAAAAACATAAAAAATGAAAACAAAACACAAAAATTAAAAGTATTTGTTGAGCTTTAACTGCAAGGGAAATTTTGCCCTCTTTTCAAACAAAATTGATCCAAGTTTAAGGCCTGCATTTACCAAGAATTATAATCATTGTCTAATTTAGATTCCTGAGAATCAAAGTTTCGAAATCCACAGGGTATTACAATTTCAAATCGGCTTAAGGATTTCGTTGGGCCAATCAGAAATTGTGATTTTTTTCTAAAGCTACAAGAAGAGCACGGGCACAATTTAGACTGGTTGGTGAAAAGGGACACAAACTGCTGCTAGATCTTGTTTCTACACTGTTCGGCATTGTGCAAAGATTCTAAAGACGCTCTCTCACTATTGCATATCGGCTTGCGTATGTACGGCGTATCGCGATAAGAAAGGAACGCCGCGACAACGCCGCAGTAACGTCAACTTACGTAGCTAATACTCTTTGGTACGTAGCGGAGGTGCGACGTTTTTTTAAGTCCGCACTTAAAAATATGTAGCACAAACGTAGCAGCTCCGATACGCCATGCTTACGTCACACATACGCCGTAAAAGCGAAAACAACGCAGCAGTGACGCCGCGGGAACGTAGCTCGAACACTTGTTACGTCACACGAACGTATTGGTTAAGATGAAAGGTTTGACCTCTTTTGAACGAATGACAGCAACGAAGTGAGCAGAGCCGTTTTCCGTCGGTGACCGCCGTATTTACACAATGTCAAGGCTGCACATAAGAAAGTAACGTCGTGCTAACGAAGCGGTTACGCCACGCTTACGCCTCAGTACGCCGTACTTTACGTCCCTTGAAATCCATACAAACACAGATACGCCACAGGAACGCCACAGAAACGTTGTACATACGCCGTGTCTTTAATTTTGAACAAAATACGCCTCAGTTCTTGGCGATTGACCCGCGTAAAGAAATTTTGTTGCATACGCCGCTGATACGCAATAGTGAGAGAGTAGCATAAAGACGTTCTCTCACTATTGCGTATCGGCTTGTGTATGTACGGCGTATCGCGATAAGAAAGGAACGCCGCGACAACGCCGCAGTAACGTCAACTTACGTAGCTAATACTCTTTGGTACGTAGCACGATCTCCTTGTACGCGGAGGTGCGACGTTTTTTTAAGTCCGCACTTAAAAATACGTAGCACAAACGTAGCAGCTCCGATACGCCATGCTTACGTCACACATACGCCGTAAAAGCAGTGACGCCGCGGGAACGTCGCTCGAACACTTATTACGTCACACGAACGTATTGGTTAAGATGAAAGGTTTGACCTCTTTTGAACGAATGACAGCAACGAAGTGAGCAGAGCCGTTTACCGTCGGTGACCGCCGTATTTACACAATGTCAAGGCTGCACATAAGAAAGGAACGTCGTGCTAACGAAGCGGTTACGCCACGCTTACGCCTCAGTACGCCGTACTTTACGTCCCTTGAAATCCATACAAACACAGACACGTCACAGAAACGTCGAACATACGCAATGCCTTTAATTTTGAACAAAATACTTCTCAGTTCTTATTACGATTGACCCGCGTAAAGAAATTTTGTTGCATACGCCGCTGATACGCAATAGTGAGAGAGTAGCATAACGAATTGGGCTTTTTTCCTGCAAAAAAAAGATTTTCATCTCATTTGCAGTTACATTTAATACTATTCCAAACGAAAAAAATAAGAACCTTCGAAACTAAGGCGTCCGCAGGCGACGATGTAGAAATTGATACAACTGAGCTGAACGTCTCTGATAGGATAGAAAACATACTGGGAAACGATAAAATGCTGGTTACTCCAATACATACAAGCGTTTTCTCCTTTTCTACACAACGTTTTCAAAGACCGATTTTCAGGGACGTTAAAACAGTGAAATTTTGGGAAAGTGTAAGGAGGGACTGTCGCTCCGATATGAGTCTCTAGACGCCCTGTATGACCCCAGTTACTGTTGAAATGATATTTATTCCCTGTAAAACACCATTTTAGAGAATATAATATATACAGAGCATTTAATAAATGAGCCATGCTCTGGCAAATAGGAACTTAACCTTTAGGCTGTTAAGCGCGACTCACTGACCTTTTGCGGACAGTGTAGATCAAGATCAGACTGCACAGAACGTGCAGTCTGATCTTGGATCTACGCTGTCCGATACGAAGATATTATTCCCCAAAACATTAACTTTGAAATAGCAACATTGGGGTTTTTACTATCGAACTGAAAATTTCATTTTAGTTATTTAGTAAGATAAGGGTTAAAGCGTCTCCGTGATACATGATGCTAAGAAAATCCTCACATAATTATGCATCAATAAAATCCATTTTGTAAAGCAACCGACTAAATAATGAGGTCCGCTGGTCCTTTACAAACAGAAAATTGGCCAGTGGCAAAAGTATCGGCCTATATCAGCCTGCAGTTGCATTTGCCCCCCCCCCCCTTTTCACAGAACATTGCTAAAATTTAACACACAGTGGACAATCTAAACAGAGAGTTCAATTCTCTCCCGAGCCAAAATTATTTCCAGATATTTTTTAAAGTTCACAAGTAACACGATTTCATTCTTTTCTCGCCGCTTAATATTGATTTTTTTGCAACACAGACAATTGCCGCTGCGACACAACTGCAACTGTTTTCAATGACGTTAAACCCAAACGAACAAACAAACAAACAAATAAACAAACAAACAGAAAGCGAAAATAAACTTTAGTTACTTTTTTTTTCATTTTAAAGGAATCCTTACAATATCGTCTGTTGATAATGTCTCGGTCGATCTATACGCAGAAAGAAACCTCTTAGAGATAACTTGCGTTTCTCCGCTCTTGGCCTAATGCATCTCAGTTTGTTTTATCCTGAGAAAACCTTTACAGAAAAAAGGACACTGTATTAGATCTAATAACAGAATTCCTATATTTTAAAACGTTTTGGTTTGATGGTTGCAGAAACTATAAATTCAGCTGTTGTTTTTGGATGCTTATACAAAACTTTGTGGAAAATGGAGAAAATGCTGGTTACCAGCATTTTCTCCTTTTCCCACAATGTTTTGTATAGCTTAGCTCGTTTTCTATGAAAATATGCATAACGAAAAGAACAGGGTTTTTTTTTCTGAGACTCTCTCGCTGCCAACAAGATAAATCCGACTTATTTTTCGAAATTCAAAAGAATCGTTCCACTTCTTAAAATTTGTCGCAGATTAGCCGAGCCTGGTAGTTCAGTTGGGTAACGTATAGGGCATAAAACCGTGGGGTCGCTGGTCCGAATCCAAAGCTTAGCCAATTTCTATCCGTGGATTAATGATATTCGTAGCGACAAGATTCATTCTTCTCTCACAGCCTATTATGAATTCGGCGATGTTTATATGGAAAAGCAGCCTATGGCTTCGGGAGAACGTTATGCGAGGTACTGGCAAAAGAAACGCCACGAAAGCATGGATATGTGCACTGGCCGCCGAAACAGACACAATTGAAAAAATGTTGAGCACGGCGTTGAATGCCCTACAAACAAACGAATCAAATTGTCGAAGATCAAGAATCCCAAAGAAGTTTATTTTTTTTCAATTTCGATATATCGTGTAATACGTTATGTTTAAGAAATATCAAATTAAGAATTTAAGTCAGATAAATTAGGACCCAACGTGACTTGTACCGGCTTCAAGGGATTAAAAAATCCATTTGATCACTTTTACCACACAATCCCGTGATTGTTAGGACACCAAGACAAACGACTTTCAAAAACATTGCCAGAAAAGGAGAAAATGCTGGTAAAAATTTAAATCGTTGTCTGTAAAGCTTTGAATTTGGACAAGTCTCCATTTGTGTCGTGTGATAAAGAGTTAAATTTGAACAAGTTTGACATTTTATCGTTGGTTGGTTTGAAAAGGGCTTCTACTATAAATCCACAAAACTGCATGCAAGTATTTTTTTACGTCGAAAGACGTCCTTGGTATTATATGTCATTATTTTCTATCCTAAAATTTCGTTCAAAGTTGCTGAAATTGCAGGCTATAATACCAAGTCAATATATTGTTGTAGATCTTGAATTATGTAACGTTGCGATAATGTTTTAAAATGGCAGTCTGATTTCTCAACGGATTTCCAGACGAGATTTTCTTTGACATATCCGATCTATCTCAGCAAGTAGGATGGGTAAGTTACAGAAACTGTAGCCATTAGCCAAAGCCGTTTCCATATGTTATAAGTGCTCGACAATATGTTTTGTCTTATTTATGACCTTTGTTGAAATAGTAGTGATTTCAAGCCTTACATCTAAAACCCTTAAATCTGTTAAATAAGTGAAATGAAACTTTAAAGCCTGTAGTGCAAACCCAAATATTGCTATGTCAGAGATATTTTTTTGGGGGGGAAAAAAACCTTATCGGACAGTGTAAATCCAAGATCAGACTGCACGTTCTGTGCAGTCTGATCTTGATCTACACTGTCCGCAAAAGGTCCGTAAGTTATGCTTAGCAGACTCAGGGTTAAATGTGCAAAAACATTTGATGTATCTTTTGGGAACATGCAGCAGGTGCTCAATTGAACCAAGGTCGTGTAAATAATGTATATCTATAAAAGCAGTGCTCTGCCAAAAAAAAAAAAGGGCGGTGGGTTAAGTCATCACCGTGTTGCAATATACAAAGCAAGTCATCACATAATTATTTATCCATAAAATCAATGTTTTCTAACCGCCGCTTGAATCACAAGGTGGAATGGTCCTTGGACATGCAGGCAGAGATGGGTTGATATATTTTACAGATGCATTAAACCCCCTTCTAATAGATGGTGTCATGTATACATACGATACTAGGTTCTGTATTGACAAACTGTCCTTAATTTGATTCCTAGTCTTATTCTAGATTTAAAAAGTAACACAACTTTTGAATAGCTAAACCATTCGGTTTAGCCAATCAGAAGTTTTTTTTCCGAAGTTAAACAAGACTCACAATGTTCTTAAGAATGTTTAGTGAATAAGGACCTTGAATGAACTACATGTAAATCAAAGGTCTGAAAGTCCTGAAAAGCGGATTTGTGGAGCAGTTTTGTGCATATAAAAGGAGGAATGAAAAAAGATTGTTTCTTTTTCTTTTTCCCATTTTATGTGATACTAGTGCATGTCTATTAGATAATTGATGGAATAAGCTGTGGCAAGCAAAATTATATTTGGTCAGCCACGCAGGCCTACTGTGATTTTATTGCTAATGTGCACGCCCAAGTTTGAGTAGCTAATTTTTCCAGTCGACTGATAAACCAGCGCATAAATCTGACGAGGTTTTCTGCTGGAAAATGAATGTTGAACTGTACAAATGTGTGTAGTATATACGGTGGTTACCATAGCGAGATTGTGTTGTTGTGGCTTGAACTGAAGTAGAATGAGTAGAACGCGTGCGTATATGATGGTACTTGGTTCCGGTCAAGCTCATCATAGTAAGCGGATTTTGTATACAAATCCGCTAAAAAGCGAAATATATTGACTCTAAAAAGTCCCTAGCATAATGTTATAAATATTCACTTTCTCTACAGACAACTTGTCACGTAAATTTAAGCGATGCGTATCGAAACTAATTTAAGACTAAGCTAAATAAATCTAAAAAAAATACGCATAGATCGTTGACAGCGATGCAAAACACTTAAAGCCAGAAAGAGTGACGACTTGGTTTGTTTTACTTTGAAAGAGTCACACGATACGTAATTTACAGAAAAGCTTTTAATACAAAGCTGTTGTATAATGGAGTTTGCACGTTATTACAACATTGCAGCCACATACCATTTTAGCACCTGTGATGAAAGTTGCTGTCTAGCCGCATTATATATCAAACCTTGAGTTGTTACAGAATAAAGATTTATTACTACTTCGTATCCTAAGCTGTGTTATAGTGAAAACAGAATCTAGTCAATATCCTGCCTGTGACGACTTGAAATTTTTCATTGCTAGGAGAAAAGCAAAAGATCAGTTTGTTGGCTGTAAATTTAGCCTTATACTAATATAAATTGAACGAAGATTTACAATTTATCTTCAAGGTCAGAGCGTTGCAAATCAAAGACACGTTTGGGCAAATGAATTTAAAGGACATCAGCAGAACACGTATTCACCTACCATTCTTAATAGCATTCCTAGCCTAATTCTCAGGAATTTTATAAATTTCAAAGTAACGCTATTTCTGATTAGCTAAAGCAAATGATTTAACCAATCAAAAAATTTGGTACTTTCTATATCCAGATTAAGGCTAAGAATATATTTAAGATCAGATAGCACGTTCTGTCCAGACAATTTAACTTTTCCCTTCGACTTCTCTTGCCATATTCCTTGTACTAATTATCCTAAATTGTCAGGGACGGAAAATACCGAGCGAAGTCGATCATGGCAATCAAGTTGGGAAAATACCGAAACCAGATGTCGGTAGATGTCAGATCCTACCAATATTTTTATCGAACCTAATTTGCATACAATATCCTCATTTCCACAGTTATTGCGTGTACCATTCGCCGAAAGAAAGTCTCACATCACACTTGATAAAATATCATGATTGACAGGGAACGTTTCAAATAATTAAAAGTAGGAACTGATCCGATCATAATTGCTGAAGCCGCAACAAGACTTTTTTTTTTATTTAATGGAATTTCTCGTTCGTCGAAAAACATCGATCAAGTTTAATTTCTCTCTGATGCATTTCAAATGCCAATTTCTAAAGCCGAGTTATTACTGTCCCCTTTGCACTGGCTTTAACTTTGTTCTGAGAGCGTTAAGCATTTTAGATTGACTGCCCTTGCGCAGAAAAAAGTGCCGTCTGACCTTGAATCTGTATTGTACACCACTTCATTTCATAATTTTCCTAGAAATACACATGGGCCAGTATTCACCAACAGATCTAAATTGGTTTAGCCAGTAAGAAATTGTATTACTTTCAAATTTAGGAAACTCTCCAGAATTAGACTAAGAATATTATGACGAATGGATGCTCAAGACGGGCCTCTGAATTATCACTTATAGGTCATCATTACGTCCAGTCACATCTATTTGGCGCTGGTAAGGCTAACGCATTGACTTAGCCATCTTAACTCTACCAGACGACAAAGTTGTTAATTTTTCCATGTGATGAAAGCATTTTCCGACAACAGATTAAAAGTGGCTCAATCGATCAGATTTTTCTTTGAAAGAATAGAAAACATTGTGGGAAAGGAGAAAATGCTGGCTTGGAGTATTTCCCCCGCCTGTTCTCTCCTCAATTCTATCAAAAACCTTTTTCTTTCGGGTTGTTTAAACTCGGTACTGTGTGACAAAGGATTAACGAGCAGCCCATGGTCGGCCCTCACGTTAGTCACATTCGTCTCATCTTTAACACTTCATTTCTAGCATGCGAAATTAGACTGTCGTAATCAAGTTTTTTTTTAAGATTATGCGCCAGAATTTCGCAAAGCCTTATGGGAATGTCGCATAATCAAAAACATTTGTCGGTTATGTTAAATCGAATCCAAATATCTGCAATGACGTCATATCTGATTTCACAAAACAGACGGAGTTGATAAAAATAAATGAATTTTAAAACTAGGTCAAAAGTTGCCATGTCGCTCTAACTTTTGTTTAGTGTTTGCCTAGTGTCAAAATTCATTTTTCTACCAGCGACTACCACTTGAACAGTCCGTACAATAACAGACTGTCATCTTCACGATAATTTCAATACTTTTGAATGGTATGATTTAAATGCGTTTTATCACCTCCATTGTTTACTTTTGGTCGCGACTGTGCCTTTAAAAGATGTTTTCTTTAATGTATCTTCGAAAAGATTTCTCATTTTCATAAAATCAAATTGGGCCGTTGTGAAAATGTAACAGAAAATGTAATAAGTTTTATCAAGCCCTATTCAAACCGATGCCAACATTTCCAAGAGAAATTTTCTAAGAATTGAATCTCATTTTAGAGTCTTTCGTAATCTAATTTAAAAAGGGTTTTATTGCTGTGATAAAAGTTTCCTAAAGAAATTGAACCTGAAATAAAACCTCGATTATCCGAATATGAAGTAGTTCGAATACATCTCATGGTTCGAAAAATTGCTTAGAACAGGTCTTGATGTTAGAGTAAAATGTAAGAGCAGTTCTTGGTCCTTATTCACCTCTCATTCCTAATAATATCCTTTGTCTAATTTGCAAGAATTTTCTAGATTTGAAAGTAACACAACTTCTGATTGGCTTTCAAATTTAGCAAATTCTTCCACAAAAGACAACGAATATTTTTAAATATAATTGGTAAATACGGACCCTGATTGCTCATCTGAGCAATCAGAGCTGCCGTTACATTTACTCCAATAAAAATGTTACATTTGCCTGGAGAAGAATGTCTGGATAAATCGTTCTAGTCACAGCCGCTAGGGGCGGGACAAGTGTTGCACATTGTGTTAAACAGTGAGGCATGTATCAGATAGTGTTACCATGTATTGGGATAGTACTTACGTCAACGCTGGTTCATCCCAGTCTCCCTGTTTTACACACTGCGTTAGCAAAAGCACACTATAAAATCCAGTGAAGCCCCGATAAACTGATTTTGCTTCTTGGCCCTATTCGTGTTCGAGTAAGAGGGATAATCTCTGTGTTTCTTCGGACAAATATAGCAACATGGATACTCCCTGTGTTTTTTCCCCTGAGAAATAAAGCAACATGGATACTCCCTGTGTTTTTTCCCCTGAGAAATAAAGCAACAGGGATACTCCTTGTTTTTTTTTCCGGACAAAATTAGCAACAGGGATACTCCCTGTGTTTTTTCGGACAAATGGTTTAGTTTGTATTGGAGTTTAAAACCATCTTAAAAAACCTAGGTCACATCACTGCGGTCAGTAACGCACCCATGTGTTTCCTGGCTTTCTCACACAACTGACACAACTTTCTTTCCAAAGCCACTGACTACTTTTCTCACACCCATCAGAGGTGAGAGGCGAAAAATCGCCCGAAAAAAAGTTCGCCGCAACCGGGTATCGAACCCGCAACCTCCAGGTCACGAGTCAGATACGCTTACCTCTGAGCCACCCGGTCGGACAAATGGAGCTACAGGGATGTTTCCTGTGTTTTTTCGGAGAAATAGAGCTAAAGGGATATTCCCTGTGTTTTTTCGGACAAATAGAGCTAAAGGGATATTCCCTGTGTTTCTTCGGACAAATAGAGCTAAAGGGATATTCCCTGTGTTTTTTCGGACAAATAGAGCTAAAGGGATATTCCCTGTGTTTCTTCGGACAAATAGAGCTAAAGGGATATTCCCTGTGTTTCTTCGGACAAATAGAGCTAAAGGGATATTCCCTGTGTTTCTTCGGACAAATAGAGCTAAAGGGATGTTCCCTGTGTTTTTTCGGACAAATCGAGTAACTCCGCTATATCTTTACTCTTTGACGGACCGTTTCAATAATTACAAAGATTTTTGTATAAATATGCGAAAACCCTTTTCTTGTTCCATCTGAAAGCAAGCTTATGAGATATTCCGGAAGGAATGCAGATTTTCAGATCTTCAGATTCAACAATCAATGAAAAGAAATGGGGTATGATCTTTATTTCCTCCTTTAATGCAAATTGGGAAAAGAACGTGTACATAAAGCAAACAAACAGAACCTATTCATCGTAAAGACGATATAAATTAGATATAGCTAGATAACGGGCTTTGCTTAATATACACTTGAAGGGATAGAAAACATAGCGGGTAAAGGAGAAAATGCTGGTTACCAGCATTTTCTCCTTTACCCACTAAGTTTTCAAAAACCTTTGATCAACACGGGTTTATACGATAAAGGGTAAATCTAGTTCTAGGTGAACAATGATATGATTAATTGGTCACAAAGCATGTAAGAAGAAGAAGAAGAGCAGCAGGAGGAGGAGGTGGAGGACGAGAAGAAGAAGAAGAAGAAGAAGGAGAGAAGCAACAGCAACAACAACAACAAGAAAGCTTGATACCAATATCCTTTTGCCACACTGCTTTCAAATGCAGTCTACGGCAAGAAGCGAAGAATTCATTCTTAGAGTGGGAGAATAAAATATTTGTTAACTCATTAGCGCTCAGCTAGACCCTTTTCGCTCACTGAAAGTAAACACCACTGAAATACATACAGATTTTTTATCATATTGACTTGACCAAACGAGAGGACTGAATAAATCCAAGATCAGAATTCACCTTCTGTGCAGTCTGATCTTGATCTATGTCGTCTGCAAAAGCCGATGTTTGTGCTTAGAGGGTTGAAATGCTTAACTCTTTCACAGCCAACCAAAAAAAATCGACTTTTTCCCGAAAATAATCAAATTTCGATGCGATTTAAGCTACCTCTGGTCAAAGATTAACATCAGGTAGCGGAGAGTGTAGATCTAAGATCAGACTGCACGTTCTGTGCAGTCTGATCTTGTCCTATGCCGTCCACAAAAGCCCATATATTTTCGCAGATGGCACTTACAGCGTTAATGCAACTAAGCTCGCTATTATTATTATTATAGGATACTAATTAGAGCTGACACTATGCGTAAATAACTATAACAAATGTGGCAACTTACGTGAGAAAACTTTTCTGTGTATGTCAGTTTTGTTTTATGGCTTGCACTCGAAATGAAAATGCATTAAAATGATAACGAGATGCATATTTTTCTTACCGTGCACATTCGTAAAATTTCATGGAGAAAATTAGGCTGACAGTTAGGGTATTAGAGAATTCCTTCCATTCCCTACCCCTGCCAAGCCCTAGTATCAGGGTGATATGAAACCTTATAGATCTAAGAACAGACTGCTCTTTCTGTGCCGTATACCGTTTTACACTACGAGCCTTCATGTCATACTGAAGATCTTTACGTAATTGATCTTTGAATAGATAAAAACAAGAAATGAATATTCTTACTCTATAAAAGTAATTTGAAATAGTGCCATCAAAACGTCCCTTTAATCCAAAATATAAGTCAGATTCAAAGTCAGGCTGTACAAAATACAATAACAGGACCTAAAGTCGTTTTAAGTTTTACAAAAAATAAAGTTTCCTATCAAATAGATGTTTCACTGCCAAATAAATGATTTTATAACTTTTCAAGGACTTTCTGCAGAATTCCACTACAATTTAAGATGGTCTCGGTCAATTTTTGGCATCAGGTAGCGGACGGTATAGACTCAGGAATAGATAGCACGTTCTGTGCAGTCTGATCTTAATCTACGTCGTCCGCTAAATTAATGATATATAAGTTGTCATCGGCAGCGAAAGAGTTACGTGTGATTTTAACCCTGTACCAAACGACAAAATTTTCGACGTATCCAAATTGAAAACAATTGCAGACGACGAACTAAATGTGGTCGAAATGATAGGAGTCATCCATGAAAGAGCAGAAAACATCGTGGGAAAAGGAGAAAATGCTGGTTACCAGCATTTTCTCCTTTTCCCACAATGTTTTCAAAAGTCTTCTTCCTCAGTGTCGTTAAAACTCGAGAGTGTGTTGTTAAAGATTAAAGCAATGATGTCCTCTGTCTATATATAAAGATCACGGTTCATTCATAATAGTCTTGTCTTTTTCGACTAGACGCAATACTTGTTTTGTGTGTAAATTGGTTTAAATTGCATCATAATTATCAAGTACAAATACGGTCCCAGAAGCTGAACGATAATAGCCAAATTCAATCAAAGACAGGAGTAAGTGTGTATTTTACAGACCTTGAAACGACGCAGTAATCGACGCAGTTTATTCGTGATGTGACATTCCTACATTCCTCTGCGAGATTCGAATGTGAAAATTGGTGGAAAAAGCTTAATTTGCATCGTATCCATTGTATCAAGTCATGAGGTGCAATGGTCCTTAGGCATGCAGAAAATTTACCACTAGCAATGAGTTTCGATCCAGGTCAGCCTGCGCGGAATGTACGACCTTGGTCGATACTTTTTGCAGATGCATTAAGCCCCTTTTGACAGAATATGGCTCCTTTATTAAATCACTCAAATTACATCAAGCATATTGATATGACGTAGAATTACCAATAAACACTTATGCAGAATTTGTAACGTCTCCACAACTGGAAGGCTTGTATTGAAGTTAACAATCAAAGGATGATTTTAATAGCAGAAGCCTAGATACTGCTATTCTAAGCTTCTTTCCGTCCTAACAATCTTACGCAAACAGGCATCGTAGATTCAATATCAGACTGCACGTTCTGTGCAGTCTAAATCTTGATCTACACTGTTCACAAAAGCGCATTAAGATACGGTCTGCAGCCTAAGGGTTGACCATTTCACCCCAATTATAAAAGTTCATCCTCGAACAGCTTCTAGGTACAGGAAGTTCAACAATACCGTCTAGAAGCACCGGAAACGTCACGACGCTAAATCACAGTCTCACAGGTAATTTTCTTTGCACTTCATTTTCAGCCTTGGAGAGTTTACACTCACTTTGTTCAAAATAACCATAAAGGTCAGTGCAGTTCCCTATAAGTCTCCATCAAATTACTAGGCTTTCACGGGACAGTTACGAACAGGACAATATATTTCGGAGAATAAGACTAGAAATGTTCTTAAGAATGGTTGGTGAATTCGGATCCAGGTTGTAAATTGTTTGATTGATTGTATAGTGTTTAGCCCCGTTTTCAACATTATTTTAATTATATCTCGGCGGCCAGTGCACCTATCCATGCCTTCCTGGAGTTTCTTTTTTACCAGTACGCCGCACAGTATTCTTTTCAAGCTACTGGCTGCTTTCCCACATAACCATCATTGAAACAATGGTCAGCGGTGACAGACGAATGAATCCTGTCGCATTGACTATCATCAATCCTCGGAAAGAAATTGGCCAAGCCGGGGATCGAACCAGCAACCCGGTGTTCTCAAGCCCTGTACGCTACTGAGTGAGCTACCGGGGCCCGACTCCTGGTTGAGAAACTTTCAGCCTTTGAAATACTGAATCTTAAGGACAATCACTCCTTCATATGAGCGAAAAACTGATGGTTATATACTTATGGTATCTTGAATCTGGTCCGAATATGATAAATTATCGCCTTTTAATAATGTGGATATCGTAAGAAAATAGATGGACACCACTAGTTTTAATATATATGATATTTGTTTGAAAAAAAAAAGAGAAATTATGGAAAATGAATATTTCATGTACCGTGTTGTAGACTCGCGGCTAAAGGAAACTCACCGCCCCTAATTTCTAAAGTCGTGTAACTATAACCTTAAAAATTTCAAGTCGTGTTACTATAACCTTAAATTTGCCAAATCGTGTAACTATAACCTAAATTTGCCAAGTCATGTAACTATACTGGTACCCTCAAATTTGCCAAATCGTGTAACTATACCTTTAAATTTTTCAAGTTTTGTAACTATACCGGTACCCTTAAATTTGCCAAGTCGTGTAACTATACCGGTACCCTCAAATTTGCCAAATCGTGTAACTATAGCCTTAAATTTGCCAAATCGTGTAACTATACCCTTAAATTTGCCAAGTCGTGTAACTATACCGGTACCCTAAAATTTGCCAAATCGTGTAACTATACCCTTAAATTTTTCAAGTCGAGTAACTATACCGGTACCCTTAAATTTGCCAAGTCGTGTAACCTTACTGGTACCCTTAAATTTGCCAAGTCCTCATACTATACCCTTAAATTTTTCAAGTCGTGTAACTATATCGGTACTCTTAAATTCGTCAAATCGTGTAACTATACCGGCACCCTTAAATTTGCCAGATTGTGTAACTATACCCTTAAATTTGCCAAGTCGTGTAACTATACTGGTACGTACCCTCAAATTTGCCAAGTCGTTTTACTATACCCTTAAATTTGTCAAGTCGTGATACTATACCCTTAAACTTTGCCAAACCGTGTAACTATACCCTTAAATTAGCCAAATCGTGTAACTATACTGGTACCCTTAAATTTGCCAAGTCCTCTTACTATACCCTTAAATTTGTCAAGTCGTGATACTATACCTTTAAACTTTGCCAAACCGTGTAACTATACCCTTAAATTTGCCAAATCGTGTAACTATACCCTTAAATTAGCCAAATTGTGTAACTATACTGGTACCCTTAAATTTGCCAAGTCCTCTTACTATACCCTTAAATTTGTCAAGTCGTGTTTCTTTACCCTTAAATTTGCCAAATCGTGTAACTAGACACTTAAATTTGCCAGATCGTGTAACTATACCCTTAAATTTACCAAGTCGTGTAACTGTACCCTTAAATTTGCCAAGTCGTGTAACTATACCCTTAAACTTGCCAAATCGTGTAACTATACCGGTTCCCTTAGATTTGCCAAGTCGTGTAACTATACTAGTACCCTTAAATTTGCCAAATCGTATAACTATACCCTTAAATTGCTCTGGGCCTTTAACTATACCTTTAAATTTGTCAAGTCCTTTAACTAAATCCTTTAAACTTAGTTTCCTGAATACTGTTTTACGAACAACAAAAAATAGAGTTTCTATTGCAACGATTTACATATTGCTATGCTTACTACTGGTATTTTACGCAAGATATTCCGAACCAACAAGATTGGGTTTGCTAATCCACCGTTAGAATAAGTGAAATGATACCCTTTATACCTGTTTTGTGGAGGACCGATAGGCTTATAGCTGTAAAAAAAAATGTCATTTTCAATGACACTGATCTATACTTTGCGATTAGACTCCAGTCCAGGGATCTCGAAAGCAAGACCTAACAAGTTCCTGCATGTAATCGCTTAACATGCTAAATAAGTTAAACTTTTCCAGTCAATAGTCAGAACCCGAATGTTGCTATTTAATATATGTAAATATATATTTTAAAAAAAGAACATCTCATCGGACAGTGTAGATCAAAGATCAGACTGCACGTTCTGTGCAGTCTGACCTTGATTTACACGATCCGTAGAGCGTCATTGAGTCGCGTTTAGCAGCCTAAGGGTTAATCCATGATTGAAATAAAACAAAAACAAAACTTGCCTAAGTTTTAAGCTTTAGACTATCAGGCGTCTGGAAATCAGAACCGTTTGACATCGCAGAAAAAAATGCTTTTACTTAAGCACAACGCTTTAAGCTTTTCAGCTTTTGTTGTAATTGCTAATAGAAGTATGATATGGCAATCGTCACTGAATTTTCATAACATTTCTCTCATGTTACAATTAGCATTGCAATGGACAATTTACTTTTCCTCGTTGGAATGCTTTTTGCCGACGATAATGTTACTGTTTCCGGTTGTAATACTTGTTTTACATGTGAATACAGTAAGTTTTAGCATATTTACGAGAAAGTCGACATCTTTATCGTTGCTATATAAAAATGTATGCTTATTAATTGATTGAGTGTATGGTGTTTAACGCCGTTTTCAATATTATTTCATTTACTGTATATCGCGGTGCCAGTACTTCGTGCAATATTTTTTCTAAGCCTCTCGCTGCTTTCCCTCATAACAATCGTCGAAACGATAAGCAGCGGTAAGAAAGGAATAAATCTTGTCGCAATGACTATCATTATTCCTCGAAAAGAAATTGGCTGAGCTGAGGATTCGAACCAGCCAGCCCCTATTCTCTAGTCCTGTGCGCTACCAAGGGCTCGAACGGGGGTCGGTATTTACAGTGCACTATAACTATACAATAAAGAATGAAAATGAATGTATTAAATGAATGAAAATGATAGAGCAGAAAACGAGTGGTAAGGACGGCACTTTTTATCTGAACAATGACGGGATTTATCTTGGACATAAGACAACAAAAGAAACACGTGAATACCAAGTTTTGAGCTGTCGCTGTGGTATAACTAAGGTGTCGTTAAAATCGGTATCATGCATCGTGCAAACCAAACAGATAGATATAAGGGATTTGAATCATTTGCCAAAAAATTAGGTAATACTTGTCTGCATAGTGATCCTATATAGCTCCGAGTTAAGGCTCGAGTCTTTGACTTTATTGTTTTACTGAAACCCAAAGGAGATATAAAAGCGCCATACTGTCAAATCACGAATATTCAAACTTGCAATAATTCTAACATATCTGTCAATCTGCACAAATGAACATCTGAAGGTTAAACGAAAATGATAAGGGAGAATGATGAAGGACTGGAACAAACCAGTGTTGGCTTTAAGGGAAAAACGAGCCCCACACAAAAGTGGCTAGATACTGATCTCTTTTGATCTATTTAGACATAACTTTTAGGTCATGTGACCGCGATAACTAATCATATTTTGTACCATACTTTTTACACGTGGTGATTTTTTCATTCCTCTAGACAACATTTCTGATACAATAGCAATAGCGCTGCGTAAATTAATGAAGTAACTAGAAGTATTGCTGTTGTTCTATTCAGACTATTAAGCCATAGAGGGCCAAAAACAAAAACCAGCAATATACATTAATAGTAACGAACAAGCGTCCCAAATATCACATTTTCTTGGCTTTCTTGAGCAGAATCTGTTACAAGATACTGGACAATGTAGATCTATGATCAGACTGTATGATCTGTGCAGTCTGATCTTGATCTACAATGTCTACAAACAAAATTTTCCTTGTAAAAGGCTGCTAAAGGGTTAAAATCTGTTTTCTATATCAACTTGTCGATTTTGCCATGGGACGGTCTGTGGATTTTGCGTGTCAGTATCGCATTATATTCGACACCAGTGATATGTCATCATGTTCTGAACTCCAATGATTTACGTTATTTTTTCTATCATCTTCAAATTACATAACAAACTGAGAATGCAACAAAATGTCAGTTACTCAATTTTCGAAATGATTTTTGGTGCGTTCCCATGGTAACATTGTGGTTCTTAAAGGAGCATTTTCAGATTTCGTTACAACAAAAACGAAATTTCTCGTAAAATAGTTATAGATAACGTTACTCCTAAGATTATTTTTCCTCACATAAAGAAAATGGACAGTAACAATAAGTAAAACGACGCAACTTTTGCATTTAGATAACGGTCATATAACAATTGGGGCCCGTCTATTTTTACGTAATCACAAATGACGTCATTGTACCAATCTGACTCATTATCTTCCGCTAGGTGACATTTTTCAAATACACGTCTACCTGATTTGGGCATTCTGGGTACAGAACCGGACTTTTTTTTTTTCAAAATGACTACCGTTACATTTACTTTGGATTTCAAAATAGACTAAACGTTTACTAAATAAAACGCTACCTGGTACGATTCATTCAGCTACAGTCAGCTAGCATGTAACCTATGCACCGGCTATTTATAAAGAAAAAAAAAAAAAACAGCCCCAACAGGCTTGGGTAATAGTTTCGGTAAAGACCCAGAGACTTCTTGTTGATATCTTTGTGGAAAAAACCCTGCACGAATCCTGGTTTTCCTAAAATCTATATTTAGAAACTGTTTTCAGAGATGTGCAGTAAAACAATAGTACTTGTTAAAACTATTTTTCCCTTTTGAAATAGTTAAATTCTCAAAGTATTTGGAACGAAAAACAGGCTACATTTTTCCACTGATGTATTGTTTATAGCAATTTTCTCCATTGCTACTTTATTAGCGGCGTATTAATATTATCCTGTACAGGGTGGTGTGATGCGTCATAGCAGGCAGGTCGAATCGTCGAAGAATATGACATGCGCAGACAACGCAATCTGACTACGATTCAACAGTCAGTGACTTATTTTGGTCAGAATATCGCGGTTAAGAAACATCCAGTTTGATCTTTGTTCTGTACCGTCCTCTCGTTTATTCAAGCCTATATGACAAATATCTTTCTTAGTTCAGTGGACTGTACTTTCAGCTGTCGAAAAAGGAAGGGTTTATATGTAAGGCTCAGAAAGAGTTAGAACAACGTCATATTGGGAAGCTTGGCCTTGATTGTAGGCTACCTATTGATTCTTTACCGGTTGACAAATTACAGGCTCTTCAATTTTTAAAAGCATTCGTGAACGGCAAATGAAATGTGGCCTAAAACGTAGGCTTTATCTGCGAGAGGGTTAGAAACATTGTGGGAAAAGAAGAAAATGCTGGTTACAAGTATTTTCTCTTTTTTCCAAAATGTTTTCTGAAGTCTTCTTCCACTAGATCGTTAAACACAGAATTGTTTGATAAAGGGAAAAAGAAACTTGTACATCCATAGCTGAATGTTCAGCTTCGGTTCCAGAAGAGAACTAAGTGTCGCTCAGAAAAAGCCCACGTTTTTTTCTAGCATGTACACAACTTTGCACGTTATATAACCGGACCAAAATCGAAGATAATTTCGATCTAAATTTCCTCCAAGTTCTCGATTTAGACAAAATTGCTTTCCAAATGAGGCATGTAATTTTAAAGGCGTATAAAAACTGCTCTTTGAAGATCTAACTAACGGTGGATGTCGTCAACGTCCAACATGAATAATCTCTTCCGCGACCAAAATGGATCACACTTAGAGCTCAAAAGAGCTAAATTAAGACCCAAATATCATATTCTAAAGGGTCTTTTTGTCATCATAACTCTAGCGGTACTGGGCAGCCTGGATCCATATTAGACTGCATGTTTCGCCCTATCAGAACTTGATTTAAATGTCTATAAAAGCAACCAAAAACTCCAATTGAAACGAAATGCTAAACCTAGAGTACTTTGATGTACATGTATCTTTATCTTTACGTCTTGAAATTCTTGTAAAACAAACATTTGAATGCGGTATTTAGTAGTTCTTTCGAGCTTTCTTACCCCTGAAAATCCCCAAAACACGGTTTAACCAACTTACAATCCCGTACTATGAAGCCCTGTTTAAGACGCTTTTGAAAACATTGTGAGAAAAGAAGAAAATGCTGGTAACCAGCATTTTCTCCTTTTCCCACAAAGTTTTCTGCTCTAAAAAAGATAAGTTCTACCATTTCAGTCGCCATTAATTTGTCGTCTGCAAATGTTTTCGATTTTGACTCGTCTTAACTCTTTACCAGAGAACACAATTTTAGATTCGTCCAAATAGAGAGCATTTGCAGATCACAAAACAAACATTCTTCAAAAAATGAAATTCGGTTTTTGGAAGGATAGAAAAAATTGTAGCAAAGGGAGGAAGTCCTGAACACCAGCATTTTATCCTTTTCCTACAATGTTAAAACTCGGGATTGTGTGTTAAAGAGTTATTTTTTTCCCTCTGATATAGAGTTTACGTCACGTTTGATCAAGCTCGTTTTCTGAACATACAACAATGCGACAATCGTGTTGCTTTTCGAAGGGGCTGTTTCGGGAAGAAAATTAGTTCGGTTTGTGTTTTTACGCCGATTTTAACAGCATTATAAGCATACCATGGCGGAAGTGCACCGATCCCTGCGTTTTTTTTTTTCTGATTTTCTTCAGCAAGTAATGCGCACGTCACGTTTTTTCCTACGCAATTGACTGTTATTTCAATTACATAACGTCGAATTATGCTATGCAGTGATTAAGGATATAATCCTCCTGCAAGAACCATTATCAATCCTTAAAAAGATTTTGGTACAGACATGGTTTGTACCCACAACCATTGAATTAAAGCTATGTCCAATACCGCAATCGGACAAAGGTGGTGTGAAGTTCTGTTTGTATGGTGTTTAACGTTGTTTTCAACATTTTTTCAGTTATATCGCGGCGGCTAGTGCACCGCTCTATGCATTCTTGAAGGTTTTATTACCAGTGTTTCGCTCAGTATTCTTCGCAAAGCCAATGTCCGCTTGCCCACATAACTATCGTCTCAACAATGATCGGCGGTGAAAGAGGTATAATTATGAATTCTATCGTAGTGACTATAACCAATCTTTGGAAAGAAATCAGACTATCTGGGAATTCGAACCAGCAAACCCCTTTTTACAAGCCCTTTAAGTTACCAACTGAGTTATTGAGCTCAGCGGCAGGAAGAGGATTCCATACAACAATGCCAGATTTTCTGCATTATACGTATATCACAGACTCGTAAAACTATCAAGAACTGTTATCGAAGGAACACGCCTAACCCCCCTAGAGAGACTATGCTCTTCAATTGTTTGATTTTAAGCATCGGGTCATCACGATTCGACATAAAAGTGCCGATTTTATCTTTTTGAGAAATTATTTTCGGGTTATTTATGACGGGTAAGATAGCGTGCTTTATAACCTGAAGTTCAAAGTGTCTCTTAACTCTGACACTTTATTTCATGCTTTTCGGTAGTTTACTGAAAATTCTAACATGACACGTGAATTCGGCTCTATAAACACATTGCAACGAAAGCGTGGTAAAATCTACGCTATACTATAAAGAGCACGTCATTTTATATAGAGTGACGTCATTGTGTATAAAGTAAGTTATTCAATAGAATATAATCTACATCCGCGTTTTACTCTAAGTATGAACTTGTTTTCCTTTCATTAAGAGTTGGTCATGTTACAATCGAAATAATCTTCTTTCTATCGTGGTTTATCGTTCAGTAAACCACGTTGTGAGTTATGAGGCGCAATAAATAAACCACTCGGGCTATCGCCCTTGTGGATTATTTATGGTGCCTCATAACTCACAACTGTGGTTTATTGAACGATAAACCACGATAGAAAGAAGATTATTTCTTAAATAATGGTCAGGATTATGGTTTCATATTTCATGATTGCGACCAGTGGAAAATACCGATTTCACATTTTCTATTTCTTCAATTGAAGGCGGAAACAGTAGTTCTCGCACAATAGTTACCGAGGTAAACGGCGCGTGCCATTTTACCAGAGGGAATTATGACGTAATTTACGTGCATTCACCCTACATTTCTCGCGCTTTCCGTAACATCGTAATGCGTTCTGATGTGGAGGGGTACGCCATGGGAAATTACTGGAAACAACTATACTTGATTTTGACGAAATTCCCCCCCTCCCCCCCAAAAAAAGGGTTAGAAGCATGAAATAAAAGGAATAGTCTTTTAAACCTGTTGGTGAAAGATCTAAATTTATTTCATCTCGTGAACATCATCTCTTATTTTCACGAGTGGCGCAATTTATTTCATCGAAAGAACATCATCGGTGATATTTTCACGAATGGCTGCGCCACTCGTGTAAATATTACCGATGATGTTCACTCGATGAACGAAATATCGATCTTTCACCGGAAAAAACAAATATCCTTTATACTTTACCCTTTACTTGCTAAATAAGTGAAATGAATCTTTCAACCCGATAACTACAAATTTTGCTCTTTCTAGGTTACTTTTTTGCGGAAAATATCTCCTTATCGGACAGTGTATATCATGACCAGATTGCACGTTCTGTGCAGTCTGATCTTGATCTACACTGTTTGCAAAAGGTCCCTGAGTCGCCTTTATTAGACTAAGGGTTAAAGTTAAAGGCACAAATGTTGGAATTTGCTTATATATGGAAGGAAACCTTATGGGAAAAGGGGAAAAAGCTGCTTACCAGCATTTTTCGAAAACATTGTGGAAAAAAGAGAAAACGTTGTTTTCTTCTCTTTCAAACATAAGTCTCATGATTTCAGCCACATGTCTTTCTGCAAACGGCTTCGTTATGGACACAATTTCCAAAGTTGTATCTCCTGATAATGAGCTAATTACGCTCGTATTAAGGCATTATCGTGTTTCAACGACCCCAAAGAAATGATTTTTGAAAACACTGTGGGAAAAGGAGAAAATGCTGGTAAATAGCATTTTCTCCTTTTCCTACAATGTTCTCTAGCCAGTCTAAGACAAAATCTTGATTTTGGCAAAATTCACTAGGCTATGTCATCTGCAAATGCAAATTTTAACAAGTCCAGCATTTTTGTCTTCTGCCGAAAAAGAGTCAGCTATGATTAAAATTCTAAGAAACAGTGACGTTGGAATGATGTGTTCAGTATCAATCCTTATCCTGCGAAATAAGCTAAATAAAACTTTCAAACCGATAGTAAAAACCCAAATAATAATATTTCATTTTTTTTTTTTTTGGAGAAAAATATTTCCTTATCGGACTGTGTAGATCCAAGATCAGACTGCACGTTCTGTGCAGTCTGATCTTGATCTACACTGTACGTAAAAGGTCAGTGAGTCGCGCTTACCGGCTACAGGGTTATGATCATTTCCAAGACATTCATAGACTTTTTTGAAAGCCAAACCAGCCCACGTCCCCGTCAATCTTTAACGAGCGTTGTTATTTGCTGGAAATAACGTGCTTCGACTGATCAGGAAGGTACACACGCAAATACAAGTCCGTAATTCTTACCAAACCGACAAAATATATTTCTCACCAAACTGAAAGCGTTTGCAGACGAATGATAGTCACCAGTATTCTCTCCTTTTCACTCATTATTTTCTGGTGACAAATTAAATGTGACAAAAATAATGGATTATAATTTCAATGGATAGTGAAATTTAGGAAAACGAGAAAATGGTGTTTACCAGTAATTTTTCTTTCATTATGTTCAGAAGTCATCTTGTTCGGGGTCGTTAAATCGAGGGTTTGTTAATTAAAATGTTAAATCGGATTTATCTGAAACATTAAGATGGCCAAACAACCAAAGTCCTAACAGAGCAATGATAGAGCAATACGTCCTGTCACAACAACTCTCATTCAACCTGGGAGATACTGCATTGCTCAGGTAAAGTTTAAGATGTGTTAACATGGATGCCTCGGTTTGAGCCGCCTTGGAAGCACTAAATTCTTCGTTGGAGTATCCTTAGTCAAGATGCCAAGCCTAGAACTGGTGAAAGCCAGGACATACTCGTATATTAATATGTAAGCCGTGAAGTGATATCACTAAAGTAATGCTGAAAGCGACGTAAAACACCAATGAATCAATCAATCAATTATTCATTCATTCATTCATTCATTCAATCAATCAATCAATCAATCAATAATCCGCTAGAACACCTTTGACCGACAAGGTGCTCAAACTAGCGACCCTTGGATTAGAAGTACGACCGTTTACAATGAAGCTGCCACGGCCTCGAACAAGTTTCAGCGGAAATGATGAATCTCTTCTTCAGCTCCCTTTTACCGAACAATCCCGTGTTTTTTACGACTCTAAGGGCGAAACCTATTGAAAACACCGTGAGTAAAAACTTGGGAAATGCTGGCTACCATATCACAGACAGAATGATTCCATCAGTTGAACCACACTTGAATCCTGCTCAGTAGTTAAAATTTGGCATCTAGTAAAGAGTCGAGTGAAACTCACGTGGTACAGGGACAGTATTTATCTTCAGTTCAAAATTGTAATTCTAACTCTCAAATTAGAATGTAACACTATTTCCGTTTGCTTAACAGAATTGGTAAGCAATTTTACAAAATTCATGAGAGCGAGAATTAGAATTACAATTTGAACTGTTTGTGAATATGGGCCTTGCTTTTGAACTGTAAGTTGCTTCCTCACGTGAGGGCACCTTTTTTTTTTTCTTGTTGCTAATGGTAACTGTCAACAAAATCATCTAAATATCCGTGAGAGAACAACAGATGATTTCATTAATCATGTTAGAAATTGTAACATTTGTGTCTGATAAACTGTCAACATTACGGCCTGTATACTGTAGAATAACGGCCACACTGTGTCATTTTATAATACGCGTAAAACTAAATCGTTTTTCAATAGAAATATAGGAAGCAAAACTTATATATGCCCTATTCTCATATTTTCGTGAATCTAACTGGTATTTTCATGCCATCCAAGAGAGAAACAAGGCATAGATTTAATTTAGGCACATTAATAGATAAGGAAAGTGTCAGAAATAATTTTTGGACAAGAAAAAGTACACTTAACTTATTTTTCGTGGCGAAATCATCCTATCAATACATTTTATCACTGCCAGAAATTGACCAGACGATTTCCCATAACTTCGTGAATCATTCACGAAAAACACAGAGTCATTCCAAATGTAGTCAAATGACGTCACACATGGGGGTATTCCTAAAGGTCACAGTCTCTACACTTATCACAGATACATTTTCTGTCTCATACTTCAAAATTATGGGCACTAAGTGTAAATAAATGTTGTGACGTAAAAAAAATGATGAATTATGGGGGGAAAAGATGGTTTTCGATAAAATGTGACTTTTTCTAATGTAATTCTGTTTTGACCCATTTCTTCGGCGTAGAGAGCTTCTCTGGAATGTTTAAAAGGTTTCACAGGAGCCACGAAAAAAAAAGTGAGCAAAATATAATGGTAGCAAACATGGATTCACGAAGATATGAGAATTCACGAAATAATGAGAATCAACGATAAACCTAAAAAACGAAAAGCTACATTGCTAAATAGATATAGTCTATGTAACATTTCTGAAAATGATTATACCCTCTCTGTGTGGCCTATATTTTGGATTTTGGATTTTCTATAAGACATAACAACGACGTTTAATTAAGTATGTAAAGTCCATATCGTGTTACTTTTTAATACACAAAATCAGCACAGAACATGTATAATGAAATTTTAGATTATAATGTACATATATATTTAGGAATGTTGTTTATCAATTATAAGACTAATTTTTTTTTCAACATATTTCTACCTAAAATCCATTTGTTTTAACCCTTACCAAGTGGCACAGTATTGTTATTATACCATATTTGCTATAACTTTTGTTGGAGACGTGAATGGATAAGTTTAACCCATTACCACACAATCCGAGTTTTAACGAATTTCATGAAGAATGCTTTTGAGAACATAGTGGGAAAAAGGAGAAAATGTTGGCAACCAGCATTTTCGCCTTTTCCCACAAGGTTTTCTATCCTTTCATAAACCACCCATACCACATGAGCCACATTTAACATGTCGTCTGCAAATGCTTTGAACTGAAAAAACGTCCATTTTTTTTTTTATAAAAAGTAATTGCTTTGATTTTATTCTCTAAATCTTGCTGTCCTGAAAGAAGTAAGGGAACAAACATTGGTGGAATTCAGTTAATATGACCCTTGAAGGCAGATATTTGTACTTTAGCGAAACTGTTAAAAAGGTCTTTCAAAGATTAAACAAAAACATTGTTGGAAACGGAGAAAATGCTGGTATCTATCATTTTTCTCCATTTCCATCAATATTTATAAATGTCATTTTCCGAAAAGCTGAAAAAGAACACGGTTTTGTTTGATAAAAGGTTAAGCAGTCACGTGCATCACATGGCATGACGTTCCAATCCTAATGTCAGAATAAAGGATAACCTTAGATGGAGCTCCAAGACACTGAGTAAGCACTAAATGAAGTGTGAATCCATTATTTCTTCTATATGACTGCTGCAAACAAAACCATAAGTAGGATTTATTTGCACACAGTAAAAGCCATGTTCTTTTTTGTTAGTCAAACAAGACATCTTAAAAAAAAAAAAAGATAAACAGCGTAAGAAGCACTGGAATATGAATATTGAAACTCCTGTTTGGTTCCATATGAAGAAAAATAGTGAAAAGTTACATTGTTAGCAAGTGCTCCTTTCCCTAATTCTTTTGCATCTTTTAGATATATGAAACTTTCAATAATATATATATTTTTCCAGATTAGATGCTGATCTAAATCATCGTTGGAAAAATAATAGTTGCAGCTTTACATGAAATGTCTGAAAATACATATATACACGCTCGTACAGTAATGGGTTATAGGGTACGGTTCAAAAGGATTATTGAATTACCAATTAGTACAAGAAAAGGACTGTCGACTCTCTTATTCATTAGCTATCATGTAAATAAGCATCCGGGAAATGGATTACCAGTAGAGACAGCGCTATATTGGTATATAAATGTATCCGTAAATAGGCCTGCAGGGGTCCGCCGAATACACCTGTCCTCATTTTTTTTACCAAATGCAAATTAGTATTTATTCATTCGAGTATATCTATAACAAGAAGTAGGTCAAACACTAGAGCATTTAGGTACACCAAGAAAAAGACACCTTAATCATCGATACCCAACTTATCCCTCAAGCGCCCGGCCGAGTAGCTCAGTGGTTAGCGTATCTGACTCATGACCTGCTGGTTGCAAGTTCGACACCCGTTTGAGGCAAACTTTCTTTCCCGTGATTTTTCGTCTTTCACCCTTGATGCATGCGGGAAAAGTAGTCAGTGGCTTGGAAAGAAAGTTGTATCAGTACTGGTGTGATAAAGCCAGAAAACACATGCGTAGGTGCAATGACCGCCGTGATATGACCTAGCTGTTAAAACGGCATTAAACTCCAATACAAACAGATATTCCTCAATCGGAACTACACTGATGTCATCCTTTTATGTAGTGGACCGGTGCTATGTTCTACTGGTTTGAGTTATAAGCAGAAAAACCTGGTTCGATTCGCGCGGACGGGCTCGGTCGTTTCGGAGCGGGCACGAGGTCCTAGTCTAGAACTGGCGGAATTCTAGAAAGGCATTAATATTATAACCTTTCGCAGTACCATTGTTTTACTGTTGAAAGCTGACAAAACACCACTATTGTCCATTTTGATTAAAATTGCAGACAAAATTAATTTTGGATCAAATTATGGGATGTGTCTTTGCGAGGATAAAAATCATGGTGGAAAATTGGAGAAATTGCTGATGTTGCATTTTCTCCTCCTCCCACGATGATTTCAAGACCCTTCTTTATCTGCGTCTTTAAAACTCGGTATTTGTAGGTAAAGTGCTACACTCAATTTCAAAAACATTTGGGAAAAAGAAGAAAATGCTGGTCACCAGCATTTTCTTCTTTTTCCCACGATGTTTTCAAAATGACGCTTTCTCCCCAGGTACCTTTAAATCTGGAACTGTGAGGTAAAGCATTTTAAATAATGTATTAATCTTTAACTTCTTTAACGAGACCTGAGCAAACAAATACTGGACATACAATGTATTTGTTTCCTGTAAAAGCCATCTATTATTTCTAATCTAATCCTCAACCAAACCATACCGAGTTTTAATGATACGAAAGAAAGAATGCTTTTGAAAACATTGTATGAAAAGGAGAAAAATGCTGGTAACCTTCATTTTGTCCTTTTCTTGCAATGTTTCTGATCCCTCCAAACCACACATTTTCCCTCTGAAAGCACATTTCCATATCTGAGTAACATTTATGTTGTCGCTTGCAAATTTTTGAACAAGTCTAAAATGTTTTCATTTTTTAAAAAGAGACAAAAAGAGACACTCGACGGTTCATACCATTTGATTTTTCCAGCTTTACAATAGTGCCAAAATCCATTCTCTGACAACTCTACCTTCACCGCCTCTGATTGAAATCAGCTATGAAACTATTGTGGGGAAATGATTTATTGATTGATTGGTGTTTTTCGCCGCTTTCAACATTATTTCAGTTATATCATGGCGTCAGCTCATATATTCATGTATTACTAGTATCTGGGTTTCACTGGCACTAGGCTGGGGCTCTAAAGTCTCTTACCCAAAGACACCCCCAGTGGACCCAGTGGATCCAGTGAGGCTCGAACACGGGACCTCCGGATCACGAGTCCTACGTCTTACCACTGAGCCAAGCAGGACCCCTTTTTGGGAAATGCGCAACTTCTTGTAGCAAGCAATTATTCCCTTCCACTCAAAAAATCTATAGAGTTCACTAAAGACTTATTTTGTTCCTTCAGTGATTCATTTTTGGTCATTCGTGTCGGTTTTGGACCCGAATAATAATTGTCTCACTCTCCCAGTACACCCTGTTACAAAGCACCAAATGCAAAACTCAAGAAAACGTACGAAACGGCGAGGATATACTATTCAGCATAACGGAATAATTATTTAGCAATCGATAACTCCGTCTATTTTTATACATCAGATTTGACGTCATCGTGCTGACTTTAATATGAACTTGCGTAGTTCCCGCATGCTAATGATGTATGACATTCCCACAATTCTTTGAGAAACTTTACTGCTAAATCTAAATAGAAAGATGCTTCGTAGCCTATTAAGGAAATAACACTGAAAATAATTTTTTTTTTTTTTTCATTTTGTCGTTCTTCTTTACTGATGATTTGCCAGCTATCAGCTTATCTAATTCAGTGATCATTCAGTTTTAAATATGAATAGATCTAGGTCCCTTCAAACTTAGCATGAAAAGTAATAGCTTAGCGCACCGATTCAAGTCTTGACCAAATAGCAAAATCTAGAACTTGAAAATATTGACAGTATATGCAAGCGACAGACTAATTATAACTCAAGTGATGACCATATCTTTGACAAGGTAGGAAACGTGGGAAACGGCGAAAATTATGTGTTTCAGCATATCACAGAAATTTGGCAATTCGCAGGATGTATGCAAAGGCCTTTTTTCTGTCGTACTTGTAAAAACGCGTGATTGTTTCGTTATCTCTTTACCACACAGCCCTGAGTTTAACGACCTTGAAGAAATGACCCTTTGAAAACATTATGGGGAAAAAGAGAAAATGCTGGTGACCAGCATTTTCTCTCTTTTCCAACAATATTTTCCACCCTATCAAATATAAAATCTACCATTTGAGATATTTGAGCCCCATCAAAATTGCCGTCTGCAAGAACTTTGAATTTGGCCAAGTCTACATTTTTGTCGTATGGTACAGAATTAAAGCAACAGATGCGCCCTTGATAACGGTTTATTTCATTGATTTTTTTTTTCTATTTTAAGTTCAGCAGAAAAATAGTTTAAGTCAGCGTCTAACGAGCTCATTCATTTTGACAAAATCAGGCCTCGTTTTCCTAACGAAGCGGCGGGAAAATAAATCGCAAAACAAAAGAAAAATTGGATTTTGACGCTCGAGCGAATTACATAATCATCTGTTATTGTGGTGTCGCTTATTGGATATTCTTATAAGACCTTTGATGTAGCTGATTACATAATTCTGAGGTATAATTTAATCCTTGGTCCCAGCTTGATTGATAGATTGATTCAATCGTGTTTTACGCCGCTGTCAACAATTGTTTAGTCCCATCACGGCGACAGGTCACTTATTCACTTGTCTCGGCGTGATTGATAGATTGATTCAGTCGTGGTTTACGCTGCTAGTAGTAATGGTAGGTAGCAAAGCGACTGAGTAGCGACTCAGTCGCTATTCTCTCTACCCTGGGGTGGGATTAGTCGCTATATTGCCTACCCCGGGTAATCAATATGGCGACAAGAAACAACCAACGACCACTTTTGCGGTCGTTATGCGGTCGTTGTGCGACCAATGTCCGCCATTTTGAATTCTGACGTCACGTGATCTTGTTGTCCCCAGATTCCCTACCCTAAGAGAGGGCTCTTTGACTAGTTTGTCTATCTGAGGTAGGATGTGATTCTTTAACCCCAAAATTGTATCGACTTTCCTTTAACTTGCAAGGATGGATTGAGCTACTTTTGATTCGGAATTAACGTTTTGACCAATCAGAAGCTTCGTTGTTTTAACGTCAGCCAATCAGAAGCTTCGTTATATTTTTTTATTCGGGTAAGTAAAACAGAATCATGGACAGACATTGGACTTAGACTTTTTTCTGAGTTTTTTACTCTTTGGAGTGTATCTCTTCTAACTGAGTTGGACTTAGTTTTTTTACCTATGGATGATTTCTCTCTCTAAAAGCCTGAGCACTGAGTTGTACTTAGACTTTCTTCACCTATGGATGATTTCTCTCTCTAAAAGCCTGAGCACTGAGTTGGACTTAGACTTTTTTCTGGGTTTTTTAACTCTTTGGAGTGTAACTCTTCTGAGAGAAAGAAGATTGACAATTTGAAGAGAAGATAGAACTTTCGTGGTAAATAGTTAGTCCTGAAAAGGACTGTTGGGTTAGCCCTGAAAAGGACTGTTTTGTTTTGGAGGTTGTGTTTTTTCTCTAACGACTGCTTTTCTTTGGCTTTTTCGGGATTAAGAAGTCATCGTGATTATCAATGTTTTTCCCGTATTTGCCCTGGCCTGTCATTATCGGTGTAGGTCTCTTTTGATCAACTCGCTGTTTCTTGTGGAGATGGCTATCGTCTTCCTCTGATTTCCGTTTTGTTGTTTTTCTTGGGTTTGTTGTTCTTGGTTGTTTTTCCTTTGGCTGATTTTTCTTCACAACAGCTACGATAGAGTCCACTAACTTGTGAAGATTGGTTTTATCAAAGTCAAACTCCACAGGGATCTTCACAGGAACTGGTGAAATGCGCTGACTCTGTTGGCGTAGTGTCTCGATATTTCTACTGAGCTGTTCGGTGTTTGTGTTTAAAGTTTTAATCTCCTCCAAATGATTGTTTAAAGTCTCCAGTTGTTCTAAGATCCGAGTCATCATGGAATCTTGTTTTGAATTTAACTGTTTCACCTCTTCATAAATGTTGTCCAACACCGTCGACGGATTGATGATTGTCGAATTTAACACCGGCGACGATTGATGATTGTCGAATTTATAACTGATGAAAGAACGTCTCCATTGTTTTCCACTGGTGGGAAATCGTCCAAGTTGAATTCATCTAAGTTGTGCTTCATATTGAAACTGCTTCCGAATATTGATACTGATTCCGAATATTGATACTGCTTTCGAAGTGATCGTTAGCTGAGAGTCGAAGAAATGATGAATGTATGGAAATAACGCTGGGTTTTATACGTTTACAGAGGATTGAAAATTTAAGAGCGCGGACCTGGCGGGAAACACCGGGATTGTACTGCGTGACATTGAATTAGGAGTGGTGAAAAAACACCGATATAACTGTCGATTCAATTGGACAAAACAGCATGAAACGCCGACGCGGGGAAAACATAGGAGAAAATGACGTCATGAGTCAAGTAGGTCAATCCTCCTGTAAAGCTATAAAAGCCGGCGATATTTTCCATACATTCATCATTTCTTTTGACTCTCAGCTAACGATGGAAAAAGAGACACCTGCCAAGATAGAGACACCAGCCAAGAAGGAGTTCATCGTGCCAAAAAGCGAATGCTGGGATGACGATGATGAGCCACCGTTTTCGCTATGGTTTGATCTGGACGAGACGGAATTGAGAAAGTTAAGGAGGCGGACAGCAAGCAGCTGTCCAGCCTGTAGAAAAGTTGGAGGTTGTGCCTAAAAAACACAACCTCCAAATCACCCCTTTTTCAGGGGTACCCCAACAGCCCTTTTCAGGGCTAACCATTTTCAAGAAAAGATCTTTCTTTCTTCAAAATTGTCAAAAGTAAAAAAAAGTTAAAACTAGAAAAAGTCAAAAGTCTCTCTTATATAGGTCTAGATCTACATGCAGTGAGGAAATATTCCCGTAAAATGGTCTTTACAAGTGTGTGAACCAATAATTATTCCAAGTTATTTTTCTGGACATAAATTAACGAAAGTGTCAAGGAACTGTCTTTCTTTTGTTAAGGAAATCAGGGATATTCACCCTATTTCACATGTACAAATCTACGAAAGAAAAATGCTTTCTACTTTCGACAACGCTCAAAATTCGAACTCACACCCTTTGATTTCAAGATCTAGAATCTAGCTCGTCATTCGAATTAATACATCTATATATGTTCCACAAATAATTCACGTCGCTCGTATTGAGGCTTTGCCTTTTTCATATTACTTAAGCGTATAGAGGTATTTATAAAAAAGCTTTACTAGACGCTGACGTAGTGTACCTCTGCCCAATGGTCTATTTATAGCAACAGACGCTAGCTAGTGTGATCTAACCCCTCCCCCCCCCCCGTCACACTAAACGGCGTTTCCACTGAGTTGGCACGGTGTTGTTCAAGTTCCCAGAGTGCCAAGAGATCGCAGGAAAAATGCGAAGCTCCGTGGCCTATTATCGCGTTCCTGATGTTGATGAAAAAAAAGCAAGAAGGAAATCAAGTACATCGATATCTGTTCTCTGTACCCTTATGTTTGTAAACACAAATCCTATCCTGTAGGTCAGCCAGAAATTTTGTCTGCTGAGAATATTGACATGAACAATATTCGACAATATGAGGGCTTAATCAAATGCAAAGTTTTGACTCCAACTGATTTGTTTCACCCCGTTCTCCCAGTTCACTGTAACAACAAAATGATGTTTCCACTCTGTATGAAATGTGCAGAAGGAAGTTCAAGCATTTGTAGGCATGGTAAAGAAGAGAGGGCTTTGGTCGGAACTTGGGTTACTTTTGAATTATTCAAGGCTCTTGACTGCGGTTATCGATTATTGCAAGTGTATGAAATTTGGCATTTCAATTCTGTGTCAGATCAGTTCTTTAAACGTTATGTGGACAATTTCTTGAAAATTAAGCAAGAAGTCAGTGGTTATCCAGATTGGTGTCAATCAGACTCAGAAAAAGATCAGTTTGTTTGTGAATATGAGAAGGCGGAAGGTGTTCGTCTTGATCCAAGTTGTATTCAAAAAAATCCTGGGAGAAGATCATTTGCTAAGATTATGTTGAACTGTCTTTGGGGAAAATTAGCTCAGCGTGAAAAAATGTCCCAGACGGAATACATCAGTGATCCGTCTAAATATTTTGAATTAGTCACCAATCCCAATTTCATTGTAAAGCATGTAGAAATCTTTGACGAGGACTGTCCATTCATCTTGGTTAACTATGAATCAAAGTTGGAACATATTGATACTCACGCTACAGCCAATGTGGTAGTAGGGTCTTACGTAACAGCTTATGCAAGGTTGGAATTGTACAGCGTTCTTGAAAAGTTAAAAGATAGAGTTCTGTATTTTGATACAGATAGTTGTATGTACATTCATGACCCTTAATTATGGAACCCTCCCATTATTAACAGTCGGCTAGGAAAATGGACTGATGAAGAGCCTGCTTGTAAAATTACTCAATTCAGAGGGCTTGGGCCTAAGAATTATGCTTACAAAATGAAAACAAAAGATGAAGAAGAGATAAGCAAATGTAAAGTAAAGGGGATTACTCTGGATTACAATACAAAGCAGGTGGTGAATTTTGATACATATTCAAAATGTGCTTTGGATCGCACAACAGAAATCAAAATTCAGTATGATTGTAGAATTAAAAGACACAGAGATAGAACGGTTACCAGTGAACCACAAACAAAAACGTTTCGCTCTGTATACACCAAGAGAGTTATTGTAAATGGTGCTGACACTGTACCCTATGGTTATAAAAGTTTGAGAAAATAATGCTATATCACATTGTTGTGTGGCGATCAGTCAAAGTAAGTCGGGAAAAAATATTAGCCATTGGTCAAAAAAATAACAATCATATTGCCGTTACCAATAGAACTACGTGAAAAAATTTATGGAGAATTTGTTCGACAGCATACGCTTGATGAACGAACACAGCTTAACATTAAATTTTTCTGTGTGAAAATTTGGATCGGAAAATTGCTTAAGTGGGTTGCAAAAGGAGAAAAGTCCTACAAAGTGTATGGTATAATCGACTTTATTGCGATGATGATGGCCGATTCGGGTGTGGATCTCGTTCTCAAAACTTATTTAGCAGATAGCTGTTTGAAAGACAATGTTATTATTAAGCTGTTTCGATCCACAAGTCGATGGACATTTTTTATCATAGGTACAACAGAAGAAAGTTTTCTTAACGTTCTGAAAATGAAATCAGTTCTATTTGACTTTTACTTACGCTACAAAAAAGGATCTGTTCATTCCTACGGAGAATCAATGGAAACCATGGTAGGGTATATTCTATTTGATAGAGATGTTACAGAAGAAGTAGTATATTCAGCTCTTTCAACAAAAGACGCTTATAGACATGTTGCTCCATTTATGGGACTACGAGATTTCAACGATATGGACAGTGAATATACAATGTTTTTGGGTTATGAGCAATTGCACAAAGACATTACGGAATATGAAGACAAATGTGAAACTCGTGGTATTTGCGAATTTGCATTGTAAAAAATTTGTTATATGCTGTATTGTAAATAATTCATTGTGAATAATTCATTGTGAAAAAATATTTCAGTGTGAATTTTTCATTGTCAAGAAAAATTTTTATGCTGTATTGCAAAAAATGTTTCATTGTTCAGTTCTGTTCAATAAAAATGCTTTCATTTTCAATGATGTTATCATTTTATCATTAGCCTTTAAAGAGTAAAGTAAAAAAATATGGATGTACAATCCATATTATTTCAACATCCTTGTAATATTTTCATCACAGGGCCGAGCGGTTGTTGAAAAACAGAGTTCGTTCATAAATTAATTGACTATCGAGAAGACTTGTTCAACATCGTTCCTGAAAGAGTTGTTTGGTGTTATAAAGAATGGCAACATGCCTACAGTGTTATGCAGGAAAAGTTTAATTCACAATTTGAATTGATAAAATTCGTGGAGGGGATTCCTGACGACGAAAACGAAATTGTCAGTGATGTATCCATTCCACATTTAATCGTCTTTGACGATATGTTGGGTGAAAAAGATGAGGAAAAAATTAAACTTTGGTTTACAAGAAAAGGTCATCATCGTAATGCAAGTGTCATTTACATCACGCAAAATATGTTTCAGCAATCGAAATCGAGTCGAACCATTAGTCTTAATTCTAGATATATGATTTTATTTCGAAATGAACGAGATAAGAATCAGATTAAAACATTAGCTCGGCAAATGCAAGCCCCACATTTGGTACCTGCTTATGAAGATGCTACATTGTCGGACCATGGATATCTAGTCGTAGATTTTCATTCACAAAGAAACAAAGAATTAAGACTCCGAGCAGATATATTTTACCGTTGGTATACACAAGGTAATGAAAGAGGACCTGTTATTTATTCTTCTGCTTAAAAAAGTTTCTTTAAGAAAGTTTTTATGCAAAAGTTCTTGCTTTTAAAAGAGAATTACATTTTGAATATAAATCATTTTTATGATACCCATCCGTGAGTAAACATGACCTTACCAGCTACACCAAGTTCGGTTTTAGCTGCTTTGCGAAATTTAAGTCAACAAACCGATAAACATGAAAGAGAAGCTGTGTTAAAAGCAGGATTAAAAGAAATTTTAAAATGGTTTACATTGGCTGCGCAAAACATCATCGAAAATAAAATCAAATTACCAAAACAAACCATAACATACATGACAAAACATAGAGCAGATATTGAACAGCTAGCAGATCCGTCCATAGATGAGGAAAGTAAACGTAAAATCATTTTAAAACCTGGAGGGGGTGGATTTCTAGGTGGTGTTATTATCAGAAGTTTGCTGAGATGGGATGGAACAAAAACCATCAGAAAATTTGGAGCTGAAAGACAAACTCGAAAACGTGTTCCACGAAAGCGTGCTCCGCAAAAGAAGAAGTCTCCAAAAAAGAAAAAATCTTCAAGAAAGAAGAAATCTCGGAAAAATCGTACTCCAAGAAAGCGTGCTCCACCAAAGAAAAAATCTCCAAAGAAGAAATCATTACCAAAGAAGCATGCGCCAATTACGATTGATGAAAGATTTGTTACTACCCGAAAACGAAGTAGTGTAGGAAGTAACATTTCAGAACATCAACAGTATCCGAAATCCAGAGAGGAAAGATTAAGAAAAAAATTGAGGGATTACGAAAGAAAGTATTCAAGATTCATATTACCAGGCAAAAAATTATCGTTTCAAGAAATTCCCTCAGTAGCGTGGTCTCCAAAGACATTAGCCAAACATAAAAAAGGGTTAAAAAAATATAAACGAATGTTTTATGATATGCTGAAACATAACCTTGATACAGGGAGATATAATCTTGACGACAAAAATGAGGTGCTCTACCTTGGGAAAGGAAGATCTGTTCCCGTGGATTCATCTATATCTACCGCCACTACATTAGGCGATGATCTCTATTCACAGTTTTCTTAAGAAATTTTAACAACAAATTTTGTCTACAAAAACATTACATTAGCTATAAATGTTAGTGACATGGAACTTGTATTATCATTTAATCCGAAATCGAGATCAAGTCAACATGAAGAAGAAAACACCTCTGATAAAAAAACATGGTTCAATGGTTATGGCTATGATACAGGCTAAACCAAAAACACGTAAAAACTTGTAAAAGATTCGTCACCCGAAGTGATAAAATGCATATCGGAATGCTGTCATAATGTTTTAAAAGGCAATGTACATTTATCATCACCTCAGAAGAAGAAATTGTATTCAAGTAGGCAGCAACTCAGACGTTTAGCTTCGAAATCAGTCTCAGTAAAAAATAAAAAAACAAATATTAAATCAAAAAGGTGGATTTCTTCATTTGCTTGGTCCTGCATTATTACCATTGTTAGGAAAAGCCGTTATCGGAGGAATAGGAGGAGCTCTTAAGGCCTTGTAATTTCATAATTTTTAAATTATGTCTGTTAAAAAAATGGTTATTGTGCCTTACCAAACCTTAGAAAATATGAAACGTTGGAAAGTCGAACAAGCTCAAAGACCTCGTTTACCACCCAACCCGCAAGTTGTAGATGTAGCACATCTTCAACAGGACATGGGTCATATTTTACAAAACACCGAATTATCAGAATCAGAAAAGACTCAAAAGTATGGTGAAACTTTGTTTAAGTTACAAAATTCTCTTCAAAAAGCAAGGCCAACTTCGAACAATTTACTTTCAACGACAAAAAGTGATGATAGTGTACAGAAATCAGCATCTGTTACCTTGCATGATCAAATTTTGCAAAGTGTACCAAAAACCATGAAAAGAAAAGCCGAGTTACTTTTGAATATGATAAAAGATAACAAAAATTTAACTTGGGATGAACAAGGAGTTGTGTCATATAAAGGGGCACGCGTTCACGGTTCCAATATCATCGATCTTATCAATGATGCAATACGTCAAAGAAAAGGTGTTGAACCCAAAGGCTGGAAAACTTTTTCAAAGGCATTACATGAAAGTAATATTCCGCAAGAAGTTATTGGCAACTCAAGTAGATGGAGGTTGATGCATAAAACTTATGATAAATCTTATGATAAGTCACTGAACGAAGATGAAGAATCCCATGGTGAATCCGATTACTTATTTCACACGCCAAAAAGTGTACAAAAAAGTGCAAGGAAATCGGTTGCAAAAAGTGTTAAAAAATCTACGATGAAAACTCCATACATGAAACCTGAAGAAAAAGAAAGACTGAAACAATTCTATACTAAAGAGTTGTTAACTCCACCAAAATCTATAAAAAAAAGATCCCTAGTCGTAAAACGGTTCAGTCATGGGAGCCCTGGTAAAGCCTAAACTTGATTACGTGTTAAGAAAGTTGTTTTATGATCCCAAAAGTACTGTCGCATTTACTGGAATAAAGCAATTGTATCACGCTGCAAAATCTGTTTTGAAAGGAATAAGATACAAAGATGTTCAAGAGTGGTTACGAGGTGAATCCACCTATACCTTACACAAACCAATCCGTCGACGTTTCAAAAGACGAAAAACTATTGTAAGTGGTATAGATTATCAATGGCAAGCTGATTTGGCCGACATACAACATTTAGCAAAACAAAATGATAACAAGAAATATTTACTTTTTGTAATTGACGTGTTTTCAAGATTTTCATGGGTTATCCCTATTCCAAATACAATGGGAAAAACTTTGATTCGAGCATTTCAATCTATTGTTCAGAAATCAAAACGAAAACCATTGTCACTTCAAACAGATAAAGGTTCGGAATTCAAAAACAAACTGTTTCAACAATACTTGAAAAAGAGTCAGATTCATTTTTTCACCACCGAAAATCCAGAGACAAAAGCAAGCCTCGTTGAAATATTTCAACGAACTTTAAAAACGAGAATGTGAAAATACTTTACATACAAGAAAACAAGACGTTACATTGACGTATTGAATTCTTTAGTTCAGAATTACAATCATACTTTTCACAGAAGTATTAAAACATCTCCTGCAATGGTAACAAAATCAAATGAGGCAGAGGTTTCGAAAAATCTGTATCCTCGATTATCGACAATCGCAATAACGAAAAAGCCAAAATTCAAAATTGGAGATCGTGTTCGGATCAATAAAACAAAACGTACATTTGATAAGGGCTATTTACCAAATTGGACGCAAGAAATATTTGAAATCACTCATGTTAACAAGACATTTTCACCTATCACCTATAAAATAAAAGATTTACAGGGTGAACAAATTTTGGGAACTTATTATGAATACGAACTTCAATTAATAAAAGATGATGAAGTCTATGAAATTGATTCAGTTCTTGATAGACGTACAAGGCGTGAGGGCAAAAAATTAATCAAAGAAATAAAAGTCAATTGGAAAGGCTATCCAAAAAAATTTCAAAGTTGGATACCAGAATCCCATTTGGTGTCTTTGAAGGAAAAATCTTATAGATAAAAAATCTTATAAAAAGACAGTACATTTATGATGAATTCACAGTCAAACATTGAGTGCGCGACAGAAAGTGTCGATAGTGTTAGTACTAAAAATTACAGCTGCTGTGGAAATCGTGTTCCAAAGAATCAGTTTACATATATTTCACAGATATTAGTCATTTACGCAATTATTGCAACCTCCATAGTACATTTAAGTATTCAAAGTCAGGATTGTGAATTGTGGTTGATACTGTTAAGTAGTTCACTCGGATATATTCTCCCATCTCCGGGGTTAAAATTCACAAAGACAGAACAAAAAACAACCAGGGCTTGATTTCATTGCCAGTAAAAAATAAAATATTAAAAAATGAATTCGTTTTATGTTACTCTACCTAGCGATAGTTCCATAAACCTTTTTCCGAACAACACACAGTACTGTTTTAAAGTTCATTTACCGAAGACAGTTCATATTGATAGGGAAAATTGGGAAGTTGCATTAGTTCAACTTATTACCCCCTCTCAGTTTTTAAACGTAAGTGAACAAGAAGCAAAGTTCGAAATTATAACTGCAGATACCAGTTTATACAATGCAATATCAGCGGTAGATGTAAAAGGAGATAATATGCAGATATCTGTATTAAGGCGAGACGATAAAGGTAAAGCAGAAAAATGGTCAATTCTATTTACTTTTCCACCGGGTAGTTACACTTCACCAAAGCATATTATAGAGGTGATCGATGATTTGATTCAAAATAACCTATCGGGTATCCTTCAAAAGCATTCAATGCTAATGTCTATTAGCTATTCAACCTCATCCAAACGTCCGAAACTTGCAATCAGAAATATTACAAAAACCGGAATCAAATTCCATTCATCGCTGTTTTTAAAACTGGGAGGATCGCCAGAATTTCAACAGGAGGTGATTTATCCGGGTAGAAGAATTTTAAATGCATTTAAATACACTCCTAACATTGATGCTGGCTACAACCATCTGTTTGTTTATTCAGATATTGCTGAACACACTATAGTGGGTGATACATTTGCTCCCATACTTCGTGTTTTACCGTTCAAGCCAACCGAATCTGTTGAAAATAATTATTAAGCCCAACATATCAACCATGAAATTACATTACCGCATTATATCCCCGTTTCGAAATCTGATTTCGATACTATTCACATTCAAATAACAGGGGATTCTGGCATTTCGTTTCATTTCATTACTGGTAAGACAATCGTCAAGTTACATTTCAGACAGAAAAAATAAAAAATATTTGATATTTTGAAATAATTAAACTGATACATTGACAAAAAATGCTACCAGTTTATCGTGGCGTAAAACATCAGTATGGGTATGGATTAGGTTCCCTATTTAGATCAGCACTCAAAACAGTGACTCCATTGCTTAAACCCTTGCTCAAATCTGGCTTTAATACTACAAAAAAAGAAGGAATCAAACAAGGAATACGTGCAGCAGAAGATATCTTTTTACGTGGTAAAAACCTTAAAAAAGTTGCAGTCTCGCGGGGAAAACAATCTGTTCATAATTTAGCGCAACAGTTAATACCTGGGATAAATAAACGAAAATCACAAAAGTCACATCATTTATCTTCTCGATCTCGTAGAGGCAAGATTATTAATAAAAGACAAAGAAATCATTACACTAGACCAAGACCTCTTGATATATTTGATTGAGAAAAAATCTTTTGAAAAATCTTTTTCGAAAATGATGCAAAACGGATCTTGCGAATGTAGTAAATCAGAACTCAATGTTCTTTCTGTACCACCTACATTGACAACGATGCAAGAAAGTCAATGGATTGAACATTTTCCAATATCATCTTTGACAAACAATTCACCGATAGAATTCATCATACCACCTCAAACCGAACATTGGACAGATTTGTCACAATCGTATTTGTATATCAAATTCAAAATCGTTAAAGCAGATGGTAGCAATTTAGATGCCGGTTCAAATGTAGCCCCTGTAAACAATTTCATGCACAGTATGTTTAGCAGTGTCGATTTGTATCTAAATAATAAACTAATCAACAGTAATTCAGACACCTATCCATACAGAGCATATATCGAAAATCTTCTGTCATATAATGCCGACTGCAAGACTACGTTTTTGAAAGCTGGTGTACTTTGGGCCGAAGACACCAGTGGTCAATTCGGAGCACTCAACCATGATGGGAATAATGAAGGATTACGAGAAAGAATCGGTGTAATCACACTAAGCAGAACTGCAGAGCTTTTCGGACGATTGCATCTTGATCTATTTCAGCAAGAAAAATATTTACCTAACGGAGTTGAAATCAAACTTAGATTAAACAGAGTCTCATCAAACTTTTGTCTTACGGGAGATACTGGTGCACCAGCTGCAAAAATTGTACTGGAAACAGTCAGTCTGCATATGCGAAATGTTGATTTGATGCCTGTTGTTGCGAATGATCTAAATCGAATTATTTCTCAGCAAAACATAAAAATTCCTATCCGCAGAGTAGAAGTAAAGACTTTTACCATCGGCAATGGACTTCAGTCTAAAGTTGAAGATCATTTGTTTCAAGGACAGCTTCCGAAACGTGTTTTCATTGCAATGGTAACAAATGCTAGTTATAATGGAGGTTATGATACCAATACATTTTTCTTCCAACATTTCAATCTGTCAAAAATAGATATATCATGTAATGGTCACAGTATTCATAACAGACCCTTTGAGCCTGATTTTGAAAATGGCTTGTATTTGAAATCATATTTGTCAATGTATCAGGCTGTCTCAGCCTTCGGACTCAATAAATCATTTGATATTGGCAAAGAAGATTATGCTGGTGGATACTGTTTGTGGGGTTACGATTTGACAGCTGATCAAGGCAGTGAAGAAGGTCAACTTCATCCTATAAAAACTGGAAGTCTTCGGATTGAGCTTCGATTCGCTCAAGCCTTGGCAGCAGTGATCAATGTTATTGTTTTTGCTGAATTTGACAATCAGATCGAGATCAACAGTTTGAGAGAAATCATCACAGATTACTAACTTCGGAAAAATTACATCAGAAAATCAGCCCTTTTCAGAGCTAAGAGAAGTAAAAACAATGCTGGGACTCAGATTTGCTATATCACTGAGAGAAGAAGCAGAAAAAGTGAAATATTCTACTTCAAAGTGCATCTCTACTCGAAAAAATGACATTCACAATAGCTTCGAAAAACATATGATTGAAGAATTACAAAATCTTATTGCCAGTGAAGTTCGCAACCAGTGTTACGGATGTCAAGTGGATCACCCCAGTCAAATACAGCACAATCTGTTTTTATTCAAGAACAGACAAGAACATACAGATATGTTCATAGAAAGAGCCATAACGGAAATAAACCCATACAAAATCATGGAAAAATGGTATCCTGAACTAATGGAGATGAAACTCGATGACAGTGACTATGTGGAAGCCTACAGATTATGGCAAAATATAAAACAAAACATTTTATCTGAAATCACGGAGTCGTGCTTACAATACTGGTGTGACAAAGTAAAACAATCCTGGGAAGAAAAGTGAATAGAAAAAAACTGGTGTATACTTCTGAAATTCAATACATATTGGATCACGGAACCTGGATAAAAAATCTACAGGCGAAAGTCTGTGCAAAAGACCAGTTACCTCGACAAAAACCCAAACATGTGAAAGCTTACATTGTGAATACAGAGAGATCAAATAGACCAGGAGAACACTGGGTGGCAGTGATATTTGATAATAATGACAATGTGCTATACTTTGATCCGTATGGACTACCACTACTTGAACCAGAAATCATTAACTTTTTAGACAATCATTCTTCAACGTGGAGATACAATCGACAAACTCTTCAGAGTCTACAGGGTAAAGTTTGCGGACTTTACTGTATCTTTGTATTGGATGCTGTTGCTAGAGGATACAATATACAGAAATATCTTCAACAGAAATTCCTCTCAACGGGACACCATCGAAACGATCGAGATGTATCATTGTGGTTTAATCAACACTACGGAATTCTATACAAGAAAATTTCAGAGACTCAATCCTCACAAACAGTGAAAAATGATCTTCTTTTTGTTAACAGTTCATTGTGAATATTTCATTTTTTGTCTTTTTTACAGTTCATTGTGAAATATGTTCATTGTAAATATGTTCATTGTTCAGTTCTGTTCAATAAAAAAGTTCAAAAAACAACAGAGCTCTTCATTCTGTTTTTCCGAAGACTTGTTCTGTCTACATTTTTCCCATACATCGGGTCATAACTTTTTGCTATATTAGCATGAAACGTAGGATGGGAAAAAATGTATGTGCTTTCCGTCAGGTCCGAGCTCTTTAAAAATTTTCATTCCTCCTGTAAACGTATAAAACCCAGCGATATTTCCATACATTCACCATTTTTACTCTCAGTTCTCGAGCAGTTCAGAAGCAGTATCAATAATCGGAAGCAGTATCAATATGGAGGAGATAAATTATCAACTGCGTGAGGCTCTCCGAGTCTATTTAAATACCGGTCAGCAGATATTGCTACTAAACACTCATGTCGTAGGAGCGGAGGAACAAACCCAACTACAACGTATAACACAGCCGTACAAAGATCTCGGCGAAAGATTAGTTCAGCTATTTCTAAAGATAACGCCTGATGTTATTTTGGTTGATGTCAAATTTGGGAGGAAGATTACTTTCGATAATGGAACAATGATAATCAGAAAAAGAGTTGAAGCATGCCCTATTTCCCAGGCGAATTTCGGATGTTGTCATTAGAAGTGGAGAACAACGTGAGACGAAAAACAGCCCTTTTTAAGGCTAACCCAACAGTCCTTTTCAGGACTAACCATTTACCACGAAAGTTCTATCTTTCTTTCTTCAAAATTGTCAGAAGACTCAAAACTAAAAAAAGTCATAGTATAGTCAAACTCTAGTTTTTCTGACCCGAACATGAAAAAATGTAACAAAACTACGGGCTGGTCAACAATAAACATTTACCATTAGAAATACAACGGTAATTCTAATTGGACAACATTAATTCAGAGTCAAAACAGCATGAAACGCCGACGCGGGAAAAACATAGGAGAAAATGACGTCATGAGTCAAGTAGGTCAATCCGTCTGAAAAGCTATAAATCTCTACGATATATTTTCCATACATCTCATTTTCATTTTCGCAATGGAGATAGAAACACCAACCAAAATAGAGAGAGCAGGCAAGAAGGTCTTCACCGTACCAAAAACGGAAAGTTGGGATGATGATAATGAACCACCATTTTCACTACGTTTTGAATTTGATGCTCAGGAGTTAAAAAGGATAAAGAGGCGGACAGCGAGCAGCTGTCCAGCCTGTAGAAAAGTTGGAGATTGTGCCTAAAAAACACAACCTCCAAATCACCCCTTTTCAGGGGTACCCAACAGCCCTTTTCAGGGCTACCAATCTACCATGAAAGATCTATCTTTCTTCAAATTGTCAGACGAAAGTTCTATCTTTCTTCAAATTGTTATTTCTTCAAATTGTCAGACGAAAGTTCTATCTTTTTCTTCAAATTGTCAGACGTAAGTTCTATCTTCAGATTGTCACAGCTCTTTTCAGGGCTAACCCAACAGTCCTTTTCAGGACTAACCATTTACCACGAAAGTTCTATCTTTCTTCAAAATTGTCAATCTTCTTTTCTTTCAGAAGAGATACACTCCAAAGAGTAAAAACTCAGAAAAAGTCTAAGTCCAACTTAGTGTTCAGGCTTTTAGAGAGAGAAATCATCCATAGGTGAAGAAAAAACTAAGTCCAACTCAGTGATATAGGGATAAATTCCTCAGGGTAGGCAACCTGGGCTCTGTAGGGTAGGTAGCGTAGGGCTCTACAGGGTAGGTAGCGTGGGACGCGGCGGATCGGCCGCGTCCCTACGCTACCTACCAATACTACTGCTGCTGTCAACAGTTTTTCTAGTCTCATCACCGCGCCGGGCCACTCATTCATGCATGTCCTGATTTTGATTGACACAACAGTTGCTTTTTCCAACTCTTTCAGGGCAAAATATATATGATCCGTGCTCTTTGAAAGGGAGGCTAAATGCATATGCAAAAAGTATCGACCAAGTTCAGCCTGCGCTGTCCGCGCAAGCTGACCTGGGCCGAAACTTTTTGCAATTGGTCAATTTTCTGTATGTCAAAGGACCAATGGTCCTTATCATTCAGTTTTTTTTTTTTTGTTGTTTTTTTTTCTGTACAAAATGGATTTTATGGATCCATATTTATGCGCAGTTTCCCTGTATCATCCATCACGGAGAGGTATTAAACCCCCTTTTGCCAGAACATGCCTTAAATAAACTCCACCTCTTTCGAATGCTAGAAGATATAATCTACTGAGACCCTAAAAGATTTTCATATTAGAGGCATGACTAAACAAGCAAGAGGTATAGATCCAAGATCAGGCTGCAAGCTCTGTGTAGTCTGATTTTGATCTATGTCAACCTCAAAAGCCTCTGTTTCCTGCCTATGGCGTTGAAAGAGTTAATCGATTTATAGGTGTTTAAATCCTTTATAATATTTTTTCAGTGAAATCACACCGACACCTCACTCGTTCATGTGTTTCAGCACTACTACATTAGGGTTTTGAAGTATCTTGTCCAAGAACTTCCTTATTAGAACCCAATGCCTGAACAAGGATCGAATCCAGAACTCCTCGCATTTGAATCTCGCACCTTCAACACCGAGAAGTGTAGGATCCCTCCTAGGCTCCAACACGGTCCAACTCTTCAAGAACTACTAGAGTCATCACCACAGAATTCGTTATTCCCTCGCCGCTGAAGAGTGTCTCGACGATGATTCGTGGGAAAGCAGCCAGTGGCTAAGAACGATTATCGTGCAAGGCACTAGTTGAAGAAACACCATGAACGCGTAAATTAGGTCTACCTGGTTCCTCTTAAGCTTGGGCTTTGCAGCACAGGCGTCCGTTTTGTGACGAACTTCGCCATCCATATAATGTAATAGTAAGACTTGTATATTACTTGTATATTACAAAATGTGCATGGCGAAGTTTATGACAAAACGAATGCCTGTGTTATGCAGTTCCTTTCGAAAACGAATTTACCTGCGCCTAGAGAAGATTGAACCAAGACTGCCGTTTTATCTCTGAACTGGCTCAACCATGAGGTAAGACATACAGAAATTTAACCAACTGCAAAAAGTGTTGATCAAGGTCAGCCTGCGCAAATTGCGAAGGCTGACCCGGTCAATACTTTATGCAGATGCATTATCCTTTTTATTCATAGAGTATGGATCAGTAAGGAATGATGGCCCAGGAACAGTGAGAACATTATACGATCTTATCCTCGAATGGATTTTTGAAAATGTCTAATTATGCAACTGAATGAACCGTGTTTTTCGAACATATATGGTGGTTAAATAGAGGACATTCGGGTTTTTTTTTTCGGTGAAAGATCGAAATTTATTTCATCGAGTGAACATCATCGGTAATATTTTCACGAGTGGCGCAGCCACTCGTGAAAAAAAATACCGATATGTTCACTGAAAATAAAAACACAAAGATTTTATTTGTTTCATGCTTATAACCCCTCTTTTGTTGGGACTTTCGTCAAATTCCAATCCAGTTGCTTTCGGTAGCACCCCAACATAAGAACGCAGTACAATATTACGTAAAGCGCGAAAAATGAGAGGTAAATGCGCGTTTATTACGTCATATTTTCGTCTGGTTGAATGGCACGCACTGTTTACTAAGGTAACTAGTGCGCGGGAACTACTCTTTCCGCCTTCAAATGAAGAGTTGCGGAAATAATGTACTTACTGTTAATTTCGATGGTCGTAACCATGAATTATCAAACCTTATAATCCACCATTATTTCCCAATAAATTACCTACATAAGTTCCCGATAAAACATGAAACGAATGCACTGCATTTTGAAGCCTTGTCTTTTTACCCTTTTTTCTGGTGAGCGGGAGAGATTTTTGCAGAATGTGTAAATTGAAATAAGGCTGCAGAAAATGCAGTCTAATCTTTGTTCTACACTATCCGAGTATATGAGTATTTTTATGGTGATAACAGTTTTGAAATTGCAAATCTTGGGATATTTCTAGTTTCACGAAATTTGCAAGTACCTATTCACCAAGAATTCTCGGCTTGTCCATATGGCTTTCAACACGCGAAAAGGGACATTCGGACATTTGCGTAAAGTGTCGTCTCGGATCAGCCTGCGCAGTCCGCACAGGCTAATCCGAGACGGCACTTTACGACTACATTAGATTTTATGCTACAGTAGACTTGCGCGAAACAGAAAATTACATAAAAACGGAAAGAGTCGTTTCGGGTTTTTTTTTTTTTTGTAGCTGTAAGGATGCATTTTAACTGGAACACGCGATGATTTAAAAGAAACTTTGTACTTTTCAACTGAGTACTAGAAGAAAACAGTTTACATCTTTATCAATATGTTCTGTTCTATTCTTTGTCACGATAAATTGATTACTAATTTATAAATCATTTGTGCGTAGCGATTAACCCATTACTGTTGAAACAAATTTTGCAGTGGACGAATCCGCCGACAACATCCTATCTCTAAAACTGCTAAATAAGCGAAATGAAACTTTTAAGCCGATAGTAAAAACTGAAATTTTGCTATTTCAAAGGTATGTTTGGGGAGAATATCTCCCTATCGGACAGTGTATTTCCAAGATCAGACTGCACGTTCTGTGCAGTCTGATCTTGATCAACACTGTCCGCAAAAGGTCATTGAGTCGCGTTTGGCAGTCTGAGGGTTAAGCATCTGTGGAATTACATAAGTATACCAAGGCTCGATGTATGATTACGTATGAAAACATTGAGGTAAAAGGAGAAACTGCTGAGAAATTTCCCCTTTTTCACAATGATTTCATTAATTAGCTTGTCGTAAGAAGCGAAAAATGTCGTTAGGCGATGGCATGTTGATAAGAACCCAGATGATTTATTATTGTGTCAAAACCGGATAGTCTGTTCTATATTTGGTAAAAGCTTGTTTTTATGGGCGAATAATTTCCATCTGTGTAAATATGGGCTCGGCGTGATAGACGAAATGATAGGATTAAATATTGGCGCAGCTCCATATTCTCCAACCATTCTTAAGACCGTTGTTGGTCTTATTCTCCAGAATTTTCTAAAAGTGAAAGTAACACAACTTCTGATTGGCTTAGCCATTCGGAAAAGCCAATCAGAAGTTGTGTTACTTTCACATTTGGAAAAAACTTGGAGAATTAGACAAAGAATCTTCATAAGAAAGGTTGGTGAATACGGAATGTGGGTTCGTCTTCATCATCCATTATCATGAACATTCTTATTCTTATGCTGCAGAGTTTTCTAAATTTGAAAGTAACATAACTTCTGATTGGCTAAACCTTTTGGTTTAGCCAATCAGAAGTCGTGTTACTTTCAAATTTAGAAAATCATGGCGAATAAGACAAAGATCGTTCTTAAGAATGGTTGGTGGAGTTTCTTTTACCAATACTTTGCACAATATTCCTCTCTGGCCACTGGCTGCTTTCCCACATAACCATTGTCGAAGCAATAATGAGCGGTGAAAGAGGAATGAATCGAGTCGCAATGACTATTATAAATCCTCAGTAAGAAATTGACCCAGCTGGGATTTGAACACACGACCCTCTGATTTCAGACCCTGGACGTAAACAACTGAGCTACCGGGCTATCACCATACCACATGTGAACCATATCTATCAAATGATTTGGAAAATAAGAGCTTTTAAAATCTTTGAAATAACGTTTAAATAATTTAATGCTGACACCAAATCCAACACGACCGGCAACGCAAGGGACAGCGCAATAGCTCCTCTTGCACTTCTTTCAGTCAAGCTAATAATGGAAATTTGTTTTAGATTGGGTTGAAAACACTGTGGAAAAATGATAACCCTTATCCTGCTAAATAAGGGAAATGAAACTTTAAAGCCGATAGTAAAAATCTAAAATTTGCCATTTTAAAGATATTTTTAGCGGGAAAGATATCCCCTTGTCGGACAGTGTAGATCCAAGATTAGACTGCAAGTTCTGTGCAGTCTGATCTTGATCTACACTGTCCACAAAAGGTCCTTGAGTCGCGCTTAACAGCTTATGGTGCCATCATTTTCTAATGTAGTAATGTTGACGAATATCTCCTGAACTCGAGATAAACTAGTTACCTCCATTTACTGAATATGTACCCTTTTAATCTATATAACTGACTTATTTCTTTACCAAATGGCAAAATTGTAAAATTGTCCGCAGAACTAGCAACTGCCTACAAATAGAGCCTATTATTTATATTTTTGGTTTAGGAAATTAAACAATTTTTACAAATCAGTTCAAACTACATTAATTGCTGTAGGTTACACGTATTAATTGCAGCGCTGCAATGTATTCTAGATCAGAATTTTGAAGCCTCTGGAACGGTGGGCTAATTGAGGCAGGGAGGCACTACGAAATGTATTGATGGAAATAATTTCAGCAACTTCTTGACCAACATTTTTTTTTAATTACATTGCTGTATCCTTTGACGTGAGTGTTGTAAATTTTTGTCCAGCAATAGCCATTACGATTCGGCTAGTTGTGTTTACAAACCAGCTGGAAAGTCGGGATTTACGAAAATCACGTGCGACATGTGTACTGCAAATTCGACATCCTTTAGCGAGTCGCAAGACACACAATTACACAGCTTTTCTAGCCTAAGCAAAAAAAAACGGATTAAAAATCTTTAAAAATTGCCATGGAACGTCGACCGGGGATGACGTTAGATGAACGTCAGAGAGCTGTTGGAATGCTCACTGCAGGCATGTCAGCTGTAGACGTCGCTCGGCATTTCAATCGCCCTAAATCGACAATTACACGCCTATGGAGCAGATTTCAGCAAACTGGTGGCGTAACTGACAGGCCCAGATCTGGTAGACATCGTAAAACGTCACCATGTGAGGACCGTTTTATTACAACGTCATCACGACGGAACAGATTTTTGTCAAGCCGTAAGTTAGCCAGTCTCCTGCGGAATGCTACTGGGACGAGGGTATGCGATGTTCGTCTTAAGGCGTTTCGACCTTACCTTGGCATTCCACTGACGTTAAGACACAGACAGGCAAGGCGCCAGTGGGTTCGAACCAATCGTCACTGGACGCACAGGCAATGGAACGACGTCCTTTTTACGGAAGAACCTCGTTTTAATGTGTCCTATGCTGACGGCAGGGTTCGTGTTTGGAGAAGAAGGAGAGAAAGGCTGGCTCCCGATAACGTAGTCCAACGAGGTCGTTATGGTGGTGGCAGTGTCATGGTATGGGCTGGAATATACCATGGTGGGAAGACTGATCTTGTCACAGTACGTGGCAATCTTACGTCGCAAAGATACTGTGACGAAATAATCCAGCCTGTCGCTGTGCCATTTATGCAACAACATAACGTTCCCATTTTCCAGCATGATAGTGCCCGCCTGCCTACTGCACGGTACACACAGAATGTCCTACGCCTTCTCAATGTAAATGTGCTTCAATGGCCTGCAAGATCACCGGATCTTTCGCCAATTGAACACTTCTTGGACCACTTAGGTAGACAGGTTAAAGACAACCATGACGTCAATTATAACATCCGTGACCTTGAACGTGCCCTTCAAAATGATGGGCCAGAATTCCTCTACGTGTCATTAGGAAGCTCATTTGTAGTATGAGACTGCGCTGTATGGCAGTCCTTGCGGCTCAATGTGGTCACGCTAGATATTAAGGTGTGCTTGATTTTCGTCGTCTGACCCTTTCGCCTTTTCAGTCAAGATAGACATATTACGCAGCAAAATAATGGAACGACACTGACACGTTTCAGTGGCAATAATTATGCTTTATCAAAGTAATTATTTCATTTTACGGATTTGTACCTGTACTTTAGCTTTGGATCATAGATTTAGGAAGGTGCTAAACTTATTTCCATCAGTATACTACAAGGACTAGACCTAGGAAAGATAGAACATCTCATCCAGTCGGAGAGCCCAGCTTAGACAACAGAATGAAATCAACCCATTACCGCATATATCCGAGCCCTAACAACGCTGACTGAGGTAGAAGATATCGGAAAACTTTGTGGGAAAAGCAGAAAATGCTGGTTCATCATGTTGGCTACATTTCATTTAGTCGTCTGCAAATGCCTTCAACTTGGACCGGTCTAAATGTTTGTCGTTTGGTAAAGAGGTACCTCATTCCCTCATGAAGCAAACACTTGTGGCAAACCTATTTGAAAACAACCGTGTAAAAAGGAAAACGACTTGACGTTTGATCCACCTAAATTCAGGTTTTCATACATTAATAGATTTGATGACACCGAGGCTAAAGGAGAAAATGCTCAATACGAGTAGTACGTCCTTTTGCCACAATGTGCGACAAGAAAGGTCAACCGCAAGATCTATATAAAATGAAATTGCATTTTTCCCGTTTTTACGGATTGGTATTTTTCTATTTCATCTTGCTAGCTATAAGACATTTGAAAAGCAATATTCTCAGTGTCTTCTTGTATTACGCTTTCTGTATTTCACTATTTTTACAGGACTTGGTCGCTATTTCCTATGTCTTAAACTTTTTCTTCCTCCTTGCGGCAGATACATGTAGCTTTAGGAAACATTGTGGCAGAATGAGAAAATACTGCTAACGGGTATTTATGTATTCACTCGTTACCATACACTACCCAAATTCAACGACTCTGAGGAAGAAAGCTTGTGAAAGTATCGTTGGAAAGGACAAAATGCTGGAAACAATTTTCTCTTTTTACCACAATGCCTTCCATCCTTTCGAAGACAGAAAGTAATGTTTTGAATAACATTTTATTTAACGTCTGGAAATTCTTTCAATTCGGATAAATTTTAAGAAAAATCGTCGTATGGCTGGGAGTGAAACATGTACTAGTGTGCAAAAGAAATGAGGCATGCTCTGAGAAAAAGGGATTTAATGTATTTCCGTGATGCATTATACCAAGCAGGTATTCATATAATTATGGAAAAATAAAATCCATTTTGTCTAACAACCGACTGAATCATGAGGTAGATTAGTCCTTAAATCCGCAGAAAACCGACCAATAGCAAAATGTTTCGATTCAGGTCAGCCTGCGCACACTGCGCAGGCTGACCTGAATCGATACTTTTTGCAGATGCAGTAATTAAACGCCATATTCATAGAGCATACCTCATTTATATTTCAACAACGATGTTTTTAACATTTCTTGTCGCTGTTGCAAGTTTGTTTGACGAGTAACAGCTTGCAAAACACGATAGGTATGTATTCACGGTATAACGTTGTGAATGGATAACAAAAAAATGCGTACAGTCTGAGTAAGAATGGTACGTAATTGGATTTCCGAGTAGTGTTGGCCACCTGCGCGGTTGTTTATTGGACTTTAGTTTGGATAACTGAGGATCTTATTTAATCTTATTTGCTCTGCGCAGATGATTACTTCATACCTACTGAGGGAGGACACAAATTGTCTACATACGAATAAGTCCTGCTGTTCATACGTTTCCATGGAATAAAATGAATGTTTCACTTTGTACAGAATAGAATAGAACAGAACAGAAACTCTATCTGACCCATAAGCATACTTGTATCTCAATGCCCATAACAATCAATTTCGAAGCATGCAAAATATATTTAAATATACCTATATTGAACAGTATGAAATATGTGAATGATCTAGTGAACATTACTACTAAGTATTAAAATGTGAGAGTGTTTAAATACGATGGATCGTTTTGCTGCAATGTGTTCAAGCATTAAACAAAGTAAATTTGGATGAAAGCTTTCGACAAGTTTTGACAAGGTTGTGCATTGCATATAAGACTAAAGTAATTTCATCTTACCTAATACACATATGCATTGATAAAACTTTTGACACTTTGGAAAACTTAAAACAAATTTTTAGACCAATAACTATGAAAATCCACATTTATGTTATTACATTTTATCACTTTTAAAAAATTATGTCTAACACTGTAAAATTACACATAACCATTTGAGAAATATTGAAATGCTGACATACATTCATATCAATTAAAACCCATGTCCATTGTACAACATGGTTGTACAAAGGCCAAGGTTATTCAATATCAGTGTCTAATTTCAGTCACGATGACCCAGTATATCACAGAATAGCCCTTTACATGGCCTATATTCCCTGACGTCACTGCTTTGAAGTCATGCTTTCTAAAAAGTGAGCCGACCACACTTTTCAGATGGGGACAAAAGACACCTTCTTTAACCCTTATCCTGTCAAATAAGTTAAATATAACTTTCACACCGATAGTAAAAACCCGAAAAATCTTATTTAAAACTTATTCTTACGGAGAAAAATATCTCCTTATCGAACAGTGTAGATCAAAGATTAAACTGCAGGTTCTGCGTAGTCTGATCTTGATCTACACTGTCTACAAAAGGTCTGCGAGTAGCGCCTAGCAGCCTAAGGGTTAAGCTCATCAGAGCACGATGTGTTCAGCAACATGATACTGTGACCCTTCACGGTCTGTCACCCTTTCGTCCGTCCGTCCGTACGACTGTCAATACATCTACAATTACTTTGAGAACGAAGTCTTCTCTAAAAAAGATTGATAAATTGAAATGAAATTTCATAAACACAACTCATAGGTGAAGGGAATCAAAGAGTTTCCAAATCATTCAGGTCATGTGACCAATATTGTATACAGTGACACGAATAACAAAAATCCTAACCCTTATCCTGCTAAATACGGTAAGTGAAACAAAACATTTAAGCCGGTAGTAAAAACCCAAATTTGCAATTTCAAAGGTCTTTTTTAGGCGACAGTGTGTCCTTATCGGACAGTGTAGATCCAAGATCAGACTGCACGTTCTGTGCAGTCTGATCTTGATCTACACTGCCCGGAAAAGGTCAGTGAGTCGCGCAGGTGGCCAACACTACTCGGAAATCCAATTACGTACCATTCTTATTCGACCAGCCCGCATAGCTCAGTTGGTAGAACATAAGACTCGTGATCATGAGGGTGTGGGTTCGATTCCCACGGCTGGCCATCTAAAATTACTAATAGTCTTTCGGATGGGACGTTAAACCGAGGTCCCGTGTGACGGTGCTATACACCGAGCACGTTAAAGAACCAGGCGTAACTTATTATGGGTTTCGTCCTGTATCCGCACTATCCCCCGTAACAATACTAACAGCCTTCAGGGGGCGTCGCCCATATGGGAAACCGGTGGCGACGATAAATAAACGCAAATTCAATCAATCAGTGAGTCGCGCTAAGCAGCCTAAGAGCTAAAAAATCTTCTTCTCTAGATAGCATGTAAACTTGCCCTTGATAATCAATAGGATAGATACTGTAAATCTCGTACAAGTGATAATCGTAAATTTACCTTTGGTCGATTTTGGAGTGTTCAAACTTCGGGGCAACTCTATTCTGTATGTTTCACGAGGAAAACTTTGGAGATCATCTATTGTGAACCTATAAATAAAAAAACATTGGCCTTTGTACACAGTATTACAGATTATCGAAGCTGTTCAAATTAATATCAAACATACTCTGTCAAAATGGGATTTTATGCATCTCCGTGATGCATTATACCGAGCAAGTCATCATGAAATGAAAAATCCATAACATCCATTCTAAAAAACAATTGACAGAGTCATGAGGTAGACTGGTTATTAGCAAACATAGTATTACACATAATCCATGTTGTTCAAATCACTATGATCCATGCTCTGGCAAAAGGGGGTTATATGCATATCCGTGGTGCATTATACCGAACAAGTCGTCACATAATCATGGATCTATAAAATCCATTTTCTCTAAATGCCGATTAAAGCATGGCGTAGACTGGTCCTTTGACATGCAGAAAATTTACCCATAACAAGAAGTTTCGACTCATGTCAGCCTTTGCGAACTTTATAACAGAGCGTGCCTCACATGTATTTGAAGAAAGTCAAAATGCGTGTTCTTTCCGGAGTGGTAATTTGGGCTTAGCAGTGATTGGTTGTAGTAGTTGCTACTTTTCCAGTCCCTAAGGGTCATACGTGGTTCATTACTATTAAAAACGTTTGGTTTATAATCTGAAAATTCCGGTTCGATCCACCTCGGTGGGGACGTTGGTTGTACATAGAAATGCTCATGGACATAGACACAGCAGATATCCAGTTTAATACCTGTCAAATCCAGATATACTGGCATAACCAAACTGCAGACTGCAGAATCAAATTCAAGAGGTTTATTTCGTATATAACGCCATCAGCCAGTAATACAAAACAAAACTTATTGAAAGATATGAACATGTCTTATCAGTTGAAAAGACCCTGTCATTGCGACCAAAAACACTTTTTAGCCAGATTATCTCAATAAAAATACAGACAGTGTAGATTAGAGATGTTTAACATTCTGTCAAGTCTGATCTATATCAGCACTGCCCCCAAATTCAGTAGAAGTCCCACAGTTTATGTGTTAGAAGGATTTGTAACTGTGATATGACATAAACTTTTTAAAGCGGTCTTTGTGGAATGATTTTCTACTACATAGATACAGTCAAAAAGTTAGTCAGCGAAAAACGAAAAATGCTCTGGCAAAAGGGGGTTTAATATTTTACCCTTTATCATACAATCCCGATTTTTAACGACCCTGAAGAAGAAGTCTTTGAAAAAATTGTGGGAAAAGGAGAAAATGCTAGTAGTTAGCATTTTCTCTTTGTTTCATAATGTTTTCTGGCCAACAAAGACAAAATTCATCATCTGAGCATTATTTAATTTGTCGTCTGCAAATACTTTGAATTTGGTCAAGTCTAAAGTTTTCCCGTTTGGTTAAAAAGTTAATCTACCTCTGTGATGCATTATACCAAGCAAGTGATCAGAATGATAACATCCAGTTTGTCTGACAATCGACTGAATCATGAGGAGGAATTTTCCTTGGACACGCGGGAAATTTACAAATGGCAAAAAGTTTCGACCCACGTCAGCCTGCTTTTCACAGATCATTGCTCATACCCAGCTTTTAATATAAATCATAAAACTGTCAAACCAATGTCCTTCTTGTTAATGGAAAGCTTGCGAATTAATGTACTTTTGACATTAAAATGTCGTCTTTGACACTAGCGATATTCCTTTTTAGATTTATTCATGTATTATATGACATTCTGAAGACTTTTTTTTTTCTTTCAGTCTTGCGGCTGACTATTTTGAAAACATTGCGATAAAAGGAGAAATTGCTCGTAACGAGCAATTTCTCCTTTTATCGCAATGTTTTCGCATATGTTTATATGTACGAATCTGAACTTACGCTGATTTTCTGTATTCTACAATAACAGTATCATTTCATTTGTCTTCCTCGAATAGCTACAAAATGTCATGGTTTAATTTGTAATTGACATTGTGTTTCTACGGTGGCACAAAAATGACATGGAAGATATATTTTATACTACGTGCGCACGCAGTAGCTTAATACGTGCGCACGCAGTAGTATTACGTGAGCACGCAATAGCTAATACGTGCGCACGTAATAACTAATACGTGCGCACGTAATAGCTACTGCGTGCGCACGCAGTAGCTAATACGTGCGCACGTATTACATATTACGTGCGCACGTAATAATCCACCAATCTGAATCATGAACGGAAGCCATTGTTTCAAGATGGAAGTGGAAGATAGACATTATTACGTGCACACGTAATAGTTATTACGTGCGCACGTATTAGTTAATACGTGCGCACGTATTAGCTACTGCGTGCGCACGTACTAGCTACTGCGTGCGCACGTAATAACTATTACGTGCGCACGTATTAGCTAATACGTGCGCACGCAATAGTATTACGTGCGCACGTATTAGTTATTACGTGCGCACGTATTAGCTACTGCGTGCACACGTAATACTACTGCGTGCGCACGTATTACTTATTACGTGCGCACGTATTAGCTACTGCGTGCGCACGTAGTATAAAATATATCTTCCATGTCACTTTTGTGCCACCGTATGTTTCACATTTGTCAGTGTCAAACAATTATTCTCAGGGCCATATTTCTGCACGCAATGTATGATTCAAGGCCGACTGTTAATAGACACATCTATTCAGTTGTTTTGAATAAAAATATTTGGAGTCTAAGACATTTGGCTAATTGTTAAAGAACACATCTCACGGTGTCACGCCACTGCTTCGTTAGCTACATTGCAGAATACAGTGAAAATCACCATTTTTTACCCCCTGCTGTACTTATCTATATCAAACACAAGAGCTTGGTCATTTTTCCTATCAAATGTACTTTTTAACGAACGCAACATATCAACACATTATAGACCTGTCTTTACGTATTTTATTTTTTAAGCCCCCATTTCTCTGGGCCGCGATCCCACTGCGCTCATTGCGATCATGGCGCTTCTCCAAAATCTTCCGAATCGCCGAAGAAGCGCCGACACGTGCAACATCATGGGACTCGTGCATTTCCAGTATGCCTATCGAACGCTTCAATTACGATCTGGCTGCACAGGTCACGATCCTGCCTCGCCGTTGTTGCGCTTCTACTGCGCTTCCAAGACGCTTCTACTGCGCTCACACTACGGCACGAGATTTCAGGCTTACTACGTTGCTGCTGCGACATTGCTACGGCCTATGCGGAGGAGCTGCGCTTCTGTTGCGCTTTTGGAACGTTTCTATACAGCAGCAGTTGAACATCGGCTTTAGAAGGCAAGAGGGTCATTGGCCCAAAAGCGCTCACCTGAGTAAAGTCATCTATAGTTGATAAAGCTGAAGAGATCCTGGTTTTAATGATGTAAAACACATGCGTGTAAGTGACCTACTTTTTTAGCAACTAACCTACTTTTGAACTTGTCAGAGATATCATCCAGACAAACATTCTGATAATGTTTTATGAGTATCAGACTGAAAAATGTGTCTCTAGACTGCACACAAGGTTTTTTCTAAGATTTGGCACAGTGACCTTCTTTTTCATCTGTTGTGACCCAACTTCAAACTCATCTGAGATTTCAAAAAGATACACTCTCTGACCAAGTTTTATAAGTATCAGGCTGAAAATGTGGCCTCTAGAGTGCAAACAAGGTTTTTTTCAGATTTGGCCAAGTGACCTTCTCTTAGACCAAACATGACCCAATTTCAAACATGTCCAGGACATCATCAAGAGAAATATTCTGACCAAGTTTCATGCGTAACTGACTGAAAATGTGGCTTCTAGAGTGAACACAATGTAAATGTTGACGCCTGGAAAACGGACTACGGACGACAGACACAGCCCGATCACAAAAGCTCACCTTGAGCAGATCATGCTCAGGTGAGCTAAAATGGATCGAACTGTTGCCGTTCCTATTACGATTCACGGCGCTTTAACCAAAATTTCGAAGCGAAACCGACTCGCCGCTCAGTGGAATGGAGGTTTTAAAGTGGCGATCATGATGTTTCCGATACGCTTCTACTAAGCTTAAGGCGTTTCTACTGCGCTGTTGCTGTTCCTGCTATGATTCACGGCGTTTCGATCAAAAATTTAGAGCGTAGTGGAATCGCCGTCCGGTGGAATGGGGGTATTACACAGTGCAGTAGGAGCACTTGGAACTACTTTTGACTGCTAGGATTCCGAAGTATATATTTCGATGCAGTGCGACACCTGACGACTATAGACTGCTGCAATGGCTTAGTCCTACACCTCATACGGTTAGTCTTACTACATTGAATGCAGACTGGGGTATTCGACAATTCCTGAGATTGATTGAATATGTGTTTAATCATCACCGCCACCGGTTTCTCTTAGGGGCGACGCCCCCTGAAGACTGTTAGGTTTTTTATGGGGAATAATAAAAGATACAGGAAGAACGCCTGATTCCTCAATGTGAACGGTGTAGCACTGTCACTCGGGAGCTCATTTTAACGTCTCATCCGAACTACGATAAGTAAAATTCGGCGGCAAGCCATGGGCCCGTGCCCATACACTCAAGTGACCCCATACTTGAATCATATTTACGAGTCCAACGCTCCATCACCTGAGCTATGCGGGCTAGTTTTCCATAGATTTGGTGACATAACACATTTTATGACAGTAACACTGTGTTACTCTAAACTCGTTGGCATACAGTAAACTGTGCGTAAAGGGAGGTCAGTGTGGGCTGTAATGACGCATAATGTGTCCGTGATTGTGAGGTAGAGCGTCGGCCTCGTAACCATAAGGTGCCGAGTTCGATACCCGGGAGCGGGTGTCAACTTTGGGATTTTTCATTGGCCCACACATTCGGCGCGAGTACTGGTGAAGTTCCCAGGAAGCAGAATCGAGATAGATTAGTGTAAGTTGTAAGAACTTGATTCTCAATCGATGAAAAATAAATATGTTTAAACTAAACGCATAATGTAATGCAAGGGTGTAGCACCCATTACGCAAAAATATTTTGCGACCAAAACTGTAAATAACAATATCATAAACATGTTTAGATTTTTCTCAAGATCTGCACGCTTTTTCAAACTAAATAGGTGGGTTGAATTGGTGCACTTATGACCAGGAAATTCGTCTATGCTTGACTTAGCAATTGTGACATATCAGCTCGCTCCCCTATCGGCACTTCGTGCCATACTGTGCATATTACCGTATTGCATTTAATCTGATCCTGATCCTGACCTTTATGCTGAATATATATATGAGCCGTGCTCTGACAAAAGGGGGCTTAATGTGGTCCATGGTACTAAGCAAGCCATCACACACTTATGGATCCATAATATTCACTTTTTTTAACAACCAACTTAATCATGAGATAGACTGGTCCTTGGTCATGCAGAAAATTGACCAATTGCAAAAAGTTTTGGCCCAGGTCAGCCTGCGCGAACTGCGCAGGCTGACCTGGGTCGATACTTTTCGCAGATGCATCAAGCTCCCTTTTCACAGAGCATGGCTCATATGTAGGTATATAAATAGAACTCCGACTAATATTCGGGAAGTTATATATACACGGGAAGGTACAGGTAAGCAGTTCAAATTCGTGCATACCGTACAGAATATTTCCGTGACCATTCGGGACAAAACCGATGTATGTAAATGATGTTGACCTGGGTCACGTTAAATGAAGTAAGTAATATAAATATTTTAACCCTGGCAATGCCTATGTAATGTATAATCAAAAAAAGGCTTCATCTGCATTGCCCTATACTTAATTTCTCAGAAGATTTATCTTGGATGTTGATTTTTACGGAAGTAAACACCCTCCCTCTCTCTCTCTCTCTCTCTCTCTCTCTCTCTCTCTCTCTCTCTCTCTCTCTCTCTCTCTCTCTCTCTCTCTCTCTCTCTCAGTACACCATATCTGTATATTTGGGGAAAAACAGTTAATTTATCACAATTCCTTTTTGGCTATTAGGACCGGGATATCATCTCGAAAAAACTGTAAGGTCTCTGAGGGGATCTCACAAATTATTGTTACAATAAAAACAATCCTGTAGAACAATTCTGATTAGATTGAACAAAAATATTGAGCCGTGTTCTGGCAAAATGGGATTTAACACATCTTCGGGATGCATGATACCAAGCATATTATCACATAATCATGAATCCATTAAATTCATTTCGTCTGACAACCGACTAAATTATGAAGTAGACTAGTACTTTGTCATGCAGAAGATTTACTCATAGCAAAAAAGTTCGACCCATGTCAGCCTGTGCGGACTGCGCAGGCTGACATGAGTCGAAACTTTTTGCAGATGTATTTAACCCCGTTTTCACAAAGCATGGCTCAATTATATTCTGAAGGGAAAAAAAAATACAATACAAGAAAATGATGGAGGTCACGCAGCTTAGGTTTCCCCTCAATTTTACAAGCCTGTTTTTGACCGTGAAACGTAAATCCCAATAAATACTCCCGGACTCATTATACCGGGAAGAAAAATATCCGCCGGGATCCTTCGGGAAATACGAGAAAATATGTAAATATATGTTTTGTGGCGATAAATGTCAGCATTGACCCTTTTCTATGCTATAAGGATGAGTTTTGTTTCTTTTACTGAAAGTGTAGATTCAAGATCAGACTGCATATACGTGCAGTCTGATCTTGAATCTACACAGTTCGTTTTAATGTGGGATACTCTAATAGAAAAGCCTTTCTAGAAACTTTTAATATGATGATTCTTTGTTAGCTTTGGTTTGCGGTTCTTTGTTGCTAGGTGAGGTTTTTGAATTATAATTATTTGAGCTCAAAAGATTAACCCGGCCTATAATACGAAAATTGATTTCCGATACCCTTTACGAACAGAGAAGACGAAGATCAGACAGTATATACCTGGATTCTTATCTTAGATCACTCGTTTTGATATCAAATTAATCGCTCAGCCTTTAAAGCTTTTTCATGTTTCAATTAACATTGACTGCTTTTGTTGATAGCTTCTTTTTTCAGAATAAAGGTTAACCCTTTGACTGCTAAGCGCTATTTAAGGAGCTTAGGTGGATAGAGTAGATCAAGATCAGACTGCACAGAACGTGCAGTCTGATCTTTGATCTACGCTGTCCGATAAGGAGATATTTCTTTTCCCACCTAAAAAAATAAACTTTGAAAAAGCAATATATGGATTTACACTATCGACTGGAAAGATTTGTTTAACTTATTTAGGTTAAGTGTTAACATGTCCGTATTGTATTTCTAGACAACCCCCCTCGTGAGCCAGTAGTAATTACTAATGACTTATGTGATCTTATACTTCTGCATTTGAACCCTGCTCTGAGAAAAAGGGGCTTAATGCATCAGCTTTAAACGTTATACCAAGCAAGCAGTCATAAAATTATTGATCCATAAAATCCATTTTGTATAACAACCTACTGAATTATGTGAAACACTGGTCCTTTGACATGTGGAAATCTCAACAACAGCAAAAACGTTCGACCCAGGTCAGTCTGTGCATTAAGCACCCTTTTCACGGAGAATGACTCATTGATTTGTTTTACACAAGAAAACTGAATTAATCGAGTACAAAGTCGAGATGCCATGGCAAATCAAAGCACTGAGAGTTTGGAGAGAAATTTTTGTTGATTTTTTTTTTCTTCTTGATTAGGACCGGAAAGCAAGCTTTAGAAGAATTCACTAAACTGTAGATGACAGTTTTTCGCTTTAGACGGAATTGGCATGTAAGGCATTAGATTTAAAATCAAGAAATGCTGGTTTTATTCTTCCGCGGCGCTTATCGCTTAATAATATCCTTGAGTTGGGCACTGCTAGGCTTAGTGCTGGCAAAACCCTATACAAACGTGGATTAGTGACCAGTCGCCGTGATACTGTAACCTGCGCAAAAATCCCTTCAAACAAACAAATTTCTCTGGGGACAAACAAAAGCTCAGAATTCTTTAACTCTACATGTGCCGTCATGTATATACTCGTACATGTACTTTTTTTTTCATGTATGGAAAGCATTTGGACACGACACTAAATGCAATTCGAAATGTAGAATTCTTTCGTGAAAGGGTAGAAAAGAATGTGGAAATAGGAGAAAATGTTGGTTACCAGCATTTTCTTTTTCCGACTGCTTTCAAAAGCCTTTTTCCTTGGGATTATTGAAAGTCGTGGCTGTTTGGTGAACGGTGAAATGATTAACGGGTGAATTTAATATCTTTGTCTAAAGTTTGAGTTGCAAAATCCAATCAGTTTCTTTTTTCATGTACAGGGTGTCCCAAAAGGTCTCCCACGCTTTCGAAGTGTTACAACTTCTACAATGCAAGAAACATTTGAAAAGAATGAAGAAATGTACAGGCAAGCAGTTTCATTGGTATATATTTTTTTGAGTCAGATAGGCTATAAAAATACGTTTTAACCATGATCTGTTAGAGGATATTTGAAATAAAATTTCAACTTCGCTATATTTCTTTAGTATTCACCCATGTACTTCAAAATGGGTATATATGGATGATTTTTATCCAAAACTTTACAGAAACATCATAAAAAATGGAAAAAATCGCATTTAAAAAATTTATTTCAATAGGCCGTTTCATGCGGATATTTGAAACAAAATTAAACAAGAATGCGGATATTTGAAATATAGCGAAGTTGAAATTTTATTTTAAATATCCGTTTTATTTCAAAAGTGGTTCTAACAATGGTCTGCGAAAGAGTGGTGCACTGTATCTGCAAACTGTATCCATCTAGGTCAGGCTGTGCAATCCGTGGAGGCTGACCTTGGTCGAAATTTTACGCTACTGGTGATTTTTTTGTATTTCGTCGGACCATTCTACTTTATGATTCAGCCGGTTTTTTAGTCTAATTGAATCTATGAGCGGATTTGCTGTGTATAACGCATTAGGAAGATACATCAAATCCCCTTTTCACAGACTACCCTCTTACTTGTATACCTATATGGCTCGCAACACGCGAAAAGGGCATTCGGACATTTGCGTAAAGTGCCGGAACATCCTGCGCAGTCCGCGTTGTTGTTACAATAGACTTGCGCAAGACAGAAAATTACATAAAAAACGGAAAGTGACGTTTCGGATTAGCCTGCGCGGACTGCGCAGGCTGATCCGAAACGACACTTTATGCTGTTACGGGAGACCACTCCTTCATGCATGGCTTCGTCCCGATTTAAATACAATACATAACAGCTGCGTTAGGGAGATATCTCTTTAGCTCAGTGGTTATGGTATTGGTCTTTTAAACCTCGATAACGATGATCTTGTCCACCGTGGGTTCGAATCCCGCCAGATGCGGTTTGTGTTTCAGCCAGGCATTTCTTCATTTGTTTCTTTGTTACGGACTTTGTTCGTAAGATGGGGGCTCGTCCGGAATTGGCCATTGAGCCATTAATCCCATTTGTTGTCCAAAAACGGACATTTGTTGTCTAAATAATAGACTTACTGCCTAATAAGGCTTTGAGTCATCAATAAATGATGACTTTAAGAGGGGATGTGTTACGGGAGACCACTCCTTCACGCATGGCTTCGTCCCGATTTAAATACAATACCTAACAGCTGCGTTAGGGAGATATCTCTTTAGGTCAGTGGTTATGGTATTGGTCTTTTAAACCTCGAAAACGAGGATCTTGTCCGCCGTGGGTTCGAATGCCGCCAGATGCGGTTTGTGTTTCTGCCATGCATTTCTTCATTTGTTTCTTTGTTACGGACTTTGTTCGTAAGAATGCAAATGTCCGAATACCCCTTTTCGCGTGTTGCAGGCCAATTATAATAATTATCTAAAAGGTTCTAAGTGACGCCTCTATTCCGTAATGGACTACGGCGTCTTATACGTATCTTTAAGTTGTAGTACTCTTCTTTCTGTTAATGCTTAAGTCTAACTTCGTACTTTTCTTACTAACTGTAGCTTTAACTAGAGCTTAAAGTTTGAGCAAAACTGAACATTCAAAGTCAAGCACAGGTCCTTGCCGAAGTAATTTACAGCGAACATGGAAATGAATGTTAAATGAGCGTGCTATTTTAACTTGCAACCCGTGTATGTTACGTTCGCCACTGAATGAAAAAGGAATATAAATACGAGATGTAGTCTCCTTATCAAATTCTATTGTTAAACTCACCGATTAAAATCATAGCTTTATCATACAAATATTCACTGAACAAAAAGAATACACATATGAAAAAGTTCAACTTAAGAGCATACATGTATATAAATAAGCTATGATGTTACGACCGACAAGCAAACATACCACTGCAAAGTTTAACTAGGTCTTTGTATGAAATATCAGAAAGTAATGAAAATATCTTTTCAATGGCATACCGCATGTATAGACTTAAGACTTATCCTGCTTTATCCAATTTGTGATCGATTACAAAAATATATTTTGTTAGGTTTATTGGCTTTGAAAGGGGTTTATATGACAAAGATTGCTGATAGAGCAGTGGAAGGTGTAAAGCAAGAACAGACTGCATGTATATGCGAGATGATCTGGCTTTACACGTTGTCAGGAACGTCAAGATGAGTGTTTAAGTCTTGTTTTATGGAGAGGAACCCTGGTTATCTTGCTGAGCCCCGGTAGCACAGTCGGTAGCGTACAGGACCCAAGAACAAGGGTCGCTGGTTCGATCCCCAGCTTGGCCAATTTCTTTTCAAGGAGTGATGATAGTCATTGCGACAGGATTCATTCCTCTCTCACCGCTGATTATTGTTTCGACGATGGTTATGTTGGAAAGCAGTCACTGGCTTGGAAAAAATATTGTGCGGCATACTGGTTAAAGAAACTACAGGAAAGCATTGAAAGGTGCACTGGCCGCCGCGATATAACTGAAATAATGTTGAAACGGCGTTAAACATAATACAATCAAACAGTCAACCTTTTTGTCTTATTTAATCTTTCGCCAACAAATAAAATCACCCTTATTGTTATAAAAAGTCATGACAAAACGATTCCACTCCAAACGATGAAAAGTTTTTTGTCATAATTAACAAGAGGGTCTTGAAGGCCCTGAAGTCGCTCATCTGAGCCTTTTGACTAAACATGACCAATTTTCAATCTCTTTCAAGATATTATGACAAACATGCTAACAAGCATATTAAATTCTGGCCTCTACGTAAATGTAGCTGCTCAAAAAAGTACTTACCGGTGTCAAACCGTTACACTTGCTATTTACTGTTTTGTTCCGTGAGAGAGAGGGGGGCGTTTTGTTTTTGTTTTCGATTTTTAAAGTAATTCAATTTACAAAATGATCTTCACATAGATCTACAATTAGAATTATTAAACACATCACTTAATAGATCTTCATATTGCGTTCTGAGTGGCAAGAAAGAGGCTAGATTTCGTTTCAGATAGCCGCTGTGAGATCGCAAGAAACTTCTTCATCTGCTTCCTAGGCCAAAAGCGACGACTTTATCAAATGTTTATATTTATTGCATGGATTCTAACAAAGACATAATGTGTCATCTGCAAGTGCTTTCAAAGTTGCCGATTCTAAAAAACATTTCATTTGGTAAAGATAATAAAAAAAAAACATACCTTATTATCTGAAGAGATTACGATCTACACAGTGCTTGCAGGCTTTGAACAGATAGGTTGTTGTAGGGCCAGGTATATGTGTGGACTTACGTACAATCTTATATGGTCTGCGACACGCGAAAAGGGGCATTCGGACTTTTGCGTAAAGTGTCGTCTCGGATCAGCCTGTGCAGTCTGCGCAGGCTAATCCGAGACGGCACTTTACAACTACCTTAGATTTTGTGCTACAGTAGACTTGCGCAAAACAGAAAAATACATAAAAACGGAAAGTGTCTTTTCGGATTAGGCTGCGCGGACTGCGCAAATGTTCGAATGCCCCTTTTGGCGTGTTGCAGGCCATATACTGCACGTAAACATAAGTCGTGGAAAGAAGGGACTTTAATCCCTTTACTCCTTGTCGAATAGGCAGACTTAGTTTGAGCCATGTGCTTTGGCAAAAAACAGTACAAAGTCATATTAGTAAATGGGCATTATTTATTTCAAATTATGTATGTAAAACTGCGGAAAAAAAAGAAACTTGTCACGAAAAGTTCTCGCTGTTCCACGATGTTTTCTACGGCTACCTGCTGATGTATCAGTGGACAAACTTGTCTCAAGTCCGAAGACGAGGCTCATCTCAAGCATGATGAAAGATGGATAGGAAGCGTCATCGTTCTAACTTTGTAAGATTTTACCGCCAGTATTTCTCAGCGTCCTCCATCTTTCTCAATCTCTATAGCGTGGAATTTGTACTTCAGTGATATTTTAGAGTCAATTTCTCTGAGGCTCCCTCCTCTGTCACAATGTTTAAGGCATAAAACTTGTAGTTTCGTGAGATTTTACCGTCAACAATTCTAAGGGTCCTCCATCTTTCTCAATCTTTAAAGCGTGGGATTGTAATTTTCGAGAGATTTTACAATCAATTTTTCTTAGGTTCCTCCTTCTGTCTAAATGTTTTAAGGCGTAAGATTTGTAATTGCGTGAGATTTCACCGTCAATATTTGTCAGGGTCCTAAATGTTGTATGCGTAGAATTTGAAATCCGAATATACATTATACACTCGGCAAAACCTATAAACCGCCACTTTTAATCTATTCTCCCCGTACACCTTTTTTTGGCATCACTGTCCAGAAAAATGATGTTTTTTGGCTTGATTTTTGTAGAATGATTGATTAGTGTAAAAACGTACCTCAGACCAAGTCTGAAATAATTTATTGACTAGTTCTTGTTAAAGGAGCTTATTTAATATCCATTCACTCAACATTGAAAATTGAAAAATCAAATTCTTGAAAACTTCATACTTCATTCTCGGATTATATCTTGGTGCAGAAAATAATGTTCATTTTTTTTCCTATTGCTGACAGAATTTCAGTAATTTCAGCTTTTCTTTTTAACCTGTTTTGGCTCATAGACACCACACATGCGCAACCGATGTGTTATCTCTCTTTTTATAAAAAACATGCCTTCTGTTAGCAGAATAGAAAATATTTTCATTACAATAACATACCTAACGTCAAGATATATGTTAGATCTTATTTCCTTTTACCTGTCCATTACTTGGTCAAATTTGCAGGGGACACAAATTGGCGGTTTATACTTTTTGCTGAGTTTGATCCTTGCTTAAGGCACTCGAAAAGTTGGAATGTTTACTCTTTCTTCATCGTGAATTTCATAATTTCGCGTTTTCAATGTCCATTGCTAAAGAAGAAGTATTTAGCTGTAGTAGATGTCGGCGTAGAGAGAGGTGTACTTATAGTGGTTTTAATATTAGTATTGTGCTAATGGTCGTAGAAGAAGAAGAATGATGATGATGATGATGATGATGATGATGATGGCGATGATAATGTGTAGTTCACATATTAAATCAAACTGCTGCTGTATTATTTTTCGCAAAAAATATCTAACTGAGGGTTGTCGAAGACATTTACTTCAAAACCTTAACCCGTTACTGTACACATGAAACTTTTTCACTCCCCTGCAAAAGTCAACTTTAGATGGCATTGCTACAAAAGGACTACTTACCTGCAACAAACAATTGCTTCTTTCCCGCGTTAGCTTTCCGACCTGCAGCAACAATGCAGAAGTTTTTGTTCAGTAATGGCTTGAGAGATAGTTCAACGTGTCTTTTTGCATCAGTATTTATAGCCATCAGTATCCAAAGCCACAAAAGTTAGAGTTCATTAACAGCATTGTCCGCGTATTTGGACATATCCCGCCGTCATTACTCAGTACACTCGTTACAACTCGGCCGATTACGTAACTATATCTTACCTCGTTCGTATCGAGGAGGAATCCACTTTAATGCACATTATCTCATGTATACATGGCGGCGTTCTTGAAATTCTTCTCATCAACGGGGACCAAAACTATAGTAAAGTTATTGGCATGATCAGTCTGTCGGCAATTCGTCGAAATTGATAAACACAGCTAACCAAATGAATTGACCTTTGTTTTCGACGGAAATGACGTATCTAGTAATGATTTCGATTGAAAATACCGACACGTGTTTTTTTTTATGAATCTTAGAGCAATAAAGCGATCTAATCCTGACGAAAAATCACCACGACGACATATTTTGAGGACAGGTGTCGCCCTCATCCCTATGATTCATGTTCAAAAGTCACTGAAAGAAAGTGCCTTCCCAAGTATCCTTAAAATACCCTTTGTCACGTGACACAATGATTAATTACTTGTTTTCTCATGTATCTATATTATAAATTTGAGAATAAAAGTATCTGTCTGTCTGTCCATTCGTAATGCGATCAAGTAGTTTGATCAACGGATCATCTGATATTTACCGATTGCTCTCGGCATAGTTCCTATATGATCGTCAACTAAAACTGGTGTTTAAATTTCCTCTGCCGTAGAAACAGGTGACCTGTCATCGAGTATGTGCTTCCATGAAGAGTTCTTTTCTTTCTAAAAGGTATTTTATACTGTAAATTATAAGTGAATTTCAAATCAAATGATAAATGTGGCTCTGCATTAAATCGGGGTGAGGTTGAACGCATGGATGTATTGTTTATCAGCGTTGACTTTAGTTTTACGTCCCTCCATCTGTCAAAACATGTTACCTACTTATGTATGTAACTACCAGGGCCCTATTTTATCAAAAACGTCGATCGTACGTAAGATCGTAGCTTAAGACGGACATTTACGACCGACGCAATCCGGTTTATCAACACCGTCATAAGTCCACGGTCGTAGCTAAGACAGTCTTCGGTCGTAAGACTCTAAAAATACGTTAACCAGTTTACATCTGTCAATGATTTTCAATTCCAGTTGTCTGTTTCAAATGTAAACAACATGCTTTCCGAACCGAAAAAACGAGGTGGAATGAGGAAATTTAGAATGTGCCGACCTAATTATTGTGGTAAATTGAGCACAATAAACGTGAAACCTTAGATGTTTCAGAGAAGGTACCTATAGAAAGATATGATGCTGACTTTTTTAGAGCACAAGTATTGATTATTTTTTGTTGAGATGCCGGTTTTTGGTGAAGTGCCGGTTCATCATAATTCACAAGACAAATTTTGAAGTAAATAACTGTTACTGAAGGTCACTGAAATGATGAAGCTGCTTCAAAGTTCCTATAAAATGGATTTATTGTGTTGATTTTAGTTACGCTTAATTTTTCTGAAATCTGAAACGTCGATACATGTACGATGCTCTGTGAAAAGAGGGCGTATAATGCATTAGCAAAACGTATCGACCCAGCTCAACCTACGAATGCTGATTCGATCGATTTTTTTTGTTATTGGCCAATTTTCTACATGTCCAATGACCAATTTACCTCCAGATCCACTTTGCTCCAGCAGATTTTAGATTAAATGCATTTTTATAGATCCATAATTCTGTGAAAATTGCTTGGTATCATGCATCAGGGAGATGCGTTAAGCCCCCTATGCCAAATCATGACTCATATACTAGATGTATGCTACACTCTATGGACATTTAGTTGACATCTACCTTGATCTTTCAGACATCTAATTGACATCTACCTTGATATTTCAGTTAGACAGACAGCAACCGAGCAGAAAACAGTTGAAGATTACAGGTGGTAAAGGGCCTGTTCATTTCTTTGGTGTTCAACGTTTCAGGTATATTATGGCGACCAGTGCACTTATTCATGCCTTCATGGAGGACCCCGGTAAATCAGGGTGGCATTTAGCCTTCCAAGAGGAAGATGGAAGCCATAATGCAAGTTCCTGGACCTAAAACAAAAAAGAGTTGTAATCTTGACTTCGTATTGCTAAATATTATAGGAAATTCACTCAAAATTTGTCTACAGCAGTTGAACCCTTGACATATTTGTTGAAAAGCAAAAGTTCCATGGGTTTGGACTAAGAAATATAAACAAGCCTGTGAAAAAGTTAAAAAAAAACCCCACTTAGTTCATAAGATATACTGGTGCATAATCAATCCAAACAAGCCTTGGGGCCGGTATAAAACGCAGACAGTATAGAAGATAGATTTAAGCAGACAATATACACAAAGAAGGGCTGGATGCAAAACGCAGACAATATAGTTCAAGGTACTCAGAAATACCCGACTTTCCTCTGGTTATTGGGTAAATATCTTTTCAATTAAAACAAGATTTCGTTAAACTTCACTTATTTTAAACTCTTTTTTTCCCCCATTAATTCATTGCTTCAGGGCAAAAAAATGAAAATAGGTACATGTACCTGTTGGACCCTCCCATGACCATCCTTCCTCTCTCTCTTTCGTTCTGTCTTTCTTTCTTTCTTGCTTGCCTGCTAACTTGCTGTCTCTCTTGCTTGCTTTATTTGGTTTATTATTTATTTTTCTTTCTTTTCTGTCTTCTTTCTTTGTTCTCCATCCCTCCTTTCTAGACTCTCTCACTCATTCTTTCCAATTGTTTCCGCAAAGATTTTTTTTTTTTTTTTTTTTTCTTTTTAATAAAACAGATATTTAATTCAATTTTGCTAAATATGAGGAATATTGAAAATATACAATGTTCCAATACACAAGTATATTCAAAAGGTACACCAGGTGAAATATACAGTATAATTAATCCATTTTTATCATTTTTATCATTTGTGTGGTCCCAATGAATGGTGTCAAGTTGGAAGATGCATTTCAATTAAAGTAATCGAGACATAAGTAACACCTTATGTTTAGTCTTACTTCATTTTAAAATGTATGGAACATGTTGAAATGAAACGTAAGTAAACCCCCCCCACCTTGTTTTATACACCGATCTGTAAATAAATACAATTAAACTAATCGGTATAATATGCTGATCTGATTTGAGATACAGTCAATGAAAATTCCATCAAAGTCTATACATCTATTTACTCATTTAACAGGTATTTCAGAAAACCTTCTTCAACTTTTTTGTCTTCGTTTTGCATATAGCCCTTCTTTATCTATATTTTCTGCGTTTTATCACCTATTCCAATACCCTTCTTTGTGTATTTTGTCTGCTTAACTCTATGTTCTATATTGTCTGCATTTTATACCGTCCCCAAGCCACGTATGTAGACTTGTAATCAATAAAGTTAAAAATCAACATTATTCTGGTTATTGCTTTTGAGCGGACTCTAAAATCATTACACAAATCTGAGAAAGAGATGTTATCAACCATCAGATGAATGAAATTTTTAATGAAGTGATCCACTGTTAAAACCTATTTGCTAGCATATTTCTAGCACCATCTTCTATTAGTACTTTCAGTACTTTGAGTTGTGAGTATGTTTTCAAAAAGTTTCTTGTCGCTTTTTTCATTACAATCTGTCCTCGATTTCACCTCTCACTGGCTTGGGTTCCACAATGTCTTGCCCTCGCTACCACGTGACATTCGCCGTTAGCAGAGACTGGTATCAGAGACAGAAATTGTGTATTGACATTATACATTTGAAAGCCTTTTGTTTCATCTTAATCCTTGTTTTAAATTGTAGGGGATTCTATCGGTGTCTTAATGTAAGCTCCTTATAGGCCCAATAGCGGCTCAAAGTAAAAAATACAGATGTTAAAATGCACTTGAATTTAAATTATACCTGGCAGATGAATGAGTTTTAAAACCAGGTAAAACGTAAACAAAAGATGGAGCTACCTGGCAGCTTCTGACCTACTTTTAAAACTCAATTTTTTTTGCCAGCGTCTGACACTTGGACGTTACGTACCTAACAATTTGCCACCTTCACAACACTTTCCATACATCTACATATAAATAGTATGATTTTATTTTTAAATGCATTTTAACACCCGCCTTGTTTATTTTTGACCGCTATTAAGCTTTTAACTAACAAACTCGTCTTTTCAAAACCCTGAGAAACAACCTTCCCAAAATATTGTGAAAATAAGAAAAAAAACAATGCTTGTAACTATCATATTCTCCTTATCCCACAATGTTTTCTCCTCTTTCTCCTGTTAACCCCTTACCGAAAAATTACTTTTTTCATGACCGTAACAAACGCAGTTTCTCGAAAAAAAAATGTAGGAAAAGGAGCATTTGCTCCGTTTCCCACAATGTTTTCTCCTCCTCTTTCAAAGACAAATTCCATCCTCTGAGCTTTATTAAATTTTGTCGCCTATGAATGCTTCCAGTTTGAGTTTGTCTAGAATTTTATCGTCTGTTAACTCTTTCATCGCAAAACATATCAAAAGGGGATTTTATACATCTCCGTGAGACCAAGCATGTCATCAAGCTACTATGGGTCCATAAAAATCTATTTCGCATAACAACAAGCTGAATCATGAGGTATACTGGTCCTTTAACATGCAGAAAATTGACCAATTGCAAAAAGTTTCGGCTCAGATCAACCTGCGTGGACTAGGCAGGCTGACCTGGGTCGATACTTTTTGCAAATGTATTAAGCCCCTCTATACATACAGCATGGCTCATAAGCTCGATCTCTTTTAACGGCTTTAATTACAATCCATTGAAACTCAGACAGATTTTATCAAGGAGGTTTACCTTAAACAAGCCAACAGTACAGACCCAAGATCAGACTGCACTTCTGTGCAGTCTGATCTTGATCTATGCCGTTCACAAAAGCCCTGTTTTCTCTTCTGGCGCTGAAAGGGTAGCAGGGAGGCTTTCAATGACAAGAATGTGCTTTTATCACGTTATTTGTTCCTTTTCTCACATTCCTAGACGGAATGTGTGGCTCTGGCACGGTTACCATGGTCTATCAAGAATCTCTTATAAACTAATTACCATATATCTTTTTTATGTGAACTCTTCTGAATATGAATTCCGGAATCTTTGATTTTTTCTGACATTGCGAAACACACTAAATCTGTATAACTGAAATGAACCCTGTCATAAACGCCGGATCGTATTCTTCTGTCTTTCCAAACAATATTTCTGTGCCCGGTTTTATGGGGAAAAAAACTAAAATCTCTTCTATTTGCTCAAATTCGCTGGCGGGCTCATTTTCTGACAAAAGTTGAATTCGTTATTTGCGCATCGCACAAACATTGATAGACTTAAGTAAAGTTCCCAAATCCTGAGCTGACAAAACTTTTCAGGCTCAACTAAGAAAAAAAAAAAACGATCTTAACTAAGTTAAAAGACTTAGCTCCACTATTTTGCTGAGTTGACTTTGAAACGTTGTCAACTTAGGAGTGGAGAATGTAACTAAAGTCTGTTAATCTTCGTTACATGCGTCTAAAGTGATGAACTCAAAGCAGAAAAAAAGTCCGTCATCGGATTTGTGTAAACAAAGAGATTTTTTCTTAAAACCGGCCTTAGGCTGATTTTTAATTCCCAGACTAAATTTTCTGATTTACTCAGATTGATTGATTGATTGATTGATTGATTGACTGGTCGATCGACGGGCGATCGGTCGGTCGGTCGATCGATTGATTAAATTTTTCGTTTACGCCGCTTTCATCATTATTCTAGTCATATCACGGTGACAACTTGTTTAATCATGTGTGTCCTGGGTTTCACTAATATTAAACTAGGGCTTTTAAGTGTTTTGCCCAAGGACACTCCCATGAAAAACCCAGTGCTTTCAGCGTTGATCGAACTCGGGTCCAGGTTGCAAATCCTACATTTTATCACCGATCAAAGCAGGGCCCAATTCCGCTAGTACAACGTCCCAAAACACTAAGTTTTTCCAGATAAAAAGACGAAAGGGATAAGGAAACTACTACTTATCATTATCAGATTATCTAATTATCCACCACTTACTTGATTAGATTATCATTTATTTTCATGATTCATCATGAACAAAGAAAACAAGTATAACTGTCTTTGATTGCCGCAACGATTGCTTTCTTCCTATCTCTCAGCACAAAATATATGAGCCACGCTATTGGTCAATTTTCTGTATGGCCAAGGCACAGTCTACCCCATGATTAAGTTGATTCCTAAAACATGTGGCTATTATGGATGCATAAGTATGTGATTGCTGGCTTTGGTATCATGCATCGCGGACATGCATTAAGCCCCCTTTTGCCAGAGCACGGCTCAAATAACCTCGACCTCTTTCGGCGGCTGAAAATTGATTGATTATATAGTGTTTAACGCCGTTTCCAATATTATTTCAGTTATATCGCCGCGGCCAGTGCACCTGTCCATGCTTTCCTAGAGTTTCTTTTGCCAATACTCCGCACAATATTCTTTCCAAGCCACTAGCTGTTTTCCCACCATCGTCGAAACAATGGTCAGCGGTGAGAGAGGAATAAAAACTGTGGCAATGACTATCATCAATCCCTGAAAAGAAATTGGCCGAGCCGGGGATCGAACCAGCGACCTCCTGTTCTCAAGTTCTGTACGCTGCCGACCAAGCTACCGGGGCTCGACGCGGGTGAAAATATCATCCACTGAAACTCGGGAAGTTTTTCTTTATCTTTCACTCATGTCTATATCAGCAAACGATATACATGTAGAGATCCAAGATCAGTTGGTTGTATTGGGGTTTAACGCCACTTTAACAGCTAAGGTCATATCATGGCGGTCGGTGACGCACATGTGTTTCCTGGCTTTCTCACACCAGTACTAACACAACTTTCTTTCCAAAGCCACCGACTACTTTTCTCACATGCTTCAGCAGAGGTGAGAGGCGAAAATACGCCGGAAAGAAAGTTCGCCTCAACCGGGTATCGAACTCACAACCACCAGGTCATGAGTCCGACACGCTCACCACTGAGCCACCCGGGCGGGTCCAAGATCAGACTGCACGTTCACCATGAACAAAAAGAAAACAAGTAAAATTGACTTGATTGGCGCAACGGTTGCTTTTTCTCTTTCCGAGTCAAATATGAGCCATGCTCTGTGAAAAGGGGGCTTGATGCATCTGCAAAAAGTATCGTTCCAGGTAAGCCTGCTCAGTCCGCACAGGCTGATCGTAGTCGAAACTTTTTGCTATTGTTCGACTTTCTGCATGTCAAAGGACCATTCTACCTCATGATTCAGACAGTTGTTATACAAAATGAATTTTATGGATCCATAATTATGGGATGACTGGCTTGGTATAGTGTATCACGGAGAAGTACTAAGCCCCCCCTTTGCCAGAGCATGGCTCATATAGACTCGACCTCTTGCAATGGCTGAAAATACAAGTGACTGAAACCCCGCAAGGTTTTGTCTATACTCTTGTCCATACAGGCGAACGATATAGATCCAAGATCAGACTTGACCATAAACAAAAGGAACTCTGCAAAATTTTTATCTCATGCTTGTGTCTTTTACAGACGGACGATATAGATCAAAGATAAGAATACACCTTATGTGCATTCTGATCTTGATCTGTGCCGTCCCTAAAAGATCCTGCTTCAACATCTGGAGTTGAAAGTATTGTCTGTGTCCCTTTAATCAATCAGAACAGGACTTCAGCTATCTTCAAACCTTTTCCAAAATATCTCGTATTTTATCAACTGTAAGGAAAAAGAATTTTGAAAATATAGTGGGAAAAGGAGAAAATGCTGGTAACCAGCATTTTCCCCTTTTCCCACTATGTTTTCAATCCTTTTTAGGATAAATCCCAGCATCTAAGCTACACTTAATCTGTGCAAAAGTTTTCAATTCGGACAAATCCAAAATTTTGTTGTCTGGTGAAGAGTTAAATGTCTGCATGAGGAACAAATATCAATAGCGCTTTGAATGAAAGACAAGGCATTTTGGTGTCAAAAGATGCAGACATTATCACTCAAGTATTGCTCTTTTCTCAGTTTATTGCAGTGCACTTAAAGAGATTGGAAACTGTGAATTTGTTTCTGCAAGACTGTTTTACAAAATATAAGACGAACTGGATCCAAGATCAGACAACATATTTTGTGCAGTCCGATCTTTGTCTAGATTGTTCTCAACAGTAACACGTCTTGCCTTTAGCATGCTAGATCGTACTTTAAGACGGTATAAGCTTGCTTTTAGCTTAATATAATAGCACGTTTATAAGATATGGAATATAATTACAGCAGTTAAAAAGTTTTAAAAAAATAGATGTTCATTATAACAATGTCACAATCTTCAGTTCATTATTTCAGTAACTGGATTACTGTTTGGCCCAGGCAAATCCAGAATGTGCCTACCAAAACTGGAGTTTTATCTAGATCAGGGAAAATCAGAATTCAGATCTGACACATAGAGGATCATTTCAATCTTGCGTATACATTATCATTGCACTATCATGCAATGTCGTCTCTGGCCTAGTACTGTGCCGAGCCCCGGTAGCTCAGTCGGTAGCGTGCAGGACTTGAGAACAGGGGGCCGTGGGTTCGATCCCTGGCCTGGCCATATTCTTTCCGAAGATTGATGATAGTCATTGCGACAGGATTCATTCCTTTCCCACCGCTGACTATTGTCTCAACGATGGTTATGTGGAAAAGCCATCGGCTTGGAAAGAAAATTGTGCGGAGTACTGGTGAAAAGGACTCCAGGAAAGCATGGATAGGTGCACTGGCCGCCGCAATATAACTGAAATAATGTTGAAAACGACTTTAAACATAATACAATCGATCAATCAATCACTGGCCTAGTACTGGCGAAACCCAGGACATGCATGAATAAGTGAGCGAAATAATGTTGAAAGCGGCAAAAAACAGCATTCCATTAAAAGGAAAAAACGTCGTGAATATGAAAAGTGATCTTTGTTACGATAAAAAAAATCAAAGACGATATAAGTGTATCCCTTGTCCTTTAAACACCATAGTCGACACAGGAGCTTTAGCGTACGGAATAGATCCAAGATCAGACTGCAGAGAACGTGCAGTCTGATCTTGGGATCTATACTGTCCGCTTGTTCAGTCAAGCTTTAGGATAAGAATCTTTCCGAGTTTCAATCAATTACATTTTCAGCCGGGGAAAGAGGTCGGGTTTATTTATTCTGCGCTGAAAGAGTTACGTGCCTTTCTAAAGTGCAAAATTTGATATCAATATCACTTTAAGAGAAACACCAGACAGTCTTGTGTCAAAGTACACAGACATTATCGCTTAACCCTGTACCACATGATCACGAGTTCTAACGATCTTAAAGAAGAAGCCTTTTGAAAACATTATGGGAAAAGGAGAAAATGCTGGTAACCAGCATTTTCTCCTTTTCCCACCATGTTTTCTACCCTTCCAATTCAGTCACAGTGATTTTGTCATCTCAAAAAGCCAATCAATTTGGGCAAGTCTGAAATTTTGTAATTTGGTAAAAGATTAAAGACGCCTTTTCTCAGTTACTTCGCGAGACGGAAAAGAATTCTTCCGTGGCCTGGATTTTTTCGACAGCTCAATGTTTATGGTGTTTGATTTGCGAAAAGAGAATAGGGTCTGGTCCTAGATTTACGAACTTTTAACGTGGGTGTCCTTAGGTAAGGCACTGTAGAACCTTTGGCTTGAGCTGGTGAAGCATAGGAAAAACATGAAGAAGTGACATGTCGCCGTGATATAACAAAATGTAGAGATCCAGATTAGTAAAGAGAGTTATCTATCTTAAAGAAACATTATTTCGAAAATCTTTGCTATGGGTACTCGAGAAAATGCTCATGAGTACTCACAACATAGGTGACAGTAATGTACTACGGTGATACTACTTAGACACTATACCAAAATTTTGGGCTTGTCCAAATTCAAAGCATTTGCAGCCCACAAATAAATATGGCTCACACGTTAGGATTTGTCTTTGAAAGAAAAGAAAACGTGGTTAACCAGCTCTTTTCCCCGAAACGTTTTTAAAAGGCCTCTTCCTCAGGGTCGTTAAAATTCGGGTCTGTGTGGTAAGGAGTCAAATACCCCCCTTATCCTTACTTCATTAAAGGCCGTGTAATAAAATATTTAAACAAACAAATGATAGAATCAAGCATTCGTTGACATTTGAGGTATATAGGGTCTGATATTGAGTTGGCATTTGAGATAAAATTGTATTAAAAGGGTCTAGAAAAAATGTGATTATGCGAGCCTTTGGCTTTTAATACAATTTTACCTCGAAAGTCAACGAATATCAGATTCTTTTTATTACATAACGGTATTTCAAGAAATATATTTAAGAAAATGCGAATACTAGGACCTACATGCACATGTGTATAAAAAATTACATGAGAGAGACCTAATAGTATAAAACAGGTCTAATGCTCGTGAAAACGTGGTGAGAAATTGCTTGTTTCGAGTGTTTTTCCCGTTACCATTATCGTCCAAAAGTAGTCCAGTGCCAGACGAATAAATAGATAAGTTGTCAGCACGCGTTAAAGTTTTAAACAATATACTTGTAATTAACTAATTACCTGATTACAAATTTTAGACCTGGCCGTTTCGAAAACATTTACAGACGACAAATGGCCGAAATGATACAATTAGGTTAGAAAACATTGTGGGAAAAGCAATTTTTTTCAAAAACCTTTTTCATGTTTTCTTGCAGAGAGAAAAGAAAAAAAAAATGAATGAAACTTAGACCATAATGGTATTCAGCCCAGGTGTTTACGACAGATATCCAGTATCTAAGAAATCTCCGAGTTATTTCTAAGACCGATTATGTTTCTTTTTAATCGTGTCTGTCTCAAGTTGTTTCTTGTGGAAAGTGATCTTCGCTCTATTGTCAAACGCTAGGAGCGTCTGGGAGATGTAGATGACCCCTTAATTGCAAAATCCGGAGTTTTAGGGACCCTGAGGATGAAGTCTTTGGAAAACGTTGTGGGAAAAGGAGAAAATGCTGATAACCAGCATTTTCTCCTTTTCCCAAAATGTTTTCTAGCCTTTCACGACTCTCACAGATATGTCCTTTTTTTTTTTTTGAAAATGAATATGACCCATCCTCTGGCAAAATGGGGTTCAATGCATCTCTGTGATGCATTATACCAAGCAAGTCATCACATAATTATGGATCGATGAAATCCATTTTATTTAAGAAACGACTGAATCACGAGGTAGAATGGTCCTTTGATATGCAGAAAATTTAGAGATAGCAAAAAGTTCCGGCCCATGTCAGCCTGCGCGGACTGCACATGCTGATATGAATCGATTACACTCCCTTTTCATAGAAGATGATTCATATGTTGAAAAGTAAGGAGATGCTAGGAACTGTCTACTTTTCCCATTAAGTATGTGTTACCCTTTCAAAGACAAATCCCTGGCTCTAGTTATATTTTGTTTGTTGTCGATATGGACATATTTTGACGTCTTGGAAAAAGTTAACCCTCATCCGGCCGAATAAATGGGAAAAAGGAAGCTTTTTGACACCAAAGTAGACTGATACAATTACAAGTTCTAAAATGTTTTCAACAGAATGCCTCGTTGATGACAGCAAATTTGTTCCAGTATCAGGCTACACTTTCTATGATGCCTGATATTGAGTAAGCCGTCTTAAGTTTGAATAGAACCTTACCCCCATATAGCCTGCCGGTACTATATTTTGCATGGAATAACGTTTGAGACGCGTCAGTTCTTAAAACATTTGCCTAAGACAAAATAAAATGGGACTCAGATGATAAGGGTAGAAATCATTGTGATGAAATTAAAAATCGTTCTTTCGCCGGGTCGTTGGAGTGACAAGTATTCAACAGAATCAAGCGCACTTACGCTTTTTTTATATATATACCTCCAGATACTCTAAGGCTCGTAAGCTGCTGAGCTCATCTGACTACTACGTTCGGATCCAAAAGGGAGGTAAATATGTAATCTTTTTCCATGTATATATCGAAGAGATAGCAGCGATGACCGTTGTATTCACCGATAGTTCAGTGAATACTGAAAGAGTCTATATCGCTGAAGGCAATAATGTTTTATCTCAATATATTGGTTTATGTTGTATTGAATACAATAAATCAGAACTTCTCACATGTTGGACCAAGTAATCAGTCCAGATGTCAATCTGTATATTTCACAAAAACCATAATTTCATTACATTACGCGGTTTTTTCATTATTCAGCTGTCACGGCACCCATCAAAACAGTGTGTTATCAGACGCATGGACTTTTTACGATGTCACTGTTTTTATTTTGTTCTACGGGCGACCGCTGAACATTGTTTTGGACTTTGATTATGTGGAGCTGAAGCAAGCGGCATGACTAGAGTGTTATGTTCATACCTGGTTAAATGGAGGGATACATTGATAGGTGCACCGTCTGCAGTCATCTAAATAAAATACTGATGTTGACAACGAACATGTGTTTACAAGCAAGTTTTTCAGCCGATACGAAAATAAATTCTATCTTTATCTTACTTTATAACTGTATATCAAATAAGAGGTTATGGTATTCCAGCCCTAAACCTGTTTTCATTCCCAATGACCTTTTTTTCCCATTTGCACTGTTTGTTGTATTTATTGTCACTTTGATTTTCATAAGGGTAACAAATAAACTTCTACATTTAATTAGCTGAATTTGGGATTTCAAGCTAAAGCATCTCATAGATTTAATGGGAATATATTCTGTCATAGATTTCATTTCTTGAAGAGTGTTAAGTGCTTAGGTGTTGTAAATCTTTAACTTTTTATTTAGTGTTGGGCAAAATTCCTTCATTGAATCTTTATATGTTACTTTATGATGCATCCACAATACATGGATCCGTGGAAAACGATACTTGACGAATCAGGTCGTCGCATTTATTTTGCCCGATGTGCAGCCTTGTTGTCTGCTATTTCGGCTCCCAAATACAGGACTGTTAACGTTAGAGAGGCGCTATAGTATGTATGTATTTTGTGTTTTAAACGTTTGAATTTAAGAAATCGTTTAAAATAATTTATTATGTGCTTTTCAAACGTTTAACGCTGAAATGAGATATACGTAGAGGCTACAAGTTTGCTTTATGATAATGATTGACGATTGGACATTTGCAAAGAATTTCGAATAGCGCTACATTACAAAATGAATTAATAAGGTCTAGTTTTTTTCCCCTTCTGAACGAGACACTAAATGTCTTAAAGTGGAAAACAAAGGTAAAAATAGATCTTTATGAAATACTTATTTAAAACAAAAAAAAAAAAGTTCACTTGATTATCTAACCTTCTTTAATAACCTCTGCACATCCAAAAACGTACTAATGTCCAATATTTCAGTTTGACTCTAATCTTAACCTTTGGCGCGTGAAGAATATGCTGAATCTGTAGATATAGATCAGATTGCAAATAATATACAGTTTGACCTTGGATTTAATCTATCTGCTATTTACAATAAGCATAATGACGTATATTCCTCACTGAAAGACGATTTCATGAATCATGAAAAAGTCTTAATTCTATTCTGTACTGTTGTGGTATTTCAGCTCAAAAGGCAAGTTATGTTGATTAAATAAACTTTTGGCTTAGCACATCTGCCATTTCAAAGGGTGTGTTGATAGGACCTGTGTTTGACTGCAAACATAATTGCCGCTCTAATCAACTTGACCACCCGTTGTCTTCAGTATATCATAAGATAAACTACCGTCGATGATACATGTATTAGCAAGTTTGTTAACTGACAGCACGCTTAACGCATCATTTGAAATCATCTGACAACCATCTTTCTCTTAGCCTGAAATTGAAATTTTCCTTTGACCTACACCTTTCTTGAATCAGACAATCTATAAATATTTTGAAATGCTTGTTATTCAGTGTAATTCATTATCGATTATGACGTTGAGACGACTTAACTAGACTTACGAAAACAATTAGCATCTTTAATTCTGTTACTCTGAGTAAAAACTGAGGTTTGTTGAGGTATTTCATTCTTTCTCACTGACGTTCAAAACTCTGCTAAAACAAGTAGATCTATTAGATTGTCCGTAGCCCCCGAAATTGCACTTTTTGTACATATCCTTGTTTAAATTAGTTCATGCATCTCTAAATTTCTTACCGAGAATTCCTCATCGGCAGAAAAATATGACAGGAATATCTTTCTGTAATTTTATCAATAGAAACAGTCATGACAGAACGATTTAAGTAGCATATCGTCGGTTTACTTCGAAAATCTCGTAACTACAGCTTAATACAAGCTGTAGTTACGAGGTTTTTGAAGTAAACTGACGATATCTGCTGTACTGTATGTATTTACTTCGGTTGTTTAGGAGCCCGTGGCAACAGTAACCAAGGAAGTCGGTTTATCTTATCGCCACGATCCATGTATGGAGGCCATTCAGCGCACATAGCAGGTAATGTTGTGGCGAAAGGATTATATATGAATACAGGGATGTTGAATGGTGAATGTTTTTAGCTTAAAAAGAGAGTCAATGAAAAAAAGCTAAGAATTACGCTTTCAGTAATCTTTTTAATCACAAAGGCCATTATTCAGTAACAAGGCATCCCTATGCTATATTCAAGCCTGTGACATTTGGTTGATAACAGGTTTGAATGTATTTGATGCATTCAACTGTTCTTCTCCCACGAAAAGATGTAAATCCACCGCGAATGTCCTTTTCGATGGTTTGTTATCATTACTTCTTCGCGACGAACAGATCTGTAAGAGGGATACTATGCGCCAAAGGTTAGCTTTACGGAACGAAATTTGCTAAATAAACTATGTCTGTACCCAACTTGGATTGGAACAATGTCCATAAAACCGTGAAAAAGGTCTTTTTTCACCAGAGAAGACAAAGTTCTTTGAAGGACAGCTCAGACTGACAGCTTTTTTAAAGAAAATAACAAGGCTTGTCGGGTTGAAAGAAAATATGAGAAAAGAAAGAAAAGTCAAGTACACTCTTTTCTCCCAGCCTGAGAGTAAGATCAATCGCTGTCACTTCAGCAGAACATGTTTAAGACATTTTAGTTAGGCATCATTCTTTTTTTTTTAGAAAAAACTGCTGCTGCTGAAACTATATTTTTATCTTTAAATCCATCTGTATTAATGATTTACTGATAGTGGTACTCTTCTCTTTAATTTAATGATGTAGTGTATAGCCCGTTTGATTGGTATATATCAGCTCTAAATCATATATCTTGATTTGAAATTTCTTTGTTCCTACCTGATTATTGGAAAAATACCATGCATTTTTTTCCTGGGAATCTTAAATGTCATTTTAATGATTTTGTCCACTAAAGCCAATGTTAATTTTGACATCTGAAAATGGTAGAGAGAGTGTAAGAAATAGAACAGCATTTCATTTTGAAAATTTTTACATGTGAGGCCAATCACATTGAAAACCTAGGTTCATAAAAGCTTATCCTTATTCAGCCACTTTCAAGAAACATTCCCTGAAAAACAAAATTTGACCTTAACAGGGATTAGTTTAGTTTAAACATATTTTATTTTACATCGATTGAGAAACGAGTTCTTGCAACTTATACTAATCTCTTTACGATTCTGCTACCATTAAAGTACTCGCGCCGAATGTTTCGTCCAGTGAACAGTCCCAAAGTTGACACCTCCTCCCGGGTATCGAATTCAGGACCTTGTGGTTACAAGGCCGACGCTCTATCTAACAACCACGGACACCATGTAAAAAGGTGCAGCCGGTGCTGGACTCGAACTTGGGTCCCCGCCCTTACGGTGCGAGTGCTCTACCACTGAGCTATCCAGTCTGCTTCATTTTTCACTTAACAGGAATACTTTTTTTTCCCCTCAGTGTTTTCGCCCAGGAATGATACTATCAGTTCTCTGATTAGATCAACTTGTTTCGGTTTGCAAGATGCTAAACTTGCTTATCAGTCAAGGGTAAATGCATTTATTAGGATAAATACATTCTCCAATAATTCCTTTTCTACGGCCTTAACCCTTATCCTGCTAAATAACTAAAATGAAACTTTCAGTTCGATAGTAAAAACCCCAATTGTGCTATTTCAAAGTTATGTTTTGAGAAATAACATCTCCTTATCGGACAGTGTAGATCCAAGATCAGACTGCACGTTCTGTGCAGTCTGATCTGGATCTACACTGTCCGCAAAGGGTCAGTGAGTCGCGCTTAGCAGCCTAAGGGTTAAGAATGAACTGTGTGAAACATGGATAAAGAACTATTTTATTGTTGTGCTAATTCTGTATACTTCAAGGTCTACGGCCCCTAACTCTCATATTAGAAGACAGGAGCTGCCCAGCTTGGCCGAATAGCTTTTACGAAAACGTCGATGTTACACGATACTTACCGATGAGACAGTGAGTCTACGGCCCCTAACTCTCATATTAAAAGACGGAAGCTTCCGAAATTGGCCGAATAGCCTTTAGGAAAACGTCAATGTTTACCGATGAGTTATGGGTCGTAGACCTTAAGTAACTATTAAATCTAAATATCTAAATATAGGTGAACTTCTTCAAAAATACATGTTTTTTTCAATGGTTTGTTATTGTTTTTTGGTTATTCTCAAAACTGTCTGTCACTCCCATGCGACTAAGGTCTAAAAGAGCTGAAATATCGCTGAAGAGTTTAACAGTAAAAGGCATGAAATTGGAACTGAAAGATGTGAAAAAAATATTTTCTGCGTGGATTTTGTAAATAGATAACATTGTAACAAAGAAATATTGAAGAAGTTGTTTCAGTTGAGTGTATCTCATCAGAACGTTAGTTTTTATACCAACCAAATGGTCTAAATTTGGAAATTGCAAATCAGTGGTTGATATTTTGAAGTCACAAGGTTAGAGAGAAATTCGGATGCTTTTCTCAACCAACGCAGCTTTCACGAATTACAAGTAACCTCTGTATGTATCTACCTGGAGACTGACTCATTGTGGTTTCATACGAATGTTACAGAAATTGCAAATAAACTTTGTGCATACCTATTTGAAGACAACCTAACTGTTGTTTCATGCGAGAGCCAAACAAGGGAATGCATTTACTTCGCTTCCGGTATGTTTCGGCCAGACAATCAAATACAAGCACGGTTCTTCACTGTTGTCGGTCTTTAAGCTACATTATACACGAAAAACTGTCAAGTAGTACCCATGCAGCATTTTAACCCTTTACCAAACAATCCCTGGTTTTTACGACCCAGAGGAAGAAGCCTTCTGAAAACATTGTGGGAAAAGGAGAAAATGCTGGTAATCAGCATTTTCTCCTTTTTCCACAATGTTTTCTACTCTTCTAAAGTCAAGTATCAATTTTTGATTCATGCTTATTTTGTCGTCTGCAAATGCTTTAAATTTGGACAAGTCTAAAGTTTTGTCGTTTGGTAAAGAGTTAAAAGAAAATAATGTAGAAAGTATCTAAAAACCTATAAAAAAAAATAGAGATCAGGAAATATCGCGCAATTACGTTAGAATAAAAGAAAACAATCAGATGTTTAAAGTGGTTCGGTCGTAAAATTCCAATAAAAGATAAACGCTAAAAGCACGATAGTTTAGAACGAACTTTTTTCTCCCCCATCTATTGTGACCGTATGATTGATTGATTGTATGGTGTTTAACGCCGTTTTCAACATTATTTCAGTTTATCGCAGCGGCCAGTGCACCTATCCGTGCTTTCCAGGAGTTTCTGTCACCAGTATTCCGCATGATATTCTTTCCAAGCCGTTGGCTGCTTTTCCACATGATGCATCAACGTAACAATGGTCAGCGGTGAGAGAAGAATGTATCCTGTCGCAATGTCTATCCTCGGAAAGAAATTGGCCGAGCCTGGGATCGAACCAGCGACCTCCTGTTCTCAAGTTCTGTACGCAACCGACTGAGCTACCGGGGCTCTCGGCATTGTGACCTTATGGAGAAATATCCATTTTGTATAAAAGACAAAGGATGCTTGTCAAATTGCTGCAGACACAATGAGGATTCAATTTTCCCAGGGGAAACATTAAACAAGACACAAATAAATACCGGGGCTACGGTAATTTCAAATTGTTTGATGGTACTCAGACATGCAAGGACTTCACAATTTTTTGACAGGAAAATTTGGTACATTTCCTTGAAAAAAAAAAAAGCACACATTCTCTTGAAAAAAAAAACAACATTGCAACGTTTGGCCATTCTCTGTGAAAATGGGGTTCAATTTATCTGCAAAAAAGTATCAACCCAGATCAGCTTGCGCAGTCCGCGCAGGCTGATCTGGGTTGAAACGTTTTGCTTTTGGTACAATTTCCGCATGTCCTACGACAATTCTACCTCGGGATTTGGCTGGTTGTTAGACAAAATGAATTTTATGAATCTTTGATTTCATGATGACTTGCCTGGTATAACGCATTATGGGAATGCAGTAAGACTCCTTTTGCCATAGCGTGGCTTAAATACTTAATTAGTGTCTCTTACTCTTTATCGAAAGGCAAAATTATAAGGCTTGTTCAGATTGAAAACATTGGCAACAAATCCAGTGTAGCTAAGATAAGGGTGATATGCTGGTTTCAATGCTGGTTTCCAGTATTTTTTTTTTTTAAGTTTTCAAATGCAAAATGTTTTCAAGTGCTGTCCTTCTTTGGGTCGTAAAATTACAGGGTTCTATGGCAGAAGGTTTTACGCCTTTGGGTTTCTTCATTTGTATCGCACTTTTCGTAACCATATCTCCATTCAATATTGAATGTTTTTCAAAGTGAATGGAATAAATTGATTCAGTTTATGCCTGTTGTTCATACAAGCAGACAATTCCAAGCATTATAGGTTCGGATCTTATGTCGCAAAACACTGGGTCTACTGCAGAGACAAACTAGCTTAATGGTATTCACAAATAAGTCTTAGATAACATAACCAGTCTATTTCCTTATTCAGACAGACAAGCAATTTCTGATTGGCCAAACTATATGAACACTGCTCTGTTAATAGGGGGTTTAATGAATCTGAAAAAGGTATCGATTTACGTCAGCCTGTGCAGGCTGACCTGGATCGAAAGTTGTGAGTATTGATCAAATTTCTGCTTGTCAAAGGACTTGTATACCTCATGATTCAGCTGTTTATTCAACAACATAGATTTTATGAATCCATAATTATATGATGACGTGCTTGGTGATGTTTTAAATCCTCTTTGCAAGAGGACCACTGCCTTGCTATAGCCATTTAGAAATTGCTGTTCTTTGTTAAGCTAAAGCTGGTACCTACTGAATTTCAAATGCATCGTGATAAAGTTAAACTACATCAATTTTAAACTGTTATTTGACGCTAGCCTATAATATATTTGACTCTCGACTATAAAATAATTGACACCAACCTTTTAAAGCGCCTAAAATTGTGAAATATAATCTAGCATTTCTTTTATCGTGTTTACTCCATTCCACTGTCATTTAACACTAGATTACAAAATATTTGACTCTTGATTATGGAACATTTTAGACTAGCGGCTGACCTTGTTAGATCAAATCTAGCATTTACTAGTATGTGTATTTATATACCAATTCATTAGAACATCGTAAAAGCATAAAATGTTAATAACCAGCATTTACTGTTTTTACACAATTCTGTCTATCCTTCAAAAGACAAATCCAATCACTTGACCCATGTTCAAGATGACGTCTAAGGTAAGTAATTTTATATGTGGCTCTCCGATGCAGTAAACAGAAAGATAGAAGAAAGAATCTTTGATATTCAGGTCACTTTAAAAATCGATACAAATCGAAGCAGTTTTTTCCAGTAAAAGAATTTCGCCGATCAGACAGGAAATTTACTCTAATTCCTCAGCACAGTCAAAGAATTGAACACGGAGATGCTCACACAAATATGCAAATTGAGGCTTGGTCACGAATCATTTAGGGACGGTTAAGCAGTATTTATACCCTTAGAGAGCCGAATAAATTAACCTTTCGGACATTTCTAGAAAAAAAGAAATAGAGCCCAAATAATTGAAGTATCAAGGGTTATCTTGTTCAGAATGTCTCATCAAAGCAGACAGAGAAGATCTATCTATCTACATGTATCTATCTATCTATTTATCTATCAAAGATCTTCTGTGATCTACTGTAGCCTTAAAGGCAACTACAATTTCGAAAGCCGTTTAACTCTTTACCAGACGACAAAATTGCAGACTGGTCCAAATTGAAAGCATTTGCAGACGACAATACCAATGTAGCTCAAATGGTGCAAATTTTCTTTGATAGGGTAGAAAACATTGTGAGAAAAGCAGAAAATGCTGGTTACCAGCATTTTCTCGTAACCAGCATTTTCTCCTTTTCCTACAATGTTTTCAAAAGCTTACTTTGTCAGGGTCGTTGAAAGTCGTCACTATGCGGTAAAGGGTTAAAGGATTAAATTGTTTGTTTCTCAAAACTATTGCAGGTTTTCTGTTTATCTTTACAGTGCCTATTATATCTCTATTCCCTTTTTTGCAAGGCCGAATACAACACGATCAGCCTGCCTAAGCTTTAGATTTTATCCGAGATCTACCATGCCCCTTTTTCTTTGTAAAAGTTTCAATAGTTTCAAATAGTTTATTCAGAATACATAAGGCCACCGGCCCAAAATACAAAAAAATCAGAAATGTCATATATTTAGAGTGACTTTTAAATAATAACATAATATGCACTATAACTTTAGTACGGTGGCACAAAAGTGACATGGAAGATATATTTTATACTACGTGCTCACGCAGTAGCTAATACGTGCGCACGTATTACTTATTACGTGCGCACGTATTAGCTACTGCGTGCGCACGTAATATAAAATATATCTTCCATGTCACTTTTGTGCCACCGTACTTTAGAGTATTGATGGTTGTTAAATATTTTCTGATGTCAGGGGATAGTTTGTGTAAGTTGTCTAAATATTTATACATCTTATATAATATATTACAACACTTACTTGATTATGGCATTGATTCGTACAAAAGGTATACTTGTAAAAAGGGGCTTTTGTGGAAAGCATAGATCAAGATCAGACCGCACAGAACCCGCATTCCGATCCTGAATCCATACCGTGCGCTTGCATATACATATACATGAGCTTTTGTGGAAGGTATAGATCAAGATCAGACTGCATAGAACGTGTATTCCGATCCTGAATCCATATCGTACGCCTGCATATACTTATACATGGGCTTTTGTGGAAGGCTTAGATCAAGATCATACTGCACAGAACGTGCATTCCAATCCCGAATCTATATCGTACGCTTGCACATACTTATACGTAAGTTTTTGTAGAAGGCATAGATCAAGATCAGACTGCACAGAAAGTGCATTCCGATCCCGAATCCATATCGTACGCTTTCACATACTTATACATGGGCTTTTGTGGAAGGCATAGATCAAGATCAGATCTCACAGAACGTGCACTCCGATCCCGAATCCTTACCGTCCGCTTGCATATACATTTTTATACATGGGCTTTTGTGGAAGGCATAGATCAAGATCAGACCGCACAGAACGTGCATTCCGATCCCGAATCCTTACCGTCCGCTTGCATATACATAATTATACATAGGATTTTGTGGAAGGCATAAATCAAGATCAGATTGCACAGAACGTGCGCTCCGATCCTGAATCCATATCGTACGCTTGCATATACACAATTTTACATGGGCTTTTGTGGAAGGCATAGATCAAGATCAGACCGCATAGAACGTGCACTCTGATCCCGAATCCTTACCGTCCGCTTGCATATACACAATAATTTTGTAGAAAGTATTGAAAACGTATCATTTAGGCATATCTTCGGGTCTGAAAATGCCTGTTTTCATTTGAGTATATTAGCTCTAAGGTTTAACATTTTGCCAGTTTGGTGCTACTCGAAAGCAGCCAGTGGCTTGGAAAAAAATGTTGTGTGTAGCAATTGTTAAAGAAACTCCAGGAATGAATAGTAATGTGTACTGACCGCCGCGATATACCTGAAACTACGTTGAAAACAAAACGACTTGTTTACGTAGCAAACAAACTAACTGGCTGACGAGCAAACACCTGAACAATTATAAATGACAGAAAAATTTCACTCACACATTTATAAAAGGCCGTAAAAGTTTCTTGTTTGTGCAGTTGCGCAGCTGTTTTGTGTTATATTATTAACATGTTTTATGGTTTCCGTCGCAGTCACCACTTCCTTTCATTCTCGTAAATAATGAACCTTTAATCAAGTTTACGATTTTGTAAAATTCTTAACCCTTGGGCTGCTAGTGTGACTCGGTGCGATTTTTACCATTTTTTTCCCGCACTTTAAGAGTTAGAAAACTCATTCCTTCATTTTCACAAGTAAATTCATGTGTATCCCTGTTTAGCGTGGCACAGCTCTTTATACCCTTTTGCCAGACGACAAAATCTCAGACTTGTTTGAATTGGAAGCATTTGCAGACGACAAATTGAATGTGGCTCAAATGATGGAACTTGTCGTCATAATGTTAGAGAGCATTGTGGGAAAAACAGAAAAAACTACTGATCCAACTAAAAAATTCACTTCTCATTCATATGCAAAACAATGAAGAAAAAAGAGACAATTTTGGCCAGTTTACTTTTCGTTATTTCTCTTCATATTGAACTACAAAAGAGTTTCAATATTCATATTCCAGTGCCTCTGACACCGTCTATTTTTTTCAAATTTTTTTTTTTTTTAATTCTAATTTCCAAGTAGAACCTTTTTTTTTCTTTTGTAACAGAAATTTCATTACATTCTAAATCTAGAATAAGACTAAGAATGCACTTTAGAATAGTTTTTGATGTCCGCAGTTGTGAGGTAGAACGTCGGCCTAGTAGCCATAAGGTCCCGAGCTCGATACCCGGAAGTGGGTGTCAACTTTGTGACTGTTTAATGGCCCACACATTCGGCACGAGCACTGGTGTAGTTTAGGATCGAGAGAGATTAGTATAAGTTGCAAGAACTTGTTTCTCAATCGATGTAAAATAAATGTGTTTAAACGTAAATCTCAATATACGCCAAGGACTCAATGCAGATGTCAAATTGTATTTAAATTGAAATCATACAATTTAAAAGTATGGAGAATATTGTGAAGATGACAATCAGTTATTGTGTGGTCGGTCCAACTGTAAGTCGTTATAGAAAAATGAATTTTAGAATCATGCAAGAAGTAAACAAAAGATAGAGTAGTAAACTTGTTTTAAAATAAATTTCTCTGCCACAGAGTAACTCTGGGACCGACTGTACAATAACAGATCGTCATCTGCACAATAATTTCCATACTTTTAAATGGTATGATTTGAATTTAAATGCATTTTAATATCCGCTTCTTTTTACGTCTGGCAGCTATTGTTTCTTTAAGTAATGGCTTGTAAATAAAGGCCAGATATCAGAGTTTCATTATAATTGAACAGCACTGTTCGCTGTAACCAGTTTCCGCCCTACTTGAGAGGATGGGAGGCGTGGGATGGGTTGTTGTTTAGTACCAAAAGATCATCGTTAAATGGAGAAAATTGTCAATTACTGCAGACTGATCTAGTGTGAAATTGCATAGCTTTTCGATGTGTATCACTGCGTTATCTTAACTGTTCACCAGACGACAAAATTTCAGCCTTGTCTAAATTGAAAGCATTTGCAGACGACAAACTAAATGTTAATCAAAACTCGAAATTTGTCTTTCATAGAGCAGGAAGCATTGTGGGAAAAGGAGAAAATGCTGGTTACTGTACATCTACGCACGTGTTTCCTGGCTTTCTCACACCAGTACCGACACAACTTTCTTTCCATGCCACTTACTGCTTTTCTCACATGCATCAGAGGTGAGAGGCGAAAAATCGCCGAAAAGAAAGTTTGCCTTAACCGGGTGTCGAACTCGTTACCACCAGGTCACAAGTCAGATACGCTTACCACTGAGCTACCCGACCGGGCTCAGCAGGTACCTGTTAGTAGTCGTGTTCACTCTGTACATAATAGACGCCGACAGTTTTAGTAACGAAACACTGCCTGGATGGTGAGCATTATCTTTGAAAGGGGAGAAAACATAGCTCAAACGGCGAGACTTGTATGTAAAAGGGTAGAAAACATTGTGGGAAAAGAAGAAAACGCTGATTCCCGAGATTTTCTTCTTTACCCGCAATGTTTTCGAAAGTTGTCCTCAGGATAATAAAAACAGCTGATTGTTTCAAAAATGATTAACTTGGAGGAAGCTGCATATAGTCATACATGCTCATCCAGTGCTATTTTGTTTACCTTTAATAACTTTCCAGCGTCACGTGTTCACGAACCATTCGTAAAGATTTTTTTAATTAAATTCTACCGTACCACAACTTCTGATTGGCTTAACCAAGTGAGCCGTGCTCTGGCAAAAGGGGGTTTAATGCATCTCCGTGATGCACAGTATCATGCAAGTTATCAGATAATTATGGATCCATAAGATATATTAATTTTTGTTTAACAACCGACTGAATCATGAAGAAGAATGGTCCTTGGACACGCAGAAATTTTACCGAAAGCAACAAGTTTCGAACCAGGTCAGCCTGCGCGAATTGCGCAGGCTGACCTAGGTTGATACATTTTGCAGATGCATTTCAGTCCCATTTCACGGAACATTGCTCAAATGGGTTAGCCGATCAGAAGTTGGGATACTTTCTATATGAGCCATGCTCTGACAAAAGGGGGCTTAATGCATCTCCGTGATGCAGGATACCAGGCAAGTCCTCACATGGTCGTGGATCCGTAAATCAATTTTGTCTAAATATCAACAGAATCATGAGGTAGAGTTGTCCTTTGACATACAGAAAATTGACAAATAGCGAAAAGTTTCGGCCCAGGTCAGCCTGCGCGGACTGCGCAGGCTGATCTGGGTCGATACTTTTCGCAAATGCATGAAGCCCCCTTTTCACAGAGCATCTATCTTTAATTAGACTTAGAATGAATTTAATAATGGTTGATGAATAGAGACCCTGATCTGTATGTAAATGTCCTCTGATGAATGTATTTTACTTTGCATAAGAACCAGTCCTAATTCTAACTGAAACATTACCTCTGAGTACCGAGGAATCCCCATTTAATGGAGAAAATTGTCGGTAATTGCAGACTTAGCCAGCGTAAAATTGTAGGAATTTTCCAGCAGAAAACATAAAATACCCTTTTTGATTTAACCATATGATATACCGCTGAGTAAATTCTGGTATCCAAATTACTCATTTGTTTGTTTAGATGAGTTTGATATTATCAAATAGCGTTTGCGGACAGCGTAGATTAAGATCAGACAACACAGATCTTGCAGTCTGATTTTAGATATATACTCTCCGCTTGTTAAAGAATCTGTCTGGATTTTCTTATATAAATGGCGCTTCCGGGTAAAGTAGCTTACTAAATGTCAGATCCAAGACCGGACTAGATATCCTATGCAGTCTGATCTTGATCTACATTACGAGGGTAAGTATTCATAAACCATTCTTACATGTATTCTTATTCTAATTCTATTTAGAAAGTAACACAACTTCTAATTGGCTAAACCATATGGTTTAGCCTATCAGAAGTTGTGTTACTTTCAACTTAAAAAATATTACTGAGAATAAGACGAAAAATGTTAAGAGGGGTTAGTGATTACTGACCCAGGAAAAGCTCAAACTAAAACTTCTCCTTAATTTAAAATGAGCCGCGCTCTGTGAAAAGGGGGCTTAATGCATCTGCGAAAAGTATCGACCCAGGTCAGCCTGCGCAGTCCGCGCAGGCTGACCTGGACCGAAACTTTTCGCTATTGGTCAATTTTCTGTATGTCGAAGGACCAGTCTCCTTCAGGATTACGTCGGTTGTTGAAAAAGGGTGGCGTTTAAGGATCCATAAGTATATGATGGCTTCACTGGTACCATGGATCACGGAGATGCATTAAGCCCCCTTTTCACACAGCATGGCTCAGATTATATTTTCCTAAAGTCTGTATAAAAATATATTTAAGGGACGAACAAAATACTAGTGAAATTTATCTCCTTATCAGACAAAGTAGATACAGATCAGACTGCACATTCTGTGCAGTCTGATCTTGATCTACGCTGTCCGCAAAATGTCTTTGAGTCACGCTTAGCGGCCTCAGGGTTAATTTTTGGCATAAATATGTAAATCAAGATGACAGATAAAATGAACTGACATGGCTACCTCGTTTATCAAACGTCTTTTTGAATGGCAGAATAACACATCTTCGCATGATTAAATACATATGATTGATTAATGAATCATGATAAAACTGCTTCTTCAGCGATAATTTTGAATATCTGTCAGTTTTAATTCGTCTTATCAAAACCTTCTTTACATATTCAAGGCCCTAAATCTTCGACCATTCTGATTTTGTCTAATTTTCAACACTAGTCTATACAGTATAACACGATTCAAAGTGTGGTTGTTGAAGACAGGTGCTTGCTTTATACAGGTACATTTCAACATATTTCCCTTCTATGGGGTCGTACTATGCTTGCTTAATGCAGGTTGTTTGTTTAATACAGGTGACCACTGAGACAGGGGTCTTGTGCTGTATCGCAAATAAGTGCAATTTCTCGGTCGGTAATCACCAATCATTCTTAAGAATGTTCTCAGTCTTCTTCTCCAGAATTTTCTATTTTTTTAAGACACACAACTTCGGATTGACTAAACCATTTGGTTTAGCCAATCAGAAGTTGTATTACTTTCAAAGTTTGAAAATCTTGGAGAATAGACAAAGAAAGTTCTTTAAGAATGGTTGGTTAATACGGACCCGGAATGGCTAAACAAAATGAGCTGTGGTCTGGGAAAGGGGCTTCAATGCATTCAAATGATGCATAATACCAAGAATGTCATCGTCATCATATTAGTTTCGATCCTTAACATCCAGTTTGTCCAACAACCGACTAATTCACGAGGTAGACTGGTTCATTGGCATACAGAGAATTTACTAATAGCAAAACGTTTCGACTGGACAGGCCGACGTGAGAAGATACTTTTTGTAGATGCGTTAAATCTCCTTTTAACAGAACATGGCTCAAACGGTTTAGCCAATCAGAAATGGGTGGCCTAGATTTAGAGTTAGCCTACGAAAGAATGATTTAGATATTATTTTAATACTTAATTCTAAGATCATCCATCTGATCGGTTAAACATAATGAACAAGTTAGATGTCACCGTGATACGAATGAAACCTTGGCTTAAAAACAACTTAAAGCTTCATTCAATTCAAATTCAGCTCAATCTGTTAAGAAATGTAAAAGGCGAACATTAATCAAGCTTTTCGTATGTTTCCCAGTGTAGGGGGAAAAAAAGAGGGGAAAAAAGCAAGACCAGAAATAAAACTCCTTAAGAAACTTGAAAGATTTTCACACGAGATATTTAGAAGCTTGCACCCAAAACAAATTAAAACACAAAAAAAAAACTGAAAAGGAGGGAAAAGTCAACCTCTTACAAGACATTAACCGTGACAAGGCTTTGAAAAACATTATTGGAAAAAGGAAAAAAATGCTGCTAACCAATATTGTCTCTTTTTCCAACAATGTTTTTCCACCAATTCAAAGACAAACCCCATCATTTGTGCCACATTTATTTTGTCGTCTGCAAATGCTTTCAATATGGACCAGTCCAAAATTTTGTCGTCTGGTAAAGAGTTAGAACGTGAGCGTTGTAAGTTTCAAACGTGATTAACTTTCACCACACAACCCCCAGTTATAATGACCCTGAGGAATTAAGCTGTTGAAAACATTGTGTGAAAAGGAGAAAATGCTGGTAACCAGCATTTTCTCCTTTTCCCGCAATATTTTCTACCCTTTTAAAGACAAATCCGATTATTTGAGCCATATTTGATTTTTCGTCTGAGCACGATTTCAATTTGGACCAATCCAAATTTTGTCGTCTGGTAAAGAGTTAAAACGTGATTAAGATATCGCGTTATCAAGCGATAACAAAAGAACCGAAGCCACGCAACTTCCTCTTTAATCTTCAAAAAACAGAGAGTAGAATTCCGTAAGAGATTTGTTTACGGGCCGACCTATGTCTGAAGAGATCTTCATTCTGTCTTGAAGTGTGGAAAACACCCGAGAAAATAAATTAAATAGAACTCCAAATAGACTCGAAGGTTGATTTGGTTGCAGAAGGGTTTTTGTAACGGAAGTTTTATATCTATCAAACTGATACTCAGCATTTGCCTGCCAACGCATGGCCCTTTTTTTCTTGTTTACGATTATATTACGTTTTTCTTTTTCTTCGCGAAGGCTAACCAATCTTATCTTATGACAGTATCTTTTTAGAAAAAATTCTTTTTCTTTATTAAAATCTGTTCATACGTCGCCGAACATGATCTTTTCGAGATGGTCACTAACATTTCAGAGCAGGTGCAAGCACTCAATGACTGGATATATACACCGTGTGATTGCATGCTTGCATCTGCAATAAAATCTTTATTCTTATCTGAAGAAACATGATAACAATTAAATGATGGTTTGATTACCCTAAGTCCATCTGATGTAATCAAACTAAGCAACAGATTCGTCTATGTGTTCGGATCTATTCGTTGAAACTTGCATCATGTGAAGTTTTCATCGATTAGATCTGCTGGGTCCGTATTCTCCAACCATTCTTGAGAACATTTTTAGTCTTGTTCTCCAAGATTTTCTAAATTTGAAAGTAACACAACCTCTTATTGGCTAAACCAAATGGTTTAGCCAATAAGAAAATGTGTTACTTTTAAATGTACAAAATTCTTTAGAATAAGACAGAAAGTTCTCAAAAGTGGTTGGTGAATACGTACCCTGGAACATCTTTTGTAATATAACGCAGTTGTTGTTGTTGTTTTCAAAATCATATATCTGATTTTGAGCTCAACACCATACATTGGTATCAGCTTTGACAGATATCGATGAACGTTGAAGTATCATTAGGGCTTGTTACAATTTGGCTTTTAATTTCAAAATTGAATCTAACAAAGCCTCTCCTACACAATACAAGCTCATTTTAGACCTACAAAAGAGAATTACTGCATGTGAAACATGTGTTTTAGACAAGAAAATGTATGTTCATATCAAATGTCTAAAAACTAGAAGAGGACATTTTCTACGTTGATGGCAGCTTCTTCTAGAGCTCTTCTAAGAATACACTGGACATTTTACGCTTTACCAATAAAGACAAAAATTTAAGACTTGACCACATTAAAAGCAGTTGGAAAGGATAAATTGGTTTTGCTTCTGATAATGGAATTATGGAATTTGTCTTTGAAATGGAACAAAACATTGTGGAAAAAGAAGAAAATGCTGGTTACCAGCATTTTCTCCTTTTCCCGCAACATTTTCACGAGGCGTTTCTCCTCAGGGTTGCTAAAACACGGGATTCTTTGGTACAGAGCTAAATATTTCGGTCGACAGTACTTTTAATTCTTAAAATGCGCAATCATCCTATACGTCTGAATGTCACTGACGATATTTCGGCGAAAATTACAACTGGAGTATATTACGTGATTTCGAATTGTATCCCCGTCACACTGATACCGTCGTCATGACACCATGGCGCCCGTGATCACAGTTCGATTATCCAATACTTTTTATCAATTTGAGCTCCGTCTCTTTTATTGCATTAATTTAAATATCTGCACAGAATATAACACGATATTTAGGGGGCTTAGTTCGTGTTTGACTTGACAATCGAGACGTGATCAAACATAAATTGGCGAAATAAATGAATTGAGATAACTCTTTACCAAACGACTAAATTCAAGATACTTCGATATCTAAAGCTTTTGTAGACCACAATTATATGTGGCTCAAATTGTGAAATTTATCTCTGAAAGGGTAAAAAACATAAAGGGAAAAGGAGAAAATGTTGGTTACCAGCATTTCTCTTTTTGTGTTTTCGAAAGGCTTCTACCTCAAGGTCATTAAAACTCTTGATTGCGTGGTAAAGCGTCAAATTGTCAGTTGTAAGAGTGCATGAGTCGAAATGTCTCATCCACTGGAACGCATAAACAGGTGAAACTTCCTCAGAGATATAACTAAAGTACCGTTGAATACGACCCCCCCAAAAAAGCAAAAAATCAGAGAAAATCACATCACTGCGTCCAGGAAGCATTTCTAGTGTATGGTGGGACACCTTACGGAGATAAAGAATGTTGGATTTAGTCGCCAATAACTCGCATAAACTCAAATTAAGAACAAAATTATTTATGTACTCCGTATACATTACCGTGCAGAGCTCAAGATAGAGGGAGTGATTTTGATTTCAAAATTGAAAATATTGATTATTCTCCACTAAACCCTATGTTATGGGTACTTATTAGAATCGTCTCATCGAGACAATTCTAATGAGTACCCACAACACAGGGTTTGGAAGAGAAATAATGGATTTAGAATCCCATCACTCCCTCTTATCAGGAGCTATGATTACGTGGAAAAAAGGAGAAGAGAAAGACGAGTCTACAATACCGTAACGATGCCAACAAAAAAAGACGTATTGGTGATTAGCATGCAAACGACTTTTGCAAAAATTGTGTTGGGAGGTGAAAATGCTCCTTACGAGTAATTTCACCTTTTGCCATAATGTTTTCATGTATCATACTTGATGTCTTACTAATGATTCATTTTTACTAGGAGGATTTTAACCCTTTACAACACCATCCCGAGTTTTAATGACCCTAAGACAGAAGCCTTTTGAAAACATGGTGGAAAAAGGAGAAAATGCTGGAAACTAGCATTTTCTCCCTTTCCTACCATGTTTTGTATCTATAATAATACACAAACACACAAAAAAAATATTTGACACACATGATTGGTTTGTCGTCTGCACATTCTTTCAGTTTGGATAAGTCTGCTTTTTTTGTCGTCTGGTAAAGAGTTAAAGTAGCCAACTGCAAACAATTTCTGTGTTGTTGGACACCTTACGGAGAATGATTGAGTTCCCAATAATCCGAAAAAACTTAACACTTCAGCTATTTTTCAAGTTAAATGAAACTTTCAAGCTGATAGTAAAAACCCAAATAGTGCTCTGTCAAGGGCTTCTATTGGAGAAAAATATTTCCTTATCGGACAGTGTAGAACCAAGATCAGACTGCACGTTCTGTGCAGTCTGATCTTGATTATACACTGCCTGCAGAAGGTCCTTGAGTAGCGCTTAGCAACCTATGGGTTAAAATAAGAACAAAATTATATATCAATCCCGTTTACATTACGTAAAAAAGAAGACAGAGAGATAAGCCTTTGACAGTTCAACGAACCCTACAGAAAGACATACGAGTATATATAGGTGATTAACATGCACCTAGACACTGTAAACGAGCCATAAGATATAAAACTCTGTTGCATAAAAAGGTTTTCCAATAAAAAGGCACTTTATTTTTGGCAAAACATTTCTCTAAGAAAAGTCCTTTTGTCTGGTTCGTTGTTCTACGGGAACCTAAAGATTAAAAAAAAAACCCTTCGGAGTTATTTAGTTGACACTCTCGATGCATTCCCTTGCAGCATGTGACACGATCCATTGCCCAAATTAGTAACTCAGTCCATAACGCATATAACTGCGTGTGGCAGTTTTCGAGTCGGAGAAAAATACCTTCTGAAAACATTGTATGGTAAGGAGAAAATGCTAGTTACTAGTATTTATTTTCCTTTTTTTTGGCTGGATTTTATTCTCAAAAGAAGATTCCAAGACGTATACCACATATAATCTGTTGTTTGCAAATAATTGTATCATGGATAAGATTTTTGCTGTCTGTCAGAGCTATTTAAGTCATGTGCAAGTGGTCTTAATTATGAACCGTTTAGGCCATGCTCTGGCAAAACAGAGTCGACTGCATCTCCATGATGCATCGTACCAAGTAAATCATCAACTACTGCATAAGTGGAAAGTTTTGCGACGTGGAAATTCTTGCGATTTCGCAAATTTGACTGAAAACTTCGCAAACTTTTCTGTTCGCATATTTTACCACAAGTATACCAACAAATAACGGGTGTCTTGAATTCGCAAGCATTTCCGAACGCAAAATTCTCTTAATTCGCAAATTTTCGACATGCGCATATATCCAAGTATACAGTAATTATGCATCCACAAAATCCATTGTGTCAAACAACCGTCTGAATCCTAAGGTAGAATAGTCCATTGATATGCATAAAATTGACCCATAGCAAAATGTTTCGACACAGGCCTGCCTGCGAGGACCGCACAACCTGCCCTGGGTCAATAGTTTTTGCAAATACATGAAGCCTCTCTTTCAAGAAGCATGGCTAATATATTTTTCTCTGCTCTTTTTAACCCTTTAACTGACAACAAAATTGAAGAATGGTCCAAATTGAAAGCATTTGCTGACTAAAAGTGAATGTGAAACAATGACTATAATTTTCTTTTTCTCTGATATTTCTCTGCACCAAAAGTCTTTTTTTAAACCATCTGGTTTATCAAATCAGAAAGTGTGTTACTTGTAAAAGTAGAATTTCCTCGAGAGTTAGTCAAAATATGCAAGTTAGAATGGTTAGAGAATGCGGACCCTGCTTTTTGTGTGCCTATTGGTATTGATGTCACTCGTGTGTGACGAACAACGACCTATTTCGAAGGAAAACAAAATTACGTCATATTATAGGGTTAATTCACATTTTTGAGGTCGCAGAGGCCTGAAAAATGGTATAACGCCCGAGTGCGAAGCACGACGGTGTTAAAGTATTTTGAGGGCCTCTACGAATGTTAACGACCGAAAAAAACGTGAATTAATGCTATTATTGCATAAAGGAAAAGTCTTTTAGCAATAATTTGCAACAATAGCAAAAATATTTCCATAGAAATGCAAATAAGCGAACTTCAAATGTACTGTAAATAAATGGGTAAAAACCGGAAGTCGGCGAAAAAGTTTTTGTTACGAACAGTGAAGAGCCGTTAGTCCTACATGTCAGTTTTGATTCTCTCGGTGTAAATTCACTTCGAATGATTTTTAATACAAAGTGGACTTTTGTGAGATAAACTTGCACAGGTCTGGATCGATTTTAACCAGGATAAATGGGTGGATATGAATTTCTGTAACCGAAAGACGTCCAAGGGATAGATCTATATCAAGCGAAAGAATTGCCGATCACGCTAAAAAGTGGGTGGGATGTAGCTGGTGTAGAGTGCATTTCACGAGTGATTTTTTGTTCAGATCTCGATTCGACTGAGATTCTGTGCAAAATTTCGTTTGTGGTGTACTATCATCAAAGACAAGCCATAAAAAGGATCTAATATGGTACAAGTTCCTACAGTTTGTTGGCCCGGATCGAGGATATTGATAGTACAAAGCCGGGCGTTAACGGCGCGTGAATTTACTGATTAATATACGTTTTCTCTCGTTACATGCTTATAACGGCCTGGAAAGGCACATTTTATGCAATAATTCTACGTAATCCGACCTATGAAATAATTGCCGAATTAACTTGCATGTGTACGCTACACAATTGTCGGGGAAAGAAAATAATCAGACTGATACATATGACAGTATAAATCATAAACGTCAGGTCTTTGTATTGCTGTTAATGGAAAAAAACTGTGCCTTAATGTAGTTCTGTCAGTATTCTGACTCCTTTGACAACAGACAAAAAATCTGAGATAAATTATGTGTGGCACCCGAAACAAAGGTTTTTGTCTTTCTGCTATAAGTAGTTTTGGGAACGCGGATTTTTAACTCTTTCGCTAACTACGACGGTTTATGCCCCATTTTTTCGATAGATTTTGAAAGTTATTTGGGAAAAGGAGTCAAAGTTTAAAAAAAAAAATGTTTCCTTTCTCATATTGTTCAGACATTATTCATGAAGCTGTTAATCTATCTTCACCCCAACAACAATGGACGCATGGAAAGGCAAATGCGCTCCCATGTACATCATGTGGTATCAGAATATACTAGAATTATATATACTCTCCATGCAGTTCACAACAATTTGAAACAACGTCGATGGAAAATAGCTGTTGCTTTCTACAGAGAAAAATGCTCCCTTTATCTCAATTTTTTTTTTTATTAAAAAGAAAGCATTCACATACAGTTTTACTCTGCACAAATTATTTCAAATGTTTTCCAGGTTATTTATAAAAGGGAAATTAGCACGATGACTTGAACTTATCTTGTTGTCGTTTACAGATGCGTTCGTTTTGGACAAGTCGCAAATTGTGTCGTTGACTATGATGAATTTGTATGATTTAGATCCCTCCGTAGGCTTGGAAAATTTAACATGAAAACCTTGTCAGAGAAACAGAGTCGGATACTAGCAAGCCCGGCGCGATATAGGACCGTAGCTCTTTTTCCATATTACATCTTCGTTCTTTTACGTGCCAATTGTAAAGCACTGATACTTACCAGGTTGACTATGAGTTTTTACCCGTTCACCTTTTTTTAGGTGGGACACACTAGGTCTCTGTAAACCCATGCTCAAGCCTTCATTTGAACTCGTAACCTTCGGAATAGTTGTCCTGTATACCACTACACCACCACTCCATCCCTAATTGATTTGATATTGCGTTTATTCATGGGCACAGTTGGTTGCCCATAAAGGCGACACCCCTAGAAGGATATTAGTTATGTAATGGGGATAGTGCAAGATTCAGGACGAAACTCATCCTAAGCTATGCTTGGTTCTTTACCATCCTCCGTGCATTGGCACAGTCACTGGACCTTGGTATAACGGGACCTAGGGTAAACATCTAACCATAAATACTGTTTGTACAATTTTCACTTGTGGGCAGCTGTGTGAATCAAATCCATAGCCTGAAGTATTCCAAGATAATTATGTCACTTACAAGGTCCATGTCCTACCACTGCAGCTATTCCTCATTTTAACTATTGGTTGATTATCGATTACATATCGACACCCCCTGGAGACTGTTAGTTTAGTTACGGTGGAAAGTGTAGGGTCTTGCACAAAACCTGTCCTTAGTTACACCTGGTACCTTAATGTATTTGGTGTATAGCACCGTTACACCGGACCTAGGTTTAATGTCTCGAGCGAAAGGCTATTAGTAAATTAAGGTTGCTAGATGTGGGGATCGAACCCACACAGTCAAGTGGCCCGAGATTTGACGTTCACCAGGCTCATGCTCTAACACCTGAGCTATTGGGACTGGTCCTCCTGTTGTTTGCTAAAGAATTCATGGAAATCTAACCGTAATATGCCTACATAACGGCTTGATTTTTTTATTTGCATATGATAAGAAACGCATTAAAGGACTGATTGATTGTATGGTGTTTTACGTTGCTTTCAACATTATTTCAGTCATATCACGGCGACAGGTGACATATTCATGTACTTCCTGGGTTTTACCAGTACTAGGTATTCCCACGAAGAGCCCAGAGTCCTGCACCTTATCACTTAGCCAAGCAGGACCCCTTACGCATCAAAGGAATGTATTTCGATCAGCGATTCGTTTAGATCGGATATTTCTCGCCAGCGTTGTAAAACATTATACAATATCCCATAATAATGAATGTTTTCATGCATATTCCTTTTTTTTCCCCAAGCCCTCCAGTAATTCTTTGGCGTTCATCAAGAAACATGCAAACGAATTGCGGAGAATTTGTGGTCACGAAATACTTAACAGATTATCTCAGGGCTCCAAAGACAAGGAACAGAAAAATCTGCGGCTGACGTCTGTAAAATCTTTCAAAAAATGATTTGTAAAATGAGAACACTTGGCAAGACTTGGAAAGTTTGATACATGAAAACATTGTGGCCAGAGGAGAAATTGCTCGTTACGAGCAATTTCTCCTCTTGCCACAATGTTTTCAAAAGTCACCTTCTGCAATAAGCCAACAGCTAACAGTCGTCCTTATGGGGTAACGAAATAACTAGGAACGTTTTTTTTCCGTCCAACTGAATCTCCAGCTATAACCATACAGCGGTGTAGAAGTCCGTACTAAACGATTATAACGTTTTTTCTGTCTCACTGAATCTCAAACTATAACTACCGGTATACAGCGAAAAATAGGTTCCAACTACATGATTACGGACTTGTTACAAATTGATACAGTTATGTTTCGAGCCCACGGGGAAATATGAGAGAATATGTAAATGTTGGTTTTGTAGCGATAAATGCAAGCGTAATGATCTTGTATTGTACGTTCTAAAAGCCTCTGTGGAATTTATGAGGTGGTGTATATCGTGATTAGACGATTATTCCTCTGTTTCGTGACCTTGGATGTCTTCAGCGACTCACATTCAGACAAAAAAAACCTATGTTAACTCCGAAACTAGATATGTCACAGACCGGCGAATATCCCCAACCCCGTTGCCTTGTTACTGGATTAAAAAAACATTAAAGGGAACAAAAATTCTGTAATAGTCGATGTATTACAATTAATATTGCTTGTGTAAATGTTCCTGTCATAGAAAAAGTTTCTGTAAGATTTCATCCGAATCGGTTGAAAACCACAAGAAAATAAGACACAAAATTGCCTGTACGGACAGACGGACAACTTGAATCCAGGAATCCCCGAACTTTATCGTGTGTGTGTGTGTGGGGGGGGGGGGGATATGTTAATACAATATTTAATATTAATATACACTTTCAGTCTGACCTTGTGTCTACACTGTCCGGTGTTTAGTGCAGTATTGTGACAAATACAAAGTCTGAGTTTTTGATAAATTCCCCAATGCGTCTATTTGGCTATATACGAATTATCACGTCATATTAAAGTTCCAGGAGCTTCGAGCAGTGTGAGAAAATTTAATATCTGACGAGACTGCAGTGAGAAGCAAGTATAAGCACTGAGGAAATTATTCCATCATAATATCTCTTTTATCAACGTTTAGCCACAGCTTTCTACAACAAAATAGTGCAGTTATTGAAAAACGAGAAAATGGTTTAGTGGGTAGAAACTTCGTTTTTATGAATGGTGGGTGAATAATGTAGCTTAAAATTTTAACCAATCAAATCGCAAACCAATATGAGCCGTGCTCTGTGAAAAGGGGGCTTAATGCATCTGTGAAAAGTATCGACCCAGGTCAGCCTGCGCAGTTCGTGCAGGCTGACCTGTGCCGAAACTTTTCGCTATTAGTAAATTTTCTGTATGTCAAAGGACCAGTCTACCTCATGATTAAGTCGGTTGCTCAAAATAAGTGGTTTTGATTGATCCATAATTATGTGATGATTTGGGCTGGTATCATGTATCTCGGAGATGCTTTTGCCAGAGCGTGGCTCATATGTATGTATTCCGCGTGCGAGATTTGTCATCATACCGTATTTGCAACCGTACTTGATACTGTGTAGATACGAAATTTATTTTTTCTGTCGTATGTTATATTATCAGCGTTCAATGCATGTATTTTGGCCGCAAAGTTCATATTAAATGCATTCATTTAACAGTCTATCGACGCAGAAATTCCGATTAAAGTGAAGAAAAAAGTATAAATAACGAATTTAGAGAGTACCTATGGGTGCAGAAAATGCGATTCTTAACATACGCTAAATGGTGATATGCCCATTATAAAAAGCAGCCCATTCATAATTGTCGGACAAAAATAAGCGTACGACCATGGATAAAACACATCCCCGGTTATATATCTTCCGTGCCCCATGTCTTAAGGGAATTTTTCTGAACTATAGCTACCACGAAATCGCAAAATCTTGTCTGTATCTCCGTTGCAATTTTTTGGCACTGATGTGTATGCAAAAAATATACCATTTCAAGAGCTCTCTTATAAACTGAAATTGCGCACGTCATTTATTAGGCTCTCTACAGGTGCAAAAACGAGCCCTATTTACATGCTTACAGTGCCCAATCTGTTTTGCTTTTTAAGAAAAAACACAGATTGTGAAAAATAGTTGCATAAGTGTGGAGTCATTTTTCCCGTGGAAAAAAATTGAAATAGACATCTTTGATTGAATGAATGATTGAATGGTGTTTTTTTTTTTTACGCAGCTTTCAACATTATTTCAGTCAAATCAAAATCTCAGCAACAGCTCGCTTATTGACGTATGGCCTGGGTTTTACCAATTCTAGGCTAGGGCTGTGAAGTGTCATGAATACTCCCACGAAGATTTCAGCATTTCAAGTGAGGCTCGACAGACATTTTTGAAAACATCCTTGTAAAATATTGTTTATTACTTTGAGCCATGCTCTGTGAAAAAGGAGCTTAATAAATCTGCGAAAAGTATCGACCCAGGTCAGCCTGCGCAGTCCGCGCAGTCTGACCTGGGCCGAAACTTTTCGCTGTTGGCCAATTTTCTGCATGTCAAAGGATCAGTGTACTCGTGATTCAGTCTGACGTTATACGAAATGGATTTTATGGATCCATAATTATATGATGACTTGCTAGGTATGATGTATCACAGAGTTGCATTAAGCCCCCTTTTGCAAGAGTATGGCTCATTTTATTTCTTTACCAGACGGTAATTTTTTTTATTTGTCCAAATTGAAAGCATTTGCAGTCGACAGTTTAGATGTGTCATCAACTGATGAAATTTGTTTTTTTATAACTTTTAAGGTTGATAACATTGCAGAAAAAGGGAAAGACGCTGTGCTCGATTAGTAAAGAATTAAAAGAAAGTCTAGTGCAATTTCTCCTCTTGTCGCAATGTTTTTCAAAAGGCTTCCTAGGGCTTCCAGGACGTGTTCTAGTTAAAGAATTAAAAGAAAGTCTAGTGCAATTTCTCCTATTGTTGCGATATTTTTCAACAGCTGTCTGCAACAATACACGAAAAAAGATGCCTCCAGGGAGCGTCAATGAAATGTTCTCTATTATAAATTTCATGCAGACGACTAAACCGTTTTATGAATTTCTGCCATGAAATAAACGATACTTTGCGAAAACAAAACGCTGCTCCGACGCTTAGCCAGAAGATGAAAAGGAAATTATATATTATAGCCCGTAGTAAAAGCCAGATCATAGCCTTTTCAATGCCGACTTTCTGGCAAGTATTTTTAGCAAACCATCGAAGGTTGTTCATTTTGATCTCCATTTGATTGTTTCTTTGCTCATTTATTCTTTGGTTTGTTTGCATAAGTTTCTATCCAAACCACTGGTTGCTTTCCCAAATCAACATCATCGATACGGTGATAAACGGTGATAGGAGATTTAATCCTGTTGAACTCCTTGGAAAGAAATACGCCGGGCTGGGGATTCGAATCAGCAAAACCCACCCCCTCCCCATGGTTTCAAGCTTTATTCGTCACGGACTGAACACAGGGGCTTGGCTTTATGTGGGTCTTGAGCCCGATAGCATGTTCTTTTATGTGAACTTTAGACACAATAGCATGTTCTCTCTGGTGGAACTTAGGCACGATAGCTTTTTCTATGCAGTCTGATCTTAATTTACATATCAATGGTTGTCAAACTTAACTAAATTCATCTTTTATTTTTTTCCAATGGTTTACTTCTTACCATATCTTAAAAATTGTTGGTTCACCTAGATTCAAAACATTTGGAGACAACATAGCGATTGAGTCTCGAAAGAAGGGACTTGTCTACGAAAGGGTAGAAAACATAGTGGGAAATGGAGAAAATGCTGGCTACCAGCATTTTCTCCTCTCCTACCATGTTTTCAACAAAAAATTATTCTGCTGGTTCCTGAAAAAAACATTTGATTTTGTGGTAAAGGGTTATGCAATGTTGAATTCTAATGAAATGATGGAACCTTTTTTTTATTTTTTCTGCAATAAAAGTATGTAACAATACCATAGCTTCCAGGAACGATCACAGCAACAATAGCATACAGGGCCCGGAAAGACAATGTGTTATATACACATTTACAGTTCTTTTGCAAACATTTCTTTAAACCCATTAGTGAATATTGTTGTATCAATAATATTTACAACATCTATAAAACACAGTAATTCTATTTCTCTTGATCCCAGTCAATTAAGCCTTATGAGTAATATGAAACTTTCAGCCCGATAGTAAAAACCAAGATTTTGTTATTTCAAAGGTATTTTTAAGAAAAGATATCTCTTTATCGGACAGTGTAGAACCAAGATCAGACTGCACGTTCTGTGCAGTCTGGTCTTGCTCTACACTGTCCGCAAAATGTCCTTGAGTCGCGTTTAGCGGGCCTAAGGGCTCAGTGATTCTTTTACCATTATATTTATCTTCTTACAGATGACAGTTTTTTGAAAACAGTGCAGGATAAGGAGCAGACGCTTGCTAAAAGAAATTGTTTCTTTTCTCTAAATATTTACCATGCTTTTCACAAAACACTATATACCGCCTTCCTTCAAATGTTTGTCCTGTTGCGTAATTTGAACTTGTTTTACACAAGTCCCAAAAGAGCCTGTGCAGTGATAGCAAGACCTTGGAAACAATGTTAACCCTTAACCCGCTTTCAAGAAGCTGGTAAAAAACCCGAATGTTGTTATTTCAAAGTTACTTTTGGAAAAAAAAAATACCTCTTGACCGGACAGTGTAGACCCAAGATCAGACTACCTGTTCTGTGCAGTCTGATCTTGATCTACACTGTCCGCAAAAGGTCACTGAGTCGCGTTTAGTAGCCTAAGATCTAAAGTATCGAGCATTTCATAGTATATCATTGTAAAAAAAGATCCAAGGTGATCTTGAAACTGTCATTGTCTGTTTCACAGACTGAAAACAGCCGATCCATTTATGGCAAATTTCGCTTATAGCGATACTTGGAAGACCAGGAAACAACTTCATTAAATCAGAATACTGATATAGACGATGAAGGACTTTTGAGTTTTTTAATTATAAACTATCAGAGTGTATGTTTGCCAAACATGTCATGAAAATTCATAAAATTAGGGAAAAGTGAAAAATAGGTTAAAAAAAAACGTCACTTCTAGCATTCACCCTTTTAAAGCTATTACTGAATCCTTAACTTTCGAATATAGACTTTTTTCATATAATAACAGAGGGGCCTGACATGTCTGTTGGGGCACGAGCCGAGTTGAAGAGCTCCAACATCATCTAAGGTATCCGGCATATGTTAATATTGGAAAAGAAAATTTAATTCGTTATATCCAATATACACTCACAAGTAATATCGTTAACAGCGGTCTTAAACACGAGACATCTTAGATGAGTCCCGATAAGGACAGTTAAATCCACTCCGTGTTAAGCGGTAAATTGTACTCGTAATATTCGATATCAATTCAAGTAGAAATTTGTTTAACACAATAAAGATTTATGAAAGTATTTATTTCTTTTTTGTTTTCGGAGTCTCTGGTGCCTTCAATATAGCTATACATTTTTTTTTAAATCTTTATTTGTTTGTTTCTTTGCTAAATCACCTTTATAAATGTATTTATTTATTTATTCATTTATGTATTTATTCATTTTTATATGAGCTCATTTATTCATTTATCCATACATTTTCCTGTAAAAAAGAATTTAACAAACAGTTATCTTTATCTTAGTTTTAAAGAATCATATCCACACACATCGATAAAATACTCGTACAATTTACTGATCCACGTACGAGTAGTCTGCTGTCAGTTGCTTTAACACATTATTATTATTATTATTATTATTACTAGTAGTAGTAGTAGTAGTAGTAGAAGTATGAAGGTTGTTTCATTTTCCCCTATTTAAACTTAACAGAAAAGTCTCGATAATAATACTTTATGAAATGTTAGACATTTTTTCTTAAGTGAGATGGTTTGGTTAAAAATCTAGAATTATATTGCTTTAACTCTTTACCAATTTTACCCGGAATTTTAATGACCATTAGGCTTTTGATAACATTGTAATAGAAGGAGAAAATGCTGGTTACCAGCATTTTATTCTTTTATTACAATGTTTTCTATACTTTCGAAGACAGCTCACGTCATTGAGCCATAAATCTTAATACCTATTTCTGCTTTTATTGACTTCTAAAATCCATTTGATACTTAATGCAAATTATATTCTTCAATTAATTCTACCTCTGTAGTAGGAAATAAAGTTTATGACGAGGTGATTTTAAATAATCGGGCGCTCACTGGGTAGATCCAGTCGCAACGTACAAAATAATAAAATATCACTTTTTTTTTTATAAAAGAAACACATAAACAAAAACATGCACTTACCTGTCAGTCAATCAATATCATAGCCAACAAACAGGCCTACCATCCATCAACTTTGAATTTTAGATAATTCAGAAAGTTCGCTTCTCTCTCTAGGGGAAATAACCTAAAATCCTTATTGATAACGCAGAGGTATTCTAGGCAATGCTAGAGCACCAGAATGAGTGTCTTAGTTCAAGCACAAAGTTATCGGAAAAGTTTTATCTCTGCTCTGATTTCATGGGACGTGACACTGCGCTTTTCGGTATTGCTCATATTCAAATGTTGCTCATAATGAAATTTGAATGTTGCTCATATTCAAATACTGCTCATAATGAAATGTGAATGTTGCTCATATTCAAATCTTGCTCAAAATGAAATATGAATGTTGTTCATATTCAAATACTGCTCATATTGAAATGAGGATGTTGCTCATATTCAAATACTGCTCATAATGAAATATGAATGTTGCTCATATTCAAATTCTGCTCATAATGAAATATGAATGTTGCTCATATTCAAATATTGCCCATAGTGAAATATGAATGTTGCTCATATTCGAATATTGCCCATAATGAAATATGAATGTTGCTCATATTCAAATATTTCTCATAATGAAATATGATTGTTGCAAGTATTCAAATACTGCTCATAATTAAATTGCTGATAATCAAAAGCCGAAATTTAAGTATTCATCGATGTTATTTTCCAGTGATACTGAATTTTTACGTCGTTACGATTTTCATGCTCAACAGGAGGAGGTTGTATTCCGCAAAAAGTCGAAATAGTGATATGATCCTTTGAATCTAAATTCCAAGAAATGTCATCCAGTTGACTGTTTTTGTCTCAGCCCATAAGGTGATTAGTCTAGGAAGTTAGAACCAGCTGACTGAAATCAGAGCGGTGGATGATAACGGCTAAGACCAAACCAACTTTATTTACACGTATGCTAGTAAGCAGGCGAAATGTGAATTGGGTAAAGAAAAACTGCCTACTGTTTATGCTGTTTTGCTCTCTTCTTTCGCGTTGTCGATTGTCAAAATCAGTATCAAGTACCAGTTTTTCTTATCTTATACCAGAAGAAGGGCTTCTCCCTAAAATGGGCTCACTTTATTGTGTAGGAAGTACTTGCATCTAAATTATAAAGGCCATAGTGTGCCACCTTAATTGTAGGGTTTAACCAAATCGGTTTTTTGGAAGAAATATATAGAATAAAACTTAAAGAAATGTAAAAAAAACGACATTCCTAAATATACACATATGATAATTCCGAATAAATAGTACCCGTTCTCTATGTGTGGTTTTTATTTATTTATTTATTTATTTATTGTACATGTACATACAAATGACACAAAATAAACGTTTACGCATATCAACGGGTGTTTCCATACACCATAAATACCCGTAGCCCTACTTACTAAGGGTCTTTCGTGGGAGTGTCCTTGGGTAAACCCTTCAGAGTTCCAATCCTGTGCTGGTGAGACCCGGGACATAAGTGAAAAAGTGAGCTTTCACCGTGATATGGTTGAAACAGTGTTTAAAGCGGTTAAATAAAGATTCTATCAGTCGACCAAACGTAAAGGAGACACACGCAATGAAGATGCAGATATTTTAAGTTCATAACTAGGAGCTTCGAGTCAGACACTTATCATTGAGCTATGCAGGACCCCTTATATGACCGGCGCTCTGGCAAAAAGAGGGCTTAATGCATCTTCATGATGTATGATACCAAGCAATTCATCATACAATTATGGAACCATAAAATCTATTTGTCTAACAACCGACCATATCATGAGGTAGAATGGTCCTTTGACACGCAAAAGTTTGACCAAATGCAAAATGGTTCGACCCAGGTGAGCCTGCAGGAACTGCACAGGCTGACATGGGTCGATACCCTTTGTAGATGTATTAAACCCCCTTTTCATATAGCATGGCTTATTTACTTGGATATATCCATTTCAATTATTGGCTTTCACGGATGACAACATTTACTCCTAAAATCTGAAAAAAAATGTCCATCACACTTTTCGGAGAAAACGTAAGTATTTAACCTTTTACCACAAAATACCGAATTTTAACAATCCTGACCTAGATGGCTTTTGAAAATATTGTGGGTAAATGAGAAAAGGTTGGTAACCGGCATTTTCTCCTTTTTCGACGATGTTTTCTACCCGTTCAATAACAAATTTCATTATTTGAGCATCTTGTAATTTGTCGTCTGCAAATGCTTTCAATTTGGACAGGTCTAACATGTGTCACCTGATAAAGAGTTAAATATAGCGTTTATCTCGCTGTTACTGCAATCCAATACTTGCTGTGTCACGGACACTTCCGGTCTCGTTCACAACTTCCGGGGCTGAAGGGTAACGATAACAACTTGGAGTGTCATTTTGATATGCTGGGTCGTTGGAATACAGATTTTGCTGGGTATCTCTTTATTATATTTTCCGCTTGATTTAGAGATCAAGCCGTTACCACAATGAAAGTTAATGGATGGTTGTATTACCTTGTATAATATTTCGCTGTTAAACTCTCAATGGAATTTACTCTTTACCAAACGAGAATATTTTAGACTTGTCAAAATTGAAAGCATTTGCAAACGACTGATCACTTGTGGTTTAAGTGCTTTGTTTTGTGATTAACACGATAAAAAAAGTTTTTCGGAAAAGGAAAAAACGCTTGTTACCTATATGTTTCTCCCTTCGCCACTATGTTTTTTATGTCAACAGAGTCGTATAAACACGGGATCGTTTGATAAAAGGTTGAAGGGGGCTATTTCAATAATTTCAACAACACTCAAAAATCATTTGAGCCATGCTCTGTGAAAAGGGGGCCTCAATGCATCTGCGAAAAGTATCGACCCAGGCCAGCCTGCGCAGTCCGCGCAGGCTGACCTGGGCCGAAACTTTTCGCTATTGGTCAATTTTCTTTATGTCTAAGGACCATTCTACGTTGGGATTCAGTCATTTGTTAGAGAAAATGGATAGAATGGCTCCATATTTATGTAATTACCTGCATGGTATAATGCATCACGGAGATGCATTAAGGCCCCTTTTGTCAGAGCATGGCTTATTTATCATCGACTTAACCCTTAACCTGCTTTATAATTTTTATTGAACTTTCAAGTCGATTGTAAAAACCCAAATATTGCTACTTGAAAGTCATTTTTTTTTGGGGGGGATATCTCCTTATTGGACAGGGTAGATCCAAGATCAGACTGCACGTTCTGTGCAGTATGATCTTGATCTACACTGTCTGCAAAAGGTCCTTGAGCCACGCTTAGCAGCTTAGGGGTTAAGTTAGTCGACAGCTGACAAACGATCAGTAAAGACGATAGACAAATGTAAGAAGACAAATGTTAGAAAAAAAAAGTTTTCGGGATATTTCCTTAATGGGCTACGTAGTCTCCTAAGGTATTTTTAGATTCACACCAAAATTTCACTAAGGTCCATAGAATGTCACGTGAACTATAACACGCCTTGATTGTGTGGGGGTCGTATTAAAATAAAAACGATGACATCATATCCAATACCATAAAGAAAGACGGAATTACCGACTGAAAAGCGTTCATCCTATTATTACTGTGACGTGTAACGGCCTGTTTGCTCATCCAGGCACTAACCTAATGCACGTTGCTTAACTTCCACGGAGATAAAATGCACCAAACGACATCGCTGTGAAAGCTAGCTTTACAGCAATGCAGGTTTTAAGTGCTTATATATTTAACCTCTCTCCGTGCATTATCTCCCGCTAGATGGTATTCTACAAATACCGATCTATCTAATTTGGGCATCCTGGGTACAGAACCGGACTACTTTTCTACGCGACAACCGTTACTTTGAATATCAAACTAAAATAAACGTTAACTCAATAAAACGCAACCTGGTGCGATTCATTCAGCTATGATCAGCAGTTTAGAGAAATCTGGAGCTAAAACAGGCCTGATTTTTCCTCAAACGTATTGATAAAAGCCATTTTCTCCATTGCTACTTTATAGCGCGTATTACTACAATCCCCCAAATATTGGGGGGAGTGATGCGTCATATAAGACAGGTCGAATCTTCGAAGAATATGACATGCGCAGACAACGCTCTCCGTGACATTACAACGTCAAATTTGTACCTGTATACTGCATGTAACCGTCAAGTTTCTGTACCCTGTGAGAGAAAAGCTATTTTGTAAAATTTGTCAGTGTTTGACATTTTGTTTAATTCGCAGGAAGAGAAATATCTGAAAAAGCCCCTTTAACTCATTACTAATCGAACAAATTTTGACTCGACCGAATTGAAAGTATTTGCAGACGACAAAATACATGTAAATGTGGCTCAAGTTCGCTTATAATCGTTTTGCATTCGCTCTGATCGTAAATTTGTCGTTGCCCATTAAAAGAAATTCGTCGGTTTTGTACGAATTTGATCGTATTCGAGCTTTGCAGTACGTTCACGGAAAGTTCCCTCAATTCGTCATAGACAAAGTGTAAATGAGCTTTTAAGAAAATAGAACAAACACCTGCGCATTCAACCGTATCAACCCGTAGCCAAGAAATATTACGTAGATTTAAGCTGATCATGAACTGTTACATAATCATACGACCAGCCCGCATAGCTCAATAGGTAGAGCGTAGGACTCGAGAACGTGATGTTTCGAGTCAGTTGAGGGTGTGTGGGTTCGATCCCCACGGCTGGCCGTCTAAAATTACTAATAGTCTTTCGGATGAGACGTCAAACCGAGGTCCCATGTGACGGTGCTATACACCGAGCACGTAAAAGAACCAGGAGTTACTTAAGATGGGTTTCGTCCTGCATCTGCACTATCCCCCGTAACAATACTAACAGCCTTCAGGGGACGTCGCCCATATGGGCAACCGGTGGCGACGATAAATAAACGCAAATTCAATCAATCACATAATCATACTTACCTTGTACAGGAGGTACCGTTATCAAAAGGCGGTTCTCCCTGGACGAGGCCCCCTCCATTGCACTTCGGTCGGGCTGACGCCTGTGATAGCCGCAAATGTGGTTTATTCAGGTACGCACTTTTTTCGTGTGGGGGCCTACGTTCGCGCTAACCTCTGTGAAACAAAAATTTTTGTCAAAGAAGCAATAAGGAAGTTGTTCTTTATTGCCGAATGTTTACATTATTTAAGGTACATCTCCTGAACGAAATCGTTGGGACGTACAAATTTTAAATTAAACTTGACATCTGTCACTTTCTCTTTACTGTGTTATGGTTTGAAAAAAATGACAGACAAGTGTAAGATGTGTTTCTGTTAATTAACTTTCACTTTTAGTAATTGAAATTCGATGACAAATTATTTTTCTACACTGTTTACTGAAGCCTTATCAACATATAAGTCCAACGGTTGCATCTGTAGTCAATTTAATAACGTCTGTAGAAACTTTGTAAGCTGATAATGAGCAATTTTTCATTTAACAAAAATGTCCTCATGTATTTTGATGTATGAAATTTCCAGTCCGAAATTTCATTTTAGCGAAAACACGGGCTTTAGCGGATCGCCAAGATCAAGAGTAAAAAATGAGCAGTCTGATCTTGGGTCAATACCAAGCGTTTATTTCGTCAAGCCTATATGATAAAAATATTTATCATATAATGTTATAAGATATAAAGATTCAGTGGATTGTATTTTCAGCCAGTGAAATTGATCCCGATTTCATATATTTGAAGCAGCGTGAGATAGAGTTAAGAAAAGAAAAGAAAAAAAATCTGCGAATTAAACCGTATCTACCCGTAACAAAGAAATATTACGTAGATGTAAACTGAAGATGAACTGTAACTTAATCATACTTGCCTGGTACAGGAGATACCGTGATTTACAAGGCGGCTCTCCCAGGACGAGGCCCCTCCATTGCACAACGGTTGGGGTGACGCCAGCGATAGTCCCAACTGTGGGCTACTCGGGTACGCGCTAACCCCTGTGAGACAAACTATTATCAATAGGATCAATAAGTTTTGCCCACAATGTTTTCATGCGGTATTAACATCTCAGAGCCACTGGCGAAAACTATGTCTTTTGCAGACCGCATAGATCAAGATAAGGCTACAAAGAACGTGCAGTCTGATCTTGGATGTATGTATCCTCCTCCTGTTCAAGCAAGCCTTAAATATAAAAACCTATCTTGATCAATTGTGTTTTCAGCCGTCGACAGAGGTCAGATTTACATATTTTGGCGCTGAAAGAGATAATTGTTTTTATAAATTTATTACGTACTTTTCTTATTGATGTGATGATTTTTTTGTCACCTGTTTAAAGCCCTATACCCTTTTTCGCCTCATTTTCTTAAAGAGGGTAAAAATTCATCAAAGAGTATGTGAAGAAATCGCTAACAGCAAACTGTTCACGAGTATCTTTGTTTACGGAGATTCCCTCGTTAAAATAGCCCATGCAAAAAAACAAACAAACACGCACACAAGGTGTCGGAGGGATGCAGGCCCATAGTAGGAAATAAACAAAGTATCGAAGATGGTGTTAACAAGCAGCATTGAACTTATGCTACTCTCTCACTATTACGAATCAGCGGCGTATGCAACAAAATTTCTTTACGCGGGTCAATCGCCAAGAACGGAGGCGTATTTTGTTCAAAATTAAAGACACGGCGTATGTTCGACATTTCTGTGGCGTTTCTGTGGCGTGTCTGTGTTCGTATGGATTTCAAGGGACGTGAAGTACGGCGTACTGAGGCGTAAGCGTGGCGTAACCGCTTCGTTAGCACGACGTTCCTTTCTTATATGCAGCCTTGACATTGTGTAAATACGGCGGTCACCGACGGAAAACGGCTCTGCTCACTTCGTTGCTGTCGTTCCTTCAAAAGAAGTCAAACCTTTCATCTTAACCAATACGTTCGCGTGACGTAACAAGTGTTCGAGCTACGTTCCTGCGGCGTCACTGCTGCGTTGTTTTCGCTTTTACGGCGTATGTGTGACGTAAGCATGGCGTATCGGAGCTGCTACGTTTGTGCTATGTATTTTTAAGTGCGGACTTAAAAAAAGGTCGCACCTCCGCGTACAAGGAGATCGTGCTACGTACCAAAGAGTATTAGCTACATAAGTTGACGTTACTGCAGCGTTGTCGCGGCGTTCCTTTCTTATCGCGATACGCCGTACATACGCAAGCCGATACGCAATAGTGAGAGAGCGTCTTAAGAAAAGGAAATACTTAAAGGTATATGGCTTGCAACACGCGAAAAGGGGCAGTCGCTTAGGCTAATCCGAGACGGCACTTTACGTCTACATTAGATTTTGTTCTTCAGTAGACTTGCGCAAAAACAGAAAATTACGTAAAAACGGAAATTGTCGTTTCGGAATAGCCTGCATGGACTGCACAGGCTGATCCGAGACGACACTTTACGCAAATGTCCGAATGTCCCTTTTCGCGTGTTGCAGTCCATATATACCCTCTGCGTACATTGTTTTATGTGTTCAACTCTACGAAGAACACATTCCATCAGTGGGGCAACATTTGGTTTGTCCTTATCACATATTTTCAATTTGGGCAAGTAGTCTGGTACAGAGTTCAGGGGAAACTGAGGAGGAGGATAATCTAGCCATGGTGAATGTTCCGAATTACAAGTAACGTTATTTATTTGTCTCGACAAGCTGGTTTATGTTGTAAATAGAATTTTGTTTCTGTTTTAGTATATAATTTCCTAAACAGGGTATGCTATTTTCTAGACCTGTCACTCCGTGTTGATATTTGATATTTGAAATTTGACGTGTCTTATTTAAATACACAGTTGATTAAGTTCAATAACGATATTGATACATAGGAAATTGTCTTTTAAAAATAGTCTATTTTGTCCCCAAAGACAACTCATTGCCGTTCAATCTTTTTTCTCCTTTTCCAAACAACCCAGTATATATTCGAATTTAAGAAAGAAAGGTTTTTGAAAACACTGTAATGGGAAAAGGGGGAAATGCTGCTAACCAGTATTTTACCCTTTTCCTCACTAGGTTTTTCCCAACTTTAAAGACAAGTGCTATCATTTGAGCTACATTTGAACTTTCCCCTACAAATGCGTCCAGAACGGTTAGTCTTTAATTATGTTAAGGTGGCAAATGTTTAAGCTTTGCATCGTATATTTTATGGGTCATGTATCATAGCATTTCATTGCTAGTCTAAACGAGAATTTGGGAACAACGTTTAAAAAATTCTGACAGCCCAATCTTGCACTGTTTTCGTTCATGAAACCACAGGCTGATTATCGGGCAGCAGTAAACTTAACAACAATAACTGTTCCTGGGGGATTCTACTGATAGACGCAAACAGCCATCCGTATTTTGATAAAAGCATTTGCAGACCATGTGATTTTTAAGGGTATAAAGTATTGTAGTAAAAGAAGAAAATGCCGGTTACCAGCACGCAATGTGTTACAAATCTGTCTGCGGAGAGAAGCAGGAAGTCGTCTTGCGGTGGTAACGTCTTAACTATTTATCAAACGAAAAAAAAATACACTGGTCCATATTGAAAGCATTGGCAGACAACATACGAAATATGGCTCAAAGGAAAAGATTCGTCTTCGAGAGGGTTGAACACATTGTGAATAAAGGAGAAAATGCTGGTTACCAGCATTTTCTCCTTTTCTTACAATTTTTTTAAAGGTCTTCTTACTCAGTGTCGAGGTTGTTTGGTACTTTTCCCACTTTAAGTTTGATTCTCGTGAACTTTGTACAGCCTGTTTTAGTCATCGATAGTTCGATACCTATTGATTTTAAATAATCTTGATCCAACGATTATTTACCGTTTACATGTGCATTCCTTGTTTTCGCGAACATGTCAGAGTTTTTTTGTCTGATTTTTGCATAATTGCACAGATCATTACTATGATAACGGAAATCCAAGCATCGATTTAGGAAAAGGAACCTTTTGATGATTTATTCTTGTATATAAAACAAAGTTCTCATTATGAAGGTTGTCTGTGTGGCCTCTAATTGGAAAGAATTCTCATTCCTGCCTTAATTAAAGTTAATTATTAGTAGAAAAAGTATAATTAATTTCTTATTAGTTTTAAATGTTTTCTTCTCATTAAGATATATCCTGTCACTTGCAATAATTTCGATTCGATATCATGGAGCCGCATAATTATATTTGTTTTATCCGTGTGCTGGTTATTTGACCATAGAACTGCGCACCTGCCAACTTGGACTACTTCCTATCGGCATCTCAATCAATGATCTTCTCAAAAATTGTTGCTTAATGTTAGATATCTAAATTTTTCAACATGTGCTCATGCTTGTTTCGTTTTCTTCCATGTTTAAACGTTAAAAACATAAATTATTCGTCTTCTTTCGACACAACTTTTTTCGCGGGTAAACGTCACGTTTATGACGTTGGTTGGTTGTATTGGGGTTTAACGCCACTTTAACAGCTAAGGTCATATCATGGCGGTCGGTGACGCACATGTGTTTCCTGGCTTTCTCATACCAGTACTAACACAACTTTCTTTCCAAAGCCACCGACTACTTTTTCTCACATGCTTCAGCAGAGGTGAGCGGCGAAAATACGCCGGAAAGAAAGTTCGCCTCAACCGGGTATCGAGCTCCCAACCACCAGGTCATGAGTCCGACACGCTCACCACTGAGCCACCCGGGCGGGGCTTCGTTTATGACGTAATCAAAGTATATTTCATTATTGCTGCTGCATCAGATAGTATACGGACGCATTAAATAAAGTATCAGTTGTCCGCTCAGGTGACAGAACAACCTGTTCACGGCTATGGCGAATCATGTCGTCACCTCGCCGTTACGAAATTGAATCTCCCTTCTGAGGGCCCAAATACACTGAAAACTGACGTCATTGAAAACTGTGTAAAACGTGTAGTGTGGTGCATGAAGTCACTGCAATAGACATTCGATGTGTTTTCATTTAAACATGAATTTAAACTCCTCTAAGGTAATTAACTATCCATTTTATGATTTGTTGACAAAAATAAACGGCCATAAGGTCTTTTGGGCGATTCGTATGGATCGACGCCGCCATCTGGGATTTTGTATTGAAGTATAGTCAAGTCTATGGGGCTCCAAAACTGCTTTTCCCTGGAGCCTTCCAGAGTACAGCAATATATATTCGGAGCATATTCGAGAAGCAAATTTAAGGATACATAGAATAGATTACCTTCGGCTCACCGGATAAAATTCCTACGCATAACTGGATAAACTTTCCCAGTCGAAGGCACAGCGAAGCATCTACTCTATATCTTGATCAGTATGTGTCAGTAGAGGGTTTCGGGCTCTCAAGGGCCTTTTATTTCCCTCTTATTTCTCTCTCCTTCCTCATTGTGTTGTCTTACCATTCTGTACTGTTAATTCTGTATTCTGTTAGGCTCTCTTGCATTATACCTGTCGAAATCCATGCACATATTTTGATATTATCTTTTCCAAATAGCGTTACTGCACCTGCTATATGTAATTTCACAGCCAATGCTGACTTAACAAGCTTTTGCATATAGTGTAGATCAATGTCAGACTGCACAGAACAAGCAGTCTGATCTTTGATCTACACAGTCCGACATCTGGTTCTGAAATACGATCGAAAAGTAGATCAATACTCGCCGTGGAATTATACCTTTAGACCTCGAAAAAATCGAATTTATTTAATTAGCAGTGAAAGAGATCGTGCTCTGTATTTTTTCGATTCTTATCGTAAAGAATGTTCATGGTTGAACGACAAAATGGTGCTTAGCGATTTTTTTGCTGATGATATTTTTTCCGAGTCATGTGATAAATCAGGGAAAATATAATGAAACAATTACTTGCTGGGTAACTGTCATTCGTGTGTGTGTGTGGGGGGGGGGGGGGGGGAAAGGTGGGGTGTGTGTGCGCAGAGCCCGGTAGCTCTATCGGTTACGTACATGGCTTGAAACAACAGGTTTACTTGTTCGAATACCTTGCTCGCCCAATTTCTTTCCCAGAAGTGAGGTTGTCATTGCGAAAGGATTCATTCCTCAGTTACCGCTGGTCATTGTTTCAAAGATACCGGTAGATAGAAAGTAATCAGTGGTTTGGAATAAATAATTTTTGCGAAGTACTACTTAGAGAAGCTGTATGAAAAACATCAATAGGTGCAATGCCCGTCGCCGTGTAAGTGCAAAAATGTAAAAAACTTCTTTTAATCCCATACAAAGAAATGAGCAAAAGTTCTTTTTGCAGCAAATAATAGGTCTTGCATGGCTCTGTGCTTAAGTGTAGGACTCGTAACCTGAAGGCCTCGGATTCAAGCCTCGCTTGAAGCACTGGGTTTTTGTGGGAGTGGGCTTTGGCAAAACACGTCAGAGCCCTAACCGCCTAGCCTTATACTGGTGAACCCACGGACGCCGTGATATGACTGAAATAATGTTGAAAGTGGTGTAAACGCCATTCAATTCAATCAGTCAGTTTAAACGTATAATGCCTTTTGAAAAGCAAATTGGTGCAAAAAGAATAACAAGGTTTTCGTAGGTCTAGACTGAGTTTCACCTGGGATAAGTCACCATCAGTGTCTATAGGTCGCATTTACATACACAAGTTTATTTATGTGAGTAAAGATAGTTATTACGTAGGACTACATGTAGTTTGAGGTTTATAGAGACCCCCTGAATTTTGAAATATCTTAAAAAATGCTTTAAATAGCTTTTACTGAAAATTTGCTTAGTTAATAATGTTACCTGGGTGAAATTTTCAGAATTTTTGATAAGTTAGTTTGACTTTTTTGCATTTAATGCAATGTTAAAATGTCTGAACAAAACAATTTAAAAACGGTGGGAGGGTTGAAAGCTATTCCGAGTAAAGGGTTTACCTGATTATGAAAACAATCCTAATATGCCTTATTTACTTTTCATTTACCCTTTATATTATTGCTTGTATTTGGGATTACAGGTTTAAAACCTAGAAACGTTATGAGATAATATAACCATTATTGTGTTTGGTTTTTGAATTATCTCGTCACGGTACGTGATTTTAAACTTGTTATCCCAAAAACAAACAATAATATAAACTGATAACACGGGTAGGAAACTTCATGAACAGAGCCAATGGCTCTGACGAGAAAATATTGTGATCGGGGTCTTCCGGTTCTAAAAATATCGGCTCGAAAACAACTGAAAAACAGCTAAGCTTGTCATACTGTGTACTTATGTGTTCTGATGTCTTTAAATTTCGAAAAAAAAGGGGAATGTCATGCAACGCTTTGGTCTTTCAACGCGTTTTCTCCACGATGGAAAGTTGAAGAATATGTATAGCGTTGTCTGAATCATTTGCGCCGTGGGTTGACCGTAGCCGGAATAGTACGTCAGGGACCTAATTTCAGACTGATACTGCCATTTTATTTTAGCCAATAACAGCGAGTTTTGCTGTCCTAAAAGCATGAATTATTGTCTTGAACTTTCCTATTCGCTGCTTGCAAAGAATGGATAATAATTAAGACAAAACTGACATAAATAAACAAAGGCTCTGATTTGTGGGCCGGCTCTGAATATCATACGGTTACTCGGCATCATTGGATTAGGGCTTCCTTCAACAAGCTTAGTTGTCGGTCACTTGTTTAAGACATACGCTCTGCTTTCCCGTTAATTCCCTTTCTTTTAAAAGTTAAAGTATGTATTTGTTTGATGAAACGTGACCGAATTTCTGAAAATACAAAGGACTGATATTAATTATCAATATTGAAAAATGCGAACATTTGGCTATCTAAATTTTGAAAATACTGTTGTGTAGCTTTTGATTAGCCGAAAGGCTCATATGTTACATTTGTAATGCTTACGTCGTAAGTGTAGTCCACACATAAACACGCATAATGAAAAACAGTGGCTTCTTCACTGCGCTATTTAGTCTTCGAATTGTCATTAACGCTAAATGGCAAAAGACAAAATTTTACCCAACTATACATGCATATTACAAGACGGCTTATTACCGAGGGAATGAATATCGTTCTTTGACAAGTAAGGGAATAGAAGGCAATGTGTAATTGGATAAAATTTTGTCTTGCAAAAAGTAAAATTTTCCATGTCGACTCCATTCTTTATTATTCACGGATAGGAAAATTCATATTCAAAGCCAATGGCTCTGACGATAAAATGTTGTGTTGGTCTTCCGTTTGCGAAAATGTCGGCTCAAAAACAAATGAAAAACAGACAAGCTCGTCATTCTTTGTACTAATGTGTTCTTATGTCTTTGAATTTTGAAAAAAAAAAAAGAGAGAATGTCATGCAATACTTTGGTCTTTCACCGTGTTTTCTACACCATGGAAAGTTGTAGAATGTATATACTGTTGTTTGAATCATTTGTGCCGTGGGTTGACCGTAGCCGAAATAATACGTCAAAGACCCAAATTAGACTGATATTGCTATTAAATTAGCAAATAAGAGAGAGTTTTGCTGTCCTAAAAGCGTGAATTATTGTCTTGAACTTTTCTGTTCGCTAATTACAAAGAATTTATAAGAGTTAACGCAAAATTGACATAAAGGGCTTCGATTATGTGGGCCGGCTCTGAAAATGTGGACCTGCTATGAATATATTGATCGGCACCGATGGTTTAGGACTTCCTTTCAAAAAGCTAGTTGTCGGTTACTTATTCAAGACATGTATACGCTCTGTATTCCTTTTAATACCCTTTACTCCAGACATGAAACCCCGAACATCTCTAGTTCGGATCTCCAGCTGGGTCAGTTTCTCTCCGAGGTATTTATGTCTCATCGCAGATCATCGTTTCGACAATGGTTATGTGGGAAAGAAACAAGTAGCTGAGGAAGAATGTCGTGCGAAGTACTAGTAGAAGAAACTGTGCGTAGAAGCATGGATAGATGAAATTGCCGCCGCGGTATAACTTGAATGATGTTGAAAATGGCGTTTAACACTATACAAACAAATAAACGTAGCTTTTGAATGTTTCCTGAAAACCAATTGATAAAAATGTACGTAAAATATATACTGACTCAATCCCTAGGCTGCTCAGCGCAACACAAGACCTTTTGCGGTCGGTGTAAAACAAGATCAGACAGCACAGATAGTGCAATTCAATCTTGGATCTACACTGTCCGATAAGGAGACATATTTCCCAAAAAATTAATTTTAAAAATAGCAACGTTTGGGTTTTTACCATCGGCTTGAAAGTTTCTTTTAACGACGTATATCTCAATTTTTTCTAATGGACGGATTTTTTTAAAACTTTGCACATACAAAGCTCACCATGTCTCTAGGAGATTACAGTAAAAAAAAAGATATGGGTCACCATGCTCGTGTCTGAGAAATTTGTCTTTGAAAAAGATATATACACTTCCAAAATTCAGCTTATACTGAATATAACACGCTTTTCTTTAATAGTCAGTTAAACAGGAAAATTAACGGAAGAACATACAAATATACAGCATTTTATTGAAAATCCATTTAGTTTTGTACAAAAAAATATATAAAAGCCTGGTTTTGAGCATGGTAAATGTACAAATATGCATGTTATATATAGACCATTGAGTTAAGAAGGGAGATAATTTGACCGAATTAATGGTTAATCTTTAATAAATACATACTTTCTAACGGACAGATTTTTCTTGAAATTTCCACGCTTATAGTATTTATAATTCTATAAGAAAAAATAAAAATGGCACCTATCCGTGGTTAATTCGTCAGAAAATAGTGATGAAGATCACTGTGGAAGTTTTTTTTTTCTCTCTCAAGGAAAAAAAATAGGATAAAAGTTCAGCAGACACAGTGGGAAAAGGAAACATTGCTCATTAGGAGCGATTTCTCCTTTTCCCACAATAGTTCAAGTTGTGGAAACAGCTATACTTCCACAGCTTTACATTTCCTGCTTTTATTTGCTTGTTTGGTGTGTAACACCGTGTCAACAGTATTTTAATTAATTCACGGTGACAGTTCACGGATCCATTTTTATACCCCCGCAAAACGTATGTTTTCGGGGGTATACTGGAATCAGCCTGTCTGTCCGTGTGTCCGTCCGTGTGTCCGTCTGTGTACAAATAATAGCCTGTTTCTGTCAAAGCGCTGGCGGGGGTATTAAGTCACATTCAGTGACAGCTCTAGTTTTCTCTTTCTAATACTACCCGAAAAAAGTGCCACTTGTTTCAGTGCACCAATAGTATTACCATAAATTATGTGCGAAAAATACATAGGTGCACTTTTGATTCACTATCCATGCCAAAGACACAAGTACAGTATGGATGCGCACAAACATTTGTGATATACGTCGTTAACTTACTCAACAGGCTGAGGGTTTATGACTCAGTCAATTGTCAGACAAATGGATTTTATGGATCCATAATTATGACCTCAGAGCTCCAGATTAGAGGGAGTGATGGTATTATAAATCCGTCATTTCTCTTCCAAACCCTATGTTGTGGGTACTCATTAGAATCGTCTCGATGAGACGATTCTAATGAGAACCCATAACATAGGGTTTAGTGGAGAATAATTAATATTTTTGATTTTGAAAACAAAATCTCTCCCTCTATCTGGAGTTCTGGTTATGTGATGACTTGCTTGGTATAATAGATCATGGAAATGTATTAAACCCGCTTTTGCTCATATTAAAGCAGGGTCCGTTCATTGGAAAAATCTAAATCTTATTTTCAAGAATGTTCTAAGTCTGAAATCACAATTCCGAATTGGCTGCACAAAATGGTTCCATTATTTTCCGAATAGTGTATCAAAACAAAACAAAACAAAACAAAGTGAACTCCCACCCCGATAAAAGACCAGCTTTTTCTGTTGCCTCACAAATGAAGCTTAGTAAATGAAAACATATCTATACGAGGTCAGACAGAGTCGTTAATTTTATGAATTATTTCTCTATTTGTGAATCCAAGAAAATTTTAATGATGATGTATTAGAAATTCATTGAAACAGGCAACGGGGTTTCTCCGTCTTACTTAGAACTCTCTTTTTGCATGGTAATTGGTTCACCAACAATGAAAAAGCATAACTATGATTGTTTTTAAGGACAGTATATGTCTTAGATCAGGCGGCACAGAAAAAAGCAGTCCGGTTTTTTGTTATATGGCTTGCAACACGCGAAAAGGGGCATTCGGACATTTGCGTAAAGTGTCGTCTCGGATCAGCCTGCGCAGTCCACGCAGGCTAATCCAAGACGGCACTTTACGACTACATTAGATTTTGTCCTTCATGCGCAAAACAGAAAATTACATAAAAACGGAAAGCGTCGTTTCGGATTAGCCTGCGCGGACTGCGCAGGCTGATCCGAGACGACATTTTACGCAAATGTCAGAATGTCCCTTTTCGCGTGTTGCAGGCCGTATATCATTAAATGTTAAGCTCAAATAAATACGTTGCACGTGGATAAAATAACACAGTGTTAAATACGAGCCCAAATATTGGTAGAATGGCGTATCTTGCACAAGGAATACGCATACATTGATTTGCAATTTGATAAGTCAAAATGTTAATAGGCTATAACCTTCATTCGCCATTCATTCAAAAAGAAGTTACTACCATCTACACTACCAATTGTTTCATTCTTTTTACCGTTTTCGAATGGAGTGTCAATAATTGCAAAATTTTGACGTTGAAAGTTTTAGGTATACCTATTTTAAAAGGAATATTATGTTGCGGTAAATTTCCTGATGCTTGTATTTGATTCTCGCTGTGCAAGAAAATTTTGATATCTCTCTTGACTGTCGGTCTTGCACTACATGCAGGCTAATCCGAAACGACACTTTCCGCTTTTTATGTAAGTTTCTGTTTTGCACAAGTCTACTGTAGCACAAAATCTAATGTAGTCGTAAAGTGCCGTAGCGGATTAGCCTGCGCGGACTGATCCGAGACGACATTTTACGCAGATGTCCGAATGCCCCTTTTCGCGTGTTGCAAGCCATATGGCATTTTCCCACAACACTCGAATCAAATACAAGCATCCCAAAGAGAGCCAGATTTACCCAACGGACATTTTCAGGCTAGAAAGAAGACCCCAAAAATATTGCAGTTTTAAGGCTACTCTTGTCCATAATGTCTATGCAAAGTGGACAGTCACGGTAGATCTACGATCAGACTGCACGTTTAATTCAGTTTGATCTTGATCTACACTGGTCGCAAAGGCAATGAAATTCGTAGGTGCTCTAAAGATACAACTTTAATCGTTTTCAGCCAGTTTTTTTTTACCTATTTCATCTTCAGTTTATGAAACTGTAATCATTCCTGTATCTTCATGCCAAATGTTACCCCCTGACGGTTGCAAGGTGGCACAGATTACGACCGAAAGAACATAAACTTCATTCTCGGTGGGTGTGTGTGGGGGGGGGGGGGAAGGGGGGGAATCAAAAGAGGCATTGTTGTCGTTCCGGTTTTAAATCGAAGACAAATCCCTTGCGTTTCTTTACCCCAACCACCACATTTACCCATTATTCATCTATGCTGACCAATATCTAAAACATTCTAAACACCATAAAGTTTTAATAACGTTTTAACACCTGTTTTTTTTTTTTCACTCTCTCTATCTGGGTGTAAAGATGTACGAGGTCAATACTGTGATATTGCCAAAAATACTATTTGCTTTTAATGATAACTCAGTGATTTTTTTTTTTTATCTTTTTTTCCTTGTGATAGACGAGTAAAAAGTAGAACTAGAGAAACGGGGATTGGGTAACATATCACTTCAAAATCATACTCAGTTAAAAAGAAAAAAACAACATTTAACATTTTACCATAGGTTAGAATTTGAGGTTTATCCATAAAGACGGCAGTTGGGGAAGACATACAAGTACTAATATTTTGAAATTTGCATTTAAAAATGTACAAAAACATCGTGAGAAAAGAAGAAAATTGCTGGTCACAAGCATTTTGTCCTTTTCCAACAATGTTTTCAGAACCCCTCTTTCTCAGGGTTATTTGGTAAAAGGTTGAACAAATTGCTTTTACGAAGAAAAAAGAAAAGCGACGATTCTGGTGACAGTCGTCATTATCTGTTAGAGGTTGGTGTAGCCTTACAACTGACAGTTTGTGTTGCCATAGTAACATAGCAGAAATCTGACTTTAGCTGAAAAGCTAGATTTTTTTTGATATGTTAACTAAATTTTGAGACAGATTGAGAATGCATATTTGTTGATTTGTCTGAATGGTGGTTTGGTCCGCTTTCAAGTATATATTACCTGTGTGAGCCATGCTCTGGCGGAAGGGGATTTTTAATGTATCTCAGTGATGCACTTTACCAAGCAAGTCATCATATGGCAAGCAACACACGAAAAAGGGCATTCGCACATTTGCGTAAAGTTTCGTCCCGGATCAGCCTGCACATTCTGCGCAGGCTAATCCGAGACGAAACTTTCCGATCGTGTGTGATTTTTTATTTCACGCAAGTCTACTGTAGGCCAAAATCTAATATAGTCGTAAAGTGCCGTCTCGGATTAGTCTGCGCGGACTGCGCAGGCTGATCCGAGACGACACTTTACGCAAAAGTCCGAAAGCCCCTTTTCGCGTGTTGCAGACCATATAATTATGGATCGACATAATCCTTATTGTCTAACAACCGACTGAATCATGAGGTAGACTAGTTCTTTGACATGCAGTAAATTGGCCAATAGCAAAAAAGTTTCGACCCAGGTCAGCATGCACGGACTGCGCAGGCCGACATAGGTCAATACTTTTTGCAGATGCATTAAACACCCTTTTCACAGAGAATGGCTCATATAATAATGGTATCTCACTTTTGCATGTGTTCCTGGGTTAGCCTGAGCATAGGCATTGCAATACCTTGCATGATAAAAATACTCACATATGACCAGCGCCACCAGTGCGAATCGAACCTCAGACCTCTGGTTTACAAATGCACAGCATCTTGATCCTTCACCGAACCACTCTATCTGTAAGTGACCTTTGAAAAAAATCTCTTAAAAACATTGTACGGGGGAAAAAAAGAAGAAGCTGGTTACTGAATAGCCCTCATTTAAGGCAAGTAAGCCAGCCAGTCCGTCAGGCAGTGAGCGAAAGAGCGAGTCAGTGAGTGGGTCAGCTATTCAGTCAGTCTGTCAACCAGTCAGCCGGTCTGTTGGTCGGTCGGTCGTGCTTGAAGCACGCCAGCCAGCAAGCCATTCATCCATTCACCCACCCATCCATCCAGCCGGCCGGCCGACTAGTCTGCTCACCCGCCCGCCTGACCGCTCTTACATAGATGATATATATCCCAGTCAGTTAATAAAATGCTTCAAGCAACGTCTTAAAGACTGTTCTATGCAATACTTTCAAATGAAATTACAAAACTCATCCAAGGCGTTATATTATACACATTTTAAATCTTTACTAAATGTAGAAAGCTATTTGTCGGTTGAGATGTCAATTTTTTCTCGTCGTATTTCATCGAATTTTTAATGTTCCAGTTATTGTTTAAATGCTGAAGTTGGTAGACATCAAAATGTCGATTACCATCTCAGATTTTGTCCAATGTATGAAGAACTCCGTACACTGTATTTTCAAGAAAGACGGAAAAAGGCATATCCACGAAAAAGATGATTTTACGAGATCATGCAAGACAACAGACCCTTACATGTAAAGTCACAGGCCAAGTATCTCACTCAAGCATTTTAATTTCGAAAGTTGTATTATTAAAAATAATGATGATATGTAAATTCGTAAAACATTTGAGGAAAGTTATATCTATCTTACATGTAAACTTATTTAAGGTCTATGACCCCTAACTCATCCGTAAACATCGACGTTTTCGTAAAGGCTATTCGGCCAATCTCGGCAGCTTCCGTCTTGTAATATAAAAGTAAGGGGCCGTAGTACTTAACTTGACGTCACTCATGTTTGTTACTATTTAATATGTATTTATTATGTATAATGGGCCGGAGGCCTTTATTGCAAATAAAGAATTGTCATTGTCAAAAGTTTAGCATCTTAAGTAAGAACTGAGCTAAAGTTATGGTCCATTGGCCTAGCAAGGGTAAAAAATAATGAGTCCGCCATGCAGTTTGAACATGTGTTTTTAGAAAATTTCCAGATGAAATCTCATATCTCTGCAGTTTTTACAGCCAATAATGTCAATCAATTGTAACAAAAATGAAATCGTCATCCTGAGATTCAATCAATTATCATCAAAAGAACACACAAATCAGTGCCAACCAAGATGACTCACCATTTTCGATTATTCGATTACATAAGTGTATATGAGTCATGCTCTGTGAAAAGGAGGCTTAATGCATCTCCGTGATGCATGATACCAAGCAAGCCATCACAGTAATATAGTTCCATAAAATCTGTTTTGTCTAAAACCCCACTAATTCATGAGGTACACTGGTCCTTCGACATGCAGAAAATTTACAAAAAGCAAAAAGTTTCGGCCAAGGTCAGCCTGCAAGGAATGCGTAGGCTGATCTCGGTCGATACTTTTTGCAAATACATTAAGCCCCCTTATCACAGAGCATGGCTCATAGGTTTTAATGCTGGTAGCCAGCATTTTGTCATTTTCCCAATATGTATTCTACTCTGTCTTTTCTCATGTGTTGAGCCCCATAAACATTGTCGTCTTCAAATGGTCTGATATGGGTCAAATTTAACCCTTTGCCAGACAATCCCGACTTTTAACGACCCAGAGAAAAAAGTTTTTGAAAATATTGTTGGAAAAGGAGAAAATGTTGGTAATCAGCATTTTCTCCTTTTTTTTTCAACAATGTTTTCTTTCACAGACAAATCTTACCATGTAATAAAGATCTAATTTTTCGTCTGCAAATGCTTTCAATTTGGACCATTTTAAAATTTTGTCACTTGGTAACGGGTTAAACTGTTGTTATGTAGTAAAGAGTCATGGGAGGGTCTCTCAGTTTGGGCAGAAATACATCGACACTACAAAATGACAAATTGTCCTATATAACAAGCATCCAGTCTTCTTTCTCATTTGTTATATAAGCTGTGAGTGCGTAAACACGTCCCGGATGGACACTCTTTGTAATTAGTTTGTCGGAAAGGTCATTATTTTCTCGTTAATCCCTACGATAGTAAGACAATACGAATCCAATAAAGTCTGCGGGAAAATGCCAAAGCTTTCCGAAACGTGTGAATTTTTTCGGGAATCTAAACCTCCAGGACCCTATGACAAGTTGCTAGACTGACAAAAGCGTAGAATGTGACAAAACTGCACAAAACATGCAGCTTATATAATTATATATGTGTGTTGATTCCTATCCAAATACATACCTCATTTATCTTCTCGAGAATACAAGAATAAATAATTCATTCGATTTCCATTCGTTAAAAATAAATTTTGACATTGAAATATGTCAGTTTTGCCGAAGCAGGCATTATGAAAAAAAAAAAAAACATCTTGAAATTAGCACCATCACGACTGGAAACACTTCCGTTTGTTCGAAGAAGGTTAAATGCTGTGTTTGAAAGTTTTACCGTACTACCTCGGCGTGAGCTAACATTTATGCAAATAAGTTATGCTCTCTAAATAAGTCTGCAAAGAATTTCGACCCAAGTCAGCTTGCGCGGACTGCGCAGACTAACCTAGGTGGAAACTGTTTGCAATTGGTAAATATTTTGCACTTAAAAGGACCATTCTACGTCATGATTTGGTCTGGTTTTAGATAAAACAGATCCGTATTATGCTACAACCTGCTTGGTTTAATACACTACGAAAATGTTTTAAACTCTTTTCCAGGGAACCTCCCACATATCTTATGATATTCAACAAGGCTTGCGTTCTGTTGTGCCTTTACCTATGACATTTTGGCCACGTGACCTTTGTCGACTTGGAAAATTATTACCTCATTTAGGCTCAAATGCGTTACTGTCAAGGCTACGATGGTCCAATGGTAACACTTTAGTGCCAAGTTTCTAGCATTTATAATCGATTTTTTTTGTAAATGTTCTGCAAGTCCATGGACCAGCTTACCTCATGCTTCAGTCTGTTGTTGGACAAAATAGATGTGTGGTGTCCGTGGTTGTGAGGTAGAGCGTCGGCCTCGTTATCATATGGTCTCGAGTTCGATACCCGAGAGCGGGTGTCAACTTTGGGGATTGTTCATTGGCTCACACATTCCGCGCAAGTACTGGTGTAGTTCCCAGGAAGCAGAATCGAGAGAGATTAGTGTAAGTTGTAAGAACTTGTTTCTCAATCGATGTAAAATAAATATGAGCCATGCTCTGGCAAAAGGGGGCTTAATGCATCCCAGTGATATAAAATACCAGGCAAGTCATCACATAATTATGGATCAATAAGAGCCAATTTTTTTACACAACCAACTATATCATGAGGTAGACTGGTCTTTTGACATACAGAAAATTGACAGATAGCGAAAAGTTTCGGCCCAGGTCAGCCTGCGCGGATTGCGCAGGCTGACCTGGGTCGATGCTTTTCGCAGATGCATTAAGCCCTCTTTTCACAGAGCATGGCTCATATGTTTAAACTAAATTAACAAAACAGATTTTACGGATGCATAACTATACGATGACCTGGTTTGTATAATGCACCACGGCGATGCATTAATACACCTTATGTCAGAGCTTGGCTCTCAAACATTTAATGGTTTCGGCGCCAGATAAGTAAAAGGAAATGATAGGTAGTCGATAAAAACGGTCAGGTTATTCTATTTTCAATGGCTTTTTGCTAATAAAATCTCCGAAGATTATCGGGCAAAATTTTCCCAAGATCAGACTGTAGGATCTGCGTAATCGGATCTGAATCTAGCAACTATAATTATCACCGTCGATAACGTTTTAAATGGGTATGGGTAGATTTTTGGTCGCAAATAAAAATTCTAGTAAAACACTGACAGATTCTGGGACATCGTTTCTTCTAAAGTAACTAGACGGTTACGTTTTGCACAAAGGTGGCGTTCAAATATCGGGATCATCATTTTGCAATTGGGAACTTTTTTGAAACAGTTATCATCGTACCTATTTGAATGCGATCCTACAAAATCGAATTGTTATAGCGATCATGTGAAATTCCAGTAGGCTTTTACCAGCTACCAGCTCGAAAATTACAAATTGCGTATCCCATTAAAGAAACAACAGAATTATGTTTACAGTTATATAAAAGCGCATTAATTCTTTCTGTGCAAAATATATAAGGTCAGCCTCTTTTGAAGGCCGAAAACAAAAATCACTTAACCCTTTACCAAACGACAAAATTTTAGTCTTGTTCAAAGCATTTGCAGACGACAATTTCAATGTGGCTCAAATAGTGCAATTTGTCTTTGATAGAGTAGAAAACATTGTGGGAAAAGGAGAAAATGCTGGTTACCAGCATTTTCTCCTTTTCCCACAACGTTTTCAAAAGGCTTCTCTTTCAGGGTCGTTAAAACTCTGGATTGTGTGGTAAAGACTTAAACCCCGAAAGACTTTTAGCATTAACTAACCAAACTGACGGTATAGATCCAAGATCAGACTGCATGTATGCATTTGTTCATTTATTAGAACCCCCTCTTAGTTCAGTTCATTATGAAGGATTGCGCAAAGAGTAAGGAAGGGTTTTTCTTTCTTGGTATGTAATATCTTTCTGAGACATCTTTACATCAAAATGCAGAGAATTTATATGATGTACATTATCCTTATCTTTGTATGTTTACGTACTTTTCAGATGCCAATAGTAGACGTATAATTAACTTTCCATATTGAAAGTTCGACGCCTCGAAGGTTTTGGAACGATCCGGGTAATATCCTTAGACAACGATTATTCTTTCAATCTCGATCTTCAAAGGCATATTTCCAATAGAATTCCCACAGAACAGATAACATAAATGTGCAATTGTAATCTCGTCAAACGAAAACTTGTATTAAACCTTACCCTGCTAAATAAATGAAATGAAACTTTTAAGCCGATAGTAAATACCCAGATCTTGCTATTTCAAAGGTATATTTTGCAGGAAAAATATGTCCTTAACGGACAGTGTAGATCCAAGATCAGACTGCACGTTCTGTGCAGTCTGATCTTGATCTACACTGTCCGCGAAAGGTCAGTGAGTTGCCATTAGCAGCCTAAGGGCTAATCTTGCTACAGGGGAAAATGGACAGAATCATTTATTTCCTTTTTCTAGATGGTCACTTTGCGTTTGTCGCAAAGAGGTCATGCAACGACAAACGTAGCATATGTATTACATGTATGTGAAGCCACACATCTCGTGATCTGTGCGCTCTAATAATAGTTGTACACTTGCAAGGCCCCGTTTCCTGGAAATTTTATCTAGATAAAATGAAAAGATGAAATTTCCAGGAAACTTTGATTTATCGCAATAGTTTTCTAAAATAATTATGATAGTTATCACGTATCTAGTGGCAGATTAATGCCACTATACTATAGTTACGTAAAACTTACGCAAATTTTGTTCGTAACTACCTTAGTAAAACAGGGACCAACTGGTCCTTTGACAGCTTGCGAGAAAGGAAATGCAAAAGAATGAAATATTTCAAATATTACTGAAGAGTCTAGAGAAAGAACATCTAATACTGTTGAATGCTTGTCTCTCTACATGTAGTTATGCAGATGTCACACTGTCCCGAAATTGCTACCACATGGACACACGATAAATGAAATGTTCAAATTCGCATCTGATCGTAAAAACATCGGGCCATTCGTGAGGGCATCTTAAGCCATCGTATGACCGCCGGTTGAGTTCCTCAGGCTTCGGCAGAAACTTCGTGAGCGGTGACAAAATCTTTGGCATGTCAAAAAAAAAAAAAAATTGCCGGAAGACCTTGCGAAGGTTCATTTTCGTGTTGAATTCGTATGTCCATTTTGTCCTTCGTAATGACATCGTGAGGGCATCTTGTCACATCGTGTGGTCTTCGTCTTTACCTCGTGTGATAATCTGTGCCATCGGGCATTTTTCGCCTCACGAAGATAATACGAAGGAAGTAAGAAGCCACCCGATTGTCTTAGGAAGGCAACACGACTACGTGAAGTCCTCGCAATGCCGCCGTGTAGCCATCGTATTATAGCACGATGACATCGAGATGGGACCACGGTGTGGCCGAAGACAGCCGAATTTGAGTAGCTACAGCGTTTCACACGTGTCATAGTACTTAACGTGGATATGTAAAAGGCCAGCTTTTTCCTCAGTCAGTCCTGAGCAACGGTTCTAAAGCTTCAATCACAATTAATCATAATTTATTTCCAGCAGAATGGCATACTTTGACGGTGAGACAACCAGGAAAAAGAAGGCAGCAGCATTGCTTCTTTTGATAGGCCTACACCTAAGAGAACATGATGAGCAACTCTTACACGTTCAGACAGCCTCTTCCCTTTGCTCCTTCCTGCCTTTGGTGGCATGATAAAGGCGAATAAAAGATTGATTCTGTTTGAAATAAATAAAGAATACTGCGTATTCTACCCTAATAATTTCTGATCAGCAATTGAATTTCCCACTGTTGGCTGAAGGTTTTATACCATCGATAGGTCATGTGACGTCTTCGTGACCTAGTTCGAATGGATTATACTCTCAACACGAACTTGTGTGGTCTTCGTGTTTCCTGCGGGTAAGCTACTTAATATATAAAATTCACATATTTGTGTTGCCTTCGTGTCTGGTTCGGGTGCCATCGCGTGGCCTTCTGAAGGTACCGTCCTTGCTTCGGCTTTCAATTGGCCGTTTACCAAGTTCGGGACGATCTTCGCGCGAAATTCAAAATTCCAAATTCGTATGGCCATCTGATGTTAATTTCGGGAGTGTGTGACGCCTGCATTAATATACTGATACCAAAGTTGATCTGGTATAAATCAAGAGTTAACAGCTAAGTATGCTTACAGCATAAAAAATCAGAAGCTATTTTCTTCTCATATAAAGCTAAGAGAAAATATCAAAAAGGAACAATCGATCCGAAAACCGAAGTTCTGTAAGGCAAATCCAATGCCGAATACAAGTTTCAAACAGAAAGCGAAAAACCGAAAATGCGTGTAAGTGACAGAGAATTACGGAAAACATTTACAATAGACAGCAAAAAATCTAGACACTTTTTAAACCCTTTACCACTCATTCCCAACCTTGAAATAGAGAAGGCTTTGGAAAACATAGTGGGAAAGGGAGAAAATGCTGGTAACCACAATGTTTTTTTACCCTTTCTAAAACAGAATTCACCAATTTTAGCAACATTTTATCAAATTTTGTCGTCTGCAAATGCTTTGAATTTGGTTAAGTCTAAGCTTTTTTAGTTTGATAAAGAGTTAAACTAACTTGAATACAAACACTTGTAACATTTCAAGCGAAATTAAACGATTAAAGGTAAAAGATATGACTGGCCTATCGTACTGTTGGTAGTTTGAGCGAAGCAATTGATCTTAAAAATCCACAAGGTGATTTCAATCTATGCTGCGGAAAGTGTGTCAGGAGGTGTAAAATGTGTACATCGGCACATTCCGTCAACAGGCAGTTCTTTTTTTTTTTGTCTCAGTCTTTTATTTTTCATTGTCTTCCATTTTTTCGTATTTGCTCCCATTCTTATGTAATTCGTAAAAAAAGTTAAAACTCCGTTTAGAGGTGAGGAGGAATATACACCGAGCATTCTTAATAATGCTCTAATTCTGAATTCCAATTGAGATATCGAGCTATGAAAGAGAACGTCTCAACGAATTGGATAGTAAGCTTTTATATTAAACAAATGAGTCATACTGTGGAAAAAAGGGGTTTAATTCATCTCCGTGATGTATTAAAGCAAGCAACTCATCACATAATTGTGGGTCCATGAAATCCATTTTGACTAACAACTAGCTGAAAATTGTGGTAGAACGGTCCTTTCACTTATAGAAAATTGGCCAATAGAAAAAAGGTTTGACCAAGGTCAGCCTGCGCAGGCATATCTCGGTTGATACTTTTTGCAGATGTATTGAGCCCCCTTCTCACAGAGCATGGCTAAAATATACCTTTATCTTTGAATGATTGGTGGAAACAGGCCTGGTTCTGACCGTGACAAACTGCCTGTTAACTTCTATTATTCAAAAAGATCGATACCTTTTCAGATACGACGTCTTCTACGATAAATTTATGATGAAATCAAATCTACTCCAAAAATCAAATCCACAATTTTTCAGATTCGTAGACTAAATTGTTTGCGAATCCTTCAATGGTTGCTGTTTCTTTGTTGGCGGCGAATTTTTCATTCCCAAGAGTACGTCTGAAAATAGTTTTTATGTTATTACAGTCACTCATTTCAAAGATGCCTCCGAAGAAACATTTGCTTTATTTTTCGTAAATGGGAAATCGGAATATTTAAAGTGCGATAAAATGCATCATTTCATTTATTTGATAGATATTATTGAGTTTTTAACAGTATGGTTTAAAACTGGTTACAGGGACAATGCAGCATATTTTTCCTTGCTGGTGAATTTTATCCGTTTTGCTAATAAGCTTAGTTTGCTCCTTATTGCTGCTCTCTCTCTCGCTTTCCGGTCATCTGCTGAAATAGTGAGCTGCACAGATAAACGAACTGAATGATTTTATAGAAAAATCTATTGCATCTTGCATAAATATTTTGTTTTATAGGGCTTGGTATAACCCTAAATTATTTTCTGACATTTATAAAGCCCATATTGTGGTGGATGCTTTGTGTTAGTGTAAACTGGGCTCGAGTCTGACTACATAGCGTGGAGCTGGGTAGAGTTCTTGACCTTTTCATATGAATATTCAGTTGAATTATTAAACTATTAAACTTGCGATTGTTGGAGGCAGGCCTAAAAAATTATTGCCGAAACACTTAGAAAATGAATTTTGTCGAAATGGAGAAATTGTTGCGAAAGAACGACTTGCCTTCGAAATTGGGCTATAAGGAATCCTGGATCTTCATAATATTGCAAGTTTGAGTGCATACTATTGATGAATAGCTCTTACGATGAATTTTCAGCATATCCTGGCTTTTATCTAAGCAACATATCGCAAGACAGTACCAGGTTAACCTGCCCTGTGATGGCAGGATTTATACCTAATGCCATGTAATTTTGCATATGATGCAGAATATTTTGTTCTAATCAGTGTTGTTTATGTTTCAGCGACTAGATATCAAGTGCTTACTATTTGGTGAACAAAAGTGTTCTAATTATTTTCAATTGTTGTAGTATTGCTATAAGTATTGATAACTGTTATGATTGAAGAACATCAATCTGGTTCATCATAGGTGGTGTGTTTGCAGTAATATGGTCTTGGCTGCCCAAACGAGACATTGGCTCGGCGCCAGGGTTTCCCTTATGGGAAATGAACATTTTTGGAAACACACAGGTGATGAGCAGGATTGTGTTCCATTTTGTTTCCCATGTTGAAGTGGCATAATTGTGAAATAGGGGAATACTGACCCATACTTGTAAGGTGAAAGAGGCCCTCTTTGAAAGCTGGGTAGAGGAAATTGTTCCCCAACCCCCATGCAATGGGAGATATTGGCCCCTATTCATGAACTTTATTTGCATTGAGGAGTGTAGACCCCTAGTTTTGTGGGAACTGTCCATTTAAAGTATGTCGGGAGGAAATTGGCCTCCACATTTGAATGGAAATTTTTATGAATTGGGAGGATATTAGCCCCCAATCATAATAACTAATTGTGTTGGGGAGTATTGACCCCTTGTTCAAGGGACATTGGCCCTTGTCATCAGTCGGGAGGAATTTGACCCCCTTTCATGCACTGATATAATATACATAGTTGCTGGAGAATGTTTGATTAACTACTATTGTGGGTCAGCATACTTTCTCATTGTTTATAAATTATGTCTATATTTCTTTCTTCCTCTCTGACACATGTTTACGTTCTTAAAGGTAAAGTACTAATTGTTCCGATTTTGAGGATACTGAGAACTTGCCCATTTAAAGGTGACTGACATGGTGTATATAAGTCGGTATAAACACTGTATGCTCATACTGATGAGTTGTTAATTGTAGTAGTTAGCCCCATTTCAGTTGTGTGGAAAGTTGAACTATATTAAATGTTCTAAATTTCATGAAACTAGGAATTTTTGCAACTAGGGGGCCACACATAGTTTAGAAATTGTATTGTTTATTCTCATTGCAGTAATATTTTGCCTTGAAATTTGACAAGGAAAGTGTTAAGTTGATTATCAATATAGTAATATTTGGAACTTTGTAGTTTGAGGTAGGCTAGCCCTCATAAGTATAAAACTGAATTTGCTGGATAACAATAATAATATTGTAATAACACTGAGAATGCTACAGTTGAGGGAATTTTAGCCACAATGCTTATAAATAGTATTAATGGTCGCAGGTTTAGTAATATCAAGAATTGCAATTGGAGGGTTTTTGATTGATTAGGATTGAATGGTGTTTAATGCCACTTTCAACGTTATCTTAGTCATATCAGGGTTACAGCTAGCATATTCTTGTTCTTTGGTTTCACAACTACTTTGATGGGCTATGAAGTGCCTTGCCCAAGGACACTCCCATGAAAGAGGCATTTGGAAGGAGGATGCCCCTTATTATCTTGGTCATATCAGGGTTACAGATAGCATATTCTGGTGTCTGGGGTTTTATGAGTACTTTGATGGGCTCTGAAGTGCCTCGCTCAAGGAAACTCCAATGAAAAGGCATTTGGAGGGAGGATGGCCCTCATTAAAATTTTATAACAATTTATTTGACAAGATTGTGTGTGAGTAATAATGCCAAAGACGCCCAAGAAATCTTCCAGTTCAAGCCCCAGTCCAAGCACCAGTTGAGACTGAAGACCTCCCACTGACAGAAAACCAATTGGAATCAGTGGCAATGCGGGTGGCAGAGAAGATTATCCCGTTGCTCTCCGGGCCAAGTAATGAGCTGCAGCCATCTTCAGACAATGGCCCCCATCCATCCACCAGTCAGCCAACGGCAGGTGAGGTCATGGTAAAGTCAGTGTACGGGGAAATTTCTAAACATATTTCCCATCCACAAAGCAGGAAATTATAAGTAATGAGTATGTGAATATATCTTCCCTTTTGACAGGGGAGGCCAATGCTAGTCAAGTGTTAAGCGTTGATTCTTCTGGTCAGCTGAACCTGCTGCCAAAGTCTTCGAAAAGAATTTCAAGCATCGAACTTTGGACTGATGCTTTCATTGTCTACATGGATATCTACTGTGCTGTTCATGTTAATGAGTATGGTAATTTACTAAAATATATGCATACAATTAGGCTTGGGGCTAAACAGTACAATATTGATTCAGGCTTAAAAATCTCAGGACCCTACATTGTCATGGGCCACAGTAGACAAGGAGCTCTGGCTTCCATTTATGTGTCGTCCAAAGTCTACACAGCGGGGCAGCAGTAGGTTTAAATCTTATGACTTTAATTACAAAGGCCATTGCCAAAGGAGGCTGTGTAATTTTGCACATAAATGTATAAAATGTGGAGGTGGTCATGCTATTAGGGTATGCCATGGTGCAGGTCCTAATAACAGCTCAAATTATTCTTTTAGGGTTCCAAGCAATAAGGGAGGGGCTGTGCAACAACCAAGAACTTAGGGAGCAACTAGGCCTCCAGTGTTTAACCACTGATTTATTTTCACTTGGAAAATCGCCAATTAACACTTCAGCATTAATTAAATATTTGAAGGATTATCCCAATGCTGAAGATGCTCAAATTCTATCTTCTGGGTTCTTGAATGGATTTCGCATCGAATTTGAGGGTCCTCGGCAGGGCACTGCTTGTAAAAATCTTTTATCTGTGGAGCAGAATTCCCAGATTGCAAGGGAGAAAGTTATGAAGGAAGTTACCTTAGGTAGCATTGCTGGCCCTTTTGAGACGCCACCGTTTAAAAATTTAAAACTGTCTCCAATAGGTCTAGTTCCAAAAAAAGATGGTTCTTACAGGCTAATACAACATTTGTCTTTCCCAGCCGGGTCAAGTGTGAAGGAGTTTATTGATCCGCAATATTGTTCAGTGAACTATACATCTTTAGATGAAGTTGTAGCTTCAATGATCAGACTAGGTAAAAATTGTCTTTTGGGCAAGCTTGATGTTAAAAGTGCCTTTAGGCTTTTTCCAGTGCATAGGGTTGATTTTCCTTTACTTGGTTTTTGTCTACAAGGCCAATTTTTCATTGATAGAATGCTTCCATTGGGCTGTTCAATCTCTTGTGTAACCTGGGAAAAATTTGCTGCATTTTTGGAATGGTTGGTAAAATACCTCTACCCTAGTACTTGCTTGCATCATTACCTAGATGACTTCATTTTTCTGGGACCTGATGGTTCAGTTTTGTGTTTAGAAACTATGACCAATTTTCAAAACTTATGTTTTTCACTGGGTGTACCTTTGGCAAATGAAATAACTGTGTGGCCTACTGGTATTTTTGGTGTTTTAGGCTTGCAGTTAAATTCCTTTGTTTTTCAAGTGAAAATACCACGGGAGAAATTGTTCAAACTGAAAGCAACTTTGCTTGCCTTTCTGGAGAAGGAAAAGGTCACCCTCAGGGATCTTCAGTCTATGGTAGGCCTGCTCAGTTTTTGTACTTGAGCTATACCTGTGGCCAGAGCATTTAATAGACGTTTTTATGATGCAATGTGTGGATTGTCCAAGCCTTTTCATCACGTAAGAGTGACATTGCCTATGAAGGCAGTTGTCCCAATGTGGCTTTCTTTCCTTGAAAATTTTAATGGTCATTGTAGTTTTCCTGATCAGGATTGGTGTGATAGTTCTACATTATGCCTTTACACAGACAGTGCCGGAGCAGTGGATTTAAGTTGTGCTGCTGTGTTTGGAAATAGTTGGGTTTTTTATACATGGCCTGAGGATTGGGCAGCATCTTGCATGTTTCAGGATATAACAGTCTTGGAATTGATTCCAATTTTTCTAGCCTTTTATATCTGGGCCGAAGAATTAAGTCATAAAAAAATAATTTTGCATGTTGACAATCAAGCTTTGGTATTTATTTTGAATAAGAAGTCTTCTAGATCAAAACTGGTAATGCATTTTTTACGTCCCCGTTTGCAGATCTGTATGCAATTTAATATCCAATATAGGGCAGTGCATGTGGATGGTCATTTGAATTCTAAAGCAGATTCTCTTTTTCGTTGCCAGTGGCACCGCTTCAGGGAAATAGCTCCAGAGGCTAACGAAGCTGGGGAGAAAATTCCAAGCAATTTTCACAAAGTGATTTACAATCTGAAGTCAGTGTTCTAATTGGTAGCAGTATTGCGGAGAGTACTAAAACTACATATGAATCTGCTCGAAGACTTTTTGCAGACTTCAGGTTGCCTCGGCTTACTGCTCATGTTTGGCCCCCATCTTTGAATGACATCGTTGAATTTATAGCATTCATGTCCTGTAGGGGATTGTCACCAAATACAGCCAGGTCTCACGTCTCTGGAATCTCTTTTTGTTGTAAAATTAATTGCCAGGTAGACTCTACCAATTATTTTGTTGTCTCAAAAATGCTCAAAGGTTTCAACAAAAAGTAAAAGAGACAAGATGCAAGGCTACCAATAACTCATGAATTACTAAGAAAGTTGTTGCATGTTCTACCAGTCATTTGCTATACTGCATATGAAGCTGACCTATTTAAGGCAAATTTTTGCCTTGCATTTTTTTGGGGTTTTCAGGTTAGGAGAGCTTGTTTTTTCTACCTTAAATAACGAGGGACATGCAGTTCAATTATCAGACTTGCAAATAGAAAAAGAAGAAAAATCTTTTTTAGTTTTTGTGAGATCTTCTAATACAGATCAAAATGGGGCAGGGGTTGTAATCAATATTCCCCATACTGGGTTAGATACATGTCCAGTGAAGCATATGACGACATATTTGAAAAGTAGAAAATCTGTCAGTTGCAAAGCATTGTATTGTCATTTAAATAGCCAGCCTGTTACACGATATCATTTTTCTGCTGTATTGAACAAGTCTCTTTGCACTTTAGGCTTACAGAGGTCTCATTTTAAGAGTCATTCTTTCCGTATTGGGGCAGCAACATCTGCTTCTTACAATGCGGTATCTGATCAGGATATTCAGTTGTATGGCAGATGCAAGTCAGCAGCTTTTAAGTCTTATAATAGAATTCCATCGCTTGCCTTACTATCAAAGTAATTTAAATGTTGCCTAAAACTAATTTCAAATTTTATGTAGGTATTTGTTTATGATCAGTGAGCTTATAGCTCTTTCAAGTATTGTAGGTCATCGCAAGTTAGTGTGGACAGTTGGCTCATCCATTATAAAGAGAGTTTTCTGCTATGCCAGAAACAGAACAGTGAATGGTTCTCAACTGGGCTTTGGTGAGGGAGTTGAAATTTTTTGGCAAGGTAGGAGCGGACCGGTTTTTTGGACAGCTGCTTCCTTTTCTGAGACACCTACTGACATTACAAGATGAGCCAGATTATTTGATCATTCACTGTGGTAGAAATGACATAGTTCAACAGGACACATCGCTGCTTATATCAAATATAAAAAATGTTTTGTTAAAAATCACCTCTCTTCTTCCGAAAACTAAATTAATTTGGTCACAGATTCTTCCGCGATTGAAGTAGAGAGCAGATAGCTCTCAGAAAGTACTAGATCGAGTCAGGAAGAGGGTCAACAATGGAGCTGCATCCTTTTGTTTGAGTATTGATGGAAAAGTATTTAAGGCACATAGATATCCTCGAAAATGACCGTTCCCTGTTTTGCGACGACGTACATCTTTCCAACTTAGGTAATGAGTCGTTTATACGTGATATTATCGACGGGTTGCAGCAATTTTTTGTTTCGAATGAAAATGTATTTCCAGACTCTGGCGAAACCGGTCGTCCTTCCTAGTCAAACTGGGGGCGGTATGGCGTTGCCATGTGGCGGGTAGTACCTCCACCAGTATTGATCCTAACTGCAGCTTTTTGGGGAATCAAGTCCTGTGAGAGATTTCTTTGTTCATCTTATCATGGAAAACTTTAATGGTAGTGTGGGTCTCTGTTACCAGGGCTCCTCTGTTGTTGTAACTCTGCGTTGAAGAAAGGAAGCTGTGGCCGGATTACGACAACATAATATTAAATTTGAATTGACGTGTAGTAATTTACTCTTTATTAAAATTGTTGTTTAGTTATTATATATTTTTTGGTTTTGCATTTGCCCTCTGTAATGAGTTTTCAACAGTAAGGTTTAAAACTGGTTACAGGGACAATGCAGCATATTTTTCCTTGCTGGTGAATTTTATCCATTTTGCTAATAAGCTTAGTTTGCTCCTCATTGCTGCTGCTCTCTCTCTCCGGTCATCTGCTGAAATAGTGAACAGAAAAACGAATTGAATGATTTTATAGAAAAATCTTTTGCATCTTGCATAAACCCACCATCACCCACCCACAATTTCTCAGGGAGGTGTTGGTCTTTTTCAGTTTTCAAGTATACCAAACTGTAACCTGGTCAACCAGGATAGTCAAAGCTTCCTCTAATTGGCAGGCGGGTAGTACCTCCACTAGTATTGATCCTAACTGCAGCTATTTGGGAAATCAAGTCCTGTAAGAGATTACTTTGTTCATCTTATCATGGAAAACTTTAATGGCAGTGTGGGTCTCTGTTACCAGGGCTCCTCTGTTGTTGTAACTCTGCGTTGAAGAAAGGAAGCTGTGGCCGGATTACGACAACATAATATTAAATTTGAATTGACGTGTAGTAATTTACTCTTTATTAGAATTGTTGTTTAGTTATTTTATATTTTTTGGTTTTGCATTTGGCCTCTGTAACGTAAACATTACAATTTCAAAGTTTTGATGACTCTCTTCCTTTGGAAGGTTTCTTACATTAACGCTGAAAGGTTTTTTTTGCGTTTTATAGCGTTCACTTGTTATTTGTTAAGGCAGCTTTTCGAGACAAATCTGTTGGTCTGACATTTTTCAGAGCCATTTACCAAACGACAGATTTTTAGACTTTTCCATACTGCAGATATTTGCATAGAACAGGGTAAATGTTTCTCGAATGATCAGATTTACCTTTGGGCGAGTAGAAAAATATAGACATAGGATAGAATGGTGACAACCCGTATGATGAAAGTGGTTGTGAGGATAAACTGAGACATTGGTAAATTGACTCTTGTATCTTCTTTAACCTTTATCATAAAGCAAATAAATAGACTAAAAAAAAGACTGGCTGCAATGGCGTCGCTGTAAAAAACGCTTGTATTTGTCGAAAGGCTTCCTCTATCCTTTATCTTTAAACACTGTTAAACCGAGCAGTATAATTAAAAGACCTGCCAAAAACTTTAACAAACTTTACAAAGGACAAAAATTTGAATGGGAAAGAAAGTTCATAGTTTTTCAACAGAATGGAAGAATTGTGGGAAAGAACCGTTTGCCTTTAGTATACAATCGCACCATCCCTGACAGGTAGGTATATCAAAAGGCGTGTCTGGACAGTAATACGTCCGGGGCGTTTAGTTGTAACAATTTATATTTGATAATGAAGACCAACACGATTTAAACATTATTTTTCCCAGTTCCACGAAAGTAAGATACTTAATCGTACTACTTCTGATCAATCTGGGGTCCTGAGTGTTTTGGCCGGAAACTAAATGATCGGAATCTGAACGAACACTCGGAATGCAAGAACAACTCTGTTTCATGATTCAGCTTTTTATTCCAGGGTTGTTCATATAAATACAAGCAAGAGTATCATTCAAGCATTCTTTTTCGGAAAAACAAATCAGTTAAATATTAAATGCATCATGCATTGTTTAACCATCGTAACGTTAATTTGGCTTTAAGATGACCAACGTATTCACAAGGGTGGCAAATTGACAGGATGCATTCCACGAGGATCCTAATACAACTGAACTGTTACGCCTCAATCGCTACCTCATTGTCTATCTCTGAAAACACCGCTAATTTTCTTTTGGGCAACTAGGTCAACCTCCAGCACCTTGTGTAAACAATAAAGTAATAACATGCGCAAGCATTTGTTGAAACGCAACTTGGAACCTGAGAACGCGACGGCGAATATACCAGGCAGCTAAAATGAGATTTTTTTTAGTCTCCTACCGGCGAAGCCGAAGGGGACTTTAGGTTTGCACTCCGTCTGTCCGTCCGTCCGTCCGTCTGTCTGTCTGTCCGTCAGTCCGCACGCAATCAGTTTTCCGGACTTTTTTTCTAAACGCTGGCAGATATTGAGCTGATTTTTGGTGTGTGAGTCAACCACCATGAGTTACAGATCAAGTTCTAGTTTCGTTACGGTCCACTGATTTTTGACGAAATTACGGGCCTTGGACTTAGAAATTTCACTGAAAAAAAAGTTTCCGGACTTTTTTTTTCTAAACGCTGGCAAATATTGAGCTGATTTTTGGTGTGCAAGTCAACCACCATGAGTTACAGATCAAGTTTCGTTCCGGTCCACTGATTTTTGACGAAATTACGGGCTTTGGACTTAGAAATTTTCACCGAAAAAACATTTTTCAGGCTTTTTTTTCGAAACGCTGGCAGATATAGAGCTGATTTTTGGTGTGCACGTCGACCACCATAAGTTACAGATTAAATTTTAGTTTCGTTCCGGTCCACTGATTTTTGACGAAATTACAGGCCTTGAACTTCGAAATTTTCACCAAAAAAACGGTTTTCTGGACATTATTTTCTAAACGCTGGTAGATATTGAGCTGATTTTTGGTTTCGTAAGTCAACCACCATGAGTTACAAATCAAGTTCCAGTTTCGTTCCGGTCCACTGATTTTTGACGAAATTATGGGCCTTGGACTTAGAAAATTTCACTGAAAAAACAGTTTTCCCGACTCTTTTACTTACAGTGCTCATGTTTGGTATGTAGGTACCTGTCATTGATACCGATCTTCTGTGGGTTATATGTCCAAGGTCAAGGTCAAAAATTGTAACCATTATCATGAAAACTTGTCCTCAAAACTTTTCTTAGTCATTTCTCTGTATATTCAAAGTACTTAAGTTATAACACTTATACATGGTAAGCTGGTACCTCTCATTGGTACACACCTGCTGATGATAAGGTCAAGGTCATCTCACAAGATAAAGGTCATATATCTGAAAATTTGCCTTTACGGGGGCATTTGTGTTTCACAAACCCATCTTGTCTTAGTAAAACTTCTTCAATGAACTTACTTTAACCAGGAAAATACTTATATACCTGGCTTTCACTAAAGCATTGCATACAAAGATAGACACGATGCTTATAATTCTGAAAGGGGGTCAAATACGTTCTTTCTCCTCCACAGAGTTTCACAAACTATACCTGCCAGCGATATATACGGCCGGTAGGGGACTCGGTATTGCTATGCAATACTATCAGAATGCTTGTTTTTTACATACTACCGATTAATGAATTAGAGTCTTTAAGCAAAATAACCCATGTCTCGCACCAAGACCATTATCTCCCGCTAGATGGCATTCTACAAATATACATCTATCTAATTTGGGCATTCTGGGTACAGAACCGGACTACTTTTCAAAACGACAACTGTTACTTTGAATTTCAAAATGAAATAAACGTTTACTCAATAAAACGCTACCTGGTGCGATTCATTCAGTTATGATCAAGTAGCAGGTAACCTATGCAACGGCCATTTATTAAAACAGTCCCTACAGGCTTGGGTATAGCTTTGGTATAAGCCCTACTTTTCCCAAGTATCCGGAGATGGGTGATGCGTCATAACAGACAGGTCGAATCTTCGAAGAATATGACATGCGCAGACAACGGCACCAAGATACGTTAAGCCGACATTTCCTTACGACGGAAGAATTGTAAAAATACCATATGTCAACAATATGGAATGCGTGATCATGAAGGACCATGACTCTTGCAGGTTATCATTGCTATCACAATGCGATCTGGACCGTGTTAAGTTTCCTAGGAGTGAAGTGTCAAATTAAGTTGACGTCATCAACTTACATGCACTAAAAAGCAATCAGGCAACCCTATCATAATGCAAGTTTAGATTGTCTTGTATAGACCGCACTATACACTTTGCATGAGAAAGACAAGATATGCGTTTTGCAGGCTATAACAGCATTGCACTCGAGACGTCATTAAATTATTCCACATTCTATATACTTATGACCACCAAAATTTCTCAAAATGTTTTGAAAGATCGTCATCGAAGCATTCCTCGGGATGACATAGTACCACCGAAAAGTACAATAGTATGGAGTTTATGTAAAACTCCTTTTTTATTGAAGGTCGTTGTCCATATGTTTCAAAAACGATGTTGACAATAGATATGGTAAATGTTTACTGCTATTTTATCATGCCTTAAGATTCTATCAAGTTCTCTGCAAGCCATCGAATAGCCTACGGGCAAGGCAGACATTCTGGTGGAAAAAGTTTATGGATAGCAGGTGTAGAAATTGTAAGAAAATACCGAGGCAAAATTTATTTCACCACAGTCAGACTAAATAAATAATTACATCTAAGAAAATAAAAATACGACTGGTAAATAAACAGCTCAGTTGTTTTCTGTTTGTTTTAACTCTTTCAGAGCCAAATGTATAAATTCGATCTCTTTCGATGGCTCAAAATACAATCAACATAAGCGCAGGAAGACTTTTATCTCACAGGCTTGATTAAAAGTGGATGGTTTAGATCCAAGATCAGACTGCAGGTTCTGTGCAGTCTGATCTTGATCTATGCCGTCCGCAAAATCCCGTATTTTCGACAATGGCTCATTAGGGGTCTACTGAAACAAAGAATTTAAGATATTTTTTTGTCTGACATAGAATTAGGAAAAGTTGTGATACAGACGCTCTCTTGGGCTAGGAAATGAAACTTGAAACAAATGAATTATTCAGTTCTTGAAAGGATACAGCCAGAAATACAAATTAAAAATTACAGTGCATTACTCAGAAGGGAAACACAAGACAAGTTAATAATGTTTTGCTGGCTATTTTTGACACACTATTTTATAATACATGTCTTCTTTTGGAGTGGAGAAAAATGTTGTTTTCAGTCATATGGACTGCATTACGTGGAACACAGCAACAACGTACAGTGTCCGGAAAGTAAGGTAACAGTTTTGTACATTTATAATATGGCTTTAAATTTCAGATGAAGAGATAAAAATATATAATTATACGTGTATGTAAGTTTTTTTGTGTTATAATTTCATTCAATTTTCATTACATTACGAACTTTTACACAGATTTCAAATCAGAAGTACAATGCTGTCACTGGCGTCATTTTAGTAGTTAACGACTTTCTTACTTTCTGTTGTCTGTTTCGTGCTTGTAAACAATATACGTAGTTTTAGGGAAATTGATAACCACACTGCTGTACAGACAGACCACTGCACAGTGAAAAACAAACTGTATGGTGTGCAATGTCATGTCACGGTGTTATTGGGCTATATGTCTTTAACGACACGATTAATTCCAAGCGCTACCTATCGCTTTTGGAAAGTAAATTTATTCCTACACTTGAATATAAATCCTCTACATTGCAAGACACATGGTTTATGCACGATGCTGCTATGGCAGAAACATCTTATACTGTGATAGACATTTTATACAATACGTTCGGCGATAGGGTAATATCAAGACGATATCCGGAGGTGAAAATATTGTGGCATATCTTGGCCTGTGCACGCTCCTGACTTCAACCTGTGCAATTTCTTTCTTTGGGGTTATTTGAAGTCAAAGACCTATAGTCCCATGCCAGAAAGCTCACACATGTTGTTAAAGGACATTAAGCGTGAAATCAAGAAGATTGATACTGGAATGTGTGCTAGAGTGATTCAATTTCACCGTGCGTGTTCGGCACACAAACATAAAAGGGAAACAACATAAAAGGCTGTCACACTGAAAACGTCATTTACTGTTTAATTATTGCATAAAATGTGCCTTTCCAGGCCGTTATAATCATGTATTAACGGGCAAAAACCGGGCGTTAACGGGAGAAAACGTGTATTAATCAGTAAATTCACGCGCCTTTAACGCCCGGCTTTGTACTATAAATATCCTTGATCCGGGCCTACCTTGTAAACAACGTTTGTCCTTGTCAGAACTCTCCTAGACTCCGACCAGCAAACTGTAGGAACTTGTACCATATTAGATCCTCTTTATGGCTTGTCTTTGATGATATTAGTACACCACAAACAAAATTTTGCACAGAATCTCAGTCGAATCGAGATCTGAACAAAAAATCACTCGTGAAATGCACTCTACACCAGCTACATCCCACCCACTTTTTAGCATGATCGGCAATTCTTTCGCTTGATAAAGATCTATCCCTTGGACGTCTTTCGGTTACAGAAATTCATATCCACTTATTTTTCCTAGTTAAAATCGATCCATACCTGTGCAAGTTTATCCCACAAAAGTCCACTTTGTATTAAAAATCGTTCGAAGTGAATTTACACCGAGAGAATCAAAACTGACATGTAGGACTAACGGCTCTTCACTGTTCGTAACAAAAACTTTTTCGCCGACATCCGGTTTTTACCCATTTATTCCAGTACATTTGAAGTTCGCTTATTTGCATTTCTAAATATTTTTGCTAATGTTGTAAATTATTGTTAAAAGACTTTTCCTTTATGCAATAATAGCATTAATTCACATTTTTTTTTTTTCGGTCGTTAACATTCGCAGATGCCCTCAAAATACTTTAACACCCTGGTGCTTTGCACTCGGGCGTTAAACCATTTTTCAGGCCTGTGCGAATGTTAACGACCTCAAAAACGTGAATTAACCCTATAATGACGTCAATGACTAAAAGGTACTTCTCTTTCAAAATCTGTGTAAAAGTGCGTAATGTAATGAAAATTAAGGGAGATTCTCACACAAAAAAAACTTACACATTTAAAATACATGTATACAGATTCTTATCTCATTATCCGAAATTAAAAGCCATAATATAAATATAGAAAAAGTTTTACCTTACTTTCCGGTCACCCTGTATAAAAAGTAATCGCTTCTTTCCTCCATAGTGTTTAAACCAGCTATATTAGGGGCGTGCACTATACACCAGTATAAATGGAACAAAATGGTCCCCATTGTACAAAAAGTTACGTTTTGCTTTAAACAACTGCATCAGGTGAGGTTCCCAGTCTGAAATGGGTAATCGTTTTATTTAGCAAATCAGAAATTGCGTTACTTTCCCAGTCTAGAACGAGGAATGCAATTTAGAATGGTATTGGTGAATTTGGCACTCGAATGAATGTCACCGAAGTGTGTAATTCAACACATCCGGGAGTTTCGAGATATATTGTTTCATCTTCACAAATATGAGAACCATTCAAAGTTAAATACATAAATATCAAAACAATCTGACAGAGAAGGTTTACAGCTTAACCCCTCTAACTGCCAAAAGAAACGATATTTTTACCAGTCAACAAAAACTTTAGATGTGCCTTATTTGAAAGTATTTACAGACAGTCAATTATGACAAATGGTACGATTAGTTTCGTCTGCATCTTGTCCTTTTTCCTAAACGTTTTCAAAGCCCTCTTCCTCAGAGACGTTTAATGATGTGATTGTATAATTAAGGGTAAATTGAATATTTCCAAGCGATAGAGGAAACAGAAATATTGTGATTTCAAAGTTTGTTTCTCCGAGATATTCTCATAATATCATTGTAGATCAAAGACTAAACAGCACGATCTTGATCTACTCTGTTCAAAAAAGCGCCGTGAGAAGTGCTAGGCAGGCTATGGATTAAAATAAATGATTGTTGTTATTGTTGTTGTTGTCTTTATCTCAAAAACATTTGAATCAATCAGATGAACTTGAAATACATGTAAATATAGTTCAACAATTTTTTGTTGTTGTTTATTTTCTAATGTCAATTAGTAGACTTTTATTGGTTTCCAAGCGTTTTCAAAGCTTCAAAGCAATGGATTTTCATGGGTTTTATCTCTTTCAATCTATTTCTTTATGTGAAAACATCTCCACTTAATCTTCAATCTGACGCAACTGCACTTGCACAAATGAAGCTTTTACCGACGGGCGCGTTAAACATTTACCAAACGATAAAATTTTAGAAGCGTCAGTTTTGAAAGTACTTAAAGACGACAAGTTTACTATGGCTGAAAATATGGGATCTGTCTGTATTGGAGTAAAGAACAAATTTGTGAAAAGAAGAAATGCTGGTTTGCAGCATTTTTTCCTTTTCCTGCAATGGTATCAAAAGCCATTTCTGTCAGGGGTTTTAGAAGTCGGGATTGTGTGGTAAGGGGATATACACTAGAGAAGCTATATCATTATTTTGGAATGTAATTTGCCGCTAGAAATACATAAAGAAATTAAAGGAACAATTGAAAATCGTTAAAAAACTTATTGTCTCCTTTCTTTTACATACAATTTTTTTGTCTGTCTGTCTGTCTGTCTGTTAATTGTTTGTTCAATTCTTGTTCAGTATTTGTTTAATTTTTGTTTAATTGTTTCTTTGCCTGTTTCATAGTGCTCGTTTCATCATCATCATTATCATCATATTGGTAGTCGTCGTTGTTTTATCATCATTATTAGCTCACCTGAGCACGAAGTGCTCAGGATGAGCTATTGTAATCACTCACCGTCCGTCGGCGTCCGTCGTCCGTCCGTCGTCCGTCCGTCCGTTCACATTTCTTTGTTTACACTCTAGCATCTACAAATATCAACCAATCGGCACCAAACTTGGTCAAAATATATATGACCATAAGATCTCGGATGTGTTTGATTATGGGTCTAATCGGACCAGAACAACTGGAGTTCTTTGCCCTTGAATTAGAAAAATTGCCATATTTGACTTTGTTTACACTCTAGCATCTACAAATATCAACCAATCAGCACCAAACTTGGTCAAAATATATATGACCATAAGATCTCGGATGAGTTCGATTATGGGTGTAATCGGACCAGAACAACTGGGGTTATTTGCCCTTGAATTAGAAAAATTGCTATATTTGACTTTGTTTACACTCTACCATCTACAATGTTTAACCAATCAGCATCAAACTTGGTCAAAATACTTATGACCATAAGATATCGAATGAGTTCAATTATGGGTCTAATCGGACCAGAACGACTGGAGTTATTTCCCCTTGAATTAGAAAGTTCTGTAGAATGGTTCTTTGTCCGGAGCATAACTTTGTCATCTCCAGTCCGATTGACTTGAAACTTGGCATTTGTAGTTGTTGCAATAATACGGAGTGCAGTGTGAAAGAACCATAACTCTACCTCGTACTGTCTATGAGTTATTTCCCTTTGATCGTCATTTTTACAGCATTTTCTGCTTGTCCGGAATATAACTTTGTCAATTCAAGCCTGAGCATCTTCAAATTTGGTATGCATTATTGTTGAAAAATTACGGAGTGCAGAGCACAAAAACCATAACTCTTCCTAGCACGAATTTTGAGTTATTCCCCTTTGACCTTCATTTTTATAGCATTTCTTCCTTGTCCGGAGCAAAACTTTGTCATCTTAAGTAGGAATGACTTGAAATATGGTATGCTTATTTGTTGCAATATGTGGAAGTGCAGTGCACAAGAATTGTAACTGTACGTCGTGCTGTCTTTGAGTTATTTCCTTTTGATCGTCATTTTTACAGCATTTAGTGCTTGTCCGGAATATAACTTTGTCATTTCAAGTCAGAACGACTTCAAACTTGGTATGCATGTTTGTTGCAATATTACCGAGTACAGTGCGCAAGAACAATAACTCTGTCTTGCGCAGATTTTGAGTAATTCCACTTTGATATTCATTTTTACAGTATTTCTTGCTTGTCCGGAACGGAACTTTGAAGTCTCAAGTCAAATTGACTTGAGACTTGGTAAACATGTTTGTTGCATTACCTGCCCTTTGCGATTATTATACCTCCTTGACAACTGGCGGTGGGACGGGCTTACCTTGCGACAATTTGCCGCTCTTGTTTCATTATCATTTGGCCTTGAACCTCGATATTTGGTATTTATCTTCATTGTAGACCTTCACTGCTTAGTACTCAGGTGAGCGATATAGGACCACCATGGTCTTCTTGTTATTATTATTATTATTATTACTATTATTAACAAAATTTTGTTGTTGTTATGTAGAAAATTGCTCATATGCCTAAATTATATTTCTGTCAATTTTTTCATTCCTTTGATCTTTTCCGATCTTAATACATAACCAGCATGACAAGATTTATTGCTTTCTCTCCACTAAAAATCGTCTCAAGGTTTACTAAATATGGAAAAAGTAAGACATGGCATGAAAGAGTGTTGTGTGAAGTACATGTGAAAACAACTTCAGTGAATAAATGAATTGGTGGACTGTCTGCCGTGGCAAAACTAATCAAAGCGCTGATGCACTGAAGGCAGCGGGTTTCTATACTGGCTCCGAATGCATGCTAGTAATGGGTGTGTTCTATGATTTTTTCCTCCTAAACCAAAACAAACCAAACTGGAAAGTTCTCCAGAGAACCTGTAACCTTGAAATTAGGGTGCGAGTTCACCAGGGTCCGAGTTATCCAGCAACCAGGTATATTATTATATACCTGTTGGTGGAGAGGCGTTAAACCTGGCACAGTTTTTGCTTCATTAAGTTGAAAATCTTTTGTTATCTTTAATTAAAGAGAGAACAGAAACATGATGTTTTATTTTTTTCAGGGAACTTAAGAATCAAGTTGAACTGCTTTGTTTGAATATGAATGGCGGAACTATTTAGTTAGTGTACGAGACTGGTTTTGTTTACACGCGTATCAAAGCAAAACCTGCAGGAAGCAAAAATCTGACCTAGATAAAGATAGTAGGCTTCAAAAATCAGTATATACATGCACACGTGATGTGGGAACTATGACAGCGGGGTAAACCCGCTGCCAAAAATGGAAATATTGAAAATGACGTTAAAAACCTGGCGATTAAAGAAAGTAAAAGAGTCAAGTTTACAAAATTCAAATTTGTTTCAAAATTTATGTAGCAGCCTTCTAACACTATTCTGTACCAAAATGAATTCTCATGTAAATACAAAAGTACTATTACATAAAATCAGGACAGATGTATCGAGAAACCGCAAGAAGGAAAACACGGATAATTATTATTGCTCTTTTTCGAAGCATATTTTTCAGAATTCTCGTGTAACATCCTTACCATGAGACATAATTTTAGACTCCCTCAAACAGAAAGCATTTGCACACGACAAAACAAGTAAATTCTTAAGACGTATGGAAAAAATAGAAAACATAGTTCTAGAAATGGAGGAAATGCTGGTAACCTGCATTTTCTCCATTTTCCCAGATTTTTCCCCCAAAAGCATCCTTCCCCGTGGTCGTTAAAACACTGGGTAGTTTTGTATTGGAGTCACAGAACACGATAAGAAAAAGCTGAACTCGTAGGCGTGAGAGTTTCACAGATCTTCGGCAATTACCGATCGTCTGTTTCCGGAATCGTGTTAGTTCTGCTTGACATAATAGCATTGCAGACGAGATCAGAACGTTAACTGTATTTTGTATTCCAACCACTTCTGAATCCTTTGTTATATAATTCCGCGTTTGAACGACCCTGATAAAAACACCTTATGAAAACATTGCGGAAAAAGGAGAAAATGCTGGTAGCCAGCATTTTCTCCTTTACCCGCAATGTTTTGTACCCTTTCACTACGGAAATCAATTTTAAGCTACATACAATTTGTCGTCTGCAAATGCTTTCAATTTGGTCAAGTCTTACATTTTGTCATTTGGCAAAGAGTTAATGAATAGAATGGTACCGAGAAAAATTTGAAATTAGATGTGAAATTAGATGTGAAGATATTCAAGTGTTTCTTTTCCTACATAATCCCTACTTGTAACAAGCCTGAACATGGAGGTCTTCGAAAACTCTGTTGGAAAAAGTAACCATTATTTTCTTTTTTACAAACATTCTTTTTTACTTTTTCAAGGGCAAAAGTACGGAACCCCTAAAGTGACATACTCGACTTTTTTTTAATATGCAAATTTCTCAAGTTATTTCGTTTTTACGAAATATTATTTCGTAAAAACGAAATATTATTTCGTATATACGAAATAATATTTCGTATATACGAAATATTATTTCGTATATACGAAATAATATTTCGTTTTTACGAAATAATATTTCGTAAAAACGAAATAATTATTTCGTAAAAACGAAATAATTATTTCGTAAAAACGAAATAATTATTTCTTAAATACGAAATAATTATTTCGTAAATACGAAATAATATTTCGTAAAAACGAAATAATTATTTCGTAAATACGAAATAATTATTTCGTAATTACGAAATAATTTTACCAGCCTGTATATCAATGAGGCCACATAGCCTTGAATCACATTTTTGACTGGTTTTTACGCCGCTGTCATTATTATTCTAAATCTATGCAAATACATAATAAATTGTGCTCACTGAAAAGGATGCTTTTTGCACTTGAGGAAAAAATCGACACATACCAGCCGGCACAGTCTGTGCAGGCTGACATGGGCCGATACTTTTTCAATGTGGTCTTCCAATTTTCTGCACGTCAAAGGGATATTCGAACTCATTATTCGCTTGCTCATATTAGACAAAATGGAATTTATGGATCCATAACATGGAATCACTCATTTGCATAACATGGAATCACTCATTTGCGAAAAGTATCGACCAGGAAAGCCTGCACGGATTGCTCAGGCTGATCTGGGCCAAACTTTTCGCTATCAATAAATTCTCAGTATGTCAAAGGACTAGAACTACTATATGATTCCGTCGAGCGTTCTAGATAAAGTGAATAGATTTTCTATGTATCCATCAGTATGTGAAGGCTTCCTTGGTGTCATAGATCACGGGGATTCAATTAGCCTCATTTTGTCAGAGCATGGCTCAATTTCAAATTTGCTAACGTTACTGCGTACAACTTTAAACATTATTCCTTGACGCAATTCAGCTAGTTAGAAGAAGTCCTTTGTCGATTTGACTTATGTCTTTGCATAGATCTAGAGAATTTGGGGGACCGGATGCCTCCTCCCTCAACCCCCCACTCCCCACCCCCACGCTGATCCGCCTATGCATAATCAGGTGATGTCTTGCTTGATACCATGGATCATGCAGATGCATTAAGCCCCCTTTTCATGAAGCACGGCCCAATCATGTCTGATTGATTTGCCTTTTACGTCGCATCAATCTTTTAAATTTAAGTGAGGCAATCATTTTGCTGTCCTAGAGGCCCTGAGTACGAAGGAAGGAATTCCATTACTACCATATTAGAATTTGTTTGTATCAGCACGAAACCACTAACGTTACCCCTCGCTGTTCTCCACCCCCGAGGCGGTCTCTTAAGAATCTGATCTCCGTCTCTCCGTCTCTTAGTTTAAAAAGAATGTTCTGTCACTACTGGTGTGAGAAAGCCAGGAAACACATGGCTGCATCGCTTATCACCGTGATATTACTACCTGTCTGTCTGTCTGTCTGTCTGTCTTAATTATCACTCTACAAATCTCTTTACCCTGATTCTTAAGCGACAGTCGTAATGTTATCCCATCTTTCCAAGAGCAAAGAAGGTAAGAAATAAGGAACGCGCTTTTAATACCATATTATAAGTCTTAAAAATGGATTTGCAGAGTATCGACCCCACTGTAGGCAATTCAGGACAGCTCAACTCGGAATTCAAATCTATAACCTATAGTGTGAGAGGCTGTCAATCAACCCTACAATGTAGCCCTATCGCAAGGCAGTCAAAGTGCCTCGAACCCGAGTCGAACCAAGGATGTCGGTATTTCAACTTATCAGATTATTTCGTTTTTACGAAATAATTATTTCGTTTTAACGAAATAATTATTTCGTTTTTACGAAATATTATTTCGTTTTTACGAAATACTATTTCGTTTTTACGAAATATTATTTCGTTTTTACGAAATATTATTTCGTATATACGAAATAATATTTCGTATATACGAAATAATATTTCGTATATACGAAATAATATTTCGTTTTTACGAAATAATATTTCGTAAAAACGAAATAACTTGAGAAATTTGCATATTAAAAAAAAGTCGAGTATGTCACTTTAGGGGTTCCGTACAAAAGCCATTATTTAAGCCAAATTTAATTCGTTGTCTGCTAATATCTTGGATTGGGACAAGTCTTAAATTTGCCATTCGGTATACAGTTTGGTTTGTATTGGAGTTTAACGCCATTTTAACAGCTTAGGTCATATCATGGCGGTCAGTGACGCACCCACGTGTTTCCTGGCTTTCTCACCAGTACTAACACAACTTTCTTCCCAAAGCCACTGACTACTTATCTCACATGCATCACATTTCCCTAAAAAGTTTAATCATTATAATCATTCGTACCTTTGTGAAGTCAGAGAAACAACAGTGTGGATTTCTGATAATTACGAGAGATGCCACATCTATACTAAATGAAGCCCAAATTCACGCTGACAATCCCTATACATGTATTTACAAGGATGTTTTCCAAATCAACCGCTCCATTTTTTATGGGGGCGGCTTTCATATTCAATTCGAATAGACACTAGTAATAATTACACGAATGTAACCTTCCCTGGTAGTGTTTGATCCTTCACAAAACAACCTCATGCATGTATGACCCTAAAAAAAGCTTTAAAACACATTGTGCGGAAAAGAGAAAATGCTTGAAACCTTGTTTGTTTTCTATTATTTCAAAGACCAAAATATTTTCTATCCTTTGAAAAAATTCTCTATTCTTTTGAGCAGTCGCCTTCAATGCTTTTCACGTGGACAGGCCTAAAATGTGGTCGTCTAGTATAGATTTAACTTTTCACCAGACGACAGATTTTTGGATTTGTCCAAAATGAAAGCATTTTCACAGAACAACTTAAATGTGGCTCAAATGATTAGATTTTTTTCTGGGTTGGTCAGAAAACACTTGGGGAAAAGGAGAAAATACTGGTAACCAGCTTTTTTTACTTTTTTTCACAATGTTTTGAAAAGGCTTCTTCCTCATGGTTGTTAAAGCACGGGATTTTGTTGTCTAGCGTTAAGCCCTAATCCTGAGGGTGACGATCTGCTATGGTCCTCTTGAAAAAACCGTTCAACCTTATCTATTTGTACACTGTTTTATTTTACTAACAGTTTTTGCCCAACTTAAGTCTTGACCAGACGACATAATTTAAGTCTCGCCTAATCTGAAAGCATTTGCAGGGGACAAAAAGCTGTGGCCCAAATGACGGTAGTTGTCTTTGGTAAAGTAAAAACATAATGGGGAAAAGGAGAAAATTTTGGTTACCAGGATTTCTTCTTTTTCCTATCTTGTTTTCAAAATCCTTCTTCTGCGGTGACGTTCAAACACAGCATAGCTTGGTTCAGGGTTTTAAACATTCTCAACCACAGACTAATGGATAGTTCGGCAAGTTATTGAATTCGTGAGGATGAAGGGCTAATTATCTAGTCAAAAAAGTTACAAAAGAAAAAAATAGACGGATGTTCCCAGTCGTCTGTAATAGAAGTCAGTACATGAATTCAACCGGCAAATCTCGCGTGATCCGTTGATTACGCTCCGCAGCTGTATCACGTCGCTTGGTATGCTCCTACACGGTACTTTCTTCGCCTGATATACAGCGCTTTAACGTTCTTAAAGTTGTAACACTCCACACAGAAAAAGAAAACGCTTGTACAGTTTTCTTTGGGGAGGTTTTTTTTTTTTGTACATTTTCTTTTCTAACCCGGTCTATCAATTACTATGGCATTTTTCAGCGACAGGTTGCTTATCACTTTGGCTAATTGTTTTCGTTACTAATCGATTTACAATGTAGCGCCGACATATTTAAGATCATGTGACTGGAAGTATTTCAAAATGACAGCCCCCCCCCCCTTTTGATACGGTCGAGGTTGGATGTCGTTACGGAATCGGCCGGGTTGTGACGAGCGTACATGAATCATCATTTTCAAAAATCACAACGTTATGGCTTCGAGAGCCAAATAAACCCAATAAAACCAGTGTAGATAGAAATAATACCCAAGTAAAAACAGTTTTGTGGTAACTTTTATCTATAGTGTTTCGCAAAGGGGACAATGTATCTTTTTGTGCAGTCTGATCTTGATCTACCTTTACCGCAAAGGCAATTATAATTGTAAGTGGTGCGTCAAGAGTAAGGGCAGGATTTTCATAGGATGTAATTGCGATCACATGACGTCTATTTCGATAGCTTGGTTTTAAATGGTTAAAAAACATGTCAACTGAAACAGAAATTGCAGCCAATTTCCTATTAACGCAATTAGTCATTGGAATACTGTAGAGGAATACCGTGATTAATCAAATGCATTTTTCCACGGTTTTGGAAGATGGATTTGCAATTAAAAAGAGTTTAATGCTTTGTAGTGATCTAGATATTAGCCCTTATCCTGCTGATTAAGTGAAATTAAACTTTCATGTCGAAAAATAATAAAAATAAAGAGTTTGCAATTTCAAGGTATTTAGGAGGAAAAATATCTCCTTATCGGACAGTATAGATCCAAGATCAGACTGCACATTCTGTGCAGTCTGATCTTAGATTTTCACCGTCCGCAAAAGGCCAGTGAGTCGCGCTTAGCAGCCTAAGGGTTGATCCAATTTCTTCGTCTAACAGCTGAACGCACAACCCAGAGACCCGATGTTAAGCTAGAAAAAAAACCAGCTAATGTTCATAACTGCTACATAGGCCTATTTCCAATTTTCAATTACACTTCTTATGGCATATTCACTACATTTCAGCATACGTCCATGAAGTTGTCGAAAGGCGGAGAACAGCAAAATTTACAATACATTTAGTAGTGCAAGAACATTGAAGATGCCACTTAACAAAAATAAGACGCCCCAAACCCAAAGGAAAAGAAGCTCCAGAATTCTACAAAAAACTATCCAAGGAAAAAGAGCTCTGAAGGAGAAGGAGAGGTACGTGTTGGAAATTCATGTCGAGCTTGACGATGACGTATACGAAGGTGAGGATGATAGGAAAATGGCATAAGTCGGCAGCCGTGCAGACAACGTAATCAAAAGCGTCATGGACGTGAGGTTGGGGGACATCCATTGTCTAGAATTTATTCGAGCTCAGGTTATCCAAGTTCTTTGAGGCCAACCCCCATGAGGCCGATCCTCATACTCTACGACCTGCTGACACATCGCACAAGAAGAACGGTAAGAGGGACACTTTGCAAAAGAGATTAGTGCACATTATTGGGTGGTCTTGTGATTTATGAGACTTTAATGTTGCTCCCTTTTATCCCTTTACCACACAGTCCCGAGTTTCTTTAACTCATGTGAAATTTGTCAACTGGAAATGCTTTCAATACCAATTGGTTAAAAAAAATTGCCATGTGGTTAAGGGTTAAAGCGATGAGTCTGAAATTTTAAAAATGTCAAAGAGGCAAAATGAGTTAAAACTTTAATTGTTGCAGATAGAAGTTATGTCAGCAAAAATGCCAAAACATATTTCATTGTATAATCATTTGTTCATTATTTTTTTTCCTTTCTTAATTTTGTTCCAGTTCATTTTTACAGCTGATAAGGTCGACCGGCGATTCACTAGTTACCGGACGGACCACATGAGCTGTATAACATGTTACAGAAGGAGACCAGCTGACACATCTCGGGCATTTCCAGCTAAACAATTACAAAATAAGTGCTCCCAAGCCTCTCGACTATCCCAGATATAGCCCGTCCCCTCAAAGCTCTCTCCACCTGCCTGCCGTCCCTCCCGATTCCGGCTGATGACGAACGATCGATCAGCCGGGCATCGGACGGACATCTGACGGCCATCGTACGATTTTCATGCACTGGCTGTTGAACGTCCGAGTATAGTATCGGTAGATCACCGACAGATCATCGTGCGATGTCCTCCGATGACCGACCGGTTTTCAACTTTTATCTTTTGTAAAAAGAAGAAAATTATCGACCTGGCATCCTCCGCTAACTGGCCGGATTCCTCCGGCGGATCGAATATTCCACCTATCAGCCGCCTGTCTCGTAAAAATTTTCGGCGTCATCTAAGCTTTTGACCGATGCCCAATAATCCTTCGGCGGCCATTGGAAATGTGACCTAGGTATTTTCAAGCCTATACGTATACATATTCTTTCGTCAGTTAATTCTGAGCGACTGTTTTATGGTAGCATATTTCTGCCACGAAATACGAGATAACTATCACGATAATTTTAGAAAACTATCGCGATTAATCATAATTTCGTGGAAATTTTATCCAGATAGTGAAAAGTTTCTTGAAAAGAATGCACGATAAACTTTGTTATCTAGAAAATTTTACATTGATCAGAAAATATTTTAACGCAAAATTTCTCTATCATGCACGAAGCTGACATTCGAGATAAAATTATCGTGATAGTTCAACCCGTTTCTCGATATCTATAAATAGAAAATTCACGATTTGGATGAACTCGGTATTTTTTGACTTCACAAGATTGCAGTAAGTAAAAATTCGAATTATTTACAATCGTAGCTTAATTGATAAATTTTGACCACACTCAAAATGACCAAAAGTCTGTTAAACACAAAGACGCCTCGAAATGACCCCTACGAACAACTTTAAAAACATTCAGGGAAAAGGATAATTCATAAGGTTGTAGACGAAGCTGTTCCGAAACCGTATCTAATTATAGATACCGTGAATGTCACTTGTGGGCACGAAAGCAAAAAGAAAAAAACATGATAACAGTTAGAATTATCGCGATATTTTTATCGTTAAACTTTTTATTAACTACATAATATTTCCAGGAAAGTTTGTTTTATCACGATAGTTCTCTTAAATTATCGCAATAGTTATCTCGTATCTTGTGGCAGAAATATGACACCATACTGTTAAACTTTTAAAAAAAAAAACGCTATAAACTAGTAATACCTAATATCGATTGCCATGTACTGAATGTTCGGCCAGCTTCTTACAGATTACCAAACCACATAATTTGGAGGTTATTTTGACCCACCAGTATTTGAACCGTCAATCTGGAAATTTTCTCTCTCTCTCTCTTTTTTTTTTTCAAATAATAATTCTGAGAAAAAGTTATACCCTCCACCCATTGCACATTTTCTGTCGTCTTTGTTGATTCATTATTTCAAAAAATAATTTCATCAAGGTTAAAGCTAGCAATATTATAAAAAAAAAAACCCGGCCCTAGCCGATTCTCTTATCTTAGACCCTGCTGCTTTTTATCAACACAAACTGCCAAAGGTGTAGAACGAAGAGACCAAAATTTTAATGCCCGACATCTCATGTTTTTCACCAAATTTATTTGCATACTAACCCTGTGTTTTCTCAGCGGAAAGTTAAACCAGACGACATTTCTTTTTCTTTTGGATTGTCAACGAAAACAGAGCTACTTTCTTCGTTACTTTGATTGTTAAAGATACATCTGTACTTGTTTTCAGCCAGTTTTGAACGCATTTCGTCTACATTTTATAAAACTTCAATCATTCTTGTATCTTCATGCCAAATGTTGGCCCTGACGATTGCAAAGTTGTAAAAATTACAACCGATAGAATATGCATTTGATTTCCCCGGGGACATCGAAGAAATCAATGTTGTGACGTTTCCGGTTTCAGGTCAAAGATTTCCGATATGTATTTATCCCTTTCACAATATCGTATATCGGTAATTTATCTATGTTTACACAACTGACTAACTTTTGAACCATTCTGCAGTCTATCAAAGTTTTACAGCATTTTTTTCTGACTGTAAAGGTGAATCTTTAACAAATGTGAACTCTAGAAAGCATTTCCTCCCCACAAAACTCGAATACATACAAACAGCGCTCTTGAAGAAAAGGGCATATATGCATTTCGGATGCATTATACCAAGCAAGTCGTATCATAGTATGTATCCATTTTGTATAAATATCGGGTGATTAAAATTCGTGAGGTGTAATGGTTCTATCAAATGTAGAAAATTTACCGATAGCAAAAAGTTTCCACCCAGGTAAGCCTGCACAGACTGCGCAGGCTGACATGGGTAGATACTTATGCAAACGCATCAAAACCACCTTTCTACAGAGCATAAATCGTTTACTATAGATAAATTGGTTCCAAATACCATGACACTATCAACAGATCCCAAATGTAAAAAATCGGTAATTAGAGTGTCACCATGGTCATTATTCTCTCATGCGTGCGCACGCAGTAGCTAATACGTGCGCACGTATTACATATTACGTGCGCACGTAATAATCCACCAATCAGAATCATGAACGGAAGCCATTGTTTCAAGATGGAAGTGGAAGATAGACATTATTACGTGCACACGTAATAGTTATTACGTGCGCACGTATTAGTTAATACGTGCGCACGTATTAGCTACTGCGTGCGCACGTACTAGCTACTGCGTGCGCACGTAATAACTATTACGTGCGCACGTATTAGCTAATACGTGCGCACGCAATAGTATTACGTGCGCACGTATTAGTTATTACGTGCGCACGTATTAGCTACTGCGTGCACACGTAATACTACTGCGTGCGCACGTATTACTTATTACGTGCGCACGTATTAGCTACTGCGTGCGCACGTAGTATAAAATATATCTTCCATGTCACTTTTGTGCCACCGTACAATGGCGACGTGGCAAAGATTTAGCGTAAAAATAACACCACTCTGTTTTAGAGAGCTACAACTTTGATGGCCGGCGACAAACATAAATAGCATATTAATGTAAATAGCTTCAATAATCTCGCTTTTTACCATTATAGTTTTCCTTGTGATTACATAGTCAGTGCCAGCGTCATTTATTTTTCTTGCACACTGAAAAATACATGTAAGTCAATGGCAATTGTGAATCTGACGAATATCAAATGGCATCATTAATTAATTCACGTATATTAGTAGCTTTACTAGGTAAAAGTGTGCATGTGAATCGGACCTATGTTAAAACTTCAAGAATCCTTACAAAGAGTAACAGTGTTCATTTTACGATTTATCCGGCCGCACTGATATGCACGCATTTACTTACGTAGCAAAACTTGTTACTAAAGTAAATCTACTTATGGTGTCATGTGAACGCAATTTCTACATACGATTTGACACCGCTTTGGTAAATTTGTAAGTTAAGAAGTACTTGCGCTACCTGTAGTTGTCAGGCGACAGAATGATAATTGCTTAAAAGTGATTATACGTGATAAGCAAAGTGTGTAATGCGAACAGCGCTTTCTTTAGTACCAAGGACTGATGTTGATCTTTGCGACAGGATTCATTCCTCTCTCACTGCTGATCACTGCTTCGACAATGGTTATGTGAGAAAGTAGTCAGAGTCTGTGGAAGAATACTGGGGTATAATATACCCTAGGAAAGCATAGATAGATATACGGCTGCCGTCATTTGACAGAAATCTTGTTGAAACGGCGTTCGTGAGCAAAAAAAAAATATGTCGACAAAATGGCGCTTATCGTGATCTTGAAAAAAGTAGAATGTTTGCTTCATGGTGGGGTAAACACTTAATATCTGTATATGTTTGCTGGAGAAAAAAAACCCGGTCAAAGATCAAACTGCAAGTTAAGTGATGTTTGGTCTTACGACACAAAAGATCACAACATAACCTTTAACACCTAGCCAGACCACAGAACTTTAGACGCATCCATTTTGAAGGCGGTTTGCACCTACAAACTAAGTGTGGCTCAAATGATAAGGTTAGTCGTCGAAATTAAAAGCCATATTATAAGTATACAAAAGTTTTACTTTACTTTCCGGACACCCTGTATAAAAGGTAATTGCTTCTTTCCTCCAAAAGTGTTTACACCAGCTTTATCAGAAGCGTGCTCTATACACCAGTATAAATGGAACAAAATGGTCCCATTGTACAAAAAGTTACGTTTAGCTTTAAACAACTGTATCAGGTGAGGTTCCCAGTCTTAAATGGGTAATCGTTTTATTTAGCAAATCAGAAATCGCGTTACTTTCCCAGTCTAGAACGAGGAATGCAATTTAGAACAGTTTTGGTGAATTCGGCCCTCGAATGATTGTCACCGAAGTCTGTAGTTCAACACATGCGGGAGTTTCGAGCTATATTGTTTCATCTTCACAAATATGAGAACCATTCAAAGATAAGTACATAAATATCAAACAATCTGACAGAGAAGGTTTACAGCTTAAACCCTCTAACTGTCCAAAGAAACGGTAGTTTACCAGACAGCAAAAAGTTCAGATTTGTCTTATTCGAGATATTTGCAGACAATCAGGTGTGACTGAAATGGTGCGATTCGTCTCTAATTTTAGTTTCGTCTGCATCTTGTCCTTTTTCCGAAACGTTTTCAAAAGCCTTCTTCCTCAGAGACGTTAAATGATGTGATTGCATTCTAAAGGGTAAATTGAATATTTCATGACGATAGAGGAAAAAGAAATATTGCGATTTCAAAGTTTGTTTTCCGATATATTCTCAAAATATTTTTGTAGATCGAAGACCAAACAGCACGTTCTCAGCGGTCCGATCTTGATCTACACTGTTCAAAAAGCGCCCTGAGAAGCGCTCGGCAGGCTATGGATTAAAATAAATGTTTTATTTTTTGTTGTTGTTGTTGTTGTTGTCTTTTTCTCAAAAACATTTGAATCAATCAGATGAACCTGAAATAAATATAGTTTAACAATTTTTATTGTTTATTTTCTAAATGTCATTGTCCAATTATTAGACTTTTATCGTTTTCCAAGCCTTTTCAAGCTACAAAGCAATGGATTTTCATGGGTTTTATCTCTTTCAATCTATTTCTTTATGTGAAAACATCTCCACTTAATCTTCAATCTGACGCAACTGCACCTGCACAAATGAAGCTTTTGCCGACGGGCGCGTTAAACATTTACCAAACGATAAAATTTTAGAAGCGTCAGTTTTGAAAGTACTTAAAGACGACAAGTTTACTATGGCTGAAAATATGGGATCTGTCTGTATTGGAGTAAAGAACAAATTTGTGAAAAGAAGAAATGCTGGTTTGCAGCATTTTTTCCTTTTCCTGCAATGGTATCAAAAGCCATTTCTGTCAGGGGTTTTAGAAGTCTGGATTGTGTGGTAAGGGGATAAACACTAGAGAAGCTATATCATTATTTTGGAATGTAATTTGCCGCTAGAAATACTTAAAGGAACAATTGAAAATAGTTTAAAAAAAACTTATTGTCTCCTTTCTTTTACATACAATTCTTTTGTTATCTGTCTGTCTGTATTTAATCTTTTCTCTCCACTGAAAATCGTCTCAAGGTTTACTAAGTATGGAAAAAGTAAGACATGGCATGAAAGAGTGAGTGAAGTATATGTGAAAACAACGCCAGTGAATAAATGAATAGGTGGACAATCTGCCGTGGCAAAACTAAAAAATGAAACTATTGAAAATGGCGTTACAAACGTGGCAATTAAAGCAAGTAAAAGAGTCAAATTACAAAATTCAAATTTGCTGCAAAATTTATTTCTAACGAGCAGTCTTCCAACACTATACTGTACCAAAATGAATTCTCAATAAATGTTTATCTATTACATAAAATCAAGACAGATGTATCGAGAAACCGCAGGAAGGAAAACACGGATAATTACTGCTCACTTACGAAGCATTTTTCACGAAAATCTCATGTAACTCCTTACCAGAAGACATTTTTGGCTCCCTCAAATTGAAAGCATTTGCACACGACAAAACAAGTAGATTTCTAACACGATTCGTAATGCAAATTGTAGAATACATTGTTGGAAAAATGGAGGAAATGCTGGTAACCTGCGTTTTCTCTTTTTTCCCAGATTTTTTCCCCAAAAGCATCCTTCCCCATGGTAGTTAAAACACTGGATAATTTTGTAATGCAGTCACAGAACACGATAAGAAAAAGCTGAACTCGTAGGCGTGAGAGTTTCACAGATCTTCGGCAATTACCGATCGTCTGTTTCCGGAATCGTGTTAGTTCTGCTTGACATAATAGCATTGCAGACGAGATCAGAACGTTAACTGTATTTTGTATTCCAACCACTTCTGAATCCTTTGTTATATAATTCCGCGTTTGAACGACCCTGATAAAAACACCTTATGAAAACATTGCGGAAAAAGGAGAAAATGCTGGTAGCCAGCATTTTCTCCTTTACCCACAATATTTTGTACCCTTTCACAGACGGAAATCATTTCTAAGCTACATACAATTTGTCGTCTGCAAATGCTTTCAATTTGGTCAAGTCTAACATTTTGTCATTTGGCAAAGAGTTAATGAATAGAATGGTACCGAGGAAAATTTGAAATTAGATGTGAAGACATTCAAGTGTTTCTTTTTCCAAATAATCCCGAATTGTAACGAGCCTGAGTATCGAGGCCTTTGAAACATTGCGGGAAAAAGTAACCATTATATCATTACTTCAGCCACATAATTTAATTCTTCGTCTGCAAATATCTTGGATTGTGGCAAATCTTAATGCGACTTAGTACACTTTCGTAAACGGTATAGATGAAAATCATTCTGCACATTCCGTGCAGATATCAGGCCTATACTGTCCGATACAGCGAGGTTTTTTGAGTTAGAAAGAATTCTTTTCAAAATCATTCTGCACATTCCGTGCAGATATCAGGCCTATACTGTCCGATACAGCGAGGTTTTTTGAGTTAGAAAGAATTCTTTTCAAAATTCGAAATACGTTGTTTTTTTCCATCGGTTGGAAAATTCCGAGTAGTTCATTCAGTTGTTTAAAAGTTAACGTTTTTTCACCTTGCGGCAGACATCTGTTTTATCTAAGGACGACCAGAAAATTTCTGGTAATGTGTAATTTCTCTTCTTGAGTGAATTGATAACATAGTTGTGGGAGAAAAGATTCCTGTGCATTACGTAATGTCCTGCCAAACAGAACTTTATAAATTATATCAATAGCTGCACCTAGACCTTGAAATGAACATGAGCCTAAATATAGACATGCCGAAACATTTGTCGTTTCCGGGGTGGAACAAAATTGCCAGTCTCGCAGACTTCAGTACAGGAAAAGCACATTTCACTTCCTGTCCCTAAATATTTTAATCATTATAATCGTTCGTACCTTGGTGAAGTCAGAGAAACAACAGTGTGGATTTCTGATAATTACGAGAAATGCCACATCTATACTAAATGAAGCCCAAATTCACGCTGACAATCCCTATATTTACAAGGATGTTTTCAAAATCAACCGCTCCATTTTTTATGGGGGCGGCTTTCATATTCAATTCAAATAGACACTAGTAATAATTACACGAATGTAACCTTCCCTGGTAGTGTTTGATCCTTCTCAAAACAACCTCATGCATGTATGACCCTAAAAAAAGCACACATTGTGCGGAAAAGAGAAAATGCTTGAAACCTTGTTTGTTTTCTATTATTTCAAAGAGCAGAATTATTGGTCGGCTGCCCGACATTAATTTTATAGTTTCAAATATTGATAGCCAGGATAAACCTAGTATTGATGCCGGTATTAACAATTTTTCGAAATTAATACATGATGTTGCCTACCCGCTATTTGGAAAAGTGTTTACACATAAACCTCGTAATTCCTCGACTTTATATGAAAAACGATTAAGCAATAAATCCGAGTGGTTTGATGAGAAATGCAGGGTTGCCAAGCTATCATACCTTGACGCACTTAAAGCTTTCAATTTGGATAAAAGTAACGACAACAGATTATTTTTCATTAACTGTAAGTCTGCATGCAAACATCTGGTTAAGAAAAAGAAAAGAGAGTATAATTATCGTAAAATTAAGGAAATTAAAAGAATGAGACACCGCAAACCAAGGGATTTTTGGAAACTTTTTACGAAAAAGAAAATGCATAGTGCAGATACTAGTATGTCATTAGGTGAATTTCATGACTATTTTTCCAAACTACAGAATGAGCTTGCTGATACTACTGATGATGAAACTGAAACATTTTGTGCAGGCAATGACTTCAATTCGACGGATACTAATTTTGAAGAGCTGGATCAGCCAATTTCTATTCTAGAAGTTAAGTCTGCCATTCATAGTTTAAAACGCAATAAAGCATATGCAGGCGATCAACTGTTAAATGAATATTTTATTGAAACGTGCGACATTCTGTCCTCACATTTAGTTGATATTTTTAATTCTATTTTAGACGCTTGTTACTTTCCGGATAGTTGGTCGGAAGGTTTTATAGTACCAATCCTGAAGAAAAATGATCCCAAGGATGTTAATAATTATAGAGGAATCACCCTCGTTAGTACTTTTTCTAAAATATTTACCAGTATACTGAACAAAAGACTCAGTAATTGGGCAGAATCTAATAATGTATTAAGTGACGCTCAGTTTGGTTTTCGTAAAGGAAGATCGACAGTTGATGCAATTTTTGTTTTAAATGGTATAGTGCAGAAGTTTTTAAATGAAAATAAAAGGTTATATTGTGCATTCGTTGATCTGAAAAAAGCGTTTGATAGCGTCTATCTTAATGGGTTATGGTTTAAATTACATAAACTAGGCATTAAGGGTAAAATGCTTAGGATAATAAAGGACGTGTATAATAAAGTTAAATGTTGTGTTAAGGGTTGTAACTCTTATTCTGACTTTTTTACCTGTGCCGTTGGGTTAAAACAAGGGGAGGTAATTTCACCTTTGATGTTTTCTCTCTTTATTGAAGATTTAGAATTATTCTTGCAGGACAATCATTCCTCTGGGTTACTTTTAGATGATATCACGTTTATTTTAATGCTTTTTGCTGATGATATGGTCATTCTTGGAAATAATGTTGATGACTTACAAAATAGCTTAAACCTGCTTGAAAAATATTGTAAGAGGTGGGGTTTAGAGGTTAATACGGATAAAACTAAAGTCATGGTTTTCAGAAAACGGGGTAAAACACGAAAGGATGAAAAATGGTTTTATTTGTAATAATGTTTTAGAAGTTGTAGATAATTTCAATTATTTGGGAACTGTTTTCAATTATACTGGAACATACAATCTAAACTATGAGACCTTTGCCGGAAAAGGATTGAAAGCTATGAATCTTTTGCTGCATAATACTAATCGACTCGATTTGAAACCTTCGGTGTTGATGCAGCTCTTTGACGCTTTTTTTTTTTTTTTTTTTTGCTCCATATTGAATTATAGTTGTGAAGTGAATGGCTTTAGTAAAAACAAAAATTTGGAGAGAATTCATTTAAAATTTTGCAAAAGAATCTTGAACGTAAAAAATTCCACGTCTAATATGGGGTGTATGGTGAATTGGGTCGTTACCCACTGTTTATAAACCGTTATTCAAGGATCGTCAAGTACTGGTGTAAAATAGTCGAAAGTGATAATATTTTGATAAAACATATCTATAACTCACTTCTACTGGATGTACAGAGGGGTAAACAAAATTGGTGTAGTAATGTTAAGTATTTATTGGATAGTTACGGGTTTTCTTACGTTTGGGAAAATCCGTCTTCAGTTAATTTAAAAGCTTTCCAGGCTGAAATTAGATTAAGAATTATTGATGTATTTAAACAAAACTGGTACAATAGCATAACTAATTCTAGCTCGTTACTTTTATATAAGGAATTTAAGGTAACATTTGAATTCGAAAAATACTTAGATAATCTGCCATTTAGTACTAGAATAGCTATGTCTAAACTGAGACTCGCATCGCATAAGCTTAGAATTGAGACTGGTCGATATAAGCAACAAAGAACTGATAGATCTCTAAGGAAATGTCAATTCTGTAATTCTCAAGATTTGGAAGATGAATATCATTTTTTACTTATTTGTCCATTGTACACAGACATCAGGAAAAAGTATATTAGCAAGTCATATTTCGTCAGGCCTAGTGTTTACAAATTTGTTTATCTTATGAGCAGTACTGATACCTATATCCAGAAGAAACTAGGTCGATATGTAGATGAGTCCTTTAAGTTAAGAAAATCTCTCATTCAATAATATCACTCTTATTGTTTTTCAAAATGGCATTATGTTCTTCCTCCTAATGCACTTTTTCAAACAGCTTACACAACTGCTTCCCATGTATTCGTTCTTTTCCCTTTTTTTTCTTCTTTCTTTCTACTCCCCTTTTATTGTATAAATGTAAAAAACAGCATTGTCTTCTATGCTAGCATTTTTTTGGTATGTGTGTCACTGACCTATACCGTAATAGATTTATATATATTCTTCTTGTTGATGACGAAAAATTTTGTATAGTTTAAGTCAATAAAATATTCTGTTCTGTTCTGTTTGATATCCTCATGCATGTATGACCCTAAAAAAAGCTTTAAAACACATTGTGCGGAAAAGAGAAAATGCTTGAAACATTGTTTGTTTTCTATTATTTCAAAGACCAAAACATTTTCTATCCTTTGAAAAAGTTCTCTATTCTTTTAAGCAGTCGCCTTCAATGCTTTTCACGTGGACAGGCCTAAAATGTGGTCGTTTAGTACAGATTTAACTTTTCACCAGACGATAGATCTCTTTGTATACTATGTTATTTTATTAACAGTTTTTGCTTAACTTAAGTCTTGACCAGACGACAAAATTTAAGTCTCGCCTAATCTGAAAACAATTGAAGACAACAAAAAGATGTGGCCCAAATGACGGTAGTTGTCTTTGGTAAAGTAAAAACATTATGGGGAAAAAGAGAAAATCTTCTTTTTCCTATCCTGTTTTCAAAATCCTTCTTCTACGGTGACGTTCAAACACAGAATTGCTTGGTCCAGGGTTTTAAACATTCTCAACCACAGACTGATGACTGGTTCGGCAAGTTACTGAATTCGTGAGGATGAAGGGCTAATTATCTAGTCAAGAAAGTTGAATTGCGGTCAGAAGCCCCTCCGGTCATTATCCCCTATCCCCCAAACAGGAAGGGCGGTCAAAAGCCCCTTCACGATTTTGCAAGGGCGGTCATTATCCCCTTCATCAAATCTTAAAGGCGGTCAAAAGCCCTTTCGCGATTTCGCAATGGCGGACATTATCCCCTTCAGTAAATGTCAGAGGCGGACAAAAGCCCCTTGAAATAGGCTAACGTTTTCCGCTGTGAAATTAATTAATGTCAGAGCGTCTAACCTGTGCCATGCATCCCCACCGCCGCCCAACCATTTTTTTCCCGATGATGATATACTCAATAAAATTGTTTCCTGTCGGTCTTACACAATCTACACGTAAACGTGTGATCACTTTGCCTATAAGTAAGTAAATGATCCTCCTTAACCAGAATTTTCAAACTTTTCATAGGCCGTAATTATTATTTTCATGTTTGTTAACAACAAGAAATGTAGCATATGTTATTTAATCCTATACCAAACAATCCCGAGTTTTGAGGACCAAGAGAAAGAAGTCGTTTGAAAACGTGGTGGGAAAAGGAGAAAATGCTGGTAACTAGCATATTCTCATGTTCCTAATATGTTTTCTTTCAAATAACACAATTCAATCATTTGAGCAAGTTTAAGTTGTTGTTTGCAATTGCTCTCAAATTCCAGAGGCCTAAAATTTTGTCGTGTGAAAAAGAGTTAAGTCAACAAAACTGGAAATCTTTCGGTGTACTCCCTCTATAAACTGTTTCATTCTACTTAAGGTGTAAATGTCACAGATCTATCTTCTGGACGCCCCGGGTTCGAGTCTCATTGGATGCACTTGGTCTTTCATGAAAGTGTCTTTAGGCAAGACACTTCAGAGCCGTAGCATAGTACTGGTTAAACCCAGGACATACATGAATATGTAAGCTATCGCCGTGATATGAAATAATGTTGTAAGCGGCGTAAAACACTATTCAACCAATCATTTATTTCTGAAGTTTTAGTCTGTTTTGCAGGCCGATCTCCCGTAGCCCTGTCGGTAGCGCACGGGACTTGAGAATAGGGGGTCGCTGGTTCGATCCCCGGCTCGGCCATTTTCTTTCCGAGAATTGATGGTTGTCACTGCGACAGGATTCATTCCTCTCTCACCGCTGACCATTGCATTGTCACTGGTTATGTGCGAGAGCAGCTGGTGGCTTGGGTCGAAAATTTCACATTTAGATTTACCATAGAACTTATTGTATAATTCACAAGTGATCTGTTTCTCGGGTTAACTAGCGGTTATCAGACTTCAGGTCTATGACGGATTAATGTCGGCATGGTTACCATTGATAGGAACTAATGTCTGCAAATGCTAGAGGGGCTTTTGTCTGCCCTTAAGATTGAATGAAGGGGATAATGTCCGCCGTTGCGAAATCGCGAAAGGGCTTTTGACCGCCTTTAAGATTTGATGAAGGGGATAATGACCGCCCTTGCTAAATCGTGAAGGGGCTTTTGACCGCCTTACCTGTTTTGGGGGTAGGGGATAATGACCGGAGGGGCTTTTGACCGTTTACCAAAAAAGTTATAGAAGAAAACAAAAAAGACGGATGTTGCCTGTCGTCTTTAATAGAGGTCAGTACATGAATTCAACTCAATGCAAATCTCGATACGGATGACGTTAGATGTAGTTACAGAATCGGCCGGGTTGTGACGAGCGTACATCAATCATCATTTTGAAAATTCGCAAGGTATGGCTTCGAAAGCCAAATAAACCCAATAAAACCAGTGTAGATAAAAATAATACCCAAGTAAACGCAATTTTGTGGTAACTTTTATCTATAGTGTTTTGCAAAGGGGACAATGTATCTTTTTGTGCTGTCTGATCTTGATCTACCTTTGCCGCAAAGGCAATTATAATTGTAAGTGGTGCGTTAAATGCAAGGGCAGGATTTTCATAGGATGTAATTGCGATCACATGACGTCTATTTCGATAGCTTGGTTTTGATTGGTTAGAAACATGTCAACTGAAACAGAAATTGCAGCCAATTTCCTATGAACGAAATTAGTCATTGGACTACTATAGAGGAATACCATGATTAATAAAATGCATTTTTCCACGGTTTTGGAAGATGGATTTGCAATTAAAAAGAGTTTAATGCTTTGTAGTGATCTAGATATTAGCCCTTATCCTGCTGATTAAGTGAAATTAAACTTTCATGCATAGCCAACTTTCGCGGACATGTAAAAATCGATATCAGCCCATTTTACCTGTATTTTTTTACATAGAATTATGAAGGGCCTTGGTAGATAAACGCTTATAACTTCATCAATTTTCAGAATCGAAAATTATCTCAAGTGAGGTAAGAAAATTCAGTTTATTCTCTTTCAAATGAACTAAGTTTTATAAATTTCGTAAATGAAACTTTTGGTCCTTTTTTAACTTTAAAATTATAGGTATGGTTTATATAGAATAAAGAGGAAAAATACTTTTTCCGAAGATAAAAACTGACATATTTGTTGAATTTCCTCTCTTTTTGTTGTAAAGTCAAAATTATCTCAAGTGAGGTCATAAAGCTTATTCATTGCTCTTTAAATTGGTATAAGTTTGAGTCATCTAAAAAAATAAACTTTTGGTCCTTTTTACAGTTTTTTAATGCCCCTATCCTATTTTTTTCTTTTTCCGTAATCGCTCAGATTGTGCCGGATTTTGCCGATGATGGCCGAGTCGAACTGTAAGATAAGCCGCCCAGGTATCTTTGCTGTGTTACGTAATGTTATATTGACAAATGGACCCCCTGCTATGTTTATGATTAACATGTATCCACATGATTATGAACTCGAATTTTTACCCGGGTTGTTTGATCATGACAGAATCCCTAGGATTTTTTATTATGTATCTTATAGATCTAATAAAAGACTAGAATTTGATTTTTATGAGATTATTCCCATGGATTTACAATCACTAAGATTAACATTTGAAATTAGAAAATGTACGTTTGCTATTTTTTCCATTCTTCAGCCATTTTTTCCATTCTTAGATATTAATGCCGTATCAAAAGTATTTTTCTGGCGACAGTTTATAAATTCATGTTTCCTTGCCATTTTCAAACCGGTCCTTGACCTGTCACATCATATAGAAGGCTTTTGAAAACATTGAAGAAAGGGTTTAAATGCTGGTTAGTAACACATAGCCAACTTTCACGGACATGCTTTATCAGCAATCTCGCATATCAACAAATCGATGAAAATAACCGATATTATACGTAAAGGTTCGGGATTTTCCGGAGTTTGGCAAATATAAACCGGGTACAATCTATTCATAATCGATAGTCCGCAGCTGTAAAAGATAAGAATAACGTAACATTACGTAACAGGATAACAGTAGCCCTGCTTCAATTTTACAATCCTTGCCTAGACCGACTTTTTGTTTTCGGGTTTCCACCTTAACTCTTTGTCTGCTAAAAGCCATTGTAGCCCCTGTAGATCAATATCAGACAGCACAGAATGTGCACCCTCATCAGACTACACATAATCTTAGACTTAGTTCAACCAACGGCAGATGTCGGTTGAGATAGCGAGCAGGGATCGGCATCAGACTGAACGGACGTACTCTGGTAGGCCTATTGATCTTCTCCGATACCTGGTAGCGTTTAACAGCCTTGAATTCATCCATTTACAGCTTTTACCAAACAATCTTCCTAGTTTTGAACGAACGAACAAACGAACGAACGTTTGAACGTTTGAAAGAAAGAAAGTGTCGGATACAAAGTGGCAATAACTGAAAGTTGTGAACGACTAAAAGGCAAAAACGAAAGAAGACGGTAAAATAGAAGGGTTTTTTTTCCTGATCCCTGGCCTGTCTGACCGGAAACCGCCTGCACTTTTCAATATTAAGGAATTCTTTACAGCCGAAAAAAAAAGTTTCCTTTCATATGAAGCCATAGATGTTTACTCTTTACTATACGATTCAAATTTAGTCTCTTTTAGATGGAATTCATATATTGATATAATTTTTACCTTTAATGACCATGTTTCCAACTTGATCTCTAAGACCAGGGATCGTATATAACATATACGATCCCTGGTAAGACCTGATTGCCAGTGACTTGCATGAGGGACTGCATTCACAAACCGTTCTAAATACTGCTGTATTGAAACACTAGCTGTACCATCTTGCAAATAAAGGGCATCGTATAATGACGAAGTAAAGGGATGAAAAAAGAGCGAAATCGTTTATAAAAAAAAAACGATTTTTTCTCCCAAACAATATTATATAGAAAATATCAAGAAAATTTTGTCAACCTACGAAGAAACAAGCCCTCTCACGTGTCCTATCGGTCAATGGTTAGCACAATTGTAAACTTTGGAGTGGATAAATTCCTATGTGGCCTGAAACACGCGGAGAGGGGGCATTCGGACATTTGCGTAAAGTGTCGTCTCGTATCAGCCTGCGCAGTCCGCGCAGACTAATCCGAAACGACACTTTCCGCTTTTATGTAATTTTCTTTTTTTGCGCGTCTACTGAATAACAAATTCTATGTACCGGTAGTCGTAAAGTGCCGTCTCGGATTAGCCTGCGTGGACTGATCCGAGACAACAGTTTACGCAAATGTTCGAATGCCCCTTTTCGTGTGATGCTCGCCATTTATGTACAAACAAAAGTAAAAAAAGAAATGAGTCTAGAAATCCAAAGACATGTTATTGGTACAATTCCAAGTTCATCTATAAATAAGTGACTTGTTGGTTACCCGAGAGCTCCGAATAAACCTTGAGAAAAGACAATGCCAGTCTAGAAATAAGGCCTAAATAATTGCAAGTTTAAGGTTGCTCTTGGCCAGATTATCTCAACAAAACGGACAGTGTAGATCAAAGATCAGAATGCCTTTTTTCAGTCTGATATCAATCTTTAGTGGCCGCATTTAGGCAGCTTTAGTTGTGAAGGCGATTGAGGGTCAATAAAGGCTTCTGTTCCCGTCTGTTCTGGTTGGTTTTTAGGCTGACCCCGATCACGTGATTAATCAACCGCGCACGAGATTGCTCAGTGAGTAGTCAACGTTTGAGTGGGCAGTATGGTGCTTTGCAGAGGGACCCAGACAATTTGATCCGGAAAAAAAGAAGTAAGTGTCTTATTTATTTGAAATTTGTAGATTTTTCATGAATAATCAAAGTATGTGTAAATCTAGATCTAGCATGGTATACACATGGTTGCAAACTGCGATTGTTTTATTTTCTCGCAAATTATCGCCGGCGTCTTAAGTAGTGCTGATCCAAGGTAGAAAATTTCGTGGAAAAGGCAGCAAATTCTGGTTGCAGCGTTCTTTTTTTTCAAAATGTTTTTGAAAGCCGTCTTTGTCTGAATCATTCAAGTATGGAAATGTTTGGAGGAATTTTCCCTAGCCTATTTTCAACAGTGAATTAAAAAATTTAGGGTAGAAAAATTCCAATTACAATATACCAGGGATCTTATATACGTGTATATAAGATCCCTGAATATACTGAGGCAAGTCAAAGCCTCCTTAAAATGATGGACTCTTTACCAAAGGACAAAATTTTGGTCTTGACCAAATTGAAATCATTTGCAGACAACAACAACAACAAAAATATAGCTCAAAAGATGACTGCTGTCTTTGACAGGGTAGAAAACATTGTGGGAAAAGGAGTTAGATAGGCTAACCACTGAGCAACCCCGCCAGGCTTTATTACCCTTCACCAGAAGGCAACATTACTTGCCAGTCCAAATTGCAAGCCTTTCAAGATGAAAAATTTAATGTGACTCAAATGATGAAACCTGTTTTTGAAGGACTAGAAAACATGGTTAAAGAGAAAATGCTGGTTATCAGCATTTTCTTCTTTTCCGTCAATGTTATCAAACGTCTTTTCCTCAGGGTCATTAAAGCTGAATATGGGATAAAGGGTTAAAAATATACACTTACAAAGAAATAGAATTTTTTCAGTTGTTTGTTAATGACTATACAAAACTTGGATTTTATTTTTTTTCTTTGTAGATTTACAATATGACCAGATTTGGACTTTGTTGCGGTAAGAATCACTTTACATGAGGTAATTAAAAGTCAATTTGAGCACATATAAAATTATAAAAAATCTGTCCATGTAATGATGGATAACTTATCAACAATTTCTAAAATTCTGGAATACAATATTTATAATTTGAGACATTGAGGTATGACTTTGATATACATGTACTTCTACCTGCCTAAAATCAGAATTTAAATATAACCTGGTAGTTTTAAACTGATTGTCCGCCATGGTGTCAAGCGTATAAGACAATATGGTTGCCATATACTGTTGAAGGGTAGCAAACTTCGAAAGTTTGAAAAAAAAAATGAGATGCACTCAAACTGTGCCATTTCACTAAGATGCCACACACTACCTTCAAATTACAACATCCTGCCTTAATTTATGAGGCCATCCCCTGGAGTCAGCCACTAATAAATGAAAAAGAAAACAGTGTCATGAATGTTAATCTTACTCTGTCGACAGACTTACATATTTTGTGTTTGTCTGTGTGTCTGTGTGTGTGTGTGTGTGTGTGTGTGTGTGCCAGTGTTTTTTTTTTAAATAATTTCAATTATACCAAATAAATCAATACAGATTAATACTTAACCAAAAAACCCAAAATGGCCAACAAATATTGTCTTGCTAAACCTTAAGATTGCCATGTTGATGAAACATACATTATCAGTCTCTAAGACAAACCATCTTAAAGCAGTTCCAGATATATTCTGACCCTCATGACATCAGTTTATGCATATTCTTACATTATGTCTCTTATATCCTGTAACACCCTTTATGGTTCTAAGACTAAGTAGATCTACTTCTTGTGAAAACTTGATGATGCTCCTTGACCACCCCCTTCTTGCTACAACCCAACCACCAAAAAAACTCACTGCATATAAATGTCAATATGACTAGCATTATTTGCACAGACGCTTCAATAAAATAGGAAATTAACTATCAATCATCTGACACTATCATAGATAAGTCACATTACATTGATCATGTAGATTGGTAGATCAGTAAACAGTTATTTATAGGTCTCACTATATTGCATATTAAAACTCTAAAGTGGTTGTCTTTGTACTAAATATGTATGTTTTTACACATGATTGTCTAAGAATTCATCTAAAAGTAGGGTATTGTGGATGGGACAACCACAATAATTTAGCAGTTACTACATCACACACATTACTGCATCATTTATGATTTTACATAGATTATTGAGGCTAAACTTTGTTGATTTTTATGAATCACAAATACTTAATTGTCACTTTATGTAGAAATGATTAGATCTAGACCAATTACAGTCAGGTATACTCATGGATATGATTTAGATTTTCTGCGAGAAACAGATCAGTAAAGGACATGTTTCTTAACCCAAGTGACAGTATGGACCAACTGCTGGTGAACAAGTGGCCTTCTATTGACTAAAAAACATCTATTTTATTAATTATGAATTACATAATTATTGTCCTCAAAATAATAGTGACTAAGCACTAAATTTCATTCAGTGTTTAACAGCTATATACAAATAATAAGGATGTAATGTGTCAAGAATTTGCATGAAAGCATTTGTATGGGCATGACTCTTTAAATTATAGTTCTGACTCTTACTATTATTTTGCTCAAATAACTCTTAAAGCTTTGGCTAATACAATGCTCATCAATGGCTTTTGAGTTACCGAATAGAGCAGAATAGACTCTTGTAGAAGAACTGTGTCCAAGTTTTTAAAGTTTTAAGTTTGTGGCCAATGTATTCAAAGTATTTCATTAGTTGACAGGTAACAGAAGACATAAAAGTTTACAACAGATGAATCTTTTAAATCAGCACCATGTTTATGGAATTGATAGGTTTGATACATTTTGAAGTATCCTAACATGATGTGTGTCTGTAAGACACACATTAAGTTAAAAACATGTTTGAGAGTTAGTAAACCAAAGGGATTTGTAATAGCCACCAAGGTATTGTCAGCATAACTTAGTATATGTTGAGGATTTTAACTCCTAAAAATGAAAGTGCATGTAATTTCTTACTACTCTTAGTGTGTTTTTCTGATCTATTATTATATGCCTTGTTTAACCCTTTACCAAATGTTCCTGCTTCATTGTAATCCTAAAGAAATATTAAGTCTTTTAAAAACATTGTGAGAAAAAGAGGAACAACATTTTTTTCTTTATTCACAGTGTTTTGCTACCTACAAAGATAATTTGCAGCATTTGAGCCACATGTAATATGTCATCTGCAATGTTTCCAAGTAGACAGATCCAATTTATCATTTGGTAAAGATCTTTTTCTGCAGGGTTCATTTTAGTTTTTGTCTGAGGTGGGCTCTTGGCTCCTAAATCATTTTTGCATGGGCCAAGCTAATTGAGGTAAAATACTTTTAAGGAAACTGACCAAAACATGGAAAGACAGTTTCAATCAAAATTAAAGATTTGTAAATATGAGCGAATAAAAATAAGAATCATACTTTCAGTGTTGACCAAATACTGCAAAAATTTAATTTTAGAGACATTGGAGATCAACAGGCAAGTAATTGTTACTGCACCTGATTACCCTTTTTGTGGCCCACCCAGCCAACCATTAACTTCTTGTTGCATTGATTTTATACCATCTTTTTTTGTACAGAAACTTGTTCTGAAATGAACACTGCATTTCTTTTTACCCAAGTCCCAAGCAATTCCTGTGTTGCTAAGGATCTTAGAAATATTAATTCTTTATCTCATACAATTTTTGATGTAGAGGATCTTAGATCCAGAAGTAAACAAGAAATAATTCATTAGCTCACACAGTTTTTGATGTTAAGGATCTTAAATCCAACTTTGATTAGACTGATCATGAAAAAAAAAAAGCAGAACTTGAATGATAGCTTGTTAAGTAAGTAAAATCTGTTCATGTAAATTCTGAAAATGGCTTGTATTAAGTATACTTATCTTTTTTTGAAAAAGTAAGTTACAAATTAGAATAAATGAAACAAAATTAGTTTTATACTTCATTGCTCAGAAAGGTTGACCTTGCCCGATTGATGATTACCTTGGACTGGTTAGAATCCAGGAAACACAGCAGAGAGATACATGTAGTCAGGACAGAGTTGATTACTGGGTGGCATCCAGGAAAAATTTGTCTTTTTACCAAGATTTTTTTATCATAAACAACCAAAAATATAGAGATAAACTGTCACCAATGACGGATCAAGGCAAGTCAGAAAGGTTTGTCAGTCTATTCAGGGGCAGCAAGATTTTTTAATCATGAACAAACAAAAATATAAACTGTCAACAATGATAGATCAAGGCAAGTCAGAAAGGTTTGTCGGTCTATTCAGGGGCAGCAGCTGTGTTTCATTTGCAAAGTTAACCTTATCTGAGTCCTTTTATCAAAACCAAAGTACATGTCACTGAAAAACAATTTTATCAGTGAAAAAAAAAGATCCATTTTCACAAGTTATGTGAATGCATTTATCTTACCTTTAGACTGACGAAGACAATATGTAGATTTTTGGCCTTTCATATTTAATATTAGACTTATCTCTGTACCAAACAACAAAATTGCAGACTTTTCAAAATTAAAAGCCTTTGCAGACACCATCACTAATACAGCACAAAAGATAAGACCTGCCCTTGAAAGGGTGGAAAACATTGAGGGAAAAGGAGAAAATTCTGGTTACTAGCATTTTCTCCTTTTCCAACAATGTTTGCAAAAGCCTTCCTTTTGGGCTTTAAAACTTATGATTGTTTGGTACTGGGTTTAAAAGACCACACAGTTTTTGTGTGTGTGTGTCAATGTATATAAGGTTCATGTAATTTGGAATGAAAAGGATGTTAACCTGTTAAGTGCCTCTCACAACTTTAGATTTTTTCAGGCTAGTGCAGATCAGGATTAGACTGTATAATGTAGCCTGCTCTTAGATCTGCTCTACCTAATGAGTAAAGTTCAGCATTAAAATGACATTTTTTCTGGTCTCTGTTCCATGTCTACATAGTTTGTTTGGCACTTGAAGGGTATATAAAATAGATATGTAGAGCTTAATGGTACTGTACAATTATCTTTATACATGCATTTATATTAGATCTACATTAATGTACTTATATTTATTTTTTCTTTTGAAATTTTCCTTGATCAAATTATCTTATTATCATTGTCCTAAATTTTTCATTTATTTATTCATTCATTCATTCATTCATTTCCTTTCTTTCACGTTTGATTTAACCCTTTACCACACAGTGCCAACTTTTAACAACCCTCAGGAAGAAACCTTATGAAAACATAGAGGAAAAAGGAGAAAATGCCGTTAACCAGCATTTTCTCCTTTTCCCACATTTTTTTCTACCCTATCAAACAAAAATCACATCATTTGAGCAATACTGAAATCGTCTGCCGCAAAAGCTTTCAATTTGGAATGGTACAATTTTTTGTTGTGTGGTAAAGGGTTAAAATAGCAGAGCTTTTCTATTCCTCAGTATAGTACATGTAGGTTTCAATTTTATGTGATCTTACTGTCTATTAATGCATCTCTTGCTGACCTTTGTAATAAAGAGGGTATTTTTATTTATCATTATTAGGTTAGGTTGTATTGTGTATTTAACCCTTTACCACATAATCCTGAGTTTTAACGACCCTGAAGAGGAAGAATTTTGAAACCATTGTGGACAAAGGAGAAAATGCTGATAATCAGCATTTTTTCCTTTGTCCACAAGGTTTTCTAGCCTTATAGGGAAAAGTTCAGTGTTTGAGTCACAATTGATTCTCGTCTGCCACTGCTTTCAATTTGGACAAGTCTAAGATTTTGTCGTTTGGTAAAGAGTTAATATATTTAGAAGTAAAGTCATGCTTTCTATGTGAATGTAATCTCTGTTGGTTTAAAAACATTTCAAAGATGTTTTCTATAAAAAGATTTTGGATCAAACTGGGGAATCAATATCAAATAGATATTGGGGACAATCAAAGACTTGGTGCTTTTAAAAGATTCATTGGCTGGTCTATATATAAATGCATTGACATTGTCTGATTTCAATGTGGTAACACATACAGATCAGCTGTTGGAATACCTTGAATACCAAAACCAGCCACACCATGAAAACCTTATAACAAACTTTTCTATGTAATGTATTAAATTATACTTTATGCTACAGCTGTTGCAACTTATGCATGCAAATTTTTACTATTTCATTTTAGGGGCTTTTCTTACAAAGTATTTGCATAAAGGTTATTTAAGAAAACGAATAGACAACAGCAATACATTACATTTATGATGTTTGAATTACTATTTTTTTCTATTGAATCAAAACAGTAAAGGAAAACATCTACTTTGAATTTGCAGTGGTTCAGATCATAAATGCTAGGCTGGTTTCAAACACTTTACGAGCCAAGAAATTTACCATCCAAGTCCAAGTTCATATAGACCTAATTGTTAAAGAAACTTGTCATATACTATATTTCAAGTCATGTTTCAAAGTGTCATTTGGAAAACAAAGACATCACAATTTTTAAGTGTTGCTAGATTATTTCAAAGTTCAAATGCAAAAATGAGGATCATGACGTTTTGTCTTGGTTTCAACAATTTTGGCTAGCCTAGGAACACTTGTTAATCGTTGGAACATTTCTTAATAACTAATGAACTTCTAGCTTAGATGATCCCAGTACACTACACATTTTATGTGTCAACAATATTTGCATACTGGTAAAAGCATAATTCAAGCACACTTCAATAAATATCTTGTAAATAACATATTTGCAACTTTCAATATCAACTATGTAATGGGTAAATCATGGGTAGTTATTTCCATTCATCCTATGGAGGTTTGTGGGATTGATTGAATGGAGTATTGGTCATAGTGGATCATGAACACTGATAATTTATCTGGATACTTCATTGAAAACAGATTTTTAAAATAACAAAAACACACAAAGCGAAGCAGATCTGTCTCAGCTGTAAGTATGTAAGTAATCAGTGTCCCATCCCCGATGTGTCTGAGCTAATGGTTTTCCACACCAGATAGGGACATTTACACAAATGAACCAAAACGAAGGATAGGAATACAGGAAAATATAGGAATATTATAATTATCTTAAAACAAAAACACTGAACCACAAAAAAAAAAGAAAAAAAGGAATATCTAAATACAGAAAAGAATAAACACCCACAAAACTAAACTAGAAAAAAAAATATATATATATTATTACAAATGACCAAAAAAAAAGGTAATAATAATAATGCAAAACATCTTATTAAAAAAATAAAAAAAACTTGTGAAAAATGAAAAACTTGAAAAGGAATGAAATAAAATAACATGAGAAGTAAAAAAAAATTAAAATTAAAGAAACATGACAAGAAAGCAATAAAAATAATTAGAAAAAAATAAGTTACAAAGAAAATAAAAAAAGAAAATAAAAACAAGAATAAAATGGTAACAGGGAAAAAAAATTATACAAGAATATATGAATAAAAGAAAACAATATTGGGGATAAAAAAGGTATAGAAATACAAGAACTGCTGCTTTAAATTCTAACACAAAAAATGGAGTTACAATACAAAAAAATGACATTGCCAAGTTCAAACAAACAGTTAGCTTTATACATAAAGCAACAACTTAATTTTTACTCACAAATGCAAAAAAAGGGTGTAATCTTAAGTACCGTAGATTAATATTGAACCGTTACCAAATAATCCTGAGTTTCAAAGGCCCTGAGGATCAAAAGGCTTAACCCTTTACCACACAACAAAATTTTGGACCGGACCAAACTAAAAGCATTTGAAGTCAACAATTTAAATGTAGCTCAAATGATGATTTCTGTCGTTGATTGGGTAGAAAACATTGTGGGAAAAGGAGAAAATGCTGGTTACCAGCATTTTCTCCTTTTCCCACAATGTTTTCGAAAGCCATCCTTCCCAGAGTCGTGAAAACCAGGGATTGTTTGGTAAAGGGTTAAATTGGAAACACTGCTATCAGCATTTTCTCTATTTGCCAACATATTTTATGAGCTTGTTAAAGACTAATACAACCATATGAGCCACATATCAATATATAGTCTACAAATGCTTTCGATTTGGACAAAATGAAATGGTCATTTGGACAAAAGTTAGGAATATGATTTTACTCACCATTACCATTAAAGTAAACCTTAATGTTCATTTTCTATTTATACAAGTTGTTTTTCTGTAGGTTAAACAAATAATCACATCTGTGCAGTGTACTTGAATTATTTATAGGCAAAGTTGTACATGTAGTACTGAAAATCATTATTGTTTTTTTTCTTTAGAGGTTTTCAATGGGAATATGTTTGTTTCTGATACCCCCTGTCCCTGGCAAAAGTATTGCAGAAAGTATCAGAAGCAAGCATTTTCCATAATCCCTTTTTTTTTTAAGTAATGACAGGAATTTGCATACATAAACAATTTTCAGCTTGAACTAAAACATACACATTTGTAAAATGCGAAGGAAACATCAGGAGAGGTTACCTTAGATACAAACTTAAAAACCAAAGAATATTTAAATTGTTGATCAACAGTCATGAAATAGGATACAGATAATAAACCTAAAATTTTCAGTACTTTCTTATTGAGGAATCTTTGATTGAAAAATAGAAATATTGACATATAAGAAACAGAGTTTACTCTATGTTTCAAGAAAACATAAAGGAATAAATATAAAGTTACAGTACAAAAGTGTGATTAACAAGTTAGATATGCATACAGATTTCAACAGCAGCAGGTAACAAGCACATGCAAGCAATAAAGTCTTTTGAATAGTAAGTTTAAGATTGATTCCTTTGCAAGAGCAAAGAAATCAAGATTACATGTATATATTCATATTAAGATGAAATTAAATTGAAAAACAAAAAAAAAAAGAAACAAATAAGGGTGTGGTTTATTAATTCTTTATAATATACAATTCTGTGTTTTAATTACTGTTAGAAATAAGACTTTTGAAAACACTGAGGAAAAAGGAAAAAATGCTGGTTACCAGCATTTTATCCTTTTTCCACAATGTTTTCTTCCCATTCAAAGACAAACTTTCTTATTTGAGTGCCATTTACTTTGTCATCTGCAATTGCTTTCAGTTTGGACCATTCTAAAAATCTTAAAACCTGTTATTAGAAAGAAAAATTGATTGACTGAATACTAAAAACTACCTCAAGCTTGAAGATAAAAATGAGTAAAGCTGCATTAACAGTACAAAAATAAAATGTTCACACTGAGAATGCATACAGTCAGCTTTCTACAGCAGCAGGTCATTTCTCACTTACAAACACAGGTTTGAGCAAGAAAAATTGAATTGTGAGTCACATAAGTTAAGATTTACTTACAATAGAAATACAGTTTAACCAAAAATAGTCATATTGATTTAAAACAATCTAAAGTGTATAAATCGGAAAAGAAACAAAAAAAGCAAAATAAAGTTGCAGGAAACAACTTTTCCTACAACTAGCCCACCCCCATCCCCACCCCCATAGAAAAAAGGAACCAGAGGTTGTTTTTTGTTTTGTTTTCAATTTAAGATCCCACGGCTTTGAAGTGGTAATACATGTACTTGAAAAAGATGACAGACACTTTGCCTAAGGCCATAATGAGAAAAATCTACAAGTAGCAGTGTATCTACATGGTAAGTTAAAAGCTATACAGGTAGATTAAGATCAGGCTAAATAGACTATGCATTGTAATCTTAAACAAAAACTTTTTTTTTTTTTCACAGATATTCTTTCCAAAACAACAATTTGGAAAGAAAAATAGTCTAAATTGTCCTATAACTCTTTACCAACCGACAAAATTTTAAGTCATTGCAAATTGAAAGCATTTGCAAACGACAAAATCAGTATGACTGAAAAATTAAAACATGTCTTGAGAAAGGTAGAAAACATTGTGGGAAAAGGAGAAAAAGCTGGTTACCAGCATTTTCTCCTTTTCCCACAATGTTTTCAAAAGGCTTTTTCGGGGTTGTTAAAACTCGGGATGGTGTGGTGAAGGGTTAACCCCGCCAACAAACAATCCTGTGTTTTAAAGACCCTGGGAAAAAACCTTTGAAAACATTGTGGGAAAAGAAAAAAATACCAACATTATTTACTTTTCCTGCTGTGTTTTTTATCTTATCGCAGACAAATTCCATCATTTGAATGATATTAGTCATCTGGAAAATCTTCCACTCTGGACCAGTCGGGGTCCTGCGTGGCTCGGTGGTAAAGTGGTGTGGGACTCGTTACCTGAAGGCCCTGGGTTCCAGCAGCACTAGATCCACTGGGCCTTTCATGGGAGTGTCCTTGGGCAAGACACTTCAGAGCTCTAGCCTAGTACTGGTAAAATCCACGAAACACATGAATATGTGAACTGTTGCTGTGATATGACTGAAATAATGTTGAAAGAGGCATAAAACACCATTTAATAACAGTCAAATTCTGTTGTTTTGTATTCTAGCCTTTCCCCAACAATTCCGTGTTTTCATGACCTTGATAAAGACCCCTTCTGAAAACATTGTGGAAAAGGTAGGAAATGCTGGTAACCAGCATTTTCTCCTTTTCCCACAGTGTTTTAATTCTACCTTATAAAATACAGATTCCATCAATTCAACCACACATAAATTGTTGTCTGCAAAAACTTACAATTTTGACAAGTCTACATTTTGCTTGTGTGGTAAAGAGATAAATGAAACAAGCAAAGATTTGAAAAAACAGAAAAGTAAAAAATAACAACACAAAGTAACTTTATAAACTGCCTCACAACAATTCCCCACTCCCATCTCCCTAACCCTCCTCCAAAATAAAATACAGAGGTTTTCTTTTATTTTTTTTGTAGGGTTTTCAATTCAAGATTGTTTCAAAGTGGCATTGCTTGGAAAAGATGGCAGACACTTTGTCAGCAGCAGTTATCAGAACAATCTACAACTCAGCAGCGCATCTATATGGGAAGTTGAACACAGATCAGGTATTTAACCCTTTACCACACAATCCCAAGTTTTAACAACCCTATGGAATAAGTCTTTTGAAAACATTATGGGAAAAGGAGAAAATGCTGGTAACCAGCATTTCTCCTTTTCCCATAATGTTTTCTACCCTTTTAAAGACCAGGGTTCATCATTTGGTCCATATTTCTCAATGCTTTTAATTTGGACTAGTCTAGCATTTTATTGTGTGGTAAAGGGTTAACCCTAGCTTTACCAACAGCAAAACTTTTGGATGTGACCAAATTGAAACCATCTACAGACAACAAAATAAATGTGACTCAAAATTGAAATTTGTGTTGGGTAGGGTAGAAAACATTGTGGGAAAAGAAGAAAATGCTGGTTACCAGCATTTCCTCATTTTCCCACAATGTTTTCTAAAGGTCTCTTTATCAGGGTTGTTAAAGGTTGGGATTGTGTGGTATGATCAGACTGAACAAAATACCCAATCTGATCTGAGATCTACATTACAATTATCTGTACAGATATTCTCTCAACATGACATGAAATTGTAATACATGTATCTTGACAGTCTTTTAAGTCATTACCAAATGAAATTTTTAGACTTGTACTAATTGAAAGTATATGTAGACAACAAATTTAAGGTCTACGGTCCCTAACTCATTGGTAAACATTGACATTTTTGTAAAGGCTATTTGGCTAATATTGGCAGCTTCCGCCTTTTAACATGAGAGTTAGGGGCTGTAGAGTTACTTACTCATCGGTAAATATTGTGTAACATTGAGGTTTTCATAAGGGCTATTCGGCCAATCTTGGTAGCTTCCATCTTTTAATATGTGAGTTAGGGGCTGTAGACGGTAAATATGGCTCAAAAGATGGGTTTGCCTTTGAAGAGATAAAAAACATGTTTTTGAAACTTAAGAATGTGTGGTAAAAGTTTAAACTAATGGAAAATATCCACTTAGTTTATTTAGCAACCTGCTGAGTAAATTTGCTGCAGGTATCTTTGAGAATACTCTTGTAAAATAGGCATTTTCAATATTCATTTTAAGGACTACGACCCCCTAATTCATCAGTAAACATCGTGTAACATCGATGTTGATGTTAAGGCTATTCAGCCAATCTTGGAAGCTTCCATCTTTTAATATGAGAGTTAGAGGCAGTAGACTCACTAACACATCGGTAAATATTGTGTAACATCGACGTTTTCGTACAGGCTATTCGGCCAATCTCGGAGGCTTCCGTCTTTTAATATGAGAGGTAGTGGCCATAGACCTTAATTTGAATATGCCAATATGTGGAAAAATGAGGAATATGCCTTTTGCCACAGTATTTTCTAATGTACATGTATTCTTAAGCATTACTCAGATGTATCTAACTGTTCCTTATGGCAAATTTTTAGACTTGCCATTTGCAGATGACAAATGTATCTCTTTGTATGAAATTGTCCTTGAAAGGGTAAAAAAACCTCGTTGGAAGAGGGGAAAATGCTAGTATCCAGCATTTTCTCCATTTACCAAAATGTTTTCAAAAGCTGTCTTACTCAAGGACTTTAACCCTTAGGCTGCTAAGCACGACTCACTGACCCTTTGCAGGCAGTGTGGATCAAGATAAGACTGCACAGAATTTCCGGTCTGAACTTGGATCAACACTGAGAAGGATTTATTATTTCCCCAAATAAAACTTTGAACTAGCGATATTTGGGTTTGTTCTATCGAAATGAAAATTTCATACCAGTTTTTTAGCAGGGTTAAAACTTGAGCGTGTGGTAAAGGGTTAAAGACCTAGATGCCAATGCCTTGCTGAATCGCCATTCATTCATTCATTCATTCATTCATTGTGGTACATGCCGAGCCCCAGTAGCTCAGTCAGTAGCATGCAGGACTTGAGAACAGGGGGTCATGGGTTCAATCCCTGGCTCAGCCAATTTCTTTCAGAGGATTGATGATAGTCATTGCGACAGGATTCATTCCTCTCACTGCTGACCATTGTCCTGATGATCGTTATGTGGGAAAGCAGCCAGTGGCTTGGAAAGACTATTGTGCGGAGAAAACATTGATCAGTGCGATATAACTAAAATGATGTTGAAAACAGCATTAAACACTATACAATCAATCAATGATTGTGGTACATGTACATGTCTTTTATGTAGGTGTTGATTTTATGCTAAAATTATGTATATGTAGAATGATAAATTTTGTTTAAAGTTTATTATCATTTCTTTGAAATCTGTTGCAGGGAGGGAATGAACTCGCCTATATGGAAATTTCGGGATGATTGTGGACTCGAGGTAGGTCAAAGTTGTCAGTCAGTTTTTAGCTGTACTATTGTTAAATTTTTCTAAATTCACATGTATTTGACTCAACAAAACCTTTATTAGTAGAGCTTAGAAGGTTTTAGTGTATTTTTTGTTTCATCATTTTGTGCATAAAATCCCTGTCTGCAATGCACTTCATCTTATCGGTATGGGCACAATAGGAGGAACACTGGGTGCAAGACATTCATACTTGTCCTGTTTGTACAAGTTTTGCTAGGTCTGAGTTCCATATAACATCTTTATATTTTCAAGTGTCTTTCTTTCTGAATATTTATGACAGACTATAGGTTAAGTCTTAAACACACAATCCAAACTTTCAAAAGCCCTACGGCAAAAAAGGCTTTTGAAAACATGGTGGTGAAAGAAGAAAATGCTGGTAACCATACCGTAGTCAAAAACCGTTATTTGACGCACATTTTATTTGTTGTCTTCAAGTTTGGATAAGTCTAAAATTTTTGTTGTTTGGCAATTAGTTAAAGCAATAAGGAAATGACAGTTTTAAACTTTTTCACAGTATAGAAGTTCATAAACAATGAAAAAGCAAATTTAATGTTTGGAAGGATTTGTTTCTAAAGCCTTTATTTTCAAACTAAGCACTAAAAGTTCTTTTGATGACTGAGAATGCTTTACCTTAGTATAAAGTTAATATAAACAAGTGAGGCTCAGTTAACTGATGGTAGGAATTTCCATTATATACATGAAAATTGTGACCAGGGACAGGGGTTAAAACGAGAAATGGAAGTTTCAACTATCAGGTTGCTGGCAAAACTTCAATTGTAAAGAGGTAGAAAATATTCATTAATTATCCAGTAAAAAGTTCTTAAATATAGGCTTTAACTCAAGAAGACCTACAGACTGCAAAATCTAGCTGCTGACAATATCTTCCTTAAACTATATGTAAACTGTTAGGTTAAATAGTCATTATGGCATAAAGTAACAAATTTAGTGAAAATTGGATTAAAGCTTCTGGAAAACCTACTTTTAGCGTAATGGTTAAAAATAAATCAGAGTATTAGACTAAAAGTTCATAAACAAAACATCTTACATTGAGTTCGTATAGGCAAGTGAGGGTCGGCAGACTGACAGTTGGAATTTCCATTACAGGTACATATGCATTGTGGCCAGGGACAGGGGTTTTATAAAAAAAAAAATGGAAGTTTCAACTATCAGGTTGCTGTCAAAAAATTTTCAAATTATATGTAACTACATCAAATATACATAAAGTATGAAAGTGTAAAGTTCATTTCAAGGTCAGACATAACAAAGCATCAAAAAAGAGATCACTTATACAACTTCTGTACATAAATTTCACTTCGAAAACAAGAAATTTCTGACCTATCAGGTTGTTCAAAATAACATTTATCTTTTTTTTTTGTAAATAGGTCAAATGCACATCATGGAATAAAAAAAAAATCTTTCCTGTAGTTGAATGAGGATGCTGGCAAATAATCTTATATATTTTTAAACAGCATTTTCTCTTTTTTCCCTACAGGGCCCCTGCCATTCGGGGCCTTAGAAATTGGTGGCTGCCTTCACCCCTGTGGCATATGGGTGGTAAAAGACCCCAGAAACAGAGGAGACCGATAATAATAAAACTAAAATTAATAAAACAGGTCCAAAATAATTCAATTCAAAGTAAATATTAGAAAAATAAAATAACAATAACAAAATCAACCTAAATATGAAAATAAAAACGCTAAAGTCAATACGATTAAATATTTCCAGAAAAAACTTAACAAACACAAAATTAAAACATAAAAGGGGCTGAAGAACAAGACAAATTAAGATCATATGATTTCCAAAACAAATTTTTCATTCCAAGAGTGATTTTTTATTTTTTCATTTTTTGAAGACATATCTTTCCTATACACTTTCCTGTCTCAAATACTAACATGCTCATTTGTGTGTGTATCATCTGTGCCAGTGAGTAGCACACTGGACGAAGAGTATAACAGCATCTGTGTATAACATTTATGTTTTGTTCTTGTATTCGTCAACACCTTTTCCAATCTCTAGCACTATATGTTTGAAGAATTTGAAACATTTGGCATACTTGTATTTAGAACCTTACCTACAAGTAGAGATCTAGAGTTATCAGCTCTAATCATTAAAGTTATCATGCCAACACTCTATATCTAAAGCTTTCTTGATTGAAAATATTTCATTGAGCAAACTTTCTTCTGATAAAAGATTTCTGTCTTTGATTCAGAAGCCACTTGTTTGCCGTGGGTGGTATCTCGTATGCCGGAAAAGGGGATCCTGGTAGTTGAGAGTGCCCAGGGATCTCCAGCACTCAACACACTGCTTTGGCCCTGGCCTCGGATAGACGAGAGGGATGGGTTAGGCCCTACCCGTCTCAATCGGCTCGGTCGTGCCTAGCTTTTAGGATTACATACTTTTATCTATATTTCTTTCTTTGTATCTTATGATACCAACCGGGTTAGATTTTTTCTTTTTTCTTATCTTTTACATTGTTTTCCTTTATAAAGCGGCGGCTGATGGGCTAATTAATAGACCTATAGTTTCTCTTCGCTTAAGGTTTGTTAAGTATAATAGCTATGTAGCTCTGGCGTCGGAAATAGGAAACCCATTTCCATTAGACGTCCCCTTGTAGGGCTCCGAGGAGGGTGGAGCGCCTAGCTATTGAAATTACACTATCAAAATCATGGCTTCCCAAAACAAAAGACCCCGACCGAATAACGAAAACGAAACGTCTTACTTAAACAATACAAAGTTCTTGGTTATTAAAAGTGAGGAGGCAAAGCCCATCACATCTCTGTCTCCCTTCATAATAGAAAAACAGATAGAAAGTTTGATAGGCACTCCAAAATCAGTTAAAAAATTAAAAAACGAACTACTACTCGTTGAAACATCAAGAGCAAGTCAGGCTGAATCTCTATTAAAAGTTAAAAAGTTTTACAACTTGAAAGTCTCAGTCTCAGAACACAACTCACTTAACAAATCCAGAGGAATTGTGAAAGACAGGGTACTGAAAGGAGAAACAGAGGAAAAAATTGTTGAATATCTTGCACCGCAAGGAGTTGTTGCTTGCAAGAGATTCAAAATAAAAAAAGATAATGTTCAACTTGAAACCAATACACTACTCCTCACTTTTAACACCACCACTTTGCCTCAGAGTATTAGAATCTTTTATCGTACAGTACCAGTGGAACAGTTCGTCCCAAATCCTTTGCGCTGTTTTAACTGTCAAAAATTTGGACACCACGAAGACAACTGCAAGCTCACAGATGCAGTAATCTGTGATAGATGTGGTGAATCCAAACACACATCTAGCATCTGCCAAAGACCTTTCAAATGTGTAAATTGTGGTAAAGATCACAGTGCAAGATCAACCAACTGTGAAGTCTGGAAAAGAGAAAAAGAAATTATGAGAATTAAAACAATAAGAAAGATTTCGTACTTTGAGGCAAAAAAACAATATGAGACAGCTTTTGAACCTAGGTACTCTAAGATAGTTCAATCAGCAACAGCAAAACCTCAGACGAGAACTTGTGGAACACAGTATGATCCCGTGGATTTTGAGCAAGGCACTAAACCTTCCTCGAAATCTACGTCTCCATCTGTCCAACCACCTCGAACATCTGAAACAGGTTCAAAATCTAACCAAACAAAAGACTCTAGTAGATCAAGATCAGCTTCTAGAGCTAATTCATGCCCTACATCACCAAATGAAAGCCAGAAAAATAAACCAGATAAAAAAGAAAAAGATAAACAACAATCAAATAGACAGAAGAAAGGGTCACAGGATCCTATTAAGCTGGCAAATAAATTTGAAAGTTTAGAAGATATGGAATTGGAAATTGACTCCTCAGTCAAATAACTTTTAAGTAAATTCAAACTCCCAATATACAAGTATAATGGGTCAAAACTCAATTTTTACAATGGAATTGTAGAGGTCTAAAAGCCAACTTTAATGAACTACTAATTCTTTTATCTTTATTAAATCCACAAATTTGTTGTCTTCAAGAAACTTTTATAACCCCCAATGATAACTTGGAAGTTCGCAATTATTCTTCCTATCACTACATACATAATGATTGCCAAAGAGCATCTGGTGGTTCTTCTATCATAATACATTCTACGGTACCTCATCGTAAGATAGACTTAAACACAAATCTACAAGCAATAGCAATAAAAGCATCTTTAAATAAAACTATAACAATATGCTCTATCTATATCCCACCAAATAAAAGAATAGATCAAAATGATTTAGAAAATCTTTTACTACAACTACCTCAACCTTACATCATATGTGGTGATTTTAATGGACATAGCGAATTATGGGGTTGTTCAGATACCAATGATAGAGGTAAAATAATTGAAGATTTCATTGCAGAGAATAATTTATGTCTATTTAATTCCAATCAACATATATACCTGCATCCTGGATCAGGTTCTTTCACAGCAATAGATCTTTCACTCTGCCATCCTTCCTTGTACCTTGATTATGAATGGAAAGTATGTGAAGATTCTCATGGAAGTGATCATTTTCCTATCATTATACAAGAAACTGAGAAAACAGAAGATGAGAAAATTCCAGAATGGAATTTTAAAAAAGCTAACTGGGAAAAATTCAATATTCTTTGCCATGAAAAATTACTGATTGACAATTTTGAAAATTCAGAAGATCCAATGCTTTCTTTTACTGAAACTTTAATTGACATATAAAATCAGTGCATCCCGAAGATTTCAACAAATACTTTTAAGAAGAAAAAGCTATGGTTTAATGATGATTGTGAAGAAGCTATTAAAAAAACGTAAAGACAGTTTAAAACGTTTCAAACAATATCCAACAAAAACAAACTTAAATGCTTGTAAAATTATGAGAGCTAAGGCTCGACGTACTATTAAACAAGCAAAACGATCATCTTGGAAAGATTTCATTTCTAAACTTAATTCTAGAACTCCGATGACAACCATTTGGAATATGTTAAGGAAAATAAATGGAAAGAATCAAACCATGAAACACTCCCATATCAAGGTAGATGACAAAATCTACGAAAGTAAAGAAGAAATCCCTAATATCCTGGGTAAAACTTTCAAAACAAACTCTTCTTCTGCAAATTATCAACCACGTTTTAAAAAACATAAGCAAGAAGCAGAAATGGAAGAACTTAATTTTGAAACGGATACAAATGAAAACTACAACTTACCTTTCACACTATCGGAACTTGAAGATTCTCTAAAAAATGCTCACGATTCTGCTGCAGGTGCAGACGAAGTACACTATCAACTTTTAAAACATTTACCTCGTATTTCATTACAAACTCTGTTAAACATTTTTAACATTATATGGGAACAAGGTATCATCCCGAAAAGTTGGTCCAAAGCTACAATCATTCCGATTCCTAAGCCAAATAAAGATCATACAAATCCAACAAATTATAGACCCGTAGCTTTAACTAGTTGTATATGTAAGACCATGGAGAGAATGATAAACAATAGACTTAATTTTTACCTCGAATCAAATAATATTATATCGGAACATCAATCAGGGTTCCGAAAAAACAGAAGCACAACAGATCAATTAGTACGATTAGAATCTTTTATCAGAAATGCTTTTGTAAAGAAACAACATGTAGTTGCCATATTTTTTGATCTAGAAAAAGCTTATGACACCACGTGGAAACGTGGCATTTTAAAAGACATTCATAAAATTGGATTAAGGGGAAATCTACCCAAGTTTATTTCAAACTTTTTATCAAATAGATCTTTCAAAGTTAAGGTAGGCACATCTTTTTCTGATGACTATGAACAAGAACAGGGAGTTCCTCAAGGAAGTATCCTCTCACCTACTCTGTTCAATATCAAGATTAACAATATTGTAAAATGTTTAGATGACGATGTGAACTGTTTCTTATATGTGGATGATTTTTTAATATGTTACAGGTCCAAAGATATGAAAACAATTGAAACTAAGCTTCAAAATAATTTAGACAAAATTGAGAAATGGACTATAGAAAATGGTTTTAAATTTTCCAAGACAAAGACAAACTGTGTACACTTCTGCCAAGAGCACAGGTTGCACTTGGATCCATCACTGAAAATATATAATAGTCCAATTCCAATAATAGATCAAGCAAAATTTTTAGGAGTTATCTTTGACAAAAAACTTTCTTTCATATCACATATTAATGCTTTGAAACTGAAATGTCAAAAAGCTTTAAATGTTTTAAAAATATTTTCCCACTCTGACTGGGGAGGAGATAAGAAAACTCTTTTAAATCTATACAGATCTTTAATACGCTCAAAACTGGATTATGGATGTATTATATATGGCTCTGCACGAAAAAGCTACCTAAAAAAGTTGGACACTATTCATCATCAGGGTCTTCGGTTAGCTTTGGGAGCTTTCCGTACGTCACCTGTTCAAAGTTTGTATTCAGAGGCCCAGGAGCCATCCTTATATGATAGAAGGAGAAAACTATCCTTACAGTACGTAACTAAACTGGCTTCAAATACAAAAAATCCGGTTTACAATGACATTTTTAATCCTCCCAACAAAATACTCTTTCAAAATAAACCTAATTTTATCAAACCACTTGGTCTACGAGTTGAACCTCTTCTTAATGAGTTAAACATAAATGTAAAGAATATTAAACCCTTTAAACTTCCTGTAAAAGAGCCGTGGACCATAGATCCACCAAATATTATTTTTGATCTCAACGTAAATAAGAAATCAGTTACAAATCCATTATTTTATCAAAATAAATTTTTAGAAATCAAATCACAGTATAAAGATTACATTTCAATTTATACTGATTGTTCGAAACAAGATAATAAAGTTGGTTGCGCTTCAGTACACAAACAAGAAACTGCCAAAATAAGACTACCAGATCATAGCTCTATTTTTTCAGCAGAAGCTGTAGCTTTAAACATTGCTCTCTGTTCAATACAAAACAATAATAACAAGAAATTCATAGTTTTTTCTGATTCAATGTCAGTTTTACTATCTTTAAAACATCCTGATAACCCAAATCCATTGATTCAACAATTTTTCAGAAAATATGTTTATTTATGTAGATCAAAGACAATAATATTCTGCTGGATACCCAGCCACATTAATATAAAAGGTAATGAAATAGCTGATCAAGAAGCAAAGGATGCCGTAAATATGAACATAGCCAACATAAAAATTCCTTATACTGACAAAAAACAACAAATAAATGAATTTATCAAGTCTGAATGTCAAATTAAATGGCAACAATGTTTTAACAACAAGCTTTTAGCGATCAAGCCAAATTTTAATGATAAGTATGAATTTTATTGTAACCGAAAAAGTCAAGTAATTTTAACAAGATGTCGTGTGGGACACTCAAGGTTTTCACATGTGCATCTTTTAAATAATGAGAGAGCACCACAATGTATAAACTGTAATGAACCTTTAACTATAAAACATATTTTATTAAACTGTAAAAATTTCGACCGTATACGGTCAAAACATTTTAGTGTTGATAGTTTACAAAATTTATTTTTACATGTACAACAGAATAACATTTTAGAATACCTAAAAGAGATAGATTTTTATAATAAAATATAGACTCTATTATAGATTATAACTATCAAATTAACATTTTATTATTCCATTTCTAAATATTACCTTCATGCGCGCTAAATGACCACAGCTGTCGATGCGCCTTAAAACACCAATTAATAATAAATAAATAAATTTTCCCTACAATATTTTCTTTTGAGAAGGTTTTTAAAGAAAATGGTCATCATACATGCTTCATTTAATTTGTTGTCTGCAGGTGCTTTCATTATGGAAGAGTCTGAGACTAAAGATTTAACCCATTTCCACATAATCCGGACTTTAAACAACCCTCACAAAAAAGGCTTTCGAAAACATAGTAGGATAAGGAGAAAATGCTGGTAACAAGCATTTTTTCCTTTTCCCACTATGCATTCTACCCTTTCAAAAACAAATTCTGCCATAATAGCTGCATTTAAGTTGCTGTCTGCAAATGCTTTGAATTTGGACAAGCAAAATTTTGGTCGTTTGGTAAAGTACTACTTAAGGTCTTTATCAGCAAATCAAACTTTGTACACTTGAAGCCAATGCTGTGAATGTCTTGCATCTCTGTTCTTATACATCTGGATTGTTGGCTCTTCATGCTGTGTTGTATCAAAATGAATGAAAAAACAAATACCAGAAAACCTCTTCATAACAAACTCTAATAATTTTCTAAAATTTTGTAAATTCAAAATTATTTTTGTTTGTATATTTTTCATGCTTATTTCATACTTTAGAGGAGCTTTTGTGGACAGTGCTGTCCCCACATTGATAACCTAGGTACCGGCCTGCAAAAGTGTACCTGATATGGCCAATGTACAGAGAGGATATAGGGCCTTATGCCTTTTCTGTTGCAAAGTATTTGCAGGTAAAGATAGTACTGTCATGGAGTGTGTTGGGTACCCTGGTGCAGAGATCATCTATAGAGATTATAGGATCGCTGCCTAGTCTCATTAAAACCTCAACCCAACTAATTTACTTTACATATTTGCGCCCGTCTCTCATGTAAGACTGTCAGGCCAAGGCATGTCCGAAAACATTGTAATATAACCCCATAGTGACATCAACATGGCCATTTACATGCTGACACCCACACTGTATGGAGCAAGGAAGAAAATGGCCATCGACATGCCTAGAGAAAAAGCTCCTCCCTATAATGGCCACACCGCGCTAGGTGGACAGTCTTGTCTGATGTCTGGAGTGTATAAAATAAATATTATATATTGTGTCAGCATATAAAGTAATGGTTTCTACTTATTCCCATACAGGGTTTTTGGTTTTGGTATTTGAGAAAAAAGGACACAGCAGAGAGTAGAATGGTCATTACAAAGCTGACACCAAAATGAGCATTTGTTTTGAAAAAAAAATGACCATGAACATGCCTGTAATATATTCGCTAAAATATTAGCCACACTGTGCTATGTGAACGGTCTCGTCTGGTTGAATGGTTGTAATGCAGAATGCAATATACGTCAGCTTAAAGGGAAAGGAATTAAATAAATTTTACATTAATGAAGTTATTTCTTATCATCAAAACGTAATTCTTTGAGAGCTACAGGCTAAATCAAATGACCACTTTGGCCTACTTGGGGATGTGGATGTAGTTCCTTACCTCTGTTTTTGTTTAATTTTAGGTAAAGTACAGATCTAGAGCAAACAGACAGACCATGGAAGGCAGAACTGAGATGATATTTGAAAGTTGAACCATTTGGTGATATACAATATACAAGTGTAAAAGATACAGTCCCAGCGATTACCACAATATTCTTCACATCCCTACTGTAGACAGATTAACTCTTTACCAAATATCAAAAGAGTAGGCTTGTCCAGATTGAAAGTGTTTGCAGGCGACATATTAAAAATCTGTCACTCAAATGCAGTGTGATGTAGTTTTCTAACTGCATCACACCCCATTTGAGCGACAGATCTTAAATATCAAACACAACCAGTTGGTCATCCTCTGTGTACTTTGAATTCATTCAAGTTATTTGAAAGTATGTTGGCTACGGTGACACATGTACAGCCCTAGGGTATACAAGCAAATGCTGTATCTGAAATTAGCCAGTATGGTTATGGGTTAAGATATTTTACAAATTGATACCACATTATGAAAAATGAAAGTACATGTTATCTTTAAACGTTAAACAGAATAACATCTTAGAGTATATGAAAGACATAGATTTTTATAATGAAATATAGAATTTTTAAATTTAGGACATAAATATAAAACACGCTGGATGACTCTGTAATGAGGATTGCCTCGTTGCTAAGCCTACTAGCACTTACAATCATATAATAGATATATTCCACATTTTTCTGCTTTAATTTTTAATTCTTGTTCATGAAGTATTACGCTGCTCAAAAAAATTAAAGGATCACATGTCCTCATCTTCGATCGCAAGATAATTTTTTCAGTACAGGACAATGCAAATAATTTTCTGCTCATAAGTTCATTCAGTCTTAACACTGTAAAATCTCAGAGCAGGCAAAACAGTTTGGTTTGCACGAAAGATGTATGGGCTATTCTTGTCAGCCATTTTTTTGATATGTCACACAGGCTTTTAAGAGAATCGGAGGTGTCATTATTTCATCTCGTCCTCTTCTATCATTAGATTTGACAAGAATATGAACAAAAGATTGGAAAAATATGAGCTGTTTAACAAAACAACAAGGAAAACAAATTTCTTGATTTTCTTCTTAACATGGCTTATCAGCATTTAAAATGAGACAAACAAGAAAACTATTTAGCCGTTTTGTGTAGTAAGAATGTAAGCTGATGGTTTTCAGAACACAAAGACCGAGTGTTTAGCAGAGTGAAAGACTTGAATTTTAGCATTTGTGTGATCCTTTAATACTTTTGAGCAGTTTATTAACTTTTAAATTACCACTTAGTTCTTACAACTATTGATAATACATTATCTTTCAAGCACGCTAAATGACAGATGTCGATGCGCCATTAAACACCATTTGACCCTTTACAGCATAATGCAGACTTTTAATGACCATGAGATGAAAGCCTTTTGAAAACATTGTTGGAAAAGGAGAAAAGGCTGTTAACCATGTCTTCTCAAAGAAAAATCGAAACATTTGAGCTACACTGAAATTGTCGTCTGCAAATGCTTTCAAATTGGACAAGGCTAAAATTTTTTTGTCGTCTAGTAAAGGGTTAAAAGAAAAAAGAAATGAAGTACATTTACATTTAGTTTGTTTTTTAATTAACCCATTACCAAAAACCCAAATTTTAGATTTGTCCAATTGGTAAACATTTTCAGAAGATAAATGTGGTTTTCAAAGTATGAAAAACATTATAAGAAAAGGAGTAAATTATGTTTACCTGCATTTTCTCTTTTCCTAGAATGTTTTGAGAAGTCATCTACCTGAAGTTCAATAAATCTTGCAATTGTTTGTTACAGGGGTTCGAACCAAAGTTGATTTTCCTACACTTAACATTTTCCATTTGTTTTTTACACTGGCTATTCCCTACATTACACAGATTGACCTTCACCCTTTATTAGACGACACATTTGCAGATGACAACGTATATGTGGCTCAAATGATGGAATTTGGAAAAAAACACTGGGGAAAAGGAGAAAATGCTGGTAACCAACGTTTTCTCCTTTTCCCACAATGTTCATAAAAAATCTTTTAACTAGGGGCCATTTAAACATAGGATTGTGTGGTATACGGTTAATTTTCAGCTCTGTCCGTATTGTGTGATGGAACTATTCTTTTAAAAAGTATTTGAAAACATTTTGGGAAAAGAAACAAATGCTAGCTTACCTAGCTAAACTTTTTACCATGTAAAAAAATCAGACTTGTCCAAATTAAAAGACTTTGCAGATGATATAATGCACCAAACATGGCTAAAATAGTTGGGGGGGGGGGGGGGGGAAGGAAAGAGAACGGTAAAAATAACTGAGTACATGAAAGTACATGTAGCATTTTCTTCTTTTCCTACAATGTTTTCAAGAGTCCACCAACTCAGGGCAAAAACATGTTTAACTCTCACTGCCAATGTCGCCTTGGATAAGTTTTGCGGATGGCGTAGATCAAGATCAGGCTGCACAAAATGTGCAGACTGATTTTTGATCTACACCTTCCGCTACCTCATGTTCATCTTTTACTAGAGTCAGCTCCAAACGCAACGTAAGTTTATTTAAAGCCTTCGAAAAAAGTAGAATGTATTTGAGCCATGCTCTGGGAATAGGGGGCTTAATGCATTTGCGAAAAGTATCGACCCATGTCAGCCTGCACAGTCCGTGCAGGCTGACATGGGCCGAAATTTTACGCTATCTTTAAATTTTCTGCATGTCAAAGGATCATTCTACCACATGATTCAGTCGGTTGTTTCAAAAAATGGATTTTATAGATCCATAATTATGTATTGACTTGCTTGGTATAATGGATGGCAGAGATGCATTAAGCCCCCTTTCGCCAGAGCATGGCTCATTTGATTGGTAGTGAGAGTTCTAAGCCTTTGCTTGCAAAATAACTGAAATGAAACTTTTAAGCTGATAGTAAATACACAAATTTTGCTATTTCAAAGGTATTTTTTTAAGGAAAATATATCCTTATCGGACATTGTAGATCAAAGATCAGACTGCACGTTCTGTGCAGTCTGATCCTGATCTACACTGTCCGCAAAAGGTCAGTAAGTCGCGCACAGCAGCCAAAGCGTTAATAGATAAAGGATTCAGTTGTAAGGGGATGTAGTGGAGCGAAATGAAGCTTATCAGCCAATCAAAACGCAGTATAGAGCATAGATGATATTTGTGCTATCAAATGACACAGAATTGTCTTGAAAGCAAGATTTAGTTGTTTTGTGTTTGATCCATTTTCCATCATTATTTCAGTCTTATCATAGCCATCAACCTACTAATCTGTGCACTCCTGGAGTTTCTATAACCAGTACTTGGAACAATATTCCTCCCAAGCTACTGTCTGCCTTTTCTCGTAACCACCGTTTAAACAACGTTGAAACTAGTGGTAAGAGTGGCATACATCGTGTAGCAATGACTATTATCAATCTTCTGAAAGTAATCGGCCGAGCTAGGGACTGGAATCGGCCACCTCCAGTGTCAAACCCTGTACGCCACGGCCTGAGGTATTGGGCTCTAGCTACTTACAAACTCAGTTGAAAAAAAAAGTTTAGCCATGAGAGATAAATGGCTAATCTCAATACTCTAAAAAGAGTTTTACACAACCACACCGTCCCAAAATTTAATGATCCTGAGGTAGAAGGCTTTTCAAGGTTGTGTTGACCAGACCAAAGTAGCGGAGATCAGACTGCGTAGTGTTATCTTGATCGGCACTGTCTGTATTAGCAACTATAGCTGAACCTAGCGTTTTAGCCATTAACCAATCAATTCCGAATTTTTACAACCCCCCAGCCAGAAGGCTTTTGAAAACATTTTAGGAAAAGGAGAAAATGCTGGTAACCAGCATTTTAACCGAGAATGTTTTTGACCCTTTCAAAGAGAAATCCACTGATTTTCTCCTTTTCTCACAACGTTTTAACTCTTTAAAAGACAAATTCCTTCGTTTGAGTCATGTTTCATTTTTTTTAAATGACTTCAAATAGAACAAATCTGAAAATTTGTCCTTTGGTAAAGATTTAAATAACAATTTTAACCTATTGCTGTACAAATACGGTTGATTGTTTAGGATAAAATATGGAAACGAGTGCAATAACTTTTTATAAGTTATCTTCTTTTCAAAAAAATATTTTTTACACCACTCAATCAGTTTCTGCTACAAAGAGTATTAACAGTAAAAAGAATGACAGTACTAGATCCAATATATTAAAATTGACATAGACTATGAATATTGTGGAAAAAGGGAGTAAAACAAACGAATATTCCTTTACAAATGACTTAAAAAGTTAGCTTCTGCATCATTTACGTATGCACTCATGAAAACCCCAGAGAAATAGCCTCTTCTAAAATTGCTCTGTGGGAAAAGGTAATACTTAACCCTGTACCACACAGTCCCGAGATTTAACGATCCTGTCGTAGAAAGCTTTTGAAAACAACTTGTAAAAAGTTATTGCATCTACTCCTTTTCTCGCACTGATTTTGATCTTTTCAGAGACAGATTTCATAGTTTGAGTCACCTTTTATTTGTCTTAAAAAAAACCCTAAATTTAGACAAGTCTAAAATTTTGTCGTTTGATGAAGAATTAAATTACAAATTTAACCTATTGTTGTATAAAATACGACTTCTAAAGACCATGCAGTTGATCTCTAACTTTTTCAAACAACTCTTTTTTAAATCAATCAAACAGTTTCTTGCATCTTCCAAATGTTACCTTTATAACAACTTTCATATATTCATTGTTCATTGGTAAGAATTAGTCTAAACAGTGAGAGGCTAATTGTTGATTCTTCCATATTTAAAACGACGCAACCTGCAAAAAGCATAACCGCGAAAAGGTTGTACCCATCTTTATGTATCAAAATATAGTTCAATGCATGGATAGAACTATTAATAGTAGTAGACATTGTGAGAAAAGGCGACATCGCTCATTAAGCAAAAGCATTACCGAATAGAAATCGGCGCCACACGGTCTTTGGAATATTCGGAACAAAACATTTTCTCCTTTTTGTTCGATCAAAACCAACTTTAAATGAATGTTTTCTTATATGCTGAATCTGTAACTTTTCGTGTGCATAAAAAATGTAACGTTACATTTACTCTGACGGTTCTGAGCAGTATTCAAAATTAATATATGTGCTATAAATCGGTTTTATTTCTCCTTCTCCCCCACTTTTTTTTTTATTTCTTTATTCGTACGAAGTGGAAATTATACAAATCAAAACAATCAAACCACACACACAAAATACAATTTGTAAATTCTGACTTAATTACCCCATCAAGATATAACCTTTAGCTTTTTACTAAACGACTAAATTCTAAGTTTTATTTTTTCAAGTTGAAAGCATTTGCAGATGACAAATGAGGCACATAATGAAACTTGCTTTTGAAAGGGTAGAAAACATTGTAGGAAAATGAGAACTTGTCGATCACAAAGATTTTCACCTTTCCGTGTGATTTTAAAAGCCTTCTTTCTCAGGGTCGTAAAACCATGGAATTATTTGCTAAGGTATACATACTAGTATTTAACTGCATATAGCACATTTTCCCGTCAAAAGTTGAACTCGTTACCAAATGACGAAATTTTGGACTCGATCAAGTTAAAAGCATTTGCAGACAACAAATTAAATGCAACTCAAATTATAATGCCTGTCTTTGAAACGAGAAAATGCTGGTTACCAGAATTTTCTCCCTTTCCCACAAAGTTTTCAAAAGGCTTTTCTTTCAGGTCCATTAGACTCGAAAGTGTATGATGAATTTAGTGTTAAACCGGAATCCCAAAATGCCGAATTTTTTGCTGGATCAGGGTTTCTATATAACATGATCCCTGGCTGGATGCAGCAACCTGTTGATATAGTAATATCAAGGATTTTTAAAAATCGACCACAGTCTCATCAGGTCTAAGATCAGACTATTTGTTTTGTGCAGCTTGTTATAAATCGACACTCAACAAAAGTGCATTTGGACGAATTAGAATTCAAGATGAGACTACTTTTTTTTGCAGTTTATTAATTATTGGTCTACATTGTCACAGGGATCTTATATACAGGGATAGGAAACGCGGTATAACTTCCGGTTATTCACTGTCTTCTTTCGAATTGACCGCAAAGGAAAAAAACGGCGGCCATCTTAAATTTCGGCATACGACGGCCACGGTTTTAATCAACGTTTTCCTTGGTTATCCCATACGTCCTTCTCAACAGGTAAGTTTCCGAATATTTACATGCTTAGAATATATGTAACATCAATTTTTTCGGGGATTTTGTTTCATATGCTTATTTTGGCGTTAAAAATTCATGGCCTAAGCATGTTTGCCCCGTAGGGGATGTTCGGCAGGAGGATTTAGTGACGTGCAAAAGAAATACTTTTTGCGTACATAAAGTAGCATCCAAATAGCAACTAGTTGGTAAAAATCACGAGATAGAGTACATCTCCTTGTAGTAAAGCCAATTTTGTGCTGATTTTCGATTCCTAAATTTGATAATTATGGGCTCAAAACTGGGCTATTTTCGCCATTTCATCTCAAAATGGCGGACCAATGTGGTGAATTTGGCGGGACCCTAGTGATAGTTGTAGCATTCTCAGTTTATTTTTAGAAATAAATTTGTTCAGATTTTGACATATTTATAAGCAGTAAGTATTTCTTTTTGTTTTTAAATCAAATCTAGTGATTTTCGATGCCAAGGTTAGATAACTGTGGGCTCAAAAACTTGGCTATTTTCGGTCTTAATTGCAAGATGGCGGCCCAATATGGTGAATTTGCGGAGACCCTGGTGATAAATGTAGCATTCTGATTCCATCTTTTGAATTAATTGTGTTCAGGTATTACCATATTTATAAGCAGTAAGTATTTCGTTTTGCACTAAAATCAAATACAAGCTGTTTATCGAATCCTAGGTAAATAAAAGTGCAGCCTAAAAAGGGGTTATTTCAGTAAAGGTGGAAGCGCAGTACAGCACATTAGTCAAAAATGATTGGATCTCTGATAGTTGGCCATATCCTGAACAAATTCTCATTATAGTCTAACCATGTGAAAATAAAACCATATTTTGCAACGTAACTGAAGAATTAAAATGTTACGTTTTGTAAAAAGGAGGAATTTGAAATTCAGTTGGTTCTATATTTTTTTCCAGATATGTATTGTGAGAGCACAAACACTTCAAAACATGGTTTCAAGAGCTGTCAACATACTGTTGTGATGCATCCTGTGAACAGAAGAATGACATTGAAGATGGTTTTGTAATTCTGCATAAAGTGTACTAGTATGATACTGAAGCTGGGCTTGAAAACTTGGAATATTAAAGACCAAATCAGCTGTGAACTGTACAAACCTGCAAGAAAAATGCTAAAATGAAATTAATGTATTTGAATATGAAAGCTGTGAGCTTCTTCTGCCACCAAAGTATATTTAGTATGTATAGCTCAATAAGCCACTAGAAGTATGGAGTTATTTAATTATCTGTGACAAATGCTAGTATTCCTGAATCCTAAGTTTTCACTAACCTGGGGAATATCCATACTTCCGAAAACATTGTGAAAAAAGAAGAAACTACCGGTAAGTACATGTCACATTTTCTCATTTCCCTAGGAAAAACAAGTCTCCTCATTTCAGTTGCATTTCATTTGTCGTCTGCAAATGCTTTCGAATTAGACATGTCCAAAATTTTGTAATCTGGCAAAAAGTTAAGGATGGAACCTTGCTCAATTTGCAATGTTTCACAACATTTTAGTTGTATCATAGCAGCCATTATACTTATCTATTTGTTTTTTGAATTTGCACAACTGTCTGCACAAGCTGCGTGTTGCTTTTCCTCATCAACATAATTTTTGAGGGAGAGAAGTATGTATCTGTGTTGTGCAAAATTCTCTGAGAATCATGATGTTGGTTTCCCACTACTCACACTATTGTCATAAAACACTAAAAGTACATGTATTAAATTTGACATACTTTTGGTTTCTTCAAACAACACAGTACATTCAGTATCTACAGTCTTATAAGCCACTTGAGGTAAGGAGTTATCTAATAATCTGTGACAGATGCCAGTATTCCTGAATCCTAAGTTTTCACTACCATGGGAAATATTTACACATCTGAAAACATTGTGGGAAAAGAAGAAAATGTTGGCAAGCATGTTCTCATTTTCTCAGCAAAGACGCAAGTGACACATTTCATTTCTTGTCTGCAAATAATTCCAAATCGGACAAGTCCCAAATTTTGTTGTCTGGCAAAGTGTTCCTGAAGGTTGGTTGCTTTCAACATTTTGCAATTGTATCACAGCAAACAATGCAGCTATCCATATTCCATGTATTACTAGAGTTGGGAATGTTTCTACTTGAAAATCTCTGTTGAGGGAGAGAAGTATATTTTGGGCGTTTGTATGACATACACCAGGATTATAATGACAGATTAATATACCAATAATATCTAATATACACAATACTTTTACCATCATCATTAACTGCAACTTGCCACAGTGAAAAAGTTTTAGGAGATAAAAGTCTACATTCAATGAAAAGAGCATTTGCGGAAGCAACCAACCATTTGCATGTTACATTTTATCGCAAAAAGATTGGTCCTTGTGTCATACTGTTTTCCAAAGATTTCTACAGTGGATTTATGTAAAATCAAATTTATTAGGCATTAAGTTAAAACTTGCTGAAGGAACACATTTTTCAGCACCATTTAATTTTGTAACACACATGTAGCTCAATATTCATGGCTGCCTTGAGGTTTTCAGTGAGAAATTTTAAAATATCAATTTCAACATAAACTTTCTGTGTACAGTGTGGTTTTTTTTGAAAATTTAAAAAACGAAAAACATTTGAAGGAAAGGCAAAAACATAATTTTTTTAATAGCACAGAAATCATTTTGAAAAGAATTGATCACTGGCTGCAACTGGTCTTTTACAAATGTTTTCCAATGCTGTCCACTGTATGAGGAGTGAAAAGTCAAATTTGTACAAAGCCCTACACAACTTATACTGTTTTCAAATTGGTACAAAATCAAAGCATTCAAAGTTATTAGATAAGCTTAAGTTCTCTGACACAGAATAAAAAACCATTATTAAAGAAGGAAAAATTGCTTGTCAAAAGCAACTTTTACTTTGCCACACTGTTAACTCTTTTTGAAACAACACAGAAGTAGACTTGTACAAAGTGTGAGCATTTACAGACAACAATTGAAATGCGACTCAAATTATGGAATTTGTCAATGATATTATTGAAATCATTTGGGGAAAAGGAGAGAATGTTGGTAACCAGCATTTTCTCCTTTTCCTGCAATGTTTCCAAAGATTTGTCTTTTTTTTTTCTAATAATTATGCTACTGACTATTTTTTACCAAAGAACAATTATTTGGGGGCCTTTGGAATCCCAAATTGAAAGTATTAGCAAACGACAACTGAAAGTAGATTCATACGATTGGATTTTTTTTGCATGGTATTGAACATTGCGGATAAAAATGCTGAAAACAGGCACATGTGCTAGGCTAGCATATTGTTCTTTACCCACAATATTTTCAAAAAGCTTTAAATATTCCGAAGTCATCAAACACACAAGGTTGTAAGGTACACAGGTTAATTCGAAATGATGCAATTGTGAATGCCACTGGTGTATGTAATTGATTCCAATGTATAAAAGTAGGAAGAGAGTTGCAGACAGGTCCTCACACTTCACCAGCCTACTTTTTCAGAAAGTTCACTAATTCTTTCCATTTTGCAGGAAATTCTCCTTTTTTTCTGTCAAAGACAGTGATTTAAGAGTAGCTGCAAGCTGAACTGAAAATGTACTGGAAGGTCCATTTAATGGGCAGTGAAGGCAATTTTCTGGTTCTATATGCCCTTTGTGTAGCTTGCTATTGAAAAATGGGTATATAACTATTAACAGATCTCTGTGTTTACCGGCCTAATACATTGTACTACATACAAGTGAAATGTTTGTCACTCCTGATAACATGAGAAGCTTTTGACCTGACCAAATTGAAACATTTGAAGAAGAAAATCAGAAAATAAATATTCAATTTCAATGATGCGTATTGTCTATAAACACAAGAGGACACTAGATGCGTCATGACAGATACACAACTTGATATATCCCACTTGTGATCATGTCAAATACAGGGAGTGGACAAAAGCAGCCCACTTCCGAAACGTTAGACGGACGTAATCCTTCAACAGGCGATGTGTGCTTTTCCCGAATTGTTTGCAATAGATATCCACTGCAGAAATATTAAAATATTTTAAGTTACTACGAAAAAGCGGGTTGTTTCGGTAATGGGTCGTTTTGGGACCGGGCCGTTTTGATCTCCATTTCACAATTTACACTTCGTGTGAAATCAAGACTGACAACATGACCTGTATATCTGAAACGCCCAATTAGTCGACACTTTAAATTTTCCAGATAAAAAAAATAACACTTTAACTGAAAAAAAAAATCAATAATAGAAAAACGTTGACATAAACATTGACTAAACGCTTCTTTGGCGGATATAAAAATTGTCGGAATCGGCAAGGAATTATATTATCTGAAAGGATGATAATAACTCGCAAGGATCGACAACGGATTATTGGACGTCGTACAGGTAAGTCAGTGAAAAATCGATAATTGGTCCAGTTGCGTTGCCTATCCCTGTGTATATACGATCCCTGATTGTCAGCAAAAAGTGCATTTAGACGCACAGAGCAGTTTAAGGGCCGAACAGCAGGGATCGGTAATGTTTCAGAGAATCCAAACTTGACCCTTAAACAGAGGAATGGATTCATTTCCAAACTGACAAAGCTTAAATACAACAATTTCAATGGTCTTTTCCAAAGAAAAATCTTGCTGTATCTGATGACCAATGTTAATCAAATTTTCTGAACACTCTGATATGGGTGCACACTCTGTGCAGCCATATATTGATCTTCAAGGAGACAAAGGGTTTAGGTTGAAATCCGAAAAAAAAAAAAACCGCCAGGGCAGATATACAGTCTAGGCAAGGATTGTAAATTTGATGCAGGCTACTGTTACGTAATGTTACGCTTGTCTTATCTTTTATAGCTGCGGGATATCCAATATGTACGGTGGCACAAAAGTGACATGGAAGATATATTTTATACTACGTGCGCACGCAGTAGCTAATACGTGCGCACGTATAAGTTATTACGTGCGCACGCAGTAGATAATACGTGCGCACGTAATAAGTAATACGTGCGCACGTATTAGCTACTGCGTGCGCACGTAGTATAAAATATATCTTCCATGTCACTTTTGTGCCACCGTAAATATGGAATTACTAGTCTATACACGGTTTAAGTTCGCCAAACTCCGGAAACTCCCGAACCTTTACGTATGATATCGATTATTCTCATCGATTTCTTGGTATGCGAGACTGCTGATAAGGCATGTCCGTGAAAGTCGGCTATGCCGATGGTAAAAATGAAGAGTTTGCTATTTCAAGTTATTTAGGAGGAAAAATATCTCCTTATCGGACAGTGTAGATCCAAGATCAGACTGCACATTCTCTGCAGTCTGGTCTTAGATCTACACCGTCCACAAAAGGCCAGTGAGTCGCGCTTAGCAGCCTTCGTCTAACAGCTGAACGCATTACCCGGAGACCCGATGTTAAGCTGGAAAAAAAAAAAACAGCTTAAGTTCATAACTATTGACTATTTCCAATTTTCAGTTACACTCTTTATGGCATATTCACTACCGTTCAGCAAAACTTAAGATTCTACTGCGTACATCCATCAAGTTGTCGAAAGGCGGAGAACAGCAAAATTTACAATACATTTAGTAGTGCAAGAACATTGAAGATGCCACTTAACAAAAATAAGACGCCCCAAACCCAAAGGAAAAGAAGCTCCATAATTCTACAAAAGACTATCCAAGGAAAAAGAGTTCTGGAGGAGACGGAGGAGAGGTACGTGTTGGAAATTCATGTCGATCATGACGACGACGTATACGATGACGAGGATGATAGGAAAATGGCATAAGTCGGCAGCCGTTCAGACAACGTAACCCTAAGCGTCATGGACGTGAGGTGGGGGCATCCATTGTCTCGAATTTATTCGAGCTCAGGTTATCCAAGTTCTTTGAGGCCAACCCCAGTGAAGCCAACCCACGTGAGGCCAACCCCCATGAGGCCGATCCTCATACTCTACGACCTGCTGACACATCGCACAAGAAGACCGGTGACAAGGACACTATGTAGAAGGGAATTGTGCACATTATTGGGTTGTCTTATGATTAATAAGATCCTATTGTTGCCCCCTTTTAAAGCGATGAGTCTGAAATTTTAGAAATGTCAAAGAGGCAAAATGTGTTAAAACTTTAATTATTGCAGGTAGAAGTTATGTCAGCGAAAATGTCAAAACATATTTCATTGTATAATCATCTGTTCATTAATTTTTCCCTCCTTAATTTTGTTCCAGTTCATTTTTGCAGCGAAGACGGTCGACCGGCGATTCACTAGTTACCGGACGGACCATATGAGCTGTATAACATTTTACAGAAGGAGACCAGCTGACACAACTCCGGCATTTCCAGCTAAACAATTACAAAATAAGTGCTCCCAAGCCTCTCGACTATCCCAGATATAGCCCGTCCCCTCAAAGCTCTCTCCACCTGCCTGCCGTCCCTCCCGATTCCGGCTGATGACGAAAGATCGATCAGCCGGGCATCGGACGGACATCTGACGGCCATCGTACGATTTTCATGCATTGGCTGTTGACCGTCCGAGTATAGCATCGGTAGGTCACCGACAGACCATCGTGCGATGTCCTCCGATGACCGACCGGTTTTCAACTTTTATCTTTTGTTAAAAAAAAACAGAAACCTGGCATCCTCCGCTAACTGGCCGGATTCCTCCGGCGGATCGAATATTCCACCTATCAGCCGCCTGTCTCGTACAAATTAAGGCGTCATCTTACCTTTCGACCCATGCCCAATAATCCTTCAGCGGCCATTGGAAATGTGACCTAGGTATTTTCAAGCCTATAGGTATACATATCCAATCTTCAGTTAATTCTGAGCGACTGTTTTATGCTGGCATATTTCTGCCACGAGATACGAGATAACTATCACGATAATTTTAGAAAACTATCGCGATTAATCATAATTTCGTGGAAATTTTATCCAGATAGTGAAAAGTTTCTTGAAAAGAATGCACGATAAACTTTGTTATCTAGAAAATTTTACATTGATCAGAAAATATTTTAACGCAAAAGTTCTCTATCATGCACGAAGCTGACATACGAGATAAAATTATCGTGATAGTTCAACCCGTTTCTCGATATCTATAAGTAGAAAATTTACGATTTGGATGAACTCGGTAGTTTTTTACTTCACAAGATTGCAGTAAGTAAAATTCGAATTATTTACAATTGTAGCTTAATTGGTAAATTTTGACCACACTCGAAATGACCAAAAGTCTGTTAAACACAAAGACGCCTGGAAATGACCCCTACGAACAACTTTAAAACCATTCAGGGAAAAGGATAATTCATAAAGTTGTGGACGAAGATGTTCTAAAACCGTATCTATTTATAGATACCGTGAATGTCACTTGTGGGCACGAAAGCAAAAAGAAAAAAAATCATGATAACAGTTAGAATTATCTCGATAATTTTATCGTTAAACTTTTTATCAACTAGATGATATTTCTAGGAAAGTTTGTTTTATCACGATAGTTCTCTTAAATTATCGCAATAGCTATCCCGTATCTTGTGGCAGAAATATACAACCATACTGTTTAACTTTTTAAAAAAACGCTATAAACTAGTAATACCTAGTATCGATTGCCATGTACTGAATGTTCGGCCAGCTTCTTACAGATTACCAAAGCGCATAATTTGGAGGTTATTTTGACCCACCAGTATTTGAACCATCAACCTGGAAGTTTTCTCTCTCTCTTTTCTTTTTCAAATAATAATTCTGAGAAAAAATTATACCCTCCAACCATTGCACATTTTCTGTCGTCTTTGTTGATTCATTATTTCAAAAAATAATTTCATCAAGGTTAAAGCTAGCAATAACATAAAAAAAAAAATCGTCCCTAGCCCATTCTCTTATCTTAGACCCTGCTGCTGTTTATCAACACAAACTGCCAAAGGTATAGAACGAAGAGACCAAAATTTTAATGCCCGACATTTCATCTTTTTCACCAAACCAAATTTATTTGCATACTAACCCTGTGTTTTCTCAGCGGAAAGTTAAACCAGGTGACATTTTTTTTTTTTTGGATCGTCAACGAAAACAGAGCTACTTTCTTCGGTCTACCTTTGATTGTTAAAGATACATCTGTACTTGTTTTCAGCCAGTTTTGAACGCATTTCGTCTATATTTTATCAAACTTTAATCATTCTTGTATCTTCATGCCAAATGTTGGCCCTGGCGATTGCAAAGTTGCAAAGATTACAACCGATAGAAATGTATTTCATTTCCTCGGGGACATCGAAGAAATCACTGTTGTGACGTTTACAGTTTCAAGTCAAAGATTTCCGGTATGTATTTATCCCTTTCACAATATATATCGGTAATTTATCTATGTTTACACAACTAACTTTTGAACCATTCTACAATCTATCAAAGTTTTACAGCATTTTTCTTTTTTTTTTTTTTGTTTTGTTTTTCCTGACTGTAAAGGTGAATCTTTAACAAATGTGAACTCTAGAAAGCATTTCCTCCCCACAAAACTCGAATACATACAAACAGCGCTCTTGAAGAAAAGGGCATATATGCATTTCGGATGCATTATACCAAGCAAGTCGTATTATAGTATGTATCCATTTTGTATAAATATCGGGTGATTAAAATTCGTGAGGTGTAATGGTTCTATCAAATGTAGAAAATTTACCGATAGCAAAAAGTTTCGACCCAGGTAAGCCTGCACAGACTGCGCAGGCTGACATGGGTAGATACTTATGCAAAGGTATCAAAACCACCTTTCTACAGAGCATAAATCGTTTACTATAGATAAATTGGTTCCAAATACCATGACACTATCAACAGATCCCAAATGTACAAAATCGGTAATTAGAGTGTCACCATGGTCATTATTTTCTCATTAATCCATACTATGTTGACACAAAACAAAATCTAGTTTTCCTTGTGATTACATAGTCGAGGCAGCGTCATTTATTTTTCTTGCACACTGAAAAATACATGTAAGTCAATGGGAATTTTAAATCTGATAAATATCAAATGGCACCATTAGTTAATTCATGTATATTAGCTTTACCAGGTAAAAGTGTGCATGTGAATCGGATCTATGTTAAAACTTCAAGAATCCTTATAAAGAGTAACAGTGTTCATTTTACGATTTATTCGGCCGCATTCATATGCACACATTTACTTACGTAAGTAAAAATTGTTACTAAGTAAATCTACTTATGGTGTCATGTGAACGCAATTTCTACATACGTTTTGATACCGCTTTGGTAAATTTGTAAGTTAAGAAGTACTTAAGCTACCTGTAGCTGTCAGGCGTAAGAATGATAATTGCTTAAAAGTGATTATACGTCATAAACAAAGTATGTCATGCGAACAGACTTTACACGTGTCATGCCTTACACATGTCAGCAAGCAGCGCTTTCTTTTGTACCAAGGACTGATGTTGATCTTTGCGACAGGATTCATTCCTCTCTCACTGCTGATCACTGCTTCGTCAATGGTTATGTGAGAAAGCAGTCAGGGTCTGTGGAAGAAAACTGGTATAATATACCCCAGGAAAGATGTCAACAAAATGGCGCTTATCGTGATCTTGAAAAAAGTAGAGTGTCTGCTTCATGGTGGGGTAAAAAATTAACATCTGTATATGTTTGCTGGAGAAAAAAAAAACCCGGTTAAAGATGAAACTGCAAGTTTAGTGATGCTTGATCTTATGACACAAAAGATCACAACATAATCTTTAACACCTAGCCAGACCACAGAACTTTAGACGCTTCCATTTTGAAGGCGTTTACACCTACAAACTAAATGTGGCTCAAATGATGAGATTAGTCGTCGAGAGGGTCAAAAACATGGTGGAACAAGAGCTTCGCAGAGCGGCGCATATACGCTCGAAGGGGCTTGTCAGTGAAATGGGTTAAAATCGAGAACGCCTACAGAGATCCAAATTTTAAGAGTTACATGCACAACTACACACCATAGAGATTCATTGTGGAAAGTTTCAAATTATTCCGATGGAAACTGTAGAAGGAGATTCGCACACAAGAAATTGCTAACAAACGGACGGACGGACAGATGGACGGACGGACAGACGGACGGACGGACAGACGGACAGACGACCAGGGCCATAACATAATACGACCCTTCGGACGTATAGAAAGGAGAAAATGCTTGACACCAGCATTTTCTCATTTTATCACTTTTTTTCTTCAAAAAACTTTTTCATCAGTGTCGTTTCAAATCATGCAGGATTCTTTAGTAAAAGACGTGCCTTGTACTGCTTGAAAGTCATCAGGTAAGAAACAATATATTTTCTGAATGTATGATAAATTTCTCACTGTTGAACTTTTCTTGTTAAACATATTACGTCCTGAAAGAAATATGCTGCAAACGAACTCTAAGCGTTCATGTAAAACGTGAATAATTTACATAGATTAAGATTCGATTCAAGAATGCGTGTAAAACCCTGATGGAAAAAGGAGAGCTTGCTCGTTACGAGCAATTTCATCTCTTTTTTTTTTTATCTTTAGTCACCATGTTTCCAATGGTGGTTTCGTTGAACGACAAACAAATAAAAAGGGGAAAAAATCTTGTCTGTAGGAAGAAGTTTATTTATCAAAAGTGTATAGTAATAACAACCTTAACCTATCAAAACCAAAAAATAATCAGATCAAGAATAGGTAAAAGTGTCACAGTTTGAAATAAATTCCTGGGATTTAGCGTCGTTGTGGTAAATACCAGGCTATCATCAAGTGAGACGTTTCTGCTTAAATACGCGAAGTAATTTGATCTCATTGCTGACAGCAAGCCTTTTTTGTCGTTAATCAGCGGTTTTTGATTGGCACATTGGCGTCAATATGGAAGGCTCTAACACCTTGATTTGTCAGAGCAGGAAGAAATTGGACAAGGCACTGGCGATCTATATAATTATTTGTAAGAGTTTTACGATACAACTGTAGGTCAAAACGAATTTTGTGAAAGGGGGTTCTTACATTGCTCTGCGGTTAAGAAATTGCATTCCCGAGATCGATTCATGCATGCGGCAGTAGTCACGCAGGAGTATTTTTTAGCAAATAACTTTAAAACCCAAGCCTAGTACTGGTGAAACCAAGGATAGAAACTGAGATGTAGCAGTGATGTGACCAAACTACTGGTCGAAACGGCAAAAAACACTATTCAGATTAAAGATGAATAAGTATATATGCTTCATAATCTTAAATGTCAGCCACAAGAGACTATTGTTGTGAGTTGTCTGCCGTTGACGGGTAGTAAACTTAAGCTTATTTCCTGTTTTATACTTCGATCATTAGAAGCTTGGATCCACCAAGAGGCTCTTCCGTTGTCGTGTCTTAAATTTAAAAACCTGGGCTAAGGTTAGATCACCGCTGGAGGCGATGGTACTGAGCTACTAGATTTTGACAACAAAATAGCATAGAGTCCAAGCTCGGTGCTTGTAGAACCCAGAAAATAGACAACTGAATTATTGGTCTCCGTGGTATGACCAAAAATCGTCGGAAGCTGCGTTAGTCAACAAGAAACATTTTTGTGAAAATACGGTGTCCTCAGACATGTCTAGCCGGTTATCCAAGAGTATCAAAAGCCCTTGTCACGGTCTCATTCTCTCAAAAAGTGCTCTTAGGAAAGTCCTGAGAGCTTCATTATCATTAGAATTCTTTGTCAGGCGTGTTTCAATCGGTGTTTGAGGACAAAAATTTTCTGATAAAAAGCCAGATATGAGATATGTTCTGGCAACAGGGAGTTAAATCCATCTCTGTGATGCAATATACTTAAAATACTATTCAAGTCATCACATATATTCTTAATCCATAAAATCCATTTTGTCTAACAACCAACTGAATCGTGAGGTAAACTGGTCCTTTGAGCTGCAGAAAATCGGCCAGTAGCAAAGAGTTTCGACCCAAATCTGCCTGCGCGAATGCGTATGCTGACATGGGTCAACAGTTTTTACAGACGCTTTTGACACCCTTTTTACAGAGTATGTCTCATATGTATCGAATAGTAGCTTTTTCTCCTTTTCCCGAAGTGTTTTCAAAGCCTCTTTAATCAGGATCGTTAACACATGGAATTGCTAGGTAAAAGGGTTAAGGGTTAGATTGTCTTAGAATTGAATAATTTTTGGAACTCAGGGCAATGAGGAGAAAATCAAACATCTATTTCATTTGTTTGTTATCAGACCTTCCATTCTCCATTGAACGACTATTTTTCAGACTATAACCCTAATGGAGGCTCAGCACGGCTTTCAGCTGCTTTGGTGTACTGTGTATATCACGATCAGACGGAACACAACGTGTATTCCTTTTTTGAATTTATAGGTCTGATATTTTCTAAAATATGGTAGCCGGAATCTGCCTCAGGATTGCAACACTTTCAGTATTTTTTACTGGACAGCCTGCTGTAAATGCCATGTCAATTTGTTATGGTAATACAACCATATTATTACAGTTTTATGGATTCCTACAGAATCTTGAGAGTAACAAAATACCACTTGGCTTGCATGTCTAAAGTCTTTTCACATGACACACTTTCCTTAAAATAACTTATATATCAGATAAGCAAATCGCTTTTGCAGGATCTCCAGACGTGCTGCAAATGTGCTCTTGAAAAAGATGATTAGATGCATCTCCTCGATGCATTATACCAAGCAAGTCGTAACATAAGCGTGGGTCCATAAAATTCATTCTGTCTCACAACCTGCGGAATCCTGGGATAGAAAGGTCCGTGGACATGCAAGAAATTTGCAGAAAAAAAAAATAGCAAAGAGTTTCGACCTAGGTCAACCCATGCGGATTGCTTTTTGCAGATGTATTAATCCTCTGTTTACAGTGCATAGCTCATATTTAACTTATAAATCCATATTTACTCAAGAAGTATTTATTGTTACGTTGGTAAATGCTTTCAGATTAAGGCAAAAGTATACTTACGAAGATATCTTTGATTCAGTAAATGTTTTAACATGACGTCAGCAGTAAGTTCACGTAGGTCTTTTGCTTACGTAAGTCAACGAAAGCATGTAAATGGGGCCATAGTTCCAAATGCGTGTAATACGGGCAGAAGTAATGATTTAGCCGTGGGCAGAAAAGCAATTACGTACTAAAATACAACTCAGACAACAAACAAGAAAAGAAAAAAGAGATAATACACGTAAGAGGTACTGGAACATGAATACTGAAATTCTTTTGAGGTTTAATATGATGAGAAACAATGAAAATTAACCACGCCTGCGATTTCCTCTTTTTCCTCATTGTTTTGCATTTTGTTGCAAGTGAAGATTTGTGTAAAGTGAAGCCTTGTTTGTTCCTGTCATAAATTTGCCCGTGAAAGGTCCACAGAAATTTGCAGACTAACCAACCTTTTATCAGTCGTAAGGTACTGTTTGTTTAGTCGAGACTAATGCAAAAAAAAATATGTAAAAACCACCTTAAAGAGCCAAACCGAAAAAAAGGGGTACAGTAGGTACTGTAACAAACAGTCTTATACAGGATGATTCATTATGGTATGATTTTAACATTCACCCATAGGCTGTTAAGCGCGACTCAATGACCTTTTGTGGACAGTGTAGATCAAGATCAGACTGCACAGAACGTGCAGTCTGATCTTGGAACTACACTGTCCGATAAGGAGATGTTTTCCCCTTCAAAATAGCTTTAGATTGCAGAATTTGGGGTTTTGCTATCGGCTTGAAAGTTCAATTTCACTTATTCAGCAAGAGTTAATGATATTAGTGCCCTTAAAAATGACTGTACTAGCTCACTGTACACTCATTCAAAAGATCTGTAAGTTTTAATAAGTTTAATATCAAAAGTACGGAATACCGTTAGGGCCATCGCGTATGAATTTGTTGATTTTAAACGCGATGCTCGATAGTACGATGACGATAACGCGATAGTACGATGATGATAACGCGAAAGTACGATGGTGATAACGCGATAGTACGATGATGATAACGCGACAGTACGATGGTGATAACGCGATAGTACGATGACGATAGAATACCGTTAGGGCCATCGCCTATGAATTTGTTTATTTTAAATTCGATGCTCGATAGTACGATGGTGATAACGCGATAGTACGATGGTGATAACGTGATAGTACGATGACGATAAAGCGATAGTAAGATTATGAAAACACGATATTATATCGCACTATCATCATCATACTATCGCGTTATCACCATTGTAGTATCGTGATTTCGCGTTATCACCATTGTACTATCAAGCATCGCATTTAAAACCAACAAATTCATAGGCGATGGCCCTAACGGTATTCCGTATAAAAGATTGAACCTCACATTTTTGTAATGGTTTGTATCTTAATATTTTACAGTACTAACATTAAATGTTCAGTGTGACGTCCCAACTGAGCAATAATGGCACCGAGTCTCATTACCCTTGTCTTTTTCTGATCGGGTCCCTTTACATCGTCCAACAAGCCTGTATAACTTCTGCTTGATTTTTTTTTCTAATCTTTACATCATTTGGATATCGTCTTTACATATTTTCAAATTTTCAAGCTTTTTTTTTTTGCAGAATGACTTTCAAAGTACAGCTAAAGTACTTCAAGAGCGGTTTCCCTAGGTAGCGCTTTCTTGAAAAACAAACACATTTTTATGACGTCTAACGTCGGCGTCTTTCCTATAATCAATGGTAAAATAAAATTTACATCTAAGCTCTTTGTAGCAAAATATTAGAATTGTGAGAAATAAATTCAATTGAAGTCAAGCCATGACAGATATTATGAATTACCCTGTTGTATAGTTTGCAAATTTGGTATAATCGTATATTGAGGAAGAGGCCTTGAGCGAAAAATACAGCAAAGATGCAGATATTTGTGAAAGATAAATGAAAGAATGACAACTATTTAATTTTCAAATCGATATATGAAATACATTTACCGAGTATTGGTTCCGAAATGTCTGTGCCTCATGCTGTCAAAATAGTCCATTATGCCTTATCGATGGAAGGATTTATTTTAAAAGGTCATCAGTTTTTCATCTCTTTCTAGTTTGAAACTATATATACTCAACCAAAGAAAAGTTAAGGAAATCTCAGGAAACCATGGAACAAAAGAATACTAAAACAAACAAACAATTATTCAATTTTTACTTATTTCGTTAGACACATTTCATCGCTTGAAAAAAAATTTTTTTTCTCTTAAGCTTAATAGCACTAATATTTTTGTTGAGGCACTGTGTCAAATAACCCATGGGTCAAAGTCATTTTTCGCAAAAAAATAAAGTGTCTAAAGAGTATTTCCTCTTTTTATGGAAAACACAGTCATGAACAAGCTTGAGCAAAAGAACTTGTGGCGACGATAAATGAACTCAAATTCAATCAAGCCGCTATAGATGCTATAAACCCAAATAAAGCATCCATCTGAAGAAAAATGGACACTTTATAATACTGTGAAATTTAAAGTTCTTAAAGCGTTTTAGATCTTTTGTTATAGCCCGTCTAACAAAATTTCCTTAAACTTTTTTGTTGAGTATATGTGTATTTTTATATCTTATTCCAAACTTCAAGACAAGCCTATATGATTGACTAAAACGTTCAGTCTCAGCCAATCAAAAGGCGTGCCTTGAAATTTAGAATAGATGTTAGAATAATGTCTAGAATACTTGGCGAATACAATACTAATACTTTGTCAGTGCTTTTAGGGTATTTTCTGTTTTCCATTTCTTTCCAGCAATGTCGAAAATACTCTTGTATGGAGGTAAACGTGCATTGTTTTGAAGCAGTTTTCAATTAGTTTAGAACATCTAATGTTCAACAAGTTTTTTCAATATATATTAAATACTCTCGAAGATTTTTTTTCTTGTAAACCTTAACTAAAACTCAGGCTTTAACATCGGCAATCCTTAAAGTTGACCCCACTCATCACTGGAAACGAACTCAGAACCTATGATGTAAGATACCGTGGTTCTACTCCTACACTACGTCTTCAATTAGCTCGCACACACAAGGAGATGAAGAAACAATTCCGAGTTTTAACAACCCTGAGAAAAGGAGACTTTTGAAAAAGGAGAAATGCTGGTTACCTGCATTTTCTCCTTTCTGCAATATTTTCAACCCTTCTAGGCCATATTTCAACGTTTGAACCGTCTTTAATTTGTCGTCTGCAGATGGTTTCAATTTGGACAAGTCTTAAATTTTGTCGTTTGGTAGATAGTTAATAACACTCTCCATCTAATACTAGAGAATTTTCAATATTTGAAAGTAACGCAATTTTCTGTTTAGCTAAACCAAATTGTGTTGCTTTCTAAATCTAGAATGAGACGAAGAATGCAATTTAGAATAGTAGGCGACTACGGGCCCAAATTTTATTCTAATGTATGCAAGTATGACATTATAAAAAACAATGACATCGTTACGCCAAAGAAGTACAATGCTCCCGTCCTTTACCTAAATTATCTCTGCAATAGAAGAATTCTCGACAAAAATTCGATTGGGAACGTTTCTCGCATTCCGCGTAATTACAAGAAGTATTTGATTTTTACCTCATTTGGTCCACTCACGAAGAAATGACACATAATAACTTCGATAATGATTCTATCAGGACTTGCTTTATTGGTACAATTTGTGACAGGCGCGGTAATGTAAGAGGTTCCATTAGATTAACGCCAGATGAATGTTGTGACCTCGTGCGGGACACGTTACGTGCTCAAGTTGAACGATGAACCGTGAGAAGTTCACGAACGAAAGGGCTGAGAACATTTTTTGTTGTTGTTGTTAAAATAATATCTTCTTTAAAGCCAACTCTTCACCAAACGACACTTCGTTAGATTCTTCCAAATTACAAGAATTTGCAGACGACACGTTAAATGAGGCCACAACAAAGGTAAGGTTCCATTTCATTAACGCCAAAACAAATCTTTTGACCTCATGCAGGACAAGTTACGTGCTCAAGCTGAAAGACCGCGAAAAGTATGCAATCGACATGGCCTTGGAAGAGATTTTTGTAATTTTAAGATCTTGCTTAAAATTAAGTCTTTACCAGTCGACAAAATTTCAGATTCTTCCGAAATTGAGCTCATTTGAAGAGGAAAAATTAGATATGGCTAAAACAATGGAATTCGTCTATAAACTGGTAGAAATTATCGTGGGAAATGAGAATATGCGAGTTACCAGCATTTTCTCCTTTTCCCAATCTTCTTTCAAAAGCCATGTTCCTCAGACTCGGGATTGTTTAGAAAAGTATACACCTTTACCACACAATACCGAGTTTCAGCGACCCTAGAGAACAACAATTTTGAAAACAATTTTGAAAAGGGAGAATCAACATTTTCTCCTTTTTCCAACAATGTTTTCTACCATTCCAAAAACAAACTTCAGTTTTTGAGACCCATTTATTTTGTCGTCTGCAAATGCTTTCAATTTGAGGTAGTCTTAAAGGCACTACATATCTCCTGTCAGATACTGGTGAAACTAGGAAAAAAGCATTGATCAGTGTTGCACGGTGCCGTGGTATGGTTGAGTTATTGTTCAAACGATCGTTAAAATGAAGTGTCCACATTCAAAAAATTTTCAACACTAATCCCCCAACCTTCACTTTGTGATCACCCCACTCCCTTCCCCGCATATATATATTGAAACTAGTTGATCTGATTATACCTAATATCATAATATACTGATTCTAGAACCATTGTAAATAAGTGCATATGAACGAAAATGGAAAGTTCTGCTGAAGTTCTAAAGAAAAAACAATATTATATTTCATGTGTCTATTTTTAGAAATGTTATGGGTAAAGAAATGTCGTAATTTAAGCTGGGGGGAATTATTTCCCCGTCACAGTGAATATTTTCCTCCTGCCGAAAATCTGGAACTACTTTTTTAAGTTTTTTAAGTTTTTAAGTTTTAAAAGTGGCATTCGTTGACAAAATAATCAGAGGAAATATAATATATAATTCATTTCATCAGTTTGTGGTTAATGTGGGGAAATATTTGCCTCAAAAGGGAAAGGTCCGCGAAAATAACTCGTGCCTTACGGCACTCGTTATTTTCGCATACCTTTCCCTTTTTCAGCAAATATTTCCCCATATTAACCACAAGCTGATGAAATAAACTCTATATTCTAGACCTGTACGAGTGGTGCTTAGCATTTGAAAAAATAATAACGCACTGCTCTGAATCAGTATGAAAATAAAAAGGAACTGAGCCATACTTTGGTAAACGAGAGTCCAATGTATCTTCGTGATGTACTCGTATATACTTAGCAAGTCATTTCATAATTATGGATTCATAAAATTGAGCCGTGCTCTGGCAAAAGGGGGCTTAATGCATCTCCGTTATACACGATACTAGCCCAAGTCATCACATAGTTATGGATCCATAGGAGCCACTTTTTTAAATAACCGACTTAATAATGAGGTAGATTGGTCCTTTGACAAACAGAAAATTGACCAATAGCGAAAAGTTTCGGCGCAGGTCAGCCTGCGCGGACTGCGCAGGCTGACCTGGGTCGATACTTTTCGCAGATGCATTAAGCCCCCTTTTCACAGAGCACGGCTCAATTCACCTTGTCTGACAACCAACTGAATCATGAGGCAGGATGGTCTTGGACAACCAGAAAACTTAGGTATGGGAATCGTATTGCTGAAATAGTAATTAGAAAGGAAAACAGGTCTCAATGATAACAGTTAGCCTTCTTACACAAAAAATTAGGTATGTAGTTTTAGACGATGCATGGGTAATGCAGAACAGCTATTTATCACATAACTCCCCTTGTTTTCAGTGCAATACAGTCATTACGAATCTTCTTGTCTCGCACAGGTGTGAGATAAGCAAATACTGCTGTATTTTGGTTTACGCTCTGTAATTATACACCTTATTTCTAAAACATTGATTACCTAGGTTCCTGAGTGAAATTAGTGGTCAAAATTCATGATCATGACAAAGTTGTTAATTTCACCACTTTTAGATGAAAATAAAATCAATATATGCAAGTTTCTTTGGAACTATTTTTCGTTCGTAATGTACCTGTCAAAAAAGCGAATAGACTTCATGTAAATTTCATTACACATTATACATGTATTTTATACAATATGAAATACAATTGTTGTTATACAGTTATGTGATAAAAAGAATCTGACATTCGTTGGCTTTTGATGTAAAAACTTATTAATCTCGTCCACAAAAAAATGTTATTAAGCTCGCCACAGGCTCGCTTAATAACATTTTTTTTGTAGACTCTTTTAACAAAATTTTATATCAAACACCAACTCATGTCAGATCCTATATGCAATGGCATTCTGAAGAATTTAATTTTATTAAAATTCGAAACAATTGCATATATTTTGAGTTTGGCTTTCCTTGATTATCGTTTATATGTAATTAACCATACTCTATTTTGATTACAAAGTTAGACAGCAATCACTTCCCATTGGTTGTGTGTTACAAAGACACACTACAATAATTAAAGAACACGGCCGGGTAGCTCAGTGGCTAGTGCATCTGACTCGTGACCTGGTGGCTGCGAGCTCGATGCCCGGTTGAGGCAAACTTTCTTTCTGGTTTTTTTTTTCCTCCCATTTCTGATGCATGTGAGAAAAAAGGTGGTCAGTGGCTTGGTAAGAAAGTTGTGTAAGTACTGGTGTGAAAAAGCCAGGAAACACATGTGTAGGTGCACTGACCGCCGTAGGCAATCTATAATTCCTCTGTCTGAGTTTGATGCATTAACTCATCTTTTCTTTAAGCTGTTCTCAAAACATTTCTATGCCTTACCTTGATCCCTTTCCACATAAGTTCTAAAGACCTTAAGAAAATAATGCATTTGAAAACATTGTTTGAAAAAGAGGAAATGCTGGTAACTGGCTTTTTTTTCCCCCCCTTTTCCCACGACGTTTTTTATCCTCTCAGAGACAAATCCACTCATCTGAGCGACATTCAGTTTGACGTCTGCTAATGCTTTCGATATTGGCTGCCCACATATTTTGCCGTCTGGAAGAGTTAACACACTGACTTAACCTGTATGTGCGTGATAAGGAGCAAAAAACTTCTGCCTGGATACCTAGAAATTAACGGGGCAGACCAATGATTTCACGCCTACGTGCGTAAGCCAGAGAAAGAGCAGAATACTTAAACTTTGATATCTCGAAATTAGCCCCGCAGACCCACTTGCATGACAAAGTGACGTTCTGGTGACGTGAAACGTGTTTACGATGGTAATAAAAGGTTCTTGTCGTTCGTAATTATGTCATGTGACATACTGGCGGGTTGACCTACCCTAACTAATCGTATAGAACCTCTCTGCCATGAAGGTTATTTTAAACTCGGTTGTTTGCCCCTTTAAAGGGAGCTTTTCAGATTTTTATAATGTCACCAAAGTTAAAAAAATTCTTTTCCACTGAATTAAGTACGGCGATAACAGCCAAATTATCAGTTAAGGAGATAGACAAAAGTCGGAAGAGATATTTTCAGTGTTGTTTTCTGAATGGGCTACGTAGCCTCTCGGAATTTTTTCAGATTTCTCGCCAGAGATTTACAAAGACTTTTGAGAATATCACATGATTAATAGCACACGTCGATTACGAGGATATCTATTTAATTAAATCAGCCCGATGACGTCATATCGGATAGAACAAAAAATAGACGCAGTTACCTATTGCAAAACGACCATTCCGTTATATAAACGCCCAAAAACAACACCTTTTTACTGAATGTAACCGTACTGTTTCTATCTAATTACAAAGAAAGTAAATATCTAGATGTATTTATCGGTGTTTTACAATAAATTTTGATTTAAAGCTTAAGAATTAAAAAAGCCCCCCTTTAAAGCCTCGAAAGTAGTCGAATTCATATAGCTGGGTTTAAAGAGGTTTATGATAGTTTTGTTTGTATCGTCTTTACCGCCGTTGTAAACAAACTGCAGAAGCTAGTGCACCTATGCATGCTCTTCTTGAGTTTCATAAGACAGTATTTCGCACAATATAATTAAATTCCAAGCTACTGGCTGCTTTCCCACATAACCATCATCGAAAATATGATCAGAGAGAAAATGAAACCTGTCACAATGACTATCATAAATCCTCAGAAAAATTCGCCGAACATAGATTCGAAACAGCAACCCCCTGGATTCAAGTTCTGTACGGTATACCGACTGTGCTACCGAACTTAGCAAGTTAAGGCTGGTTTTCCATGTGTCCGTCATCCGACTGCATCATCCGTTTGCGATAGTGCGATTTTCGGAAGCAAGTTCGGATCACATTATTTTCAATATAATTTTTTCCATGTATCCAGCTGAGTTGTCCGTCAATGCGACGATCCGATTGCGATTTAAAAAAAAAAGGTTCGCTACATGCAGCGTTCTTTTTCATCGCAACGGACCATCGGACGGCGTTTCAAGAAAATTGAAGCTGTTTTGCACTCATTGACCCTCTTGTAGTCGATCTTCTTGTAACTTCGGCTTCAACACATTCTAAAGGATGGCAAATTTGGGCTCTTTTCAGTCTTAAGTAACATGGCAAGTCTGCATCATGCAATTATTTCATATTCACCCACTGAATGGTAGTATGCGTCATATATATCAAAATATATGACACTAGCCATTAACAAAAAACTATGTTCTGTTTATCTAACATATTTGCTGTTCAGGATCTAGTTTCAACAGACAGATCGCGTGGTCTGTTCGTATACATGGATGGGGTTCCGATTGCGATTAATAGATAAGCCAATCGCAAACAAAGACCCCGTCGGATGACGGCCACATGGAAAACCAGCCTAATGGTAGACATTTCATGAAATTTACGGCGTTTTACTTTAGTTAGAATACTCAATTTCATAAATAATGAACACACCAACGCTGCCTTATCCTAATCTTGTTATGAACGGAAGGCGTGCCATTCTTCGTCCATCACGTCAGTGCGCCAATATAAAACTAACTTTTTATTCATTTACAAAACAGTCCTGGAATTTAACGATCCGGAAGAGAAAGGCTATTGAAAAATTTGTGGAATAAGGAGAAAATGTTGGTGATCAGCATTTTCTCCTTTTTTCCACAACGTTTTCTACCCATTCAAAGCTAAGTCAAATTTATAAGTCGCATTCCATTTAGCGCTTGCAAATACTTTTAATTTTGAAAAGTGTAAAATTTTGTGGCTTACTAAAGGGTTTAGAAATTAAAGATATGCATACCCTGAGAACGACTAACAAATTCCAGAGCTTACGTGGGCAGAATCGTCTAGGTTTTTTGATAAATTGACATTTAGCATAACGTTTTTTAGATTAGATATAATTTTCTAGATATGTCTTCAGTTTTCGACGATTATTCTATTCCATCAAAAAGATTAAATATTGGTAGCCCTTACAACGCTGCAAAAAAATTTCAGTGAATAGTTAAACCCAAATATTGCGATTGCAAAGCTCTTTTTACTGGAAAATCTATAGTCAGAAATTGAACAATTAACCCTTTGACGTACTTTTGCATAAACGGTAGATTTATATCAGACAGCAGAGAAAGTGCAGCTTGATTTTGGATTCGCAATGTTCGATACGGAGAAAATGTCGAGAAATGTTGCATTCGGCAAACCTCGGGTGATCCGTTAATCAAATCCCCGCGGTTGTATTGCGATGGGTGATACGTACCTACACGGTACATTTCTTCGCCGGAGATAGACTGTTTTACCGTTCTTAATATCCTCCTTTATACGAAAGACACTAGATGTAGTTCCGCAATCGGCCGACTTTGAACGAGTGGAAAGGTTAGAGGATACAGCGCATTTCTATTCGAAGCATACGGAACAAAACCTCTCTTACGCCATTTCCGCCTTCAAAAAAATTCCAGTACTTTTGCGACCCTGGGGAAGTATGCTTTTGGACACCTTGTGGTTAAAGGAGAAAGCGCTGATAACCAGCATTTTCTCCTTTATCCACAATGTTTTTAAACTTTCCAAAGACAATCCCATCATTTACGAGACACATCTAATTTGTTGTCTGCTAATGCTTCCATTTTAGACAAGTCCAAAATTTTGTTTTGTGTGTAGGAAGTGAACAATTAAAAAGTAACAGAACATTTCCATTTTCGATGGCAAGTTTGACATAGATTGCAGTTTTTCGTGTAATATTTTTGTCTACGGATGTGTATAGTTCCACGCATTTGTACATTGATAGTTGATTCAAAATAAGCAAAGAAAAAAGGTTTCTGGCTTCCCTACAATATTGGCATGATAGGAAGTGATCAGTATCTTCCATGTCAATGCTGTATGTGATATCAATGCTCTCTGTATAAGACAATGGACAAAATCTCAAAGATACATCCCTACAGCTAGAGAGAAAAAATACTGTTGAAATTTGAAAGTGTGTAGTATGTCTCAGCTGTGTAAACATAGATGAATTACCGAGGGATAGAAAAACTCAAGGGACTTGTCCTCATTTAAAACCGGAAGCGATAACAACCATTGCTTGGAAGGCCTGAAATGCATTTTCTATTCGTCGTAAAGGATGAAATGGGTTAAAAAATGGCTGAAAACTGGCTAAAACGAGTACAGATGTATCTTTAAAAGTCCTATGAATATTAAAAGTAGTGAAGGCATTGGCGTCTTAAGTCATAGTGTTCTTTGAATAAATTGCATAAGCTATAAACGGCCTTATTCAAATAATGTATTCCAATGCCCTAATTGAATGAGACACTTCACTAGCGCCTTTGTCTTCTAACGACCTAATCATAAAAAAGCTCAGATTCACGGACTGAGCCCTGGAAATTCAGTCAGTGAATGTTTGGATGCAAGATCTCAGATCTAGTATCTCTGTACCACGGTATTGTTTTACTCTCCACCAGACGTCAAAACTTTAGACTCGTCTAAATTGAAAGCATTCGCAGACTACAAAATTTTAGACTCGTCCAATTTGAAGGCATCGGCAGACGACAAATTAGATGTGACTCAAAAACCAAAATTGTCTATATTAGAGTAAAAAAAAACATAATGGGAAAAGGAGAAAATGCTGGTTACCAGCATTTTCTCCTTTTCCCATTATGTTTTCAAAAGTCTTCCTTTTCAGGGTCGTTAAAAGTAGGGACTGTTTGGCTTTAAGTCAACACTTGTAGCGTTAAATGAATGAATTGGACATTCTCAGACAGTGTTAAAAAATGCACATATTACGATTTCAAAGCTGTTTTTGTCAGAATATCTAGCAGTGGAGGGGACAGTATAGATCCAAGATCAGACTGCACATTCTGTACAGTCTGATCTTGTTCTACACTGTCCACACACAACAAAAAAAAAAAAAACAGGCCTAGGTTCAGCGCTGCAAGTGTTCAGATAAAAATATGTCAGCTCTACGGTCGGCCAGCTCTGTCATTTCTGGAAATGAAACGAATTTGTGCAAACGTAATGGTAAATATTAATTTATCATTCACCCAGACTTTTCTGCCCACATAAGTCGTAGATTTTTTGCTAGATCTGACAGTATTACTTTATTTTTTGTAAGTACGAGTGGCACATTGACATCAGTGCTGAAGACGGCCACGCCTTCCATAAGTACATTAGGACAGGGCCAGTTCATGTACATATCTTGCCCACTTATTCACTTATCAACGCACTAAAAGTACTAGTAGAAGTTGATGGTAGAAATTTGCTAGTAGATAGTGTGGACCGTTTCATTAAAAAATTTATTCACCTGACGGTTGAAACCTTTTTTTTTTTTTAGATTCAGATAGCATTATTTCATGACTGTTTTCCAAGAAACAGTGTATCTAAGCATTTTTTGCATGCGGTTTTATGTGTTAGGAAGTTGGTTTGGGATGTAATGACAATGATTTGGGGTGTTTTTCGAGTGGTTTGGGGTAATTTGGGCGGTGTTTCTCTTACTTGTTCATCCGCGATATAGACTTTATAATCCAGGCCTTGTCAAGAATCTGAAAGGAGGCCAATGTCGAATCTAGAGCTACTTCTATGACTTTTAACCCTAAAGTTCATTGTTTGCGAAATTTTCGTGCACAGTTATTCAATCAGCGTGTTATTTTCACATATCAAATGGCACAGACGCGTCTGTAAATTGATCTATGAGCACATATTTTTCTTGAAACAGGGGAATGATTTGTCGTCTCGGGACTTCAGTTTTACGGTTTACATAAGAAGGTGAGACCTAAAAGGTCATCACCTTCAAACAAGAGTATTTCAAAGTAAGACCAAATACAAAACTTCATGATTACCCTACTGATAGTACTAGCACAACTCATCGTATCGGTAATCATCTTACGAATAATATAAAGAAACGCAGGGTGACATTATTTGCAATATCTTGCGAACGCGTTGTCCAAAAACAATGAAATTCGGTCAAGCGACTCTCTAGGTTACAGTGCACGTGGTCCAGTATCGAATGTTGCATTATGGTATTGCATGACGATGCCTTCCGAGTGATGTGACATTGAGTTACACTGCTCGTCATACCACTAGGTAGTCTTCATAGAGAAACATAATTTTCCGATATTTTGATTAATTTCTGATAGCATTAAACAATGGCACAACTGAATGCAGTTCAGAGGGGTCAGGCCATTGCGATGATTATGCAAGGTCAAAGGCAAATACAGGTTGCCAGGCATTTCGGTGTACATGTTTGCACTATAGAACATCTTGTTACACGTCTTATAGAAACTGGGCGGGTTGCTGACAGACCTAGGTCTGGGCGTCCGCGCGTGAGGTCACAACGTCAGGACAGGTTTATTCGTCTCGCGCATTTGCGCAATCTGCACCTTACTGCCACTAAATCTGTCCTTTATACCATAGGTACTCATAACCTATGCATGCAAAAACTGTAAGGAAACGATTGCGGGAAGTTTGTCTGCGGGCACGTCACCCGTACATAGGTCTGCCCCTTACTGCTGCTCGTCGCCAGCGTCGTATGGCTTAGGTGGCGGCACATGGCCCTAGAATATTCCCACTGAGGCAGTGGAGGCGGATCTTGTTTACAGATGAGTTCCGGTTTACCCTGTTTCGAGCTGACGGTCATGGAGAACGTTTTGCCGCCTGCTGCGTAGTAGAGAGGGATAGGTTTGGGGTGGATCGGTTATGGTGTGGGGAGGAATCCACATGGAGTTAAATCACCGCTGGTTGTGGTAGTGGGTAATTTAAATGCGGCTAGGTATAGAGATGAGATCCTCCGATCCCATGTTGTCCCATTATTGCAGTAAAACAACCTCACATTCCAGCAGGATAATGCCCCATGTAGCGAGGATCTATCGCGACTTTCTCACTAACAACAATATCCACCCACTGGATTGGTCGCTATACAGCCCCGACCTATCCCCTATCGAGCACTTGTGGGACCAGCTGGATAGACAGGTTCGATGACGCCAGCCTTCCCTTGTTACTCTGGCCCAACTGAGAGCAGCCCCCTTGGAAGAACGGACCAACATCCAAATGAGGAGGATAAACTCACTCATGAACTCCATGCCTAGGAGAATCAGAGCTGTGGAGAGTGCGAATGGGAGACATACCTGGTATTGACTAGCCATTTTCCACAATCAGTCCATTTCGATTCAGATTACAGTTCTCTTTCAGTTCCCTTTAATTACTCCTAAATCACTTACCAGATACAAATCGTTGATTTTGCAGTTTGTTATGTATGGATTAACCTTCATTCTTACTTGAAAATATTAAACATTATACTCGATGTCTTACCTTGAATCATCTTCAAAGTTTACCCTGCATTTCTTTATCCCTTGAGTATGTATGGATTTTTTTTTTTTTTTTTTGAAATGAGAAAGTACCTTTTGACTAAATGAAACCAGATTAGATGAAGTTGTTTAAAGTATAAAATCCTGGAACTTAAGGCGATGTTTCCTCGTCTTCCGTGGTAGATCTACTGATACGTTGAGTTATTCCGTGGATTATTTCAATTTAGGCTGGTAAGATTTAAATATAGTTGAGCCGCGCTCTGGCAAAAAAAGGGTTTCATGCATCTCTGTAATGTGTCACACCAATCAAGTCACAAATAACTTTTACGAAAAAATAGATGATTTACACCCACATGTTAGTTTTCATACCAACCAAATGGTCAATAAAGTGCGAAAAAGAAGGTTGAGTGTTTTTCGAAACTTTGGATCCAACTTAACAAACCAGTCTTTAGTATTTGAATTTGAGCAGGTGGGATCTCTCCTATATCTACGCTTTAATACTATCTTCAGCATGATTCACATCGTTAGAAATTGCTTCCTTGGTCATGGCCGTTTTTTTTTTATCTATTTTTTTGGCTTTCCGTTAATTAAGAACGAAGATCTACCTCTTAGAATGAGAATACGACTGAATCAATGAATCTTTCGTTCGTAAGGAAACATTTGCTGTATTATTCCTCATTTAGCTAAAATATATGCCGCACCCGACACTTTGGCCTCTACGATAAACGAAGGTGTAAGATCAATTAAAGTGTCGTAGCTCCGAAAGAAATAAAAGAATCAAAATTGCGTGGACGAAAACTGATTAAGGTTCAACCTTTTCTGTATAAAATATTTATGGTTTTACTGTGATCTATTTATGTCTTATCATTTGCATTCGAAAATGACAAACCCTATTTCCGACATAGCTACACGTATGTGAAAAATTGTTCGATTTATAAAATAAGCGTCAGTCTAGTAGTATTTACCTAAATAGTAGAAGACCGACTTGGAATATCAAGATTACGCCGTTAGTTTCTGAAAGGAATTTTTCCCGTTGTCATTAAAAATCTTTTTTTTTTTTCATCTTATTGCTATCCGTCCCTGTTTACTTAAAAGCCGACTACACGTACTACCATTTGTAATCATTTGGATAACTTTCAAAATAAACATTGAACACTTAGGTTCCAGATTACATTTTCTATCGGTCAAACCATGTGTGAAACAGTGTCAATTCTTACACCATGCGTTCGCTAAGTCTAATCCGCATGTTTCGAAACCATCAGTATATCCGATGGAACAGTCTTCGTGTTCCAAGACCGCCACATTTATTCCTTCAGTTATCCAACCACAAGAGCATCTGTGCATGCCCATATCTTTCGCTAACATCACGTCACTGGCCGAGGCCATTACAGCATCATTTCGTATGCATTCTTCCTTGGCTTCTTCAAAGGTTAATTGATTGAGGCCTTCACTGGACCAAGCATTAAACACTGAAATGAGAAGAACTAAAGATAACTAGAGCTGTCACTAAACGTGATCATAACCCCTACCAGCTCCTTGTCATAAAACAGCTCTTTGTCTCAGAATGCAGAATGGTTTAGTTAAAAAGTAAGAATTAAAAAACAAACTAGTGGGAATAGAGTTATGGTTCTTGTACACTGCACTTCTCGTTAACGTGGTCTACCTGTATGTGAAGTTTGAATTCACTAGCTGTATACTTTGGAAGTTATGCCCCAGACAAAATTCCAAAGACAAAATTTACAAAGAGCAATAACTCTGAAAATAGTGGGAACAGAGTTATGGTTCTTGCACGGTGCACTTTGCTTTAATGTGATCTAAGTATATATGAAGTTTGAAGTCACTAGTTTTTTTGCTTTGCAAGTTACGCTTCAGATAGAAATCCAAAGTTAAAATTTACAAAGGGTAATAACTCTAAATATGGTGGGAATAGAATAATGGTTTTTAGACTAGCTTCGCTAGTCTACAGGCATCCAGATTGAGCCAGACTGAATGTAAACAAAAAAACCCTCAGTTGCCAAATACTGCCTCACAGAAAAATAACTCCTTACTGTTAGGAATCTTAATTCTGTCGTTTATGGTAATTTTGACAAAAAGCACAGACCCTCTACCATCCCGATTTGAACACGTCTACTTAAAAAGTAATAGACTGTACAAGATGTCATTGATAAGGTGCATGATGTCTGCTTGTATGTAAATTAAGTGACCTATGCAAATCAGGCTCATATCACTGATTCCTACACAGCAGTACTTAAAAGTATGAATGGATCTACAAATAGATACACCTATGTAACTTGTAGCAAATCCCAGCTACACAAACCTTCACTTGACTTCCTTCAGTCATTCATTATTTAGATCATTATGAACCTGAAACTGATATGTTCAACTGTTATTTTACGTCTTGTATATTAACCTTTTACCACACAATCCTAAGTTTTCACGAAAGTGGGGAAGAAGCCCTTTGAAAATAATGCAGGAAAAGGAGAAAATGCTGGATATCACCATTTTCTCCTTTTCTCATATTGTTTTCAGCCCTTTTAGAATATGCTTTCATCAATTAAGCCAGATTTAAATTTATGGTCTGAAACAGCTTTTAATGTGGAGAGGTGTAAAATTTTTAGTTTTGTAAAGAGTTAAATAGTTAACTATTACATCTTGTGCTTTTGATTAACTGTTTAATCCAATTTAATCCTTAACCTGTTAAAAAAGGTTGAATAAAACTTTCAAGCATATGGTAAAAACCTGAATATTGCTATTTCAAAGCTATTTTTTTGAGAATATATCCCCAAGGTTATCTGATAGTGTAGATCCAACATCAGACTGTACAGTCTGTGCAGTCTGATCTTGATCTACACTGTCTGTCTGTCCATCCGGACTTTCAGTACTTTGATTGTCTGGGGCATAAATTTAAATCTGGCTTAATTGATGAAAGCATATTCTAAAAGGGCTGACAGTTAATCAAAAGCACAAGATGTAATAGTTAACTATTTAACTCTTTACAAAATTAAAAATTTTACACCCCTCCACATTAGAAGCTGTTCCAGACCATAAATCTAAATATGGCTTAATTGATGAAAGCATATTCTAAAAGGGCTGAAAACAATATGAGAAAAGGAGAAAATGCTGGTAACTAGCATTTTTTCCTTTTCCCGCATTATTTTCAAAGGGCTTCTTCCTCATTTTCGTGAAAACTCGGGATTGTGTGGGATTGTGGGGTTAATATACAAGACGTAAAATAACAGTTGAACATATCAGTTTCACGTTCACAATAATCTAAATAACGAATGACTGAAGGAATGACAAGGGTTCCCTGTCCAGTGAGGGTTTGTGTAGCTGGGATTTGCTACAAGTTACCTGGGGGTATCTATTTTTAGATCCATTCATAATTTTTTGTACTGCTGTGTAGGAATCAGTGATATGAGCCTGATTTGCATAGGTCACTTAATTTACATATAAGCAAACACCCTATCAATGACACCTTGTACACTCTATTACTTTTAAGTAGACATGTTCAAAACGGGATGGTAGAGGATCTGTGCTTTTTGTCAAAATTGTCATATATGACAAAATTAGGATTCCTAACAGTAAGGAGTTATTTTTCTGTGAGGCAGTATTTGGCAACTGAGAAGTTTTTTGTTTACATTGAGTCTGGCTCAATCTGGAGGGCTATAGATTAGCTTCGCTAGTCTAAAAATCCAAAGTTAAAATTTACAAAGAGAAATAACTCTAAGAATAGTGGGGATAGAGTTATGGTTCTTGTACAGTGCACTTTGCTTTATGGTGATCTAATTGTATATGAAGTTTGAAGTTAGTAGCTTTTGTACTTTGAAAGTTATGCCCCAGATACAAATCCAAAGTTAAAATTTATAAAGGGCAATAAATCGAAAAATAGTGGGAATAGAGTTATGGTTCTTGTACACTGCACTTTTCCTTAATGTGACCTATCTGTATATTAAGTTTGAAGTCACTAGCTTTTATACTTTGGAAGTTATATCCTGGACAAAAATCCAAAGTTAAAATTTACAAAGGGCAAAAACCCCAAAGATATTTGGGATAGAGTTATGATTCTTGTATACTGCACTTCTCCTTAAAGTGATCTATCTGTGTGTGAAGTTAGAAGTTACTAGCTTCTATACTTTGGAAGTTATGCCCCGGACAAAAATCCGAAGTTAAAAATTTACAAGGGGCAATAACTCTGAATATACTGAAGACAGGGTTATGGTTCTTGTACACTGCACTTCTCCTTAATGTGACCTTTCTATGTATAGAGTTAAGTTACTAGCTTTTATACTTTGGAAGTTATGCCCCGGACAACCTTTTCGTGACGCACGGACAGACGGACGGACAGACAGACGGACGGACGGACGGACAAGGTGACTCCAGTATACCCCCCCCCCACTTCGTTTGTGGGGGGTATAGTAATCACTAGAGGAATGTAAACAAAACTGGCAACAAGTCAAACCGACATTGATTAGTCTTAATGGTTGTAATAATCGAGGTGGTATCTTAACATGCTTCTTTACATCAGTATATCCCGCGCAACAGTGCTGTAATTGTTAGTGACATGTGCACGATAGAAACAATACGCTGCTCAATCAAAATTGATGCCACAGGCAGCGAGATGAAAGTTCATGAAATAACACTTTAAATCAAACAAAAGGAAGAGTTCCACGTTTAAAACTAGAGCAGAAGCCATAATTTTCATTCAGTGAAATTTACTCGAATATCGTGAGGAAGATACAGAAGATGCCATCTTATTCGATGATATGTGATACATGTTCTGGTAAAAAGGGTTATATTGAATTTCCGTATTGCGTTATACCATGCAATTTCTCACATAATTATAGATCCGTCAAACCCATTTTATCTTCCAACTCACTGAATCCTAAGGTAGAGCGGTCCTTTGACATTCATAAAATTGCCCAAAAGCTAAAAGTTTCCACCCATTACAGCCTGCGTGGGCTGTGGTACTTTTTGCAGATACTTTAAACTACTTTTTATTGATTATGGCTCAATCAAGTATTTAATCCCTTCAAAGGTGATGAAAGGTAAGGCTGTCATGGATTTGTTGGAAAAGTATTTCTGCAGTTACAATTTAATTCAAATACTTACAACCAAATACAAGAAAGTTGAAGCGATATCAAAATAGATAGAATGTTAGTGTTGTTTCATTATTTCTGTAACAAATACAAAGAGATTCAAGTTCGTGCTCTTACCTGGGAATCTTATGAGTGCATACACCATCCAGTCGATATCACTCACCATATGTTTCCTGATCGCTGAGGTAAAGGTGATGTCAACATGTGCTAACAGACAAACTTTAGTCTTCGAGTTCCAAGCAATGGATTTACATAGATACGTTTCAGAACAATGGTTTATGCAGTCGAAGTAATGTGGAAATTCTCCTGCCTCCAGCAATGCAGTTTCTGCAAACGTCTTTCCGGTAACAATTTTATAGTAGTTGCTAACAAAATAACATTTGCTGATATGACACACAATGGTAAACTGAATTAGAAATCGAGCAAACCCCATCATGATCATCTATGAAAACTAAAACTCGTATTTATTAAAGTAAAACTGATGTAAAACTGATGTAAAACTTGCCATATTATCTAATAGTCATTACACGAAATATGCGAAAAACCTACTGTTCATGTATATCAATAACTTAGACTCTTTAGGAAAATGAAAAAAAGTAGATTATTTGAATATCAAGGTGGAATTAAGATAACTTCTAACCGTATATCAACATATACATATTCAACGTAGTAAAGTCTGAACAAGTCTGAAAACATAGTCTAACAAACAATGGTTTGTGTCGGACAATACAACTGTAGAACTATCTTTAAAATAAGCAGATAAATTTCGAAACTGAAATCAGATTTCTTTCGCGACCTGCTTTGTATTCGTTCTGATTTGAAATCAATTAAAAGTGGAATTTGCCACTATGCCATTGTTTGGCTCAAGGAGAGATATTGAATTTCAGCAATAAAGTCCTGGAGATATTCAGCAGTTCCTGAAATGTCACTAAAGTATTTTTGTCTGTCAACACTTGACCTTTTAATAATGTATAAGCACTTAAAGGTGTTGTGTTGTATAAGTAAAAAATTGATTTAAAGTATCAGACTTTCTATATTAAGCCTTTTTACCCTTTTTTTTTTAAATAATTACTAAACAGATTTCCGAAAATACATACTGGCATATTGCAATAAACAAAACATTCGACTTAAAACCAATGACATTTGGTTTAGAAAAAAAATGTTCCAATGAAAAATAACAAATTTATAGCTACTTGCAATGAAATGGTGCTCTATTGTGGAAAAACTATTGGAAATTAACTGAAAAAGTTGCGAATCTCTGATTCCGTGGTAAATGTGTTAGTGGTTTATCTAACTGATATGTACTTGAAATTGTCATGATCTCTTTATCAACATGTAACTTAATTAAAAGATGTAACCTATCGAAGAAGACGAAGATTAAAGAAATATTAATACAATTGACTGCGGTGTGCCAGGGGTTCCTGCGTAGCTCATAGTAAAGTAACGGACCCTTAACCTGGTAGCCCTGAATTCGAGACTCACTGAAAGCACTGCATTTTTTCTTAGGAGTTTCCTTGGGTAAGACACTTCAGAGCCCTATGCTATAACTGGTATAACCCAGGACATTCATGAGTATGTAAGCTGTCGCCGTGATATGTCTGAAATAATTTTGAAACCAGCATAAAACACCATTCAATCAATCAAACAGCGGTGTGCCAGTGCCTAGCTCATCATTCCACTGCAAACTACTAGAGCAGTTCCCCGTGTTAACCACACGAATTTCTGTATTTCTTTGGCAGTTCTTATTATAATTACAACAATACCATGTCACGTTGGCTTACACCTTGAGATACAAAACATCATTTCCTACCCTATTCTACCCTCGAAGCTCTTGACGCCGCAGTATGATATCAAAACGATATGAGTCATACTCTGTGACAGCGGGAATGCATTTGCAAAAAGTATCGACTCAGGTTAGCCTGCGCAGTTTGCGCAGGCTGACCTGAGTCAATTCTTTTTGCTTTTGATAAATTTTCTTCATTTCCAAGGACCATCCTACTGTAAAATTCAGCCTGTTTTTTTTTTTTTTTTTTCTAATTGAATGGACCTATAATTATGAGATATTATGCTTGGTACAATACACGTCGGAGATGCATTAAAACCCCTTTTGCCAGAGTGCCCGTAATATTTTTTGTAATTGAAAAAGAAACAGTTGACCAACCCGGTCGAACAAATTTGATGCTCTAAATATGGTCCTTAAACGGCTGTGTTTTGTCTGCCTTTTAGTGAAATGATTGTCAAGCTAATCAAAGATCAACTCCATTGGACTCTGTGAGTCTTCATCGACAACACGGATTGACCGTCTATCAAACAATCCCGAGGTTTAATGACTCTGAGAAAGAAAGCTTTTGGGGGAAAAGGGGAAAATGCTGGAAATCAGCATTTTCTCCTTTTCCCACAATGTTTTACACCAAGAGGTTGGTACGCTCGTATTAGCCTCCAGCGGTATAGCGAACCAAAGTAAGTACCCTCTGCGTACGAATGCCAATTTAAGAGGATCTTCGTTAGCCAAGGGTGACGAGCCACTAACGAGACACTTAGTGGTTGTCACTCTTGGCTAGCGAAGATGATATAAGAGAAAAAACAAGAAAAGGTGATAGGTTTCGTCGTACTGTCCCCTAAATTATATAATTGGGTAATAATTTCCGTTTGAATGTTTTTGTTTTTCCTTGACGTTACAAAGAATGTACGACTTTCTGCTATCATTAATCGGAAACGGTATACACTGTATTTCTTTTTTGCTAGTTCAAAATGGATGGACTGCTACATGATTTGTGGCCATCTAGGTCAAAACTCTATTCAATTCATATTAAAAGTGAAACAGAACCCATTTATCACCAATCATGATGGTTATTACTCTTTCAGCGCCAAATATATAAATCATACCTCTTTCGACAGCCACTGAAACTCAGACAGATTTTATCTTAAAAGCTGACTAGACAAGCGGACGGTATACGAGTAGATCCAAGATCAGACTGCACGTTCTTTGCAGTCTGATCTTGGATCTATGCCGTCCGAAAAAGCCCCTGATTTTTCCTATCACGCTGAAACGTTTAACCAGTCGCCTATTCAGGAATTCTGCACCAAGCATCGGCTCGCACACGGTTACACTTGACTGGAGTTGAGATATCTGAATACGAACACGATGATGAGACTCTTTGTAGTGAGGCTACATTGGACCCATTGGATATCCAGCCACATTGACACAGATGTAACCCGCCAGCATGAGCAACTTCCATGTCTGTTATGCTAGCAAGCTGAGATCCTCGGCTTTCACAGAGTTTCACTGCCTCCTCGAAAGTTTGTGCGTACCGACCGAGTGTACTTTGAGCGTTGAATACTGGAAGAAAACAAAAATTACCATCTTACCAAACAATCTCGTAGTTTAAAATGCTTTCAAAACCTTCTGGGAAAGAAAAGAATGCTTCTAACCAGCATTTTCTCTTCCCAAAATGCTATCTTTTGGGGAAAAAAAAAAACATCATTAGAGCTGAATTGAATTTGCCGTCTGCAAATGCTTTCAATGCGGACAAATCTATAAATTTGTCGTCGAGTTACAATTTTCCACAATGGATCGTCTATCGAGACTTCAGTAGAAGACATTTGAAAACATTAAAACTAATGGAAATAATGTTCTATCACACTAAATGTGCAGTTTTGATTTTATATTCTGCAAAAGTTTTTAATTAAACTGGTCCACGATTTGCGCATGGGGAAATATGTTAACATGAGTAGAGCCTACATTTTACGATTGGTTTACAGGGACACCAGAGAGTAATGTAGGAAGTACGGAACACGCTGTGATGTTGACCAAGCTTAGTTCTCAAACATTATATTTGGTAAGTCGTAAAGAGATTCCTTGAAGTTGAGCATTTTTATTGCCTAACGTATCTTGGAACAATTGAAAAACGTTAAGTAAGTGCCCCGAGACTGTGAGACTACACAAGGTTACCTGAAATTGAATAGCAAACGTGATTGCAATACATGCAATTTCAAAAGTGAAAGAGTGCTGATGTAGACTAGCCTATGTAGCGATGTATGAGTGCAATATACTTCAACTTCTCCTCTTACTACTTTCAAACAAAAATATTACTACACAACTCCTGCTGCCATGAATGTTATTTATTTGCCACCATAGAAAAGAACATAACGTTAACTTCATTAATCAGCTATGGGGCAACCGAATTGTGAAATGTTGTTTCCAATTAATAACTGGCATTACAAGAAGTAAATGAAATGACACTTCCTTGTGCTGAAAATAACGTTGTCTTATACTGATTCTGGTAGACAGTCTTGATCAGACCAGTCCGAGAAAACGGCTGCTCACCGGACCATATGGACGACGTTTTACATCAAACCATTTTCATGTGCTCGTGCAGCAATCCCATTTAATAGAAAAGACGCTTTTTATGGGGCTGGCCATGCGACCAGTTTGTCGCAATCAGTCGCTGCTCATCATGAAAGGGACCGTTGTGTCACACTGCGGGAGCATTGTGAAAGTACTTAACTTTTTAACTATTTGTCTAAATAATTCGTTTTACAATAACAAATACTAGCACTAAACTACTAAAAATACGACACAACAAACTAACTCATCCTGAGCCATACGCACAAGTAACAGTGCATCGGGGGTTCTCCTTAGTTCATTGGTTAAGGCAAATTAGGTTCTTTTTTTTTTTAGACGATTCGTCCTCTTTAACCTAATATTTGTCAGTATTCTGTACATATTTTCAAGCTGGAATGGGGAAAGCCGTCTTTTTTTTTTTTGGTTTCTGTTGTATTTTATCTTCTATCTGGTACATAGAACAGAACAAATGGAGAGTAATAAAGATCGGAACTTTGGAGGCAGACAAATCTATCTCATCCCACCTAGAAATGGAAAATTTTGATACCACGGTGTATAAATCGAACAAATCTGATTGGTGAATTTTATTTTTAACAGCTCGCAGTTATACTAAAGCCAAAAGCTAACTTTTATTGCTCGTTCAGTTTATTCCCTGCCATCTAAAAAAATAGAATGAAATATAAACTTAAAATTTGTCCGCCATCAAAGTTTCGACCTACATGTCTATGTACTAGATCGAAGTGAAACTACCACAGAACACGATTAAAGAAACATTTTTTCTCATTTAAATCCAGTTGAGAAATGTATATAAAATGAATGGAGGTCTCATTGGACAGGTTATATATTTTGGCACCTTGTCTTACATATTCCATGAACGAAGGCGAAATTTTGTCAAAAAACAAGTTCCTTTGGATTAAGGTACGGTATTTAATTGCGGAAATATTTGTTTGATTACCAGTGTCTGCGGGATTAAGCGGAGGTGTCCTTGCGTTGTTGTTGGCGCTGATCAAGTAGCAATGTTCTTGAGCAAGGCATAGAGGAGCCAAAGTCTATTAACGGTAAAACACGGGAGAAAAGTGATATGTTATCTGTAGCCATGATTATGACATGCAACTGAAAGCGCCTTGAGACCATACAAACAAATACGTTTAAGCATAACATAATGTACGATTCTAAGCACGTATGTGTGTCCTATGATAAATACCTGAATACTTGGGTCTTGCGTAACCAGTCCAATCTGGGTCAAAAGTCATTTTTCTTCTTATCATATGATCATGGCTAGTATCGTAGACGGAGATCTGACAGTTTCCTGTTTTAGCATTCCATGCAAGTGTGCTACAGTAATCCACTGTCATGCAATAATGTATGCAAAAGTACCTGTCTCTAAATACCACGACTTCCTTTGTCGCTGCCTCGATGAACTTTTTATCTTGTATCCTCCAGAAAGTAACATTTCTTGAGTCATTGGCGAAAACCTTTTGTACCGTTGCTATTACCGTAAGTATCCGAATTAAAACAGACATTTTGTACAAAATTATATTACCATTCAAGTTATTGCCATACCTTTACAGTTATATGAAATTATCAGAATACATGCTTCATGCCTATACGATTTGCCAACTACACGACTGCAGTTTTGTCTATGCATTATTTGGAACAAGCATAATCGAGTTTGCTTTCAAAATTCATAAAACGCATTTTTGATTTGAATATGTCTTAAAACTAATTTCCGATTCTACTTAATCGCTGCCGATTAACTATAGTGGCTCGCAGAAGGCTTTTACTGGGAAAAAGATTTAGAAATGTGTATCCTTTCAGCGCCTGGAGCGAAAATAGGGTTTTCTGAGGGTGGCATAGATAAAGATCAGACTTCACTGATCTTTGACTTATACCGTTTGCTTGTTTAATTCAGTCTTTCAGATAAAATTTCTCCGAGTTTCGATGGATTGCATATTTATTTCAGCCGTCGACAGAATGCAGAATTTGAATATTTGGTGCTAAAGGAGGAAAGTATTTATTAACCCTTATCCTGCTAGGTAAATTTAAATGAACTTTCCAGCCGATAGTAAAAATCCGACAGTCCTGTTTCAAAGTTATGTTTTTCGTGAAAAGTATCTCCTTGTCGGACTGCACGTTCTGTGCATTCTTATCTTGATCTGCACTGTCAGCAAAAGATCCTTCAGTCGCGCTTAGCACTCTAAGGGTCAAAATTCAAATGGTATTTAAGTTCTTGCATTAGACAAATTTTGAAAGCCCAAAGCTACAATTGATTTCAAGTATCTAACAAAATCCATTTCATTTGGCGAAAGTGGTTTTATTTTTACTTTGTAAAATTCATTACGATAATCAATATTGACATCATACCTCAAGGCAGTCAACTGCTTGGATTATATCTGTCCTAAACTTGGAGGGAAGCATCAGGATATAAATCCACCAAGGGACACTCATGATATCTAATATTTCGCAGAACAGATACACCTCAATAATTCGAACATGAACTTATTCGACATTTGAATCGGATAATCCGAAACATTGGCTGCAACGGTAATGTCGTCGTAAATATAGTAAAGAAACAGTTTTGATTGCTGAAGCAGGAAATCAACAACATGATTAGCCCCATTCGTCAGTAATTATGGTACTTGTTAAAAATGTGCTACATTTACAGTAGACTTATTCACACGAAACAGCTCTATTTTGTCCGAATGAGAAGGTAAAATTTTTACAAACACATTTATTAGAGAGGTGTTCTGGCAAAAGAGGGTGCTAAATACATCTCCGTGATGCAATATACCAAGCAAGTCATCATATAATTATAGATCCATAAAATGCATTTTATCTCACAGCCGACAGAATCCTGAGGTAAAATGGTCCTTGGACATGCAGAAAATTGACCAGTAGCAAAAGGTTTCGACCCAGATCGGCCGGCGTGGATCGCACAGGCTGAACTGGGTCGATACCTTTAGCAGATGCATTAAACGAGCATGGTTTTCAAAGAGCATGGCTCAAATGGCCTGCAACACGCGAAAAGGGGCAATCCGAAACGACACATTCCGTTTTTATGTAATTTTCTGTTTTGCGCATGTCTACTGAAGGACAAAATCTAATGTAGTCGTAAAGTGCCGTCTCGGATCAGCCTGCGCCGACTGCGCAGGCTGATCCGAGACGGTACTTTGCGCAAATGTCTGAATGCCCCATTTCGCGTGTTGCAAGCCATATGCAACTCCTGAAAAATTGGACACAAAATCTATAAAATTGGCATTGCAGTTAATTTATGCAGACTCATTGGTCACCTCGGGTCAAAAAGTAGGTCACTTTGTGGAACGAAAGGAAAAATCTCATTTGCACCTAAGGGACTATAATGGCCCTGGATCACATACAAGAGCCTTTGTAGCTTTCAGTGAATTATTCAAGAGTGGCACTCTGGCAAAAGGGGTTTAATGCATCGTAGCCCCCCCCCCCCCCCCCCCCACTTTTAGAGCAGTCTTCATTGATGGAAGAACGAAGGGTCAGATAGACTGACCTCCTATTTCTTGAGAAAAAAAAATCAATCATGTTTGCATGAACTCTAATTGACCTGGAATTTTTAAGTGTTTGTCTTGCTGCACTTTTATGAAGTTCTGATTGACTTCCGTATACTGTCTATCAGATTCAAAACGATACTTCCCTGTTGTAAAATGTTTCGCCTATATTTTTTTTGTACAGATATAACACAGTTATACACACTCGGGTGTACTTTCACCTGACTCCTCCATAGTGGAGGGGTGTAAAGCAATCCGATGGCTCACAAAATCAGTTTCTTTTAATCAAAAGCACAGTCGTGTTGTCTAGCCTCTCGCAATAATTTTGCGAGAGAAATTGCCTGATGTGAAAAATTTAGTTCGATTTCTCTGTAGGTATTTCCACTAGTACCTATTCTACCTATTTACTCTGACACGCATGTTCATAGTATATGGTTTATACCCCCATTTCTCTGGGCTCTTGGCGATCATGGCGCATCTCCAAAATCTTCCGAATCGCCACAGACACACCGACAAGTGCAATTTTTTGGACTTAAGCGTCATCTTCCGATAGGTGGCATTTTTTCATATACATACCTATATGATTTGGGCATTCTGAGTACGAAACCGGACTACTTTTCCAGACTGCAATCGATGCAGCGAATTTCAAAGTAAAATATACGTTCACTCACTACAACGCTACCTGGTACGATTAATAATGCCATTGTTAGCTAACATATTACCTATACACCAACCATTTATTAACACATCCCCTATAAGCTTGGGAAATAGCCCCGCTATAAGCCTACCATGTTGGGAACGTTATTTTTGTTGTCAGTCTAAATCCCGGTTTTCCATATATCTATATTTAGAAACTGTAAACAAAGTTTTGCTGTAAACAATAGTATTTCATAAAACTATTTTTCCTGTTTGAAATGATTATATTTTCAAGAAATTTATGGCGCAAAAATGCCTTTATTTTTCAAAAGGCGTATTATTTCTAGCCATTTTCTGCATGCTTTTTTAGCGGCAATCTATGCATCGCGTATTAATATCTATCCTGTTCGGGATAGTGATGCGTCATAGCAGACAGGTCCGTCTTTGAAGAATATGACATGCGTAGACAAAGGGGAATTAAGGGTTTCCAGTATGCTTAGATTAGGCTTCGATAACAATCTCGCTGCGCTGGTCACAATCCTATCGTGCTGTTGTTGCGCTTCTATGAGGCTAGAGGTCTCTCCAAGACCCTTCTACTACTCTTCCACTGCGGCACGGGATTTTAGGCTACGCTTAGTGTACGCTTACTACATTGCTGCTGCGACCTTGCTAAGACCTAAGCGCAAGAGCTGTGCTTCTGTTGCGCCTTTGGAAAGTTTCTATATAAAATCGGCGACTTAAGTGTGTTGGCAGCAGCTGACCATCGGCCCTCGAGGAAAATGATCGAATTATGAAAGCAGCTATGCTCAAGCGATTCATGATGAGGAATAGATTGATACGATTGGGAGTTGACAGACAATCCAGACGAAGAAGTAGGGCCAAAAGGTTCCGGGTCCGTTCATGGTTGTCCGCAGAGCATAGGCTCCAATTTAGTCATCCTAAGCAACATATGAGAAAACTCGGGATGGTAGACAGCACGTCATTCTTCAACTATATGTGAATGGAGGCTTACATTATGTTTGATGAGAGTTGGTCGTAGAATCCAGAAGAAGGACACCAACTTCAGGAAAGAACTTGAACCAAGCTTGAAGTTGCACAAATACCTCGACGCGTACGCTACGCTGCGCTTACAGAACATTACTGGTGCTGCGGCCACGCTACTGCTGCATTCATGAATTTCTTGCAACGCTTTTAATACGCTTTTTTGGTACTTCAAGTCCACGGCGATTCCGTTACGTAAATTTTGAGCAAGATAAAAACAAGCGCCGTGAAGCTGCGATTATGAAGCTTCCGATACACTTCTACTACGATTAAGCGTTTCTACTGCGTTATTGGCGTTCCTGCTAGAGGTAGTTTGAGGTTCATAGGGATCCCCTGAATTTTAAATTATCTTTAAAAAAAAAAGCTGTAGCTATTATACTGAAAATTTGCATAGTTAATGATATTACCTATACCAACTCTTGAGTGAAATTTTCAGAGTTTTTGATAACTTGGTTTTAATTTTTTGCAATCAATGCAATGTTTAAGCGTATGAACAAAACAGTTTAAAACAGTGGGAGGGTTAAAGGCTATTCCTAGTAAAGGGTTTACCTGTTAATGAAAACAATTCTCATACAAGTACTGTAACTGTGGTCGTTTATTGTTTAAACAGCAAAAACTTCAATTTTCGAGGCCCGTCTCTCACTTTTTTTTTTTTTTTTTTGGGGGGGGGGGGGTTATTTTATCAGAGACTTGCACGCAAATGTTTACACTTTGTTTTCTTTTCCATGTCCAATCATAGATGTCTTCCTGAAACCCAGTCAAACGTTGGCTCACATCATGTGGTACGGCATACAACAATAAAATGAAGATGGGTGAGTTGTATGAACTGGTTAAGTTCCATAAATAAGCTCCAAAGTATTGTTGTAGATGAAAAATTACGGTCAAAGGGACACAGTGTCTTTACGGTCTTAAGATTACCATCGTATGATGCCGACCAAAATACAATTCAGCTAATTTTGGGAGAACTGAAAAAATGATAGCGGAAAAACTATTCAAAACAAACCATGAAAGACCTTCGAGTTTACGTGTCAGGTGGTTTCCAAAGCACATATCTCAACAGAAGGGGTATAAAACAAGAAGCCATGCCGAAAATAAAATTGAGATAAATATTTGAGAACAGACACGATATAAGAGAACATTGGATAAATCATTTTAGACTTCAAAGATTCATACGAAAGTGACGAAAGGAATGTCGAAAGTAACGTATAGAACTATATTATTTGTACAAAAACAATTTCAGGGCCTCATATTAACTAAAGTGAGGTACTGAGGTCATGCACTTGTCCAGCTATGTTTGCTGTTCTGGTGACTGTGCGAAACCATCGGAGAAAGGTAAGCTTCAGAACAAAAATTTCACACTACTGGAATGGGAAAAATTTCTTCCTTGCGGAAGAAAAAATCTAATTTTCGCTGTGAGAGTTGGTAAGGTCATTTTAAAAGACCTTGAAAAGTTTCATAAAAATTGATAGGGGATTTTTCAAGATATTTCAAACTTCTGGGGGTCCCTATGAACCTCAAACTACCTATACCATACACGGCGTTTCGACTAAAATTAGAAGCGTAGCGGAATCACTGCTCAGTGGAATAGGAGTGTAAATTATACTAGTGATTGGTACGTCTAAAACAACATGCAAAGTACGGAGTAAAATGGATTAACCTTTTCATGGAGATTTTACAGAACGTGGAGTCTGATCTTGGATCTATGCCGTCCGCTTGTTTAGTCAAGGCTATATCAGATATATAGGATCTGACATGAGTTGGCGTTGAAATGAAAATTTATTAAACGAGTCTAGGGAAAATGTTATTAAGCGAGCCTTTGGCGAGCTTAATAACATTTTTTCTTGACGAGTTTAATCATTTTTTTTTATCTCATACGCCAACGAATGTCAGATTCTTTTTATCACATAACGATATTTTACAAATCATAGATAAGAAGATGCAAAATCACCTATAGATGCACACGCGGTAATATCCATAAACCCATTCAATTCTCTATGAAATACGTACAAAATGACGTCAAAAATGACGTCACACAATAGTGATATTAAACGTGTATGAGATAAGAAAATTCGTAATGAGTATATTACACTGAAAACAAGGGAGGTTTTGTGATAAAAAAATCTCCTTGAGTGTCAATAGATTGTATTCCATTCAGCCGTCGAAAGAGGCTGACGTTATATGTGGCGCAGAAAGTATTTTCAGCTACAAATGACTTTTATTTCCTTGCAGTAGACCAGTTGTAACAACATTATGACAAAGGAGATTTTGCTTATAGCAAGCATAAATGTCATTGGTACATCACAGTCTTTGCATTGATATTTCCACTTGTATATGAGCCGCGTTCAAGCAAAAGGGCGTTTAATGCATCTCCATGATGCGTTGTACAAAGCAATTCATCATATAATTATGGATCCATATAATCTATGCATATTTTTTTATCAACCGAGCGGGTAATAAGGTCAAATGGTCCTTGGAAGTATATAAAGTTTACAAATAGCAAAAAGTATCGACCCAGGTCAGCCTGCGACGCTGTGCAGGCTGACATAGGTCGATACTTTTTGAAGATGCATTAAGCACCCTTTTTACAGGGCATTGCTCAAATGTACATGTATTCTTGTATTAAGCGTTGTTCGGGAAATTTTTTTTCAATATTTTAACCCCGAAGCTGCTAAGCAAGACTCACTGACCTTTTGCAGACAGTGTAGATCAAGATCAGACTGCACAGCACGTGCAGTCTGATCTTGGATCTACACTGTCCGATAAGGAGATTATCTTTCCCGCAAAAGTACCTTTGAAATAGCAAAGTTTGGGTTTTTACTATCGGACAGCAAGTTTTATTTCACTTAATTAACAGGATAAGGGTTGAAACGATGTTTTCAAAGTAGTCTGCTGCAAATTTGTTACAGGATAAACCATTTAACTCTATACGACACAATCCCGACTTTTAATGACCCTGAGAAAGAAGCCTTTTGAAAACATTGTAGGAAAAGGAGAAAATGCTGGTAACCAGCATTTTCTCCTTTTACCACAATGTTTTCTACCCTTCCAAAACCAAATTTTAATTTTCAGTCACATTTATTTTGTCGTCTGCAAATGCTTTCAATTTGGACCAGTCTATAATTTTATTGTTTGGTAAAGAGTTAAGTCGCGCTCTGACAACAGAGTGTTTAATGTATCTCCCTGGTGCATTATACCGAGAAAGTCGTCACCTAATTATGTAGCCGTAAAAGAACTATTTTGTGTGAGAAACGACTGGATCATGAAGTAGAATGGTCCTTAAACATACAGAAAATTTACCATTAGTATAACGTTTCGACCCATGTCAGCCTGTGCGGACTCACAGGCTGACATGTGTGATACATTTTGTATACGCATTAAACCCCCTTTTCAGAGAGCATGACTCAATTTTATCTACCGATAACTATCTATCGATAACTTTCTATTTACTTGAAACAATGGAAAACCTTGATATTCATTTACAGTTACATTTACATTTACGCCTCTTCGCAACATAAAGCTTATTGAATACTTTTTTTTTCCCGAAGATTTTATTTTTTTCAACGAAAGTGATCAGAAGCGATTTCAAAGGATTTTTTTTCGCATGTATATAATTGTTATATGTAGACATTTACGAATACATATAAAATTAGAGAAACAAAATGTATGCTATCTTATATTGTCTTTGTTTGTTGATGTCCATAGAGATTAAAATAGTATTTCTTCAAGAAACAAGACAGTTTAAGCATGAGCTTGTCTTAGGAAAAAGATTCAAGGACGGTGCCGTACTTGAAAATAGAACTTTCACAAGTGTCACTTGGTGTTTAATCGACTGTGCCAGTGTAACCGACTGTGTGTCCGTGTCTTGGAATATAAATACAGGCTTCTGCCAACTCTCCTTTGTGGATATCACCCATCACAGATATGTAGCCGATAGAATGTTTGATGACGTAAATTGGTCGGGATATGCAAGAATTACGTATAAAGGTATCTTCTGTGTCACTTGTTGTTGTTCATATATCGACGCCTTAGAATGAGAAGGTAGTAACTGAACAAAGTACTGTTTTGAGAAAACATGAAAAAGTATCTTTATTACTATAATACAATACAAATCTATATTTTATTTTTGTGATAAGACCTCTAGCCCACAATACGCATATACAGTTAATACATCCCTAAAATTTTGCAATGTGCTATTTAAATTCATGCCAACATTTTTTTCACATAATGCTAGATTTTTTTATTGATGACGTGTTTTGATTAAAACAGATGACATACAGATTTTCTCTGTTGGATTGTCCTGGAAACCAAGAATACAACTAAATCTGTCTTACCTCTACTAATCGATATTTTTTTTTTTTTTTTGTTAATTATCCTTTTTGGTCAACATAAACGGGTCAGATTTTAATGAAATTACACAGAATAATAGAGCCTGAAATATTATTTCTAAATAAGTGTACATCATAAAAAGCTGTGAAACGCGCGGCCTTATTTTTCTAAGGAATCGATAGAAGATAATGTATATCTTAAGGATATTGCATTTCAAAAAAAAAACTTGAAAAGTGCTATTAACCACTATCTCCTATATATCTTACGGAAAATGGTGACCAAGATCAGCCTGCACATGCGTGCAGTCTGGTCTTCATCAACACTCTCAGTTTCTTTTAAATGGTTTCAGACAAACAATGTAATGCTCAGTAATATCAGGAAACGTTCGGATATACAAATCATCGAGAGCTGAATGCAGCTGAGCTAGTGTGGGCCACTGGATTAATCTTTCGCTGAGGTCTTCAATTTGTGGATTGACCTACGCACAAAATCAACGAAAATAAGAATCCAACGAATATAACTGATTTCCAAATATAATCTACTTTATCCTGTCACTTCCGGGATTACCTGACGGATAACAGGGTGCCGTATATTTTTTTTGTTATCCGTCAGTTGGTCACGTGACCGCAAAGTGCGCACCTGCCGACTGGGACTATTTTCAACCAAGCGTCTTACTGCCCTAATGAATGAATCAATCGCTAGCGAATACTTTTGCTCGTTTAATTAATAGTCTGTTGTGTTAAAACATGTTGTCTTCTTTGCCACAATATTTTTCTGCGGATATACGTCACGTTTGATAATTATGACGTAGCCAATATCATTCATGACGTCATTATTGCAGCTGCATATTCAGAGTGTTTTGTAAAAACGGTTCTTCATTTTTTAAAGTTTCTCATAGATCTAGTGAGAAAGATGTCAATACGTACCTTATTTCGAGCGAAATGTTCAATTTAGTCGGATTTTGGATTGTAATTGAGAAAAGGGATAAATAAAATAGACGGTTGGTGTCTTGGATTGGGAAAGTCGATCAGGCTCGGCTCCGGAAATTTATTAAAGGTACGGTCTTTATCAATGATTTTTTTTTTGTTTGTTTGTTTTGTTCCGTTACAGTGAGTGACAGGATAAATAGAATAGATGGTTGGTGTCTTGGATGGGTTAAGTTTATCGGGCTCGGCTCCGAAATTTATCCGGTTCGCCTTCGGCTCACCAGATAAATTCCTCCGCCTTGCCCGATAAACTTAACCCATCCAAGACACCAACCATCTATTCTCTATTTGTCTGCTAAGCAAGGATTTTACAATACTTCGGTCATATCAAAGTTGCATGTTTACCTGCCTGGATTTTCTTTACTAGTTCTACCTATATATACTTGTTCAGAGTCACACAACTCTTCCCAATGTTGATTTATTGATTGTATGGTGTTTTCAACATTATTTCAGTTATATGGCGGCGGCCAGTGCACCTATCCTATCCATGCTTTCCTCGAGTTTCTTTTACCAGTACTCCGCACAATCTTCTATCAAAGCCATTGGCTGCTTTCCCGCATAATCATCGTCGGAACAAAGGTCAGCGGTGAGAGAGGATTGAATCCTGTCACAATGACTTTCATCAATCCTCGGAAAGAAATTGGCTAAGCCGGTGATCGAACCATGAATTGGTTTCTAACTCGAAGAACCGGCTTTTTCGTTGGATATAATTTGGCAAGACACTTCAGAGCCCTAGCTTAGTGCTGGTAAAACCAAGGACATGAAAATGGGAGCTGTCGTCATGATATAACTGAAATAATAATGACAGCGGTTTAAAAAAACTAAACCAATTTAATATTTAAAAGCAATCTCTCCATATCCTACGTCTTTGAAAAAAAGTAATTTACCATTATAATGCAGTGTCCACGTGGACCGATGCTCTAAAACTTGGGACTGATCTGGACATTTACATTTTATATCTCTTTCCTATCTCTTTTCTATTACAGTATTAAATGTTAGAAGCCCACTCGGGAGATACCAGCTATCTTTCCAACAAGCAAAAGAAGAATGTGAAGCTCTTGGATATACTATCGCTACGCCAGATGATTTGAGGGAAGCACGTGACGCTGGGATGAGTCTGTGCGTATGTGGCTGAGTATCAGATGAGACAAACGTTCAAATTTTACAGGAGTATAATGTTGATTGTTGGTTTACATTTACTGATGGCTATGAAGTTTGTAGCAAGTCATTAGCTGACGCATGGTGCAAAAGATCGTAGTCTCAATTTGCTTCCGTGGTGTTGTTTTCACCATTTATTTACTCGGCTGTTTCGAAGAAAATGTCGAGCTATTGTTATATCCCCTGGCATCTTCGTTGTCGTCTGCGTTGTCTGCGTCATCGTTGTGCAAAAACTTTGATATTGTAATTATTGAAGATATTTTTCTCAAACTTGGACAAGTCGTTAACGATCAAACGGGAAACCTATACAATGGGGGAGACAACCATCAAAATAGTTTTGACACCGTTATGCCGCTTTTTTTACTTAGAATTTTCACTGCAGCTGCAGCCGGGAGTTGAAACCCGCATGCTGTGCTCTTGTTTTAAATGAGAAATGCTCTATGAAAGGCAGGTTAATACATCTGCAAAAAGTATCGACCAGGTCCGAAACGTTTTGCTATTGTCAATTTTCGGCATGTTTCAGGACCAGTTTACCGAATGATTCGGCTGGTTTTTAGACAAAATGGACTTTACGGGTCCATGACCATGTAATGACTTGCTTGGTATCATGCATCACGAAGATGAATTGAGCCCCCTTTTGCCAAAACGTGGTTCAAATGTTATTGTTCTAAATTTAAGGTTAACATGAAAAAGAATAGCTGGCGCTGCTGTCTCCTGTCTTTATTTGTAAGTGACCTCTAGCCCGAAAGATACAATTGATTAGTCAAATATACAGAACTTAAACTCTTTACCAAACGACAAAATTCTATACTCGTCCAGATTGAAAGTGCTTCCTAATGAAAACCGAATTATGGCTGAAATGATAGATTTGTCTCTAGAAGGGTGGAAAACACTTTGAGGGAAAAAGAAGAAAATGCTGGTTACCCACATTTTCTTCTTTTTCCCTACAACCTGTCCAAAAGAATTCTTTATGGTGGTCATTAAAATCCGGGATTGTTTAGTTTAAACATTTATTTATAACTATATCGGGAATGTTTGTTGAAGGGGTCAATCGATTTTTGTCTTGAGTTTTTGTACTTTATGCACTTTTAAAAGTAGCTTGAAATCTATCCCATTCTTATTTGTGTCACTAACTGACGAAATATGTAATATGTAATGTAACAGAAGATTGATTTCAAGTCATGGTGATGTCCGTTTAAAACAATTAAATGGTTCATGCCCCGTGAGAATGGGATCGAATGCATTTTCAAAAACGACAGACCAAAGTCAGCCTGTCCAGATGCACATGCTGATCTGGGTCGAAACTTCTTGCAGATGGTCAATTTTCTGTATGCAAAAGGACCATTCTACCTCATGATTCAGTTGGTTGTCAGACAGACAGAATTTTGTGGATCCACAGATCCCTTTGATAATGTGCATGGTTCAGTGTATCACGGATTAATACCGTCACTCAAAAGAATGAGCCGAGCCCCGGTAGCTCAGTCGGTAGCGTGCAGGACTTGAGAACGCGGGGTCCAGGGTTCGATCCCTGGCTGCTACCCCTGGCTCGGCCAATTTCTTTCCGAGGATTGATGATAGTCACTGCGACAGGATTCATTCCTCTCCCACCGCTGACCATTGTTTCGACGATGATTATGTAGGAAAGCAGCCAGTGGCTTGGAAAGAAAATTGTGCGGAGTACTGGTAAAAAGAGACTCCAGGAAAGCATGGATAGGTGCACTGGCCGCCGCGATATAACTGAAATAATGTTGAAAACGGCGTTAAACACCATACAATCAATCAATCAATCAAAAGAATGATATATAGAGTCCTTTTTGTATCGAACGAAAACATAACCTTTATCTGGAGTCAATGTTCGGATCTTTCCAAGAAAGCCAGATTTCAGCAGGCTATGAAGTTCTTAGACTCACTGTCGTGAGGTTTTAATAGACATGCACATATGAGTGTGTCGATTAGCATTAGATGAGAATATTTCACGGGTAGAGCACGACATTGTTTGCTTTTACGATAGCTTTTACGTATGATATACTCCAACCTATTGTTGTTATTACATTGTATGAGTTATTCTGGGGGAAACGACTGCATTTTCATTGAGGGGATTAGTGGCTGGCTGAAAATGCTTATTTTATTTATGAAAAATTAAGGTTTACAAGGGCTACAACAAGGACTAAAACAAAAGCACTGCATACGGATGCAGTTGCTTGATTTTCAGTGAAAATTCTCGGTCGAAAAAGGGAATAACTGTGTCAAATTATTTTGATGGTTGCTTGTCCCTGTTGTATGAATTTCCTATTCACATTTAACAAATTGTTCAAGTTTGGAGTAGATATCTTCAGTAATAACAGAGATATCATAAAATGTCATATTTTTTGCACGACATCGACGACGAAGCAGACACAGACAACGACAGGGCTATGACAAAAACTCGATGTTTTCGTCGAAAACAGCCGACTTAATAAGGTGCAACTACTCGCCATTCTGTATCGGTGTTACATATCTTTTAATTTCTTCTTAGAACTAGAGTCGTGTTTAGTAAATACGGCTGTAGTTTGATGGTTAGAATAATGGAAAATATTAGAGAGAGAAAACCTGCTGTATCTTTGCTGGGATATTTGAAGTAAATGTATTTTAAACTGGTTGCCAGAACAACTTGACTAAGCAAGAGCCCCACATGCGTATGCCAACGCTAGGCTGTGACTGCTTGATTTTCAGTGAAAATTCCAGGTCGAAAAAGGGGCATAACTGTGTCGAAAATACTTTGGTGGTTATCTACCCTTGTTGTATGGGTTTCCCCTTTTAAAACTTAACAACTTGTTCAAGTTTGAAGTAAATATCCTCCGTAATAACAGATATATTATAAAATGTCAAAGATTTTGTACGACATCCATGACGACGACGCAGACAACAACAGGGCTATGACAATAAATCTACTTTTTCTTCTAAAACAGCCCCGCTAAAAATAAGATTGAGCCATGCTCTGTGAAATAGGAATATTATGCATCGACAAAAAATATCGACCCATGTCAGCCTGCGCAGTCCGCGCAGGCTGACATGGGTCGAAACTTTTTGTATGTGTATATTTTATGCATGTCTAAAAACCATTTTACCTTAAAATCTTGACGGTTATTGGCCAAAATGGATGTTATAGATCCATAGCTATATGATGACTTGATTAGTATAATGCATCACGGGAATGCATTAAAACCGTTTCGCCAGAACATGACGCAAGTACAGTATTTCAATCGGTTGCCAGAACTTCTTGAAAAAAGAATAAAACATCAATACCAAAAGTTTCCAAAACGGTATACATGTATTTGAAATACCACCTTTCTCATTCAAAACGGTTAAAGGTATTAGCATTCGAATATGGGTAATCGGATCACGCCTGTAGCTGTCGAGTCTCATTTCAAAGCGCTGAAAAGACAACAGAAAGACAAGGTTATTTGGATATGGAATTAGTGTTTTATCAAATACTTGGATGGCTCTCAAAACCGCGCGATTACTTTTACTCAAAACTGACTTAAGAAAAAAATACATTTATGGATATTTGAATAGTATTGGCAGAGAGATACTGCATCGTCTAGTCATTGGACACATACTTTATCAAAGGCATATAATTTGCTCTGAAATGTCTCACACTAACAAGAGGTCTGTGAGACTTTGACAAACAGAGATCCTTTGGCATTTCCAAATGATAAATGCCCACATTCATTACTACTCAGTATTCCGTTACAATGTTGTTTCACGCGCTTGCTTAGTCATCTTAAGTCTACGTTTATGCTACGTTTATAGCCGTGAGACCACCCAGGTTCTGGCGAAAACTAAACAAAATATAAAAAAGAAAGATGACAGCTATCAAAAACAGAAATGAGTAAGCTGCCGCCGTGATATAAATGCATAAAGTTAAAAGCGGCGTAAACCCATTTAAACATCAAATTCAAACTAGCCAAGTCCTGTTAGCGCAGTCAGTAGCGTACAGGACTTGTGACCATGGGGTCGCTGGTTCGAATTCCCAGCTCGGCAAATTTCTTTCCGAGAAATGATGAAAGTCATTGCGACAGGATTCGTCCCTCTGTCACTGCTGTTCCTGTCGCAATGGCCATCATCAATCCCTTGAAAGACTCAAAGGCAATGATTTCATAACCAAGTTATAGCTAAATACGGGTGGTCACCAAGACGGAAGCGACCGTACTAGAAAACACAACCTGAAATCTATTTTCCCCTCGGAGGTCTTGTATTCTTCCAACAAGTTCTCAAGTTGCTCCGTTTCCGCTGCAGTTAATTGAATACCTGTGTCCTGGAGAGAAAAGCAAAATGACAAATATGTTTTATCATCACAATACCATAAGCAGACGATTCTTTCTGTCTTACAGCAGATCAATATTAAAAACATAGTGGCAACAGAAGAAATTGCTCGTGACGAGCAATTTTTTCTTTTGTCACTATGTTTTACATGTATTCGTGTGTAAAACTTTAATTCATGTTGATGAATCAATCTTTTAGAGGAAGATTTCTAAAATTGTCTGCTGCAACTTTTACAGATTATTTTTGTACATACGATTAAATTAAGCCGTGTTACTTTTTCGTTCCATTCAGTGTCAAAGAAAATAGCATGACCTTATGTGTGGGTAAATGATAATTTCAAATAAGATACAACCTCTTTTTTATATGCTAAAATTACATATGATTATGGAAAACTTCTGGAATACACATTTCGAGGTAAGATGTGAAACATTACAATACGATTGGATGTAATTTGTGTACGAGAATGCGTACAGGAACATTGTTTCAGACTGCGCATGTGCATTCAACCTCAGTAGATACATGTGACATTTCCGTCGCAATTTTCAAAACAAATCGTACCCTCTTAACTATGATGTTTGATCGACTAAAAGTATCCAATTCTTGCAATTATCGCTTAGCAATAACACCAAGTTACCACTCACTAGTATGAGGCTTTCACCAAAATTATTTTTAGGATTCTTTTACATGACACAACCTGTCTGTCAATAGGTAGTTGCAAAATAGCCTGACAGGTAACGAAAAACACCGTCATCGAGTCCCTGCCTCCTGTTTGTCTCTGAACCTTCAATCACCCAGAGATATTTTTTATGACAGAATCTCCTCAGAAAGATGAGACACATGACTTATCTAGATCTAGCACAGATTTCTTCTTCTTATTTTACAAATATTTCAATAATAGTTCACCTTCTTTGGGGAAAAGTTGAAAAAAATTGGTGTTGGGAGTTTAACTTGCGCAAAGTTTGGGTTGACTACTAACGCATTGTTTTTTAAGTAAGACATTCACGTATGCTCAATTATTTTTCGAATGAAGGATGAAAGTCACTGAAAACCAAAATGAAAAAAAAAAGATCTGAAAAAATTTGCTGTTCTATTCACAAGCATCTGGGCTATAGAAATTAGGCAAGAATAGAGAGTAATTTTGAGTGCTTTCAATAATCACTGACATTCGTTAACCTTAAGACCAAGTAAAAAAATCAAAAGTATATTATTAGTCAGTACAGAAATCCACGAATACTGCATTTTCAATGCTTTTATCGCCAAACTATTCTGTGGAATAAAAAACGGACAGTGTGGATCAAAGATCAGACTGCATGTTCTGCGTAATCTGATCTAGATCTACCCTGTCCGCAAAAGAACAAAAAGTTTGCGTAAGTATGCAAAAGGTTAACGTGAGAATAATTTATTCTGACTTCGGTAAAATTCAATTGTGATGGCTTGTCTGGGCCGGGGAAAAATCAGGTCAGTCAAACAAAACCCAAAGTGGAACAAAAAAAAATCTGACTTGTCTGTTGAAATACAATCACATGAATATTTCTTGTTTGATTAAATGCCTTTTTTGCAACGTTTTCAACAGTAGGCCTATTTTAGTTATATCAAGGTGATTGCTACACTATTATAATTATCTTTCTGAGATTCATCAGTAATAAGTTTGGGATCTGCAGTGCCTCGCTCATACTCGCTCGGACATTCCCGAGTAGAAAGCGCTACAGTGAAAACCTGACAAAAGTTTCCTACGTACAAATCAAACGGCTTTACTACTGAGACTAAATATTAAATTTGAGCCACGCTCTGGCAAAGAGGGGCTAAGTGCATTTACGGAAAGTATCGACCCGGGTCAGCCTGTGCAGTCAGTGCAGGCTGACCTGGTTCAAATTTTTCGCATTTGATAAATATTCTGCATGTCCAAGGACCCAAGGATTCAACCGCTTGTTAAACGAAATGGATTTTATGATTCCATAATTATGTGATGACTTGCCTGGTGTAATGTACTACGGAAATGCATTAAGACCTTTTTGCCAGAGTTTGAATCATTTGTATTATTTTGGATGGGGGAGGAGATCTCCGTTTCTTTTCTTGAATCACTTTACTTTTTTCAGAAAAATGAAAAATCATGTTCTATCTGTTTCAAACTATTTGGGTGTATAACCCCATGCCTCAGTGGTTTTATTTGTAATTAGAAAATCTTGGCTCGATTCCTTTTTGCGGCGAAGACCCTGTGCGACTAGCCTATGGTGAGGCACTGCAAAGCCAGAGCCTACAACATGTGTTACTCTGGAAAAAAACATCGCTCAGTAAGCTGCCGCCATTAAATGATTGACACAAAAAAACAACACAGTTTCACTCCAGGATCAATAAAAACTATGCCATTGCATTCTTCCTTTCTCACCTTACATGTTGTCATTTATGGTGTCAAGAGAGAAAAAAGATGAATACCATCCTAGAGGTGGTATTATAAAATACATGATTGGTAAGGCATGGATCAGACAAAGCTCAGTATTCTCCTTTGAATTAAGAGACAAATGTCATCATGTACAGCATCGAGGTTTCTTAACAAATACCTTATCCCAAGAGAAGTCAAAGTACAAAGTTTATGGATCGTATGATATTGACATAGAATAATACGAACTGTTTTTTGTTTCGACAGGAAGTCATATCTCAGAATAGGATCCGTCCTATGAGAAAAAGGAACCTCGCTGACATCTGTGTAAAATTTCACATTACCTCACCATTGACGTCTAATATTTGCGGATGCTTTTATCCATTAATCCCTCTTGAAACAGAAAATCGACACAAAACGAAAAGTTTCGACTCGAATCAGCCTGCGCCTTGTGCGCAGGCTGATTTGAGTCGAAACGTTTCGCAGATATCACTACTGTCCATTTTCAAGTGCGCTGGTTTTTGCTGGTTTTTATTGATTAAATGTATGTTGTTTAAGTTAGTAGACCCCTAACGCTTCTAGTGCAACATGGAATAAAATTGCTTGTTAGTTGATAAATAAGAATTGATACTGATAGAATACTTTTGCACATTTTTAATTGACAAGAAATTCCTTTGATGTCTATCTTAAAATTATTTGTTGATACTTTTGTTAGTTCCCTTTGTAATGAGAATATACTGGTTTTAGATTTATAAATGATAATTCTAAGAAGGAAAAAAAGGAACAAGTGGCTCGGTTAAAGTAGTACAATAATACTCATTTTTAATCATAGCAAACTTTGTAGGATAATTTTATAGTGGAAATAGCTGTTTTTCATTAGGGGTCTACTACCGTAACGTCGTTTTCAACATTATTTCAGATATATCGCGGCTGCCAGTGCACTTATGCATGCTTTCATGGAGTTTCTCCTTACTAGTACTCTACACAATATTCTTTTCAAGCCACTGGCTGCCTCTTCACATAACTATTGTCGGTCAGCGATGATAGAGAAATGAATCCTGTAGCAATGAGTAACATCAACCTTCGGAATGAAATTGGCCGATCCGGGTCTCGAACCATCGACCCCCTGTTCCCAGGTCCTGTGCGCTACCGACTGAGCTCCCGGGACTCGGCGGTTCTTGTTGGACTCCAAATATAAATCGTCAGTCAGAAGACAGAAATGGTGGCATGTGTGTTGTTGACACTTCATTAATTGTATCGGATTGCTGTTGTCTCTCCGAGGACTTGGTGATCCCTCGACGTATTATTCTACAGGAATAATTGACTGGTTCCTTTACCTTGCATGGGTATCTTTTTTATTTGGTATTAACCCTTTACCACACGACCAATTTTAGACCTGTCCGAATTGAAAGCATTTGCAGAGGACAGTTGCAATGTGGATCATATGAAATGATTTTTCTTTGATAGGGTAGAAAACATTGTGGGAAAAGGAGAAAACGCTGGTTACCAGCATTTTCTCCTTTTCCCACAATGTTTTCAAAAGCCTTTTCTATCAGGGGTGTCAAAAGGCGTCATTGTGTGGTAAAGGGTTAAACACCCTTTTCAATTGTGTGTAAGTTATATCATGGCTGTAAGTGTACCTATCTAGGCATTCCTGGAGTTGCTTTATCAGTGCTAGGCACAATGATTTTTCCAACGTACTGGCTTCCCACATAAACATGGTCAAAAAAGTCAAGTGGTAAGAGAAGAAAGAATCTTTTCGCAATTACTTTCATCAATCTATTTATGACATACAACTACCAGGTATAACTGACACTAGGAAAATATGTGAGCAAAAGAAAAGGACCTCTTGAAATAAAAATGGAAAATCAATGTCGATGAAGAAGCAAATGCTTAGTAAAAAAGATATTTGCTTCTTTTTTTCATGGTGTTTTAATGCTCGCTGTTGCAGTCGCATAAAACATTCGTGATTCGTACCAGTATAGAACTAGATAGACTATTGTCGACTTGATGACTTCTATGAGTTTAACCATTTACCAAACAATCAAGTGAGCTGTGCTCTGTGAGAAGGGGGCTTAATGGATCTGCAAAAAGTATCGCAGACTGCACAGGCTGACCTGGGTCGAAACTTTTTGTTATCGGTCAAGTTTTTGCATGTCAAAGGACAAGTATACCACATGATTCAGTCTGTTGTCATAAAAAAATGGATTTTATGAATCCATAATTATGTCATGACTTGCTAGGTATCATCCATCACGAGGTGTATTTAACCCTCTTTTTGCCAGAACATGCTTCAAGGGATTTAAAACCTCATTTTTTTTTTGGGGGGGGGGGGGGGGCGGTCAAAAATTTCCTGATAGAAGTTGAAATATTACTATCATTTTGTCGAATAAATCGAAGAAATCCGTTAACCCTTATCCTGCAGCATAAAAAATATAAAACTTTCAAGTCGATGGTGAAAATCCAAATATTGCTGTTTGAAAAGGTATTTGTGGAGGAAATATATCTCGTTAACGGACAGTGTAGATCTAAGATCAGACTGCACGTTCTTGATCTACGCTGTCTGCAAAAGGTCAGCGAGTCGCGCTTAGCAGCCTAAGGGTTAATTGATATCCCGCGTTTTTCTTGTAGGAGATTCCGTCTTGAAAAAGCACTAGTCTAAAAATAAAACAGGAAGAGATTCAATGACATGGTTGTTCGTTATCAGGAGGCGGTCTTTGCAACTTACTACAGATAAGCCATATTCTGACAAAAGAGGCTTTAATACACGTCCGTAATTCACTGTACAAAGCAAGTCACCATCTAACTAAGAACCCATAATTCCATTATGTCCAACAACCGACTGAATTATGAGGTGAACGTGCCCTTTGATATGTAGAAATTTACTAAATAGCAAAAAGTATCGACCCGTGTCAGCCTGCGCGGACTGCTCAGGCTGACATCCGTCGATACTTTTGAAGATGCACTAAACCCCTTTTTCACAGAGCATGGCTCGTACATATCGTGCACCAAAGCCCTAAACATATCTTTGATGTTGGCAAAAACAAAAATACAGCGATAACTGATTGAAAGGCGACTGCGACATTTGGCTACTAGCCACTTATTAACCCTTTGGCTGCTAAGCACGACTCACTGACCTTTTGCGGACAGCGTAGATCAAGATCAGACTGCACAGAACGTGCAGTCTGATCTTGGATCTACACTGTCCGATAAGGAGATATTATTCCCCAAAACATACCTTTGAATTAACAATATTTGGGCTTTTACTATCGAATTGAAAATTTCATTATAGTTATTTAGCAGGATAAGAGTTAAACGTCCACGTGAAGAGAGTCTCATTTGTCGGACTTATCAGTTCTAAACTTGTATCTAGCAAGTATCTATCTTGGTCGGTCGATCGATCGATTGATTGACTGTATGGTGTTTAACGCCGTTTTAATATTTCGGCAATATCGCGGCGGCCAATGCACCGACCTATGCCTTCTTGGAATTTCTGTTACAAGTACTCCGCAAAATATTCTTCCCAAGCCACTGGCTGCTTTCCTGCATAAGCATCGTCGAAACAATGATAAGATGTGCGAGAGGAATAAATCCTGTTCAAATCACTATCATTAATCCTCGGAAAGAAATTGGCTGAGCTGGGGATTCGAACCAGCGACCCTATGGTCACAAGTCCTGTACGCTTGCTATTGCGTTACTGGAGCTCGGCCCTAAGTTTTTCACATAAAGATACATCTATACTCGTTTCAGGTAGTTTTCAGCCAATTTTAACTAAAGTAATGCCAAATAATGAATGGATATGATGAAAGTTTTAAGAAAAAAATCAGCAGTAAATGTAATGGCTTGCATACCTTGACTTCCCGGAAGTTCAATGTATATTCAATGTGTGAACAATGTATGTTCCTATGTTTGTCTGTGTCGATGTTCAATGTTAATTACCCGTGTATACATAATGATTTCCTATATTACACTGCCTTCAAGACAATAGCGGTAATAAAAAGAAAAAGGTAATTGAAAAAAACTATAGGTAATGAACAGGACTTACATCAACAGCAGATTGAAAGTCTGGCCACGTTACCCTTTTCTCCTTGTTTTTGTCATACACCAACAGCGTATCATACAGCTCTAATCCGCCGTCTTCACAATAAGCCTTTATTGCTGCCATAACATTGCTTGTGGTTATTTCGTTCATTGGGGTTCCGAACAGTTTACTAGTATCTGAGAAAATAATAATTTATTGGATAACTATTGTGACCCTTTCAGAGGAAAAAGATTATTTCTTACGGCTCCGAAGATGAAAGCTTTGGGGAACGTGAGATCAGGATAAACGAAACAACGTGTTACATGAAATTAGTCTTTTTCCCATGGTGTTTTATCAATAACACTAAGAAAACGATTAAAATTCTCTTACCTAAAATGACAATTAAACTGACTTGAATTGCTAAGACAAAATACTGCGTTGCAAATCCAAAATCAGACCGCACTTCGTATGATCTTAATCTACAATGTCTGCATGGGCAACTGACTTTGGGTGTGCCGAGCTGAATATTTGAAAATATTGTGGGAAAAGGAGTAAATGCTGATAACCAGCATTTCCTCCTGTTCCAACGACGTTTTCTTCCCTATAAAAAACAGAAATCATCATCTTAGCAACATTTACTTTATCATCTGCAAATGATTTCAATTTGTTTCACTTCAAAATTTTATCGTTTGGTAGAGTTTAGGAAGCACGTGTATGACAAAACGTTTTTGCCATGTCGTCAAGATAAGCCTGATTACTTCTGTTCATCTTGTCTGTTTAGGTACCAAACAGTGTACTAGGTTAGGTATCTAGGGCAGTAACGAGTAGAAAATTATAGGCATAATCGTTGCATTTTTTTTTACCTGTCTTAATACCAAAACAACATCAGAATGCATCTTCTGTGCAGCCTAAACTTAATGTACGAATAGTGTCTTCTCATATGCAGTCTGATATTGATCTGCAAATGGGGTCTTCTCATTTTCGATAGCTGTTTCATTGCATAATTAATTGAATGGTGTTTTACGCCGCTTTCAACATTATTTCAGTCATATCACGGGGACAGCTCACATATCCATGTATTTCCGGGTTTAACCAGTGCCAGGCTGGGGCTCTGAGGTGTCTTGCCCAGGGGCACCCCAGCGACGGACCCAGCGGATCAGGTTGGGCTCGAACCCGAGGCCTCCTGGTTAAGAGGCCCACACTTTACCACTGAGCCAAGCAGGACCCTGTTTTATTATAGATAATGCATGTGCATATTTATTAACGAAACTCGTTTCCGAATCTTCACAATGAGCCCTGATTTCTGTCCTGATGTTGAGTTACTACAAAACAACTTAGTATCTGAGTGGAGAAGAATGTTACCTATTAATCATCGACCGTCCTTGTGTCGACTGATATAAGGAAATGAAAAGTTGAAGATATTGTGGAGCGGTGAGAATATAATACCGGTATTACATCTTCACACGCTGTTTTGGCATATTTTGCAATAGAAAATCCCTAAAAAATAAAGGCTCAGTTGTGGCCAAAGGTGAATAATGACGGTTAAAAAAGTGCATTGAAACTTAAATCACACCATGTAAAATTAATGAAATCATTATGACGATGACAATCTGTTATTGTACTGTCGAACCAAGTGGTATTAAGTTGCCAGGTCGCTCTGTCTTTTGTTTACTTTTCACCTAGTTTTGAATCTCATTTTTCTGCCAACGACTAACACTTAGACTGACCGTACAATAACTTATTGTTATCGTCATAACTTTTAAATGATATTACTTAAATGCAATTTAACACCTGCATTGTTTACTTCTGGACGCTGCTGGGCTGCCAGTTACTAAACTGCTTGGATTTACGCAAATTGCTTTAGATTGTATATACAAAAACGATCTCTGCTTTACCCAAAGTAATGAGATGGTGTAAAGTTATACAAATGTTTACTCAAATCGTAAAGTTATGCAGTTTAGTGAAACTTGTATTAAGACTTGATGCTTGCTTACCTAAACTGCATCCACTAATTTAGTGAAAAGCAGCCCTAAGCCCTTTAAGGTAGAATATTGATCGAGGATTAGACAGCATGTCATGTTCAGTCTGGTTTTAAATTGTGCTGCATTCCAAAGAATTTGAAGTTATTCCAGCAGATAAAAACTGCTCTAAATCGTTCTGCGCAATCCAATCTCGATCTATACTGTAACGATAAACGATACAAGTTGTCCACCACATACTTAATAGTGAACCCTTAGGCTGCTAAGCGAGACTGAATGGCCTTATGCGGATAGTGTAGATCAAGATCAGACTGCACAGAACGCGCAGTCTGATCTTGATCTACACTGTCCGATATGGAGATATTGTTCTCCAAAATAAGCTTGAAATGACAACGTTCGGGTTATTACCTATCAGCTTGAAAGTCTCACTTAACTTATCAATCTTTATCCTGCCGAATAAGATAAAAGAAACTTTCAAGCCTATATAGTAAAAACCAAAATATTGTTATTTCAAAGTTATTTTTGGAGAAAAATATTCCCTTAGCGGACAGTGTAGATCCAAGATCAGACTGCACATTCTGTGCAGTCTGATCTTGATCTACACTGTCCGCAAAAGGTCACTGAGTAGCGCTTAGCAGCTTATATGTTCAGCAGATTAAAATTTAACACTTACTCGGCTTTTTCTTTGGTTTAGGCACAATAACGTAATCACTCAGTACAGGTCCATGTCGGATAACTATATCTCGAGTCTCCTGTAGCTGTTCCTTCAATGTTCTGAATTCTTTGTCGATTTCTACTCCCTTTATTGAAATCAAATGAACAGCAATGATTAATTGATTGTATCGTGTTTAACGCCATTTTCAACAGTATTTCAGTTATATCACTGCGGCCAGTGCACCTATCAATACTTTCCGGGAGTTTCTATTACCAGTACTTCTCAACATATTCTTCCAAAGCCACTGGCTGATTTCCCACATATTTATTTTCGAAACAATGATCAGCGGTGAGAGGGGAATGAATCCTATCGCTATGACTATCATCAATCCTCGGAAAGAAATTAGCCGAGTTAGTAACTCGAACCAGGGACCCCCTAATCTAAAGCTACCTATTATTGCTACCGGATTCGGCAAACAGCAATAATCTAACCCTTCACCAGACAACAAAATTTTAGACTTGCTCATTTTGAGAGCATGTGGCTGACATGATAGATTTTGTCTTTGAAAAGATAGAAAACATTATGGGAAAATTGAGAAAATACTGGGCTTTTTTCTACAGGGTCGTCGAAGCACGGGACTGTTTGATTTAGGGTTAAATATATGAGCCAGACTCTGGCAAAAAGGGGTTTAATGCGTGTCTGCTGTGCATTATACCAAGCAAGTCATCATAAAAATGAGCCATGCTCTGGTAAAAGGGGGCTTAATTCATCTCTGTGATGCATCACATCAAGCAAGCCATCAAATAATTATGGATCCATAAAATCTAATGTTTCAAAAAAAAGACTGAATCATGAGGTAGAATGATCCTTTGACACGCTAAAAATGTAAAGAAAGCGAAAGGTTTCAGCCCAGGTCAGCCTGCGCGGACTGCGCAGGCTGACATGGGTCGATACTTTTCGCAATTGCATTAAGCCCCCTTTTCACAGAGCATGGCTCAATTATAAATCCATGAAATCCTTTTTTGTCTAACAACCGGCTGAATCCTGAGGTAGAATAGTCCTTGCTCTTTTAGAAATTCACCAATTGCAAACGGACTGCACAGGCTGAAATAGGTCTATACTTTTTGCAGATTCATGAAACCCTTTTTTGTCAGTGCAAGGCTCAAATCAATTCTAAGTGTAAAACAAGAAGAATATAGCACTCACCGAAAGATCCAGTTCTTTAACACAGTTTGCCTCTGTGCTTACACCATTTAGTAACAGTTTAGTTCCATCGACACCCAGTGGATTATGGCCTATCTGTCAAAAACATAAAAAAGGGTCTTATTCAATCTCTATAAGCCTTGCTCTGGTAAAATGCATCTCCGTGATACATTATACCAGGCAAGTCATCACATAATTATGGATCTATGAAAACCTTTTTTTTTAAATCGGCCGAATCCTGAGATAGACTGGTCTTTGACTGCGCATGCTGACCTGGTTCGATGCTGTTGGCAGATGCATTAAACCCCCTTTTCACAAGAGCATGTCTCATATGACTTTCTATTCGCGAATTCAAATGTTTTCAACTCTGTAATCTTGCAAAATTTTCTCGAAGGAATCAGACTCATAGGCTCGCTGACGAATATAGAAAATCATACTGAACATGTTAAAAAATGCGATTGTAGGTGAAATTTGAACGTAGTGTAAATCGTGAGATTCGTCTCTGAAAGGGAAATAAACATTGTGGGGAGAGGTTAAATGCTTGTTAACAGCATTTTCTTCTTTTCACACAATGTTTTCTAAAGTCTTTTTTCCTCGGGGTCGTATTAACGTGGGATGGTTTGAGAAAGGGAAAGCTTGTCAGAATCCACTGTTGTAAGAAAGTAAAAATACTCAATGTAAGTACGGTGCAAGACACTTACTTTTAATATTTTCAGCAAATCATTATTTTCGAGTGACTTTCCAATGACAGTTGCTCCAGGTAAGCCAATCCTGTTGTTCGAAACATCAATTTCAGTTATGGTTCCTGAGATTTTCAGCATTTCTGCAATACCAAAAGCGCCCTCATTCCCGAGTCCATTCATAGCAAGGTGGACAACTCTTAGTCTACTGTTTGACTGAAAAACAAGAAAAGTTACCTCTCTTGTTAAATTTGATGAACGATCATGTCCTCCGTTAGCAGTTGCCTAGTCAAGGTAGCTGGCTCGATGGATTATCCAAAGGTTTTGTGTTCTAGTCTGGGCTCGGCCTAAAATCCTCCCTAAGACTGATAATGAGTCATTTCATAAGGGTTGTTTACTCTGTATCTGCTGAACAATGTTTTAACGATGTTTGTATGGGAAAGTCAACAATGGTGTAAACAGACGGTTGTAGGTTATGGTCAGTATTGATCCATGTAAGCCTGAACGGACGGCGCAGACTGACATGGGTCAAAAGTTTTTGTTCTTTGTGAATTTTCTGCATGTCCTAAGGCATTGTATTTGATAGTTCAGTCGGTTTGTTAGACAGAATGGATTTTATGGATCCATAATCATGTGATGACTTGCTTGGTAAAATGTGTCACGGAGATGCATTTAAACACCCTTTTCACAGAGCGCTCTTCAAATGTATTGAAAGAAAAAAGTCAAAACGTTTACCGCTATTCCTTGACAAAGGTTGAAGCCACTTTTTAGCCTGAAATTGTTCCAGCTTAGGTCCAGTTTCTCCAGCGTCTCGTTCTCTGCTATAGACAAAGTCAAGCAAGTTTATATATTCTATATCACATGGCAAAATTTTATACCGGCTCTAACTGAGACAATATCTAAACGACAAATAAAACGTGACAAAATGACGGAATTTGTCTTTGAAAGACAGAGAATATTGTTGCAGCATTTTCTCTTTTCCAACAATGTTTTCAAAGACTTTCTTTTTCAGAAGGTAGCTAAATCACGGGATTGCTCAGTCTAAGCGTTTGCTTCACGTGACGCAATGTCCATTGTCTTCAAAAGTTGCCCACTGCAAAATAATACCAAACAAGTCATCACATAATTATAGATCCATAAAATCTATTTTGTTTAACAACCGACTAAATGATGAAGTAAATTGGTCCTTGGACATGCAGAAAATTGACCAAAAGCAAAAAGTTTCGAACCATGTCACTCTGCGGGGACTGCGCAGGGTGACATAGGTCGTTACTCCTTGCCGATGCATTAAGCCACTTTGAAAGGGGGTGGTTAAGTTCTCATGTTTCAAGTGGATAAACAAGATATTATGCATTATCCTTCGAGCACTTAATCAACCTAACAGCCATTTTCGCTGGAGAAATAAGATCAAAATAATTGCAATTTCAAGGTCGGCAAAGCAAAAAAGCAAAAAGTGTAGATCAAAGACTGTACAGTTTGTGTAGTCTGATCTGATAGGCCGCAAAAGTAACTAAAGTTTTGAAAGGCTCTACAAGGGTTCGCCCTGAATTCAGAGCAGACATACCTGCACCGGAGCAACAGGCGTTATAAGAAGATATCGACCCCGACGTTGAAAAAAAATAATGACATAAGCATGCTCGAACTCATGGACAAAAATAAACTTATTTTTCTTTCAAAACCTGTATCAAAATGTTTTTTGCAATCGAACATGGTTCTACGAGGGCGAGGCTTGGGATCAGTCGGCACAAATTAATTATCTTCTTGGATAATCTGTGAGAAATTAATGCAAAAACCAGCCTTGAACTTTGACATTCACCTAGTAACTGAATATCTTTTGAATCCATTTCGCACCGTGCGGGTTGTAGAGCATTTTCAACCAGATCTTTTACTATCTTTTACTATACATATGAGCCATGCTCTGGCAAAAGAGGATTAAATTACATCTCCGTGATACATTACACCAAGCAAGTCATCACATAACGACAGACCCATAGAATCCATTTTGTCTAACAACCAACTAAATCGTATGGTCCTTGGACATGCAGAAAAATTTTACAATAGCAAAAAGTTTTGACTCAAGTCAGCCTGCGCGGATTGCGCAGGCTGACCTGAGTCGATACTTCTTTGTATTAATCCCTTTTTACAGAATATGGCTGATGCATTCATTTGAACACAATCTAATTAAGACTTACATATTGCGTTTCCTAAAACAGTGCTTGCTGTGTCACCAAAATGATTGTTGCTTAAATTTAGCGTCTTTAGGATGTTGTTTTCCTGTAAAATAGAGAAGAAATAAACAAGAGGGGCATGCTAGCCACACATTGCTTAGCTTTTATAACAAATCTTGGTCATCACCTTTTCTTTCAAATCACTATTTTGGTTCAGAGAGCTTTTACCAATAAATGGTAAATCATTGCCTGTTTATGCTGTTTTCAAGCCAGCACTTTCTCATTTTTCCAGTATGTTTTCTAGCCTTTCAAAGACTAATCCCTTTACTGGATACAAACTTGATTTGCAGTCTTTAAATGCTTTCAATATGGACGAATCTAAAATTTGTTATCTGTTGAACAGTTTGATACTTTTCCCAAGAAACTTCCAGAACGAAACGTGCGCCTATTCCTGGTATACATTATTGTTTTCTTTCAACATACTGTTTTCCCAAATGCTGTTTTACTAGTTTTACAGCAGTGTGGGGAGCAGTGTTGTTCTAGTCACAATGGCCTCATATCAGAATGATCAAATGACCAGAATTCGAAGTAAATTAACCTGATCTGAATAATAAAACTCATTATCTTTAATAGACAAGCTGAGCAATATACTGTACCACTTCACCCATAAGGTAACAGAATATTTCTTCTCCCTTATCTTCGAAGCCTTGTGAGGGAAAATGTCCTTGTGTGTACATTAATTGAATTTTGTTAATATGTTAGTTGCATATACCAAACTGTTGAACCGTGTCATGATTTGACCAAATTGTCACTGGTGACTATAATTCAAATTTATGTAATGAGGGTATGTATATCAGGTCCTCGCTACAAAATCTGGCGATAACTTTGTTTACGTTGTTTGAATACTTACATAAAGCACTTCTGCTATGCATGCGCCGTCTCGATCTGTTAAGTCATTTCCTTTAAAATAACAAATAAATTTTAAGAGTCATATAAGTGAAATATATATTCATTTTGTCGGGCAAAACTCTACCTTTTTTTTTTTTTAATATTCTTAAGTTGTATTTGTCAGAATATTACGTAAAAGTATAAAAGTGTAGATCTAAAATTATACTGTACGTTCTTTGCGGTCTGAATTGATGTTTATTGTTCCCAAAAAACAACAAAAAATTGCCTTCGGCCTCTCGGCCTTTTCAGGATTTTGGATGCTTTGTGGACAGGGAAAACTGTTGGCTTTGTAATCACAAGCAATCCTAAGAACATATTCTAAGTCCTATTCTCGACAATTTTCTAAATTTGAAAATAGTACAACTTCTGATAGGCTGAACTGTTTGGTATAGCCAATCAGGAGTTAAATTACTTTCTTAATCTAGAATAAGACTCGAAATGAAACTAGGAATGGTTGGTGATCCTGATTCGATCCCTTCAGGTGACACTAGTTATATTGCAGTGTATTTGCACGAGGCAATGGAGAGGCCCAGCCAAGCAGTGGTCAAATCCGGAAAAGATACGGATAATTAAGCTGTCGCCTCGATAGGAGCGAAGAACTATTGTTCGCTGCGTAATACGCCATTCAGACCAACAAAACACTGCACGTATATCAATCTTGTATGCATGTTCTTATCATTTTGCATTAAGTTATAAAGATAGACACAAACATAAGTACCTTAAAAAGAAAACACCCTATCTCTGTATTTGTTGCTTTTATAAAACTCGCGCCTGTAATAATCCAACGTTCAGTAATTTCAGTCCTTTGATTTCGAAACTTAAAATCAAAAGACTGAAATACTTGAGAGCTTGAGTCTGTTTCACTGGCTATAAAAGAAATGCTATACCTGATAAGTTGATGTGTTTTAACGTGGTATTATTTTGTAATACTTTACAGATCGCCTCACATCCTCGACTACCCAGTCTGTTTCCGGACAAATTCTGAAAATAAAACAAGCGCCTAATTTACCGCTCTTTCTGAACATTTTTTTTAAATTTTAAATCCTACCTGAAACATTCTACGCGGCTGGGTCAGAACATCTCAGTCATTCACATAAATAGTCTTTGAATACAAAATAAGAAAGAATAATATGAATTGTAGATACATACGATTGCAGAAGTTAATGTTTAAACATATCTCGCTCAGACTCGAACTTAAGTCATACACAGGATCGGAATTATGTGACTGTTGTAAGATCATCTCATTCAAGATAAACTGGGAACGGTGGTCTCAATTTATTGACTAAGGGTCGTCTTGATATTTGCCTAATTGGGATGCAAAAGAATAGTGACAGAACAATTTATTCTTCTGCATTTATATGGTTTTCTCTTGTATTCATGTATTGAACCCAAATTTATGTTCACAGTATGATTTCGTTGTCATTTGTCGCAGATTTCATTTCAAGAAGCGAGGGGTTAATAGTAGAACAATAAATGACAAAATAAATGAGCCATGCTCTGTGAAGAAGGGGGGTTTAATGTTTCTGCAAAAAAAAAAGTACCGATCCAGGTCAGCCTGCGCAGTCTAAAAAGGGGGTTTTGTGCATCTACAAAAAGTATCGAAGCAAAGCTGACCAAGATCGAAACTTATTGCCATAGATCAATTTTCTGCATGTAAAAGGATCAGTTACCTTCATGATTCAGCGATTGCTAGACAAAATGGGGTTTATGGATTTTCATATGATGATTTACTTGCATCACAGAGATGCATTGAATCCCCTTTTTGCTAGAGCGTGACTTAAATATATAAGTAAAAGGAGAACATGAGCCGGGAAAAGAGTATGCACCTCACCAGATCTATTATGAAACAGTTTTCTTTTAACATCTCTGCTATGTATTCACCACCCTCCTCTTCTAGCCAGTTGTCTTGGAGATCCAGTGATATAACTTGAGTATTGTTCTGGAAATAAGAACTTATATATTACTTATTTGAGCCATGGTTTGTAAAAAGCGGGCTTAATGCATTTGCAAAAAGTATCGACCCAGGTAAGCCTGCGCAATTCGCGTCGACTGACTTGGGTCGAAAAGCTTTGCTATCTGTAACTTCTCTAAATGTCAAAGGACCATTCTATCTCATGATTCAGTCGGTTGTTGGACAAAATGGATTTTATGGGCTCATAGTTATGTGATAACTTGCTTGGTAGAATGCATCACCGAGATGTATTAAATTCCCTTTTGCCAGAGCATTGCCCATTTGTACTTTGTTATCTTTGCAAGCACCAAACCAAACCCACCGTGTGTTTACGACCCTGAAGAAAAATGCTTTTGAGAACGTCGATGGAAGACGCGATTTTGCTCTTTGAGAGCAATGTCTCCTTTTGCCACAATATCTTTAAAGTTTCCAGCAGCAAGACGAAAACTATTCTGCATGTATATAGTAATGAATGAGCTAAAACTTTTTCTAAAATTTAATCTGTGTCAAAAACGATCAAGGTCACATACACAAAACATTTAGAACCTTATTTGATAAACTTTTCCAACGTACTCGTAAACGTTTCTTAACACTTACGCTGTTAAGCGCGACTCATCGACCTTTTGCGGACAGTGTAGATCAAGATCAGACTGCACAGAACGTGCAATCTGATCTTGGATCTACACTGTCCGATATGGAGATATTATTCTCCAAAAACATAACCTTGAAATAGCAATATTTCGGTTTTTACTATCGAACTGAAAATTTCATTTTAGTTATTTAGCAGGATAATGTTTAATATTCTCGTATGCAATCAAGGTTGTTGCCTTCTATATATAGCCTCAAAGAGCTTAGATTGACTGTAGCTTCTTTTGCGGACAGTTAAAATCTAGGTAAGTCTGCACAAAATGTGCAATCTGATATTGCTTCCTCACCGTTCAGTTCTGTGAGATAGATTTCCAATGATATAATCTAGCCATAAAAACCTTAAAATATAAATAATTCGTGTATCATTCATTTACTGTAAATATTTGAGCAATGCTCTGTGAAAAGAGGGCTAAATGCATCTCCAAAAAGCATATCGACTTATGACGGCCTGCGCAGTCCGCACAGGCTGACATGGGTCGAAACCTTTTGCTTTTCATGTCAAAGGACCATTCTATCTCAAGATTACGTCGGTTGTCAGACAAATTAGATTTTATGGACCCATCATTATGTGATGGGTTCCTTGCTTCATTGCATCACTTATATGCCTTAAACTCCCTTTTTGCCCGATCAGAGCTCTAGACGTTATATAATTGAGGAAAACATAAGCACCAACCATTAATGGATAGGCAAGCGCCTTCATTCCCTGTGACCCTAGACCATGATGCGCCATTGACAAGTTCGAATCATTCATGTGTCTTAGAAAGTAGGACACGGGCACGATCCCCAAGTTCCGACAGGAATTGATGTAGGTAGTCTTGCCAGATAAATCATAATCCGCTTTTTCCTCTGTGATAAAGTTATAAGATAAAAGTGAAAATGTTGAAATTCTAGGTTTAAAAAACAAGAATGTTGTATGCATTCACTGGTTGAATTGTGAAAATCTAACACTTTTGAACCATGCTCTGTGAAAAAGGGGGCTTAATGCATTTGCAAAAAAGTATCGATCCATGTCAGCCTGCGCTGGCTGACCTCGGTCGAAACCTTTTGCTTTTGGTAAATTTTCTGCGTGACAAGGGCCATTCTACCTCATGATTTAGTCGGTTGTTCGACAAAATGGTTTTCAAAATCGCATAATCAAATGATGACTTTGTTGACATTATGCACCACGGAGATGTATTAACCCTTTACCAAACAATCCCTGGTTTTTACGACCCAGAGGAAGAAACCTTCTGAAAACATTGTAGGAAAAGGAGAAAATGCTGGTAACCAGCATTTTCTCCTTTTCCCACAATGTTTTCTACCCTTCTGAAGTCAAGTTTCAATTTTTGAGTCACATTTATTTTGTCTTCTGCAAATGCTTTCAATTTGGAACAGTCTAAAATTTTGTCGTTTGGTAAAGAGTTAAAACTCTATTCCCAGGGCGCGGCTTGGTTATTGGTTCCGGAAGAGTAATATGGGACGGGCTTTATGCCATTTTCAGCATCACTCCCGTTATACCATACAGGTTTTAGAGGACTTCTTGCTCCATGAAATAATTTCATAGTTTTTTCTATTAAAGTATCAACTTACATTAACCAGAATTTTTTTTCCTTTTCCCATAATGTTTTCGACCGTTTCGATGACAAATGCCATTATTTGAGCCACTTTTACTTTTTATCTGCAAATACTTTCAATTTAGACGAGTCTAAAATTTTGTCATCTGTTAAAGGATAAAAGTATTAATTAATTTAAAAGAAAAAAAAAAGTAATTATAACCAGCGGTATAAAGGATAATACGCATTCAATACTAAAATTGTTAACACGAAAGTCATTAGATCATGTATGTATTTCAGGTAAATTGGCGAAAAAAACATGCGTTGTCGGCAGGATTCGAACCTGCGCGGGAAGATCCCAATGGATTTCTAATCCATCGCCTTAACCACTCGGCCACGACAACCGTTGATACTGAGGAAGATAGCAGTCACTCAAAATTTAGCGGGTAGATTTAGCCATAAGTTGACAGGATATGATAATGATGCAATAAGTAGTAAAATTAATTTTTACCTATATAATTGAGCCGCTCTCTGGCAAAAAGGGTTTAACTCTTTACCAAACGACAAAATTATAGACTGGTCAAAATTGAAAGCATTTGCAGACGACAAAATAAATGTGACTGAAAAATTACAATCTGGCTTGGGAAGTGTAGAAAACATGGTGGGAAAAGGAGAAAATGCTGGTTACCAGCATTTTCTCCTTTTCTCACAATGTTTTCAAAAGGCTTCTTTCTCAGGGTCGTCAAAAGTCGGGATTGTGTGGTTCAGGGTTTAATACATCTTCTTGATACATTATACCAAACAGGACATCACATAATGATAGATCCACCAAATCCCTTTTGTTTAACAAGCGACCGAGTCATGAGGTAGATTGGTCCTTGGCTATACATAAAATTGACCAATAGCAAAAACGTTTCGGTTCTTGTCAGTCTGTACAAACTGCCGTGGCAGACAGAGGTCGATACTTTTTGCAGATGCATTAAACCCCCTTTTCACAGAGCATGACTCATATATATATATATAAATAGATCACTTCCCTTTACACATTTGTAGTGGAGAACTCTGGAAAATCATTATAAAGATTTTACTAAGTAAACTCATGTGAAAACGTTGTGACAAAAAAAAAAATATGAAAAAAATGCTCGCGACAAGATTTTTCTCCTTTCGTCACATTCTTACCAGAAGTAGACTGATCCAAGATGAATCAAATTTATCTGCATTTTGACTCTCGTTTATTTTTGGTCGCCCGTGTGCCTATAGATAGTACATCTATTGAGTTGGAATGACAAAAGAAAAGAAAATTCGTTGTCGGCAGGATTCGAACCTGCGCGGGAAGATCCCAATGGATTTCTAGTCCATCGCCTTAACCACTCGGCCACGACAACTGTTATCGGTAGACTCGGACACAGTATCAGTAGCCCTTTGAATAAATAAAATTTGGGCACTTATTCACTGACACGAGATTTAAAATGATGCAACCACTTGAAAGATTTGTCACCTTTTGAAATAAGTTTGATGGCTAATCGACTTTAAACTGTCTTTGTAAGATGGAAAACAATTGATAATAAAAAACCCAAACTAGATTCTCACCATGTGATAACATTGTGGTAAAAGGAGTGGTTGCTGCAACATTTTCTAAAGTTCTCTGAAGAAAGACCACGAGGAGAATGGGGGAAAAAATGTGAAAAGCTGTCTGACAAGATTTACAAGAAAGGAGATTCACAATTCAAAATTTGTCTTAATTATTATAAATGAATAATAGATATGAACCATGCTGTGGCAAAAGGAGGTTGAATGTATCTCCATAAAACTGAGCAAGTCATCACATAATTATGGATCCATAAATGCCAAATTTATTCTGAAAATCGACTGGATCTGGATGTAGAATGTTCTTTTGACATGCAGAGAATTTACAAATAGCAAAAAGTTTCGACCCTTGTCAGCCTGCGCAGACTGCGCAGGCTGACTTAGGTCGATACTTTTTGCAAATGCATCAAGCCTCCTTTTCACAGTGCACATTCAAACAAATTTAGAAACAAATATCACAACGAAAGTTCGACTATTCATGTCTACATTTTTTGTGGTAAACTAGTTGGACAACATGTCTCGGGCTGTCTGCAGTACTTTGCCCAAGTATACTCGCATGCACTCTAACGCCATATTTCGTGGATCGAACAAGTGTTTCCTGATATTGACATTATCATGAAAGGTGATCAAACAGAATCTACCTTCCATTTCGAGATCTGTGTCGGATCCTTCATCTTCTCTTTGCTGCTTTTCTCTCTGTTTTTGAGCCCTGTGCTTCGCTAGCTTGACCAGCAAGTCTCTATAAAAGTGGTATAATGCCATGTAGAATAAACGGGGTGTGTGAAGTTGGCAGTAAGTTCGATAATCGGAGTTCGATATTCAATATCGAAATGAATCTGCGGATGAGTTGAATTTCATGCCGCAGTAAATTCGCTTTTTTTTCCAAATTCAAGGGATAGTTACGAAAATTAATGAAACCCGATTTGAATATCGAAATGAATTTCATGCTAACAGCAGATTCGCGTTTTTATGTATGGGCATAAGGATGTTGTTTGAAATCGAATGTCGATTTGAATATCGAAATGAATTTCATGCCAGCAGCAGATTCGCGTTTTTTTATATATGGGCATAAGGATGGTGCATGAAATCGAATGTCGATTTGAATATCGAAATGAATATCATGACAGCAGCAGATTCGCGTTTTTTTATGTATGGGCATAAGGATGGTGTATGAAATGGAATGTCGATTTGAATATCGAAATGAATATCATGCCGGCAGCAGATTCGCGTTTTTTCCTGAATAGGCATATGTATGGTGTATGAAATCGAATGTCGATTTGAATATCGAAATGAATTTCATGCCAGCAGCAGATTCGCGTTTTTTCCTGTATGGGCATCAGGTTTGTGTATAATATCGAATGTCGATTTGAATATCGAAATGAATATCATGCTAGCAGCAAATTCGCATTTTTTTCTGTATGGGCATATGGATGGTGTATGAAATGGAATGTCGATTTGAATATCGAAATGAATTTCATACCAGCAGCAGATTCGCGTTTTTTTATGTATGGGCATAAGGATGGTGTATGAAATCGAATGTCAATTTGAATATCGAAATGAATATCATGCCAGCAGCAGATTCGCGTTTTTTTCTGTGTGGGCATATGGATGGTGTATGAAATGGAATGTCGATTTGAATATCGAAATGAATTTCATGCCAGCAGCAGATTCGCGTTTTTTTATGTATGGGCATAAGGATGGTGTATGAAATGGAATGTCGATTTGAATATCGAAATGAATATCATGCCAGCAGCAGATTCGCGTTTTTTTATGTATGGGCATAAGGATGGTGTATGAAATCGAAAGTCGATTTGAATATCGAAATGAATTTCATGCCAGCAGCAGATTCGCGTTTTTTCCTGAATAGGCATATGGATGGTGTATGAAATCCAATGTCGATCTGAATATCGAAAAGATTTTCATGCCAGCAGCAGATTCGCGTTTTTTCCTGTATGTGCATCAGGTTGGTGTATAATATCGAATGCCGATTTGAATATCGAAATGAATATCATGCCAGCAGCAGATTCGCGTTTTTTCCTGGATAGGCATATGGATGGTGTATGAAATGGAATGTCGATTTGAATATCGAAATGAATTTCATGCCAGCAGCAGATTCGCGTTTTTTCCTGTATGTGCATCAGGTTGGTGTATAATATCGAATGTCGATTTGAATATCGAAATGAATATCATGCTGGCAGCAAATTCGCATTTTTCTCTGTATAGGCATATGGATGGTGTATGAAATGGAATGTCGATTTGAATATCGAAATGAATTTCATGCCAGCAGCAGATTCGCGTTTTTTTATGTATGGGCATAAGGATGGTGTATGAAGTCGAATGTCGATTTGAATATCGAAATGAATATCATGCCAGCAGCAAATTCGCATTTTTTCATGTACGGGCATAAGGATGGTGTATGAGAGCGAATGTCGATTTGAATATCGAAATGAATATCATGCCAGCAGCAGATTCGCGTTTTTTTATGTATGGGCATATGGATGGTGTATGAAATCGAATGTCGATTTGAATATCGAAATGAATATCATGCCAGCAGCAGATTCGCGTTTTTTCCTGTATCTGCATCAGGTTGGTCTATAATATCGAATGTCGATTTGAATATCGAAATGAATATGATGCTAGGAGCAAATTCGCATTTTTTCATGTATGGGCATATGGATGGTGTATGAAACCGAATGTCGATTTGAATATCGAAATGAATATCATGCCAGCAGCAGATTCGCGTTTTTTCCTGTATGGGCATATGGTTGGTGTCTGAAAACGAATGTCGATTTAAATATCGAAATGAATTTCATGCCAGCAGCAGATTCGCGTTTTTTTATGTATGGGCATATGGTTGGTGTCTGAAATCGAATGTCGATTTGAATATCGAAATGAATTTCATGCCAGCAGCAGATTCGCGTTTTTTTACGTATGGGCATCAGGTTGGTGTATAATATCGAATGTCGATTTGAATATCGAAATGAATATCATGCTAGCAGCAAATTCGCATTTTTTTCTGTATGGGCATAAGGATGGTGTATGAAATCGAATGTCAATTTGAATATCGAAATGAATATCATGCCAGCAGCAGATTCGCGTTTTTTTCTGTGTGGGCATATGGATGGTGTATGAAACGGAATGTCGATTTAAATATCGAAATGAATTTCATGCCAGCGGCAGATTCGCGTTTTTTTATGTATGGGCATAAGGATGGTGTATGAAATCGAAAGTCGATTTGAATATCGAAATGAATTTCATGCCGGCAGCAGATTCGCTTTTTTTTTTGCTGTATGGGCATAAGGATGGTGTATGAAATGGAATGTCGATTTGAATATCGAAATGAATTTCATGCCAGCAGCAGATTCGTGTTTTTTTTTATGTATGGGCATAAGGATGGTGTATAAAATCGAATGTCGATTTGAATACCGAAATGAATATCATGCCAGCAGCAGATTCGCGTTTTTTCCTGAATAGGCATATGGATGGTGTATGAAATCGAATGTAGATTTGAATATTGAAATGATTATCATGCCAGCAGCAGATTCGCGTTTTTTCCTGTATGGGCATAAGGATGGTGTATGAAATGGAATGTCGATTTGAATATCGAAATGAATATCATGCTAGCAGCAAATTCGCATTTTTTCGTGTATGGGGATAAGGATGGTGTATGAAACCGAATGTCGATTTGAATATCTAAACGAATATCATGCCAGCAGCAGATTCGTTTTTTTTTTTTCTGTATGGGCATATGGATGGTGTATGAAATGGAATGTCGATTTGAATATCGAAATGAATTTCATGCCAGCAGCAGATTCGCGTTTTTTTATGTATGGGCATATGGATGGTGTATGAAGTCGAATGTCGATTTGAATATCGAAATGAATATCATGCCAGCAGCAGATTCGCGTTTTTTTTCTGTATTGGCATAAGGATGGTGTATGAAATAGAATGTCGATTTGAATATCGAAATGAATTTCATGCCAGCAGCAGATTCGCGTTTTTTCCTGTATGGGCATAAGGATGTCGTATGAAATCGAATGTCGATTTGAATACCGAAATGAATATCATGCTAGCAGCAAATTCGCATTTTTTCATGTATGGGCATAAGGATGGTGTATGAAATCGAATGTCGATTTGAATATCGAAATGAATATCATGCTAGCAGCAGATTCGCGTTTTTTTCTGTATGGGCATATGGTTGGTGTAGTTTGTCTTATTTTTACTACAGATTTTGAAATGTCATCTGTTTTTCATTTTATCTAAAATGTCGAATGTCAAGCATTCAGTATTCTGTCTGAGAAATCGTGTATGTAATTAGTCCCTTAATGACTTTTGGTTATTGCAACAAAAATTAAGACATCAACACAATGAAATAAGAAAATTGATCACCACAAATCTTCTTTAGAAAATTTGCAGTTGTTTCAACAGAGATTTCGTGGTTCTATATTACACATCTATTAAGCCATTAACGTTCAAATATTTAATGGGCATATTTTCAACAGCACTTTTTACGGATTGTCAAATCCTCGAAAATGCAGACGAGCTAGTACAAGAAATACGATTTACTTATGAAACCTGATTCTTCCATATACTTTTCCAAGCCATTTCATTGTTTGGCGAACTGGAGTGAAATAGATTGTGATAACACGTAGAAAAGGAGAAAATGAGCATTTCTACTTTCTCACAATGTTTCTAACCTTTCAAAAACAATCCTCCATTAATGAAAGCTTTATTTGGCGTCTGAAAATGCTTCCTCGTCTTTTTTTCACTGTCAGGTAAAGAGCTAAATGCAAAACTACATTTATTTGAGGACAATGACTGTCTTACCATGTTCCGGATTGAGGCGAACAGAAAGGAATATAGTAACAAAATCGCCTATTCTAGCGGTTCGTGTTTATGAACATTTCTTGTACAGTCGTATTTCCCTCAATGGTATACTTTCAAAGCAAGAAATTACTGTTGGTACAGCTAAATATGCCTTCGGCGGAGTAACAATGTTCAGAAATGAGCATTTTACTGCTATTGTTACATCGAAAAAGTTTGGAAATATTTGGTACGACGGTCTTAAGGGTAACCTGGACAGAATTCCATCCGATGTGGACACTTGGTTCCCATGCCACACATTATTCTGTGAAGTTGGTAGATTACCATCACCGCTGTGAGTGTTACTTCTGCTATTCCGTGGATGATCTAAGTGTCCCATTTATTTGAACGATGGACTTTCAACACCAAATTAGGATTCCTAATTGAAAAAATTAATATCTTTGCTACCTTAAATCACTGCTGGTGTATTCATTTTCGATTTGAAAGTGCACTTTGGCGTTGTAAGCTAACATTAGCACAAGTTGCCGTGGTAAGCTACGGCTATCATCAAATGTCAGTGTTTGTTATTTAAGAAATAACAAATAAGAATTAATTGAGCCGTGCTCTGGCAAAAGGGGGCTTAATGCATGTCCGTGATCCATTGTACCAAGCAAGTCATCACATAATAAGGGATGCATAAAATCCACTTAGTCTAATGAATGACTGAATCTTGAGGAAGAAGTGGTTCTTGGACGTACAGCAAATTGACCGATAGCGAAAAGTTTCGGCCCAGGTCAGCCTCCGCTGACTGCACAGGCTGACCTGAGTCGATACTTTTCGCAGATGCATTAAGCCCCCTTTTCATAGCATGGCTCATTTGTATGTGTAGGCACTAATGTTTACATTTTAGTGAATACTGTGGCATTCAAAAGTAAACCATTTTTAGCTCAACTGAACAAAAAGTGCTCAAGGTCAGCTTTTGTGATCGTGCTGTGTCCGTTGTGTGTCATCTCGTCGTGAAACATTTACCTTGTGTGCACTCTAAAGGCCACAATTTCAGCTAAATACTCATGCAATTTAATTAGAATCTTTGTCTTGATAAAAATTCGAACTTGTTCGAAATTGGGTCAAATTAGGTCAAAAAGTAGGTCACTGGGCAAAATCTTGTAAAAAACCTTGTTTGCACCATACAGGCCATATATTTTGCCTTAGACTGATGAATCTTGGTCAGAATTTTTGTCTTGGTGATATCTCGGACCAATTTGAAATCAGGAAACACCAAGTCGAAAAAGAGGTCAGTTTAATAAATTTAAGAACAATCTTGTGTGCACTCTGAACGCCACATTTCAGCCCTTAACTCATGGACCATTATTGAATGTTTGTCTTGATCATGATATCTCGGGCAACTGTGAAATTGGGTTACTTCTGGTCAAAAACTACGTGACTCGTTCAAATGTTAGAAAAACCTTGTGTGCATTCTTAAGACAACATTTCCAGTCAGATACTTATTAAACTTGGTCAAAATCTTTGTCTTAATAAAACTTATGCCAAGTATGAAATTAGTTTAACTTGGATCAAAAAGTACGTCAGAGAGCCAAATCTTTTGTGCACTCCCAATAGGATCACATCGGGTAAAAAAAGTAGATTACTGACCAAATCCCCCCCCCCCCCCAAAAAAAAAAACACCAAACTTTTTTGCTCTCTTTAGGCCACATTTTTAGTCCTAAAATCATGTAACTCACTATAAATCTTTGTCTTGATGATATCTTGGACAAGTTTGGAATGGGGTCATATCGGATTGAAATGTAGGTCATCGGAACAAATCTTAGAGAAACCCTTGTTTGGAGCCTGGTACTCATGAAACTTGGTCAGAATGTTTGTCTTGCTGATATATCAGATGAATTCCACATTTGGTTACCTTGGCTGATAAAGTAAGTGACTCATCGAAATCTTAGGTAAAACCTTGTGTGCACTCTGAAGACCATATTTTCAGTCTGATACTTATAAAACATTGTGAGAATGTTGGTATTGATGATATCTCTGGCAAGTTCAAAAATAGGTAAAGTCGGTCAAAAAATAGGTCACTTACATTCACGCGTTTTACATTCTCACGACCAGGATTTCTTCAGCTTTATCAATCCTACACGACTTTACTCAGGTGAGCACTTTAGGGCCGATTACCCTCTTGTTTTTTAGCTCACCTGAGCAGAACGTGCTCAAGGGTAGCTTTTAGGATCACGTTGGGTCCGTCGTGCGTCGTCCGTCGTGAGGCGTCAACAATTCTTTATACATCTTCTCCTAAACCGATTGGCAAATTTGGACCAAACTTGGCTGGAATGTTCCTTGGGAGGTCCTCTTTAACATTTGTTCACAGAATTTGATTCCATCAAAAACCCTGGTTGCTATGGCAATCAAATGGAATTTTATAAGAAATTCTTTAAAAATCTTCTCTGATGAAATCGCTGGTCAGATTTCGAAATAATTTCACAGAAATGTTCTTTGGGTGACCCTTTTCAAATCTTGATCGCGAAACTTTGATCCGTCGAAAAACATGGCTGTGGGGGAAGGGGGCTCTTTGCACTGTATCGACTTAAAGAAATTCTTTGAAATTCTTCTTCTCTTAAACCACTCATCAGATTTTGAATATTCTCACAGAAATGTTCCTGGGGTGTTCCTTATGAAAACTTGTTCGCGAAATTTTGATCCGTCAAGAAACATTGCTGTGGTGATGGGGGGCTATTTGCAGTGGGTCGTGCGGTGTAAACAATTCTTTAAACATTTTTTCCTCCTTAACCGCCTTATATTACGCCCCTTTTTTAGATCGGCTGTTTTTTTAAGAAAAAATCGAGGTATTCTCATAGCCCTGTTGTCGTCGTCTGCGTTGTTGTCGTTGTCGCTGTGCAAAAACTTTGACAGTTTGTTATATCTCGGCTTCCACTCAACATATGTACTTGAAGCTTGGAATAATTGTTCACTAGTAAAAGAGCAACCCATACAACACCAACAGATAACTCTAAAATCATTTTGTCCAAATTATGCCCCTTTTTCGAGTTAGAATTTTAACTTACTATCCAGCACCCAACAGCAAATCGTTGGCACCCGCATACGGTGCTCTTGTTCGACTTAATATTTTTAGCCACTATCGGGCATGTGCTCTTGTTCAAGAAACGGTCCTTGGGTGACCTATCCCAAAATTTATTTGCAGAATTCTCATTCGTCAAAAACATGGCTTTGGTGATGATTGTAGGGGTGGTGACAGATTTTGAAATGATTTTTACAGGTGATGTTTTCAAAATTGCTTGGTAAAATAATGATTTGTTTCCAAAATTTCAATAGTTAAAAAAAAAATTGGCTATGGTCCTCTCGAAAGTTCAGGTGAGCGATCCAGGGCTATCTTGGCCCTCTTGTTTATGCTTTATTTGTAGTCGTACTCATGTCTTTTTTTACTTTCGGTAATGGAACTTTTCTCCTGTTTATTTCTTATTAGCATTTTGGTTATCTTTATTTTAACTTATTGTTGTACTGAAGGTAACTGGTACTTCATTCTGCTCTTAAAGTATTGGTCAGTTTATATATTGTTTGGTCACACTTGTTTTATTTTCTATATTCATTCATATACTTTACAGAACGGGCTTTTCTCACAGAATTACCATAAAGGAGCTGAGTTCTGGCATAAGGGGGCTTGATGCATTTCTGTGATGCATAATACCAAGCAAGTTGTCATATAATTATGGACCTATAAAATACACCGTGTCTAACAAATGACTGCATCTGGAGATAGAATGGTCCTTTGTCATGCAGGAAATTTACCAATTGCAAACGGTTCCAACACATTTCAACCTGCGCAGACTGTGTGGGCTAACACCGGTTGATACTTTTTGCAGCTGCATTAAGTCGCCCTTTTCCAGGACATGGTTCAAATGAGAGAGACATTCTCAGTAAAAATTGGGACCGTTTCAGGTTCAGTTTACGGAAGCAATTCAGCACTAACATCTCTCTGATTTCTCTGATTTTTACAAGTTACAATACAATAATGGTCCTAGAACCCTTAGAGTGCCTCTCACAGCTGTAGATTACTTTGCGGCTAGTGTAGATCAAGATCATAAAAGCCAGACCTGCAATCTGATCAAAATCAACCGTGAAATTACATGTATATTGCTATAATTCCTAGACTGACCGCTGGGTTATTCAGCACTCGAAGAGTTAACCCTTTACAACACAATCACAATGACCCTGAGGAAGAAAGCTTTTTGAAAATATTGTGGGAAAAGGAGAAAATGGTGGTAATCTGCATTTTCTCCTTCACCACAATCTTTTCTACCCCATCAAGGTCATATTTCGTCAGTTGGGCCACCATTGATTTATGTCTTCAAATAATTTGAATTTGGGCCAGTATAAAACTTTGCTGACTGGGAAAGAGTTAAGGGGAGTAAAAAGAAAACATGACTTTTGCAAAACCCATTGCCTTTATAATTTCCTTTTGTTTCCATGAACTCCGTCTTTAAGTTGGAAAGTTACTGTCTGCTTTTCAGCAAGCAATATCAGCGAGAGAAATCATTATATTCGTTCAAAGTAGTTAGCAATGGATGCCATTTTAATGTTTCATTATTATCATTATTTTTAGCTCATATGAGCACGAAGTGCTCAATATGACCTTATGTGATCGTGCTCTGTCCGTCGTCTGTCGAGCGTCGCCTACGTGTCAAAAGTTTCCTTGTGTGCACTGTAGAAGCAAAATTTTCAGTACTATACTCATGAAACTTAATACGAATGCTTGTCTTGACAATATCTCGGACAATTTCAAAATTAGATCATGTTGGGAAGAAAAGTAGGTCACTGGTGCAAAACTTCGAAAAACCTTGATTACACTATACCGTACTCTAGAGGTCTCATTTTCAGTCTGATACTCTTTTTACCTTATCTGAATGTTGGTTTTGTTGGTATCTCGGACGAGTTTGAAATTGGGTCAATAAGAGTCAAGAGATAGATCACTCCGCCCAATCTTAGAAAAACTTTGTGTGCACTGTAGAGGCCACATTTTCAGACTGATACTCATTGTACATGTTCAGAATGTCTGTCTTAATGATATCTCGGACAAAAAGAAAGTCACTAACACTCGTGCGTCTTGATGGTATCTCGGACGAGTTCGAAAAGGGTCACATCGGGCCAAAAAAGGTACCTAGGTCAAATCTTGAAAAACCCTTTGTTTACTCCATACATAGGCCACATTTTCTATAGAATTCTCTGAAAAATTTGTCAGAATGTTTTCTTCATAATATCTTTGACAAGTTCGAAAACGGATTATGTCGAGTCAGAAACTAGGTCACTACGTCAAATCTTTGATCAACAGAGGGCATATTTTCAGACCATAACAAATGCAAGTTGGTTAGGATCTTTGTCTTGGTGATATCTTGGACGAGCTTGAAAATTGGTCACTTGGGTCAAAAACTAGGTCACTAGGTCAAATTTCATTAAAAGAAAATACACTCTGTAGGCCACATTTTCTGTAGAATAGTCTTGAAAAATGGTCAAAATGTTTGTCTTTATAATATCTTTGACAACTTTGAAAATGGGTTATGTCGGGTCAAAAACTAAGTCACTACGTCAAATCTTTGAAAAACATTGTGTACGCTTTCGGTAAAATACTCTTGAAAATTGGTTTGGAAATTTGTCTTGATGATATCTTGAATGATGAGTTTGATATTAGTCACATTGAGCAAAAAATAGGTAACCAGGTTTAATCTTTGAAAACCTTGTGTAGGCTCAAGAGGCCTCATTTTCAGTCCGGTAATCTTGAAATTTGGTCAGAATGTTTGCCTTGATGATAACCTAGACGAGTTTGAAAAGGCGTCATGTTGGGTTAAAAAACTAGGTTACCTGGTCAATCTCGAAAAAAAAAAATGTGTACACTCTACGGGCCATATTTCTCTCAAATACTCATGAAAGGTGTTCAGAATGTTTGTCTGGATAATTTCTACAAGTTTTAAAAAAACAATGTTGAGCTTTAAATTAGGTCATTGAGACAAATGCTAGAAAACGCTTGTGTAGACAAGAGTCCCTAACTAATAAAAAATTGTCAGACTGTTTGTCAATATGTCTCGGAAGAGATTGGAAATGGGTCATGTATGGTCAAAATGTTAGGTGAGCTACTTCGATGCCATCATGGCCCCCTTTTCTTTTGTTTTCATTCATCTTTTGTCCATTGTCTTTTGTCCAGTGTTGGTGTTTTTAAATGTGGAACATGTTTATCGTTGCAGTTATTCATTTTTGAGTTATTATGATGTGTTTAATATGGTGTAGCATATTTTCCCGGAAGGTTACCCTATACTGTAATCTACAGTTACTTTGTTTCTAATTTCATTTACCTGATTTTGTCCAGCAACAGTGACAGGGCTCTTTACTAATACTCCAGCAATTTAGAATTCGAATCCACATTCACCGAAGACATCTTCTTAAATTAATAAAAAATAATTACTACAGAGTTCCTTATTTTTTGTTTATGAGCTAGAACTGATTTGCATAACAAGACTTGAAAAGTTATAATTTCTCTACTCCAAAAAAGGGGAATGATTTTGTTTGATGGTTTCTTTTTTTTATGCCATTACAAGTGAATGAATGAATGAATGAATGGAATTTAACGGCCCGTGGACAGCGAAGGTCATATTGGTTACATATATAACGATCAAAAGTGATACTGTGAAGTACTGAAACAGAAGTCTATAAAATAGTGTATGTAAACAGTAAAAAATACTCGTTAGCGACGCTTACTAAGTTAAGTTTTGCGATAGAAGGGCCAAAAAAGCCCACGCCGTGACAAAAAGTATGTTACTTGCATTGAATCGGCCAGTGCACATATCGATGCTTGCTTGCAGCTTGTAATTTAATTTTGCACCACATTTCTTCAAAGCTCCTGGCTATTTTTAAATAAATACGTACGAAACAACGTAGTGAGCAATCAATGAATATTGTCGCAATAACATCAATCACTCCTTGGAAAGAATTTGACTGAACTAAGAATCACACAAGTGACAATCAGCATTGATAAGTATGGAGGAAGTTCAAACATAAGTTAATTTTAGTTTTATTGATTTTATAAATGCAAAGTGTCAGTTCTGAAATCGTGTTTTCTTTTTTTTTTTGTCGGCTAATTCTTTTTTACAATTGATAGCAATTTATACTGTTAAAATTTTATAACCGAACAGAACAGATGCGTTGCAGAGAGAGAGAGAGAGAGAGAGAGAGAGAGCATTTTATGCAATGCCGCTTTTCCTCGACCATGCTGCTAGCATGAAATTCGGTTCGATATTCAAATCTACATTATATTTCATGCACAGTCTTTATGCCCGTACATATATTTTAGGAAATTTGCTGCTAGCATGAATTTCAGTTCGATAGTCATACCTACATTCGATTTCATGCATCATCTATTGCTAGTAAAGAAATTTTAGTGATTCTGCTGCTAGCATGAAATTCAGTTCGATATTCAACCCTACGTGCTGCTAGCGTGAAATTCAGTTCGATTTTCAAATCTACATTTGATTTCATATAGAATAAAAATACCAACACATGAAAATACGGGAATCTGCTGCTAGCATGAAATTCAGTTCGATATTCAAACCGACATTAAATTTTCACATATCCTGCGTATGCCCCTACATAAAAATACGCGAATCGGCTGCTGGCATGATATTCATTTCGATATTCGATTTCAAATTCGATTTCATACACAATCGATATGCTCATACATAAAAACAGGTGAATCTGCTGCTGGCATGATATTCATTTCGACTTTCAAATCTACATTCGCTTTCATACAACATCCTTATGTCATACATAAAAAAACCCGAATCTGCTGCTGGCATGATATTAATTTCGATATTCAAATCGACATTCCATTTCATACACCATCCTTATGCCCATACAAAAAAACGCGAACCTGTTGCTAGCATGAAATTCATTTCGATATTCAAATCGACATTCGATTTCATATACCATCCTGATGCCTATACACAGAAAAGATGCGAATCTGCTGCTGGCATGATATTCATTTCGATATTCAAATCGGCATTCGATTTCATACACCATGCATATGCCTATACATTAAAACAGGCGAATTTGCTGCTGGCATGATATACATTTAGATATTCAAATCGACATTTGACTTCATACACCATGCATATGCCCATACAGGAAAAAATGCGAATTTGCTGCAGGCATGAAATTCATTTCGATATTCAAATCGACATTCGATTTCATACGCCAACCTGATGCCCATACAGGAAAAAACGCCAATCTGCTGCTGCATGATATTCATTTCGATATTCAAATCGACATTCCATTTCATACACCATGCATATGCCTATACATTAAAACAGGGGAATCTGCTGCTGGCATGAAATTCATTTCGATATTCAAATCGACATACGATTTCATACACTATCCTTATGCTAAAACATGAAAAACGCGAATCTGCTGTTGGCATGATATTCATTTCGATATTCAAATCGACATTCGATTTCATACACAATCCTTATGCCATACATATAAAAACGCGAATCTGCTACTAGCATGATATTGATTTCGATATTCAAATCGACATTCGACTTCATACACCATCCTTATGCCCATACATGAAAAAACGCGAATCTGCTGCTGGCATAAAATTCATTTCGATATTCAAATTGACATTCGATTTCATACACCAACCATATGCCCATACAGAAAAAAACGCGAATCTGCTGCTGGCATGATATTCATTTCGATATTCAAATCGACATTCGATTTCATACACCGTCCATATGCCCATACCGGAAAAAACGCGAATCTCCTGCTTGCATGATATTCATTTCGATATTCAAATCGACATTCCGTTTCATACACCATCCTTATGCCCATAGAGGAAAAAATGCGAATTTGCTGCTAGCATGATATTCATTTCGATATTCAAATCGACATTCCATTTCATACACCATCCATATACCCATACAGAAAAAAACGCGAATCTGCTGCTGGCATGATATTCATTTCGATATTCAAATCGACATTCGGTTTCATAGACCATCCATATGCCCATACATGAAAAAATGCGAATTTGCTGCTAGCATGACATTCATTTCGATATTCAAATCGACATTCGACTTCATACAAAATCGATATGCCTATTCAGGAAAAAACCTGAAACTGCTGCTGGCATGATATTCATTTCGATATTCAAATCGACATTCGATTTCATACACCATCCATATGCCCATACATAAAAAAACGCGAATCTGCTGCTGGCATTATATTCATTTCGATATTCAAATCGACATTCGATGTCATACACCATCCTTATGCCCATACACAAAAAAACGCGAATCTGCTGCTGGCATGATATTCATTTCGATATTCAAATCGACATTCGATGTCATACACCAACCATATGCCCATACATAAAAAAACGCGAATCTGCTGCGGGCATGATATTCATTTCGATATTCAAATCGACATTTGCTTTCATAGACCATCCATATGCCCATACAGAAAAAAATGCGAATCTGCTGCTAGCATGACATTCATTTCGATATTCAAATCGACATTCCACTTCATACACCATCGATATGCCTATTCAGGAAAAAACCTGAAACTGCTGCTGGCATGATATTCATTTCGTTATTCAAATCGACATTCCGTTTCATACACCATCCATATGCCCATACAGGAAAAAACGCGAATCTGCTGCTGGCATAAAATTCATTTCGATATTCAAATCGACATTCGGTTTCATACACCATCCTTATGCCCATACATGAAAAAATGCGAATTTGCTGCTGGCATGATATTCATTTCGATATTCAAATCGACATTCGACTTCATACACCATCCATATGCCTATTCAGGAAAAAACCTGAATCTGCTGCTGGCATGAAATTCATTTCGATCCTCAAAATATACATTCGGTTCATACACCATCCTTATGTCCATACAGGAAAAGACGCGAATCTGCTGCTAGCATGATATTCATTTCGATATTCAAATCGACATTCCATTTCATACACCAACCTGATGCCCATACATGAAAAAACGCGAATCTGCTGCTGCCATGATATACATTTCGATATTCAAATCGACATTCCATTTCATGCACCATCCTTATGCCCATACAGAAAAAAACGCGAATCTGCTGCTGGCATGATATACATTTCGATATTCAAATCGACATTCGACTTCATACACCATCCTTATGCCCATACATAAAAAAACACGAATTTACTGCTGGCATGATATTCATTTCGATATTCAAATCGACATTCGATGTCATACACCAACCATATGCCCATACAGAAAAAAACGCGAATCTGCTGCTGGCATGATATTCATTTCGATATTCAAATCGACATTCGGTTTCATAGACCATCCATATGCCCATACATGTAAAAATACGAATTTGCTGCTGGCATGATATTCATTTCGATATTCAAATCGACATTCGATGTCATACACCATCCTTAAGGCCCATACAGGAAAAAACGCGAATCTGCTGCTGTCATGAAATTCATTTCGATATTCAAATCGACATTCCATTTAGTATACCATCCATGTGCCCATACAGGAAAAAACGCGAATCTGCTGCTGGCATGATATTCATTTCGATATTCAAATCGGCATTCGATATTATACACCAACCTGATGCACATACAGGAAAAAACGCGAATCTGCTGCTGGCATGAAAATCTTTTCGATATTCAGATCGACATTGGATTTCATACACCATCCATATGCCTATTCAGGAAAAAACGCGAATCTGCTGCTGGCATGAAATTCATTTCGATATTCAAATCGACTTTCGATTTCATACACCATCCTTATGCCCATACATAAAAAAACGCGAATCTGCTGCTGGCATGATATTCATTTCGATATTCAAATCGACATTCGACTTCATACACCATCCTTATGCCCGTACATGAAAAAACGCGAATTTGCTGCTGGCATGATATTCATTTCGATATTCAAATCGACATTCCATGTCATACTCCAACCATATGCCCATACAGAAAAAAATGCGAATCTGCTGCTGGCATGATATTCATTTCGATATGCAAATCGACATTCGATTTCATACACCATCCATATGCCCATACATAAAAAAACGCGAATCTGCTGCTGGCATGATATTCATTTCGATATTCAAATCGACATTCGCTCTCATACACCATCCTTATGCCCGTACATGAAAAAATGCGAATTTGCTGCTAGCATGATATTCATTTCGATATTCAAATTGACATTCGATTTCATACACCAACCTGATGCCCATACAGGAAAAAACGCGAATCTGCTGCTAGCATGAAATTCCTTTCGATATTCAAATCGACATTACATTTCATACACCATCCATATGCCCATACAGGAAAAAACGCGAATCTGCTGCTGGCATGAAATTCATTTCGATATTCAAATCGACATTCGATTTCACACACCATCCATATGCCTATTCCGGAAAAAACGCGAATCTGCTACTGGCATGATATTCATTTCGATATTCAAATCGACATTGGGTTTCATACACCATCCTTATGCCAATATAGGAAAAAATGCGAATTTGCTGCTAGCATGATATTCATTTCGATATTCAAATCGACATTCGATTTGATACACCAACCTGATGCCAATACAGGAAAAAACGCGAATCTGCTGCTGGCATGATATTCATTTCGATATTCAAATCGACATTCGATTTCATACACCATCCTTATGCCCATACATAAAAAACACGCGAATCTGCTGCTGGCATGAAATTCATTTCGATATTCAAATCGACATTACATTTCATACACCATCCTTATGCCCATACAGAAAAAACGCGAAACTGCTGCTGGCATGATATTCATTTCGATATTCAAATCGACATTCGATGTCATACACCATCCATATGCCCATACAGAAAAAAACGCGAATCTGCTGCTGGCATGATATTCATTTCGATATTCAAATCGACATTCGATTTCATACACCATCCTTATGCCCATACATAAAAAAACGCGAATCTGCTGCTGGCATGAAATTCATTTCGATATTCAAATCGACATTCGATTTCATACACCATCCATATGCTCATACATAAAAAACCGCGAATCTGCTGCTAGCATTAAATTCATTTCGATTTTCAAATCGGGATTCATTAATTTTCGTAACTATCCCTTGAGTTTGGAAAAAGAAGCGAATTTACTGCGGCAGGAAATTCAACTCATCCGTATGGTGGCATATTTCTGCCACGAGATGCGAGATAGCTATCATGATAATTTTAGTAAACTATCGCGATAAATTAAAAGTTTCCTGGAAATCTTATCAAGAAAGTGAAAGGTTTCTTGATAAAAGTATCACGATAAACTAATATTTTATCGCAAAATTTCTCAACCGTGCTCGAAGCTGACATGCGAGATAAAACTATTGTGATATCTATAAATAGAAAATGCATCATTTGGATGAACTCGGTAGTTTTGACTTAAAGGGCAACTACAGCCAAAATCTCATTTTGGATATATGAATCCTTTAATGAAAACAATCTTAAAATTGAAAACCGTATTTCAATGTTATAAGCGAAAATGTGGTTGCACACCTGTGCGAGTTTGTGAAATCTGCAATAAACCGGATGTGACGCCACACTTATTTCGGCTTCTGTGTACTATTAATTTGCTCTGATACTGACTTTTTTTCTCACAGCCTTATCTTCCTTCATGTCGGGAGACGACTGTCGTATGCCGGGTGCCGAGTTTAAGCACTATTTCGAGCCAGGAGATGACTATTTATTCGCCAGTTTGCTGTCTGTCTGTCTGAACCGAATGACGTGGCTTAATATCAGATTTACCATTAATCCTCAACAGGTTAAATAAACCTTCATGCCGATTGCAAAATTTCGAATAGTGCTAGTTTTTGGAGATACAAAAATAGATATCTCCGTATTGGACACTGTACATAAGATCAGATTGCACGTTCTGTGCAGTCTGATCTTAATATACACTGTTCGGAAAAGGTCACTGAGTCGCGCTCAGCAGCCTTGGGGCCCCACAGAAATTTAAATGAGGCAAGAAATCAATGGTGAATTCACTGTTGATTATCCATCTCTTTCATATGAGAGCGAGCGAGCGAGCGCGCGAGAGAGAGAGAGAGAGAGAGAGAGAGAGAGAGTTGGAGGGTAGTTAGAATAGAAATTCGACAAGCAGATTATGGGATTTTTTTTTTTTATTTAAGATCGTATGAATGAGGAAAATACAAAAGTTATGACGTTAGACTTACCCATTTAACCTGTGTAAAATTCCAAATTCCATTCACATTTTATAAGAAAAAGGGCTCAATATGGTCGTGAAAACAAAAGAGTAACTTTGTACATGACATGTTTAGGACAAGTGCTTATTAACCCCCAGCTGCAAGCCGGGCAAAAAAAATATGTGAGACCACAATGGTGCGATACCAACATCAAAGAGGCGCCGAATTAACCCTTTGCATTGATGGAACACACAATTCTTTTCGCAAAATAAAAGGTTGGCGCACTAAAATCTTGTGTAAAGTTTGTATGCAGTTATAAATTTTTAATTTACGCTGCATTTTTATGGTCAGCAATCTGCATCTGTTATCTGGTACATGATTACAGCGAGAAATACAGAAGAAGAGAGTTAAATCATTTTTGTCCACGTTGGTATTTCCACTTAAATTTTACTCCTTTCATGTCTCAGTATGTAGGAAATGGACTGACCCTGTATTTTACAGACGATCAGAAACGTTTACTGCATGATATGGAGGGCAGGAAGGCAGGAAGGCAGGAGGCAATTCAGACAATCTTTTAACGTTGTTGTTGATGAAAGAAACAAATTTGAAATTGTGATTAAAAAAAAAAACACGTAGGAAAATAAATGAAGATCAAGTGAAAAAATAAAAAATGGATTTAACTTTAATAGCAAATTCAGGATGTGTGCTGGATTTGACATTGTTCGTGAATGTTAAAGAAAGGATACGATTTCTGAGGTAGATTAAGGCTTTTAATTCTTCCCAAGCTGAAGGAGACATGTAAAATGCTGACACTGATGGTGTAGATCAAGATCAGACTGCGCAGGATTTGTAGACCGTTCAATGATCGACGGTGTCCTATATTTGGTAGAAACAGCCTTAGAACTGTACTCGAATGACTTACTTTACACATTGCAACGTTCCTTCTTCCTTCTACCACCTAGTAGAAGAGAATTTTGGCATGTTTCAACTATCTTGAGTTATTATTTCTTTTTTATTTTTATCTATTAAAATTCGTTGATTAGGCAGTGGTATAATTGAAATAACTTCAAGAAATAAATTTCAAAATAGTTTTGTTTCCCACCAGAAGAATAACTTTTCCTTTTCATAAGTACTATCTCCACTAGGCTAATTCATTCAAAATTTCTTTCCTATGATTGTAGTAAGATGTAAGAGCGATAGAGGTGAAAATTCTGCAGTGCACAAGTGATTTAAACGTGGTAAAGCGATTTATATCTTTACGAATTTCATGCAGTTTTTTCAGTTTTCTGCGTTAGTTCATATATAGCGACCATATCTTCTCCGTGACACTTGTAACGTCACGGCAAACTGCCGGAAGTCACGATTTTTTCAATTAGCGACTGTCAGACAGGTGAAAATCCGAAGTTTAAACCTCTATATCTCGTGAAGTAAGCATCACAGAACGCTAAAAAAATATTTTGTTAACATAACTCTAGTATATATGGAGGCATATTTCTGCCACGAGATACGAGATAGCTATCATGATAATTTTGGTAAATTATCGCGATAAATTAAAAGTTTCCTGGAAATTTTATCAAGATCGTGAAAAGTTTCATGATAAAAATATCACGATAAACTTAATATTTTATCGCAAAATTTTTCCACCGTGCTCGGAGCTGACATGCGAGATAAAATTATTGTGATAGTTTTATCCGTTTCTCAATATCTATAAATAGAAAATTCATCATTTGGATGAACTCGGTAGTTTTGACTTAAAGGGCAACTACAGCCAAAATCTCTTTTTTGGATATATGAATCCTTAAATGAAAACCATCTTGAAATAGAAAAACCGCATTTCAATGTCTATCGTAGAAAGAGAGTTTTAAGCGAAGATGTGGTTTGCACACCTGTGCGAGTTTGTGAAATGTTCGATAAACCGGATGTGATGCCACTCTTATTTCGGCTTCTGTGTACTTTTTTTTTCTCAGCCTTATCCTCCCTCATGTCAGGAGACGACTTTTTTCGTCACAAAAATCCCTATCGTATGCCGGGTGCCGAGTTTAAGCCATTCGAGCCAGGAGATGACTATTTATTTGTCAGTCTGCTGTCTGTCTGTCTGAACTAAATGACATGGCTTAATATCAGATCTACCGTTAATCCTCAAAAGGTTAAATAAACCTTCATGCCGATTGCAAAATTTTGAATAGTGCTAGTTTTTGGAGAAACAAAAATAGATGTTTCCGCATTGGACACTGTACATAAGATCAGTCTGATCTTAATATACATTGTTCGCAAAAGGTCATTGAGTCGCGCTCAGCAGCCTTGGGGCCCCACAGAAATTTAAATGAGGCAAGCAATAAATGGTAAATTCACTGTTGATTATCCATCTCTTTCATGAGAGAGAGAGAGAGAGAGAGAGAGAGAGAGAGAGAGAGAGAGTAAGTAGTTAGAAATTCGACAAGCAGATTATGCGTTTTGTTTTTTTTTAAGATCGTATGAATGAGGAAAATACAAAAGTTATGACGTTCGACTTACCCATTTAACCTGTGTAAAATTCCAAATTCCATTTACATTATTTACGAAAAAGGGTTCAATATGGTCGTGAAAACAAAAGAGTAACTTTGTACATGACATGTTTATGACAAGTGCTTGTTAACCTCAAGCTGCAAGCCGGGTAAAAAAAAAATATGTCAGACCACAACGGTGCGATATCATCACAAAAGAGGCACCAAATTAACCTTTTGTCCTTGTACATGGATGGAAAACACAATTCTTTTCTCAAAATAAAAGGTTGGCACACTAAAATTTTGTGTAAAGTTTGTACGCAGTTATAAATTTTTAATTTACGCTGCATTTTCATGGTCAGCATCTCTTATCTCGTATATGATTACAGGGAGAAACACGGGAGAAGACAGTTAAACAATTTTTGTCCACGTTGGTATTTCTTTTTAAATTGTACGCCTTACATGTCTCAGTATTTAGGAAATGGACTGACCCTGTATTTTGCAGACGATCAAAAATGTTTACTGCATGATATGGAGGACAGGAAGGCAGGAGGCAATTCATACAATCTTTTAACGTTGTTGTTGATGAAAGAAACAAATTTTAGATTATGAAAAAAAAGCACGTAGGAAAATAAATGAAGATCGAGTGAAAAAATTTTTTTTTTTAACTTTAACAGCAAATTCAGGATGTGTGCTGGATTTAATGTTGTTCGTGAATGTTAAAGAGAGGATAAGATTTCTAAGGCAGATCAAGGCTTTTAATTCTTTCCAAGCTGAAGGAGACATGTAAAATGCTGACACTGATGGTGTAGATTCAGATCAGACTGCGCAGGATTTGTAGACCGTTAAATGATCGACGGTGTCCTATATTTGGTAGAAACAGCCTTAGAAATTAACTCGAATGATTTCCTTTTCACATTGCAACTTTCCTTCTTCCTTCTACGACCTAGTAGAAGAGAATTTTGGCATGATTCAATTATCTTGATTTATTATTTCTTTTTTTATATTTATCTATTACAACTCGTTGATTAGGTAGTGGTACAATTGAAATAACATCAAGAAACAAATTTCAAAATATTTATGTTCGTTACCAGAATAATAACTATTCACTTTTTTATAAGTACTTTCTCCACTAAGCTAATTCATTCAAAATTTCTTTCCTATGATTGTAGATGTAAGAGCGATATACCCCCGTCACGCCAAACTCGTTCTCACTCTGTTCCGGATTTTTTTGCTGATCGGACTAAAACTGTCTTCAAACGAAGTGGGCGTATTAGTATTCTTTTACGAAGGGTGCTCCAGAACTTTGAGCCTGCTCAAAATTTTTTGCCATCCATCCCGTCCTGTGATTAGACGGAGTAACAACGTACTTAAAGCGAGATGGACGTACTACGAACGGAACTGCTGTACTTCGATCCTATTAGAGACGCAGTGCGGTCGGGCAATAACCTGCAGTGCGTTTGCATTTTACCGACCGAAATTACATGTCCTATCCCAGCCAGTTTTTCGATTTTGTTGACCGGGTTAAGACTTTCTGGGAATAGGTTTGGTGAGATAGGGGCTTCAGCCATTATCAGGCCAAAATTATACGTTCATCCCCGACCGTAACCCGTTTTCCGATTATGTCAGGACGGGTTAAGACGTTGTAAGACCTAGTTTGGTGTGACGGGTCTATAGAGATTGAAACTCTGCAGTACACAAGTGACTGAAACGTGAAATAGCGATTTATATCTTTATAAATATCATGCAGTTTTCTCAATTTTCTGTGTTAGTTCATATATAGCGACTATAATTATCTTCTCACACTTGTGAGATCACGGCAAACTACCGGAAGTCACGGTTTTTTCAATTAGCGACTTTCACACAGGTGAAAATCCGAAAGTTTAAACCTCTATATCTCGTGGAGTAAACATCACAGAACGCTAACAAGATTTTTGTTAACATACTCTAGTGTCGTTTTATCCGATTTTGAAATGAAAATTTTGGTGTGGAGTTACCCTTTAATAAGATTGCAGTCAGTAAAATTTAGAATCATTAATTAACAATTGTAGCTTAACTGGTAAATTTTGACAATGCCCGAATGACAGAGGTCTGTAAAATCACAAAGACGACTCGAAATGCCTCCTACGAACAACTTTGAAACCGTACAGGGGAAAGGAGAATTCATAAGGTTGTATACGAAAGTATTCCGAAACCGTATCTAATTATAGATATCATGAATGTCAGTTGTGGGCACGAAAGCAAAAAAAATCATGATAAGAGTTAGCATTATTGCGATATTTTTATCGTGAATTTTTTTGTTTTATCACGATAATTCTCTTAAATTATCATGATAGCTATCTCGTATCTCGCGGCAGAAATATGCCACCATAAGTATAGTTTTATCCGATTTGGAAATGAAAACTATGGTCTGGAGTTACCCTTTAATAAGATTGCAGTAAGTAAAATTTCGAATCATTAACATTTTTTTTTTTTTGTACCTTAATTGGTAAATTTTGACAATACTCGAAATGAACAGAGGTCTGTAAAATCACAAAGACGACTCGAAATGCCTCCTACGAACAACTTTAAAACCATCCATGGAAAAGGAGAATTCATAAGGTTGTAGACGAAGGTGTTCCGAAACCGTATCTAAGTATAGGTACCATGAATGTCAGTTGTAGGCACGAAAAGCAGAAAAAATCATGATAAGAGTTAGAATTATCGCGATATTTTTATCATGAAAATTTTTGTTTTATCACGATACTTCTCTTAAATTATCATGATAGCTATCTCGTATCTCGCGGCAGAAATATGCCACCATACATCCACATATTTATTTCGATATTGAATATCGAACTCCGATTATCGAACTTACTGCCAACTTCACACACCCGAATAAACGAAGGTTTACCGCAGTAATCTCCCTTAGTCTGATAGCGTAGTTTCCTCGACATGCTATGTCATGTTTTCATTGCCAGATGCAACCCTTTTACTACAAAACCATGCGTCTTCAAAGTAATCTGTCTGAGTCATTATCTGACAAAAGGGGGTTTAATGCATCTCCGAGATGCATTATACCAAACAAGACATCACATAATTATGGATCCATAAAATCCATTTTGTGTAAAAACCGACTCGAAATCATGAGGTAGGCTGGTTCTTTGACATGTGGAAAATTGACCTTAGCAAAAGGTTTCGACCTATATCGGCCTGCGCGGATTGAATCGATACTTGTTTCAGATGTATTAAATTCCCTTATCACAGGGGACGGCCATTCATTTAGCCCCGAAAGACATGAGTACTTCTAAAATTTAATGCCCCCATTCCACTGGTCGGCGATTTCGCTACGCTTCGAAATTTTGGTCAAAACGCCGTTAATCGTAGGAGAAACGACAACAGCGCAGTAGAAACACCTTGATAGTAGGAGGTGCGTATCGGAAGCTTCATGATCGTCACTTTAAACCTCCATTCCACTGAACGGAGATTCTGCCTACGCTTCAAAATTTTAGTAAAAACACCGCGAAGCGTGGCAGGAACGGCAACAGCAGAGTAGAAACACTTTGGTCGTAGTGGAAGCGTATCGAAAGCGTCATGATCGGCACATCACGGCGCTTGTTTTGTCCTTAAAGACGATCGCTACAGTTTCACATTTTTTTCAAAACATTCATAATTTCATAAAACTTTGTTTGGTGATAGTTTATTATCTGATCTACAAAAATAGGAGATGAAAAGATGGGGTCACCAGCTTTAGGAAAATTCTATGAATATTTCTTTTAGTACAGCCTGCATTGCGGCAGTTCAGGATGAAATTTCAGCAATGAAAACTAAGTCTATGTATATCTTTTTTAAATGACAACAGTTACAAGCAAATTTTATGTCATTGTATTGGTGAAACATCAAATTTAATGAAAAAAATAATTTAGAGTATACTGAGTATCAGTATTTAAAAAATAAAAAATACTAACTTATGGCTAAAACAACTTTATTTTGGAAAACAAAAAACCAAGGAGTATCTTTTAAAGTTATTTTTTTAATGTTCTAACATTCAGATTTTTCTTATTTCTTCTATAAATAATATTCAGGTACTAAACTAAAACAATCAGGCTTAAGACAAATAGATCACCAGCCTTATTTTTTAAGAAAATACATTTTAAGTTTGTGGGTGGGGCACTAACTAATGGGTAAATGTAGGGTTTGTCATAGACAAAGACATAATATAAAGTTAATTATCTCAATTTTTTCAATAATACAACAATGTTTATAATAATCAAGTTTGTTGGTCATAATAAACCAATTCATAGCATATAAATGTAATACTGGTGTTAGCATTTAACCATTTCCAAACGACTAATTTTAGACTCCTAAATTTGACGCATTTGCAGACGCTAAACCAAAACCTGGTATTCATGTATCACAGTTCTTTGATGGGTCAAAAATCATTGTGCGAAAAAGAGAAATCAATCGTTAGGAGCAATTTCTCCTTTTGACATCAATGTTTTCTAATGTTGTCTGCTGCAGACTCATCAAGCTAAGGGACAACCTGGTAAAGAAGAAAGTTATGTACAGCCGCTCGTTTTCTCGTTTTTTACCAAGTGACATAATTTTGGACTAGACAAGACTGAAAGCATATGCATCTGAAAGGATGTCTTAGCTTGACGATACGTCTGCCAGATAGATAGTAGCATCTGTATCCATATTTCCGTTGTTAGGTGACGTAGTTAGGTGATTCACTTTGACTTTCAGTCCGATCTTTTGAAAGCGTAATTTTGGATTCTTGCCTCGCATATAATTATTTGGCTTGATTCAAATACTTTTTTCTTTATTTTGCTGACATGAAACGACCCGTTTTAGTTCTTGGTTTATCCATTCTGCAGACATTGACAAGTGTGGCAGGATCAATTGTGTTAGGTGCTTACCGTTTTTTGAGTAAAAGGTGAGCGTGATAGTTACACGAAGCGTGAAAATGGAAACTGTCGCGAACGTCGTTAAAATTTACGTAGCGGGATCGCCGTGGGCTCAAAGCACCACAAAAGCGTAGTAAAAAGCGTGGCAAGAAAGTCATGAACGCAGCAGTATCATAGCCGCAGCGCGATTAACATGGCGCAAATGCAGTGCATTGTAACAAAAGCAACACCCAACCCTGTCAATCTCTTGTTCATAACCGCAAGCATGAGCACATAGATCTATTGCAGCAATTCGATCCATTTTCTTCGAAGACCTAGCAAGGTCGAAGCAGCAACGTAGTAAGCCTGAAATCCCGTGCTGAAGCGGAAGCGTAGTAGAAGCGTCTTTGAAGCACCGTAGAAGCGCAACAACGCCTTGACAGGATCGTGACCAGCGCTGAGAAATTGTAATTGAACGTACTATTTATAAGCGTACTGGAAACGCTTCAGTCCCAAAATGTTGCACATGACGGCGCTTCTTCGGCGATTTTGGAAGCTTTTGGAGAAGCGCCATGAGCGCACTTAGGCCTAAAGCGCCGCCCAGTGGAATGGGGGTATAATGGATGCATCCATTTTTTAAACAGGATTGCCCACGGAACACTTTAATTCCCTTTAGTCTTTAACACGCATCATTATTTAAAGTGTATACGCTACTCACGTCCATGGTTATACAACATGATCATGACATGCCACTAAAGATTTCAACCTACAGTCAGTGGCAAAAAGAACTTCATTGAATAATAAATATCGATTGATTTACCTACATTTTCCAGTGTGCAAGGAAATTTATCACGCTGCTTCTGACCATGTAATTTTAAGAAAAGTATACTGGTAGAAAGTGATTGTTCCTCTCCTGATATCGAAGCATTAGCTTTCTGAAACCTTTTGGTAGTGGTTTTATTATTCCGTTCAATTTTGGCGACGTCGCTTTTGACGGAAAAAAAATCACTCAGTTTAATCATTTTTAATCGGCTACATTTCGATCAAGTTTGAAACTGTATAGATCTGTTTCAATGTCAAATTTATCATGCTTCATTTTCATATACGTTTCAGAATGATAGCTCCATTTTTTACACACAAAAAAAAACTAAACAAGAGCAACGCATGTGAGTGCCAACGCTCGGCCGTAAGAGCTTGATTTTCAGTGAAAATTTTAGGTCAGAAAAGGGGCATAACTGAGTCAAAAATATTTTCATGGTTGCCTGCCCCTGTTGTATGGGTTCCCCGTATGATAGTTAACAACTTGTCCAGTGTGGTGTCTGTGGTCGTTAGGTAAAGCGTCGGCCTCGTAGCCATAAACTCCTGATTTCGATTTCCGACAATGGGTGTCAACTTTGGGACTGTCCAATGGGCCACACATTACATTCGGCGCGAGCACTGGTGTAGCTTCCAGGAAACAGAATCGAAAGAATACCAGCATTTTCTCCTTTTCTCACAATGTTTTCAAAAGCCTTCTTCTCCAGGGTCGTTAAAACTCGGGACTGTGTGGTAAAGAGTTAAGGGCACGAATCATAGACGGTCGAGGATATCGTTGATTCTCATTACTTCGTGAATTCTCATATCTTCGTGAATCTATGTTTGCTATAAATATTTTTTGCTCACTTTTTTTTTTGTGTGTGTGTGTGTGGCTCCTGTGAAACCTTTTACAGACGTAAACATTCCAGAGAAGCTCTCTACGCCAAAGAAATGGTCAAAAACAGAATTAAAATAAAAAAGGTTACATTTTATTGAAAACCAAAAACCATCATTCCCCCCCCCCCTCAACCCCCCCCCTCAATAATTCATCAGTTGTTTGTACATCACAACATTTATTTATACTTAGTGCCTATGATTTCAAAGTACGATACAGATAATGCATCTGTGATAAGTTTAGAGGCTGTGACCTTTAGGAATAGATCTACCTCTTGAATGACGTCATGTGACTACATTTGGAATGACTCTGTGTTTTTCGAGAATGATTCACGAAATTATGGGAAATCGTCTGATCAATTTCTGGCAGTGATCAAATGTATTTTTAGGATGATTTCGCCATGACAAATAAGTTAAGTGTACTGTCCCTTGTCCAAAAATAATTTCTGACACTTTTCCTGTCTATTAATGTGCCTAAATAAAATCATTGCTTTTCTTGTCTCTTTGATAGAATGAAAATATCACGTAAATATGAGAAAAGGGCATAGATCTACTATCTTCAACAATAACAGAGATGTAACAAAATGTCAAAGTTTTTGCAAGACGCAGACGACGACGCCAGGGCTACGACAGTACTACGACGTTTTCTTCGAAAATAGCCGAGCTAAAAATTAACGTGGAAATACAATGTTACAAGTTAATGGAGAGTCGGAAAGTGATTTTAAAGCTTTTTTGAAAAATGAACATATTGATAATCTAGATATTGCCATGATATGGTTGAAACAATTGTTACCCGCTTGTACATTCTTCTAGTGGTTTTTCTTCATCGATATGTTCATTTTCCTCCTCTTCTCTCAATGATTCTTCCTCTTCTATCCCTTCTTCAATAATCGGACGTATCGTTTGCAGCCCTCTGTCTGACATTTTGTTTACATTCCAAAGATATCTTACGTGACGTCATATACGTGTGTTATTACGTCATTATAAATGATAGTAGATCTGCTTCGCCAATACATGTAATAATAATATGAAAAAGGCAAAGCCTCAATACGAGGAACGTGAATGATTTGTGGATAATATATAGGTGTATTAATTCGAATGACGAGCTAGATTCTAGATCTTGAAATCAAACGGTGTGAGTTTGAATTCCGGCTTTGCCAAAACTAATTTTGAGCGTTGTCAAAAGTAGAAAGCATTTTTCTTTCGTAGATTTGTACATGTGAAATAGGGTGAATGTCCCTGATTTCCTTAACAAAAGAAAGACAGTTCCTTGACACTTTCGTTAATTTATGTCCAGAAAAATAACTTGGAATAATTATGGTTCACACACTTGTAAAGACCATTTTACGGGAATATTTCCTCACTGCATGTGGATCTAGACCTATATAAGAGAGACTTTGACTTTTACGAGGAATCGGTCAGTAGGTTGAGAAGAATATTGAGCAGAGTTCTGGTAAAAGGAACTTCAGTCCTGAACGCATGGTAGGTGCAATTGCCGCCGCAATGAATATACACACAAAAGGAAAAAACAAACAAACAAAAATCTTGAGCCATGTTGCGGTAAAAGATGGTTTAATGCATGTCCGTGATGCATGATACCAAGCAAGTCATCACATAATTATACATCCATATTGTATGATAACTGACTGAATCGAAAGGCATACACACTGGTACTTTGACATTCAAAACGTTGAAAAATAGATCCAGCAAAGAGTTTTGACACAGGTTAGCTTGCGCAGACTACACAGGCAGACCTGGGTCGAAAGTTTTGCAAATGCAGTAAGACCCCTTTTCACAGATCATAAATCCGGCTTTCTCTCTAAATGGTATTTTGAAACAGTCAATAAACTAGTTTAGTCATGATTTCTACGACACAATATTTTCCGCGAAAAAATGGCCCCTGCATGACGTAAGAATAGTATGATTTATGGTGTATAGATCTGCCCATGCGAACCAGAGCTGCTGTCATGGCGGCCAGTGCACCTGTTCATGCTTTTCCTGGAGTTATCATCCGATCGGTAGATTATTTTTCCATTTTTGACCAATCAAGTAAAAGTGCTAAAGTGATATGTGTGACGCTGTTCGATCAACCGGAAGACACTGTTTTTTTAGTGATTCCCTTCTAGATTTAGACTAAAACCAAGTGCGAAGTCGGGATTTCATTCTTAAAAAATCTAGAACGGTGTTACCGCAAAAAGAGCTTTGCTCAATACGGGCTGTCGCTCGTTATGAGTAGAGACCGACTCTTTTTTAAAAGCTTTTCTGCAGTATAATGCTAGGGTAGATCTAAAAAAGATCGATCCAAAGCTTTAATGAACAAGTTTTTTAATTTCACAGGATAGATGTTTAAAGATCATCATTCAGCTCTGTAAAAAGGAGGCTTATTGCATCTGCAAAAATTATCGACCCATGTCAGTCTGCGCAGGTCGCGCAGGCTGACATGAATCGAAACTTTTTGCTATTTATCAATTTTCTGCATGTCCAAGGACCATTCTCGATATCTCTTGAGTCAGCCGGTTGTTAGACAAAATGAATTTTATGGATTCATAATTATGTGATGACTTGCATGGTATTATGCATCACGGAGTTGCATTAAACCCCCTTTTGCCAGTGTGTGATTCATATCATTGGCACTGAAAAAGTTGTAAAGAATCACTCTCGTCTCACATTTCATACAGATCTGACAAAGTAAACTGGTTGATTTTTATCTTGATATCAATACTAAATCAACAAGGTGAAAGCAATCAAGAGTTTGATCTATATTTGCTGAAATCTTCAACCATTCCTTCACTTCCAAAAAAGAAAGCTTGTGCGGATGGCGTAGATTAAGATCAGACTGCTCAGAATGTGTGATATGATCTTGGATCTACACCATCCGCTATTGTATGCTTGACTATGATTAAAACGAAAAGCAGAAAATAAACACATGTGCACTTAAAATCTACTTTCAGACTTCCATAATCAGTTGACAGCGAACGACTCGTGAAAATAATTATGTGAAATAAATAGATCTAGATTAAATCTTTGTATCAAGTCAGTAAAAAAAAAATTCTTTTTCTTTTTTCATCGAGAAATGTTTGACAAATTAAATCAAAGATAAAAATGCATGTTTTGTTCCATGTGATCTTGATCTACACTGACCAGAAAAGCAGCTAGTATTGCCATGGAACTAAGGAGTAAGACCTATTAAAGACTGTCAAGGGACAATATTGATTTGATAATTTGAAAACGAAACTTTATAAATGTTGTATTTGAGCCATGCTCTGGCAAAAGGGGGCTTAATGCATCTTCGTAATGCATCGTACCAAGCAAGACATCATATAATAAGGGATCCATAAAACCAATTATGTCTAACAACCAACTGTATCATAAGGTACACTGGTCATTTGACATACAGAAAATTGACCAATAGCGAAAAGTTTCGGCTCAGGTCAGCCTGCGCGGACTGCGCAGGCTGACATGGGTCGATACCTTTCGCAGATGCATTAAGCCTCCTTTTCACAGAGCATGGCTCATTTATTTAGTGATTCGATATTTCTTTAAGTAAAGAACAGATATGTACTACTTTTTATTTTTCTTGAGGAGGGACATGTTTGTTGACTCTGCAGCCTATTAACCTACCCGAATTATTACGGCCCTAAGAAAAGAGGCTTTTGAAAACATCGTGGAAAATGGAGAAAATAAAGATGACAACTTTTGAAAATGGTTTGATAAAAAGAGATTTGTTCATTTCTAGCAATTTCTCCCATCTTCATTTGTTTTCGAGTATTAAGGTTGAATTCACGCTGATTACCCATATTCTAGCTAATATTTTCGATTTTTCGGCGCAGCTGAATGCGCTGGCTTTTGACTAACTTCTTGGTAAGATAGAGAATGAATAGATGGTAATTTGCGATTGGTAAAAAATGTGCACAAGTTTATTCGGCGGGCCCTGCTGCCATATTTGCTTACACATTTATGAAACCGCTATTTACATCGCTAATCGATACCACGGGGCCTTGATTCATACCATGTGACAAATTAGTGTAATAGAAAATGATCATTTTCTTGTTCCATTTTGAAATTTAATATTTTCCTACCCAAAACCCCACATATCTACTAGTTTTTAACAAAATGAAAAAAGGTGAGGAAACAGATGCAAATACTGGCGAAGTTTTTTTTTCATTATTTTACTTCACTTGGAGCCACAAGAGAGTTTCAATATTCATATTCCAGTATCTGTTACGCCGTCTATCTTAATTTAAAGATATTTCTTGTTTCTATTGCATTATGATAACCAAGAAAGATAACCAGGAAAAGCTGTTGCCTCCAAATTACATTAGCGTTACTTCCCTTGATATTTGCCTTGCACCATTTCATGACGTCATGGCCATTACCCGCTCGGATGACAGCACACAAAACATGATCAGGTTGCAGCCTGATCTTGACCTACATTTTTCGATATTTTGTAGGATTATCTGGCCAGACCGACATGGACAGAGCATTGTTTGCAATGTCAGTTTGTTCAGCTAAACAGTTTCCTCCGTAGCTAATCGATCTCTGCTGAGAAAGGAAATCAAGAGAAAGTGTCCTTAAGCAATGATATGCAGAACCCTAGTGGAGGACTGCTGAAACCTGAAGCTACATCAGGGTTCCATCAACACAATTTAAATAAAAAGATTTGAATCACGCTCTGGGAAAAGGGAATTTTAATGCATCTCCGTGATGCATCGTACTAAGTAAGTAATCACATAATTATGGATCCCTAAAATCCATTTTGTGTAACAAAAGGCTGAATCACGAGATAGAATGGTCATTGATCGATGGCAAAAAGTATGGAGGGTTTGTTTTTGTCTGCAAATATTTTTAATTTGGTCTAGTCCAAAATTTTGTCGTTTGGTAAAGAGTTAATTAAAGTACATGTGTGTCTTAATGTCTGTGTTTTATCTATACCATGACGTATTACGGAGTGAGTCTATTAACTGTTCTAGACAACGTTTTGGCCTCGGTGAAAGCATTTGCAGGTGACACCTCAAATGTAGCTCATATCGTGAAATATGTCTTTGAAGGTATAAAGAACTGTGGAGAAAGGAGAAAATGCTTTTCCTCGCGATGTTTCAAGAGTACTTTAGCTAAACATTTTAAATTCACGGGGTCGTTTGGAAAATGATAAACAGCAGAACAAAATTAAGCTTACATTTCCTCAGATAGATGTTAAGAACAGATAGACTGTCTTTTATGACCAATCACATATTACAATTAATTCAGTGGAAACTGACATCAAGAAGTAGGTCAAAGACCAGCTTATACAGCTACGCTGAAAATTAACCAATCAATCAAATTCGTACAGCTTTAGCACGGCATTGCATCTGTTAGCAATAATGTATCTTGCTTTTCACCTTTATAGGTCAAATCTGAAAAGAACACGTTGTACGCTTTGTACAAAAAGCTATAATAATAAATTTGCAAACGTGATAAAAGAAAGATAATTTACGGCTATAAAATGTGACAAAAATGACCATCATTTGATTGCTCAATTTGTCTAGTAGCGTTATTTTTATTGTCTGTCATCTCGGCTTTTACTGTCACAGTTTCAGGTTAATTTGAAAATTTAATTAAAACGAGAGATAATTGGTATAGCCTCGAAAAAGATCATCTTATCGCTTGTACTCGTTCCAGTAAGATTTGTGCTTTACGCTTTCAAATTAATCTTGAATTTGAACGACCTGTAGGGAGAAGACTTTTGAAAACATTTTAGAAAAAGTAAATCGGATTTTCTCCTTACTCTTCAATGTTTTCTACCTTGTTAAAGCACAAATATCATATCATATTAAGATAAGTCGAAAGAGTCGTAATTATGTCTGATCTAAAAGCGACTAGTCCTTAAAAGGGTTTCTAATTCCAGTTTCTAGATAGTTATGAGGAAATTTAATATTTCAAGTAATGTGGTAATCTAACGGTTTAACCATAGGTGCGATACATTTACAGCGCATACTACTTACTACATCCAAAATGTTGATCCAAGATCAGAACCCATATTCACCAACCATTCTTAACAATATTCTTTGTCTTCTTAAAGATTTTGAAAGTAACACAACTTCTGATTGGCTAAACCATTTGGTTTAGCCAATCAGAATTTGTATTACTTTCAAATCTAGAAAATTATTGAGAATTAGACAAAGAATATTTTTGAGAATGGTTGGTGAAGACGGGCCCAGATTGTCCGTTATATGCAGTCTGAACTTAGATATACACTGTCCAATATATTGCTAAAATAATGTACTAGGCGCAACAAAGGTCAAGACAGACAGAGTTGTCCTTACGAGTTTACCGTTTGTATATTGGGTAAGAGGCTGACAGTTTGACGACCGGTCGCTCCAACCCCCGGGCTTCCTTTGACACCTGACGCCCTCATGTGATCAGCTTCCACAAATGATAGACTTACTATTTTATAGACTTTTACAACCCTTGACTTTTTCAGTCCAGCTTTTTGGACCATTGTTTTGTAAAGCGTTAACTCTTTACCAGACGACAAAGTTCTGGTCTTGCCTAAATTGAAAACATTTGCAGACGAGCGGACGACAAACTCAATTGGGCTAAAATGATTAGAATCTCTTTGAAAGGGTAGAAAACATTGCAGGAAAAGGGAAAATACTTCTTACCAGCATTTTGCCCTTTTTCCACAATGTTTTCAAAAAGCCTTCTTATTCAAGGTCGAAAAAACATGGAATTGTTTGGTAAACGATTGACTCTACCACACGACAAAATTTTAGACTGGTCCGAATTCAAAGCACTAAAACGTGGCTGGAGTTATGCCTCTTGATCGTGCAAGGGTAGAAAACATGGTCGGAAAAAGAGAAAATGCTGGTCAACAGCATTTTCTCCTTTTCCCACAAAGTTTTCAAAAACTTTCTCTCGGGATCGTTGAAACTCGCAATTGTGTTGTAAATTGTTAAACTCAAAGAAAACCCAAGGTATATCTGATATGATCAGCGACCGTAGATTCACAGATTCGATATCAACATTTAATTAATACGTTATTGTGTTTATTACGGTGGCTGGTGGCCATGTTACGGAAATAAACACATAAAAACGTCTGTGCCAGTGAAATCTGCATCATCATCTTACCTCGTGACCTTCTGAAACCAGGCTTGCAGCAGACGGTTTCGAAAACATCCTTTTCAGATATTGTTAATTAACATGAATAACGATTTAACTAGTTTACACAAGATAGAAACATGTCAAAAGTAAATTTACTCATTGTGAGTAATTTGCTCTTTCCTGAAAATGTTTTCAAAAGTCGTCTGATACAAGACGTATATTTAAAAGTCGTCTGAAGGAGGACATAACATCATTAACGTCAAGATCAATTTAAGGTCGTTTAAAATTCAGAAAGAGTCTGATACCATCAACTCTGAAACAATGAAAATCCGGCTTTCTGCATTGCTGTCAAGCTTACCCGTGACCTAGATATTCGTCCAATCAAATACGTAGAAAATAAGTCACGTTGTCCAATCATGAGAAGGTATTTAATTGGAACGAAGTACTAATATTCAATATTTATAGTTGTTATTTGTGCTAAAAAGTCACAATATTTTTTCCCTGTGATGTTTTCAAATGCCGACTTCCTCACGGTCAAGGAAGTCACAGAATTGTTTGGTTAAGGGTTGCACAATCATTTAACGCCAGCCTTTTCAATCAGCCGTCGATATTCATATGAAATCTTCCATGTAACATTTTCTAAACAAACGCTCTTGCTACTTTTTTGCTGTGACCACTTTCACCTTCCTACATGTTGTATAAGAGACAAAAGATACACCGAGCAAACTTGAAAAAAGCCGACGCCCATTTTGAAAAATTGCGGTTATACCAATGAGCACAATCAACAAATTGTTATGAGACTGGTATCTCTACTTTATTTTATTACATATAAATCCTTATCCTGCGTAATGATGGAAAGGAAACTTTCAAGTCGGTAGTAAAACCCAAATTTTCCTATTTTAAAGGTTTCTTTGGAGGAAAGATGTCTCCTTATCGGACAGCGTAGATCAAGATCAGACTGCACGTTCTGTGCAGTCTGATCTTGATCTACGCTGTCCGCAAGAGGTCAGTGAGTCGCGCTTATAGCATTTAAGGGGTTAAGAATTTAAGAAATATGTATATGATAAAGAAGTGGTTTTCAATGCTACTTTACGAGGAAGTGCTGAGAAATCATTGGCTTTATAGTGGCTGTATTAACAGTATAAGTTTCGTTAAGCGTATTTTGGGTGTGTATTTTAATGTCCATATCGGCAGGGCTGAGATGAAACGAAGTGATAAAGCAGCATTTCTTATGCTAAATCTACTTTGACAAGTTGAAAAAGTTGAATACCTCACGTCTTAAAACTGATTCAAAAGAAATCTTTAGAAAATTATCTCTAATCCCTGCATGGAAAATTAACCATGTTGACAGTAAACGTTCTTCTAGGGTTCAGTTTCCCACAAGTTTGTATGTGGATATAAATAGAATAATCACGGTGTTGGTCACTGGCCTTATGCAACAGGAAACGTCAACGTAATGATAGGGGTGATTTTCACGACCCGTGTAATCCTTATTGATATACCGAATCTGACAGGCTGGGTATCATACTGTTCCATGGTCATTTTCTCATCAGTAAATTATCATCAGTGTGCGTGAGAACATATCTTACAGTTTTTAATGTTACTTACTAGTTTAAATTTAGTCAGACACGTATGTATACATGAATCTACGCACGTCAAATCGAACGTCATTGAATTGCGCCAGAAGAATCTCCCCGTAGCGCCGATGGTACCACATGCTATTTCACAGCGACCAACAGATCGTTTTTTCCGACATACACTGAATTGGTCGAAAATCTGCAGACAAATTGTGAATCTTACAAATATTACGTGCTTGTTAATTAAACGGACGATGTCTGCCAGTAGTAGAAAACAAAACTTCATTTTGCCAAGTTGGCGCTATTTCGGCCGACTTTTCTCACTAACAACCGTACAATGTTGATCCAAAATCAGACTATACGTGTCCTTGTTTGATATTGATGAACACAACAGTTTTACGTGGAATGCCGGGCGACACACATCTTAAGCTGGTACCACAAAGGAAATTGCTTACCTCTTTACCGTACGAATAGACGGAAGACTGGTCCAAACTGAAAGCATGTGCATTTTCTCCTTTTCCAACAATGTTTTCAAAAGACTTCTTTCTCTGGGTCTTTAAATTGTGTAGTAAAGAGTTAACTTTTATTCTATTGCATGTGTTAAAGTGTCCATTATCCTTTAGAGCAAAAGCACCGCTTGTTGAATCCGATAGAAATATTTTTGCTTAATCAGAAATATGAACAGTCACTAGCTGATCGTAAAACCTGCTTGGTGCAACCTGAATCTGTGCGCTATACTCGGAGGTCGTTTCGATTTGTTGAATTATACTTTTATACATTGACTAAAATGTAACGGCAAAAGTTATTTTGTTGTAACTTAGCATTTTTAAATCACTATACTGCTAAATAATGGGCAAATGAAAGAAAGGGCAAAACTGTGCCGCTGTATAAGTGAATTTATTCCAAATTTGTACGGGCCATGCTCTTTGAAAAAGTTGTTAAACGAAAATAAATATCGACACAAGTCAACCTGCCTAGTCCGCTCAGGATGATCTAGTTCGAAATTTTTTGCTTCTTGTAAACATGTTGCTGCATGTCCAAGGACCACCCTGTCTCATGATCTAGTCGGTTTTAAAAAAAAGGATTTGTTTTATGCCACGAATTGCTTAGTATAATGCGTTACGAAAATGCAGTAAAATCCCTTTTCCCAGACATCAGCACAATACTTTACATGTTTTAGACCTTTAGTATCCAAAATCAAACTGCAAGTTCTGTGCACCCTTATCTAGATTTATATCAACCTCAAAAGCTTCTAGAAAGTTTTATGAGAGAGAGTTTATTATTGACGCAAAAAATGCCAAAGTTTAGGGTTACTTCAACATCAAATACAAATAGGCCATTTGAACACGTGATTAAGCAGGTCATATTTAAAGCAAATGACCTACTTATTTCCAGTAACGTATGCTTTTTCTTCTCATTCAAAAAGCTATTCACAAAATGACTAACAAAAGCTACTGCACAAAAGAATACAAAATCTAATATCTGTCAATGTTTAAACAGCGATGGTTAGAAAGCCTTGTTGACCAGGGTACGGCTTCGAAACAGTTTTATGTTTTTGTCAATTAGGATGTAATTTTTGTGGTCAGATACTAAATGACCACCAAAAGAGATAATAATCTGCGGTCACCTCCTAGCTTGACCGCAACCCGGTCCATGGATGGTTAATGTCGCCTCATGTTAACGTTAAAGGTGATGACATCTCAATTACTGTTTTTTTTTTCCTACAAATTGTTGTAACATCACTCATTCTACCCATAACTCCAGCAGGCAAGTTTATGCATCTTGCAGCAGTCCATTTTTTTAAAACATTATGAAAAAAGAAAAATTTCTTCTAATGAACACTCTCTCTTTCGTCATATTTTTCCTTTTAACCCTTTCGGCACCATAGGCGAAAACAGTGATTTTTGCGGACGGCATAGATCAAGATCAGACTGCACAGAACGTGCAGTCTGATCTTTGATCTATACCGTCCGCTTTTGAAGTCAAGCCTATACAATTAAAATCTTTGTAAGTTTCAACGGATTGTATTTAGAGTCGTCGAAAGAGGTCAAGTTTATTTATCGGGTATTTCGCGCCGAAAGAGTTATTCCATGTATTAACTATTTACCTGACAACAACATTTTAGACTTGTTCAAACTGAAAGCATTTGCAGACGTCAAGGTAAATGTGACTCAGAAATTAGAATTTATTTTATGAAGGGTAAAAAACATCTTGGTAAAAGGAGAAAATGCTGGTTACAAATGTTTTCAAAAGCCTTCCTTCTCAAGGCCGTTTAAACTCTAGATTGTGTTATATAGGAAATCCTAACTTATTAACCACTTCGACGTTTTCAAAGGCCCTCTACCTCAGGGTCTTTAACACGGGTACCGCTTAGAAAATGGTTCCTGAGTAGGAACTGAATATATATAAGTCATGCTCTGGCAAAAGAGGGCTTAATGCATTCCATAATGCATTCTACCACGCAAATCATCAAATAATTATAGATCCATTACATCAATTCTGTCTAACAACCGACTGGATATTGGGATGCACTGGTCCTTGACATGCAGAAACTTGACCGATAGCGAAAAGTTTCGACCAAAGCCAGCCTGCGCGGACTGCTCAGGCTGACTTGGGTCGATACTTTTCGCAGATAAATGTACATTAAGCCCCCTTTTCACAGAGCATGGCTCATGTATATTTGCGTGTGGCGGTGGCAGCGGAGGCGACGGAGGTTGTACATTGTGCCTGTTTGTTTGTTGTTGATATCTTTGTTGTTGCTGCTGCAACTTCAGTTGCTACTGCTGATGATGCTGATGCTGATGATACAGAGACTTTTTTTTTAAATCTTGCTAATCTCCCATGTTTGCATCTATTCAACTTGAAATTTGGGGCTTGTTTAGGCTTTTTTTCTCTCAGGGAAAACAATGCTTTCTATCCACATTCTTCAACCTTTAGAATGTTAAAACTGAAGATTACCCGCTTGTGAAAAAAAACAAGATACTTTTATTCAACAATTTCAAGACTTGGTTCGGAGTTGATCGGACGCGGTATAAATTTCAAATCATGTCGTTTTATTAGCAATTGAACTTGGGCGGAGTTATTATTAAAAAAAAAAAAAAGAAAATCTTGCTCTTAAATGTATTTTAACAATGAGAAATATACAATATCAGATAGACAATATAAAGCATAACCGAAATAATTGGAATGTCTTTCTCCGTACAGATATTTTCAAACACTTAGGAATTCACACTTGAGACATTATTAGACGAAACAAATGAAGTTTCATATTCCATCGCAAACACAGATAATAAGACAGTTCGTAGCCCAATTTATTTTGTCCTATTTTGCCGTTCTGGGCATAGGCACATTCTTTAAAACCCTTATAAATGAGTCATAACTCAGATTTCTTGCATTTTCAGTTGTTGTTTTCAAAAGTTGATGTTATGCATATATTCCTGTAGTTTCATTATTAGTTTTACGCACATACTTCGTTCTAAGCTTCTCGCTGCTTTTTCATAATGGTTGAAGCAATGTTTAGAGAAATACGAATTCTGTCCGTTGACGTTCTTCAATTTTCCTATAAAGAACTTGTCGACCCAGGATTCAAACTCAAAACCCTAGGATTATTAGCCCTGTGCATCAAGGAAAGGGCATCCTAATGCGGATTCCTGTAACATCGCCTTTCATCGCCGAAAAACGTACGAATTCGGCTAAGACTCGGGTAATCCGTAATCGATCGGCCGACATATGCTGGTTCCCCGCATCGATTACGGATTACCCGGGTCTTAGCCGAATCCGTACGATGAAAGGCGATGTTACACGAATCCCACTGGGGTGCCCTATCCTTAAAACAGAACTTCTAGGGCTCGGCCCCTTACCCCACAGCTTGAGGTTTAGCAAGATAACTTGTCAACGCTGCCACTGAACTTCCAGTAAGGTACTGGAGCTTCATACCATTTTAAATGACAAGTTGACCGATAGTTTCTTCGTTTTTTTTTTCACACCTTATTACTCTGACAGGCTCACAACAACTTTCGAATAATACTTCATGTTATTCGAATCGGCCTTAACTTCAACTCGCTACCTTTTGAAACAAATTTGCAACAGTCAACCTTGTAAAATTAAGAAATAATCTTCTTTCTATCGTGGTTTATCGGTCAATTAAACACGATTGCACACATGAATTATGAGGCACAACAAATAAACCACTAGGGCGATAGCCCGAGTGGTTTATTCAATGCACCTCGTCACTCACATCCGTGGTTTACTGAAGGATAAACCACAATAGAAAGAAGGTTAATTCGATTCCAACTTGACCAACTCTTGATCAAAGGAAAACAAATACTTAGTATACAAAGGCGGGTGCAGATTAATTCCCTTGAATAAACCATGGCTGTTCCAGTTATTAACCAAAACAAAACCCCACTGCCCGTTCGGTTTATACAAAATGAAAATCAAAATTTCATTTAAACCTTAAGTATTTAAAAGAACAAAGAGAAACTACACCTTTTTACTATTTTATTTCCTCCATTTCAAATGACAAAGAAGAATGAATGTATTGTCAAGCATTAGAGTCGCAGTCGCTTCAAATGCTCTGAATATTACCCAACCCACACCCAATCCTATTTCCATTGCAAAAACGGCCAATTTCGATATTTATCTTCAACATGAAAAGACACTTGATTGACACATGTTTACTGGTAACATCTGAAATAGCTCAATCATTGTCAATTTTTATAAAAAAAATAGTAAATATCGGTAAGTCCTTCATTTTTTTCCTTCGTCCTTGTAGTCCTTGGATGAGAAGCTGAAAATGACGATTTGTTTACGTCAAGTGACTTTCATGGATTTTTAAAATGTCTGAGGGCGGAGACATGGAACAGCACGGGTGACTTACTTTACATGACTTTAAATGAGGTCACTTTATATACGAAGATTTTTACCACGCTTCCGTTGCACCATGTTTATAGAGCCGAATTCACGTATCATGTTAGAACAGATAACTAAGACGAAAAGGATGATCTAGTACATAAAAACATTTCGAAAGTATTTTGATAAAAGGAGAAATTACCGGTAACGAGCAATATCTCGTGTAGTCACAGAGTTTTCAAGACCATTGTCTGCAAGAATACGAAAAAAAGTCTGTTGAAGTGATGTGCTCAATGTGACAATATCGTCAATAGTTTCTAAATTCGACAGTTTTTTATCGTCATCAGGGTCTGCATTCATCAATCATTGTAAATGGCACTCTTACGTGGTCTTATTCTATATTTTGAAAGTAACACAATTTCTGATTGGCTAAACCATTTGGTTTAGCCAATCAGAAATTCTGTTACTTTAATTTTTTTTTACTCCTGAGATTTCGTCTTTTTCGACGTTTCTAAGAATGGTTGGTGAACTGGTTGGTTGGGAATTCTTGACGACAAGATAGTGTTGATCTCATTTATGAGCAGCCCTCCGGGAAAAAGGGGGTTTAATGCAACTTCGTAATGCCCTTTACCACAATTCATCACATGATTTTTGATCCATAAACTCCATATTGTCTAATAACCAACTGATTCATGGGGTAGAATGGTCCTGGGGCATGCAGAAAGTTTTTAAATAGCAAAGTATTTCTACCCATATCAGCCTGCGAGGACTGCGATACTTTTTGCAGATGCATTTGACCCCCCTTCCCCTCCCTTTGACAAAGCATAACTCATTTATATTGAGGTCTGAGTATTACTTATTTTGTGATGACCCAAAGTTCTTACAAAACTACTAAAACGTCTATCTAAAAATGAGTCATAACCTGTCATATTTGTTCTATTGTAACCCTTTCCTCTTTCTGCTTTTCCTTTTTCGACCGGCTTGTTGCAAATATTGTATTTGTGTAACACTATCGGAAATATGCCAATAAATGGACTTTTTTTCACAATGAAGGCAAAATTAAAAATGTACTTTTTTTTTCAAACTGTCTAGTTAGACATAGTTATTGTTCATTTGTCCACGATCTACAGAAAGGACCACTCACTGATTACTAAATATATAATTAGATGAAGTGTTACATAGAATACATATTTCACCGCGAAATCGAGTTTACCTAGGGGTATATCTAGGATAAAGAATGTCATGTTTACGTACTTGAGACCGGATTCTATTTCAATAAAATATCTTATTCTTTTACAAATATTGAAGTTATTTTCCTGTTTCCCATGATAGACATATTTTCGTTTTGAGTTAATTTAACCCTAATCCTGCCAGGTGCGACATTTGGTACAAGGAGAGAGGTTTTTGACGTTTATTTTCGATTTTACGTTTTTTAAGCCAAGCCATCAAAAAGTCTCTTTTCCTCTACTTTGCTATTTAGAATACATCTTTTTGGGGAATTTTCAAAAATCTGGTTTTCACTCATATAGATTTATGTTGAGAGGATTGTAGATAAGATCAGCCTGCACATACACATACATACAACAAAGGCTGATCTTGATATATCCGGGTTGGTTTTTCTTTTTTTTAGGTTTTAGGCCTTTAAGGCAATCAGAAAGCCTCTAATTTTCCTCCATTTTGCCAATTAGAATACATAAATCGTTGGGTTTTCAGGATTTTCACTCATGTGGATTTATCGTGAGAGGATTGTAGATAAGATCAGCCTGCAAATACATACAACGAAGGCTGATCTTGATATACAATCCATTTTTTTTTATATCTTAGGCCTTTAAGGCAACCAGAGAGCCTCTTATTTTCCTCCATTTTGCCAATTAGAATTCGTGAATTTGCAGTATTTTGGAATTTTTATAAATTTGTTTTCACTCACGTAGATTTATCTCGAGAAAATTGTAGATAGGATCAGCCGTCACATACATATACGCTGAATTTGATATACCACCCGTTTTTTTTTTTTTTTTTTAGGACTTAGAGCGGGATCGGGTATTTCCGAACTATCGGCAATTAACGAACGAGATTTTAAAAATTGTCTCATCCCTCCTGGAGACAATAATGGTATCATCTAACGTTATAAACTTTACGCAATATTCTCTTCTTTACCATTTTTTAAAGTTTTGAATGATACAGTAATTATCCGAAGAGAAATCGGTAGTTACCTACATTTGACGGCTCGAAGGTCAGGAAATTACCACTTTCTTAATTTTTCGAGATATATTGCTAAGAGTGTAAACTGCTCCTGCTTTTCCCTCGACTCGACATTTGATATTTCTTATACATGTACTTGCAACATGCATATAAACACATTACAGTGTATAAAATATTCATATCACGCGTTAAAAGCGCTTGAGAAGCGTGTTCGGAAAAGCCCTCGCCTAAACTTATTGGCGAGGGCATTTACGAACAGTAGCTGATTGAATAAGAGTTGGCCGTCTTTTTAGCATAGTAAGCGATCACAAGAATAAAATGCATGTAATTTAGAGCTTGATATATCCAAGTTTAACTTTTCAAATGTTTATTACATTGGAGACAACTAAGATCAATCCTGACCACTTTCAGTTTGCTCATATTGAGCTTACGGATTTTGCTTGCATCATGTGTCGTGTTCTGAAAATTTAAAAGTTAAAATTTTCCCAAAAACTAGACATTATCGACTGTTTTTGTAGACCTATATACACGTAGTTCTAGCCAACATACATTTCAGCAAACAAAGCGTTGATATCTTGTAGTTTTCAAGACTTTTTTTAAAAAGATCCGAAACGTTCGGAAATACCCGACGTCGGTGTTCGGCAGTGTCAACTCGTTCGGTAATAGCCTCTCTATGGTACGAACTTTAACAGAATATTACTAGGTAATCGCTGCATTTTATTGATCGATAATGTTCGGAAAAGAAAGAGAACATTTAGATGTTACAAAATGGTCTATCAAAGGTACGTCTGTCTGCGTGTATTACCGAACAACAACAATTATCGCTTAACTGTTCGGAAATACCCGGTCCCGCTCTATAGGCAATCAAAAAGCCTCTTTTTTCCCTCCATTTTTGCAAACTAGAATACGTAAATTGTACGGGTTTCGGATTTCATAATTTCTAAGAAATCTATTTTCACTCATGTGGATTTATCTAGGGAAGATTGTAGATAAGATGAGCCTGCACATACATACACGCTGATCTCGATATACAACCCGTTTTATTGTTGTTGCTGTTGTTGTTGTTGCTTGTTTGTTTGCTTCTTTTAAGAATATAAGGCAATCAAAAAGCCTATTTTTTCCTCCATTTTTCCAGTTAGAATTAATGAATTTGCAGGATTTCAGGATTTTTCAGAAATCTGTTTTCACTCATTTGGTTTTATCTTGAGAGATAATTGTAGATAGGATCAACCTGCACATACAGGATGACAGAGAATTAAAATTCGTCGACTTCATTTACTATGGTTCCGCCCATATTATTTATATAAATACCAGCAAGCTTAAAGGCCCTATACAATGTAGTAAAAGTAAACGATGCAGGTCTTAAAACGCATCTCAATCTTACTCATACCATTTAAAAATATGTAAATTATTGTGAAGATGACAATCTATTTAAGAAATAATCTTCTTTCTATCGTTGTTTATCGTTCAATAAACCACAGTTGTGAGTTATGAGACACAACAAATAATCCATGAGGGCGATAGCCCGAGTGGTTTATTCATTGTTTATTCATATTAGAATTTTGAATGAAGTCTGAAAGTAGGATAAAAGTTACAAGGTCGCACTATCTTCTGTTTATTTTAATATTACCTTATTTGAAATTGATTTCTTCTGCCAGTGACTAACACTAGGACTGACATTCAATAATAGACTATCATCTTTACAATAATTTCCATGTTCTTAAATGGTATGATTTGAATTTAATGCAATTTAACACCTGCTTTGATTTTGTGGTCGCTTTTGGGCCTTTAAGGAAAAGTAAACAATATTATCGGTGCTCTGAGAAATGAATGGTCCTTCATGCCCATAATGCGCCATACTAAGCAAGTCGTTGCACAGATTGATATGGATCCATTTTGTCAAAAAAGCCGGCCAAGTCATAAGGAAGAATGGTCCTTTGAAATGCGGAAGATTCACCAATAACAAAAAGTATCGACCCGGTCTGCCTGCACGGTCCGCGCAGGCTGACCTGGGTCGAAACTTTTTGAAGATACATTAAAGTACCTTTTTACAGTGCACGACTCAAATACATTACGCAGTTTATAAAGATTCAGTTTGTTAGGTCAGTCAGTTATCTTATTTATGGCACTGATGATGATTTTTATTATTATTATTACTGTCCAAATACATAAAGGATAGGGCACCCTAATGAGATTCGTGTAACATCGCCTTTCATCGCCGAAAAAGCGTACGAATTCGGCTAAGACTCGGGTAATCCGTAATCGAAGCCGGGAACCAGCGTCTATCGGCCGGTCGATTACGGATTACCCGAGTTTTAGCCGAATCCGTACGTTTTTTTCGGCGATGAAAGGCGATGTTACACAAATCCCATTAGGGTGCCCTATGCTTAAGGAGGCAATGACTTTAAGGAAAAATTATCTTGATGGTATTTTAACATTGAGGACCCAATTTAATAAGTTCGTATGGTATCTTTTTTTCTTAACAGTAACTATTTCCCTTGATACTTTGTAGTACTGTAATATATTACAAAGCAAATTACTCATTTTAGTAACTTATAGAAAGACATAGATGTCGAACCGGTGCTCTGTAATGCATTAACTGTCTGGTTTATCTTGTGCTATTTTCGGGGCTTTTTGCCTGCTTTATTTCATGTTTGAGCTTTTTTTATTCTGTCTGTCATTGTTGTATTTGTTATACATAGCCAAAGATATGTTTTGTCGTTTGCTGAAAAAAAATGTATGTATGTGTGTGTGTATGTATGTATGTATGTATGTATGTATGAATTATTATTATTATTATTATCATTGTTGTTGTTGTTATTATTATTATTATTATTATTATCATTATTATTATTACTGAAAAATATAATTTCAACCCGTGTATAGGAAAAATCCTAAGAATATGTGTATCTCTAAGTCGGGATTCACCACGGTTTAGTAGTTAATTGATTGATGGATTGAATGTGTTTTACGCCGCTCTCAACATTATCAATATTATTCAAGCCATACCACGTCTACCGCTCACTTAGGTGTGCTGGGATTTGAAATTGCCGGGTCAGGTCCTTAATTATCTTGCTTAAGGACACGCCCGTATTGTCAAGACAAATTTCCGAATTTCCGCCAGTTTGTAAATTAGGATTTCTCGGTTCTTGCTCAAACAACATTGAAGTCATACTAAATTTTTACTAAATACTTATTTCTAAAATAGGTAATAAAATGAAATGGGGTAACCTGTCTACAAACAATTTGTTGATTGCTCACCCGGGTTACCGTATTCTTTTCAAAATGGGCGGTGGCGGTTTATAAGTTTGCTCAGGGTATCTTTTGTCTTCTATACAACATGTAGTAAGGTGAAAATGGTCACGGCAAAAAGTGGCGAGATCGATTGCTTAGAAAATGTTACATGGAAGATTTCAAATGAATATCGAAGGCTGTTTGAAAAGACCGGCGTCAAATATAAATTCGATTCTCACCACACAATCCTGTGTCTTTTTGACCGTGGTGGAGTAGGCATTTGAAAACATCGTGGGGGAAAAAAGTTTTACTTAGTGTATATGACCAGAGAGAACGAATTATTTGAGACAAAAGTTCCAATACTAAGTGCTCAGTGGTAATTGGGCGTCGCACCACTGCAAACTACTAGTTGTCCAGTTCGAAAAATTGATAGCAAACATTTCTGTTGCATTTTTTATCAGAGAAAATAGAATTATAGGTCTAAAAAGTCTTTTTGGTGTTGATTTGATGATTTCTGTAGAAGCAGAGTGCAAGTTTGCTATTTCTTGGGGAACTATATTGTACTCGTACCCAAATAAAGGAACATGATCTACCAGCCGAAGGGGCCCCTTTTTTTTTTTCACTGTAAAATTTCGAGGGTAGTTGTGTTTGAGGTGGAACAGCAAAAAACGCAATTGGTTGAGATACCAATTTTTCTAGCGTTATGCATAGGCCACTGGATATTTGTATGATAAAAACAAATAGCAAAGCTGTGGGTTTGACAATAGTAGTACAGCACAGGGTCAAAGATGGTGAATTCCGCTCTATTTTCAATGTAGCAAAAACCTGTGGTATGACACCAATACGAGTTAAATTTGTTATCATGCGATCCTTTATAATACCTGCGTTGGTCATATGGGAGTGTCCTTGGGCAAGGCACGGCAAAAACCAGTTTAGGGCTCTCAAAACTAAGTCTGTGTGATGTCGCCGTACTATGAGTGTAACACTCTGACAGTCGTAATCTTTCATTCGTATCGATGCAAACAGACAAAACGTTTTTCTATATTATTTTTGGAGTGGGGTGGGGTGTGGTTAAAAATGTGTCCCTTGGGGAACAAAAGGGATCTAAAACTAGCTGACAGATGTCATGACACATTGGGGCGTTTTTTGAACGCTCCTCATATTGTACCCGTCCTTATAAGTTTTAATTGACCCCTAATTAAACCTTTTACTCCACAACAAAAAAATGCATTTATAACGAATGAGTGGTGAAATATATCGGAAAATATTGCGGCAAATGCAGAAATTGCTCATTACGAGCAATTTCTTCATTTGCCACAATGTTTTCTTTTTCTCATACGTTCGAAATAACCAGATGATGTATAATACATGTATTTTGTAACGGGTGTTTACGATTGGTTTGGACATGCAGATGTCAGCGGAGTTTTTTCGTGATGTGTAGGATATAGTACTGAGTACCGTGCGAGAAGTACAATTGTTGTCTGAATATCAATTTGAGAGGGTAATACTATTCCTGCAGACATTTGTGCAGTGAAGAATGGTGTCTGTTTGTTTCATCAGTTGTATTAGCGGTACCTGTCTTTTTTTGGCCTTGGCCAGGCTGCACATGTGCTAGTATTGACAGAGATATCAATTAAAGCGACTACTAGTGCCACGGCTCCACACAGATTTATGCTGGATTTATCACTTACCGGTATTTGTAATTATGCACCCCTAAGTTATAATAATAATACTGAAATAAAAAAAATGAATTATTTTTGTTGTTGTTGTTGTTTTTTACCTAGAAAAACGAAAAAAAAAAAAGATGTGATGATTAAGCACCGTGGATTCTTTAGGTTTCACTTCTAAATAACTTGGTCCTTTATTTCTAACGCGTAATATTAAAATGGTGCCTTGTCCTGGTCTCAGCGATATAGTAATGTCTTTCATACATTGGCGCTAATGATAGATGGGGTACCATCACCAATGGTTTGATGATGTGTACTGGTAACTTACACTTCAGGAAACACTGATATGTGAACTGTCACTTTTAAAGCCTGAGAGAAAACGACTTGAGTGTTAACTACCAAAATGAAAACAACTATTCATCCGTTGTATTTTTTTATTTCCCAGAAAAGTACGTAAATAATTAATACGCACACATTTTAAAATGAAAATTAAGTATTCAAAAACCTAAAATATTTAGATAAAAAACACGAGTCTAAAAAATATGCCCACCAGCACGAAGGGTTAAACAGATACCAAGTGATCAACTGACGCGGTGCCATATTGATTTAGCAGACGACAAAATTCGAGAAGTTTCATAAAAGTATGATTACAAAAATAATGAACATTTCGCGGATTATTCCCTTAAACCCACAGTTTATAATCGAATGACGCTTCTCTAGTAGAAGAGGAATAATCAAATCAAACGGGGCTCAGATTGGAGGAGACGCGCAATCTTTTAAATGAAGACGATTCCAATCGCCAAGGGGAAATGAATCTTTTATTATAAAGACCAGCAACAATCACTTCTGCGCGACTGCTGCTGTTTTTGATCAGTGACGTCAATTATGTATCGTTTGGTTCGTTATTCTGTAAGCATCGTTGACAAAACATGGAGACCCCTAGCGGCTACTTCAAACTTACACGCTATCAGCGGTAATAGAATTACTGCATTTTGATTGGTTGTTTGCCGATAACGTGAATTGCTTTTCGGGGGAGCAGTGAGTGTGAAAATATTCCCGACTTTTTATATTCTTTAGCTATTACCGTTCAACAACGAAGTTTTACGCCCGTTATCAGACAGTCTTTGAAAACCGTGTGGGAAAGGAAGCAAATACTTGTTATGATTGCTCTACACTGACATTGAATTGTTCTTGTATTTACCTTCCTATAAAGTTGGACTCTCTATGCGTCTTGGTAATAATCATCTCTTTTTTTTTTATGAGATAAGGCGAAAAGGAGAAACTTTTTTTTAAAAGGGGTAGGGGAGGAAAATGTCTTTTTCCGTCCTGACGGCATCGGTAAGTATAGGATATCGACTGAGTACGAGGTCTTTCCGTATAAGAACGACCTGGGCACGAGCTTCACGAAACACCGAGAGCGCGAAGCGCTCGAGGTGTTTTGTGAAGCTCGTGCCCTGGTCGTTCTTATACGGAAAGACCGATGTACGAGGTCGATATCCGACTTACATACCGGCCACCATCAGTATTAAGAAGACGACTTAACAATCATGTCGAAAAGTATGGACCTGTTCGATGAAAAAAGAAGGGTATAACATGTTTTATGGTTTTATAACTTTTGGGTATTTTTTCTTAATTATTTATCAGTTTTACCTTCTCACTTGAACATCAATGAATCTTGGCTTGAAAATGACACCTCGTGATATCAACCTTTGGATTTTTTTACTTGGGTAGCTTTGTTGATGTTGCACGAGTGAGTTCATTGCTCAAAATAGGTTCGAATTGATTGAAATATTCATTAATTTCAGCCTTTGCCGTTAACGCTCTCGTGTTTTTAATTCTACCGTCAGTCCGTTTGCACTAATTCACCCAGTTCTGTAGGGCCATAGTTCGGTTTTCATTGATTGCTTAATTGATTGGATGGTGTTTTACGCCGCTTTCAACATTATTTCAGTCATATCACGGCGGCACTCCCAGTGAGGCTCAAGCCCGGGACCTTGGGAACGAGCTTACGACAGCTGGTCTCAAAGGGATTCTGATCATTCGACTACGGGAATGATTGGGCCCCACAATTTGCATTTAGTTTGATTTCTTTAGGCTAGCTGTGCCGAGTCAGCCATTAAAGGAGAGTGCTCCTATGTTAGTTTTGCTGTCTCGCAATAAGAAAAAAAAAAGGACTTTTTCGCTACAGAGGCTAAACTGTGCTAATAAGGACAAATCAACAATCGGTCTCATAGGAAATAGGGTGCATTAGAACCAAAATACAATTATATTGTAGATATGTTTTACAACATGCGACCGTCATTAACTTTTTCTCACTTTTGCTATTTAACTTATATATATGAAAACTAGAAAAATACGAAAAAATAAGTTGGGTTTAGGTATGAATAAATTACATGTATGTAACAACAGAACTTAAGGAAAAAGCACTTTATCAACAATGTTTTAAATGTTGGCCTTAATGTAACAGCACATTTTGTAAATAGGAGGGGATAGATTTTTCAATGATCGCTTTGAAAGAAATTATCAAAGAATTGCTGAGTTAGTCACCAATAAAAATCAAGATTAAAATCTGTCTTACCAGAAAGAAGCATATTTGCAAGATTCTTCCTGTTATTTAACAAATTCCTGAAAATCAATATCGCGCGAGTACCAATGTCCTTCACGACCATGTCTGTACGACCCAAGGTCCGTCAATTGCACGTGGACAGGTCTTTCTCGCACGGGAGCAGGTCTTTCCCGCACGTGGGCAGGTTTTCTATCTACGGAACAACCTGTGCACGTGCATAGATAGACCTGCTCTCGTGCATTCTATTGTTAAGACGGGTCGTTCTGAAAAAGATAGACCTGGTCCAAACAAAGGAGCCGGTATGTAACCAGGGTTAGACCACGTTTACAGCGACTTGACCAATCAGCGTTCAGTATTTCAAAAGTATATATCGAAGATACAACTCTCGCAGTTGTATATCTGGATGTACTATGCTAGTATATCCCGCACGTGAATTCCGACAATTTTTGTTTGCAATATCGAGTCAAGGCAAAATGTACCTACCCTTTACGGTAAAACAATTTTGAAATATGACTTGAACTGGATACAGCATTTTGATGTGTGGGAGCAAAACTATTCAAAGTGTCTAGTGTACAGGCACTTAAAATTGTATTGCCCTCAACTATCGATTAACTACAGCAACCTCTTGGTTGGAGTGTTTTTAACAGTAAAAAAAATAAGGCTCCAGTTTGGAAAAAAAAAAACGCGATGTTCACATTTTTGCTTTTCAAAACATGCCATTGCCTTTACAACCATTTTTCTTTTAAATCTGAAAAGAATTAAATACTTATTTTGGCTATAAAATAACAACAAGTTTCCCTGCGCTCTTTAGTTTGCATTGGTGTTTTACGCCATTTGAATAACCAAGCTTAAAGGTCATATCACGAAGGACAGTGCACTTTCGCATGAATAGGTCGTTTTTAGTAATTTTTAACCCTTAACCTGCTAAATAAGTGAAATGAAACCTTCAAGCCAATAGAAAAAACCCAAATTTTGATGTTTCAAAGATATTTTAGGAGAGAAGATCACCTTATCGGACAGTGTATATCCAAGATCAGACTTTGCACGTTCTGTGCAGTCTGATCTGAATCTACATTGTTCGCAAAAGGTTCTTGAGTCTCGCTTAGCAGCCTAAAGGTTAAGCTCTATGGCTCCACAAAGTTTACAAAATGTTCATGTACGGACTTGACATTGCTTATAAAAATTGGTCGAAATTCATGTATTGAACATAATTGCAAAAAACACTAAACAATATTTCTCATCAACATTCCATATGTTTCGTAGTAAAATAGACCAGTTCTGTCAAATTACAAGAGACACATAGTAAGTTCTAAACGATGAACGTCCCTTTACTCTTTGACAATATATTGCCGACAAATACAAGTTCGATTTTAACCTTCCTAAAATAAGTTTACTTTGAGTAAAATTCATAATGAATAATGTAGCATTTTGGTATTTTAGAATTTGTACCTTATATCTGCCCCTTTTGAACCAGAGGCAAAACTTTTATTTTAACTATCACGACGACCCCATTTTGTAACTAGCTTTTTATCTTATATATGACATAAAAAGCACGAATAGTCACGTGGTCTAAGTAAGATAGAAAATCTCGTGCCGTGATATATGGGAAATATACACTCGCTAACGCTCGTGTTTATTTCCCATATACCACGGCACTCGTTTTCTATCCCATACAAAACAGTCTCTAGGTTGGCAAGCGAAAACAGAATGAGAAAAAAACACCATTCATAAATGCGTGGTTTGGTCAAGTGGTTGCTCGATAAAACAACAGCGTTAAATAGGAAACATACAAAACAATATCGCTCCTCTACGTTTTAAAGAGTTGTTTGTTTATTAGTTTATAAAGTGGTTAAACGCCGTTTTCATCGTCATTTCAGATATATCGCGGCGGCAACTGCATCTATTTTTATTTTTATGTTTACTTATAACCTGACTACACACACTACATTAGGTTATAATTTTGTAAGTGTTTGCAAGGCACTAGTTTTAGGCTGGCACAAATTGAAAACATTTGCTGAGGGCAAATTATACATGAGTCAACCAATTGAATTCGTTTTGAAAGATAGAAAATGTTATGGAAAAAGAAGAAAATGATCATTTGGAAAAGGCGTAAGTACTAAATAAATATTAATTAACAGTTCATAAATAAGACCGAAATATTGCAATGACTACACCTTTAGATCCATACCTGTAAGTATATCCCACAAAAGATCGAAAAGTTGAATCCCTGATCAGATTGCAAATTCTTTGCAGTCTGATCTTGATCTACACCCTTTGCAAAAGGAGGTTCGATAACTGTGATAGCCCTCTCGAGGGATAATCCAAGTCTGAATCAATTTTGAATTGTCACAAGATCAGAATATCAGACATACAATGACAACAAGGATTATCCCTTTTTAACACAATCCTGAGTTTCAACCACCTGTATGACG